>OY728147.1:1972952552-1974337714 GCA_963277665.1 Viscum album | reverse complement strand
ACATGGAATTTAGTTGAAGAAATTGGATTTTCAAGAAACCAAATTCATGCTTGCACAAAAGATTTTAGTTTAATTTGGGGGGAAACCACTAAATGAAATGATTGTATAAAATGTGGCACATCATGCTGGAAGTAAAAATATGATGGAACACCATCCCGTGTGCCACAAAAAGTAATGTGGCACTTTCTATTGATCCCTAGACTCAAGAATATTTTTAGGTCTGATGAAATATCAAAAACAATTAGATGGAATGATACCGAGAGAAAGAAGACTAATGATGAGTTTATTCACCCTACAGATGGATTTTCATAGTAGATATTTGTTGCTCGATATCCTGATTGTGCAACTAACGTGTGTAATGTGAGGCTGGGTTTTTCATGTGACGATTTTAATCTATTTGGGAAGATTCTTACTTCACACAGCACATGGCCAGTTTATATACACATTTATATTCTTCCCCCTTGGTTGTGTATGATAAAACCATTCACTTTCATAATTATACTCATATCTAGCTCTTCTGATCTAGGCATTGATATTGGTGTATACATTCAACCTTTAATAAAAGTGTTGAAACATCTTTGTGATGTGGGTGTGCGCACATACGATCCATAATTGAAAGAAGTATTTCAGATTCATGGTGTGCTTATATGGACAATCAATGCTTTTTAGGCTTATGAAATGATTTCTAGATGGAGCACGAAGGGAAAACTATCATGTCTTGTTTGTATGAATAATACACGATCTATAAGACTGAAACATCGATGTAGTTTCAGTTTTATTGGACATCGACGATTCTTTCCAATGGACAATCCATATAGAAATAATCATTGATGATTTTATTATACCACAAAGAACGATGATCCACCTCAGCATATGTCTAGAACACATGTGCTTAATGAATTGAAAGATTTCGGTTTTTCATTCGGGAAGGTTCAAATGAAATCTGGTAAAAGAAAGAATATTTCCATAGAAACCGGTTACAATTGGAAGAAGATGATTGTCTTTATTGATTTTCCTTATTAGAAAACCAATTTTTTATGTCATTTCATAGACATAATGCACATTGAAAAGAATATATGTGAAATATTTCTTTCTCCACTTTTAAATCTTAGGGGAATGACAAAAGATGATTTATGGTCTCGGAATGACTTGTTGGACATGGGAATCAGACCCGAATTGCATCATGTGTTTATTAGTGAAAATAAATTCCAAGTTCCATGTGCTTCATATGTGATGACACCTATGGAAAAATCAATTTTTAGAAGTATAAGAGACTATTAGAGTTCCTGATGGCTATTCAAGAAGCATGTCTAAATGGTTCAATAGAAGAGAGTTGAAGCTAAAATCATTGAAGACTCGTGATTATCACATTCTTCTGCATGAGTTGATTCCAATAGAAATCAGTGGTCCTTTTTTCCAATAATGTAAGGGTGACTATTATTTTTTTGTGCCATTTGTATAGAGATCTTTGTGTTATGAAGTTGTCCAATACGTTCTTGCAAAAAATGTTGACAGATGCCCCATTAATTTTGTGTGAGTTAGAGAAAATATTTCCTCCATAATTTTTCACATGCATGGTGCATCTGACTGTCCATATTCCCACTAAAATACTTCTCAGAGGACATGTTTCTTTTATTGGATGTATCCAACTAAAATAAATATGTACACATTAATTTATTATGTCCAAAACTAGAATCACCCCGAAGGTTCTATTGTGAACGGTTACTTGGCTCAAGAATGTATGGATTCCTTTTGAATGTATTGGTCTGATCTTACTACAAGAATGAACAGACCATTGAGAAATGAATAAAAATAGTATGATAAAATTGAACCCATTTTTCCATCACCTCCTCAAATAGGTGGAATTCCTAGATCATATACATTAAAGACATTAAACCATGAAGATTGGGAGATGGCACATCGCACAGTTTTGTTCAACTGTGATTTGTTCGATGACTACATCAGGTAACTAAATTTAATATGAATGTCTTACACATATATCTACTAAACAATTCATTTTTTATCTACAAGGAACATAAAACAATGATAAATACAAATTGTCATTTTTTATCATTGAGAAGGAGGAAGACTTTGCATAGAAAAGAGTTTTCTGCATGGTTAAAATTGAAGGTAAAAATATTACCATTTAAAATAATTAAATAAATATTTAATTAAGTTTAATATTCATTTAAATTAAAGGTATTGAGTTTTCCTGCTGACTTTGTCTCTGCGGAAATATGAGCTTTGGATTTTGGTCCAAATATTATGGTTCGTGACTGTAAATCAATTGTTATCAATGCTTACAAATTTATTGTCACGGAATGAGAAACCAACATGAGAACACAACATGATGGAGTTATGGTTATTGCCACAATAGATTGTTATTCTAGTGCATTAGATAGTAGACCATGATTTTAAAATTTGGGTTATTATGGAGTCATTGAAAAATAATAATGTTGGATTATTACTCTTATGGACGAGTTAGGATGATGAAATGCCATTGGTATCATTCTATGAAGAGACATTGCACATTTATTTATGATTGTCAATTTCGAGAAATTAATATAACTCGCACTATTGTTACCAAAGAACCATATGTATTGGCATCAATGGCTAAACATTTTTTTTATGTCAAAGACCAACTTCAACCTGAATTTGGTGTCATAGCTGAAGTAATTCCAAGAAATATTTTTTATGATGTTGATGATGGAATTGACACCATCCCTATTGCCATTGGAACAAATCCATTTATTAATTTTGATGAATCCAATAGCTCAATTGTTAGAGTTGACTTTGAACCTGAAGTTGTGGTAGAAAATATATAAAATCATCCATTCCCATTCTCAATTCTTTTGGTTTACCTCGAGTTGGGTTGTTAAGGTTGGTTCTATTCAAATTGATTTAGTATGGAAACCTGCATCATCTACCTAAGATAAAGAATTAAAAATTTTCCTTAATTTTGACAATGGATTTTCCACTTTTGAATCTGGTAGAATCAATGTTCAATGATTTTCATAGACTAATGACACTTATTAAATATTCATCGTACTAAAAATTAAATTTCTTTATTACATCTTGAATGATTTATTGACTTCATTATATATTTGTTCAAGCTCACCTAAAACAATGGTTAGTTAAATTATCCATGAATCCCCCTACTCCCTCTCATTTACTTTGTTTTTTGGGTTACACATTAGTTATCCTTTTTTATTTACTTCCATATTTGTTTTCAAATGCATGAAACGAATCCAATTGAAGAGAGGCAACAGAAACAGATTATGGACATCAATCGTCACATCACCGAGCTGGGCATTCCATCACTAGTGCCTGTAGTGAGTGTTTTATTTCAAATATATTTATTTAAATTATATATAATATCATGTGATTAATTTTTTTAATCATTATTTCAGGATCCATCTATTAGGTGACATTTATTTGAGGAGTGACTGAGTTGTGGTCCCAGTACTGGGGGTGTTCATATGAAGGGGTGGTACGGGAGCAAGTCGATCTGGTCAGCGTACTCAATTAGACCCTGCCCATCCCACAGACAAACCATACATCCAACATTCTGATCCCGGTGTGTCGCTAGGGACACATGGGATATTTAGGCCTCCCATGTTTTCACCACCATTTAAATCTGACCCTCCTTACCCATCTATATCATATCTGATGATGATCCCCACTCCTCATCCAACATTTGTCCAGCCATCCCTACCATCTTCTTTTACTACTACTTTGATCTATCCAGACATTTATATTCCATCTTCTTCGACTACTACTCCAATAGAGTCTTTCCCTACGGAGCATACATTGGGAGCCACTTCATCTATAAAAGGTGTCCCTTCACTTTCTATGGATCCAGAGGCGCCAATTGATCAGACTACCGCAATTATACTAATACAAACCTGAAAAATTATTACACCATTATTTATTTTCATTATAACTTTAATTCATAAAATATTTTTTTTCTTTCATAACAGATACATATACTGATATAATGTGGGGTAAGGGGCGTACATGCATGCGTTTGGTGGGGCACCACTATACGCAGTTGATGGTGGAATTCAATTAAGATAGTCAGATGATTGAAAAATCTGGGGAGCAATGTTGGAGTTTTTTGTATACACTTTTCAGATACTCTGACATCATTCCTATCATCCTAATCTCATTGAGACAGCTGCCAAATAAAGTCAAGGATAATTCCAAGGCAGAGATATGGGCAAAAAATCAGTTGTATTTAATGAAATATATCAATTTTTGTATTTTTATGAATTAATATAATATTTTTAGCTGTGGTTTAATTTCCCCAATGGTGAGGGTGCACGACCAACACGTCGAAAGGATTTAAGCGAGTTTTGGAGAGATTATAAGAATAATTTGTACATTGGTAGGCATCATAGAGTGGGAACATAGTTGGAGTCAGTCCCTATCATGGATGATTGTCCATTAGAACATTACTGACAGATGATTACTCATTGGGCGACTAGCCGGTTTACAGTATTAATCAAATTAGAAGTATTTAAATTAAAAAATTTCATTCTTTTCATTAATACTAATTATTTAATTTTATTTAGGATGCATCTGGAAGAAATAAAAAAATATTGATGCTAAGAAATACATCCACACATTGGGACGTACTATGATGCTAGATTATAAGAGACGACTAGTATGACAGTTTATAATATTTCCTTATGACTTGCACTTTCTATTTCTTCTTCTTTAATTTATTCGATTGCTAATGTTGTTATATAATTTTTTTTATGAAATTACTATTTTTTTGGTATCCTATTTTTAATTATGGTTTCCTACATTCAATGTCATTGTAGAGGCATAAATTGAATATAGAAGGATGTGTGCCTCAAGCCAAACTATTTTTCTCAAGTTTAATGAAGAAAGATGGAAGTGGGATTAATGAATAGGATCAGCAGCAGATTGTAAGTTTTACTTCATATATTTAAAATTTTAATCTCTATTTTGTAATAGAATAGTCTATTTATATTTGTAACAAGATACTTTAGAGGCCCTTGATGCCGAGGAAACTAACAATTTTGGGCCAAACGATCACATAAATCAGGTTTTGGGAGATGAGTACCCTGGTAGCGTACGATGTCAGCCTGGGAAGAGTATAGTTCCAAAGAGGTATTTGCCCTCCTCAGATATGAGTTGTAGTGCCACCGAGTTGCAAAAGGTTATGACACATGCTGAAAAGGCTGAAAGAAGGGCTACAGAGATGAAAACACAGTCTGCTATGGAAAACACTGCATTTATGAAACTGATGGAAGATTTACATCCAACACTTCCACCAAAGGCAAGAACTACTTCTGAGGAATATATTTCATTGATGTGTTCTATATATGGTGCACCAGAAGGAAGTTTTAGTTTTGGTCAAGATGATGGTGAGGAGGAGGCCGAGGCAGAGGAGGAGGGAAAGAAGGAGGCCGAGGTGGAGGAGGAGGGCAAGGAGGAGGCCGAGACGGAGGAGGAGGGCTATGAGGAGTCCATGGCAGAGTACGAGGAAGAGGAGGGTGGAGAAGATGATGGGGTCGATGATGAGGACTAGGGTGAGGATGAAGATGATGGTGATGATAGTGATGGTGATGAGGGACAGATTGATTTACTACATTTTTGAATGATATTACTGACCATTGATGTTTAATTATTTGTTGTGCGTCAATATATGTGTTATTAGGTTGGTCAAATTATCCTTATTTTCATTATCTGTAAATAATAAAACATAATTTGATGATTTGCTGTGACATCCCCATATTTTAATGAAATTTTAATTTTTTAGTGGAATTTAGAAAGTTGGTGGTTTGACTAGAAGTTCATATAATGAATTTTTTTAACCTTGAAAATATTTGAATAGAAAATATGTATATAACATCCCATGAACCCGATACAGCCCCCCGAATATCTCCACAGACAGCCCCCCAGACAGCCACCCCAGCCTCCACCCAGGACCTCAGAACGCCCCCCGGACAGCCCCCCCCCACTTCCACCCTAGACCCGGACAGCCCCCCATACAGCACCCCGAACAGCCCCCCACCCTCCTCCCTGGACCGCGGATAGCCCCCCAGACAGCCCCCAGGACAGCTCCATGGACAACCCCCGGAAAACCCCCCACCCTCTTCCCAGGACCCTGGACAGCCCCCACCCTCCTCCTACAATGCATAACCCCTGCCACATATATCCTCATACTCCACTGGGTACCTCACACAACTGTGTATCACAGACATCATCACACCAATCATTATATCATAAGGTCACTATGCCCAATCAATGCACCCATCCATATTCAACCTAAATCCCAATCTAATTAACATCCCATTACTATTACTTTAGTACCAAGAACCGAACTTCTACCTTGACTCCAGAGACAATCACACTCTTAATTCGGCATCTTAGATCCCAATATAATCTCTCTTAAAGATTCACCCTAAATCCCAATGGAAAAGAAGGTTTTAGAACATCGGAAGAAGATGAGAGAAGAGTGAAAACCCTAATCGAAAAGATGAACCATGGAGAGGATTATACTCACCCAGATCTTCAATCTGCACTTGATGGCACTCAAAATACCCAAGTGATGTGTACGAGTCAACCCCGCCTAAATCTAGGGAATGGTGTGGCCGGTACCACTCAAAGTGTCTCACTTTTATTTGAAAGGGACAACATTTCAAGTGAAAACAACAACTAGCATATGGAAAACCAACCAAATAGATTTGAATTGTGTTTATACTTTATCACAACGATCCATGGGTCATTTGTGACATGTATGAGTTAACCCTTCCTCAATTCGAGGAACATTTTGGCCGGTACCACTCAAAGATTCTCACTTTTATTTGAAATGGAAACAATTTTAAGTGAAAACAACAACTGACATATGGAAAACTGACCAAACGCATTCAGATTCTAGTGATACATTGAGAAAATGATCCGTGGGTCATTTTTGAGGTGTAAAAGTCAACTTCGCCTCAATATGAGGCACGGTGTGGCCGGTACCACTCAAAGTGTCTCACTTTTATTTGAACTGCACACCATTTTAAGTGAAAACAACAAATGACATATTGGAAAATGACCGAACACATTCAGATTCTATTAATAATTTAGAAAAATGATTCATGGGTCATTTGGGACATGTACGAGTCAACCCTGCCTCAATCCGAGGCATGGTGTGGCCGGTACCACTCAAAGTGTATCACTTTTATTTGAAATGGAAAATATTTTAAGTGAAAAAAACAAATGGCATACGAAAAAGTGACCAAATGCATTTGGATTCTGTTGATACATTAAGAAAAGTATCCATGGGTCATTTGTGACATGTAAGAGTTAACCTCACCTCAATCCGAGGCATGCTGTGGCTAGTACCACTCAAAGTGTATCACTTTTATTTGAAATGGATACTCTTTTAAGTAAAAACATCAGGCATATGAAAAACCGACCAAACATATTCAGATTGTGTTGATACATTAGAACAACTATATATGGGTCATTAGTGTTGGGTCCGAGTCATCCTTGGCTCATTTTTAGGCACGGTGTGGCCGTTACCACTCAAAGTGTCTCAATTTTCTTTGAAATTGACAAAATTTTAAGTGAAAACAACAACTGGCATACAAAAAACCGACCAAATACATTAAGATTCTATTGATAATTTTTTAAAATGATCACTGGGTCATTTTTGACAAGTACGAGTCAACCTATCCTTTATTCGAGGCCAGGTGTGGCCGATACCACTCAAAGTGTATCACATTTATTTGAAATGGATAACATTTTAAGTGAAAATAACGACTAACATACGGAAAACCAGCCAAACTGATTCTGATTGTGTTTATACTTTAGCACAATGATTCATGGGACATTTTTGATGAGTAAGAGTCAACCCCGCCTCAATACGAGGCACGGTATGGTCGGTACCACTCGAAGTGTCTCACTTTTAATTGAAATGGACAACATTTTAAGTGAAAACAACAACTGGCATATGAAAAATCCAACCAAATTCATTCAGATTTTGTTGATGCATTAGTACAAGGATCCATGGGTTATTTGTGATGTGTATTTGTAAACCCCACTTCAATCTGAGTTATGGTGTGGCTGGTACCACTCAAAGTGTCTTTATATTATTTAAAATGGATACTCTTTTATATAAAAACAACTGGCATATGGAAAACCAACCAAAGGTATTCTGATTGTGTTGATACTTTAGAACAATGATCCATGGGTCATTTTTTATGTTTACGAGTCAACCTTGCCTCAATCAGAGGCACGATCTGGCTGGTACCACTCAATGTGTCTCACTTTTATTTGAAACGGACAACTTTTAAGGTGAAAGCAACAACTGGCATAAGGAGAACTGACCAAATGCATTCATATTTTGTGGAACATTTAGTAAAATGATACATGGGTTATATATGATGTGTACGAGTCTACCTTTCTTCAATACAAGTTGTAGTGTGGCTAGAACCACTCAAAGTGTCTCTCTTTTGTATAAAATGGACATAATTTTAAGTGAAAACAAGAAGTGACATATGGAAAATCAACCAAACGCATTTAGATTCTATTAAAACATTAAGAAAACGATCCACAGGTCATATGTGACAAGTACGAGTCATCCCTACCTCAATATGAGGCACGGTGTGGATGGTATCACTCAAATTGTCTCTCTTTTGTTTAAATTGGACATCATTTTATGTAAAAACAATTGGTATACGGAAAACCAACCCAACCCCTTCTTATTTTGTTGATACATTAGAACAAATATTCATGTGTCGTATGTGACGTGTACGAGTCAACCTAGCCTCATTCCAAGGTGCGGTGTGGCTGGAACTAGTCAAAGTGTATCACCTTTATTAGAAATGGAAAACATTTTAAGTGAAAACAACAACTGGCATACGGAAAACTGACCAAACACATTCAGATTCTATTTATACTTTAGAAAAGGATACATGGGTCATTTTTTCTGTTACGAGTAAACCTGGCCTTAATCTGAGGCATGGTGTGTCCGGTACCACTCAAAGTGGCTCAATTTTATTTGAAATGGAGAAAATTTTAAGTGAAAACAACAACTGGAATATAGAAAACTGACCAAACACATTTGAATTATATTAATACTTTAGGAAAAGTATCCAGGTGTCATTTGTGAAATGTACGAGTCAAACCCGCCTCAATCCAAGCCACGGTGTGGCCGGTACCACTCAAAGTGTATCAATTTTATTTGAAATAGATACTCTTTTAAGTAAAAACAACCGGCATAAGGAAAACTAACCAAATATATTCATATTGTGTTGATACTTTAGAACAACGATCCATGGGTCATTTTTGACATGTATGAGTCAACCCTGCCTAAATTTGAGGCACGGTGCGGCTGGTACCACTCAAAGTGTCTCACTTTTATTTGAAATTGACAAAATTTAAAGTGAAAACAATAACTGGCATACAAAAAACCAACCAAAAGCATTCTAGTGATACTTTTGGAAAAGGATCCATGGGTCCTTTGTGAAATTTACTTGTCAACCCTGCCTCAATTTATGGGATGTTGTGGCCGGTACCACTCAAAGTGTTTCACTTTTATTTGAAATGGATACACTTTTATGTAAAAACAACTGGCATACGAAAAACTGAGCAAACGTATTTGGATTCTGTTGATAATTTAGGACAATAATCAATGGGTCATTTTTGACGTGTATGAGTCAAACCTGCCTCAATCTAAGGCATGATATGACTGGTACCACTCAATGTGTCTCACTTTTATTTGTAATGGACAACATTTTAAGTGAAAACAACAACCAACTTACATAAAACTGACCAAATGAATTTGGATTATGTAGATACTTTAGAACAATGATCCATGGGTCATTTGTGACATGTACGAGTCAACCCCTCCTCAATCCAAGGCACAGTATGGCTGGAACCACTCAAAGTGTCTCACTTTTCTTTGAAATGGACAAAATATTAAGTGAAAATAACAACTGACATACAAAAAAACGATCAAATGCATTTGGATTCTATTGATACTTTAAAAAAATGATCCATAGTTCATTTTCGACGTGTACAAGTCAAACCTGCCACAATCGGAGGCATGGTGTCGACGGTACCACTCAAAGTGTATCATTTTTTTTTGAAATGGACAACATTTTAGGTGAAAATGACAACTAACATAGGTAAAACCAACTAAACAAATTCTGATTGTGTTTAAACGTTAGAATAATGATCCATGGGTCATTTTTGACTTGTATGAGTCAACCCCACCTCAATCTGAGGCACGGTGTGTTTGGTACCACTCAAAGTCTCTCACTTTTAATTGAAATGGACAGCATTTTATGTGAAAACAACAACTGGCATAAGAAAAACTAACCAAATGCATTTGGATTCTGTTCATACATTAGGAAAAGGATCCATGGGTCATTTTTGATGTGTATGAGTCAAACCCGCTTCAATCCAAGGCACAGTGTGGCCGGTACCACTAAATGTGCGTTTATTTTTTTAAAATGGATACTCTATTATGTAAAAACTACTGGCATACGGAAATATGACCAAACATATTTGGATTGTGTTGATACGTTAGAACAATGATACATGGGTCATTTTTGACATGTATGAGTCAACCCCGCCTCAATTTAAGGCACAATGTGGCTGGTAACACTCAAAGTGTCTCACTTTTATTTGAAATGGACAACATTTTAGGTGAAAACAAAAACTGACATACATAAAACTGACCAAATGCATTCAGATTTTCTTGATAATTTTGGAAAACAATCAATGGGTCATATGTGATGTGCATGAGTCAAACCCACATCAATCTGAGGCACGATTTGCCCGGTATCACTTGAAGTGTATGTCTTTTGTTTAAAATGGACACTCTTTTAAGTGAAAACAATTGGAATATGGAAAACCGACCAAACATATTCAGAATTTGTTAATACTTTAATACAAGGATCCATGGTCCAATCTCTCACAATCCACTTCTCATGTGAGTAACTCCTACCCCTATTCTAAAACACATGACATTTAATTTGCCAATCCCATTCTCAAACATTTGGTTCTAGGACCAAACCAGAGTCCCTTTGGAAATCTAATACCAAAGACATAATTGAATATTAATACCCACTACCCAAAAAATGGATTCATCTGACATCACACTGAGGAGAAAAAATTACAATTACCCACATACCCCCTTGTTCCAATTTAATGTTCTATGTAAAACATGTAGGCTATTCTGGTAACCCATCTCATTTGTTGAGAATGACCAATGTTTCCCAGTAACACATTAGGAACCATTTATACATGAATATATAGTCATTAGAGGATTATTAACATGCCAGGTTCTTTCTATAACTCATCTTAGGTCTAAGAACAATACCACTACCATTATCTATCTTATGGGTATCATGATCATTGTCCACTCTATCCAACTTTTTCTGTTGGTTATAATATAGTCAACCCAAGACCATGAGTAAACATCCCATGTGTTTACTATAACATGTAGGCTTTTTATCTTGTGTGTATTGGTGTTGTGGATTTAGTGAGGAGTGAATTATAAATTTTGAATATTGTTATGGGTGTTATTGCTTTTCAATTCTAAATTTCTGAATTTTGGATGTATTGGATTCTTGTTTTATTGGTAATGAATTCTAAATTCTGAATACTGCTACGTGCATTCGATTTTGGATGTTTTGGATTTTAATTATGTATTGGTGTTATGTGTGTTATTACATTTCAATTCTGGATGTATTCGATTGTGGATGTATTGGATTTTCGATTTTTCTTTTGTGTTGTGGTTTGAGTGAGGAATGAATTTTAATTTTCTAAATTTCTGAATTTTGGATTAATTTTAAACATTCCATGTAGGCTTTTGTATTATGGACGTGGATGTGTTCTTGCAGTTCATGGAGAGTTGCAGGTTGGAGGGCTGATGTGGAACTGTAGGGCTGCTGGCTGCTGTGGAGCTACAACAGATGTGTACCAATGGTTTTCAAAACAGTTGGTATAGCATTTTGATGTATATTATACCAATGGTTTTGTATAACAGTTTGTATAAACTAATATTGTATAATATATTCCAACAGTTTTTGAAACTGTTGGAATATCACTTACATTAAAACCAATACCAAGAATTTACATAGAACCATTGTTATGAAACTTTACTAACGACTTACTTCGCCATGGTTTGGGAATCTGTTGGTATATAATATACCAGCAGTTTCCATGCCTTTACCAACAGTTTTGAACCTTTTGTAAAGAGTAAAATTTCACTAGTGTATGGGGATCTTATGAACTATGTTTTACCAGCTCATTAAAAAAATTATTTAAATATCTTATTTTCAAATAATAATGATTCCATGTTATATTAATGATTACATGATTTAATTTCTAAATTATAGTATGAAATTTTTTGTACTCAATATTCATACGGATAAAATCTAAAAAATAAAGAATCTATAATAATTTAAAAAACACTTTTCTACCTTAGTGATTCTATAAAAATTATAAAATAATACTATCGAGGAATCACATTCATGATTATTATAGGTCGTGTTCAAATTATAAAAAAAAATTATTTCATTTTACTACCAATGAAACAAAATTCTATATTATTATATGGATTACATACTTCAATTACCCGATTTAATTATAACATGTTCAATAATTTATATTCTTTTAAGGGAATATGATAAAGCATTCTATGGTAATTCACACAAACAAGTCGCAATCTTATACATTATAGCTATAATCAACAATTCGTTTTTTTTCACACATTCTCATCTATATTCTAACCACTACACACAATATGGAAATCATATTTTTATCGTTTTACTTATAAATATTTATGCATGACAAATCAATAGTCATTATTGGAATGAATAAATATGTTCATTCATTTAAATGCTTTCAAAATCCAATGATGTGTCATTATGAAGGCTGTTGCCTCCCAAAAATTACAAATAAACGGCCAAATTCTAGTATTATAGTGAATTTCTAACACAATCATATGTCATATCAAGAGTATAAAGTAATGCATTTAATATTAAAATATAAGAGTATCAAAAAAATTCTATGAATGTTTCTAATGTAAGGTATTCCTAGTCTATCAATATGAATTTTATGGTTGGAAACCTATATTAATTTTTTTAAAAAATATACAAATCACACACAATCACTACTGGAAATCTGTTTTTTACCCACGGTTCTTTACCAATAGTTTTGTTAAAATTTTGGTAAAGAAGGTCTAGGAAACCCTTTCCCAACTGTTCGATAAAACCGTTTGAAAAGGGGTGCTCAAGATACCCTTTCCCAACGGTTTTATGAAACCATTGGGAAAGGCAACCCCTTTACCAACAGTTCTGTTGAACCATTGGGAAAGGGTACCCTGGACACCCTTTTCCCCATGGGTTTTAAAAACCATTGGTAATGCTTTTCCCCAAATACAATCGGGCCGCTGCTCTCCCCCAGTCGTGATAGAACCCTAAAATAAATCCGGCGCTCAACACCTCTCTCGAACTCCCCCATCAAGAATATGTGAAAATCCATCTAAATCATCTCAAATTAGGTATTTTATTCTTTATACAAATATGCTACCTTGTTTTTATTATTATGATCTAATAATTTAGTTTTATGTTTTGATTTTGATGTGATTTCACCCTGAAAAATAGGGAAATGAATGAATATTTTGTTAATTAATTAGTTTTCCATTGAATATCATTTGTGTTATAATGTCCATGAAAATTAAAGGGGTAATTTAATAGAAGACCTTGATTAAATTGTGGAAATTGGGGTATGTTTCTTCTATGAGAGGTTTTTTGTTGTGTTTTATTGTATGTTGTAGGCTGTTGTATGGTGATTGAGGTGACTAGTTTGGCTTTGTGATATGTGGGGTTGTAATGTGATGGTTAATGGGCATGGATGGGACATGTGAAGTTATGTGATAATGATGATGTGTGGTGGTGTTGTGCTGTGTAGAGGTGTTGTGTGATGAGGTTGTGGTGTGTGATGTAGTGAGGTGGTTTTGGTTGTGCGGTGTTTTGTGATGTGCAATATTTTTGTTGTGATATGTGGTTGTTTTGGTGAGATGGTTGGCCGATGTAACATGTCGATTATGGTTATTGTGAGATGGTGAGTAGTTGTGTGGTGGTTTTATTAGTTTCATGGTTATCTATGGAATAAATTATGCTGTTAAAACAAAAAAACAAGATAGTAAATAAATGTGATGGAATATAAATGGATGTGTGGTAAATGGATTTAATTAATTTAACATTAAATGAATGGACAATGTAAGTGTGAATGAAGTGGCTAATAAATGAATGTGGGGAATGCTATGTGTCTTATGTGGTGGTGGTGTGGTGTGTTGCATATAGTGGTGAAAGTAGTTGTGATGGTTTACGTGATATATGGTAGTAGTGAAGTGTGGAATTATGTAGTTAATGTGAACCCATAGGTTGGGTATTTTGTACTATCTATATATCATGTATTTTATTTTATTTCTTCACATGCCCATCCAAAGTTGGATAAACTTACCAACGATCAGTGGTTTTGAGTTATGGGTATTTTTTCTAATATCTAGGATGGTGGTTATATGGTTGGATAGCTACTGTGTCTTCCCTACTCTTCCTTCATAAGTTATTGGCCATGTGTTTTTAGGCATGATGCGATGTGATTGTCCATGGGTCTTCAGGTGTGATGTACTATGATTTCCATAGTGTTTTCTGGTTAGGTGTGATGTCATAAGGCTATAATAAGATGTGGCATGTGGTTGGGGTCATGTAGGGTAGGAGGATGGAACAAAGTTGATGTTATTCATGTTCATGATACCCTACTAATTTGGTTATTGGATTAGGCATGATGTGATGTGATAACACATTAATTTATTGTTAGTTTTACATATTTTCAATAACGCATTAGTATGTTTTTTTCACATGTGTAGTTGATACCTTGTTTATTTTTATCCTTTATCGTTTACTAAAATGTATTTTCTATTAAAGTTAAATCCTATTGAATTGTTTATGACAAAATGACTTATATAAATTCTTTTTATAGAATGGAAAGATGTTTTATGTATGAAACCTATCGGATCTCAAGCAATTTTCTAAACAATTTGGAGAGATTTATAGATTTTTTATTTCACAATGCTTCAGATATTGGTCACATACATTGCCCATGTTCCCATTGTGTTGGTAGACCTTGGTTGAGCCGTGAAGAAGTCAGCTACCACATAACCAAAATTTCTATTCAATAAAAATACTTTGTGTGGTATCACAATGGGGAGAAAATGAAATATAAAATTGTTGATGATCGAAATGAAAGGACCGGAATGGAGAATTTGTTAGATGATCAGTTTCTGTTTATTTTTCATCATGAAAAAGAATAGATTTCGACTCAAGAAGACTTCGATATGAGGACAGCTGATGCATCTAGTGAAAATGATGATATTAATAGGGTGAAAAAATTGAATGATGCTTCCACGACTCTAGTATATCGACAATGTGCTAAAATGAAAAAGCTGGAATTTTTTATCTGATTGTTTCATGGGAAAACTATGTATGGGATTTCTAATACTGCAATCGATTACATTCTTACCCTCTTGAAGGATTTACTTCAAGATGATGCAGATATTTTCTCAAACCACTATATGGAATGGAAGTTAGTTGAGGATCTTGGATTTTCAAGAAACAAAATTCACGATTTCCTGAAAGATTGTATTTTATTCCGGGAGGAAACCGCTGATTGAAATGATTGTATAAAATGTGGCACATCCCACTGGAAGTCAAAATTTGATGAAACCCCATCCCGTGTTCTACAGAAAGTAATGTGGCACTTTCCATTGATCCCCAGACTCCATAATATTTTTATGTTTGATGACATATCAATAAAAATGAGATGGAATGATACTGAGAGAAAGAAGACTAACGATGAGTTGGTTTATCCTATAGATGGATTTTCATGGCAGAGATTTGATGGTCTACATCCTGATTTGGCAGCTGACGTGTGTAATATGAGGCTAGGTCGTTCATGGGACGGTTTTAATCCGTTTAGGCAGATGTATACTTCGCACAACACATGGCCAGTTTTTATACATATTTATAATCTTCCCCCATGATTGTGTATGAAAAAACCTTTCACTTTCATGAGTATACTCATATCTGGTCCTTCTGATCCAAACATTGATATTGATGTATACATGCAACCTTTAATAAAAGAGGGGAAAAGTCTTTGGGATGTGGGTGTGGGAACATACAATGCATGTTCAAAAGACATATTTCAGATGCGTGTTGCACTTATGTGAACGATCAATGATTTTCCTGCATATGCAATGATGTTTGGATGGAGCACGAAGGAAAAACTGTCATGTCCAGTTTATATGAAGAATACACGATCCAGGAGACTGAAACATCGCTGTAGTTTTAGTTTTATGGGACAACAACAATTCTTTCCAAAGGATCATCCATATATAATGAATCGTCGAAGATTTGATAATACCATAGAGACTGATGATCCACCTCAGCGTATGTTTGGAATGGACTTTCTTAATGAAATGTAAGATTTCAGTTTTTCATTTTTGGAAGGGTCAAATGAAATCTGGAAAGAGAAAGAATGTTTCCACTGAAACCTGTTACAATTGGAGGAAGAGGAGTATTTTTTTTTGATTTTCCTTATTTGTCAACCAATTTGTTACGTCACTGCTTAGACCTAATGCATATTGAAAAGAATATATGTGAAATATTGCTTTTGGTTCTTCTAAATGTCAAGGGGAAGAAAAAATATGATTTACGATCTCGGCGTAACTTGGTGGATTTGGGAATCAGATGAGAATTACATTCTGTGCGTATCAGTGAAAATAAGTGGAAACATCCATGTGCTTCTTATGTGATGACACCTATGAAAAAAAACAATTTCTAGAAGTATTAGAGACTATTAGAGTTCCTAATGGATATTCAAGAAACATATCTAAACGGGTCAACAGAAGAGATTTAAAGCTAAAATCTTTGAAGACTCATGATTATCACGTTCTACTACATGAGTTGCGTCTAATAGAAATCCGTCATCTTTTGTACAATAATGTAAGGGTGGCTATTATTCGTTTGTGCCATTTTTTTAGAGATCTATTTTCTAAGAAGTTGTCCAAGTCATTCTTGCAAAAAATGTTGATAGATGCCCCATTAATTTTGTGTGAGTTGGAGAAAATATTTCCTCCATCATTTTTAACAAGCATTCTACATCTGACTGTCCATATTCCCACTGAAATACTTCTCCGAGGACATGTTTCTTTTCGTTGGATGTATCCAACTGAAATAAATATGTTCACATTAAAGTCTTATGTCCGAAACAGAAATCATCCCGAAGGTTCTATAGTGAACGGTTACTTGGATCAAGAATGTATGGATTTATGTTCGATGCATTTGTCTGATCTTATAACAAGATTGAACAGGCCAATGAGAAATGAAGAAGAATAGTATGAGAAAACTGAACCCAGTTTTCTATCACATCCTCAAACAGGAGGAATTCCTGGATCATATACATTGAATACATTAATCCATGAAGAGCGGGAGATGGCACATCGCACAGTTTTGTTCAACTATGATTTTTTCGATGACTATATCAGATAACTAAATTGATTATGTATATCTTACATATATATCTATTAAAATATTCATATTTTTTATCTACAGGGAACATAAAACTATGATAAATTGGAAGCATCGTTCTTTATCTTTGAGAAGGAGAGATACTTTTCATAGCAAAGAGTTTTCTTCTTGGTTAAAATTGAAGGTAAAAATATTACTGTTTAAAATATATATATCAATATTTAATTAAGTTTAATTGTTATTTATATTGCAGGTATTGAGTTTGTCTACTGAATCTGTCTCTGAGGAAATATGAGCTTTGGCTTTTGGTCCTAATTCCGTGGTTCGTGACTGTAAATCAATTGTTTTCAATGGGTACAAATTTATTGTCATTGAATGAGCAAAGAACTTGAGAACACAACATGATGGAGTTATGGTTACTGCCACAACAGATTGTTATTCCAGTGCATCAGATAGTAGACTGTGATTTGAAAATGTGGGTTATTATGGAGTTGTTGAGAGAATAATAATATTAGATTATTACTCGCATGGACGAGTCATAATGATGAAATTCCATTGGTTTGATTCGATGACAATACATGGAACATTTATTGATGATTTTGGATTTCAAGTAATTAATATGACTCTCACTCTTGCTACCTAAGAACCATATGTGTTGGCATCAATGGATAAAAAAGTTTTTTATGTCAAAGACCAACTTCGACCTGAATTTGGAGTCATAGTTGAAGTAATTCCAAGACATATTTTTGATGATGGTGATAATGGAATTGACACTGTCCCTAGTTCCATTGGAACCAATCCATTTTTTTTGATGACTCCAATAGCTCAATTGTCAGAGTTGATTATGAACCTGAATTTGTGGTTGAAAATATATAGAACCATTCATCCATGTTTTCAATTCTTTTGGTTTACCTCGAGTTGGGTAATTAAGGTTGGTAATATTCAAATTGATTTAGTATTGATCATAAATATGTTTTAGCTGACTTGACCGTTATGTGAATTTTCAATGTTTATTGGTTGCAGTTTTATTTGAATTTCATTTTATAATTTTGAATTGAACTGTATTCAAACCTAGTAAAATAATATTTCTAACTTGGTGGACATTACAACTTGTATGATTTGTTAAATCCATTAAAACTATTCTAAAACAATTGATAACTAAATTAACAATGAACCCCCCTATTCCCTCATATATTTAGTTTTCTGGGTTACACATCAGTTTCCTTTTTCTAATTAATTACATATTTGTTTTCAAAAGCAGGAAATGCAACCAATTGAAGAGAGACGAAGGAAAAAAATGATGGAGAACAATCGTCGAATGACGGAGTTGGTAATTCCATCATTAGTTCTTGTAGTGAGTAATTTTATTTCAAATTGATATATTTAAATAATATATAATATCATGTGAATAATTTTATTGTAAACATTTTTGTAGGATCCTCCTATACGTCGACAGTTATTCGACGAGGAGCCCAGTACATGTCCTAGTACTCAGGCCGGTGGAACGAGGAGGGTTTGTACCATAGGTGGACGAGTAGCTGCGCGTACCCGACTAGACCATGCCCCTTCTACTGACATGTCATCCTTCCCAAATTCTGATCCTGGTGTCTCATTAAGGACACATGGGATATTTTGGCATCCAATGTTTTTGCTACCTTCTGCATCTTATGGCCCATCATTTTCACCTCCCATGATGATTCCCACTCCCCAGTTAGAATCTGGTCAGACAGCTGTCCCATCTTCTTTTCCTTTAACTTCGGTCTCTCTGAGCTTCTATATTCTATCATCATCGACTCCCGTTCCACCACAGTGTGTTCCATCAGTTTTTGTGGATCCAACGGCGCTAAGCGATCAGACCGGCACATGTATATTTATAGAACCCTAAGAAGTTTTTATAGAAATATTTATTTTTATTATAAAATATTTTTGATAAAATATTTGTTTTTATTTCCTGATAGATACATCTACTGATAGGAGGTGTGGGCAGGGGCATACATACATGTGTTTGGTGTGGAACCGCCGCACACAGGTTGTGGTGGATTATAATGAAGACAACCAAATGGTTGAGAAAACCAGGTAGCAATGTCGGAGTTTTTTTGTGACGCTTTCCAAATTCTCCTACATCATTCCCGTTAGCCCGCTATCGTGGAAACATTTGCCACATGAGGAAAAGGATAGAGCTTGGTTAGAGATATGGGGAAAAAACTCTATTCAATTTAATGCCATAAATTAATGTTGTATTTATGTGAATTAATATTTTGATGTCAGCTTCAATTTAATTTTCCCGATGGTGAGGGTGCATGACTGGAATGTCTAAAGGATTTAGGCGAGCTTTGCAGAGCCTATAAGCATGATTTGTATATTGGATGGGTTGCTAGAGTTGAAACTGAGTTAGATGCGGTACCAGTGGTGGATGATTGTCCTATAGAGCTGTATCGTCAGATGATTACTCATTGGAAGAGTACCCAGTTTAAGGTATTAATTACATTTGAGGTATTTAAATAATAACTTTCATGTTTTTCATTAATACTATCTGTTGCATTTTTGAATTTTATTTAGGAATCATTTGAAAAAAAAGATCATTGATGCAAAAAAATACCTCCACACACTGGGACGCACTACGATGCCTGATCATGAGAGGAAGCAGGTATGACAATTGTTTATAAGTTTTCTTTATGACTTACACTTTCTTTTGTTTCATCAATTATTAAATAGTTTGAAAATTTTTTCATATAACTTTAGTTTTCAATGTCATTGTAGAGGGAAATACAAAATATTGAAGGATGTGTGCCTCGAGCAAAACGGTTTTTTCTCGGGTAGACGGAAAAAGGATGGAAGTGCCCTCAACAAAGTGACTCAGCATCAGATTGTAAGTTTTAATCTGTTGAATTTATATTTTAATATCTATTTTGTTACATAATGATATATTTATATTTGTAACAGGATGATTTAGAGTCCCTCGATGCCCAATATCTAGACAATTTTGGGCGAACAGATCACTTACATCAGGTGTTGGGAGAGGAGCATCCTGGCAGAGTACGCTACCGATTTAGGATATCCCCAAAGAGGTATTGGCTCTCCTTAGGTATGAGCTGTAGTGCCACTGAGCTTTAGCAAGTTAGGGAACAGGCAGAACAAGCTGAGAAAAGGGCCATAGAGACGGCAGAACTGTCTGCTAGGGCAAACAGTGCGTTTATGAAATTTATTGAAGATCTACGTCCAACACTTCCAGCAGAGGCCATCCCAACTTTTGATGAATATATGTCGTTGATAAGTTATATATATGGTGCACTAGATGGAATTTCTATTGGTGGTCAAGATGATGTCCAGATTGACGATGATGATGGCTAAAAGTCTGATGCGGAAGAGGAGGGAGAGGAGGAGGGCGATGCGGGTGGCGAGGGCGAGGAGGAGGGCGAGGGTGAGGAGGAGGGCACTGAGAAGGGAGAGGACAATGATGGGGACGAGAACGAGGGTGATGATGTTTGTGATTATGGTGATGGTGATGTGGGAAAAATTTATCCATTACATTTTGACTAATATTAATAAGATTGGATATTTAATCTATTCTAGTTTTTAGTTTTATCTAGCTTCTTAGTATAGTATTGGAGTTGAGTTATTTTTATATATTACTTGTTTTTATGGATGTTTTTGTCTTTTAGTGGTTGTTTGTTTGGGAACCCCCTTCTTTCCTGGACCCTGTACTACCCCCCACCATCCTACTAGGACCTCGGAAAGCCCCCCAACAACCCCCCAAACAGCCCCCCCACCATCCTCCTTGGTCCTCGGACAACCCCTGGACAACCCATAGACAACCCCCGAACATCCCCCTGGACAGGCCCCCAAGATAGCCCCCCCACTCTCCTCCCTGGACCCCGGACAACCCCCCAGACAACCCCCCGGACATCCCCCCCACCCTCCTCCTTGGACCCCGGACAACCCCCGGGACACCCCCCGGACACCCCCCGCACAGCCCCCCACCAACCTCCTTGGTCCCATACAGCCCCCCGGACACCCACCAGACAGCCCCCAACCCTCCTTGATTTCATTTACTACTATAAAATATATAATATATATTTTATTTATTTTCATCATGATAATCAATGTAAATCACATTTACACATCTAATCAATATCATAGATTCTTGGTATGTCATAAAAGGGATGTATTAATTGGGCATGACATTGTTAGCTCTGAAATTATTCATAGCATGATAAACTGAAATCTATTCCATACAAAGAATGATATAAAAATATTTTGTATGAATGTCTACAAGATTTTATGTAAATACCATTCCACTAATAGACACATGAGGATTCTCATAAATCATGTTTACCTTCATATTTCCACAAGGATTTTTATTAAAAGTTTTATCTTATAATAATTTTATGATATTCTCATTTTAAATGTAAATTTTTCATAAATAAATTAATTTACAGAACCATAGTAAAATAGTGTATTTGAATAATGTGAATAAACAACTAACATACGACTCTAACTGTGTCTCTTTTGTTTAAAATGGACAACATTATAAGTGAAAATAACAAGTGGCATACAGAAACCCGACCATATGCATTCAGATTCTATTGATAATTTATCAGAACGATTCATGCGTCATATTTGACATGTAAGATCCAACTCAGGCTTAATCCGAGGCACAGTGTGGTCGGGATCAGTCTAAGTGGCTCCCCTTTGTTTAAACTGGACAAATTTTTAAGTACATACAGAAAACCAACCAAACGCATTCGGTTTCTATTTAAACATTAGGAGAACAATCCATGGGACATATGTGACATGTATGAATCTACCCCACCTCAATCAGAGACGCGGTGTGGCCGATACCACTCGAAGTGTCTGTCTTTTGTTTCAAAAGGACATCATTTTAAGTGAAAAAAATCAACTGGCATACGGAAAACCAACCAAACGCATTCGGAATGTGTAAATACATTATCAAAACGATCAATGGGTCATATATGACGTCTACGAGTCATCCCTGCCTCAATCCGAGGTGTGGTGTGGCCGACACCATTCACAGTGCCTCTCTTTTCTTTAAAATGGACAGGATTATAAGTGAAAAGAACAACTAACATATGGAAAACTGCCCAAACGCATTTGGATTCTATTGATAATTTATCACAAAGATCCATGGGTCATATGTGACATGTAAAAGTCCACCTAGCCTTAATCCAAGGCACGGTATAGCCGGGATCACTCTAAGTGTCTCTCTTTTGTTTAAAATGGAAAACATTTTAAGTACATACGGAAAACTGACCAAACGGATTCTGATTGTGTTGATATTTTAGAACAATGATCCATGGGTCATATATGATGTGTATGAATCAACCCTACCTCTATAGGAGATGCGGTGTGGCTGAAACCACTCAAGGTGTCTGTCTTTTGTTTCAAAAAGGACATCATTTTAATTGAAAAACATCAACTGGCATACAGAAATCCAACCAAATGCATTCAGATTGTGTCGATACTTTAGCACAATAATCCATGGGATATATTTGACGTGTATGAGTCAACCCCTCCTCAATCCGAGGAGCAGTGTGGCCGACAACATTCACAATGTCTCTCTTTTGCTTAAAATGGACAGGATTATAAGTAAAAAGAACAACATACATGTGAAAAATAGATCAAATGCATTCGGATTCTATTGATGCTTTATCACAATGATCCATGGGTCATATGTGACGTGTATGAGTCAACCACGTCCTAATTCGAGGCACGGTGTGGCCGGTATCACTCTATGTAGCTCTCGTTTGTTTAAAATGGACAACAGTTTAAGTACATTAGGAAAAATGAACAAACGCATTCAGATTGTGTATATACTTTAGCCTAACGATCAATGGGTCATATGTGACATGTATGATTCAACCCCACCTCAATACGAGACACGGTGTGGCTGACACCACTCAAAGTGTCTGTCTTCTATTTCAAAAGGACATCATTTTAAGTGAAAAACATCAACTGGCATATGAAAAACCAACCAAATGAATTCGGATAGTGTCGATACATTATAACAACGATCCATGGGTCATATGTGACATATAAAAGTAAACCCCGCCTCAATACGAGGTGCGGTGTGGCCGACACCATTCATAGTGTCTCTCTTTTGTTTAAAATAGACAAGATTATAAGTGAAAAGAACAACTGACATACGAAAAACTGACCAAATGAATTCGGATTCTATTGATGACTTATCAAAACGATCCATGGGTCATATGTGATGTGTACAAGTCAACCTGGCCTTAATCTGAGGCATGGTGTTGCTGGAATCACTCTAAGTGTCTCTCGTTTGTTTAAAATGGTCAACATTTTAAGTACATTTGGAAGACTGACCAAACAGATTCTGATTGTGTTGATAATTTATCACAACGATCCATGGGTCATATATGACATGTATGAGTCAACCCCACCTCAATCGGAGATGCAGTGTGGCCGGAACCAATCAAAGTGTCTGTCTTTTGTTTCAAAAGGACATAATTTTAAGTGAAAAACATCAACTGGCATACGAAAAACTGACCAAACGCATTCGGATTGTTTCAATACTTTAAAAAAACAATACATGGGTCGTATGTGACGTGTAAGAGTCAACCCCACCTCAATCTGAGGCGCTGTGTGGCCGAAACCATTCAATGTGTCTCTATTTTGTTTAAAATGGATAGGATTATAAGTGAAAAGAACAAATGACATACGAAAAACCGACCAAACGCATTCAGATTCTGTTGATTCTTTATCACTACGATCCATGGGTCATATGTGACAAGTATGAGTCAACCCCACATTAATCTGAAGCACGGTGTGGTCGGGATCACTCTAAGTGGATCTCTTTTGTTTATAATGGACAACATTTTATGTACATACGGAAAACCGAACAAACGCATTCATATTGTGTCGATACATTATCCCAACGATCCATGGGTCATATGTGATGTGTGAGATTCAACCCCGCCTCAATACGAGATGCGGTGTGGCCAACACCACTCTAACTGTGTATCTTTTGTTTAAAATGAACAGGATTATAACTGAAAAGAACAACTGGCATACAGAAAACCGACCAAACGCATTCGAAATGTATCGATTCTTTAGGAAAATGATCCATGGGTCATATGTGATGTGTACGAGCCAACCCCACATCATTCTGAGGCGCGTTGTGGCCGACACCATTCAAAGTGTCTCTCTTTTGTTTAAAATGGACAAGATTTTATGTGAAAAGAACAACTGACATACGAAAAACTGACCAAACGCATTCTTATTCTATTGATGCTTTATCACAACAATCCATGGGTCATATGTGACGTGTGTGAGTCAACCCCGACTTAATCCGAAGAACGGTGTGGCTGGGATCATTGTAAGTGGCTCACTTTTCTTTTAAATGGACAACATATTAAGTACATATGGAAAACTGACCAAACGCATTCGAATTGTGTCGATACATTAGCCCAATGATCCATGGGTCATATGAGACGTGTACAATTCAACCCCACCTCAATACGAGATGAGGTGTGGCCGACACCACTCTAACTGTGTCTCTTTTTTTTAAAATGGACAGGATTATAAGTGTAAAGAACAAATGGCATATAGAAAACCAACCAAACGCATTCGAAATTTTTTGATGCTTGAGGAAAACGATCCATGGGTCATATGTGACATGTATGAGTCAACCCCACCTTAATCTGAGGCACTGTGTGGCTGGGATCACTCTAAGTGTCTCTCTTTTGTTTAAAATGGAAAACATTTTAAGTACATATGGAAAACTGACCAAACGCATTCAGTTACCATTGAAACATTTGGAGAACGATCCATGGGTCATATGTGACGTGTACGAATCAACCTCGCCTCAATCTGAGACGCGGTGTGGCCAGCACCACTCAAAGTGTCTGTCTTTTGTTTCAAAAGGACATCATTTTTAGTGAAAAACATCAACTGGCATATAGGAAACTGACCAAACGCATTCGTATTGTGTTGATACTTTAGGAAAATGATTTATGGGTCATTTGAGACGTGTATGAGTAAACCCCGTTTAAATATGAGATGCGGTGTGGCCAGCACCACTCTAACTGTCACTCTTTTGTTTAAAATGGACAGGATTATAAGTGAAAAGAACAACTGACATATGGAAAACTAACCAAACACATTCGGAATCTGTTGATAATTTATCCAAACGATCCATTAGTCATATGTGATGTGTACGGTCCAACCCTAGCTCAATCCGAGTCGCGGTGTGGCCAGGATCAGTCTAAGTGTCTCTCTTTTGATTAAAATGGACAACATTTTAAGTACTTACGAAAAAATGACCAAACACATTTGGTTTCCATTGCAACTTTAGGATAACGAACCATGGGTCATATGTGACATGTACGAGACAAACTTGTCTCAATACGAGGTGCGGTGTGGCCGAAACCACTCAAAGTGTCTCTCTTTTATTTAAAATTGACTTCATTTTAAGTGAAAACAACCATTAGCATACAGAAAACCAACCAAACAGATTTTTATTGTGTTGATACTCTAGCACAATGATCCATGGGTCATATGTGACGTGTACGAGTCAACCCCGCCTCAATCTGAGATGCGGTGTGGCCGACACCATTCATAGTGTCACTCTTTTGTTTTTAATGGACATCATTTTAAGTGAAAACAACAACTGACATATGAAAAACTAACCAAATACATTTGAAATGTGTTGATGCATTAGGACAAAGATCCATGGGTCATATGTGATGTGTACGAGTCAACCCCTCCATAATCCGATTCACGGTGTGGTAGGGATCACTCTAAGTGTCTCCCTTTTGTTTAAAATGGACAACATTTTAAGTACATACAGAAAACCGACCAAACGCAATTGGATTGTATCGATAATTTAGCACAATGATCCATGTGTCATATGTGACATGTACGATTCAACCCCGACTCAATACGAGACGCGGTGTGGCTGACACCACTCTAACTGTGTCTCTTTTTTTTAAAATGGACGGGATTATAAGTGAAAACAATAACTGGCATAAGGAAAACCGACCAAACGCATTTGAAATGTGTCAATGCATTAGAAAAACGATCCATGGGTCATATGTGATGTGTATGAGTCAACCCCACCTCAATCCGAGAAGTGGTGTGGTCGAAACCATTCATAGTGTCTCTCTTTTATTTAAAATGGACAACATGATAAGTGAAAAGAACTATTGACATACGAAAAACAGACCAAACACATTCGTATTCTATTGATAATTTATCACAACGATCCATGGGTCATATGTGACTTGTATGAGTCAACCCCACCTTAATCCGAGGAATGGTGTGGCCTGGATCACTCTAAGTGGCTCTCTTTTGTTTAAAATGGACAAAATTTTAAGTACATATCGAAAACCGACCAAACGCATTTGGGTTCCGTTGAAACATTAGGAGAACGATCCACATGTCATATGTAACATATACAAATCAACCCTTTCGTCAATATGAGATGCGGTGTGGCTGGCACCACTCAAAGTGTCTGTCTTTTGTTTCAAAAGGACATCATTTTAAGTGAAAAACATCAACTGACATACATAAAACCGATCAAACGCTTTTGGAATATGTTGATACTTTAGGACAATGATCGATGGGTCATTTGTGACGTGTACGAGTTAACCTCACCTCAATCCAAGGCATAGTGTGGCCGGTATCACTCCGGGTGTATGTATTTTGTTTAAAATGGACATCATTTCAGGTAAAAATATATGGTATACAAAAAACCGATCAAATTGTGAATTGAATTCCGGATTCCACATATAATTTTCATCTAAATTATAAATTGAATTCTAAATGAATTGTGTAAGTTTTTGAATTCTAATTTAATTATGTATTTGTATAGTTCCAGGATGCATTATATGTTAAATGTGTATGAATTTGTTCTCTATATATATGTGTTAGTTGGTTATTTCAGGTACAATAATTGTATATGTATGTGTTAGTTTATTGTAGGTACTATAATTGGATTGCAAATGAGAGGGAATTCACAAAATGAGGCCTGTTGTGCAAATTGCAGAGCTACTGTGCAAATTGTAGGCTGCTGTGCAATTTGCACAACATAGGCTATGCCAACGATTTCAAACCATTGCCATAGAATCTCTGATACTTTTTTTTACCAAAGGTTCATTTAACCGTTGGTAAAAAACCTTTACCAATGGTTTAGAAACCACTGGGAAAGAGGAGAGTCATTGGGCTTTCCCAACAGTTCAAGCCAAACCGTTGGAAAAAATTATCCCAATGGTTTGGCACAGCCATTGGGATAAGTTAGTTTTCCCCACCCTATCCCAACGGTTCATTATAAACCATTGGGAAAAGCTTTACCAATGGCTTACTTCCCTACAGTTTTCAGAACCGTTGGTATAACATATACCAACTGTTCTGTAGCCTTTCCCAACGGTTCAGAACCATTGGGAAAGACCTAATTTCCAGTAGTGAATGATTATAATTTACTAAATAAATCAATAATAATAATAATCAACACATTATGAATATGAACAATAAATATGAAAATATATTTTATAAAAACATGTTATATAAAAATTAGGGATAACACATTATAGCTTTAAAAAATGTTTCAATAAAGTATTATATTTTCATAAATTTCCATTTAAATATACCCCTTTATGTATTGTAATCAGAACAGAGTGAAAAATACAATTCATTAGCATTGTAAGCATTGTAATATAATAATATAGGCATATATAAGATTGAAAATAAATTTTTTAATGAAACTAATTTCATGATGCATGTCCCTCTTATGACTTCTACCCTAAAATGAATATGCTACTACATAACATATTTATTTGGATTTTGAATTCCTTGAATCAAACTACACTCAATCAAAAGACAATAATTAGTCAAAAAATCTATATGGATAAAGGAGGAATAAATCAAATAATACCAAGTGTGATACCTCTTTCAATGATATAACAATTAATTGGTAATGACTAATTATAATTTTAATGGTGGATACATTCACTCACAATCCATTTATAGAGGGTCCAATATGTCTATTTTGATACTACCCTTGGTTTTCATCACATTTTATATTTGGGTTATAAGATTTTAATTGAAATACCATTATACTCTCACATATTCCTAAACCAAGACTCAAGATTAACTCTCAAACAAAAAAATTCCATTATTGCCACTCATTCACCCACCAATTGGTTCTCCTTCAAGGTTGGTAATGAAGAGAAGAAGTAACCCTAGAGTCCTACCTCCAGAAGCCTGGTGGATGGAAACTTGAACTTTGGTTACAATCCACTCTAATGAAAGGAATTTAATTTAAAATAATTCAAGGATATGAGATAATTGGGCTTACATCAATCAAAACTTGAATAATTTATCATTATAATATAAATTCAGATAATACTAATGATAAAAACTCTAATAATTCATGCTAATTTTAATAATTTATTTAGAAATATACATGAAATAGAAACTTTAAACTCCATAACAGTTAAAACCTCCACCCATGTTACCCAAAAAACAACTCCCATCACCAGTGTTGTATACTAAAAATGCTTATAAAGATGTTTTTGTGTGATAAAAATTATAGTAATCTATATGGTAACCCTTATAAAAAACCAATAACCTTGAAAAAGAGAAAATGAATGGAAGACATGAGTTATGATGAACCAAGAGAAATAGTTAAAACATAGTCACCAACCATAAATAGAACATGAAAGGTAATACATAAGAGGTCACAAATATCAATAGGCTAAATGTAGTATGGAGATCAATTTGGACCTACAATGATAAAAGGAAGTAAAATAACCCCTTACAATTCATCAATATAAACCATAAATACTACCACATTATAGTAATAATAAACCAATACCATCATCAAAAATCAATAAATACAATATTTCTTACTCATCACAACAACACTTCCTCATTAGGGCCCAATTATTTACATCACCATTGTTACATATTAGTAGATCCATGTACCCTATAAATAGTAGCTAATCGAAAGGGTAGCCTCTCCCTACAATATCACGAATGTGAGAATATATCCACACCAAAAAAAATCTTCATCACATATAAAATTATCACACCATCCCAACCATGAGCTTCATGTATATCCATACACACTTCCTCATCATCTACCATCTATAAATATATATTTTTAGGGTAATTTAAACATAAAGACATCAAACTTATTCCCTCATACTTCCATTTATATTCCCCACCAATGAATTATCGTCTCTAGTTACTAAAACCAATTATTCAATTATCACGTAGAAAAAATATTAATAATGTCATCTTTTGTACACAATCATATCCATTAATCATTTCCATCCCATTTCATACATTATATCCATCCTTATTTATTTTCATTTAGAAATTACCACATATTAACTATCATCGAACTAACAAGTTCATATATTATTAACTCACTATATATCAGTACTTTTCACCAATATTAATAAGAGTAGATAACCATAGTAAAAACATACCATGAAATGAAAAATCAATTTATAGGATAGAAAAATTACAAAAACACATAGCATTTTACTTTTTATTTTGAATTATGTTAAATAGTTCATTATATAAAATCCAATTATTTTTTCAAGTGTGGATTCCAAGTACTCCCCCAATTAATAAAAAACACACATCCAATAATATCAACTCAAAATAAAATATAATAGGATTTCAAATATAGAGAGGGTTACATAATAATTTTCAAGAACAATTATTTCAGAAGTTAGAATACTAATTCTAGAAATTCACTAACATGATTAGAAGTTTTACATTACTAGATAAATAATGGAAAAACATGAATAAACTACCCATAATGAACACAGTTGTAACCTTGATTTATGAGACTTCAATATAAACAAACCGCGATCCTTAGTCTCTAAAGGAGATGTGGTTGGAGGGTTGTATGTAGCTTAAGAGGTCGATAATTTTAAGATAATAATATGAAATGTCGAAAAAAGTGTTGTTAAATATATTTTTAAAAAATAAGCATCAATAGCCTCTAGCATGGAAGAGTAAACCAAAATATATCAATGGTCCAACCTAGTCAAATGGTGATCCATGTATTAATTGTTTGAATAAATTTATCCAATAAATTAGCACACTTTTTAAAACCCATTTTAAATCACCTTTTACCACCACAACAGCCTCCCCAATATCATATAGACATATCTATTTATGTTTTTCCCCACCACACCAAAAAATATAACATGGATATATCTATCTTATTATTTCATATTTCCTTATATAAAATTCATTATTAATTTTACTTCACATTTATTTACCACAACACAAAAAAAGGATAAAACCGGGATTTTAATATGTCTCCATTTCACAAAGGTGAACTCTCTTTGAAAAAAATCTTATAAAATGGACATATAAAAGTTTGTATTATTATAGAGCACTACAGCAGCAAGCATCCCTACCTTTATATAGAAATAAAAAAGACATGTGTAAGGGTACTTCAATTTAAAGATATGTAAGAGATCTCAGATCATTATTGTTGGTTGGTTAGATTATGACTATGATATGAGGGGAGGAAGAATTGTATTTCTTTAGACTCATTTAAAGATTAAAAACACCAAAATTATTATGTAACATATATTTCATTCTATCTTAAACATGAGTGGTAATTAGAAATAAATAAGGAAAAGAACACAAAAACTTTTATAATGGTTTAGGGAAAAATATCCTAGGGTTTACTGCACCAATACTCTCTCCACGATCGTTGTGATTTTCATTAGTAGTTCCTTTAACTAGGTACTTCTTCAAATGATTACAAGAAGTTAATACCTTTTAAATAAGGCTTGTATGCATCCGTTTATTTATATTTTAATGAACAAGATTCTTGATATCTTAGTACAACAAGCTACCACTTCACTGAAAGAAATTCCAAATATCCAATACTCCAATAAATCAATAGAGACTTATTTTGTTGAGAAAAAAAGTATGGACCATGGTTTCTGCATGAAAATTCTTGAGGTAGCTGTTCATTAAAAAGTATAGCAGTAGAATATATATCTTCAACATTGAACATGATTTCTTCCAAAAAACAGAGAAAAAATTAGAAATATAATTAAACTTGTGTTCTTTCAAGGTCTATATCTAACAAACTCTATGTAAACACTTCATTATATGATATTTAAATAAGAGAAAGTCGTAGTGAGTCAATCAGATATATCAAATCATGTATCTCTCCAAAGTTTAGATCTTAATAACACATCATTTTCTATCTAGAGTATATATCATATATTTTGTGTATCATTTATTTTCATAACATTAACATCTTGATATATGTATTGTAGGTCAAACAACATTAGTTTGAATGATTCAATAAATACCACCTAATATATCTTGAATATTTGAATTCAAACATTTCTAGGAGAGTCATAAATTTCCTTAGAAATAAGAATGATTTAATATATTGATTATAAGAATATTAATTTTTTAAAAATACCAATAAAGTGATATTTACTCCTAGAAACACCATTGTAGAAAAAGTGGATAATATCTTAAATTTAAAGCTATATTGTAGACTATTCAAATATAGGTTCTTTCGTGTAACAACAAAACCTGAATTTAGGGTTGACATCATATGGCTATTAAAAAATTTAGTGTTAATGAACCATACATTTATTCCTTTAGACATATAGTTTCTTCCAAAAATAGGGTTTTTAATCCATACGTTTCAACAAAATTGGGTATATGGTCCTTACATTCCATTCCAATGTGTTTCCATTCCATATGATATGGTTACATACATAGAATATGAATAGTTTTTCTATAATATATTCAAACATGTCCATAAAATGATAATAATGTATTTTCCCACGGATTAATGACTTGATTTCACTTCTAGAATAAATTTTCTAACAAATATAATTTTCATGAAATTCACACAAAATAAGATTTATTAGAAACCCCAATGTGGGTATTTATGAGCATAAAAACCAAAAATAAATTAATTTTTTTTGAATCAATCACAATCTCAACAATCTATCCCTTATTTATGATAATAAACTGCATAAAATAATTATTTAAAAAAAATATTTCAAGTAAATTTACATACATATAATAAAAAATATTATTGGAAGGTTATTTAATGATAAGAACAATTATCTACTTTTTCATAAATCATTCATAAACTATTTTAAATTTACTCCCACAACCTTTTAATATAAATTTATCCCATAAAATTTTCAATATAAATTTATACTTATAAGTTTCTACTCCTTTTTCATCAAAAAAATGAGAATAAAATATATCAATTTAAAATCCAAAAAAATTTATGCTTTTTATAACAAATATTATTCAATAAATAAGATGAGTTTATAAGGAATATAATAAATCACATAGTTATTTAAAATAATTAATTACTTCCTAATAACTCTCCATAAGATATAATTTATTAGAAAAAGATATCCAGGATATTACAATATTTCCTGGAATACATAATTTTCATCTAATTTGTTCATATTTCATAATTGATATAATTTTTTTAATGTATTTAATAAAATTAGATATCACTTAGAGTAATATATTAGTTTACAATGTAATAATATTCAAAAATTAAGAATATGTTTAAGTATAAGACAATCATATACATATAAATCATTTTAAGAATATAGAATATTAAATAGGAATTACGAAATAATTCATATAATTTAGTTTATACAAATAACGATTTATAAACAAAATGATATATATTAAAAAAGAAAATGAATAAACTATGGAAATAAATAAAATTCATAGGTTTTTAGAAAGGATTGGAAGAGTTATCTTATCTTCCCAAACATCAAACATTATCAATTTAATATACAAATGCAATTCATAGTCATTCGATTTTGCATTGAAAATATGAAAATCAATGATATAGTGAATAATAAAGAAACTATTGAACTGAAAACATTTTCATCTTGTCACGGACCAGCTTAGTAGAATCATTATTTTGGAGAATCTCCATATTAAATTAACATTTTACATTAAAATATTCAAATTATTCTTTTGAAATATAACAATATTTCACTTTCTAATACTCCTTTTATAATGCATCAGTAACTATTTTTGAAATATATAATTTTTTCAACTCTATATGACTTTGGAGACACATTTACACTAGCATTAAGAATTAATTTCTCTTCATTCAATGAAATTTTTTTAAAAAAAATATCTTCATATGACATTTTACTATAAAATATTTGAGTTGAAGAAACATCAGGCTATTCATAACCATGAGCTTCCATATATTTTCTGAAATATTTTTTAAATTTATCCTTAACAAATGAAACAGATTATTCACATAACAAGTTAGGAAAATTATTTCTTTTTATTTGTTTTGAAAATTAATATCTTCTGAACATGAGGTTAATGATCACTTAATCTTTATTAGAAATACTTTAGAAAATTTTCAACCAAAAATTGTGAATAATAATATATAATTTTAAAAGGTTTTGAGAAGAATACTCTTTGGGTTTAAAGATTAAGACAATACGTTTTCCTTAAAAATACATAATAATCATTAAATTTAATAAATTTGGAAAATAATTTTTTTAGAAGAAATTTATTATGTGATCAAACATTATATAAAAACTATTTTTTATTTAAACATAAAAATAATAAGTTTAAAATATTTAATAAAATAATTCTATTTTTCATAAACCCATTGGAACATTTCAGTAAAATGTAATATATACTGTATTTGATTTTAATTCAATGAAAAGTATTTAACGATTTTAGAAAAGATATACTTATATCCCCATTTATAAAAAATTTAATTCAATAAAAACATATGTATATATATATATATGAAAATATTTTTGAAAAACATCATTGATTAGATATTCCAGTTTGAAAGATATTTTTATAATGAACTACATTCGAGTAGATCACTCCTTGGGTATTTACTAACGACCAATTGATTTAACAATGTAATTCAGTGGTGTACTCTCACAATGTGTCCCATACAAGTTCTATTAGGTACCCATATTCTTTTGGGTCTAGTAGTGTTAGTAATTAAAATTTTAGGTAACCAAATATAATTATAATATATATTATTTTATTCATGTCAAAGAATTATTTTGAATAATAAATAATAATAACCCTAGAAATTTTAGGTTTTCTAAATAAATAGTCATTTGAAAAATTTATATCAATAACATAATAAAAAAATTATATTTTACTTGCATTTTCAATTTGGTCTAGTAAAAAATTAATTCATATACCATTTTGATCTTTCTCCATTACTACATATTCCTTGTTTTCCATTATAAATATTATTTTTTCCATGAATTTGACTAAAATAATTTTCATAGTTTATAATAATATTATATTGTTTTTTTAAATTATCTAATTCATCCAATAATTTATTAATTTTAACTATGTTTGGATAATAACAAATTTTTAAAAATTTGACATTAAATCAGTAAATTTTTATTGGATTTCATTATTTAATAAAATTTTATAGGTTTCCTATGATCTTTTATTAAATATTCAAATTCATCTTATAACATAATGAAATATTTACTTAATTTACAATATCAAGTTATTTCAGAATTATAATTTTGAGTGTGAGAAGATTAAACCTGGTCCCTATAATTTTGAAGACACAACATTCATTCTTTATGTTCAACCCCAGTGCTTGTAGAAGATTCATAATTTCAATTAGAGGTATCACTCCATGTAGCATTCATAAATATATTCCATTTATTTGATAATCTTATTTCATTTTAGATTTAGGAAAAATACATTTAATCTTTTTATGATATTTTTATTTGTATTAACAAAAATTATTATCCATAGATACTTAATTTACTTTATCGTACAGTTTTACATATCTTATGGAAAGATTTGATAAATATTTTAATAAATCAAGATGACTCAAATCGATTGATTCCATTAATGAATATCTAAGAGAGGATTCTTAAAATTTGATATTATTTCCAACTACATCTTTTATTTCAAATTTATACATCATCATGGTTCCAATCAAGTCTTTCATTTCTGAGTGTCTAACTAGTGTGGATTGTATATAAAAGCATGTCATCCATTATACATATAGGTTGAAACTATATTTACATTTATTTATTTATCTAATTATTTAATTGAATCTCTAAAATATGCAATAATATTGAGATTTTATTTCATTCTCATATAAATACGAGTGATGATTTCACCATTATTCATTTTGAAGGGATCAAACATTAGCTCAGTAGTATTTTTTTGTCAATTTTTTTGATATATTCGGTTCCTTTATATGAAATTTAAATATTTTGTCACATTTCATTGGAATTAGGATATTGAGAAACTCAATTAAACTCATTATTTTCAAATCCAACGACAATAACAATCTTTAATTTCAAATTTAGATCAAATTCCTTTCCTTGATGGTAATCAAATTTCTTTAAATATTTTTTGTGAAATTTATTGGTATTGAAAATTAAAAAAAACTACTATTTTCTGTTTTTAAGTAAATAATCATGATACATTTATAGAATAAATATTTATCATTATAAAATAAGGAGAACAGATCAAAATAATACCTTATTTGAGATCATAAATTTTAAGATTTTTCTTTGTCTGAATCTTTAAATCACGCTTGTAAGATCCTTTGATATAGGACAGTAAAGAACTTCATTTGATATCACAAGTTATAATTGAGTATGACGATAGAGAAAAAACTTTTGATACTTATTTTTAGTTTCCAAATAGAGAAAATATAATATTGAATGGTTTTTTCCATGGGAAATATACAAATTGATCCCTTCCTTATAATAAAAATTGTCAGGTTAGTTTGATTATGAATATTACACATGAGGTGGTTAACAATGATCATTTAGAATCATTGAGAGATTTAAAACACCTATTTAATTATGTATCATTTCATTACATCTCAATTTTTAATGTTTGATCATCATAATTTACTAAGGATAATAATATATGGAATCTTATAGTGGTTCTGGGCATTAAGATCCCCATGTCCACTCAACCAACACTCTCTCCATGAGCTTTTTCACTTTGACTAGTAATTCCTTTTACTTGTGACTTCTATAATGACTATGTATAGGCAGTTGATACCTTTAAAATATGGATTTTACAAGGCCTTACAGATCCTTTACAATGAACATGTTTCTCCATAACTTATTCGAACAATATGAAACTCCACCAAGACTAAGTCTGAGCAGCCGAAACTACAATTAATAAAGACGTATAAATTAGAATTAGAAAATTGGTTTCTCTCATAGTTTCATTATAAAAAATAATTCTATAATTTATCTTCAACAATGTATAGATGCAACAAAAATATATTCAATGTTGTATAGGATTTCCTTAAACTATATTAGAGAAAACACTATAAATATATTTAAACATGTGCATCTCCAATGTGTATCTTGAAAAAATGCTTTGTCAGTACTGAAGAAAAGATATAATAATAAGATAAATATGCATTGTTTGATCTGATAGATCAAAACATATATTTTTACAAAGTATATCCTTAAAGCACATAACATTCTCATTCCATTGTATATATCATATATTGTGTGTATTCTCTCTTTTAATGAAATGAATTTCTTGATATTTATATTGTTCGTTAAATAACTCTTGGTTGAAGACATAAAAAAACAATTCATAATAAATTGCCATTCTTTGAATTGAAACTATTCAAGGAGAGTCATACATTCCCATAGAAATATTAATGATTTAATCCATTTTGTACAAGATTTTTAATTTATCACAAAATATCATTGAGGAGATATTTAATCCAAAAACGACTGTTGCAGAAAACAAAAACTATATCTATAATCTAAAACTCCTTTTACGAATGGTCAAACAAAGGGTTCCTTTATGTCACAACAAAATCGAAATGTTGGGTTGGAAACATATCCTCATTCAGAAAAGTAGGGTTGAAAAATTATATGTCTATTACATTAAACAAAGGGCTTCTTAAAAATTTAGGGTTATTGATCCATACTTATCAATTCCATAAGGTATATGATCCATACATTCTATTCCAAATGTAGGGATTCCACTCCATATGTTATACTAAACAATATAGGGTATGGAAAGTGTTTCAGGAATACTTTCAAATGCATCCATAATAATTTTAAAAATATTTTCCAATGGAAAAAAATTGATTATCCTACCAAAATAAATATTCAAACAAATTTAATTTTCATGAAATTAACATAAAATAAAAATTAATATTAACATTAATGTGGGAATATTTTATACTAAAAACCAACAACAATTAATGATATTTTTTAGTAAATGACATGGAAAACAATTACATATTGAGATGTTAACATTTTAGTTCTATAAATTCAAACCAAAATAGCCGCAAATGTTTTTTTACTCACCATAGTTCTATAAACAACAAATATCCAACTGAAATGTTTTAGACCCCAAAATGACATGTCCCATGATCATCTCCCCAATGACCAAAAAATGGAAAACACAACACCTTTTATATATATTTTTTGTAAAAACTCAACATTTTTTGAGATATAATTTTCCAACTAATTTAAAATTTGTTATACCTTTTGTTACACACAACATAAATTTTAGCGTATGTTACACACAATGTGGATTATAAATGAAATATAACATGCTACTAAAATTTTACTATTTAAAATGACAATTCTCTCCAAGCCATTGGAATAGTGGATATGAATATAATTAACTAAATTATTCAAATATATGGTTTACCCATGTGAATAAAATGAATTCATTGGTGAAAAATTAATTATAAATGGAAATAAAAACTATTGGAAAATAATGGAAATCGTTTTCTAAAAAACTACTTTTTATGAAAAAACATGTTCCACATAATGAAATTACAAAAACCAATTTGGTGATTTATTTTAATAAAATTTAATAATAATTTAATGAAAAAACTATTAAACATTCATATTTTCCTTTTTTTAAACAAGGGATATTCATAAATCTATTTTTACACGTAGAACAATATTTTTATAACAAGACGTTTTGTCTTCTTTTTAAAAGCTTATTTTGAATTTTTTTTTAAAATTTAATAATTTTTTTTAAAAAATATTAAGTTAATTTTTTATTTCATGAGTTCAAATTTATTATAGGGTTATTTTTTTTAATTTCTAAAAAGAATAATTTTTGGATGAATAAAAAAATATTGATTTTTATTTCAGAACATCTTTTTTTTAAATTACTAATAATGATAAATTTTGTTTTAAATTTGTTTTAAATTAATATTTGTCAAATTATATATCTATTAGTCAAATTTATTTCATTTTAATCATTAATCCTTTATTTTTTATGTCAAATACAGGTAATTTTTTTACTATTTTCTCTTTAAAATCCCACATTATCGTCACATCTGTGGGATTAATTTTAAATTAAAATTTTCCACTTTAGTGAATGGAATTTTAGAAATTGGATTTTGTTATTGTAATTAGAATACGTTGTGGTATATAATATGTACAAATTGATTTATAACCATACATAATTGTAAAAATAAGAAAAAAAATTTAAAACAGTTACGGTAAAAATGGATTTACTAGGGGTTAATCTAAATATATAATGGTTAAAATGAACTAAAACTTATTTAAAATAAAATTTATAGATATATTTGGACTTTATAATGTCTAAGGAGTTCTAATAACTAATTTTGAATCAACGTTTTATGTGAAATAGGGGGTTACACCTTTTTTAAAAAAAATACAGGTGTTCCGCTCACCAAACTTATAAAATGTCTGCCATTATCATATAATTTTACACTATAAATCCATTTTGGTTTGTTCAGTACCATAAAATATAAATTTACAACACCCCTAAGCTCATCCTAGAAACATTATTTTGGTTATAAAACCATCCTAGGAATGATTGTGGTGCAAAATTAAGAAGGATACTCAACGAAAAAGGAAACCTTCATCAATAAGATTTCTTATTTTATATCCTACATTAAATATAAAAATTATTTTTAAAACATGATGATATAATAACCTAATTATATTAAATTTATTTAGATATTTTTATGTTAAGGAAATTAAGGATAAATATCTCCATATCCATCAAAAGATTTAGGATATTATCATTTGTGTGTATCGCAGACTAAGGCCTCTGTAACTAATGTCATTCATTTTTTCATTTTAAACTCTCAAAGATGGTTATAATGATGGATTAAATTTTTATATATGATATTTATGATATTATAATTATTTAATTACTATTATATCACACAAATATTAAAAAAATATCTTTATGAGAATATGAAAACATCACTTGTGAGTACGGTGGTTTATCTCCTCATGAAGTGATGTGATTGATTCTCACCTTATGTGGAATGTAATAAAGATATTTTTAATTAATATATGTGATATATATGAAATAAAAATTATTATGGAATAGTAATATATTATTTAAACTCCTTTTTTACCATCTAGAAAATGGTAACATTGTTCATGTGTACGTATGGCCTACCATCTCAAAGAATGGTGTATTTCGTTTTCAATATCTACCTTTTATAGATTAAATTAAAAAATATATATATATACTGAATATATAATATTTTTATATCATGGTTTTCATTCTAGATATTATTGGACTATGATCGAAGTAAGTGTACTGAATATAAAAAATCAAAACATACCTGAAAAAAAGAATTTATCAATAGAAGCGTGACTATAGAAGGGAATTGTTAATTATAAAGTTATAGAATTTCATAAGAATGGAATATATGGAATTATATATATGATTATGCTTAATAAAGATATATATAAAAAACTAAAATTTATTATACTTGAGTTTTCAATGTGTATGTAGGAATTTGAGATATAAGGTAAGGGATTTCTTGTCTCTCATTTATTTGTAGAAGACAAATAAAAATTCACCACTCATTTATTTCATGTGGTGTATATAAAAAAAAATTAAATTTTATCTTTTGAATCTATCTAATTTAATTATATCTAAATTTTCATTTTATTTTATTCTTTAATAGGGCCCAAGATGCAAAGGATACCAATTTTGTAAGTATTTTATAATAAAATCTCATCCTTTATTGGGATTATTTATGGTGTCATTTTTGATGATAATGTCTAATGATAGAACTCTCACGAGATTCATTAAATGTATTCTCCTCTAGTAATGTCATGAGAATACATTTTCCTCCTTTATTTTTCTCTCTTTATATACTCAATAATTAGAATTATTTTTTTAGTAAAATCATCTTTATTTATTTCTACAATTGAAAACATTTCTCCATTTCAAAATCATTTTTTCAAAATAAAATATCCAAAGGATTTATTATATAAAATTTTACCCATGTCTTAAATTTTTACAAAAAACTTTTTAAATTTATCTTTATTTCGAATTCCAAACAATTCTCATTTATATTTTATCAAAATGTTTGAATGAATTTTTGTATTAATTTATAGGGAATGGAAATATTGTCCTTTAATCATGAAAATAATTTTTTAAAATATTATTTTATAAGTTTTAAAAATTTATTTCAAGGAAAATTATTTAAAAACATATATTTTTTCGTTTTCAAAAGTAATTTTTAATGAAACTTCATTATTTAAGAAATGTTCCATGTGATCTTTCAAATTCATTCTCTATATAAGATGAAATTCATTATTGTAATATATTTTTTATATAGGATATGAAACAAATATCCCATTATTATTATAACTCTAAATATTTTATTTTGTAAATATTTTTATGAAACTAGTTTCTCTTCCTTGGGTTATACCATGGTAAAATTATTATGAAACCTTCTTCTCTTCCATGGGATATGATATGGTGAAACAATGAAATGATTGTCAAACATGCTATTTTATCCAAAGGTTATATTATGATGAAATGTTTATTAATACCATTTAATTATAAGGGATATGATATTATCAATGTTTTATGGTCTTCTAGCATTAAAACATGTGATTTTCATTAGGTGGAACGTGAGAACTATCTTTCCCTTTAATGTATTGGGTACATATGGATAACTCGTTAGTAAATATGTTATACATGAACCTGATTATATTATAACAATGTTATACAGGAAACATATTAAATTTCACAATCTTATACTTGAACTAGATTATATGTTCATAGTTTTATAATTGGACCTACCTTTAATGTCCATAATATTATGTACGGACCAGTCTTTCACATCCATAATGTTTTGTGTGGACCAAGTATCATGTTGATATTTTTATGTTAGGGTCTAATTTAAATTCTCAAACTTAATGAGTGACCATGTATCTATTTATACATGTTCACAATAATATAAGTTGATATGTATACAAAAAATAATTATCTTATTCCAAGGTCAAGTACTCATAGATCATGTTATTCTATTCCATTATTATTCTTGTCTTATGAACTGCCATGATTTATGACATGAATTGTGTCTATAATTTATGATATGCATGGTCTGGTTTTAAAATTTTATTCACATATTTTTATACCCATATGATCATGTTTTAGGATATTTCCCATTTCTACCAATATTGGGCATCAAACTACACCCTATCTTATGATTATTTTCCCTATGTAATGAAGAAATTCTTTTAGTAGGGTATGTCTATCAAGATAACTATATTGGAATATATTTTTGGGATATTTTTAAGGAATTTCACGAAATTGGAATATTGTGTTCCAATCCTCCAAAGACAGTAAAATATTATGGTCCTTGGGCTTGTGTTTGACTAATATACAGAATATTAAAATAAATTGTTTTTCTATTTATGTATGAGAGTCTTGGTTTGCTATAGTTGAACCCCTTTAAAAGCACTAGAACACTTCACTCTTCCCTGGGAACACAACTAACCATCCTCTCAAAAACTACCATCTCTAAAAACTCACAATGTAATTGTACATAATAGTTCATTCCATTACAAAAAAAATCATTTAAATTATAATGAATCTGAATATTAAAAAAAGTCACCTAATGATTATTATAGTAGTACCAATGTATCAGTAAACTCAAATTATAGGAACCTCTTCAACTATCCTAGTAAACATTAATAATTTACATGCATTAAACATCCTCAATAATTATTTAGAAATTGGTTTCACTATCTTGAAGAGCCTGTCAAATCACTCCATGATTGGAAAAATGTCTAAATACCACTGAATTATTTGAAGAGATATAAAAAACAACTAAACTCTAAGCCCCATAGTCTCATCAATCAAAATTATTAAAATTATGAGATTACAAATTAGAATCTCATGGATCATAAATATTGGAAGATGAGAAGTTTTAAAATAAAAATACGAGCCTCAAAATGTTAACATATTTAATGGTAGACCTTATAAAATCACAATGAAAGAAAAAAATGGCCAAAGTACTCACCGTAATTATATAATACACCACATTTTAATTATTGTAGGATTTTATATATTTGAAAGTAAGTAAGCATCATTCATTAAGTTCTTAGTTGAATTTATAGATGGCATAAATAATTTCAATCTAAATATTCTAATATACTATTGTTTTGTTGTAAAAAAATTATAAAGAAAACTATATACTAAAAAATATATAATAATAATATTCAGTGCACAAATAAATTAAATTAATATGTTATAAAACTTTAATTAGTTTCCACCTATTTTTAGAACATATAATAAAAATATAAAAATAAAAAATAAAAAATAATAACTATAATATTTAAGTTAATTAAATTATGAATGACTATTTTGTGATTAATTTTAAAAAAATTATATGAAATAAGTTGAATAATTCAATAGTATATCTAGAAATTTCCCCTTTTGAAAATTCTAAAACACCAATGAATTTTTTTTGTTTCATAGAAAAGTGAATAAACTACCCCCTATAAGTACTGAAAGAAACTCCCTTTGAGTTAATCACCCATTATAGAAACATTCCATCCAGTTTAAAATAAAATTTATAAAAAAACAGTGAAAATATTATCTCCATTACAAAAAGTAAAATGTATCAGTATTAAAATTTCTCTCTTTTGTGATTTTTTAGACAAAATCTATGGCATGTAAAATATTAAATATGATATATAAATTAAGAATAAAATGGAAATATATATCTCCAATTATATTTATTTAATATTCACATGGATATATATTTATCTTTTAAAAATTTTCAAGAATAATAGAATAAGGACTTTTATTCCATATAATTTAGGTTAATCTATCTCTTTTTTAAACATACAAAGAAAAAGAAATAATTTACTCCCTTTATGGATAATTATAAAAAGGTAATGTAGATTTAGAATTTTCATGTAGAAAATCATTAATCTGTGATAGATAAAGTATTGAAAACAATTTTAATTTATATATCAATCCTAAAATTTAATTAAATTTGGAATTCATTATTTCTTTTAATAATTGGAAAACATTTTCAAATGATATTTAAAAAATTACATTAATCACCATGATATCTATTATTATTTTTCTATATTTAGAATATGATCATCTATCTTCAGATTTTTTCTCATATATATTATGAATTCTAATGTTAATATTTTAATCCTAATGTATGGAAAGAATGTTGGCCTCACTAAAAACCTTCTTTAATGAAACATTATACTCTAGAAAATAATGAATATGAATGTCTTGAATATTATCATACTTATATATTTTCATAATATTCTATAAATAATGCTTATAATATTATTTATAATTTAGACAAATTGAATTTAATTTTTTCATGATGGTTTATAATATACTGTTATGACTATAGAATATGAGAATAAATAATTTTTTATTTTAAAATAACTGACCATAAATCCATATGAGGTTGAATTTAAATGATTCAGATAAATATAAGATTATGTTATAACATTTTGGAAGAATAATTCTCAATCCTATCTAATCGTGGAATAATTTTTCATGTTCCATTTTCTATTTTAAAGTTTACACTAAAATATTTTTGATAATAATTTGAGAAAGAATTATATTCAGTAATAAAATTTAGAACATATACTATATCGTCATACTGAACTTATACATTAGTCACAAAATCCAATCTATAACGATTTCAATAATATATAAATCTGGACTCCCTAGACTCTGGAGGCTTGACTGACATAGACTATCAATGACCTTATTTTATAATATATTTATTCTATTTCTCATATTTATCAAAAGTGGAAATTTACCTCCAAGTATCATTGGATTGATCCCTTGTTAAAGATGATTTTAAGGATTATGGATAACTATTAATCAATGTCCTCATTGAGGCTTCTAGTGTTCTTGACTCATCCAAGGTAACATCAACTACACCTCTTACCATGATTCTACATGATCGGTCCCCATCAAGTGTTTGTCCAAAAGAAGAGGTCGTGGATGGATTTCTAACATTATTTTTTGAACATATCTTTTATAGTACTAGTATCTTCTACAAGAAAATTCAGCTTCTCCTTTGACATGTTTTTAACCTCTATCCATGGTTCTCTGAAAAAATAGAGTGTAGAATAGCGTTGGTTTTCATTATCTTCAAACAAAAAGAGATCTTATTTGTTATAACTTATAATAAATATTTTATTCAAATTAAGCCCAAACTTATATTTTAGATATATACTGGTAAATAATTGTTGATTTTTTTATTCTGAATTCTTTTGAACATATTCATCTTTATTCACCTAGTTTTCCCCAGGCACAGAAATAAAATTTTTTACTCATTGGAAACTTTATATCCAATTATCTTATTTTTTATAAAATAAACTCAATAAGTACTAGAATATTATAATATTTCTTCAATATATACAAATATCAGTAGAATTATTATTATTTTGTGACTAAAAAATAGTGGTAATAAGCCTTTTATATCTCTTCATCTTCGGCTTCTTCTCAACTTTTTCATCTACCTATCACTTCCCATTGATCTTGTCAACAAGTTTCTTCTCCTATAGATGAATGTCCAGTTTTTCCCAGATATAGTATTATGGTAATGTAGAACCAAAATCAACTATTCAAGAGGTATAAAATCAATAACATCTTCGATCTCATGATCCTATAATAAGATCCGACTTAGAGTCTTCATGTATGGAATGATTTTTAATTTTACCATACTCACAAAAACTTCTTCGATGTAATCCCATCATAATATCACTATATTGTGCTTCCTAATATTATTAATAATGTGCAAAATTTCTAAATTATGAATAATAATTTTTTCTATGACATATTTCCATATAAGTAATAAAATTATCCTTGAATTCAAAATAATCCTCGCTTTTAGATCTAAGTGATCCATGTTTTATAACATTTCCTTCAATCAAAATATAGTCTCTTACACTCTATTTTTATTAATTTTTCCATATGTTTTTTATTTTTATTATAAATCAACATTCATTATACATTTAGTGGTAGTTTAATTGTGTTTATAAATATTTTTATTATAAAGAAAAAATAAACTCCTTAAAGCATTAATAATAACTTATTTTCACTATATAACTCTTAAAATAGTTGTTTCATGGGAAAATTGGATTATATGGGGCTAAAATAATTCATATTATCCTCAAATTAGTGTAATTTCATACTAATACTATATCAAAAAAGGGGCATAACTTGTTTTAAAAATATATAGTATGAATGAACGAGTAACTCTAGATCTGCATGCCTTTATATAGGAAATCATATTAGTAATTTACCTGATTGGATCTCTTGGACAAAAAAACAACACCCCAATAAAAAAAATGATGCCAAATCCAATAAAACAATATATTCCAAATTTTCAAAATACTTTGTGACTTACCAACATAAAAAATAAAATTCTAAAAATCAATGTATCTAAAGAAAGTTATCAATATATATAAATTAGATACATTAATAACTTGTATTAAATATTTCATGTGAAAATGAAAAAATAAAATTAAATGTTTTGGAATTTATCTTTCGATGAATCCAACCACTCTTTTTCCATAGAAAATTTTTCTAAAGATTATTTTAAGATATATTTCTCAACATCTATCTAATGTAATGGTATATAATTTTTTTTTCATGGTATTTATCTAAACAAGAGCAATTTCCACCACAAATATTAGTTTTATAAGAAATAAAAATATATTAAGAATAAAAACTACATAAAAATATAAATCATATACATAATATAAGAAACAATTTCATTTTTAAATCAATAAAATATAGGTTCACTGAAAAACTTTAGGTAAATGTACAGGTTTTGAAAAACTATTCCTTGTAAATTTATATGTTACTTAAAAAGCAATGACAGTAAATTAAAAAAATAGTAGAGTAACATTTAAAATAAAAAAATGTAACTTGAAAGAATAATAAGAGTTACTTTAAAAATAGTGAAGTGAAACTAGAAAAAATCATGTCAAAAAAATTATTATGTTTGAATGTAAAGTGTTATAAATTTCTAGATAATTTATTTCATCTAATTTTATGAAAACTAATTTCCATTATTATGAATTTGTTCCTTGTTATTTAGACCTGATTTGGTCTGAATGTGTTTACAAAAAAACCATAAACACCAAAATCATTCCAAATATTTTGTGTTCCAAATTCACGAGTTATATGGATATATATTCTTACTATGTTTAAAAATATTGAATTTTTATCAATGAACATTTTTATTATAATATCAAATTGTCTAAAGTTTATAAAAAATATAACTCTTTGGAACCAATTAATTTGACTGATAAAAAGATATCCTAGTAGATTGAAGATTAATCCTGATGTTTTTCTTTTGATACTATTTTTTTTTGAAAAATAATCAATGTTTTCTATCTATTAATTTTTTTTATTAAACTTACTAAAATTTCAATGCTTATACGTCCACCTCTTAATGTGTTTTCTATTATCTAAAGATTATAAATAAATATTTTTTCCTTTTATTTCAATGGTTAATCTGAAAATATCATTCTTAAACTCATCATCTTAATATTTATTTTCAGTAACTTCTTTCTTAATACAAAAATTTTATTTTTCATATTTATAATATGTTTCCTTAATTATATAAAGTTATTTCATACCTTGATCAAAGACTTTATTGAACCTATTACATATTTCCCCTTGAGATGTCCCATATTTTTCCATCTCCTCAGGAAAAGGTGTATCAATCTCATTATTTAATTAATATGTGTTCTTATTATCATCCAAATGTAAAATAAAACAATTGGACTCATGGGATAATTGTAAAATCGAATCAAGAGTTAATTTATCCATAAATCATATATCATTAAAAGCTTTCTTTTAATAAAAAAACACTCTCTTATAGTTCCAATAACCTTGCAAATAAATAATTCTATTCTATTATGTATCCTTTCTATAAATATATATTTTGTTTATATCATTGAAAACTATTATCTCCAATATCATTAAATATTTAATATATTTATTATTTTTCATCTACCATGTAAAATCTTCTCTCATGTTCTATATTGTTTCCACTCATAATAGATGGTATTTGAAGATATCTTATTATTATATTTTTATTTTATTTTATTTTAGTTATCTTTATAGAAATATATGTTGGTAATATAAATATTCATTTTTTATGGAAACTGACTAATCGAACCTTCACTATGTTTCTTAAATCTTATATATTAATCCAATATTAAAATTATGTTGGATATATTTTATAATATTTAATGATCTACAAAATTTAAATCATCAAATATGGATGAAAATTCAACCCATTATTCTTAATTTATACCCCACCATCATTTTTAATTACATTATCATATTTTATGAGATTTTTCATAAATAATTAATGTCAATTTTTAATATGTTTAAAATGATAAAAAATTGTTCTATTTGATTATAATTCTGTTATAAGAATATATATGATATTCTATACAAAATTATAATCCTTAATTTCTTTTTCTCTAAGGTATTGAAGACTATAAATGATACTTATAAATCAATGATGCATTTGAGACATAGTATCACTGGTCAAAATTCAAAACTATGATGATCTACCGTGATTATTTATCTCTTCATTTATGAAACATTGGATGTTCTAAATTGAGTAACCTATTGATTTATCCAAATTTTGATAACTATTTTATAATAGAAAACATAAATTTATATGTATCTTGGGATACCACATAATAGGTTATTCATCACTAACAAGTTAAACTAAAATTTAACTCTTCTATTATGAGAAAATTAGATTTTACATATTTATCTACTAATAAATAATTACAATGAACCATAAAATAATTATATACACAAGTATTTATAAAATATGAATCTTATAGGTACTTTAAATATTCATAATCTACACTATTGAAAATTAATGGTCAGTTTTTATTCAGATGGTTTAAAGTTTTAACTAGACTTTCCCCTTCTATAACTCAAACAAATAGATCTTTTCCCATATATAGTAAGGAGTAAGGAAACATTTATTTTATGAATATAAAGAAAAAAATATTAAATTATAGACTATATAAAATGAAAATTTAACAACATATGTCAAGACACATTCCCAGTTATTATATATATTAAGAAAAAATTGTAAAAAAATAGGTTCTGATATCAAATGTAGTCCCAAATGTAAAAGATATAGATGTTACAAGATGTTATAATTATAGTCAAGAGATGGATTAATATTTTCACCATCTCAAGAATTATTTCGATTAGAAATTACAATTTTTTGTATCAAATTAAGGTTCAAACATATATATGTAGTATAATAATAACTCATGTATCAAAAAACTAACGTTTATAAACCATAAAAACCAATAGAAATATAAAGAAATATAATATATATATATATATATATATAACATTGAGTTAAGTAAGGTAATCATAAATTTTAGTAAAGGTTAATCTCCCCAAATAGTTTACCTATAATAAATCATAAATTTAAAACTAAAGTAGCATTTGTATTAGTATAGAAGATACACATTTTTGAAACCTCCAATTACCAAAACATATTTGAACATTAATAATTATATAAACATGATCTAACCCTATATTTTCTTTTGAAAATCATTTTTAAATAGGTAAATATACAATATAAAACCAATTTTATCTATCCATGATTGGTAGAAATCTTAAGTATTTTTCTAATAATTTATGAAAACAATGAAAGTAATATGATCAAAGCACTAGATTATCATCAATTAAAAATACTAGAAGCATCAAATTCTGAAGATTAATCTCATTAATCAAGAAGATAAAAAGGAATAAATATTAAAATAAATATTGTGATATGTATAATGAGATGATAAATAGATTAAAACAAATTAAATGATACCAACTATATGAATGTATGTTATAACCATTCCACAAACTGAACTTTCAATTTAAAAATGATAGGGTAAAAATATCAATGGTCAATGTAAAAAACTAGCATTGGATGAGAAACACGTTACCCAACCAGGATTTTCACATGGATTGAAATTAATTCATGATAACCATGAGTGGGAAAAATTTTCAGGGGTACCAATATATGATCCTTGGGAATGATTTCACCCACCAAAGGCAATTATACAAGCTTGGATCCAACTATAAAAATCTATCTTCAACCATCCTCATAGAATATGTTTATTCCATAAAAAAAGAGTGATAATAAATAAAATAGAAAATATAACAGATTACATAATATAAATAATAAAAAATATCAACCAACATTAAAATTATCCATAAATAACTAATAATAAAACTATAGGGAATTCATGATCAAAATAAACAAAATGAAAGAAAATGGATTATATGTTCAATTCACGACTGTTCCAAGAATAAATAAACAAAACTAGAAAACAAAACCTTGGGGACTATATCCATGTGACTGTAGATCTCTCCACATTTACAAAAAAAACCATCATGATCCCATCGGGTCCATGATCCCTTAAAAATTGAACCATATCTTGGTTCTCAAAAAGAAAATATTGTCACTTCATACACTGAATGGTGTGTTAGGGTGTGGGAAAAATCACCAATTTCGATTTCACTAGTGTGTTCATACCATATCCACTAAAAATTCTATTTCATAAATTCATGTTTTAATATAGATAGAAGACATATTTTCAACATAAAATATAGTTAAAAAAATATAACATTCAGTAAATCCATTTAAAAAAAATTCTATATTAAAAGAGGTAAAAAGGAAGAACCAAAAATATATTATAAATATTGGTGAAAACCATGAGGAAAGAAATTATACTCTTATGTGAAAATACCATAGATTTAAATCCAATTCATAAATAAAGTATTCAATTTTGAAAATTTATTTGAACCAATAGACTAGATCATTTAGATAAATACTCAAACATACATTTCATATATTTTACTAAAATACTACCAAATTCCGTTCTCAAAATAAAACCCATTTTTCCCTTAAAAAAGAGGAATTCATTCATTGTAAATAAAAAAATCAATTCGATCATTAAGTAAACCCCAACAAACTAAGAAAATAATAATTGGGATTCTCATATCAATAATCATGCAATAGTTTCTAAATGGGGAAATGATGCCAATAAATAATAATCTAATAGAGGATTCCATGGAATACAAAATGGAATCCATTAAGTTATCTAAAAAAGGATCTACATGTCACATGTGTCATCATAAGACTCAAGTACGTGGGTCCTTTAGTGGGGGTTATGAACCTAGGTCGACACCATGGAACCATGACCACCAAGTGGTCCTATTGAAGTCATCAGGATCTATTAGAGTCAGAAGATCAAAATTAACCTTGGTCCCATCTAATATTTTTTAGGGCCATGATAATAGTTTACTATCCCACTCCATTTGATTGGTCTATTCCCTAGTAATTTCACCATGTAGTAGATATTTCACTCATCTAGACCCCAACTAGTCTATCAATACTCTCATTCCAAACATCAAATAGAGGATAGAAATCAACTATCACATAAAAAATGAATAAATTTTTTAAAAATAAATCATTATTAATCTCTTGTGCCGTCATATAAAAAATTACCATTTTTAAAACTATTCATAAAAATAAATAAACATACAGTTAGTCTCAATTATTTCCCTCACATTATATCAAAATACAACAAAGGTAAAACTATAGTGACATAGTGATCAATTAGGGTCTCATACACCTCGAAAAAAAATTAATTCTCCAAATTTTCCTTCAAAATATAAGGATCATAATATCATTCCACATCACCCATCTTCTTAAATATTTTGAAATATAATTTCTAATATTTATTTAATAACTAACCTTTCCAATCAAATTGAATCCCATCTAAATAAATAAACTTTTTTTAAAAACAAGTAGGGAAATAAGAAAATTTCTCCCAATATGTCATTTTAGTAATTATTAAACCAAAAAAGTTCAAACACACCTCACAAATCACTTCACATCCAAAAATTAGATTAAAAACCATTTCATTACCAAAATAAAATTAAATTTTAAATTATGACCATTTCTGTCAAGAAATAATTTCACTTAAAACACACAAAAAACACGTGATTCCATCACATATACATTTAGTTTGTTAAAAAATTCTATGAATCAATCACAAAAATTGAAAATAAAGAAAATATAAAAAAGATCCTGCCATATTTGATGAAGAATGTTTCTAGAACCACTCTAAATCGTATATCCTATGTTATAGTAAACTCTACAAGAAATAACTCATTTTTTATAATCCAAACAAAACTAAATACCAGCATTATAATCTACCTAGAAACCTAGATTCATCAAATTAACCAACTATTGTTCATTGGATAAGGTGAAGAAAAAGATAAATAGAAGAAATGGAGGGTATATAGTATGAGGGGACCAACAGATGGAATACCCAAGAACAAACTACCTAGAATCAATATACTGGAGCCTCCAATTGAAAAGTTATGTAGAGAGGGACTTCATATTAGGTGTTCCAAGTATGGATAAATAAGAGGTGAGAAGTAGGGACAAAATAACTTAAAAGATAAGTGAAAAAATAGATATTGGACCCAATTAAATAACATTTAAGCATCCTATATAGTTTCAATACAAATTTTACCTAACCATTAACTTATTGTATTCAAAATCATTATCCCATTATAGAACCCCTTACACACTTCCTGCATAGTTTACCCAAAAATTCAAAAGTCATGTTCCATAAATCTCCCATGTGATGGCTCCAGGAACTATTACCCATACGAATCATATGATTTTTTGCAAACTATAGAGTATTCATGACTGATAACCATGCATAGTCAAACAAAACTAAAAAGTAAACTACATATTTCTGCCTTCAAGGTTTCACTCAAATCATGTTTACAAACTATGTCTTGAGGAAAATTTATATAATATAAAAAACTTCAACAAAACCCCCCAAAAAATTTAATTGGAACCAAATAAATTCAAATAACATAAAATAAAGGCAATAGTGACATTAGGATGTCAAATTCATATTTAACCATCTTTAGGTTTTTTTGAAACAACACCCGAATATTTTTTATCTTTTTAAAGATATTATAATGAGGCTCATTTGGCCACTCCAACTCTCTTACATGTTCAGAAAATTATATGAATCTCTTCAATTTAATGAAACATGAATATAAAATATATAACATACATAAATAGAATTCAAACAAAATACCCAAGTAAAATTAGTTTAAGATAAGTTTATTAGGATTCCACTGTTTAAGTATATGAATATAGTCATTTGAATTAATAACCTCTAAAAATTCACTCATTTACATCAAATATCTTCTTTATTTCCTCCTAGTTATCATTTCTTCCGTGATATAGTCACCCATGTTTATAGTTCTATCCCCTCCCTTATAGTTCTTTTCATAACCGATGTATCTCAAATTACAACATTCTTGATGTAATAATGAAATAATACATTCTAGAACTTGGGGTTTGGTATTGGAATATTTTATTTCAAAAATTTGTAATTAAAATATAATAATCATAATTTCTAATGCAAGGATTCACATTCTGAAACTTTATATCCAAATTTATTACTTAATACAACATTTTCACTTTTTTCAACTTTCCATTTTAATAAACTAATGAATTGAAATTATTAATGGGATTTAATGTCTTAAAACAATAATATTATATTTATATATGACTTATTTTTTTTAAAAATCACTATTACATGTTTTACCATTGATATATTATTTTATTCAAGATTTTATTCTTAAAATCTCAATTCCCCAAGAATAAATAACCTCCCAACCCCCATTGGAAAATCAATCATACTTCTTTTAACAATGTCAATCCTATAACAAATTCCTCCATCCCAAGACCATTATAATACCTAGGGATGTTTCAGATTAAACCGACTCAAAAAAGCAAAAGATATTTAATATATAGAAATATATATGCATATATTATTTTCTTCAATAATTAATGATACTAATGTATAAATTTCATTTAACAATGTAGAAAATAAATGGAAAACGGGAATTTATACATTAAAAATGATTTCAAAATGACTAAACTATAACCAAGGAGGTTAAGAAATATAATCAAATGCATATAAATAAAAATTAGTGGTAAAAATTAAATTAATTTACTTCTACATAAAGGTTTTAATAAATATATTTTTTATTATTCATTAGGTGAAAAAGTGACAAAATAACCCTAGAGTAAAGGTATGTATATTCAAAAACCCAACTCCCATTCATCAGGTCATCACTCTTAATTTTATATTTGTGTGGATATTCCTTTAATGTATCATAAATGTACATTAACAATCATTCCCTTTTATTTTGAGGATATACATGTATCAACCATAATTCATATAAAAAAATATCATTTTCCAAAGAGGCATTTTATTCAAGAATAAATATTTTTCTCCACATATTTTATTATTTATCCAAATAAAATTGATCTATTATTCCAAAGTATGATAACCATTTTTCATTAAGGAACCAAAATGTTCTTCGATGAAAGTATAATTAATGAAAATATTATGAAACCTATTATTTCCAAGGGTTATTTCGTGATTATAATTGTTATATTTTCTATGTGACATGAATGATTATGAAAATGTTATTTTGTGGTGGGTGAAATATGAATTTCATAGCCCTTCAATGCATTGGGTAATATAGTGTATCTCAAAAGATAATTTATAAAATGCATGAACATGATTATAAATTTGTTCACAATGATGATGTTATAATTATGAGCATATACTATATACAAACATGATTCTAGTATTGTTCGTAATTATGTTTGCTATTTTACCACTATGACATGATGTTTTATTTTTATGAATTTTTACATTTTATGCCTTTATCGCATGTTTCCATCATGGAACTAACAACTATCATATTCTTATGATATTATTTTGATTATAATTATCACCTAGGTTATATTTTTTCATATTTTTTATACATCCTCTTACTAGGATTTTATCTTGACTCTTTCATTGATGTATATCCTTAGGTGATTACAATTTCTAAGGAGAATATTATCTCAAAAAAGATACAGAATAATTATTTAAATATATATTTATTTCTTATTTTTTCCATGTTATATAAGAGACTAATTTTACAAAGACTAATATTTCTTATCTATTATTTATATCACTATTATGTTTTTTATCTTAATAAATGATGTAATAATGATATAAGAAAAAGTATGTTCACTATAGTTATTATTGGGGCATTGTTACATTAGTCTGGGAATTTTAATTAAAGGACATTAGTAAAAATGCTTAGTATTAGTCTAATTATATGTAAATATCCATGGAGATTTGTTTTAAAAATGGTCTTAAAATAAGAATCCCATAAGATATTCCTTCAGTGTTAATTGAACAAAATAATAAATTTTTTATTATTCTTGGATTTACTTTTCATTAAAACATTTTATATTCTAGAAAATTGTGGGAATCAACAGAAACCATCCTAACAACCCATGTGAGGGAAAATGAAATGATTTCCTAAAATACATCCCCAATGCCATTGGAGGTGGAGTTCAAACACTTTTAGTGATTCTTACCAAGCTATATAATGATATGAACAAAAAGATCAACCAAATGCAACATTTGTTCTCACCCAATAAAGAGAAACTATACATTGAGTTCAATATACAGTAGTGATAAGAAATATTTAGTGTAACTATTGATCCACTTACTGTGGAACATCAGGTTAACTAAATAAATAAGATCCCTTTTCTAATCAATTTTTTCAAAGAAAGAGAATATGAATTTTGTTTTCTATCATTTATAAATGGAGTTCAATTCATAGTGGGAATTGATTAATAATACCAAGATTAAGGAAAAAATATTCTATTGTATGGGAATAATTTAAGAAAATATTTATTAACAAGTATTTTCCTTGAACTATTCAAAATTTATGTCAAAAAATTCGTATTAATGAAGAAAAAGGAAGGTAAATATATCATGGGTTTGAGGAAAACCTCACAAGGCTTGCATGATTTGCCTAAAGATTTGACATCATCAATGATAGAGAATAGTATGATTATTTAGTGATTTAAAACCACACATTTTAAATCTTTGGATATATGAGTATTCAGTAGTTTTCAAGAAGTGGTTAAATATTCTTTCAAAGATGAGATGGAGTTCAGAGACTACTCCCATGGTTTTTTAGATTATAAGAGAATAATTGAGTTTCAATATGGTGGGTCAAATGAAATAGGAGGAATGAGTATTTGACTACCCATATGTCAAAAAACTTCAAGAAACATCATGGGAATTGTGTAAAAGAGATGGGTAAATTAGTTATTTATGAGATAAGTACACCAAGCTCTTGATTGTCGAATATACATAACAAATATGGAAAATATGAGGGAAGAATGAAAGGATCCTCCTAATGCAGCACATGTGGTTCAATGCTCCAACTATAGGGAGTAAGAGAACTATGCATTATGGTGAACTAAACCATGGGGCCATAAAAGTAATTAGAGTCAACAGCCACTAGTGAAAAAAGATAAAAGGAAAGGTTATTCCATAACGACTATATAAGTGGACGGAGAAAAAAAATTCATATAAGGGACACTTCCTATTCACTCAATATTGTAAAAAAATTAGTTGATTATGGTTCTATACATTCCTTTATATTCTAAATTTATTCTATAACTATTGAATAAAATCCTTAATGAAATTAAATATATATATATTTAAAAATACCTAGTTGTTTTATCTTTTTAACCCACGGGTTATAATCTTCTCTTGTAATCATCTGTCGGAATTTTCATCCAGTGAATCTCGTAATCCTTCCCTCAGTGTAATTTGATACTATGTTGGGCATGGATTGGATCTCTTTATAAAGAGCAGACATTAACTATTGATGAGAAGAAATATACTTCTATATTCAAAAAAATGCAATGTTTTTCTAAAAATTCAAGGAATATCATGAATATATTTTTGGAAAATCCATCAATGGTGTGGAATATTATATCTTGTGAAGAAATATACCATTTCTAAATGGTTTAGATAAAGGAAGGTATCAACCTAGAGTAAATTCTAATTATTAGGTAATAAAATGATTTATTTATTGGAGAGTGACCCAAAATTACCCCATATCGTGAGGTATACTTCTCAATAGCACCCATACCCTAAGGAAAAACTTATATTCAAATGCCTATATAGGATTCCACTTGTCATACATGGTGAGTTAAAGAATCAGCTACAAGGGAATTTGGAAAATGTTCTCATATGCCCTTGTTCATCACCTTGGGGTGTTCTAGTTTCCTTTGTAAAGAATAAAATAAGGATCAATGTTTTTGGGTATCACTTAGTGGGATATCCAAAATATCACCATAAAGAACAATTATCCCCTTTTAAGGATTGATAACTTGTTCGATGAACTACAATGATCTCAGTACTTCTTAAAGGTGGATCTTTATTCTAGATATCATCATTTCAAGGGGAATAAGGAGGATTTTCTCAAGACTACATTTTTTCACAATGTACTTGAACTATGAGATAATAGTGATTCCCATTGGGCATTCTAATTCACCATAAATATTCTTGTATTTGATTAATATAGTTTTTAGAGATATTCATGACAAATTTGTGGTATTGTTTATCAAATATATTCTCATTTACTTGAAGATCATGGAGAAACTTGAAAATTATTTCAGGATTTCGAAATTAACATTACAAAAGTATAAAATGTATGCTAGGAATAGTTAGTGTGACTTTTGGATGAAGTGTGTCGCATTCTTATGGAACATTCTCAAAAGTGAGGGAATTTCTGAAGACCCTTTAAAGAAAAAAGAAATTGACCAATGGCCCAAAGAAACTATTGTCATGATAATCCATAATTTTCATAGATTAGCTCAGTAATACTAATTTTTTTAAGGAATTTATCATGATTTTATACCCCGAAGACTATGTTAACAAGGATAAGGTTATAGACTGTATGGATGAAATAAAGTGAGGAAATATTTAAGGAGCTTAAGAAGGGGATAATCATTGTGCATGTACTGACACTACCAATATGTGGAGATTTTTTTTGATATAAAACAATGTATCAAGGAATATATGTGTTTGTAAACTCATGATGAATATTAAATTGATCACATATTCCACATCATAGTTATATATCCATTAGTAGAACTACATGATGCATGATCTAGAGTTATCAACTATGATCTTCAATCATAATATTTGGTGGCACTACATCTATATTGAAAAGTGTAATATATATACTGACCATAGGAGTCTAAATTAAATATTCAAAAAAAAAAGATCTCAACATCCATAAAATAAGTTGGTTGGATAAAATTAAGGACTATGATTTATCTATCCAATACCATTTGGAAAAGGTGAAAAAATTAGTTGATGTTATTAGTAGAAAAAACATGTAACTCTATTAATGATTCGGACTGAGAGAGAGCCTATTTTCATGGATATAAAAAGTATATATCTTGAAATAATAATACTAGGGAATACATATTTCATTTCTTAAATGATTTAAGGACCATATATCCAATATTAGATCAAGGATGCACAAAAGGATAATCTATAGCTAAAAAGAAGGTCAAATCATAAAAAAGGGAGGCTACAAGAGTTCCAAATTGATTATGATGATTTGATTAAGATTTTAAAAGAGGATTTTTGTGCCTTTATCACTTGATATAAATAAATTTTTGTATGATAATGACAATTTATAATCTTTCTTCATCCATCCAAGATGTACCAATATGCCCCATTATGTTAAAGAACAATTCTGAAGGGGAAATATGAAGAATGAGTTTGTAGATTATACCTCAAGGTTTTTGGTATGTTAGTATGTTATAGTAGAGTGATAGAAGTCCAAATGAATCATGAAACCATTACTTATACCAACATGGAAATGAGATAATGTCTCATGGGAATTTTTAACTCTTCTCCTGAATACATCCAACAGAAACAATGTGATATTGTTTGTAGGGGATAGGCTCTCTAAGACAACCCACATTATCTGTATTTGGTAATTTTTATCTTATAATGAACTTTATAAGATTTTGGTAAAGGAATTTGTGAGGTAGATTGTGGTTACGCATTTAAAACATCTCTGATCATAATCCTTGGTTTGTATCTGAATTTTGGATAATTATTCAACATGATTTGAGTACAAAATTGAATTTCAAGAGGAAACATCACCCATAAACTGGTAGAAAATCTAAAAGGATTATTCTAGTGTTGGAGGACATTCTAAGAGCCTTCTCAATGTAATTAATATGAAGATGCGATCAACATTTCCTATTGGTTTAGTAATTATATAAAAGAAATATTTTACTCATTTTTTTAAATGGATTCATACGAAGTTCTGTATGGAACGAAATGTATAACTCCAACTTGTGGGTATGATGTTGGAGAATGAAATATACATATACTTGACCTTGAAGAAGATATGAGGGAGAAGGTCCAATCCTTTCAACAACATAAAAATTCTTCAAAGATTTAGGAAAAGAGTTTGGTTAAAAACTATTAAATTTTCATGGATATTGTTAGAAACAAATTGTTCCACGAAATATCACTATCAAAGAGAATCATGTGGTTCATAAAGAAATAGGTTATTAGCTTAAGGAAAATTATCTCCTTTTAGACCCTTGATCATATAGTAGAATTTTACAATCTTATAATACTTCCACCAAGTATTGATCGTGTTTCTTGATTTGTTATATGTATCACTTTTAAGTTATTATATGCTTAATCCCTCCCAAAGACAAAATACACAAGTGGTACATTTGCAGAATGTGATCTCATATGAAGATCTATTGGAAAATATCTTTGACCATATATCCAATGTTATATAAAAAATATAACTCACCTTTTCATTGTTTTGTGGGAAACTTATATGTATGAATAAGAAAAAATGGAAACCCAAGGGAAAAATGAACTAGAAGTACCCCCATCTATTTTAAACATATATTACGAGTTGAAATTTAAGGGATGAAATTTCTAATGGAGAAAAATGTAACACCCCAGATTTTATAAATGATATTTTTCTCTATAAATAAATTTGTGTTATAATATACTTTATAATATTACACACATAATGAAACAAACAAAAATAAATTTCATTATAAAATAGAATGACATTAATTATTAATGAAACCAATTAAAATTCTAAACATTACAATTCTATAAAATATATAAAATAGAAAAGAAAAAATGGAAGAATATGGGTTGCCTAATGTTTCTATAATCATCAACACCACTACCAAATCTATAAAAAGAAATAAAATATAATGGAAGCAATAAACATATTAGAAAAAGGAAATATTGAACATTAAGAGGAATTTAGTTGAATTTTGCATAAATGATGAAGTGATATTTATAAGAGGTCATGTGACTATTTGAACAGTAATGTCACTGAGGGAAAAGTAACCTGACTATTGTGAATAGTATCTTGACAATCAAGAATAGTAACCTTGTCATTGCAATATTAATTTGACCAAAAAATAAGAAAGTACAAAACAAATAATATTAATAATGGATAATATACATGAATATTAATATTATAATGATGAAAAATAAATTCCATGATAAAATAAACTCAAATAAAATATAATCAATTTTTAAATCACCACATAGATATTTTCCAAGGGTGGTTTTTGGGTAATTTTCATCAATACTTCAATTTTTTACAGAATACTAAAAATATAGTTTCCACATAATCTGTGTAGCTTACATAATATCTGATGTAATAATGAACTAATCCATTCTAGAACATCCATTTTGTCAATGGAATATTTTATTTTATAAATTATTAATTAAAATATAATAAACCTAATTTCTAAACCTATAATGAACTTTCCAAAAAATTCATAAGTGGTTCATTAAAATTTCAATTTCTCTTTTTTCCATAATTTCATTTTTTAATAAATTTATGAATTAGAATTATTAAGGTTATATAAAGTATTAAATCCATTATATTATATTTATATATTATTTATATTGTTAAAAATTCTCAATTACATGGTATACTATTGATAAAATATTTTATTTAGTATTTTATTCTAGAAACTCATATCTTCTTAGGTGTAAAAAACCCCTATCCCTCCCCTGGGATAACAACTCATACATATCTTACCAAATAAATTATTCTGAAAATTTTTTCCCTCTCAATCCATTTAGATTTCCAAGGTACTTTATGTAGTAAACCAACTTCAAACATCAAGCTTAGAGTAAAATTTAAAATGAAGATTAAGTTTGTTACAATCAACTCTTCTCCTTGTTATTTCAGCTTCTCATTCAATTTATTTTTTCACCACTCCATTGAAAAATAGACCATATAATTTTATTTAAATGTAAATTTAACATTATATTAATGATTTTATCCTATTGAGGTATCATTTTTACTATATATAAAATTTAAAAACATCTCTTTTATGCTCTCTTAATAATGTCCCGTCAATGGTTGGTTATCCACCTACAGAAGAATTTCCTTGTCGACACAAATAACAATAATCATGGTTGAATATTATAAATTATATATATTATATAAATATTAAATTACATGTATTCAAATATTAGGTAATTAATTATACTAATGTATATATTACATTGAATAATATAGAAAAATAAAGGGAAAATGTGGACTTTTCATGAAAAACATGATATCAATATGACTAACCTATAAAAAATGTAATTAAGAAAAATAATAAAATAACTTAAATTGATAAATAGTTTTAAAATTAAATAATTTAATTTTACATTAATGGTTTAACAAATATTTGACTATTATTCAGGACAAGTAAATGTGACTTTATAAAGATGGGACTAAAGGTAAATGGATTCTCAACCCCAACTCCCTTTTATTAGGTCATCTTAATATAATATACGGAACAGATATTTCTCTAATGTACCATAAAAATAAATTAACTATACTTAACTTTTATTTTGGGTATGTACAAGCTTCCACCATAATTTATATTCCAATAAAATTGTTTTCAAAAATATATTTAATTCAAAAACAAATCATTGACTCCTTATGTTTTATTTTATATGTGAAGAGAAATGATATTTCTTTCAAAATTATGATCTCTGTTTTTCAATTTGGAACTCCAATTTTCATTCCTTAATACATGATTTTGGAAATCCTTATGAAACCCTTTCATTTTTGTCAGATATTTCATTATTAGGATTGTTATACATTATTTTTGTCTTGCATGATTATGTAAATGTTATAATATTATGGGAAGTACTGGAATTATACATCCCTAAAATTCCTTGAGAAATATGATGTTTATCATGATACAATGTGTAATACACATTAGCATGGTGTAATATTTGATTGAAATAGATAATTTTTTATTAATAACATACGTTATGAATGAAAAAAGATTCTATATTTGTTCACAACTATATCTCATATTTGACCATTATGACATAATGTTTCATTTCCTTGAAATTCTAAATTCCATTCCCTTATCACATGTTTCCCTCAATTAATTAATTTTTATATTATTCCAATGATATGATGATGAAAAATTTTCAACCATGTTGTATTGATTCATATCCCTTATCAATCCTATTACTAGGCTTTTATCTTAGTCCTTCCTTGGATGTATATCATTCTTTGATTACATGTTATAAGGAGAACATGATAATTTAAAAGTATAAAGAATAATGATTTAACTAAATGGTTGTGTTTTATTATTTCCTTGTTATGTATGATCCTAATTTTTTTATGACACTAAATATTTTGATCCATTATTTTAATCCCAATTATGTTTTTTATTATAAAAATGATGTAATAGTAATGTAAGAAAATGTAAGGTCTCTTTACATGGGGCATTAAAAATCCATAGATCATGTGGATTAAAAGTTTTTAATGGTCACTCCCTATTATCATTAATCAGGATTTGTATTTAATAGATAAATAATTTGTGTTTATTATAATGAATAGGTAGCTTCGTGATGGAGTACATTATACTGTCGAGAATATATCCACACTATAATTTTTAAGGTTATGAATAATCGGTGTTTCTCACCTTGTGGTAGATTATTCTATTAACACCAATGTATTGCCCCAACCCATGAAGCCCAGAGTCGGTGCATTATTTTAATACATTGGCATGAATATATGTAATCAAGTCTCGAAATACCGATCAATTTAGAAGTCTTGGAAATAGATTACATACATCTACTTCACATTACAATTTCAAACATAAAATTCAGAATATATAGTCCTTTGAGAATGTCATTATTCCCATTTAGCTTTTCCCTACATATCAATCAGAATACCCTTTAAGAAAATCATCGGAAAATAAAACTTAAGGGGTGATCTCAGATTCTCTGTAAGGGTAAGAAATGTTTCGGAATATAACATAAACAAAAGGCATGGTTAATAATTTAGAACACATTACTTTACAAATAATAAACATGAACACTTTACGGTAGAAATTTGAGTTGAGTAAAAAATTTCATAATAAAACATAATCATGGGTATCTACTAGTCAAATAACCACATGAACCATCAATATTATTACATAATGAGGGAATGTATAATACCAACCATTATGAATCATTTTGTTAAGGCCTCAGCCGAGGCACCTAAAAATTATTAATTCCATGGCCAGAACAATATATAAAATTGGGAAAGGCCTCATCCAATTCCAGGCCTAATTGTCTCATGAGACCTACTAATGCATCGAGGAGCTATAGTGGGCTCCACTGGTCACTTACTATGTCTAATACATTCTTAATATGAAATGGTTGATACATAACATAATCGTTTGTTTTAGAAATATCAGACGAAATGTCAAGACATTGTCTATAGACTATGAATGGTATAAAAATAGCACATCCATAGTCAAACATATCACAAAACCTTCAATACAATATGGAATATTTTTATCATAATAAATCCACTTCAAACTTGTTTAAAATCCATCAAATGATGTTGACATAGATGAAAACTATTTGTAAAACTCTCTGAGAGAAATATACCTTTTTAAATAAAAACATTTAAAAGTCACACAATTTAGAAAGTAAGACATTTAAAGACATTTTTGAATCAAATTTTCCCATACCACCTTGAAATTTTTTAATGGAATTATCATTTTAATAACATTCATGTCCATATAAATAAATCCTTAAAAACTCATTTTGAAAACATGGACATTAAAGAGAATGATTTAAAAGAATGAATATTTAAAACATTCGAAATGCTGTTTTAATAGAAGTGTCTCTTAAAAATAATCCATTTGAAATCTCTTTTATGAAATATGGACATGGATAAAAAATATTTCCTTGTAAAAACTTTCCCATAAACAACCTCGAACAATAATGAGATTGAGATATTAACCCTTGCCTTGCACATTCCTTTGGTCGAGGGTACATTTAACCTCATCTATAATGGAAATAGTATGTTATTAAATTAAAACATAACCATATTCCTCTTTAATATATCATATATTATACATTTATGACTTTATAATACCTATTTAATAATTATTTCCATGTTAAATTAAGATTTTGGGTAATAATCGCCTTCTTTATCATACGTTTATTAACTTGTTATTCTTGATCGTATCATTTAGATCATATTTTAAATACATCAAAAATATAAAACATGATTTATATATCATATATATTTATAATGTAAATATTTATAATAGATAGATATATGAAATGGAAGGCACCATTTATGGAGACGGTAGGCTGTACATATGCATAAACATTGTTGCAGTTTTCATATCATATTGAACGGAAGTAAGTGAATTAGATACATGTATGTACATACATAAATACATATATATATATATACAGTATCATTATTATTTTATATATTATATACTTATTAATAATATATATTTTTTTAATCATCGTTTGATGTTGAATGTGGGAATGAATCTCATTGCGTTGTGGAGACGATATTCTGTACGTACGCACGAGAGACAATATCATTATATTGATGATGAAATCGTATGTAATTGGATGTTATATCATATATAAAGAATAATAAACATGTTATATATACAATTAGCATCATTTATATTCATTATTATACCCATCCAAATAATGAAGTGTTTGAATAACAAACTACACCACAGTGTGGAGATGGTAAGCCATACGTACGCACGTATGATTACTTTGTCATTTATAGGATGGATAGAATGATGAATATGGTTCTAACATATTTATAATAACTTCAAAGTATGTAGGAGGTACTGGAGTTATTATTCTGGTATGGAAACAGCAATGAAAGTGGAAGTGGAAAACGACAATAACTTGGAAGAGGGTGGTGAAATTATTACCTCTTCTTCGTGTGTTTCCTTTTGAGTTGATCAAAAGGGATCCTTTGGTTGGATTTATGATCAAATTAATGACTCTATGTTGGTTTTATGGATGTTTGTGGGATATTTAGGAAGTTTTTGGCTGATCCAAATTGATTTGGAGGTGAGATTTTGAGGAAATGGGAAGCACCCTTTTATAAGAGAGGTGAGGGTCACTTTAAGAAAATCTGGAAATATTATATTATAACAAAATCATTTTCGGTTTCCAATGGCTCCAAAATTATTTAATTCTAAGATAATTTGGTTATGGGTCTAAAAGAACTCAAAACATAGGTTTTATAGAGGTTTTAATTCATCATATTAACTTTATCTTTTAGATTGAACTCTTAGTTAAATAATTTAACTTTTATCATGTTTTCTTGTATTCTTAAACGATGTGGTTAATAAACACACTCTAAACTTCTAAAAGAACCTAAAGTGGTTCATTAATTACATATATAATATAATTTAATCCCTTTGGCCAAACCTTATATTTTTATAAATATTATATAAATTAATAATATAATATTTGCTTTAGAAACTCATTTATGTCAATTTTGACACTATTTAGTATTTTGTTTCTGTGAAAGTCATCGCAAATTTATTATTTCAAAAAAATAATTTGAATAAATAATAAAATTTAATATTCACCTATAAAATTTGTTTATGTCATAAAAAAATTGAAATTATATTTATTTTAATATTTATAAAACTATTTATTTTATTGTTTCATTAATAACATAATTACTGCATCATCATTGTGTCGTAGTTAAATTTTATTATTTGATGTCTAAAAAATATAAATAATATACCATTTTGTAGGAATGATTCTAAAATTTCTAATGAATAGTTATAGATAAAAATATAACTTATATAACACCTTTTAAAAATTGTTTTACTAAAAGTTATATTTTTATGAAATTTTTCTCTTTACGTAAAATTAATTAATATAAAGTGTCCTATCACTCTCAAGTGGCTCCAAGTGGTCCCAAAATTGATACAAGAATGCCCATGGTTGGACATATATGAACCAATAGAAATAATACACATGATAGGGTAATTTAATATTCTTAAAATATTATTTTTTACCCTTATTTTCCGGATTTACCCCTTTAACCATGGTAAATAAAATATTTACTGAAAAAATATTCATATTGTAAAAAAAGATGTTATTTATTTACACAGTTTGGACCTCCTGATTCCAAATATGGAATACATTTTTTCAAATTCAAAACATAGATGTGAATGAAAGTAATTTAAAATTAATTCTCGTTTTCTAAATAATAGCGTGTTTTTAAAAAATAATAACTATCAAAAGATTTCCCTTATTTGTGTCTAATTTCAATGTGAAATAACATCTAATGACTAACATTAGATTAAATGGAAAAATTATAATATAATTATACTTAAAAAAATTCAAATGTATAATTTAACAATATAAATTATTTTAATTAAAAAAGTTGTTTTCAATTGAAATTTTGTATTTTTACTATTCATCAAAATATGAATGTTATCAGAAAAACAGTAAAATTTTATCCAAAATAAATTTGTATGTCCCAGTTATAAAGAAGACGATTATTTTTTCAAATTAAAAAAGTTTAAAAAAATGTATTTAAAAAGGGTTCTCCATTAAAAGTTGGTAAAATTGTATTTTTTGAAAAATACGTCTTTTATCTGAAAAATTGAATTTTTCGTATATTAGGTCTAAAAAAATATAATATGGATGATACAATTATACATATTATATAAAATTCATAATACACTTAATACACTTCATAACAACTTTTTTATGGCTATTTTGGTAAGTCATGGTGCGCTCGAACTCGTTGTTGTGTGTAGCTCAAGTTATTGAATTACTTTGAAGAGATAATGTACTATGAAATATTGGAGTGTTACACTATCCCCTAATTAAATAAATTTCAAACTCACAATTTGAAATTATTCTTCTAATATAAGAGGTTGAAAATAGAAAATACCTTTGTGGAAAACCCACATCGAAAAAATTTAGTCTTAATAAAATGGAGAGGGAAATAAAAAATTCACCACCAACTTAGGGTTTCAAATATGAGAACATAGGTAGAAATTATAGACACATATTTGGAGGAAAAACGTAAATATTTATACAGAGTGATTGTGTTCATTAATCACAAACAAGTGTAATATTGAGGTCCTCAAAGCCATCAATCTAATATGACGTAAAATATCATCGGTTCAACAAAACATAAGGTTTTAGGATAAAACCTTTTTCTTTTTTTAGATCCCTTCCTTAAAGTTGAAGAATTAATTTATTAATAGAATAATAGGAAAAAGTTATATATATATATACACTTGATATGTAGAGTTTCATCCTTCAAAATATTCCTACCACAAACTCATCTTTCACACCAAAAGATATTAGAATTCAAGAATATTCTCTTTATCCTAATCGTATAGGGTTCAAAATATAATGAATTTATAATTAATCTAACCGACTATTAAAAAACTACATAATAAAAACTAGGACATCATGTACTCTTGTGGTAGGTGATCCACCCTTCTCACCTTTCGGTTGCGAGTTCAAGTCCCACGGCCTTATCGGACGCACCTAGTTGTCGCCCGACCTCCGGGTTGTCCTTTTTATGACAATCCAAAAATGATCTAAATAAATGATTTAACCTTAAAAATAGTTTTCAATGTCAATATTATTCGATTCCATCCTTTACACTAGTCCAAAATACTTCTATCCAAACTCATAGTCCAAAATTTATAAGGAAGGTAAACAAAATGAAGATCCTTTTTCCATGTAATAAATTGTGAATACCTTCATTATTTATTCTTTTAAAACACCGCAACACCCTGAATTACTATAAAACCTTATTTATTACATTCATGCTCCCTTATTCCTTATAGAATTCTTGATATACTCCTTCTATCCAAAAGATGTTGTAAAATACAGCAATGATGGGATAAACAAATCATTAATCTATTTCAAGCTAGTCAAGAATATCTAATATAATTTATCCAAATCAATAATATATTATTCAAAAAATAACTACTTTAGTATCAGAACCATATTATGTTTTATCATTATCTCAACTATATATTTTCCAAAAAAATTATCTGCTATTGGGTCACTTTTCTGGGTTCCACACAATCTCAAGTCCATAATGAAATAGTACTGTAGAACAATCCTCATATACACTATAATTATTATAACATGTGAAACAGTAATACAATACTCAAATGATAAAATACATTAATAACAACATAAGAACTCTAATAAATACTATTCATCTACAGTTGTCTAATAACTTGATTATTATTTAATAGAATCATTTGTGGTGTACTCTGATGATTGGGAAATTGAATTAAGTAGTGCCCCAAATCCTTGATGATAAAGCATTGTACATTTGAAACCTTTTTCTTACCCCTGAAATCATGTAATTTTTGTCCTTTATCTCCACACTTAGGACAAACTCCCATTCCCTTCAAGAATTTACCAAGGTGATTCATTCCACAGTTTTCACATATGGGAAAATCCTTCTTTCCCCTCTTCCATATATCCATCATTCCATATTCCATCCTTTTCTTCTCTAGATTCCCTTCAAAGCCATTGGACTCAAATAGTTCTTTATTTATCTTATTAACACATGACACTATTTCTTCATTTGATTATAATACATGGGATACTATTTTCTTTCTAAATGTGTTCTTAATACCATGAAATATATGATCCTTATTACTCTTTGGATAATGCGTTTTTCTGGAGTTCTCATTCCATCTACTAGGAACCATTTCTAAACAATGGCATACACTTGGTTAGTTTATTAATCAAAATTCATAATTACAATATTGTAAAATTCCTAATGTAAATTTAATTTATTATTCTTACAATCTATAATCATGAAATTTTTTATTTGAGGATAAATTTACTCCTAAATCCTTCATAATGGCTTGTAATGAAAATGTGAATTATCCTAATCATATCCCCCGGTAGTGTCATAACCAAGAGTTCAGAAAAACCCATTGTCATGTACCAGGATACCTAAAATTCATGAGAGGGATGCGCCCGTAAGGGGATCTCGACCTTGGCTTTCCTCCCTCTCGCCGCGGCCAGCCCCTCCGCTGCGGAAGGCATGATGACTCCTTCTCAAGCTCGGTGGGTTGGTGGTGGACCTCTGCTGCGCGGCACTGTGTGGTTTTCTTTCCAGTTGTGGAGATGCTCTCGGGCTTCGGTGGTTGCTGGCTCTGGTCCACGGGTGTAAGACTGGTCCTGTTGATGGCACACTCTACGAAGCGCTCCTAGATCAGATCTCGCCAGTTTTCTGGTGACCGGTGGTGTTTTTACTCACGCTAGAGGTCCGCGCTCTTGCGTCGGCAGTTTGGGATCTGTCCCCTCTCAGGTGAGCTCGATGGGGTTTTAGTTGTCTCTGTTGCAGTTGGTGTATTTGGTGGCGGCGTGATTTTCAGCTCCAAGGATGTTTTTATTTTCATCATTGACGGTTCAAATGTTTGGTTGTTGTTGGTTGATTTCTGGGATGTTTTCTGTGAGTTTTTGGTTTCTTGCACCAGATTTTCATGGAAATCCGGTGATGTTCTCTGCGATGTGACGAGGGTTTCTGCCTCGCTGGAATTGGTGACGAGGGTTTCTGCCTCGTTGAATTCGGTGAAGGGATGGAGGTGGTGGTTGCCGGTGAATGGACTTGCCGACATCTGGTTGTGGTGGCGAGTTTCTGGCGACATCCGGGTGAAGTGATGATCGGCTCCGACGACATTTCGCCACACTTCTCGAGGTGCGCGGACTAAGGTGAGCATGTGATTTGACGTAGCCCGAGGAGGTGCGTGGCTTGAGGCATTGAAGTCAGTGTTTTTTAAATTTTTGAAGTTTTTCATTTGAATTTTGAATTCCCTAATGTGGTGATGTGGATTTGAGGTGTTTTGGGTACCGACAACCCCTAAACCGGTTTCAGGGAACCAGCTACCCTCAAACCTACCATTAGAAAATAAAAAAAATGATTTGTAGGTAGGCACGTACCAGGATACCCCGGTTCAAGCTTGAAACACTTCGGTGGATTTTTCACTCCTAGGAACATCTATGCCCGAGACACCTCTACCTGTTCATATCCAGACAGGGATGTATTGCTTAGAAAATACACAAATTCTCTACATTAAAAAAATTCTAGGATGTTATTCTATACTAATCCTTAATGCATATCTTATGGTAGTGTTCTCTAATTAGAGTTTATCTAAATCAATTCCCAATTTTGTTGATAGACTTCCTCTGATAACAACTGTATCACCGCCACCTTAGAATCCCAGAGTTGCTGTATTTTTTATACATTATAATGATTACAAGGAATCAAGTCTCGAAAGACTGATCTGTTTAGCAGTCTTGGAAATAGATTACACACATCAACATCACATTACAATTTCAAACAAAAAATACAGCATAGATAGTTCTTTTAGAACATCATTATTCCCTTTTAGCTTAACCCTGCATATCCATCATAATACACTTCTTGGAAATCCTGGGAAAATAAAACATAAGAAAGGGGTGAGATCAGATGCTCAGTAAGGGTAATCATTTTTCCAGAAGATAACAAAAACAATAGGCATTGTTAATAATATAAAAGACACGCCTTTACAAACAATAATCATGAACACTTTATAGATGAAATAGGAGTTACGTAAATAATTCCATAATAAAACACAGTCATGGGTATTCTACTAGTCTAATAAACACATGAACCATCAATATTATTTTTCAAAATGAGGGAATGAATAATGCCAGACATTCTGAATCATTTTTTCCAGGCCTCGGCCCAGACGATAAAAAATGATTAAGGCCTCGGCCAAAACCATATATCAAATTGGGAAAGGCCTTGGCCAATTCCATATCTAATTGTCTCATGAGACTCACTAATGCATCGAGGACCTATAGCAGGCTCCACCCGTCACATACTATGTTCAATACATTCCACATATGAAAAGGATGAAACATAACAAAAACATTCATATTAGAACAAGCATACAAAAAGTAAATACTTTAACCATAAACTATGAATGGTATAAAAATAACACATCCATAGTAAAACATATCACAAAACATTCAATAAAATATGGATGATTTTAATCATAATAAATCAACTTCAATCAAGTTTAAAATCCATCAAAGGATGTTGACATAGATGCAAATGATTTGTAAAACTTTTGAGAGAAATACCATTTTTCACGAAAACATTTAAAAGTCGCACAATTTAAAAAGGAAGACATTTAAAGATATTTTTTAATCAAAGTGTCCCATGCCACGTTGAAACTTTTTAATGGAAGTAACATTTCAAAAATATTCAAGTCCATATAAATAAATCCTTAAAAAAACCATTTTGAAAACATGGACATTAATAAGAATTATTTAGAAGAATTAATATTAAAAAATTTTCAAATGATGTTTTAATAAAAAATTTACATAAAAAGAATTACTTTTAAAAATCTTTTATGAAACATGGACATATATGATAAATATGTCCCAGTAAAAACCTACCCATAAACAATCTCGAATAATAATGATATTGATGAATTAATCCTTCCCTTGCACTTTCATTTGCTCGAGGGTATGTTCAACATCATGTATAATGTTTATAATATATTATTAATTTATAAAAGAACCATATTCATATTTTTTATATCATACATGATCCATTTTTGACTTTATACTACCCAATTTAGAATTACTTCCTTGTTAAATTAACATTTTGGGTAATAATTGCTTTCTTTTTCCTACATGTTATAACTTTTTATTCTTGATCATATAATTTAGATACGGATTTAAATACTTATAGGATATAAAATATCATTTATATATCAAATATATTTGGTAATATAAATGTTTATAATAGATATATATTTGAAATGGAAGGCACCATTTATGGCGACGATAGGTTGTATATACGCATATATGTTGTTTTTGTTTTCATATCGCATTGAGTGTAAGTAAGTGAATAAGATATATATAAGTTCATATATATATAAATATCCAGTAGCATTATTATGTCAGATATTACACACTTATTTATAATATATATTTTTATAGTCATCTTTGAATGGTGAACGTGGGAATGAATCTCATCACGTCGTGGAGACGGTAATTCGTACGTACGCACAAGAGACAATATCATTATATTGATGGTGAAATCGTATGAAATTGGATGGTATATCATATATACAGAATCATTAAAATGTTATGTTTATTATTTATATTATTTGTACTCATTATTATACCCATCCAAATAATGAAGTGCGTGAATAACAAACTACCCCACGAAATGGAGACGGTAAGCCATACGTAAGCACGTATGGTGACATTGTCATTTATAGGATGGATAGAATAATGAATATAGTTGAACCATATTAATAATAATATCACCGAATGTATGAGGTATTGAAGTTATTATTTTCGTGTAGAAATAAAAAAAGAGGAAGTGGAAGAAGAAAAGAACTTGAAAGAGTGTGGTGAAATTATCACCTCTTTTTCTAATGTTTCCTTTTGAGGTGATAAAAAGGGATCCTTTTGTTGGAATTATGATCAATTTAAGGACTCTATGATGATTTGAGGTATGTTGGGAGGATATTCGGGCATGTTTTGGCTGAGTGAAATGGATTTGGTGGTGTTATTTTGAGGGAAGGGTAAGCGTCCATTAATAAGAGAGGTGAGGGTCATTCATGAAAGGCTTGAAATGTTCTTTTATAATAAAATCATTTTTGGTTTCTAACGCCTCCAAAATTATTTATTTCTAGGATAAGGTGGGTATGGGTGAAAACCCAATCAACCAGTAGGTTTTAGACATTTTTAGGTCACTATATAAACTTTATCTTTTATATTTAAATCTTAGTTAAATATTTTAACATTTACCGTGTCTTCTTGTATTCTTACACTATATGGTTAATAATATTACTATAAACTTCCAAGAGAACATAAAGTGGTTCATTAATTACATATAATATATTGTTTAATCTCGTTGTATGAAAATTATATTTTTAGGAATCTTATATAATTTAATAATATAATATTTGTTTTAAAAACTCATTTATGTCAATGTTGACACTATTTAGTATCTTGTTTTTTTAGAGTCATCATAAATTTATTACTTGGAAAAAGATAAATTGAATCAATAATAACATTTAATATTCAGCTATAAATTCTTCAGTGTCATAAAAACATTAAAATTATATTTATTTTAATATTTATAATACCATTTATTTGATTCATTCATTTATAAGGTAATTATTACATCATCATTGTGTCAAAAATAAATTTCATTATATAATGTCAAAAAATTAAAAATAGAATTAAATTATGTATAAAATTTATTTATCTTTATAATAAATATTTACAGTCAAAATTATAACTTATATAACACCTTGTAAATAAAATTTACCAAAAGATATATGTTTGTGTCATTTTTGTCTGTACTTTAAATTAATTAATATAAATTTTCATCATCACTGTCAAGTGGATCTATATTATCCCAAAATCTACCAAGGTATTCCCATGGTCAAACATGTATCATCCAATAGGAATAGGATACATTTTAGGGTAATTTAGTAATATTATAATTTGATTTTTTACCCTTATTTACTGGATTTACCCCTTTAACAATGGTAAAACAAATATTTAATGAAGAAAATATTCATAATGTCTAAAAATAATGGTTACATATTTAAAAAATTTGGACCTATTGATTTAAAATATAGAATTCATTTTTCCAAATTCAGAACACATAAGTGGCAGAAATTAATTTAATATTAATTCCAGTTTTCATAACAAAGATCGTGGTTTTAAGAAATAATAACTATCAAAAGATTCGCACTAGTTTGTACCCAATATCAAAGTGAAATTACTTCCAATAACTATCATTAGTTTAAATGGTAATAATATAATATAATTATACTTAAAAACATTCAAATTTATGATTTAACACTATATATTATATTAATTAAAAAGGTTGATTTCAATTAAAATTTTATATTTTTCACTATTCTTCAAAATGTGAAAGTTATTAGAAAAACCCCAAAATTTTATCCAAACTAAATTTTTATGTCCCAATTATGAAGAAGATATTTATTTTTTCATATTTAAAAACTTTTCAAATATTGTATTTAAAAAGTGTTCGTCGTTAAGAGGCAGAAAAATTGTATTTTTTGAAAAATACATCTTTTATCGGAAAAATTGAATTTCTTCTTATATTATGTCTAGAAATACATAATATGGATGTTAAAATTATATGTAGTATATAAAATTAAAAAATACACTTAATAATCTTCGTAAGCTCTTTTTTATGGCTGTTTTGGTAAGTTGTGGTGCACTTGTACTCGATGTTGTGTGTATCTCATGTTATTGATTTATTTTGAAGACACAACATACTATGAAATATTAGGGTGTTACAACTGCTATATATGGGTTCATTATATAACATAATATATGAGAAAGAAAAATTGAATGTTATTATATTGTAACTACTTGGTCACACAACAGTGAAAATCATTGCACCATTATTATTATAGTCATCCAACAATAAACATGGTCACAGAATTATGGCGTGGAAATATAGTTTTCTATTATTATGGTGTTTTGGATTCATTTATAACTCAAAGGAAACTCAAACATGACACTTAAAGTTTATAAAAACTATCAATGGTATTAAATAAGGTTAAATCAATCCAATTGTTTCAATTGATGATGGGAATGTCAAAATACAATGTTTTTTCAATGAATTTGAATTTTAAATTCATATTTCCATTTAAAGAAGACATTTAATTATTCTAAAATAACAATAATAGAGGGAAATTTATGTTTATGGTTACACAATTATGGTGATGTTTAATAAAGTGATAAGAGGAAGAAGAAGTGAAATATTAAAAAGTGGTATATAAGATATTCATCAAAATATTATACTTAAGTAGTAATACATGGATTTGTAGATTATAGATACAATTTAAGACGAAGAGACTAATTTAGTGAATACAATGATGTTATAATACTATTATTATTGATTAAATTTAATAGGAAAGATAATCATCTGAATTGTTATGTTAAAAAGAGAAAATGGAGTTGGGTTATCTATGATTCAGAATACTTAATAGTTGATAATATGATCATTGTGTGAAAAAGACATGAGGAGTTGTACTCTAATATATAAAGGAATGGTATCTTATTGGAGGATTCAGTCCTGTATACATTAATAGTAAAGATAATATTCTATATTATATAGGAGTGGTTGCATCAATATGGATACATTTTTTACGTAACATGAGTTTTAGTACAAACTCTTCTCTTATTTATTTATGGTTATTCATGAATAATGGGGTCTTGATTTTTTAGAATCATTCCAAGGATGTTTCCATTTATTTTTAATATTTAACCTACTAAATTAATTATCCCCATTGTTTTTTATCTTTAATTGGTATAAAAGTTGAAACAACATTCAATTAAGTCACCTTAACATAAGAAAAAGATTATTTAGTGGTCGAAAATAAACAAAAAATAGTAATTGGTTCACTATCATCCTTTAAAAGTGAATCATTGATGATATTAATACCTATTAGTGTATAGGTATCATAATTGAAACTATTAGAATGGTGACCTTAATTTATTTTTATGAAAATAAAATCATTAATGTTTAGTGTTGATGTGATATCTCTATTTTTGAAGTTTTTTGGTACTAATTTGTTGACAATAATTGATCATATTATTTTAGGGAAATAGAGGGGGTATATATTGTTTGTTAGGAAAACATCATGTTATAAATGATAGAATTTTAATTTACCTATTATCTATAAACATGGAAGATCAAGAAGTTGTTATAAATTGGTATATTTATTGTGTAGAAATTATTTCAATGAAAGTGGTAGATAGAAAGAACATTGGGAATGATGGTCATATTCAACATAAATTCTTTTATCACTTTTACATAACAAATTTATCATGGATTAAGAAATAGAATTTAAAATGAAATAAATAGGATAATAGCTATAAAGGAAATGTTATGGTGAAATATGATAAATTATATATATTTTTTTCTTGTAAAGTACAAATATATTTGAATGTATGATAATTAATCTATTAATGAATTCATTGAATATTCGTGCACAACATTATATGTTTTGCTACAAAACTTCATGATTTAATGGTATCCAAAATCAAAATAAAAAATTTATAGATAAATTTTATGTGAATTTATAAAAACTTTAATAGAATCATTTTAACATGTCTTCATTGTATAATTTTTATAGAATTTGAATTACTTTTGAAATAATGAAATGAGGCTCACCAATGAAGAATGATAATTCAAAAAAACATCCTTAAATATTGGGAAGCTATAGGAAAACCAAAAATAATACAAAAGGGAAGAAGATAATTGAGATTATAATGGATGTGTATATATATATTTTAATGTATTGATACAATTTGTCTTAATAATTGTTTTAAAATAAAAATCTAATTACCTAGGAAAGGTACAATTGATATGATTCAATGTGTGGTGTTAGGGGAAATTATCTATCCAAAATTATAAAATATAATGAATAAGAAAATATATATGAAGTTGAGATATAAATGATTTTTTTCAATGAAAAAAACATTAAAATTTAACATGTACATGTTTCCATTTATTGTAAAAGGAAAGAGTTTATAAAAATTCAAGATGAACTTTTTTTGTCTACATTAGAATATGATGAAACTGGTGAATATGTAAATAAAGTTGATACTTCAAATGAATTGAAAAATGTGTTGATCAACATTGTGAATGATTATTGGATAACTGGTGATTATGTTAATGGTAATAAAAAAGAAAAATAATCTATTATGGAGTTTATGATAAAGTATGAGTTGAATGTGGGTCTTTAAAAGATATCAAAGCTTGAGAAATTTAATAAAAACGTGATGAAAGACTCTTAAATTTATAACTACATTGATTCTCCTAATGTTGAAAAAGAATCAAATTTTATGAATGAAAACTAATATGATAAGGTATTAGTCTTTTGAAATAATAAAATCAAAGAATTTATAGAATATAGGGATAAATATAATAAGAATTATATTTAAAGTGTTCAACATAGGTTATTATAGGTATAAAAATGAAATAATTCATAACTTAAGTAAATAATTCATTTAGATAAATCTTATACTTTCTACAGGGATGATTCAAGGGTAATTAAACCATTAAAAAGTGTGATGGTCTTGTAAATCAGTAAAGAACAAAAAGAATGTGAATGAAAGGTTTGGACTGTGTAGATGAAATGGATGATGTGAAGATGAATAATAATGATGCGATGACTATGGAAAAAATAAAATAAATTCAAATAACCTCGAATTTATACAAAGAATAATGAGAATAAATCATCTAAAACAAGTGGTGGGTTGAAAAAATCAATGAAAATTTCCATTGAATATCATAATGTGTTATAATTTTTTAATTTTTTTTTCATAAAATGAAGCAGAAATTAGATTCATAATTGAGGTGAAAGAATTATTAATATATATTGGGAAAAGATGTGTTTTTTGAAGAAAGATTTTATTATGAAGATATTTTCAATACTTTAATGGCTTCATACATGTAATAAAGAGATGTTAGTGAATGTTCTTGGGTGAAGAAAAATAAATACATACCAATATAGCATTAAATTGTTTCAAAAAATTCAATAGATATACTCTCATGTACATGAATAATGCTACCAATAATTACATAATGATGATAATGAACATTGAAAATATAATTAAATTAAATATACCTACTTAAAATGTTGAATTTCATGTTGATTAATTTTTTGTAGTCAAGATTGGTCATTGACATCAACAACTATATCACCAGTCATGTATTTGTTTTCATTACTTTTAGAATATAAAATCAGACCCCTTTAGACAAATCCACATGTGATCTATGAAATTTAAAATTAAATTATTGAAATATTGAGGGTTGGAATGAGTATAAAAACTATTTTCTACCATTAATCATGTTCATTATAGGGGTTCCATTATTTTCACTCACAAAAACATCCTAGAAAAAGGGAGTATCAACCTTGATTATATCTCTAAGACATGAAATCTCTTTTCAACAACATTAAATATATTGGTTTTTTTTAAATTTGGTCAATATTAAAAGAATAAAAATAACATTGGTTTTTATAATTTAATCATAACAAATATTCTAGGTCAACATTCCCTGAAATTATTATTATTATTATTATTATTATTATTATTATTATTATTATTATTATTATTTGTTGACATGAAATTTCAAACCCATGACACTTGTTTCTTAAATATAAATAATAAAACAACTATTATTATTTAATAACGATATTTAGTAATTTAAACTAATTATTAATGAAATAAATATATATTTAAATGATATTAAAATACATTACACATGTCCCCATAGTTAAATAATAATATTTATTGTTTCATGTAACTAGAAATGATGTAATATTACTTCTTAAATATTTACACATTTATTTAAATGGTGTTAAAAATTTTTGTGGAATCATCTAATAGATATGAATCCTTCTATAAAAATTTTGAACCCTGAATGAAACAATGTTAATTTTAAAAAATAAAAAAAATATTATATTAAATAAGATTGTAATGAATATTTATTTATATAAATTCCCAAAACATCAGTGAAATATTTACATAAAAAATTAACTAAATAATGAATCAATAAATATTTTATTGATTAAATTTTTAGTAAATAAATAAAATATTAAATTCTCCTAAATTATTCTAAATTAAAATATCTCATGACTAACATTCATGATCAAATTACATTTTATTATTCCGCAATCCATAAATAAATAAGTTCCAAAAATAAAATTCAACAATATTTAATGAACATGTGGATACCGATAGCAGATGGCCCTATAAAACTATTTCATAATAAAAATTGGGATAACTTGTTTAAATTACATGATTAGAATCAGGAAACATTCTGAAGTACTTGTAGAGAAATAATATATTGAAAAAACTATGACAACCTTCCTGTGAATGTTGTTTTTCAACTTAATCCTTTAGTCAAATAATATCTCATCAAATTGGATTCATATATGTCTCACCTTACTATATGTTTGATTTATTTTTAATTATATTTTCAAAGTTAACTTTCCTTTTAAAGAACATGGATAAAGATATTTATTTGAAACTCACAACACAGTAAAATACATACATTATTCCATTAAATAAAAAAAGAAAAATTATTTTAGATCATTTAATTAATTCCATATCCCTTATGAATCACCCAAAATATTCCACCTTTCTATGAGTATATATCAACCTTGTTTTCATCCATATGACATAGTAATTAATTTATGATACACATTATTTATGACCTGGAGTTAATGGGACAATACATGCATTTGAATATTGGAATATCCATTAACACATAAATATATGTAATTCCTATTTGTTGTTTTTTCTCATGAACTCCCATCCTATAGATAAACAAGTGAAAATTTAATGAAAATAATTCATAATGATTACAAGGCCCCAACATTAAACAAACATAAATAATTTAATTATTCTCTATATTGATGTTTCTAGATCAAAGTAATTTTTATCTAAGAATATTTTAAGGGAATATATAATTTTTTTTCTTACGGTGGGGTACTTATTTTAATCTTCTCTGTAATAATTACTAAAAATATATTATCAGATTTATGTCACATGGAAGAATAGTCACTATTAGATAAGTGTAAATATTTTTAGGTAATTTTATGTTAAAAAATATTTATACAAGGCCACAAGATCCATAAGATTAAAATATATACTAGAGACAATTTCATAGATTTCACAGCATGTTGTCTCTTTAAATATATTCATGAATATGTGGAAGTGTAGACTTTTTAATTAAGAACATAAAATTTAACTTGGTGGAAATACAACTAATTATGTCATCATTTCCTTAAGAAATACTTTTTAGATATGATATTTCAAAATATATGCATATATCATCTATTAAATCCAAAAAATGTCCATCAATGTTTTTTTCTGTATTTCTGAATCTCAATTGTTTGTTTCCCCTTATAGGTGTATTTTCCTTGAATGTTTGTGTTTTTTTGGGTGGATCATGGATGGTTCATGGTTAGGGGAAACCACTCTCCCTCTCTAAGAAACTATACTTCTTGTTTTTGGGCCCATAAAAGGGTACATGGTAAGTGCACAGTTAAAACAAACCATGTATCCTTCTCTAGGATCTATGGATCTTGGGATATAGGCAGTTCACACATGTCACACATTGTTATTCGTATTGCGAGGACAAACTGTATGACTATAATTAATAAATCCAAAAATTATATTTAAAATATGAAATTCCTCTTTTTGACCACACTTTTCGTCTTGAAGCTTCGGCTCTTGACCATAAGTCATCCCCTAGAGAATTTGGACGAAATTGCATTTATTCATATTAATTATATTGAACAAAAAAATATTCTTGGAAACTAGATTTTTTGATCTATTATTCTTCAATATTCATCATTTATCAAGATATCCTCTTTATTTCATTATATAAGTATTTGATCCTAGATGTTTTCATTGATTCTAATTTTTGTTTTATGACCAAACAATATTTCAAATAGATCTATCATTAGAATAGGAACAAATCATTATATACTTTAATCATTGGGTGGACCCCCAAGGGATTTCATTATATTTTTTATCCTTCGAACTCCCTTGATCAAGGGATTATTTATTTGGTATTATATTACTTGAGATTCATGGTTTAAGGTTCTTTTTCTATTTTTGAGCCCCATTTCTCTACAGATTGTGTATTATATTTAGTTGTCAGAAATTCTAATTTACTTAGTTATGTGTCCTAGTTATATCCCATTAAAATAAAATCTATTATTCCTTGTTCTTTCAATATATTAGGTTTTATATGATGTCCCCTTCAATATTACCACTTATATATGGGTAGTTATATCAATGAATGATATTTTCATCTATATTAATTTATGTTCGGTAAAAAGAAAATTTTATATGATTTTTTCTATAAACTTATTTAAATGAAACAAGATGTTTTTTTTTGAAATCAGATTTCCGTATTTGATTTTTTTTCTGTAAATCATTTATGATTTTTTTATCCAAAAAAATAGAAAAATGGTTGTTTTGGTAAGATCTAGTGTTCTGTAATTTTTGTAAAATAATTTAGAGGATTATATTAATTGAAGAAATTTGATGATGATTTATTCATTTCGATTTCTAATGGTATTCGTTACTTTTAATTATAAATAATACTCCCAAGGGTTGATTTCCCCTTTTAATAGTTCATTTGGATAGTTAAATCCCCTAGGCAGTTTCCGGTTATGTGTTATAGAAATTAAGGATGATTTAATCAAGATATTAAAATATCCCTTTGGATGGAAGTTTAATTCTATTGTAATTATTTTATAAAGGGGGTTCTGTTATGGGATTATTCGGAGGTGTGAGCAAGATAATTGGTTGTGTTATAACATAATGATATGGCATGATATTACATAGAAATTTGAATATCCATTTAAATATCATGGGAGGAACTGTATTGATGGGTGTAAATTATATATAAATGTGCATTATTTTAGAATTATGTTATTTCTAGTGGCCCAAGGTGGTACTTGTTAAACCTTCGTGATGTTTCCCCTCAATTATGCCAGGAGGGGTTCTGCTCAGTTTTTTGATTGGGTTAGATTAATCTATAGTTATTATTCGACATCCCTACTTTTGCTATTTTATAAACTTGTTATCTCTAGTATAGATTTATTCCCTTTCACAAAATGGCATCCATGTTATCCTAAATGTATATCTTCCGAAGTGTTTTTTTTATTTTGAAATAATATTTTTCTGTCTTTAAATTTTCTATTAAAAATGATTAAACTAAAATATATGATTTATTTTGTTAAAATAATATAAATTTTAATTTATTTTTAAATATTCTTGGTTTTGTGAGAATGGTTTTTCCCTAGAATATTGAATTATACCTGTTTTTAAAAAGGAAAATATATAAAAAATTGTATCCTTATTTTCATTATTTCATGTAGTGTATTTTCCTTTCAAGTGTTGTACATTATGTTTTAGGGTGGTGGCCTACATGGATTTTAACTGAAGACTACATATCGTTTAGTTTTACTAGATTTCTCATCATATCGAATATTTATATATGTTTATTTTTTATTTTATGGGGATGTGTGTGTGGAGTTTCCTCACATTCACATAAAGTTTTTGGTGGCTTGGTGCGTCTTTTCCATTTATATTAGTTATTTTCTAAATGGTGTTTTCTTCTGCTGTATTGAATTTATATTGGTAATTTAATTATTAGATATCTTATCATATTTAATATTGTATTTTCTTATAACCAATTATCTTTCTATGTTTGTTATTAATGGGATAAATTGTTACCATTTTGTTTTTGCAGATACATATGACCTCTTCTTCATCCAATGGGGATCTGGAATGCCCTTTGGGCCTTGTTTTCGTTTGATCAGGTCCCATGTTCTAAGAAAACCTAGGTTTGTTTGTTACATATTCTTAGATAAAAGATAATTTGGGATAATTATGTTTTTTATAGAATTTTAACAAATTGATTTACATTTTAATGCCTTCACTCATTAAACTATCATTATCTTAACTATGATAGCATACTAAATTTACTATTATATAAATAAATTTTGTATCCCATAAAAATAAGTTTCATAGCTGCTCCCTATACTAAGAACATATTCTCTATAAAATTTGAGTACTTTTGGATAGTTTTAACTACCCATCAATATAGTTATCCTATAAATTCTAGCACATAGAATTATATAAATGATATAATTGGTCATAAAATTTATAGGAAAAATACTCATTCATTATATCTTATGAAATTGAAAAAATCTTCATTTGATTGTTTGATATTTTATATTATAATACATTTTTATATATGTTCTTTATCTAGGTATAAAATTCATCTTGTATTTATATTTATACATATTGATCTCTAGAATATAGGCTACTTCTTATAAGTCATCCATAGAGAATCATCTGTTTAAATATATCTTAACTAGTTGTAAGACCATTATCTTTTTTACATTAATAATATGTCCAAAACAAATATGAAAATTAAACTTTGTACCTGTTACTAATATTACATTAAAATGGTTATTGTTTTCCATGTAATAGGGTAAGAGTTTACTCATAATAAATAATATTTTTTCACCATACTTGGTTATAATAAGTCCATATATCCTTGGTTCTATCTATAATTCCCAGGGAAAATCATCGAACAGAACCTCATCCAGAGAATCCTAAATCCTCAAGCATTCATCTACGTAATTTAGAGGTTTCCACCTCATAGAAAGTATCTATGAAAAATTGGGATACTAGGCACTCCATTTATCAAATTCATAATAGTTAAATAACATAATGATCTTACAATAATAGAGTAAGCACAAGGGATAACATCAAATATCCAACCAACAATGTTAGATAGGCCTTAATATTGTATATCATAACTGATACCTATGATCTATATAATCACATAAAACACGTTTTTCTTTAATTGGTAAACCATTTAAATATAAACTAGAAATAAAAACTAAGGAATAATCCGGGACAATATAAGCTTCCCCCCTCAGACTAGTCTCCAAAATCTATCAAGTTATTTTAAAAATATCTCTAATATAAAATATCAATTGAAATAAAAACATATATTTTGCACGAGTAGATGTGTTCATATTCAGGGTAACACCGTAAAACTCAAATCGTCTCCAATGACATAACCAATAAATATTATATTACATACTCTGTATTCATATATATAATATAAATCCTAGAGAAACATTAAATATCCATGAAAAAAATGTAAAGTCATTGTGTGTGAACATGGACACCATGACACCAAGGTGATGTCATAAACCACATAACATCCCATATTCCATTCAAACAAACTATAAACCATGATAAGGTCTCATGACTCATCACATCCCATATGACATTACACCACCCTCTAAATAATTGTGAGGCATCATACTTTTTATCAAATCATATCTCATCATTATAGCACAATATGGTCATGGAATAATATTAAGGGAATACATACATAGTATAAAAAGATCAAGGAAATACCTAAACTATTACCAATCCCATTCCATTAACTTTCTCTTCTATAGGTAAGAAAACTTATTTCTCAACTTCACATACATTTACCATACTCATAATGTACTTTTATTTCCTAAAACACATCCACATAGTTATCAAAATCATCTGAGAACCTTAAGCCATAAAACTCATGTGCCTAACCCATTACTATTTCCTAGAATCACTAAATACAAATCATATCACTCATTCCATAAATTTCTATGTGGGTACTCTCAAAAAAATATACCAACATTAACTCTTAACACTAGAACATAACAACTACTCAACCACACCTAATGGTATTTAACCATATGCTCGATCTTCATTCCAACCTGAAATGAAAATTACTTTTTTATTTATAAAACTTTTATGGGAAAGTGAGAACCCATGTATATATAGAAAACCATAGTATCAAATAGTAGAGGAGACAGACAGACCATTGAAATCATGTTTATGCCTATTAGATGAAATATTTTAGAAGTAGTTTCCATAGAAGTCCATTTACCTCTAACTCTGTATCATCTTTGAGGAGGTCCTCTAACCAAATAGATAACTTGTCATATGATTTTATGAAATATTCCATGCATAGCATCCCTACATTAAACCCTCATTCCAAAATATGATTTGTTTTTCAGTCCACTTTGTCTGCATCCTCCTAGTTTCCACTTCAAGATCTCTCTCAGACATCTTAACTTGGTCCTCTTTGGAGTTTTGAAGGGCATCGATTTCTCCAACATCTCTTCCTCGGAATGGATGATAACTTCCCATTTATCCTCGAGAAAGACTTATTCCTTGTTCTTTGACACCATAATGTCCAAAGAATCATCAACCATTTCTTCATTGGGGAATGTCCGATGCTACAGTCTTGAATCCACCATTACCATATCACCCGAGGGGAGGAATGGACCTGCAACCTTTCATATTGCGGGCATGGGTTTGATGGAGGTGTCAACCACCTCATTATAGTCACCATTGATCTTTTTCTAGGGGTTGATTCTCGTATTTTTAGGATCCTTTGAAGACAGCTTACCTTTGCTTATATATTTAGTGACAGGCGAACTGGGTAGGTTGGAGTAATCCCTCTTAGGTCGTGCCCTCATGCTTTTCATAATGAAGCCGTCAGAATCCCCAATAGTGTTCTTTCCCTTATACAAAGAGGATCTAGGATATTCCTCTGCGATGACCAGTTCCATGGACACAATGGGATCCATATAATCATCCATGTCTTCTTGTAAAAAACCCCGTCCACCAAGGGATCCTCCCTCTGGGTGACCTCCACCTCATTAGGATACCCACTAGCATAGCCAACCTCTTCTCCCAACACTGCAAAATGGCTTACAGAATTCAAAAACAGTCCTATAAAATTAACCTTCTCAGTATAAGAAATTATATCTTGCGAGACCTATTGCAAATTTCTTGGAGATCATGTTTGGGAAAATCCTCGCCCCCATTAATTGTAAATGTGTTGACATGTTGGTTAGAAATGGATGATGGTAATCCAATATAGTGTATTCATCCCTACAGAGAGCCTCATTCACTGCATTAACATTGGATGGATTAAAAAGGATTAATTTTTAATAATTGAGAAGCATCCAAGAGGACCTCCCTATTGTCCCTCCCAACACCTATTTGGTCAAGTCCGACACAAGCCCCACTTTCACAAGTGGCACAAAAACATCCTCAAACTAGCATTCTAGGACCACATCACATTTTAATCGATGGAGAATATCAGCAAATCTTGGGTTATCCGATGAAAATAGAGAAGACATCCTCTGATTAGTAGCATCCTCACATAGGATCTTCGAAGAAGGAGAGGTAATGGGGTAAGCCCCTAACTATGGACAACCATCATCATCTCCAGACCCATCCATGATCCCATCTTTCCCAGGGAGGGTCACTAGCACCGTGACCCCTTTAGAATCCTTAGGTGCATTAGGTTAACCCAAAAGGGAGTGGGTACCCTCTCCCATGATCTTATAACCTATTAATCTAAATCCAAAATGGGTTACCTTAACTAAAATACTAATTATAAATATCACACTCCTCTCACCCAGGGAATTCCAAAGTATTAAGTTTATTCACATATACTTTACCACTCAATTCCCAATTCTTACACTTACTAATCAAATTTCACAATATCTAACAAAATATAATTCCCTAAACTAACTACCTAATCATTACCTGATGAAAAACACTACACTACTCATAAATTAAGACCACTTTGGGGACCCTTAATTTTTTAGTCATCAAACCCATTAGTTAAAAATGACAATTTTTACAAAACGCCTATTTTTTATTTAGATAATGCAATATAAGAAAACCATTATATTTTTTTATTTTCATTTAAAGTAAAATAAGATCCAATTCATTAAATATAATAATAATAAATCCATATGAATAAACAATAAATTTTGGTTCAGTATAATTTCATTTTGTCTTAAAAATTATTTTTTAAAAAGAACTGTTTTATTGCATTTTGGGAACTCTTATTAAAAGTAATTGCTTTTAATTATTCAAATTTAATATTTAAATTTAAATTTATAATTTTTCTATGGTTTTTGAAAAAATTTAACTATTAAACTTTTCTTTTTTGTCTTTATGAATATTTATCATTATATAGATGTATCACCAATGTAAAGGGTAAATCGTTTTAATTAAGATAAATAAATCGGGATATAGAAAATAAATCTCATCTAAAATATTTTTTTAATGTTATTTTGTAACATCCCAGATTCGGGTGCCACATAACGGGTGCCCCAAACCCGGTTGGTCACATGACCTCAAGTGCATTTCCCAAATGCCAGAGGCTGCCGACTAGCAGCGAGGGCCTAGGTCTGATAGTGGGGAAACTATGCCCCCATTTTTCAAATTATACCACAGTGGAGAAGATAAATAACACTAAACAATAGAAGAAGAAATAAACCATACACAACTGATATGAAAAACTGTAGTAAATGATAATCAACTGCTATATAGATAATGATGAAACATGTATCTAGTCCTAATACAATAGCCAGAACACGTTACACAGTATTACAATACGATACAATGGAAAGTAATGCTCAAACAGGGTGTGAGAAATAAATCCCAGTAGGCACCCACCAAAGGCGCGTTCCCAACTGTCAGTGAGAAATGTGCAACAATAGTGTGCAATAAAATCATAAAACTAGTAAGCACTCAAAAGTAACTATCATTACCAGTTTAATTTCCATTTAAATATTCATTTAGTAGTTTAATTTAATATCATTAAATGTTCCTCAGAACTAAGCCCTCAGGATAATCAGAACCTTTCCCTCATGCTAATATAACCATGCCCTAAGGCTTACCCTTTGGTATAACAAATGGTGCCCTCAAGTGTATGGAATCTCTCCCCTTTTGGCATATTGAATATTTCCATCAATAAAATAATCTACTGACCTTAGGAATAAAATGCGTTGCCCTCAGGCTAAACAACAACTACCCTCGGCCTAAGAAAACAATGCCCTCATGCTAAAGTAAAACACTACCCTCAGCCGCAAGTACCTGGGCCAAGCCCAAATCATAACAAGCTATTTCATATATAATTCCTTTCAAGGAAAAACGTAATGCTCAATATAAACATGGCATACCCTTAGGTATCCGGGCCAAATGCCTAAACATAGGAAGACACCCCTGGGTGGTCCTGGATCCAAGCAGTGATCCCAAACAGCAGTTTTACACTAACATTAAATTACCTATGAAATTCTAGGTATTTAAACAGCCAATGCCTCATCCATACGACACCCCAATGTGGGTTTCTAACACAATGGTACACAAAAACACACAAAAGTTGGAATTTAAACACCGGACCACCAACCTCGATCGCCACTGATCGATATAGGTGAACGACGATCCTCGAAACCCCTGAGAATGACGTATATTTGAGGTGAACATAACCTTGTTCAAACCCAAATAACATCCTTTGGAGGAAGAATTGTCAAGATATACACTAGGAGAAGGAAGACCTCACCTGTTCGGTTCCCTGGAGATCGACGATATAGAAAACGGGTTCCCCGTGTGTGGTCAGGAGGTCCTCCAAGCTCTGAACATCTCTCCCTAGCTCTCCTCCAGTTCTAATCTCCCTCTGTGAATAGAGGACATTTCCCATTTTAAGCGAAAAAAACAGACTATATGGCGTGTACTATTGGGTATGCGGTGCGAACTTTTCATTTTTTAACTGTTCTGTTGATGGCTTCTTGCCAGCACAACACTATTCATCTATCGACATGAGTGCACGGTGTGTAATACTGGAGTACACTGCGTGTACTATTGCTCAGCTGGCCACTGCCTTACTATTTGCCTACTGACTGACTACACAGCATGTAAATACCCACTACATGGCGTGTAGTCAGTTTTTTCAACTTTCATCGCCAACATGTCTACATGCCTTGTGTACTCATCCCACACGGACAAAGTACATGGTATGTGGACAAGTACATGGAGTGTACCCACACAGATTGGGTTTTTCCCGTTTTCCTTATTTTTTCAAAAATTCATAATGAAAAAGTAAAAGAAGAAACCTATACATCAAGGACATGAACCGAGTTCTTACAAACTTTACCCTTAAAGCAATTCGACCCCGAATTGCCCTTCCAAGGGTGGTAAGGATAAATCTCAGAAAAACTCTGTCCACTGAGCACATACGTCGGTCTCCCGCTCCTAGGTTTCATCCTGCACTTGGCCATGATGCCATAGCACCCATACGAGAGGAACTGACTAGCCTCGGCGAACCTTCGTGCTCCTATCAACAATACGAAACAGATGCTTCTAAAATGATGCATTGACATGAAGCTCAAAATCTTCGGGCTGAAAGACGTGAGATGGGTCTGAATGACAACGGCGCAACTGAGATACATGGGAGGCATCGTTCATAGCCAGGTACCTCTGTAGTAACTGAAACCGATAGGTAACTAGCCCAACTCTCTCCAGAATCTCGAATGTCACCACATACCTCGGTGAATGTTTACCCTGTCTCTGGATTCTTCAGCGTGTCAACCTCGGTGAAACACGCAAAAAAACCTGATCCCTGACCATGCACTCCAAGGGTCGTCTACAGCGATCAACATAAGATTTTTGACGAGACTGTGCAGTAGCCATCCACTTTATATCAACTGGACCTCCTCCGTAGTCTCCTGTACAAGACGTGGTCTCAGTAAAGCTGCCTCAACTTCCTCCATCCAGTACAAAGGTGATTGGCATGGCCAACCATATAAATCCTCATATGGTTTCATTTCAATAGTCTCCTGAAAACTATTATTATAGGCATACTCGACCAGGGGTAAATGCTTATCCCAAGATCCCCCAATGTCCAGGACGCATGCACGCAGCATGTCCTCTACACCTATATCGTATGCTCTTACTGGACATCGGTATGAAGGTGATAAGTTGTGCTCAGAAGCACCTTTGTACCCTGTGCCCTCTGAAAACTCTACCAGAAATGAGACGTAAAGCAGGAGTCCCTATCTGAAATGATAGATCTAGGGACCCCATGAAGACTTATGACCTCTAGGATATACAGTTTTCTGAGCTTCTCAACACCGTAGGTCTCCTTGATCTGCAAAAAGTGATATACCTTGGTGAGTCTGTCCACCACAACCCACACTGTATCATTTCCTCGAGGTGACATCGGCAACCCAGTCATGAAATCCATCGCGACATCATCCCATTTCCACTAAGAAATGGTTAACTACTATAAAAAACCGGTTGGCCTCTGAGGCTTCGCCTTCACCTGCGGATTGGTGGAACATCTTGTAACAAAACCAACTACCTATCCATTCATACCTGGCCACCAATACTGATGTCTCAAGTCACGGTACATTTCGGTAACTCTGGGATGCACTGCCCAAGATGAATCATGAAACTATCGCTTCAAATCCTCGCGTATATCCCCTAGAACCCACACTCGTCCATGGAAACTCAATACCTCATCATCGCCTATCATCCACCTAGGAGGTGGTTCCTCACCTTCCACCGACTCCCGGAGAACTAGGCCTTCTGAATCAGATAGATATCTCATAATCACTCTATCCAAAAGGGTAGGGTCATAGCTAAGGAAGAAAGATAGGTCTGCCCTTAATTGCCATGCACCTCCAAATGCATCTCAGAGAACAAATCCACAAGCTGCCACTCAACACTAGCCTCCTACACTGCATGTATCTAAGTTTTCCTGCTCATTGCATTAGCAACTGCATTAACCTTACCCGGTTTATAGGTAGGATGAAAATAAGAAGTACTGAGGGTATTCGACCCGGGTTTGCTATCTCATGTTCATGTCATGGTGGGTAAAGATATATTTGAGGCTTTTTTGGTCCATGAACACCACAAAATGATCTCCCAAGAGATAATGTCTCCAACAGCGCAACGCATGCACAACTGTAGCCAACTCGAGGTCATGTGTCTGGTAAGTCCTCTCATGTGGCCTCAACTGTCGAGACCCGTATGCAACTACTCGATCGCCAAGCATCAACACTGCTCCCAGCCCAATACCTGATTCATCACAGTAAACTGTATTGATTTTCCCCTGCTCTGGGAGTATCGGGATTGGTGTAGATGTCAACATTCCCTTTAGCTCCTGAAAGGCTGTCTCGCAAGCTTCTAACCAAACGAACTTCACACCCTTCTCAGTTAAATGTGTCAATGGATCTGCTAATTGAGAGAAGTCCTTGATAAAGCACATGTAGTAACCAGCCAACCCTAAGAAACTCTGTATCTCGAACACATTCTTTGGCTTCTCCAAGTAAACTATTGCTATCACCTTCTCGGGTTTTGATGCCACTCCTACCTCTAAAATGATATGACCCAGGAAGTGTACCTGGTCCATTCAAAAGTGGCACTTTGAGAGCTTAGCATATAGTCGATGCTCTCTTAGTGTACTCAATACAATTTAAAGATGGGTAGTATGGTTGTGTCGATTGTGAGAGTACACCACGATGTCTTCCATGAAGACTACAACAATAGAATCTAGATAAGTGTGGAAAACACGATTCATCATATCCACGAAAATTGATCGCGTGTTCGTGATTCCAAACGGCATAACCAAGTACTCGTATAGACCATATCTGCTCCGAAATGTTGTAAGCGGTATATCCGATGGTCTAACGCGTAAATGATGATATCCGGATCTCAGGTCAATCTTCGAGAACACTCATTCTCATCTACGTTGATCAAAAAGATCATCAATCCTCGGCAAGGGATATCGGTTCTTAACCATCAACTGGTTCATCTTCTGATAAAGAACACAAAATCTGAGGGTATCATCTGCCTTCTTCACAAAAAGGACAGGAGAACCCCAAGGAGAAGTAATGGGTTAGATTAAACCCTTTTCTTATAACTCCTCTAACAATATCTTGAGCTCTTTAATCTTTTGTGTAGCCATCCTATAAAAAAGAATGGACACCGGTGTTGCTCCTAGCATAATCTCAACAGAGAAATCCACCTCTCGCTTCGGAGGTAGACCCAAAAAGTCATCCTGGCAGACTTCCCTGAATTGATCAACCACTAGAGGGAAATCCTTCTCACATGTCCACTTATCATCAAGATATACACTCACAATCTAGGCTATCACACCACCTCTCCCATGATGCTCAGGTCCAGCTTGGCTCGACTTGACATTCCATTATCCCTTGTATGGAATCTCTCCACCCCCTGGTGACGTAAAACACACCTTGTGATGATAGCAATATACGAAGGCTCTAAAGGGAACCAACGAGTCCATCCCGAGAATGAAATCATAGATCTTCATCTCAAAGACACAGATTTTCCACAAATAGTGACACCCATCAACCTCTAGGGGCACTCCCTCCACTGACGCACACCAGCCATTCTAGTTCCCAACGGAGTGTCTAGTGTCATGACATCAGAAGAAGAAGAAACATAGATCCCAAGGCTCTCCAAAATGGGCACAGATATAAAGCTATGTGTATAACCCGTATCGAAATGTACTGAAGATAAAATAGAAGCAACTTGAATAGTACCTCTGACAGTAAAGGTTACAGAATCTTGCTTTTGTTGGGTCTGTTGCACTGCATATGTCTGCCCAGTTCTGCGGCCCTACGACATAGCCTGGCTACCCTGAGTTGTCCCGCCTTTCTGCCTCTGAGATCCTAGTGTCTGGCTACCATGGACACGACCACCATCTCGGCCTACACGCCCTGACGTACTCCAGTTTCCCAACTGGTATGAAGCGACTGGTCCTACTCCCACACGCAGAGTCTGTATAGAACCCCTCTCCCTAGCCACCGGTGGAAACGACCTGCAATAATGGTGGAGATGACCCATCTTACCACAAGCTCAGCACTCCATTGGGTCACGAGGACACTGCGGTCCCTTTTCCCCTCTCTACCACACTGGTAGCACATGATCGGTCCACCCGAAGAATTCCTCTAGCTGGTACTACCACCATGAGAGAAATCTATCTGTCTCTTCCTCATACCGGTAGAAATAGTACCAGAAACTGGTGTCGAACCGCCCTGGCCCACACCACTAGATTCTCGCAAGTTTCACTTAGTAATCAGTGCCTGGTTCACAATAGATTGTACGGTAGGCAACCTAAAAACATTCATTGATGCTCAAATGTCATATCGAAGACCATCCTCAAAGCATCTGCCCCTCAACGTCTCATCACATACCAGATCAGGTGAAAAACACTGAAGCTCGGTAAAGCGAGCAGAATAATCAATCACTGACATGACGCCCTACTGCAGATTCGTGAACTCTCAATCTCGATCTACCTTCAGTGTCTCTTGGAAGAAAAATTCATATAAAGCTGTCTAAAAATCTTCTCATGCCATGTTGTGGTGATGCTCAGACTGCGTGGTAACATCCCACCACCTCTTGGTGGAATCACGCAGCATATAAGTCGCGAGCCTGAACCTAAGCTTAGGAGGCTTGTCAAGATGCTGAAAAATATTTTTCATTGAATCCAACCATGAATCCGCAGCTTGTGGTCCGCCATCTCATGAAAATGTAGTGGGATGCTGCTGCTGGAATATACGAGTCAACTTGGCCATAGATGTGGCAGTCTGCGATGCTCATTGGAAGGTCTGTATAAACCTCATGAAGTCTTCACAGAATAGTGCCTCCGCACCTGCATACTGTATAATAGCTGGCACGGCATCTGGTACTGCTATAGGAGCAACTGGTATCCAATGGCCTACCATCTCTGGATTACAATTGTTTCCACTCTATTGGCGAACAACTGGTGTTTGACTCGATGGAATGGCTCTACAAAGTCAAACTCACACATTAGATCAAGATTATCAAAAACGGAAACAAGGGGATATGAGAAAGGAAGTCTTAATGATTTAAAAAACATGACTACGGGATGTGTATAAATACTACATGGTGTGTTCTTAAATCCTTCTACCCTGCCCGAGTCCTTCTACATGGCTAAGCCACACAGCCTTCTTAAACAAGACTACACAGCATTTATAACCTCTACACGTCATGTATGGTTTAATTTACAACTGCCTGTGCCGTCTGTGACACAGCCGACTACTCGGCTAAAACTACACAGCGTGTTACACCCCCTCACACGGCGTGTACACCACTCCGTCTTCCCATCCACACAGATAGGTCCACACGGTCATCCCTCGGTCAAGACTACACCATATTTATCTATGGTACACGACGTGTTCATGAGGAGTTCACATTGAACCGTGTTGTTAGTGACACAGCCGAGTACCTGGGTCAGACTACACGACATGTTAGAGGTTAACACGGCGTGTATGTCTTATGGTTTTGTCGTCCATGTTTGTTAGTTACAAAGGCGGACACCGGGTCTAAACTACATGGCATGTACAACTGTTACACTGCGTGTTTTCTAAAATTCATTCCCTACCCCGTGTCCCTGCCCAAACGGTCTAAGACACGGAAAGAGACAACATGGTGTGTACTGAGGGTACACGATGTTTAATAAAAAGGATTTCATTTATTCCCAAATATAAGTTTAAATGGCATGTAATCATAGAACTAAACAACGTGTATCCTGGGTTTTCCGAACATTAAGCCTCTAAAACTACTCCGCAACCTAGAAAAACACTGAAACAACACCTAAGTGCCAAATTCTAATCCGTGAGGCCCCATAATCCCCGCGAATCAAAGCATGGCATCTTATACATGTTATAACACATTAATGATCCACCAAATTCCCGTTATTGAGGGCCCATACTCTCCAAAATCCAAATTTTTGCATCCATTATATCAGAAATATCACATAAGAATACCCTATCAAATAATAGGTATTTATCAAAACATCTAACAGAACCGCATGCTTTTCTAACACAAAAAATATCACAACAACATTAAATTTATAATTCACCTACATGGCATGGGAGAATGCATGACATGTGATTTCTAGCATGTGCCTAAATGATGCATGAGATGGAATACCCTCATCTCATCGGGTATCAAGTAAATAGAACCCAAATATAACATATAAACAGCACACCACAAGTGCATCACCCAATGGTGAAAACCAGATCAACTGTAAATTGAAAAATCAATAAAATTGCAACATGAGGTAAATTGACTTTTCCCTGTACATGGGATAGCTACTCCCGGGAATAGCTTATTACCAATTACTATTTCAGTCCTTTCCCAGACTAAGGCTCCAAAAAATAAGTCAAAGAAAAGAACTCATCTGATACCACTCTGTAACGTCCCGGATTTGGGTGCCACACAACGGGTGCCCAAAACCTGGTTGGTCACATTACCTCAAGCGCATTTCCCCAAACGCTAGAGGTTGCCGACTAGTAGTGAGGGCCCGAGTTTGATTGTTGAGAAACTATGACCTCAATTTTCCAAGAGTAGTGCATCGGAGAAGATAAATAACATACAACAATAGCGGAAGCAATAAACCATACGCAATTGATATGAACAACTATAGTATAAGATAATAAACTGCTATATAGAAAATGATGAAACAAGCCTCTAGTCCTAGAAAAACAGCCAGAACATGTTACACAGCAATACAATACGATATAATGGAATGTACAGGTACAACAGAAAAAAAAAGAACATCTGGCAGCATCACGAGCCTGAGCTCGGTCCCATGCTCCCCTACACCTCAGCAACACTCAAGTACATGTATAGGGACCCTTTCCCTTATCCACACCTGGAGCAATATAGTTTATTTGGGATGAATACATGACCCAAAAAGGGTGTGAGAAATAAATCCTAGTAGGCCCCCACCAAAGGCCCATGCCCAACTGTTAGTGAAAAATGTGCAACAGTAGTGTGAAATAAAAGCAGAAAACTAGTAAACACTCAAAAGTAACTGTCATTACCAGTTTCATTTACATTTAAATATTCATTTAGGAGATCAATTTAATATCATTCAATGTTCCCCATAACTAAGCCCTCAGGCTAATCAGAACCTTGCCCTCATGCTAATATAACCACGCCCTTAGGTATAACGAATGGTGCCCTCAGGCATATGGAATCTCTTCCTCATGCATACCGAATATTTCCCTCAGGCACGTAAGATACTGCCCTCAAGAGTAAGATGTGTTGCCCTCAGGCTAAACAACTACTTCCCTTAGGCTAGGAAAACAACGCCCTTAGGCTAAAGTAAAACACTTCCCTCAGGTGCAAGTAACCAGGCCAAGCCCAAAGCATAACAAAAAATTTCATATACAATTCCTTTCAAGGAAAATGTAATTCCCAATATAAAAGTGGCATACCCTTGGGTATTCGGGCCAAACTGCTAAACAGAGGATCGCACCCCTGGGTGGTTCGGGATCCAAGTAGTGATCCCAAACAGTAGTTTTACACTTACATTAAATCACCTATGAAATTATAGGTATTTAAACAGCCAATGCCTCTGCCATACGACACCCCACTGTGGGTTCATAACACAATGGTACAGAAAAACACACAACAGTTGGAATTTAAACACTAGACCACCTACCTTGATCGCCCCTAATCTATAGACATGAATGACACTCCTCGAAATATCCAAGAATGATGTAGATCTGAGGTGAACATAACCTCGTTCAAACTCAAATAACTTACTTTAGAGGAATTATTGGAAAGAGCTATGCAAGTAGAAGGAAGAACTCACCCGTGCGGTTCCCAGGAGATCAACGGTGTAGAAAACGAGTTCCCAGTGTGCGGTCGAGAGGTCCTCCAAGCTCCTGCCATCTCTCCCAAGCTCTCCTCCTGTTCTAAGCTTCCTCTGTGAATATAGGATCCTACTACCCATTTTAAGCAAAAAAACAGACTACATGGTGTGTACTATTGTGCACACAGCCTGTACTTTAAATTTTTTAACTGTTCCACTGTCAGTTTCTTTCCACCGTGACACTATTCATCTATCGACATGAGTACATGGCGTGTAATACCAGAGTACACGGTGTGTACTATTTCTTAGCTGGCCACCGCCTTACTATTTGCCTGCCGAATGACTACACGGTGTGTAAATACCAACTACATGGCGTGTAGTTGGGTTTTACACCTTTCATCGCCAGCATGGCTACACGCCTTGTGTACTCATCCCACGTGTCCAAAGTACACAACATGTTGAAAAGTACATGGCGTGTACCCACAAAGTTTGGGATTTTCCCCATTTTCCTTATTTTCTCAAAAACGCTTAAGGAAAAAGCAAATAGAAGAAACCCATACTTCAAGGACAAGAACTGTGTTCTTACATATTTAATCCCATATAAAAATATATTTGAAATTTTGTAGTTCTATGATCCAATTTCACATGAGTAATAAATTTTTAATATTTAAATGTGTATAAAAATTACATGTGTCACACTATTTTCACTTATAAAAGGGAACATCCTCTACTCTCTTCCTTATACCATTAGATCAGTATGTATTTGAAGATAACTTTATAAATATATACCAGAAATCCTGGACAATTTCATATAGGTCTTGTTATAATGAAATTAACAAACATATAAAGATGATGGTGTAAGCCAAAGTAGGTTTCACAAATATGAGGTATAATTATTAACTGAGTGTCTCATATTTATTTCTTATCTTAAATCCTTAAAATATTCTTCATACAAGATGATAGAATATCATCAATATCTTTAATGTAATAAAATATTATTATAATTATGTTTTTACCACTTTTCATCTCATCTTCAATCCTATGGGAAATGAAAACATTTCCAATGTGTACATGTTGTCTACTACCTCCACGAAGCAATGTGTCTCATTTTTCATAAATGGATTATATGGATAGTTAAAAATAAGTATAAAATGGATAAAATGGATATAATTATATTTATTAAACAATTATTATTCTTTAATGATAGTATATAACATACCATCTTATGCTTTCTTTCTGTTGGAAATTGATCATATCACTCATGTGTACGCCTAAAATATCATACTTATGATTATAGAAAATGAAAATATAATAAATGTTATTTTTTAATTAGTAAAAAATTGAAAAAAATGTTCATGCATATGTAGGAAATACACTCTTTATTAAATGATGTGATTTGTTTAATTATGGAATTATTTGGTTGTTTTATAAAGATTATTTAATATATAAATTTGATAATTCAAACATTTTTAATATTCTTGATTTTATGTAACCATAACCCCTTTGACCATGTTCAACCTACTAATATTTTTTTGATGTTATAAACCGAACAATAAAAAAATGTCGAACACAACAATAACTAGTTAAGTAACTAAATAGAATACAAAATTAAATGGAATTAATGGAACATTGATAATTAAATAAAATTTAAATGTTTTATTCCAAAATCATAAATCTATTATAATTTTAATATTCAGTTATAAGAGAGCCTAGGAAACTATATGGGTCATAAGGTAACAAAATTTGGTTTAAAATGCTTATTTAAATTGTTATAAAATATTCCAACTCTATATCCATGTTACTAAAAATTCTCTCTGAATGTTATAATTTTTACATAAAATATTTTTTTGAGTAATTTTAATCTAATTTTGACTTAATTTTTCAACGTTTAAAAAAAGATATTTTAAACATTCATTAGAGGGTTCATTTTTGATTTTTATACCGAAGTGAAAAAGAATTTTTATCAAACTTTTATGAATTGAATATATTTTCCCACCATCATAGTATTTATTAATTATAATTCTAACTGTTCATGATAAAATTGTCTAACAAGTAAGATAATATTCTTAATCTTTTGGTAATTTTCTAGTTGGAAGTGTTTTTTAAGAGAATTAATATTTCCTTTATTCTTTTATAAAAATGGAAAGTGTTTTTATTATGGTTTCAAATGAGTTTTTCATGGTTTCATGATGAAAAGCAATAATAATGACAATAAATTGTTCATGATAAATTTCTTGGGCGTTATTTTTGAATAATGGGTATCCTAATATACCTCACGATGAATTATGATCCCGATATAGCTCCTGAATGCAATATGTAATGAATAGTCTTTGTTGGTGAAAATGAGAGAGATAACCATGTATATTATAGCTATAAATTTAATTAATACTTATTTAATCTAAAATAGGATTAAAATTAGTGAACATATATTTCTAATATGATCCTATAAGTTTCCAATACTATTCTCCAAAAAATATTTTTTGTTCATATATTTTTATTTCATGTGGTAAATAATGTTTATATACATTTAAAAGAGAATGATATATTTTTCTGAAATTTTTTTCATTCGTTCTAGTGTTACTCATGATTCATTCATGGTTTTATTATTATTTATAATGGGTTTCTTATTTTTTATTTGAGAAAAAATATTATCACTTATGGAAATATTTTGTTTATGCACACAATTTTTTGTTTTGAAGATGTCAAATGTAGTTATGGATTTTCATTTTTTCATAAGTATAACGGATTACGTTATGTTTTATGTCCCTTACTCAGCTTGATTCCTCATACAATACTTTGATATATATTTTATAGTATTTAACAATGATTATAAATATTAACACGATCAATATTTCCATTATAGAGGCTCATCATAAAGGAAGAAAATGTGACTTGAACGAAATTGGGGTAAAAATTGAATATTTTTTTGTTGAAAAAAATATACATTGTGTGAAAAATTAAACATAATTATGTAATTTTTTTATTATTCTATAAAAAAATAAAATAAAAATATCCTTGAAATGTAAAAAAGTGAAACCATAGTTATAGATCATGTAATTACGGGTTGTCTGTGTTATAGTTCATTATTCCAACTCATGTGAGGTGCACACATTTCATATTGAAATGTATAACCTAAGACTATCACACAATTGTGGACTTACTTGATCACTTTATAAATTTAAAAATCCAAAATCTATTCATTAACATATAATTCACATGAATACATATTTAAGGTTAATGTTAATGGTTCCACTTCCTGCTAAAATAGAGTTAGAAACCCAAGAAAAGATTGAAAAAACATCAACCATGTATGAAAAAAGTGTCACCATGAACTTGAGCATCTGTCTCATCCCACATGACATATAACATTAATTAAACGAATTTAAAATTAATTATGAAACTCAATTCAATGAGGAATTACTATATAAATCTCAATGAGTAGAATCCCATTGATGTGACCACAAGATATTGAAATCTATTAGTTGTGGCATGCCCCTAGGACTCCATAAAACATAATCCCCATTATTAAAGAAATAATTAGTCACTAATTTGTATCCAAAATAAAAAAAACCCATAACAAATTCTATTAAACGATATACCTACAAAGAAATAGTGATAAACGTGATTCATTATCCATCTTTAGACATACTCAAGATGCCACCACATGATTACCTATATTATGTAGATTATTCAACCATTCTATAGTGGAGCTCTATATATAACCCGAACTGATAAACCAAAAAAATAGGAAGAGGATGATAGATGGGAGAGAATGGGGATTACCTTAATCCATCATGAAAAAATAGACTACAATCAACCATGAATGCATGAGGTTTCGAGTGGTATTATAAAAGAACAGGATAGGGTGGAGGCTGGTTAAATGGCCTCTTTTGAGATACTAATTGTGTAAAGAAAAATGGGTTGTAAACTCTGAAATGATGGGTCTCACCATATTTTAAAAATAAACTAGAACAAAATATGGTATCCATACAATCTATACCAGATATATAGTAATTGACCAAACAGAAGTTGTGTTTTATGTACCTCCTAATTAAGCTCCAAGGGATACTTCCCTTCTCAATGAACCATCGGGTATCATTTCCTCCTAATCATATACATTATAGTACCTCATTGGAGGGATATAGTACACCAAATTGTTCAAAACTCACCTGATCACAAAATACTCCATACCAACCAACCAACACAATCAAAAATATATAGATATGTTTCAAATCATGTAGCTTTTATATAAAACTCATTTCTAAAAATTATTCATGGATTAAGGATATAATTTAAAATTAACTCTAAATATAAACCATATAATGATGTGAGTCCTTAAAAATTATACACCAATAGGATTCTCATTCCTGATAATATTTCGAGATAGTCATATGATACTTATTCTAACCATCAGAATATAATTCCACCACTCATGATCTATTCCAATTAGTCAGGGCCCATATATTACTACTCATGAACAATACCAACCATTTTTTTTCCAAAAATCTTAGAACGGTACCCCATAAATATAACTTTTCATCAAAATTAACTAATTGATGTAGAAACCAAATTACTAATATTAATTATTTATGTCATTTCTTTTTATCCTCCCCACACATAGAATTCCTCAAAATCTTCAATGACTCACCACAATACCATCTCTCATTCCCAAAAATGATTCCCCACATATACAACACCAAAAATACCTAAGCTCTACATAGAACATTCATTAAAACACATCCCTCGTATTTTATCAGACATTCAATTGATAAATTCTACTGAAAATGAATCAATAAATCTGGCTCAGTCCCAAATCCATATATATCTCAATGAATGTTTTTTCCAAGCCTTCTCTAATTCTTTATCCTACCAATTTCACACAAAAGAGAAAATCCATCTTTTAAAACCAGCCACTTAAGGAATTAGAGACACTCACAGGATCAATTGGAAGATCCCCACCATATGAAACATTACAACACCATCCATTATATATAAATATTTCATTAAAATTTCATTCCTATGTATATCTCATAAAGAAATCCTAAAAACCACTTCCATGAGCCTAGCCTATGGGCCTCCACTCCAAAAATCAGTTTGAATACCCCTTTCCCAATCTAGAAGACTCTAATTTATCCCAACAATCAGCAACATGGTCCAATTATATTGGCATGGCCACCACATATCTATAGAAATAATAAACCCAATTATATATTTACATATAAGCCACCCCATATAATCCAAAATTCATCCAAAACTTAGAAGGATTTACATGGGAATGAAAACTGAAAAAATCCATTTATCTCATTATAATCCCACTACTTATAATTTTTAATAATCATGAAATTCCCTCTAGTAGAATAATTTCACCATGGCACCACCCGTCATATACAATACCCCAACAACGCTATAAATTTTAGAAGAACTTGCCTATGTTATTTGAACATTTATATTAGGCTACTCTCCATATGGGAATCGTTAAATAACCCATTATTTCCATTCAAAGTAACATCCATCCAAAATAATAAGGTTTTTAAAACAACTCATATACAAACTCATTAACATTCCAAATAATTATTCTCTTATAAGTTTACATAACAAATCTCTATAAGATCATTATACCTCACAAGGCTTTGATTTACCTAATCTATAAATATGGCCTTAAACATAACCCAAACCTAGATTTAGTTTCCTAACAAAAACTAAAATCCAACTACAACTAATTTCACATGTATTAATGACCACCACCCAAACCCTAATACCCCTTATTTTAATCTAAAGAGAGCCAAAATACTATTTTATGGAAACATAACATAAAAACTAGACCCACTTAGTGGTATCTAATCAACTAAAACTTCTCATAATGTTTTAATAAATACCTGAGATCACATCCATGATCTCGATACTAATTAGCTTTTTCCCTATAATTACACATTATTAGGTTGTTATCTACAATGAGCATAATTGTAGAGACTATAATATCAAACATCAATACCTAAAAATTACCATGGTGGTCAAAATTAATTAATGATCCACAAATATTTTTTTTGGAAAAACTAAAAATAATATAGTTTTGTTTGTTTAATTAATATGTCTTATTTTATCAATATAATTTTGCAAAACATTTTTTATAAAAAAATTTCAAAAAAATGTTCCCTATAGAAAACCATCTTAAATCCCTAAATACTTGTTCATATATTTTTGATACTTTTCTACCATGAATGATGCATGAATTGACACACACTTTCCATCCCATGTAAAAAAAGTGATTCAATTTATAAGAAATCACACATAAAATTATTCTTTAGTCAACATATCAACTATAAAATTAAAAATTAGTTAATAGAAAACAAGTCTCTAGTAACAAGTACCTTATATATATCATGGTAATTTACTCCAATATGGTTGTCACACTATGAACCAATATTTCATATCACATGAGGAATCTGGTTGAATTTCATTCACACCATAAAGGTGAACTTAACACCTTGAATTTATTTATGGAATGGTCATTCATTCTATTAATATGGAGTCAAGTATTGAATGGGGTCTTCCATGTTTTAAAAAACAACCTTTTTCAATTATTTCCATTGTTTGAATTAATCACATTTAGTGAACATCCAATACACTCATTTGTGGACTTCAACCCTTATGCACCTTCCCAATTTTTCCTCCCTCCTTTCATGGTGATTCAAAAATTTTTATATGAATTTTTATAGTGTAAATTTAAGGTGAAAACATATAGGATTTTTACTCTTATTTTTTTCATCCCATCCCCCATTATTTATTATCCAAACCAGGTCTCAGAGACTAAGGGGTTTGTTTGCCCCAAATTCTTATTAGGGTTTTCCTCATGTTAAATTTTTTGGGTTGCTCCACTTATCCTACATATTCTTTTATCATGTTAAAGTGTATTAATATTTTAGTTTTTAGATGAGATCATAGATAAGCATCCCATAATTTTTTCATTAAATTTAGAACCTTGATTTTTGGTTATTTAACAATATATTTCAATGGACCACTTTTCTTTTACTACTTTAATTTAGTACTTTATTACAATATTTTTTATTTAATGAGTTTTTAAAAAGTGTAAATATTTTTTTCTATATTGTTAATTTCATGAAATATGTTGAAAGGTTTCAGAAAATATTTTTAAGATTTAAAATGTTCATTTGGTTCTTTAAATTATTTATTTGAAAAAAAACCATAGAACATGGAATCATAATGTTATGAAACTTATAAATGTTTAAATGTTATGTGAAAAAATATATTTAAGAGGGTAATTAACTTGTTTAATATAATTTTATGAAAGTGGGACATTTTTGTGAAGGGTGTTCAGATGTGAGAAAGAGAAACTAATTTCTTAATGATTCGGTTATATTATATATATTAATTGGATATTATCTCCTACATTGATTTGTAATGGTATAAATTTTGTAGCATATTGGGACGTCTATTTAAAAATATTTCACTAGTTCACAATTAGGCTCTTAATAGTGGTCCTGTGTGTATACATTCCTATGTTAATAGGATTTCTACCCTAGTGAAGCTGGCTTGAGGAATATTAAGTGTTAAGGTAGGTTATTTTTATCCTGTTCCTATCAATTTATATTGATGTAATTTTATTTTATCCTATGATTTCCCTATAGTTCCTAAGATCCAATAGAAATATTATGATTTAAGGGTATATATATTAATATTATTTGTACGTAAACTTTCTAATCCTAATTTCCTTAAAAATTTATTTTTAAATTCCTTTATTTTCAAGTTAATAGTGATATATATTTAAAATTAGAATTATATGTTTAATTTGAAGGAATTAATAATTTAGGGCCAAAACGTTTTCATAGGAAATTTACATGATAATTGATTAAAAATTAAATTAAAAACCTATATTTTATATATACCATGAAATTAACAAAAAATAGTTTTAATTATAAATTTTTAACGGGTTAGAGGGTGGATAAAAACTAGACTATATACCTCATGGTTTTTTTCATCAAAGTTATATAATTTATACATAAAGTTGTATGGATTTATTATTAAAATCCTGGTTCAGGTTAATGTACTCATTGAATAGATATTTCATAATTGCTCATGGAGGTTGGTAGATGTGGTTTTTATTTCACTTATGTTCAGGGATCATCAATATATAAGCCATTCTAGCATGTAATTTTCATATTAGTTTTTACTCTATTTTTTTAATCTATTTTTTATGTTTCTCTTGTTTTCATTTATTCATTTGTGATATATTTATTTTTATTATATCAAGTTCTTTTCATTTTCATTTTTATTTTTTTATTTCATTTGTGTGGAATTTAAATTTATGTTATTTTTAAGAAAATATTTTTATAATTAATATCTTTTTTTATTTATATATCTAGATAAATACTTCACAATGTGGTGTATTATGATTCCCATCACTACTTTCAATCCCATGGGGATTTGTAACATCCATTGGGCTATGTAATGAGTTGGATTTAGGACTATAATCTAGGGAATCCTAGGTTAGTTTTTTATCATAGAGTAGTTATTATTTGGGATGTTTTGATAGACATGAGCTAGGATTATTAGGACTGAACTTGTGGTTCATTATTATATTCCTAATATCAACCTTTCTTAAAGAGGCATTGGTTACCCTGGTTTTCAAGGATTTGTATGTCTTGGTATTAAATCTTTTCCTACAATATGTTTTAAAAACATAACATCAGAAGTTCTATTTGGTATAGTAGGATTATGGGTTATTATAATATATTCAATTTCATTAATTGAAATTTTGGAAGAGGGGTTCAAGATTTGTAGATTATTTAACATTTTTTAATTTTTTTGAATTGTAATAAATATTGGTTTTAGAATTATTTTTTTGTATATGGTGAGGGAGGTTGCATTAAATATTCCAAAATTTCATGTGAAATTATAAAAGTTTATTTAGAATGTTTACGAAGTTATTATGCTATGAATTCTCATAAAAATATATTTTCTCGAAAATAATTTTAGTTTTTCAATAGTTTGTTTAATTAATGAAATTAGATGAAAAAAAATGTTTTATGAGCTTCATGGAAAACTTTAGTTTCAGGTTGTAGACCTGTAATAGGTCATATTTGGAAGGTTGGTCTCATGTTGTGAACTTCCCTTATGAATTTTATTTGGTTGTTGTGTTATATTTTTGACACCATAACCCAGGGGTGTCACATTATAACCTTGTTCTATTAGGTTTTTTGAAAAAAAAAATAATGAGTTTAACCCTTTCATATTTTATTGGTTTGTGTATTATTAATAGAAAAATATAAATGAAATAAATAATTTATAAAGAGTTTTTTATCAATACAAAATAAATTTTTTTAAAAGATTCAATTGTTAGGGTTATTTTCTACATATATAATACTTTTTCTTATATATATTTAAAATTTTTCGTTAAAGAATACTGGGATTAAGTGAAATATTTAATAAGGTACTTTTATGAAACCTTTTTATGTTGATGAGAGAATTTATTTTGTTTATTTAAGAATAAAGTTTTAATAAGTAAATGGTTTCATGCTGTTTTTAATTTTTTTACATGCTCATAGAGTAAAACCCTACTATTTCCTATTGATTCCTTCCAGAAATCTATCAGTCATTCTTCAATAGCACATCCAATGATTAATCAAATTTATTATGAGTTGACTAATCTATTTTATCTAGATGTATAAGGTTGGGCTCATAATATTTCTCCTCAGTATAAGGATTAAATTAAATTGTTATTAAACATTTATACTAATAGTTTAATTATAATTATGTATTCTTAAAAGTTATAATAATGATTGAAAATGATATAGGAGATATTTATTTAACATGGTCTATTTTAGTCTCTTAAGAAAAAGTTGGTGACCTTTATTCTGTGGATTCTATTTTGAATCTGGAACAAGTGCATTTATTGAGAATAAACCACTAGGTGTCCATTCATGGGAAATCATCAATTTATTTCTCATTTAGTATTTTTCCACTATATCATTATATATAATAAAGGAAATTTATTTGTATAGACTCCATCAAAGAGATTCATTGGTGTGGGAGTATGCTCTATATTTTGATAAAATAGTACCACAACTCCAAAATCTTTCCATAGATGACCCTTTTAAGTATCAATATTTTGAAAGAGGACAATAACCATATCACCTATTAGAAGTATATTTTCTAGGCCTATACACTTAGGAATAGATAGTTAATTAGGTCTCCAGATTATAGGTAGGCATGGTTAGGATTCCAGTGGAAATTGATTTCTCAATTATTCCTGATAGTGATGGAGGATCCTCTATTAAATGAAAAAAATGAATAAATAAATTTATGGTATGATAGGAAGTGTTATTAATATTTCACCATTATTTTTCTCATCGACTACCTTTAAGGATCTGTTTTGGTGTTCTGCTAGTGTGGGATGCCCAGCGCATTAAAAAATCTTTTCTGTAGAATAATCTTATGTCATATAATAATTATATCTATCTGGTAAATCAAAAAATATTTTGTATATTTTTTTCTAATAATTATGGTTTGGCTCGATATACCTATTCATATGATCTTCATATTTATCCTACTAAACATGGTGATGATGTGACTAATGTTTAATGGTTTTACTATATTTTTTCACTATTGTAAGGATGAATAATTTTGATGTGGTATTGTGGATATCTCTTTATTTTGATTTTGGTTGTTTATTTATTGGAGTTACTTGTATTTTTTCTAGGCCTAATCATATTGTGATTATTTTTGGAAATCATTTTCACTGTGGATGTGGATGAATTTGATATATGTAGTATTTGATCCAAGTTTGTTTAGATTTTAATAATAGGTCTCTTGTACTATACTTTGTGGATTTAGTTTGGGTAGGTATCCTAAATATGGTTGGTGAACCCCCATATTCAGATATCTTATAATGGATGGATGTATTTTCATGAATATTTGTGAATATGATCTAGCAGGCATTATATTGATTTCTAGTCTCTTTGATCACATGATCGTCTCTTTCCCTATTGGGTGAGTATGGAAATTTGGGTGGGTTTTTCAATCCTTGATCCAACCCCCAACCAATCTCCCCTATAGAGGAATTATCAACCATTGGTTGTAACCTATTCTTGTCGTTCAAAAAGACCCATGTTCATTTGCTCATTTATTTTGTCAATAATTTTTTATTTTAATTTGTTTTTTAGGGTCATGTATTATAGATTAAAATTTTACCCTACTTCAATTTCATATTTAGACTATTATATTAAGTTACTATTTGGTATCAAGTGCAGTGGATTATTTCTTCCTTTATTAGATGAATTTAGTGAATCTTGGGTATTTAGGATTGTGTTAGTCCCAATATTATTGATGGTTTTTCCACCCTTTTGGTTATACCCTTAAATAGTAGATTGATTTTCCTCAATTTAATGATCAAACATATTCATTTAAACATTATGGGAGATTATGGTTTTGTGGTGTGGAGATTTATCACATCCAAACATTGTTTCGTAATAAAAATTTAATTATTTTTTGTTTTTATCATTAAAATTCCTTGTTTTATAGTTTTTATCCCTTTTTTGAGGGCCTTGGAGATATATATGGTTCAAAAATTCTAGATAGTAGTTGTTGATGCAATGATAAAGAGTTTCACATCTTGATCAATCCTTATATAGAACATGGGTTTTCTAGTTGAATTTATTTCACAATATAAATATGGACTTGATTACAAGAAATAATCAATTCAATGGCTATTGAAATTATGAATAGGGTGTCACATTGTGTATAGGGTATTTCCGGTTTGTTAAAAAAATCACATTTTTTACCATTGTATAAAATTAATCCTTTGGGGGTCCTCTTCTCCCATCATTCAAAATATTTGAAAACAATAAACCTTACCAATTTTTTATAACCTCTTCCATGGTTATCCTAGGTGTAGACTCCCAGGTGGGATATAATCCCTTTCAGAAAAACCCACACTAAAACATATTTCATCCTCGTATTCCTCATTCTCCTCCCCATTATCTACCCTTACATGGCATCTGCAAACAAATATTTCAGTTTGATTGAATTTTAAGTTGGGTATTCATAGGGTTAGGGTTTTTTTTGTTCATCATGGTCTATTTTATCTTCTTACAAAACTATATGGTGGACGAACACAATGGTTATTAAAATAGCAGATATTTGAGGTTGGTATGCCATGAAATTCTCACCAAATATAGAACAATGATTTACTATTATTTTATAATTTATTTGGAATTACCTTTTTATGTAATAAACTTTATCTAGGATTTTATTAAATGATTTTATATATATTAGGATTTTGTCATTTGTGAAATCCTGATTTTCCTTATGGTTTAAGGAATAAAATCATTCTAAATGTTTAAGAAATTCATGTTCTTATTTAAAAATCAAAATTGTATCTTTCATTGATTTATTTGAAAAATAAAATTCATGGAGCATTCCCCATTCATTTTTTGAAACATATTAATGTTTAAAATTATTGTGATAAATGATTTTGTAGATTAAAGTAAAATTGTTTAATAATTTTTTATAAAATAATGTTCCTTCAGTCAAGTTTGTTCAGATTTGAGAGTGATAAAATGTTTACTTACTAATATTAATATATTCTATATAGTAATTTCAAATGATCACCACCATTTATTATTATTGGATATATTGGTTATCATGTTCACATCTTTTGGTCCATATGTTTCACACTTTCTGTATCAAACTCTAGATATTGGTTTTGATTATAGACTCATCTCTACCAATAAGATTTCACCCCTTGGTTATGATGTGTAGGAAGATACCTAGTCTAAGGGTAGATTATTATTATCTGGAACCAATATCATTATATTGATATTATAAAAACCTATTAGATTCCTTCGGGTAATTATTGACCCTTTCTTTTATTGTAGATTGATTGAATATTATCCCTTGTTGTTTAAGGTGATTATTGAGAAATTTTGGAATCCCATGGGGTTGTGCACGGTTGGTACTCGGTTAAGGGAAACCATGTGGATTAGCCTATCATTTAATTTTCAATATTGAGAGAGTCTACGAGGTAGTACAGGGTTCATGTATGGTTTTTTCACACAATGTTTTCAAACATCCAAGCCATTTACACTTGGATAGTGAGGGATTTAATGGTTGGGGAATGATAAAACAAAAAATATGGTCAAACCATTCCCACTATACAAAATTCTAGTATGATAGAATGGCCAGTGTGCATGGTCAATACTAACAATTTTCCCCCATCAAGTGAACCGTGAATTCAGGATTTTAATCAAAAAGAGTTAATTAAAAATACTTAGAGACTCTTAAAAGGTTCATAAAATCCCCTTTTTAACCCTAATTAGGTTCCATTTCTTTTAGAGGCTCTCTAGATGATTCCATGGATCTCTGAACCTCTTATCATTCAAATTTAAGTGCTAGTGAAAGATATAATCTATATATAGTAGGTGAATAACATCTTATTTTGTTTCTCCATGTATTTCACTCTCTACTTCTTATAGATTGATTGATAATCATTTTATTTCTGGATTTAATATTCATTTCAATTGATCTTGATTCTAGGTTTGATTTCATGATCTCCATTTCCATCCCTCTCATTGGACTTCTCGTTGTAGGTGTTGATTTTATTATGTTATTAATGATAGGCAGTTACATAAGGATTTACATTAAAATTGAAACCCTATGTTTCTTATCTTATTTTAAATGAGACTTTAATTTATTTAAAAACCCATATTTAAGATTATTATTTTTTGATTACCAAAATTTACATAGCTATGAAAAAACCCCAATTTCAATGGAATTTAAATTGTTCGAAGGGTTTTGAGAAAAATTATGGCTTAAATTTAATGTTGATTTGATGAAATGATTTTTATTATTATTAAAAAACATTAATTTAAACTAAATAATGATTTTAAAGGGAATTAATTTGATGAAAACCTATAATTTGGTTTTGAAATGAAAAGGCATGTTGAAAATTGAATTTGGGAAATTGGACTATAAATGATGAAATGACTTGAAATCATTAATTTTCCTATGATTTATTAATTAATTGTATCAGGGATGTGTGATCCTGTTTAGTTATTGGGTGATTATAAAAATATCACAAATACTCTGACTCCCTTGAAATAGATTGATTATAACAAAAATAACTTAATAAAGTTAGGAATTTTCTCTAGTAATGTGTCCCCTAATGGGGACTACATTGATGTACAATAATGGGTCTCTACATGGGTAGTTGATTTAGGTGTTCACAAATATCGTGATCTACGAATATGAATGAGACATGTGAGGAACCTATTGACAATGGGATAACTAATTTGGGGATTATGGGCATGGACCATTTTTTGTTTGACTTGATTATCTATTAGATTGATTAAAAAATTATTTATTCATCCTATATTTTTTATAGAAATGATTTATATAAAATTATTTATTATGAATGTTTTGATACATATTACATCATTCTCATTTGAAATCTTATTTTGCGGAAAATATGTAAATTTCATTACTTGAATTGTTTTATTTAAATTGATAGAATATATGGTTCATTGTTTTCAAATTTCATATAGAATCTTTAGTGTAACCTTACTAATATAATTCTATCACACTATGGAGACCTAGTATTGTCGTAGATGGAGAAAAAAATCTTTTTACATGAATATTCAATATATTACAAAAACACACATCGAAGGGACATAATAGTTTAGTGTATTTTGAAACACAAAACACAATATTCAAATATGAAAAAGATATTGAAAATCCCCCTTAAAGATTTTCTACTTGAGTACATTTAATAACATGCCCCAGTTAAAACCATTATTCATAACTCCGGGAAAGGAATCACAAGAAATGGTGAGTCAGGATTCCCATTAAGGGTTTAAAAATGGAAATATATTAATATAATTTCTTCATAAGGGTATGAGATCATAATAATATCATATATAAGACCATATGATGCATTAGAAGGATAAAAATCTTGAGACATTATATAATGACTGTTAGTTTATAGGACATGAATTATTAGGAAATCAAGTTACCTGGAATAGAGAGAATGACATTAACATTAGAGTTGGAATATTGGTATACACAAAATAATAGAAACTTTTATATCAAGGATACCCAAAAAGACATTCATAACATATTATGCCTAGGATAAGAACTTTTGTACCTACTTCAGGCTCGGGATGACCTTTCATGTATCCACTTTTGGGCTTGGGATAACCTCTTATGTACCCTCTTTCAGGCTTAGGATAACCTATCATGTACCATATGAGATTATATAATGTTAAGCATTACCCAATGATTGGAAGGGATATATATGTCCTATGAATCTTGGTTATAACATAATCACTATCCATGGATATAGCTTAACCACCTTCATATAATGAAAATCATACATGTGTGACCCATAAGTTCATAAATAAATCATATAGTAAAATACATTAAAATGAAATGGGTTTTAGAAACATTTCATCATAACACAAACTATGGAAAAGAAACAAGTTTCATAATAATTTCATTATTTCGCGAATGAGTGACCCATGGAAAAAAGAAGCAGGTTTAGTATGAATTTTATCATGGTATAACCTATCAATGAAAAATGGATTCCATAAGCATCATTCATCATAAACCATTCTATGAATGAATATGAATGGTATCCTTATATTATATCCCTATTAAAGAATAAGTAACATCAAATTATGTTATGTTAGATGAAAAATTATTTTGAGAGATTTCTTGGAAAATTTATGAAGGAAAATATAATTTCTTTGGACGTCACTTTTTAAAATATGAAACATTTTAAAAATCATTTTATCTAGAAAATCCTTAAAAAATCTAATTGAATATTCATGGAAAAGAATTTTCAATACTGATGGATTTCTTAAAAACATGTTCTCAGTTATTTTTTATTTCAATGAGTAAAAAAGTGGTAATATTAGATTAAATATTCATGAATAACCATTAGATTAGAAAAATATTGATTTTTTTTATTTATCATATGATATTATCATCGAGAACATATTAATAAATAATCCGGATAAATGATGAGATTGTAACAGAAAATCAATATCACTTTGGTAACATTGAAATGTAATCCCAATGAAGTTGTATCATTAAATGAAACATGAATTTTAATTGATATAAATAAATTCATGACCTTACATGTAAAATTAGACTTATATAAAGTGCATAAATGAAGATAGGTTCATTGAATAATCATATGTTTCAATGAATACAAATTGAGACAAAAATCCCTTACTACTTTGGTAATGTCCCGAACCAACCAATGTCAACATTAAAGAAGTCACTCGAGATAATCTGTGGAATGTCCCTAAGGGTGTTCCTAATCCCCATGGGCTAAAAACTAGTCTCGAGAATCAATAGAGTACACAAGGGAATGATTTCTTCTAATAAGTAAATAAGAAACTTAGCAGGTAATGATGTACAAACAATTTCACATATAAATAACACCAAAATGAAAATCATTTATACAAGAAACTCAAAATAAAACCAAGATACAAAATACAACCAAATAGACAAGAAGACAACAACATCTCCATGTCACCCTATGGGTCCTTCTCCAAATCAATATCAACGGTCACCCAAGGAGAATGAACTTAATGTAAACCTACAAAAGAGATAAAACAAAAAATAACTATAGGTGCGAGTACTAAAACTCAGTCGGCTATCCTGGTAATATAATTCCTAATACACTTCCATTAAAATAATAGATACGTCAATTTCATGTTTTAACTATAAAATATAAATGTATGCATTTCAACATGTTTTACTTAATACAAAGTATTACTCGTTACCCTCAATCATCGAAAAACCAAGTATGGTCTATTATTCTTAACATACCTTTTTCATGGGGAAAGTGATTATTTCATTTTCCAACAGAAAAAGAGAGTTTGAAAACAAATTTTACATTGAAAACATTTTTAAAAATAGATTTTGGAACTATGATAACATTTTCCAAGAGAAACACCATGCCACACTACTAGAGTTGTCACATATCAAGGGCAATGTAAATAGATATAAAAGTGTAAAAATCATTATTGCAAACAGGTAAAAGAAAATTGAAATGGGTGAACCCAGGAGTTCATGAATAATCTATAAGACACCAATACCTAATACCCCATATATAGTATCATTCCACAAAATATGAAATAAAAACGATCTATATGCTCAACCACAATTTCTTTAAACAGAGAGAGAGAGAGAGAAAATTCCCATGTAATAAACCTAGCATATCATCCTAATATGGGAAATAATTCATGTATGTGAACTACCTATGTAGTAATAAATATTAGAATATTATATCTATATTCTGTGTTTTTATGTATAAATTATTTAATGTGAGTGAGTCAACCGATGCAATCCAAGAATCCAATCACATTACATATATAACTATAATTCAAAACAGGCCTCAACCTGAGTCTAACCAAAGACTAATATCATACCATAAAATAAATATATCACAAAGGGTTTGATCCCAGGAACCCTGATAATGGATCCCAATTATTCTATATTGAGTACATACCATATATTATATATAGACAATGCATGAAAAACATTCAAAGAAGGTTTGTATTATAGTCTCTGTTCATCATTTTCATAATGTTTCCAAATAGGATTTTAACCATTTTATTATAAAAAAACATTTATAAAAGTCGCAAATTTTCTATTAAAAAACGGTGTAGACACATGATTTACAATTTCAAATAATTTAAAATTTTTCTTGAAAACATTCACACTATACTTTTAAAGAAAACCTTTTCTTATAAAAATTCCATACATGCCACTAACAGGGAATAAGTGCTGAAGCATAAGAAAATCTAATATATAATCATTTATAAAATCCAAAACTATTTGGGGAAACAAAAAGGAACCCCAAACATCACTTATCATGATGGAAATAAATTTAAAACCTGAACTGTACTTTTTATATCCTAAAATACCTATAAAAAACATCATGAATTCAATCAAACAATTGGTGTTGAATATTTAAAAAAACAATTCCATTACTCACATAATAAGGCATAAGAATCCACTTTTCACACCGAGATGTTTATCGATAGGTCACACAATAACATTTACCATATATGAAAGGTGAGAAAATCCGGAAGATAATTATTCTTAAATTAAAGGGCATGTTCAAGAAAAAACCTATTTCAGATCCATAGAGCAATGACAGTGCACCCCTGAAAATGCTCTAAGGTGGTTCTGCAACCCCATATCTACAAAAGAAAAACCCTAAATAGACAAAAAACACCAAAATAATCAAGGTAAAAATGACACACTAGGTTGGTATGTCCATTGGAGAAGATAACCCAAGAGAAAACTAGAGAAATAGGGAGGTAGAGATGAGAATAGGAGGTCACCTTAAGATATATTTCCAAAATACTGAAAAACCCCTTATATCCACACCCAAGTAAGGAAAATAAGCCTTGAGAAGAAATGGGGATCCCTTTAGGATTTTACAAACCAAGAGAGTGTGGCTACCATAAGATATGGGTAAAAATACCGATGGGGTAAACATGGAAATCAAAAAAAATAAAAATTGGGCAAGACGCATGTTTGGGCCACACAGTTAGACAAATCAGGTAGAAACAATTGAGAAGCCACTGGCCATAGTTGGAATGACTAAAAAACTTCCTAGTAATTAATTATATAGTTTCCAAAACTATGGGGAAGCCATTGCATAGGTTTTGTAACCTGAAGCACAGTTTCTTGGATATGATTCACATTTGGCACTAATCGTGCGCCAACTATGTGATAGGGTCTTCCAAGGAAATAACTCTATTACTTCTCAAAAAAATCCAATCCAAGACAAACATGAACCATGTGTAAAATATTAAACAAGGGGAAAAATCAAAATTCAATACAATCCACAACTGTAACCTGAGAAAAAGGCCGGAAATTCCATCGAATAAGAGCATAAGCTCAAACTAGAAAAACCAAGAGGGAAAATTCTCCCCACCATTAATGATTTCTACCCCTGGAAATCCTTGACACATTCATCAAAATTGTTCAATGTTTAAGGATTCCATATTAACATGATACTAACTATCTAAATCAAGAACAATTCTCCCACCTATAGTGTTGTGAATCAACCCGCTATAAAATCAACGCTTAAGCCTGAAATGAAAAAAAAACAAAAACACTTCTCAAAAAAAATGAAAAAGCTCAAAATACCACATATGAAACCAAGAAGAAAATTAAAATGTTGGGTATTATCTCAAGAAAACCAACACTCACCCAACCAATGTATAAATCTAGGTTCCAAAAACTTTTAAGGAAAGCTACATCGACCGCATTAAACTGTAACCGTACCAAAAACATATCGCCAGTAGATGCGAAGCCCGAATGGACTTACTAGAGTTAAAATTGCACTATAAACTAATAAATCTATAATATAAAACACAAATATTCATGTATTGGTGTTCCCATAATTAATAACTAACTAGTAATGGCCAAATTATAATTTTACATGAACTATAATGGGGCCTTTCCCACACATGCCAAGTGAAACCCTATCAAAGAAACCCACCATCCAAAGACAAGAAGATCACAACATGGCGCATTTAATCATCCCAATCCCGAATATATAGGACAATAAAAAGACCCAATCCCCCTACACAGACCATAAAACCCCACCATATAGTGAAGGGAAGGGTTCCAATGATTTGGAACACTGAGACCACATAAAAAACATAGATTCCACCTCACCACACTGTAGAGGCACAATCTTCGCCAGCATCACATTCTCTTGGGACCCCTGACTATACACCAGATTCACATTGAGACCCTAGGTTTGAACTCCAATTTTTGAAGTATCTTCCTACATCATAGTCAAGATTTAATAATCCCAACAAGAATAATGCATGGCATGTTTATAAAAAATAAAAACAAGGATTATAATAAAAGAAATAGACCGTTTATCTAAAACAAGGGCTCCCAAAAAGGCCCACAGAATCCATTAAATTTCAAAAACCAAGACACCTCCAGTATAACCTCCATATAAAAATAACCCATATACTAAAATTACACTTAAAAATGTACTTGAAATGAGAATACCCATAACACATCACTTCAGAGGATTGTCTCCCCAACACTTTCTTACTACGCCCCAACAGAATCACTACAAGGGAAAAAAGCATCCACAAGCACAATAGATCTTAGGATCACTTGGACATGATGGCCTCTTACGACCCAGATTTCCACACTAATATCATATATAGACCTCATACTGAGAATGAATTGATGATGTAACTTTTTGTATATTTATTCCACGGCCCACTCCAACAGCTTTCCACCGCTTCCTTATCACCTTACAAAAACCATCATCGCTGCTCCTAGGGAATGAAGGATGCAAGACTACCTTGATCACTCCTACCAGCATGGCATAAATATGAAAATCAGGCCTCACTACATCAGCAATCAATGTTAGGTTTAACTCTAACACCTTCGACTAAAAATTATAGAAAAACCCAATCACAAAACATTGAGCCTTTATAGAATCACTCATAATATATTCAAGAAGGTATGATACTAGATCCATAAATTGATGGAAATAATCTGACACGATTTCATCACCCTATTGCGTGAAACACATTACCATTCCATTTATCACCCTTTCTTTCATAGAGAAATATCGACCAATGAACGAATCCTTAGAAAACTCCCAAGTAAGATCTTTATGAGGTTTTTTTCTAGGATACCTACTTGCACGACTTCCACTATGAACCCTCAAGAATGATGGTTTCAAACTTGAACTTCAATGAGTTAGAAAACACAATGAGGATAAAGTTCCCTTTGATCTTTTACATGCACTATTACACTATGAGGGGATCTATTTGATCATAAAAGTGTCGTGGATCTATTTTTCATAACTCAAACATAAAATCCTTCGGTTGATTAATAGGATGTTTTGATAATGTTAAGTCACCTATAAATGCACAAAAGTCACCATAAAAGTTACATGTGGACAACCGCTAAATAATGAGAATCCAAGAAACAGATCAAGGACAACTCACAAAAAAATCCTCAATAATAAAAAATTCATATGAATCCAACATTAAACATAAGAAATCATATCATTATTAACATAAAATGTATCCTTTTTGAAAAAAATCTATTTTAGGAAAAAACTTTTCGTATTTTCACACTGACCAATGGTGGTTCATTGGTCCTCAATGAAACAATAATATTAACATAAGAGCTATGATATTGGTTTACACATAACAATAGAAAATATTTGGTCAAGGATACCCAACAAGATGTTTGTAACATATTAGGCCTATGATAAGAACTTGTGTACCAACTTCGGGCTCAGAATGACCTCCCACGTATCCACTTTTAGGCTTGGGATAACCACTTGTTTACCCTATATCATGCTTAGTATAACCACTCATTTAGCTTCAGATATTATATAATTTTATTAATTACCCTATTATTTAAAGGGAGATATAGGTTCTAGGAATCTTGGTTGTAACATAACCACTATCCTTGGTTACAACATAACCACCTTCATATAATTAAAATCATACATGTGTGTCCCATAAGATCATTAATAATTCATATAGTCAAATACTTTAAAATGAAATTCATGTCAAAAACATTTAATCATAACATAAATTGTGGAAAAGAAACTTGTTTCATAATCATTTAATTATTTCATGAAAGTGTGACCCAAGGAAAAAATAAGCAGGTTTAGTAAGAATTTTATCATGGTATAACCTCTGAAAGAGAAATGGGTTTCATAAGAATATTTCATCATAAACCATCCTAATATTAAATATGAATTGTATCCTTAAATCATATCCCTAATAAAGAATAAGTAACATCAAATTATGTTATCTTAGATAGAAAATTATTTGGAGAGATCTCTTGGAACATTTCATAATGAAAATATCCTTTCTTTGGAAATCACATTTAAAAATATAAAACACTTTAAAAATAATTTTATCTTGAAAAAAATTAAAATATATAATTTAATCTTTCTGGAAAAGAATTTTCAATACTGTGGTAAGTTTCCAATTTTTTTGAATATGTTAAAAAATATTTATTTCAGATTTTCATTAAAATAGGGAATTTTTTAGATAATGAGATGAATATTCATTTAAAGACATTTTTTTAAATGTAAAACATGGGTAAATTGTTTTTAATAAATAATATGAATAATTTTTAAAACATTTTTTTTGAAACTCTTTTAGAAAACATGGTTTTGGTTGAAAAAATGATTTTTTCCCCGAAGAGATAATTAATGTCAGATTTTTATAAAAACATTTTCTTAGTTATTTTTTTAATAAAGACTTAAAAAGTTGTGATATTACATTAAATAATAATGAATATCAATTAGATAGGAAAAATATTGAATCTCTTTTACTGATTTATCATAAGATATCATCATCGAGAACATGTTAATGAATAATCCTAATAAACAAAGAGATTGAAACATAAAATCAATAACATTTTAGAAACATTGAAATGTTATTCTTATGAAGGTGTATCATTAAATGAAACTTAAAATTTAATGAGGATAACTAAATTCATGAAATTATATATCAAATTATATTTATATAAACTGAAAAAAAGTATATTGGATCATAGCATGATCATATGTCTCAATGAATACAAATTGAAAGAAAAATCCCTTACCACTTTGGTAATGTCCTGAACCAACCCATGTCTACACTAAACGGGTCACTCAAGCTGATCTATAGAATATACCTAGGGTTTTTCCAGATCTCCATGGGCTAGAGACTAGTGTCAGGAATCAATAGAGTACACAAGGGAATGATTTCATCCAATAAGTAAATAAGAAACTAAATAGCTGAAGATGTACAAACAGTTCCACATATAAATGACACCAAAATGAATATCATTTATACAATAAACTGAAAATAAAACCAAGATACATAATACAAACAACTAGACAAGAAGATAGAAACATTTCCATGTCACCCTATAAGTCCCTCTCCAACTCAATATCAACGGACACCCAAAGAGAATGAACTTAATTTAAACCTGCAAAAGGGATAAAACATAAAATAACTATATGTGTGAGTATTAGAACTCTGTAGGCTATACTAGTAATATACTACCCAATTAATTTCTTTTAAAATAAAAGCTATGTCAATTTCATGTTTTAACTGTAAAATATAAATGTAAGATTTTCAACATGTTTTACTTAAAACAAAGTACAACTCATTACCCTCAATCATTTGAAAAAAAAGTATGGTCTGTTAGTGTTAACATATCATTTTCAAAGGGAAAGTGATTATTTCATTTTCAAACAGAAAAACAGAGTTCTAAAACAATTTTTCCATTGAAAACATTTCTAAAAATAGATTTGGGAACCAATATATAACTTTCTTAAAAAAACACCACGCCAGGGTACTAGAGCAGTCACATATCAAGGGAAGTGTAAATAAACACACAAGTGTATCAATCATTATTGAAAATAGCTAAAAGCTAATAGAAATGGGTGAACCCAGGAGTTCAAGAATAATCGAAAAGACACCAATACCTATACCCCCTATATAGTATCATTCCACATATGATGAAATAAAAACTCTCTATATGCTCAACCACAATTTCTTCAAATATAGAGAGAGAAAATACCAATGCAATGAACCAAGCATATCAGCCTAATATGGGAAACATGTCTATATGTGAGCTACTAGTGCAACAATAAATATTAGAATATTCTCTCAACATTACATATTTTTATGTACCAATTATTTAATAGGACCGAGTCAACCTATGAAATCCATGATTCCAATCACAATATATATATAACAATAATTCACAACAGACCTCACCCTGAGTCTTCCCAAAGACTAATATCATACCTTAAAATAAATATATCATAAAGGGTTCCAACCAAGGAACCCTAATAATGGATCCCAAGGATTCTATAGTGAGTACATACCATCTATTATATATATACAAGGCATGAGAAACATTCAATGAAGGTTTGTATAATAATAAATTTCCATCATTTTCATAATGTTTCCAAATATGATTTTAACCATTTTCTTATAAAAAAACATTTATAAAAGTTACAAATATACTTTTAAAAAAGGGTGTAGACACATGATTTACAATTTCAAATCATTTAAAAATTTTCTTCAAAACATTCATAATATACTTTTGATAAAAATCTTTTCTTATAAAAATGCCAATCAGGACACTAACTGGAAATATGTGCTGAAGAACAATAAAATACAATATATAATCATTTATAAAAACCAAAACCATATGGGTAACCAAAAAGGAACCCCAAACATCACTTCTCATGATGGAAATAAATTTAAAAACCTGAATTGTACTTTTTATATCCCAAATCACTCATAAAAGAACATCATGAATTCAATCGAACACTTAGTGTTTAATATTAAAAAAAAACAATTCCATTACACACATAATAAGGCATAAAAAACCACTTTTCACACCGAACTATTTATCTATAGGTCACATAATAACATTTATCATATATGAAAGGTCATAAAATCATGAATACAATGATTCTTAAATTAAAAGGCATGTTTATGTGAAAACCAACCTCAAATCAATTGAGTAATGACAATGCACCACCCAAAATGATCTATGTTGGTTCCACAACTCTAGATTTACAAAAAATATCCCTTAAAATACAAAAAAACACCAAAATAAAAAAAGTAATAATGACACACTAGGTTGGTATGACCGTGGGAGAATAGAACCCGAGATAAAACAAGAGAAATAGGGAGGTGGAGATGAGGAGAAGAGGTTACCTTAAGATATCTAGCCAAAATATTGAAAAAACCCTTATATCCACACCCATGTAAGGAATAAAATTCATGAGAAGAAAGCGGAAGCCCCTTAGGATCGTAAAAACCATGAGTGGGTGGCTACCATCAGATATGTGTTAAAATAATGATGGGGGAAACATGGGAATCCCAAAATTTAAAAATTGGGCAAGACGCATGGTTGGGCCATACATTTGGACAAATGAGGTAGAAACAATGAAGAAGCCACTGCCCATAGCTAGAATTACTGCAAAACGTCATTGTAATCAATTACTTGGTTTATAAAACCGTGTGGAAGCCATGTGGTAGGTTATGTAACCTGCAACACAGTTTCTTGGATAGGATGCAAAGTTGGCACTAATCGTGCGCCAACTACATGAAAGGGTCTTCCAAGGAAATAACTCTATTAATTCTAAAAAACTCCAAACCAAGATAAACATCAACCACATGGAAAAACATAAACAAGGGGAAACTTCTAAATTTAACATAGTATATGCTTGTAACCTGAGAAAAAGGACAGAAATTCCCCCAAATTGGCGTAAAAGCCCAAATTAAAAAGAATTGGTTGGACAATTCTCCTCACCATTAATGATTTATTCCCCTGGAAATTCTTGACACTTTCCATAAAATTGTTCAATGTTAAAGGATTCTATATTAACATTATCCAACCTCTCTAAATCAAGAACAATTCTCCCACCAATAGTAGAGTGAAACATCCCGCTATAAAATCAATGCTTAAGCCTAAAATGAAAAAAACACAAACACTTATTGAAAAAATGGAAAAGTTCAAACTACCACATCTACAACCAAGCATAAAATGAAACTATTAGGTATTCTCTCAAGAAAACAAACACTCACCAATCCAATTCACAAATTGAGGAACCGAAAACATTTAAAGTAAGCTACTTCAACAGTATTAAACTTTAATCATATCAAAAAAATATCATCAGAATAGGAGAGACCCAAATAGAGTTCCTAGAGTTATAATTCAACTAGAACCTAATAAAACCATAATATAAAACACAAAAAGGCATGTATTGGGTTTTACCACAAATAATATCTAACTAGGAATGACCAAGTTATAATTTTAGATGAACTTGAATGAGGCCTTTCCCATGCATACCAACTGAAACCCTACAACAACAACCCACCAACTGAAGCCAAGAAGAACACAACATGGTGCATTTAATCTTACCAATACTGAATGGATAGGATAAGAATAGGAAAAACTCCCCCTAAACGCACCATAAATCCCCACCACATAGGGAAGGAGAGGAAGGGGTTGAATGATTTAAAACCCTAAGACCACATGAAAAACATAGAAACCACCTCACCACATGGGAGAGGCACGAGCTTAGCCATCATCACATTCTCTTGGGACCCCTGACTATACACCATCTTCACTTTGAGACCATAGGTTCGAACTCCCATTTTTGAAGCATCTTCCTACATCACAGTCAAGATTTAATAATCCAAAAAATAAAAATGAATGACATGTTTAGAAAAAATAAAATCAATGATTCCAATAATAGAAACTATCGTTTCATTTAAAACAAGAGCTCCCCAAAAGACCCACAACATCCCTTGAATTTAAAAAACCAAGACACCACTAGCACAACCACCAAAAAAAAATTACTCATATACTAAAAGTACACTTAAAAAAATGAACTTGAAATGATCATTCTCATAGAACATCACTTTGGAGGATTTTCTCCCTGACACTTTCCCACTACACCCCAATAGAATCACTACAAATGGCCCAAGAATCTACAAGAACAGTAGAGAATAGGATTACTTGGACATGACGACCACTTATGACCTAGATTTCCACCCTAGTAGCATATATAGACCTCATATAGAGAAGGCATTGATGATAGATCTTGTGTTTAATTTATTCCATGACCCACTCCATCAGCTTCCTACCTCTTCCTCATCACCTTATGAAAAACATCATCGTTGTTCATAGGGAATGAAGGAGGGAGGAATACCTCAATGAATCCTTCCACCATGGATTCAAAATTAAGATCACGCCTCACTACATCACCAAACAATGTTAGGATGAAATCTAACACCTTCAACTGAAATTAAAAGCAAAACCCAATCTCGAAACATTGAGCCTTCATAGAATCACTCATATCATATTCTATAAGGTACGAAACTAGATACATAAATTTATGTAAATAATCTATCATGATTTCATCACAATTTTGTAAGAAACTTATTACCATTCTCTTTTTCGCCCTTTATTTTGTAGATAAATATTGAAGAATGAATGAAGCCTTAAAAACTCCCAATTAAGATCTTTATATGGCTTGTTCTGGGATACCGACTTGCATGAATTCCACTATGAACCCTCAAGAATGATGATTTCAAATATAAACTCCAATTAAATGGAAAAATCCAAGAGGATAAAGTTCCCTTTGATATTTTACATCCACTATTCCACTATGAGAAGATCTACATGATCAAAAAAGGGTGGTGGATCTAGTTTTCAGAACTCAAACACAAAATCCTTGGTTTGATCAACTGGATGTTTCGAAAATGTTAAGTTACTTATAAATTCACTACAATCACCATAAAAGTTACATGGGGATAACCTCAGAATAATGAAAATCTAAGAACCATATCAAGGCCAACTCACTACAAAATCCTCCATAATGAAAAATGCATATGAATCATACTTTAAACATTAGAAAACATATCATTGTTAACATAAAATGTATCCTTTTTGACAAAATATATATTTTAAGAAAAAACATGTTATATTTTAACACTCACCAATGGTGTTTCATTGGTCCTCACTCACCATTATATTTTCGTGCCCCTCAGGCATCCATCCCTTATTTCATAATTTCACATATCAAACCACCTTACAATTGTAAAAATGAAATCCAACAAATTTTCATGAAAAACAATTTCATATCATTCAAAAAAAATTCCAAGAACTCAACAAATATCATTTCACCGAAAAGGCATTTTATTCTAAGACCATTATTTTCCCATTAAAACATGTTTTAAAACAACAACCCCTTTCAAACAATAATTTTTTATTTTCAAAAAATTACCAAAACAATATTTCATAGTCATATTTAACAAAAGATCTGTTTTACAAAATCCCAATTTCATAAAACATTAATTAATGTTAATTATGAAAATATATTTTACACTTTTAGAAATCCAACCATTCAATTAAACCCTTATTTCAGTAGTTCTCACACAATTACATTAAAACAATAACAAGAATTAAAGAAGATTCAAGGAGGCCCATAAGAGGGAAATATGGTCGGTAGGTGACTTGATCATATGGTTAGTAGCCATAAAAAAACACACCATCACCATGGAGAGACTTTTAGGACCATTCCCCTATCACTACATGAATTTTGAGTCCCAACAAGCCCACGAAGACCATTTGACCAACACCCCTTTTCATATGCCAATCACCAAAAAAATACATAAAGACAAAGGAAACTAATAAAACCATAATCCCAAGGAAAACTAAGGATTGGAATGAGCACGTGTTCACGATTCTCTTCCTACACCTACCTCTTGGGTCCTGAAAATCCGACTCAATCTACCTTGACATCCCCATGTATCAAAGGGCACTCTATAAAAAGAATGGTCTGCTAGGATCCGACCACCACTAATACCATTTTTTCACAAACCAACCCATATCAATACCAAACCAGACACCCAATCTATTCTCTGATATGGCCCAAAGGGCATTTGCAATCCCCATGGGCTGGAAACTAGTGCCAAGAATCAATAGAATACATACGGGAATTATTTTTCCCAATAAATAAGTAAATAACTAAAAAAAGAAGATGTAAAAATAGTTCAATATATAAATGAAACCTGAAATAATATTTTTTATACAAGTAAATAAAAATAATGCAAAAATAAAAAATACCCCCATCAAGAGAAGAATACTACACCATCTTCATGTGTCCACATAGGTCACTCTCCAATATAAGATAAATTTTCACCCAAGTTGAATGAACTCAAGAAGAACCTATACAATGGATAAAAATAGAAAAGAACTATAAGCGTGAGTCTTAAAACTCAATAGGTAATGCCAATAATTTCTTTCTTGATGCATATCCTTTAAAATAATAAACATCAATTTCAATTTTGAACTACAATATATAAAATTATTATTTTCAATATGTTCTACTTAAATCAATGTGAAACTCATTTCCCTAATTCATTTTCAAACCCAGGATTGATCCATTATGGTTACCATACTATTTTCAAGGGTAAAGTTAGGATTTCACTTTAAACTAGAAAAAAGAGTGTTTGAAAATGATTTTTCCTTTTAAGAAATTTTTTAAATAGCTTTGGTAACCATGAAATATCATTCTGAGAAAAACAACACACAAGAGTACTAGAGTAGTTACATATCAAGGGAAATGTAAATAGATATACAAGTATCTTAATCATCATTGAAAATAACAAAATGCTAATAGACATAGGTGAACCTAAGAGATCAAGAATAATAAAGAAGACACAATACCTGAGACACCATGAACAATATAATTACACATATGATGAAATACAAACTCCATATATTCTCTTCCAACCTTTCTCAAGATAGGTCGAGGGAAGATCCCATAGGAATAAACCCAGTATATCTGCCTACTATGGTCCATTGGTCAGTACATGAACTACTATTCCTACAATCATTCATAGAATATTCTCTAAAAATTCAAGGTTCCTATGACTCTTTTATTTAATGATGGTGAGTCAATTGATGTCATCAGAGCATCCAATCACACTACATATTAATAATTCACAACATGCCTCACATCGTGTCTCCCCAAGGACTAATCTTAGGAAATAAAATAAATAGATCACAAAGGTTTTCAATTGTGGAATGTTGATAATGGAAACTAATGATTCCACAGTGCGGAAATCCCATCAATTATATATATCAATGTCATGAGAAACCTCAAACTATAGTTTTTAAAACAAACACTTTTCATCCTTTTTAATAAATGGTTAAACAGGCCTTTAAACATTTTCTCACAAAACCAACATTTATAAAAAAAATAAAATCCACATTTTAAAAAGTTTATATACACACCATTTACCATTTAAAATAATTATAAAAATTCCCTTAAAACATTCTCACTACACTTTCAAGTCAAACCATTTCTTATAAAAATACCTAATGGGACACTAATCGAAAATACATGACAAGGAACCATAAAGAACAATACATATTCTTTCATAAAAACTAAACAAAATTGGAAACCCATAAAAAGAAACCCCAAAAAACATTTATCATGTTTCCAATATATTTAAAAACCCAAACCATTCATTTTTATTAAAAATCGCACGTAAAATCCAACATGGAATTTAATCAAACACTTGGTTTATAGTATTTTAAAAAGTAATTCAATTTTACACTTTACAAGGCATTAAAAAACACTTTTCACACAAAACTATTTATACCAGGGCCATACAATAACATTTATCCTATAATTAAGGTCATAAAATGTTTAAACTAATGATTCTATAATTAAAAAAAGAAAATTCGTGGGAAAACCTACATTAGATCCATGGAATAATGACAACGCACCCTAAAAATGCTCATCAAGGGTTCCCAGACCCTTGATATACAAAGAAGAATCGTATAAGGGAAAAGTCAACAATATAAACAGGGGTAAAACCAAAACCTGGTTCATTAAGACCGTGGAAGAAGAGAAACCCATGAGAAAACAAGAGAAAGACGGACATGGAGATGATTAGAGGCGGTTACCTTAATAGATATAGCCAAAATATTGAACAAAACCCTAATATGCACACCCAATGAGGGAGGATATGGATTTATAAGAATGTAGAAAGACCCTTTTGGATTCATGAACTAGGATATGAAGTCTAGGGTTGAATATGGGTAAAACATCATGTGGATGAAAACGTAGAAATCCAAAAATATAAAAACTAGGAAAACTGAACAGTTAGGACGCACGTTTGATAAATCATTCCATAAGCATGTGGAATCCACTACCCATGGCTAGAAATATGGAATAATTTCTCAAACTATTCTTTATACATGCGGTATATTTTGTAACATGCCACACCGTTTCTTGGATTGGCAGCGCGGTTGGCCCTAACAATGCACCAACCATGTCCCATGGTCTTCCAATACCAAACCTCTATTCGCTCTCCAAAAAATCCCAACCAAGACATAGATAAAACATGGGGAAACATTATAAATCGATACACTAAAATTTTTAACACATGTTTGAACTAGAACCCAATAAAAAGACCAAAAATTCCACTGAACCGGAGCATAAACCATAACTTGAAAAAATGGGTGTGAAAGTTAACCTTAGAACCGTAAATCCCATGGAAGTGATATCATAAAATGGATATGTAAATACCAATAATATTAATTATAAAAATCATAAAATCAATTCATGGGAATTATATACACCACATTATATAAATATCTGGGGTATATGGCATTTTTCACGTAGAAAATAAAAGTTTGACTAAAATCCCGTACCTTAAGTCCTAAATTCCTTTATACAGATTCGAACCTCCTATATAATAAATATAGGTTTATAAGAACTAAATTAATGAACCATTATTATATATATCATTCCATATATTATTTACTTTTTTACCTTAATTTTATTTTTATTAACAATTCTATGTTAAAGTCATGTTTCATGTAATAACAGCTTTATTTTTCTTACATTTTCATATGTGTTATTTTGGTTCCTCTTACATTGATCATTGAAGAATCATATACATATTAAAAATAATAAAATAAATATAATATTTATACATTAGTTATATTTTTATTACCAATCATGATTGATATTTTTGAGAAATGATGAATGTTATGATCATAGACACGATAGGTCGTACAAACGCATGAGTAATGTCTCCATTTTTCAATGATCATTTTAGAAAAGGGTAATTAATAATTTTCCATTACATAATGATAATAGTATCATAAAAATATATTATTTATTTGAAGTATACTTATAAATATCATCCATGTGGTGTGGTTTTGAAAATATAGAGTCACATCGCTTCCTGAAGGTGGTAGTCCACACACACATGAACAAGGTTGTCGTATAACAGTGAGTAAAGTGGTATGAAAGAAAATTATATAATATATTTTAATAATGATAAATATTTAATTAATATAATAATTTTTCATCTATATCACATATATTAATTTACATTATAATTATTGTTTTATATGTAGGTTTTTAGTGAAAAATGAATCACATCATTTTACGAGGTGGTAGTCCATCGTATGCACGATCGATGTTATTGTCTCCCCTATGGAATATAAAATAAATAAGTATTATATGGTATAATTATTTAATTGGTATAATTATGTTATAAATATTATATCATATAAATATATATGTACTTTAGATAATTCAATATAACCAATTGTGAGATGTCGTACAGGAAAAATGAATGAAATCGGTTCCTAAGGCGGTAGTCCTTTGTACACACCAATAATGATTTCACAACTCATTTTATGGAATATGGGAAGGTTGTAAGTAATGAAATTGTCCTAAAAATCTAATTATATAGAAGATAACCAATGAGATCATACCCTAGTGGTTAGGGCTCCTTCTTGGCATCCAAGATACCTAGGTTTAAAACCGGATGGAGGCAAATTTACTTAGTGTTGTATTAGGACTGTAGCAGGTACTATTTTGTATTGTAGCAGTCGAAACTATTAACTAGATTTGCGCCTTCAGGCCACCAGTTTTAGCCTACAAGTCTTAAGGGCCATTGAACCGTCAAATGCCTTCAGGCCACGCAGACCATGGAATTGACCAGTTCACCCTGAGTAGGCCCCAAAAGAGGTTTAAAAAAAGAAGAGTAGTAGTCACTAGAAGCAATGCTAACCGGATAGGAAGAATGAGAGGGTATGGAAATCACCATCAGGACAAAGAACCAGATATCTTTGTAAAGGGCAATACTAGCTGATCAATAATGTAAGGTGGAGAGCTAAGCGATTAATGATGCAGAAGGTGGGGAGGGGGAGTTCTAGTGGGTTGATCCTATAGGACTTGTATTGTGCATGGTATGCCTCTTGGACTTCGGGTCATGTATTGCAGGTCATGTCGAGCCATGTGTCTTGGGCCTATGGGTTATGTACGGGCTCCCCTTCAACCCTTAAAAGGGTAACTATCCATAATAAAATATTAAATAATGCCTTCGGGCCATTCGGGAAAATTATATGCAAGATAATGAGTTCATTATATCACAATTATTTAATAATAATTTTATGAGGTGGATGAAGAATTAAAAAATGCTTGTTGAAGAACGTCACCTATTCTTTGAGTAACCTCCTTTGGTTTGCACGAAAATCCTTCCTAAGAAGGATCTTTTAGAAAATAATTATTATAGGATGAGATTTGGATTTTGAAAAGTTATTTTTTTATATATTGGTTGAACCAAAATGATATTGATGATATAATATAATATAATAGGAGGACTTTTATAACTGTGGTAAGTGGGAAACATGTAATGTTTGAAATGAAAAAGGTGTACCCACACTTTTTTCATGCCAAAAGGAAAAAAATTATAATATTATTGGACATTAGACACGATAAAGTATAAATATTTCCATAAAATAAATTTTCAAAAAATTCATCAATTTTTACTCTTATAATTTCAGTTTAACACACCTATAAACCCATTTTTACCTTTACCATGGTAAATACATTTTTATTGCTTTCATTATTTGTTTAGGTAAAATATTAAGTTGAAATTAATATATATTATAAATTATTTTTATTAAGAATATGTAATCCATTTTTCTAAATTCAATTCACATAAGATTAAGTTTAATATTAAAATTAATCTCACAAACACGATGAGAATGCAGGTTCTCAAAGAGAAAATATTCAAAAGTTTAAAATGCATTAATAATGTAATTCAATATGAAAAAAATTAAATTTTCATAAATTAAATGAATAAATATATAATTTATCTAATTTTACTTTAAATCCATTTTATAAATATATGTAATTTTATTAACTAAGTAAAATAAATGGTATATTTTAATTAAAATTCAATATTTTTCAATTTGAATCACACAAATTAATCTTTTCAAAAAAAATATCTAAAAACAACCTCAGATGATTTTATAATTATGATTTCAAAAATGATTTTTCTTTTTTCAAATAAATTTTTAAAAAATTTCAAAAATTATTTCTAAAAATAATTTCACAAAAAATGTGACAAAACTTCTTTATAGAAAAACAAAGTTTTTAAGCGTGAAAAAGAATTTATTCTTCTATCTTTTCTAAAAAAATTTATATAGTGTATTATGTTTATAATAGATACATTTTGTTAAAATAATTCACAAACTGTGGTTTGTTTAATTTATTGACCTAAGACCTGTCTATTTTCATAAAAAAAGTTTCTATTAAAATATTTTCATTATTTTAAAACCATTTTTATTTTCATACTTAATTAATTGTTAAAAAATAAATAATTTTATATAAATGTCAAAATAATATATTTTCATAATTTTTTTAATCATATTCATACATTCCATTCCAACAGCTAGGTGATTATTATCATTTTAAATAGTAATATTTTAATAATGTCTCACATTTCATTTAAACACAATGATGCATGTAAGTTATGCTAAACACTATATTGTATGTAATGAAAAATATAGAAGATATAATTTTTTTTTTATAAAACTCACTAAAGATCATGGTGATACACTATAACTCCCTTTAAATGATTTTCACACTTGATATTCATCACTTTAACACCATTAAGTGAGGATATATCTTACTCATTACATATTTAGGTTCCCACATAGCTTTCTCAAGGTGGTGGTTTCCAAAAAATAAGATCAAGTGAGTGATATATTTTTTAATTGAACATTATGTAATTGATCAATAATCTCTATGATTTGTTCCTCCTATGAAATATTTTTCTACATTGGTATAACCACATTGTTCAGTGATTCTGATTGATCATGTATGTATTTTATTATAAGTGATACATAGAACACATCCTGAAATTCCGAGAGGTTTAATGGATGTTCCAATGATAATCTATTGAATTGATATAATAAGTTATTTTAATTTTAAAGATATACTTATGGCATATATTTTCCTTCTTTATTCTGCAGGGAAATTCTTATGAATGACTTCTCACCAACATAAAATTCATGATAACATCAAAGATAATTATTATTACATTTCTGTTAACTTCGTTTAGTCATTACATGTTTCTGAATATCTCTAACATTATATGCCATCTCATTAACTTTCTTAGGTCCAAATAGATTTCTTTCTGCAACTTCATTCTAGTACATTGTATTTCTACACTTATTTCCATTAATGGATTCAAAATGATCCATTTGAATGCTCGAGTGGAAGAAATGGATGTTGAAAAACTCAACATGAGGAATGTGTTTTCCTTAATGACATTTTTAATCCATATAATAGGTTCCTTATTATAACTTCTATTGTTTTTATTATTCACTCAAAAATACCATATATTTTATGGTGAACCATAATGATGAAACTCATCTTCATACCAATATCTTGATAATTAATTTTTCAAAACTTCTAGGTGATCCCCAAAAACTAATAAAACAAACTTGAATGTGGACCTCCATGAAACCTTACCAAATTATCAATTTATATTCTAGAAAGTGGAATCAAATAAAAATCTTATCTAATATCAATGAAGTTTTTTGATTTTATACGGAGATATATTATATCCCACAATTATCTCAGAATCAAAGATAAGATAAAACCTAAAGGTTACTAGTTACATTAATCATATTCCCAAAAATTATAAAGTAATTCCTCCTCAAATAAATTTATATCTATATAAAAAATAAAGTGGATAAATTAACATGAACTTATATTAAAAAATCATTACTCATGATAAACTCCAATCACATAAAACCTCAAAATGGTGGTAAATTAATTTTAACATATGATCGACCATAAAATCATAAACCCAACATGGAATCTAGAAATCTTATTTTAATATTATCTAGAGAGATAAACAGTTCCTAAAGATAATTCACCATCTATTCCTTATATAAGTTCTAATCTTATACAAAAACATTTCCACTCTAATCTAGGGTACAACCTTTAGCTGATATAATATCAAATGTAATTTCTATTTCTAGATTTCATATTAAGCGATATAATCACATGAAATTTTGGTAAATGGTAAAAAATAATATTTTCATAGGGATAATTCATGAAAAGCAAACTAGAAATTCTCAAATATAGAGGAGATTATTTGTGTACTATAATTATCATAATTCTCTTCAACTATCATGACTACATGAGATTTCTATTTTTTAATTTGTCTTTTTTTGTCTTACCATTCTCATAATCCCTTGGATTATAGAATTGATTCTCCTTATACACGTTATCCTTAAATATGACATACTGGATTTTGAGTGCATTCTACACAACTTTTTCTCAATTCATTATATTAACTATCTTCTTCCAAACACCTTTTCTATCAATTACCAATTTACCATCCCTTACATTGTTGAAACAATTACTAGATCCCTTTACAGAATTTCCACCATATTTCTTTCCACTCATTGTGTATAAAGTAAAATCTTATCTTATTCCTTCTATATTTTTTTGATATTGTTTTGTATTCCATTTTTCTCTTCTTATAAACACCATTATATTGAAACATAACTCCAACCTCTATTTCCACCGTGAGAATACATCAAATAAACTCTTTATAGATACTGATGTCTCTTATTAATAACTCCCTTATGATACATGGTTTTAAGCCACTAAATAATTGATCAAACTTAATTTCATGTTTCATGGTAATAATAGAAGTGTACCATGTAAGTCTTGTTATTTATTCCTTATATATACCAATGGATTCTTCAACCTTTGTTTCTAGCTAAAGGAACTCATATTTTTATCTTCATACAAAGAAAAAAATGATATTATTTATTTAAAAATAAGTTCTTGAACTCCTCTCAATCCATGGAGTCAATTTCATTGTGTTACCCTGTATTCTTGATAATATTCCACCATTGATTAGCTTCACCTTAAAATCGATTGAAATCCAAAATGAATTTATACTGATCCAAACACTAGAGGATGGAAAATAAGTTTTCCTTAATGCTGAATCATTTCTCAATTACTATTGGATCAGATGACCCAATTAAAGAAGGAGTAAATTTCATCATGAATGGTTAAAAATAATATTAATTCCTCCATTATTAATTTGGATGTCTAAAAATATTTATTTCTTGTGAAAGTGGAGTGATCAAAGAAAGAAATATTTTTACTCTTGTTCCCATACAATTTAGTTGCAATGAAGTATAATAATTTCATAGTCTATTTCACTTATTATTTACAATTTTTCTTTAGGTTTTACTTATCTAATAAAACCAAAATCATAGTGTGATCAAAATTGGTCCTTATGGGTAACCAAATAATCACGAAAAATTACATATATGATGTGTAAATCATAACCTAATTTTTTTAATCTATGAAACATTAATTTTAATCAAGGTCATTCATAGTTGTTATCTATAAAAATACTTTTGGGGGGTTCATAAAGTTTTTTAAATTTTCAAGGAAAATCACACTGTAGTGTCAAACTATGTGTCCAACAAGGCCCATTTTCATGCACTAGGTGATGATCAAGTCTAGCTCAACGCACCCTTTTTAGATTTTTTACCCATAAGAACCATAATTCCAAAGCCACATCAACTTTTAGAATATATATAGGAATGTATTTTATCAATAAACACTCATTATACCGTTTACCAACACTCTAGGACATTTATCAAAACATAAACTCATTCATAGACTAATCCTTAGAGGAATATCGAGAGATATACTTATAAATATCCTTAAGGATCTCACTTAAGTTTTATTGTCTGTATTTCAAAATGTTAACTAAACCTTTCTTTTGATACCAAATAAAGCGACCAATGATTTTTATACATTTATATTATATCTTCTTAGATTAATAATCAATACATTACATAGACACTCGCCTTAGGACTATAATAGTTTAGTATATTTGGAAACATGGAACACAATATTCTAATTTGTTGAAATATCATTAATATTCCTTGTAAATATCTTCCCATTTTGTATTATTCACAAACATATCCCACTTAAAACATTTAATACTTACCTATGGAAAGGAAACATAAGAAAGGGTGAGATAATATGCTCAGTCAGGGTAAATAAGGAAAATATGTAAACAAAACATGAGAATAAGGGTATGAGAACATGACCATATCATATAAAAAACATGTCGTTATTTTAAAAAATACAAATCTTGAGACATGTCATAATGACTGCTAGTTCATAATACATGATTCATAAAAAATTAAATAACATGGCCATAAGTTATTAACATCAGAATAAGACATGTAATTGTGGTATGCACATAATAAAATAAAATCATACATAAATTCTACCCACCAATAAATTCATAACTTATAATGACTGGGAAAACTACATGTTTACCTTCATTAGGAATAGGATGACCTCTCATGTACCCTCTTTTGGACATAGTATAACCTCTCATGTATCCTCTTTAAAACATGGTATAACATAATATGTACCCTTTGATATCATATAACATTAATCATTACCCAATGCATTGATGTAAGATATATGTCCAAACCATCTTGGTTATAACATAACCATCATCTTTGGATATAATGTTACCACCATCATAAAATGAAAATAATACTTGTGTGTGCCACAAGATCTTAAAACCTTAATCATATCAGAACACATGACACTTAATGGGATTCCTAAACCTTTCCTCATAACATAACATAATGAAATGGAAGAGGTTTCATAATCATTTTATCATTTAATCAATCATAACCTGTGGAAAAAATAAGTGGGCTTCATAACCATTTTATCATGTTATAACCAGTAGAAGAGATTTGGGTTTCCTAAATATATTTTCATCCTAAACATCCATTGAAATAATAATAAGGGTATCCTTATATTGCATCCCTTTTAAATTATAACTAACATCAAAGTATGCTATCTTAAATGGAAAATAATTTTTAAAGATAACATGTAAATTTTACTAGAGAAAATATCCTTTCTTTGAAAATAAAATTTTAAAAAATAAAACGTTATGAAAATATTTTTCATTGAAAATATAATTTATTAATAAAATTAAATAATTTTAATGATGGAGGAAATTTCTCATTCATTCAATACATGTCAAAACAAATATTCCTTATACATTATTAGCAAAACCCAAACAAAAATTGTTTTAAAAAATAAGTAAATATTCCTTCAAAAATATTAAAAATTAAAACTTGGGTAAATATTTAATTAATAAATCATTTTAATAATATTTAATACACTTTTTAAAATATTTTTATAAAACATGGTTTTGTATGAAAAAATGTTTTTCGACCGAAGAGAGAACTAATGCCTGATTTTTTTTAAACAATTATCAATTATTTTAAGTCCCAAAGAGTGATAAAAATAGTAATATTACATGAAAATATTATTCATTTCAATAGTATAATAAAATTAATTATTTACCCAATATATTTATCATAAGGTACTATCATTGGAAATATAATAATAAATAATCTTGATAAATGATAAGATAGTATCTTAAACTCCTTACCACTTTTTTATCTTTGAAATCTAATCTATATGAAGTAATATCATTAAATGGAAAATAAAATATCATGAGGGTAAATAAATTCAAGATATTAAATATAAAAGGGGGTATATATAAACCTTATAAAAAAGATATATGTATCACAGAATTGTATGGCTCAAAGATGAAAAACTGGGAAAAATACATTACAGTCATGGTAACTTTTGAAACATAAGCCCCGTAAAAGAGAAATCCAAAAATGGATATATAAATACAAGAATTTATAATTATAATAATCATAAAAATACATTCATGGATATTATATAAACCATATAAAAGAATCATGTTGTGCATATGGAAGTTGTCTCCAATAAAATGAAATTGAGACATAAATCCCTAACCTTAGGTCTCAACTTCATTCATACATGTTTGAACATCATGTATAATAAATATAAGTTTTTTATAAATATGTAAATGAGATATAATTATATATATAATACCATATAATATTAACTTTTGTCCATTTATTAACCATTTTTTATCAATTCAATGTTAAAGTGGCCTTTCAATTAATATCTGCTTTGATTTTTGTATGTATTTTAATTTGTTATGTTCGATACTCTTAATTTATTCCTAGAAACATCATCTCTATAATAATAATAATGGAATACTTATCATATTTATAAATCATTTTTACTTTTAATACTAATAATGAAATATTGTTTTTAAAAATGGATTTTATTATGATCTTGGAGACAGTATGTCGTATGTACAATTAGTAATGTTACTAGTTTTCAATCAAACTTATATGAAGGAGTTAAGTAATATTTTATAATTAAATATAAATAATAATATCATAAATAAAATATTATTTCTTTAAATATACTTATACATATCATACATGTGGTGTATTGATGAAAGGAGAGAGACATGTTTCTTCATGAAGGCGAAAGTCCCCACATATATGAATATCGTTGTCATCTATCAGTGAGTAAAGATGTTAAAAATAAAATGATATATTAACTTTTTAAAATTATAAACATTTCAGTTATATCATAATTATTTCATCTATATCACAAATATTCCTTAAAATTTTCATTTTCATCTTCTATGAAAAGCAATAGTGAAAACTGAATAACATTGCTTTCTAAGGCAGTAGTTCATCGTACACACAAGTGACATTACCATATCCCCTATAGAATGAAAGTTACAAAAAGAAAATATAATTAATAATAAATTAATAATTATGACATATATATATATACTTTATATCAATCATCATGCCCAACCGTGAGAAGTGATAATGGAAAAGAAGAATGATAGTGGTCGGGATGAGGTAGTCCACCTTATAAAAGAAAGATGATTTTATAACCCATTATATGGAAGAGGTGGTGGGCATGGGTCATGAAATTAACAAAGAAACGTATAATTATATAGAATATAATTTTTTTATTATATCATAATGTTTAATAAAAATTTATCAGTTGTTTGATGAAATAAAATAAAATTCTCATTGAAGAACGTTACCTCTTCTTGGGGTAACCTCCTTATATTTGTAGAAAAAGGATTCCTATGTCTTATTTTTGAGAAAAATAAGGATTAAATAGTGGTAGGATAGAATTTTGAAGTGATTTTGGTGGTTATTTTCTAAACCAAATGGTTTTTAAGTTTTCATGAAGTAAGGATCATGGTGGTCTTTTATAAGTGAGGTGAGTGTCACATTTGTAATTTTGTAAAAGAAAAATATATACTGATGTTTTTGAGAGGAAAAAATGCTCCAAAATAATGAATTTTTTATAAATATACATTATCGGGTCGTAATATATCTATCAAATATATTTATATAAGTTTTGTTTTTTCATTTTTACCATTATATGCTTAGTTTAACCACCCACCCACCCCCACGAGGAAGACCCATTTTTTACTTTAACCATGGTAAATAATTTTTTACAGTTTTATCGATTCATTTTGGTAAAAATATAATTTAAAATTCATTATATAATATAAATAATTTTTATTCCAAAAATTTATTTCATTTTTTCAAATTAAATTCTCATAATTTGTGATATTTAATTTAAAAATAAACTCGTAGAGGCGACGGGAAATTTATTTTTCAAATAGAAGATGTTCAAAAAGTATAAACAGTTTTTATATAAAAAATTAGTATGGAAAATATTCCAAGGGCCTAAATTTAATTTACAGATATATAAATTATCTAATGTTACATTAAAACCAATTAAAAATAATTTAATTTTAGGAATAATTAAAATGAAAAATAAACTTTCAATCTGAATTTAGTATTTCTTAATATTCCAAAAAAATAACCCTTTAAAAAAATTATTAAAAAATCACCCTAATATAATTTTTAAATCATGATTTAAAAAATAAATTTTATATCTCCCAATATAGTTTTTATGAGTTCCAAATAATATATTTAAAACTAACTGTGCAGAAAAGGCGACAAAACTACTTTTTAATAAAATACATTTATTAAGTGTAAAATTAGATTTATAATTATCTATTTTCTAGAAAACCCAAATTCTAATTGCAAAATATATATTTAATAAATATTATATACATTTTTTAAAAATTATTCACCAAAATTTTATTGTTTAATTTATTGAGGTAAAATGTTATTGTTTTCCTAATAATAGATTTTATGTAAATACTTTCTTTTATTTTTAAAATAATTTTTATTTTCATTTTTAATTAATTGGTATTGGAAAAAAATATATATATGTTTAAAACAAATATTTTCATAATTTATTTTATCTTATTCATACCCACCATTCCAACAACAAGGATATAACTGTCATATTAAATAATAATATATTAATAACATGTCACATTTCATTAAAAATTAGAGTTGCATGTAATGAAATATAAAAAATATATTTAATTTCATTAAATATATAAAAGAGATTAAATTTATTTAAAAACATCTCAGGATTTAATGGTGTTAAATCCACCAATCCTTTACCTTCTGGAATTTTTATATTATCTTCTTCCTAGTCAAAGCAAAGGGGAAACACTACCTTGAGGTTACAGGTGTACTAAATACATCAAAACTAGAGTGCTGGAGGTGATATGTGGGGATGTGATCACCTAACCGTGGATTTTTTTAGGATTTCATCGTTAGATATTGTGTCTTTAATGATGTGTTATATGGGTTTTGTTTTTCATGCTTGATTCTAGTATTTTCTCTTTGAGGATTGTTAGAATGCATACTTGTTTTCTTATCTTCTATTATTTTTGGAAAAATAATTACCAACCTATTATTTCAGAATAACATTTCTTAGTCCCCAACCAATGGGTACAAGGAACTCCCTTTGTGCTAGGTCAAGACTGGATTGTGAATCATTATTCCTAGGTATCTGGGCTAGTTCATGAAAAAGTGGTATTAGAAGATGGTTTTTTATATTGAGTTTTTGTTGGTATGTGGTTTGGGTTGTCTTAGTAGTCATAATATTTAATTGTCAAGAATTAATTGGTAGTTTATAGAGATTACATCTCGATCTCTCACCATAACGAGACATAAATAATTATGCGAGTTTGGGAAATGTGTCTTTGTGGAATAATGTTATCCGGTTCCATAGGTTTTCCTACCAATGATTTTACTTGGTTTAAATCCCATTCATGAATTTTATTGATGGAATTATAAATTTGGTATCTCTTGTTTGAGTTGTTGATCAGAGTAAACTTGTTTTTGATTCTATGTTAATTTTTCACTTTTTTTATCATTATGCATCCGAGAATCCGTATGAATATGCCAATGAAAGAATCTAATAGTGAACCACAGTATGAAAATCCTCTAGTGGGATAGAATATTATTGACATAGTTGTGTGTGTTATCTGTGGTTTGGGAACGGTACCTTCTTGTATTCTCATTATAGATCCAGTAGTGTATCCTTGAAGGAATTAAGTTATATATCATAAAAAATATTTTATTAACTACAATTCAATATCCTTTAATGGGTTAAAATATCCTCAAGAGTTTGAGTATTAGATGAAAAACATAGAGATACTTTTTGATTTCTTGGAAATTAATAATTCTATTAAGGTAAAATGTTCTAACCTCAAACTGGGAAGGCCTAGCAGTAGATTGTTGGACTTGATATTGAAAGTGAATAAACATTGAGTCCTTGAGTGGAGGGAAATAAAAGTCCTTTTAACTGACATGTATTATCTCGATTCTGTTGTCATGGAAACTTCCTAAAATTTCTTAGCCTCCATTAGGGTTAGAGGTCCATGATTCAACATGTAAACCGATTTTCTGACCTTTTTTAGTTTTCTCCAAAGGTAATGACAAATGAGAAACTGAAGTCTCAAAGATTTCATATGGTTCCTGTATCTGAAATTCAATAGCGTGTTTTCATGCGGAATATAACTTATTAATAAAATGTGATGGATAGAGATTTGATGGCTAAGCATGACTTGGCTAGTATGTCAGGGTTGATGGGGGTTCCTTTTTCATCATGTGGAATTTATATTAGTTCGTTTAATAGAAATATAATGATTGGTGAGTCTCGTAATGTATATCAACAAAAAGAATCTTCTTGACCTCATGCAGTTCCCAGAATAATCCTTATGAATTTCTTTCATTTTGGTATGGTTCTTCATTCGAAATTGGTTTTTATGGAATCACTTATGATCTCTAGTTTATGAGAACTCCCAAAACACCTGTAGAAGCTTTTTCATGTATTTTTCTAAAACATGTATTATCACAGGCTCATCAATTCATAAAATTAATATATTGAATATAAAAATCCATATCTTTATTATACATTAATACATGATATAATTTCATAAATGAACACTTAATAAAACCCAAAAGATTAAGAAGTCTAGTGTCATTGTGAATTAGGTACATGGGATTTCAACTATAAATGTGAAATACAACATCTTTATTGAAAACTTATTTAACATTCATGATCCTATAACTACATTGAAAACCACAGGGAAATACATACGAATGGAGTGATCCATAAATTCTAGTGAAGGAATAAACATGGCACAAAATAAAGAAAATAAAACATGATAGACAAGGAATATCGACAAGGAATAAATAAACAAGAATAATAAGGCTTGATATAGCATGATAATCATAACATGGGAAATTTGGAAATAACATAAAACACTGAATCATAATCTTAGGCCAAGGTTAAACCAATAAGACATAATGGTGTAAAAAGTACAATAAAGGAATCATGTACACCCTTATCCCAAGAGTATTTATCATGATACTAAACATCACCCAATTCATTAGAGTGTTGAAATAATTTTGGTATCACCTGTCCCTTACATTTCATTTTCATGCTTACGTGTGTCACATAGACCATAAAACAAGGATTCATCCATCATCATAATTTATTCCATAATAAATAAGTATGGAATACATATATTTTATCCCATAATCAAATAGTTTGTTTTCAAAAAAAATTACACCCTTGATAGGTAATGGTTATTTCATTCACTGGAAAATTGGTTTGGTAGGGAAAATTGTAGTGAAAGTTTGTCAACCTGACAATTTAACAGAAAAATTCATAAAATTATATGATGAGTGAGAAATGGGTCTCTTATTATTTTAATATGAATTGTAAAGTAATAGTCACATGGAACTATAATTCCCCACATTTAGAATTAAAAATGTAATTCATAAGATGATAAATAAGATTGAATAAAAAGACAAAAGAAAATATTGTTAAGAAGTTAGGTCATGGTAAAGGGTGTACATGAGAGGGATTAATGAGATAGAAAGTGGTACCTTATCATTTTGAAATAATAAGAGAATAATGGGGAAGGTTTTAAAACATACCCAGTCTTTAGTAACTGAAAATACAATTTCATAGAATATAAAAAAATGGATAAAGATGAGAATGGAAAGAACCCTTACTTGATTGTGTGGATTTAAAATCATGAAAAGGGCCTTAGTGAGATATTGGGAAGATTAGGAGGATTCTATAGTTGGAAGGGTAGATTAAAGAAATTCAAAATTTATTTTTAGTGAAGATAAGTGGGATCTTGGGTGGGTTTATAATGGAAATGAGAGGTAATTCTTTAATATTTCTCAAACTTAGTTTTTGGACACTATATAATAACATATTCAAAATAAAAAATGACACCATTCTTTCTTCCCATGGATTTTTCAAAGTGTATAGGCTTTAATTATTTTATTAGGGAAATGTCTGAAAATAATAAAATAATTCTCCTCCTTATGTGGAGGTGAGTCAAAATTTAAAATAAATAAATTTAGAACACAACAATATATTTAATGTTTTCGAGGATTCATAATTTATTTTATAAAATTAAAAAATAAAAAATAAAATCATATTATTTTAATTTTAAAATATACATTTTTTTGAGGATACCAAGTTTTGTAATAATTGCATCATTATTGGGACATTATGATGTTATAAAATACGATGTATATTTATATGGTATTTAATTTTTACTTGAAAATTCATTTGTCTTGTAAAATTATGAAGAAAATCAACGCTGGATAATTTAAATTTTTTGATTTTTAAATTAATATTCATTTTATATTTACAATTTATTAATTATGTGAATTTTCACTTTTAAAATAATATTCTACATTTAGTGAAAAATATATGGTTTTTGACAATAATAGTTTTTGAACCCTTATTAAAAGTAAATTTCACTTCATGAAAATTATACGAACATTTAAAATTAATAAACAATATTTAATAATAACATTTTATTAAATTAATATTTGTTTCAAATAACTATCAATTCATCAAAATAAATTCCTTAATTTACTTTGAATATTACCAAAATATACAATTTCTAGTTAATTGAATCAAAATAAAAACAATTTATTATTTAATAATAAAAATAAAAATAAACTCATTAATCTAAAAAATATACATATTAATATTATTGATGTCTTCATACATATCTTTTTATTACACTAGTGTACACCCTGAGAGTAATTTGTGCGGCAGTGAGACATTCATGGGGTCGTTCGGAAAATAATTATTTGGGTTGTGATATCGATAAAATTGAACTTCTCTTATAGATGGTTTCAGTCATTATTATATTATTGGAACTCGTCTTGGTCTTGTTTAGGGGAAAATACTTGTGATTATACCTCCCTATGAAGCTCCAATAAATTGGATTCATAGGGTACAATCCTACTAGATGAGGTTATCGCTTATTTTTTCTATATCAATTAGATTTGTTAAAGAACTATATTTATATTAATCATGTGATAACTATTTAATGGCTATATTAATAATGGTAATATTCTGAACAGTATTGTAAATCAAAATATGTAACCAATGAAGCACTTGTGTTCTCTATATCCAAATTACATAATAATACATTTAATTAAATCACATAGGGAAACATCATTTATAAAAGGATGGGTCATTACAATATTACCCCTTGAGGAATTTCACCATCAAAATTTTCATTTCAACCCCCCCAAAGAGATTAGGGTAATTCTATCTCATCACATCCTCTGGTTCCCAAGTTTCTTCTTCAAAATTATCATTTCTCTACATCACTTTGACTATGCATGTTATATTATTTCTTAGAACATTATCTTTATGATCTAATATCTTTATTGGATTCTCTTCATAAAAATATAATTCTCAAATCGTAGAACCTATTGATTTAGTACATGTGATAGATTATGTATTTACTTCCACAAGATTGATACATGGGATACCTCATGAATGAAAGATAGGTTAGGTGGGAGAGCAAGTCGATGGGCCATCACTCTAATGAGATCAAGGATCTCAAATGGGATGATGTACCTTCAACTAAGCTTCCCCTTCTTTTCGAATCTCTTATCTTTATTCCATAGAGAAATATGGAGGAATACCATGTCTCCAACATCCAACTCTAGGTCTCTTTAACAATTGTCATCATAGCTCATTGGTCAACTCTTAGTAGACTTGATGTGCTCCTAAACGGGCTTACCCTTTTCAACAATTTCCTTGAATATTTTAGGAGCTATCATTTTCCATTCCCCATAATCATCCCTTCATGTATGTATCCTACACCTTTACCCACAAAGGGCTTAATAGGAAGCCATTTGGATTTTCACATAGAAATTATTGTTGTAAGAGAACTCGACCAAGGGATGGTTTAAATCTCATCTTCCTTTGAAGTAAATGTAGCATGCTCTCAACATGTACTCAAGGGTCTAGATAGTCTGCTCTAATTTTCCATTAGTTTTAGGGTGATAGTTCTTACTGTAGTTAAACATAGTTTTTCGAGCATGCTAGAGACTCATCCATAACAAAGAGGTGAATCTTGAATCTTAATCTGAAAAAAATAGATAGTATTACTCCATTCAGCCTTACCACTTCCCTAATGTATATCCATGGAATTATATCCAATGTGAATTCCTCTCATAGCGTAATAAAGTGTGCAGTCTTTTAATGATGATCCACCACAACCAATATAGCATTATTCCCTCTTCGTGTCTTTAATAGATCAATGAAAATATCCATGGTGATTATTTCCCATTTCCATGTAGGTATGGTTAATGTCTACATCATCCCCTTGGAATTTATCCATTCCAAATTCACTTGATAAAAAATTAGGCATCTTGATGTATATTCTGTCATCACCTTCATTATATTGTTCCACCAATAGTGATCTTAGTGATCTCGATACATCTTTGTTCTTCCTAGTAAGATGGTGAAGGTCGGTCTATGTGCCTCATCGTACAACTCCTTCTTTATCTTGGGATTTGATAGAACACATTGTCCTAACCCAAATCTCACAACACCATCAAAAATGAAATTGATGTCTAGGGATTTACCTTTCCTTATAGATTCTGTATTCTTCTAAATTCTCACATTATCTCTTTCAACATCATTAATCTCTCCAAAAGAGTCGGTTGAGAAATAATTTGTGAAATTATTGATGATGTTTGTTCTTTAATGGTTCCCAAGTCTACCCTTTCCAAACCTAAGAAGATTGGATCCCTCTGAATTATAATCAATTAAAGAATTTCCATATCCTTTATTAGAAAGAATATTTTAATTTATTGAATTTCACATGATGGTAGTGGATTGAGCAGTCGTAGTATTTTGTCAACTCAAACCATATTCATTAGTATATATTTATCTCTATCCATGTGAATATATACTTGAGACTTTTGTGATATTCATATATTTCATACCATTCTCCCAAGGGATAATTCCAAAAAATATTAAAGGTAAAACCATTTCATCCAACTCCAGATCATGTCTTGGGTAGTTATATTCATAAACATTCAACTTACATGACCCATGGGCAATGACTTTGTAATTTTTTATCAACACACAACTCATTCCCTTATTTGAAGCATCCTTTAATGCCACAAAACACTCTCCACTTATGAGAACTGTGAGCGAAGGTGTAGTTATAAAACTCCGTTAAAACTCCTTGAATCCTTCTCTAAATTTATCATTCCATGAAACCCTAACTCTCTTTAAAGTTATTTTTGTGAGAGGGTTTGATAATCATGAGAGATGTCTCACGAATCGATGATAATACTCAGCTAACTAAAGGAAAATATGAATATATCTCACAGTTTATGGCTTTAACCCTTCTTAAATTGCTTCTATTTTTGAACGGTCAATAGATATCCCATTTTTTATGATGATATTCCCTATGATAGATAATTCTGTCCACTGTAACTCACATTTACTATAATACTCATAAATATTTTCCTTTCACAAGGTCTTTAGCACAATACTCAAATACTCATCTTACTCCTTAAATTTAGAGTATATTGGAACGTCATCTATAAATTCTACCAAAACTGTTTTGAGGTAATCTCTAAATACTCTATTTATTAAGTCTATGACTATTTTGGGTGAATTAGTGAGTCATAAAAGAATTACTATGAATTCATAGTGCTCGTAACATATATGAAATGTAGTCCTAAGGATATCCTCCCTCTTCACAATAACATGGTAATATTATATACACATATCAACCTTATAAAAGTATTTTTCTCTACATAGCTAATTGAAAAAGTCATCAATTTGAGGCTGAGGGGACCTGTTAATTATAGTGATCATGTTGAGCTCATCATAATTGTTGTAAAGGCATATCTACCCATCCTTTTTCGTGGAGATGAAGACTGGTGCAACCCATGTGGAAGCACATGGGAATATTTATCCTTTATCAACATTTTCTTTTAGTTGTTTCTTCAGCTCCTCATGTTCCACAACATCCATTCTCTATAAAGTATAGGTTAATAGTAACTCTTATTGTATAACCATGATACAAAACGGAACATATCTGTTAGGAAGAAGACCAAGAAATTCCTTAGGAAACACATCAGTGTATTCCATCAAAATGGGCATGTCTTGAAAAATGATTTTTTCCTTAGACTCAGTCATTTTATGTAGATATGATTGCTCATAGAGAAATAATTTCCATGCATGAGATGACATTTCTAAATAATATTATTCATCTTTATTGCACTTATATAGAATCTAGGATCGATTCAAAATACAGAGAGTGATTTACTTCTTACATAAATTTATGATGCCTCATATAAAGAAATCAAACACCAGTGATGATTTGGAAAAAATTACATCCATGGTAGTATGACAAGGTTCTCCATGAATTTCAGCACACAAATTATGATACGGGATGATTTATATACATTAGATAAAATAATTTCCCCATTTTTTCTTTAACTATATTTCCACTTTCATGCTTTGTGAGGGTGTTTGAATTGTTCTACTAAACATTAATGATATTAAGGAATGCATAGAACTCGAATCAAATATTGTGTTCTCTATTCTAGAATCAATAACTAGTATATCTATTCCCACATCATTATCAGGATCCACTTCACCAGTTTGATGGAAATATTATTTCCTTACTTCCTTTGAGGTTGTTGGTTATCTCCTAAAACACATCGAACAGTGCATTGGTTCAGAGAATTCTCTAGTTCCATGAAGTTGTAGTAATTAAAAATACACAGAGGGTTGACTGGATCATTCTTTTCCTCCATTGTAGTGGTGGGGTTTTCCTATCAGCAATCATCAGCTAAGTTCCCTTCTTTACAACACTTATATCATTTCCTTGTCCCCTTCAAGAAATTGACAGGGTGATTCTTTCTGCACATTTGGAAATTTGGATTTTAAAATTACATGGAACCATTAGATATATTTATTTGACCACCATAATTAATCCTCACTTTTGGATTATTATCCCCCATCATACCCATGAGATTCTCTAATATCCATTTTGACTTTGAGGGTACATCATACAATTTCATCCTACCTATCAATGTTAGGGATTTGCAGGGCTTTCCGTAGGCTAGTTTGTATGCCATCAATGAAGTATTCAACCTTTCACTCTTTGGCAACGACAAAGATAGAGGCATATCATGCAATCTATGTTATGTTCTACTCATAAATACCTGTATATTAGTCGTCATTTTTTATGAGGGTATGGAAATCCCTTTACTTTTTTCCATATAGAGTGTGAGGAAAATATTTATCAAAATACATTTTCCAAAAAAAATCCTCCCACACCTTTGATTTGACCTCTTCCTTAGGCTTGTTATTTTTTACTAATGTCCACCATTTTTCAACTTCACTTTCCATACGATAAATATTCAAAATAACCTTTTCTTATTCAAAGCATTGATGTATGGATAAGATATTATCAATTTATTTGATTTATTGTTCAGTGATTAAGGGATCAGATGGTCCCTTGAAAGAAAGAGGCATTTGTCACATAAGGCTCTTGATTATGGTTAGTTCTATTTCTGGGAGATTTGTATGCTCCTCTGAATATAAGTTTAATTCAAACCTGAGTTTTCTGAGATAGTATCTTCATTAAGTGTGTTATTTCTCCTCTAATTGGGTTTGGAATCTCATTGAAGTAGTCATCACGTTGTTCTTCACGTTGATTGTTTTCCTAATTACTCCTATTTAAAACCATTAGATAGAATAAAAGTAAAATTTATTTTGTTTTTATCTAACTTTTACACAAAAAAATTTTTAATTTAATTACATTAAAGATAAAATATAACATAAATTAATTTTCTTAAATTATTCATTTTTAGGATTCAGTATGTGCAATCCATGATCTATTTCTTAACATATACTCTTATGGTCATTTCTATACTCCCTAAATAATGGTTCATAAGTAGCTTATGAATGACCTAAGAATATCTCAGGTAGTTTCAAACTAGGTGTGCAATAGGGCATGTTGTCATGTACCGTGGTACCCCATCTCAGGATCAGAACACCGTGTCAAAGTGGTTACTCCTAGGAACATCTATACCAGAACCACATCCACTTCTAGTATATATATATATAGGGATGTATTTTCTTGATAAAACACTTACTCTATACTAAATAAAATTTTAGGAATGTATTGTTATTTTTAGTCTTATCTCTTAATATTTTTCTAGAGTTTTCTAATCCTAATCCCAAAAATAACTAAACCTTTCCTCTGGTACCAACTATGGAAACCCTTCTCTTAATTACACATTAATATAAAATTTAATTACATAAAATTATACTTAATAAAACAAGAAATATCAATAAGTAGAGTGTTTTTTGTAATTAGTTACATTGCATCAAAACTTCATATATGAATTGAAACTTCTTTATTAAAAACATTTTTAACATGCTTCATCTTGAAATTGGATTAGTTATCTTCGTGAAATTCAAAATAATGGGTTGATCCATAAATCAATGTAAGATAAAAAAATATGGAACAAAATGAAGATAATAATACATGTTAGTCAAGGAATATCAATGAGTCATAAATGAACATGAAAAATAAGGCATTATATTGAATGGTAATCATAACATGGGAAATGTGGAAATAACATAAAACACTACATCATATACGTAGGTCCAGGATAAACCACCACGAATTCATCGCAGACAAAGTCCCATAAAAATATTAGGTACACCACTACCCCAAAATGACATATCATGATACTAGACATTAACCAATGCGTTGGAGGGATGTAATAATTTCGTTCTCACCCATCACTTTCATTTCTTTCTAATGATTAAGTGTTCCACATAGAACATAAAACATGGATTAATTCATCATTTTAATTTATTACATAATAAATGAGTGTTTAATTAATACAATTAAGTCCCCAATAAAAAGGAATATTTCCATAAAAGTGAACACCCTTGATAGGAAATGTTTACGGATTTCACTACACCATTGGTTTAGCTGTGAAAATCATGGTGAGAGTACGGCAACATAATGGTGTCACTTAAAAATTCATAAAATGGGTTTATTAGAGAGAAATGGAACTCTCATAATTTATAAATTAGTTTTATAATAATATCTACATAGAAGGAAATGTCTACACATTTTCAATGAGAAAAATAATTCTTGCATTAAAAAAAATCTTGAATAAAAAATATAAAGGAAAGGATTCTTATGAAATTTTGGATTGGTAATTGGTGTAAATGGGAAGGATTATTGAGAGATAAAGGGGAATATCATTATTTATAAATAACAAGGATAGTATGGAGAGGTGCGAAAATATACCACATATTTACCAATTTAAAATAAAAGGGCATAAAAATATAAAAAAATTGATTAATATGAGAAAGTAAAGAACATTTACTTAAATGTGTGGCTCTAAAAGGTTGAGGAAAACCTTTCTGAGAGAATGGTGTACCTTGGTATTATTTTAGAGAGTTTATGGAAGAGTATATACGTGATACAAATATGTTTAGTGATGATACATTGGATCTTTGGTGGGATAATATAAAAAATGAGAGGGGAATTCATTAATATTTTACAAACATAATTTTTGGACTCTATATAAAAACTTATTCAAAACCACAAACCTTTTCATGGTTTTTTTTGCCCAAGGTTTTTTCAAAAGTGGGTATTTTTTCATTATTTGTTTATTAAAAGGTCCAAACATATTCCAAAAATTCACTTGCTTATGTGGAGGTAATTTACACTTTATTTAAGATATTGAATCCCAATGCCACTCAAAGGTTCTGAAAACCTAGTTTTCCACATAGCCTCAATCATATCTCCCCAATACCTAATGGATACCAACTAGTAGTGAGGGACTAAGGGTGATAGTGGGTAGACTATTCCCTTATTACTAGGCTGTAAAAAAGTAAAAAAATAGAAAATCAATAGTGGAAATATTAATACCATGAAACAACAGTAAACAATGGAATACTAATAATATAAATAACAAGGTTTCATTGCTACAAATGATTATGTTGTATGTAACATGTTCTAGGAAAATAACCAAAACTTGTTATACTATATTAATACATTGTATAAGTACCAAACATACAAAAAGAAAAAAATAAGTTAAGAAGTATCATAAGCCCCTGCTTGGTCTCACGTTCTCCTACTCCTAAGGAACAAATAAGGTACCTATAGAAGGGAGATTTCCATTATTTACACCTATAACCATATAATCCGTTTGAGACAAAAAATTTGACCCAAACAGGGTGTGAGACTAAATCCTAGTAGGAAACCACCCATGATATGTGCCAATCTATTAGTAAATATATATATATATATATATATAAGAGGAAGTGTACAATAATGAAGTAGTAAGCTAGAAATTACTCAAAAGTAAACTATCCTACATAAACTTGTTTTCATATACATTCTCATAATGTTGATTTAAAATTAAATTTCATTTAATTATATTAGTATTATTATTCATCATAATCCCAATGTCCCCCATATAAAATTGAGCAAAACAGATGTCTTAAAATTGCATCTAAATAATAAAAAGTGAATATCAAATCCAAGCCTGTGATTTGGCCTAGAAAACACATCATAATACATTCAATTTCAATCTTCAATTTATAACCTAATCCCATCCAATACATTTGTGGTGTACTCACTGTTTGAAGATACTAACCTCTTTAAATTCATCAATGGAATTCAAATTTGAATCCACAGTTCACCCAAGGTATAAGTAAATGTAAACCCATTACATATAAACAATAAAAATAGATCACATCCATGTCATCCCAAAATTTATCCATGGTCCTCTTAGTAATTAAGAATATCCTCCCTGATCTTGTCCATAACATATATGGTTTTCCCATGAATTTTACATAATACCCCCTTTGAGTCTGTCCATGGAATTCAAATCTGTATCCATTGTTTACCAACGCTATAAGGTGAAATAGTAATATTAGCTCGTCCATGGCCTTTTAACATGATACCAGGGTTCGAACATGGCTGTTTACCCTTCCATAATATAATAGTAAATTAAACCTTACATTAGGCATGAAAATGTCAAAACCCAAATGCATAAAATCTAAATAACCACCAAATGGAGTCTCCAGAAAGGAAAAACTTCATAAGTCTTGGCCTTCCAGTTACTCTCATTAGAACATTTCATATAAAAAGCATCACATATAAATTAAAATATTACTTAGATTAAAATTAATTTACACACATGGGCACATTCGTAGTTGGAGAAACACATTCCAAACAAGCTTAAACAAGTATAGGCATACAAATTTTAAGGGAAAAACCAACCATCCCATGTACTAAATAATTAAATTAAAATTTAAAAACAATGTAATATATTAAGAATCTTAATTAATTTTTTTCCACCCAATAAATGGAAACAATGAAATTCCTTATAGTCATTTTATGCTAAACAATCCTAAATAATCATCCATGGGAACTCACCCATGGGTGGACCTCTATCAAGGTATACAATCTAAAAAATTCATTAAAACACTTATTGAAATACCTAAACATCAAAAGAAAACCACAAGGATCAATTAAAAATCAAGGTGACACCCCAAAAACTGGTGATTGACACATTGACATATATAAATTTCTTAAATATTAGCGAAAACCATGAGACCACCTAACTCATTCTCATACAACTCTCCTCACCTAGCGTTGACCTATAATTCTTCCTATAACAAAGTAGACAGGAAAAATAATAATAAATTCCAAAACCTAGATAATTAGTTATATCTATACAGAGACAAATAATGAATCCATATGAATCAAAAAATCACTGAAGGGGTTCCAATGCAAATGACGACATTCGAAACGACGTCCGAATGAAGAATCGAGAGCCAAACCTACCTTGGGTCATCTTGGAACACCTATTCGCGAATCAGGGGGTGAGGGTTCTGTCCATCTAAATAAGAAGTGTCTATGCCATATTTTCTTAAACAAATGGTTTGTACTAAGAAAATATTATGTGTATATGCCTTTTCTACTGAAATGACTTACACATCATAAATGGGTCCTAACTAGACCATTACACGACATGTACAGGGATTACTCGGTATGTTACCCCCAATCATGTCATGTAATGTGTTTGTATCAATCTCTCAAGCACATTTCCCTCTATTTATTAGGTACAACCCAAAAACAAAAGATACATAAGTCAAAGGAAGAAATTAGTTCTAAATCTTTTAAATAAATGAATTTAAAGTTCCAAAATATATTATATGTTTTGGAGGATTCTTAAAGATTTATAAAATTAATCAAGTAAACATAAAATAACATTATTTTATAGGGAATAATATATTTTCTTTGGTATACACTATATAGTATTATTACATCATTTTTGGGTCATTGTAATGTAATAAAACACACAAAATATTTATCCCGTATTTAGTTTTAACTTGAAAATTCAATTTTCTATGAAAATTATGAAAAAAAATTACCATTGGATAATTTAAACATTTTGATTCCAAAAATAATATTCATTTTATCTATTTTTTTTAAATATGTGATTTTTCACATTTAAATAAGATTCAACATTTATTAAAAAAATGATGGGTTTTAAACAATAATAGTTTTTAAACCCTTATAAAAATTTCATTTCACTTCATAAAAGTTATTCGGACATTTAAAATTAATAAAAAATATTTAATAATAAAACTATAATAATATTCTATTAATTTCAAAAATACATTATTTCATAAAAATAAATCTGTTAATTAAATTTTAATATTACCTTAATATACAATTTATGTTTAATCAAATCAAAATAGAAATCATTTATAAAGTAACAATAAAAATAAAAATTAATTAATAATTCAATACAATATACATATTCATATTATTATGATCTAGATAATCATCCCATTATTACACTGGTGTATTCCCAAAGAGTATGGTGCGTGATGATAAGATTTTAATGGGGTCATTCAGTGAACATGGTTTGGGTTGTGTTCTCGATGAGCTCCAACTTCTCTATGAAATTATTTCACTACTTCTTAAATTGTTGGATATCAGCTTGGGATTGGATAATGGAAAATCCCAATGATCCCATATCCCTCAAAATCTCTGATAAATGGGCTTCATAGATTACAATCCTGCTGGATGAGGTCATCAGTTCATTTTTTTGGGTCAATTGGGTGGGTAAAATCTGAATATTTATATTAATCTTGTGATCATTATTTAATGGATATCTTTATAATGATAAATTTCTTAATGGTCATTTAAATCAAAAGATATAACCAAGGAAGTGTATGTGTTTTCAATAACATTATTAATTAATAATACATTTAATTAAATCACAAATTGAAACTTCATTTACAACATTTCGGGTCATTAAAATGAAATTAGATGCATTATGAATTAAGGGGTTCTAGACATAGAAATTTAGAACAAAACTTCTTCACATCGTTGAAAAGTATCATGAGGAATAAAGTGTGGTTCCAGTGATTGTTTGAGGTACCATCATAAAAGCTTCATGATTTTTTTCTTACCTATTTAATATAGGAGAATATCACTTGTTCAAATAAACTCACACCGTAAAATTGATAAAAATTTGTAATGTTCTATCCTTGTTTCCTTTATCAAGATCACCACATGACCTTAAGTGTGCCTCCTCGTATACCAGAAGATTCTGACTAATAGTGAGGGTCAAATAATTCAATTATTGGAAGATTATACCTTCTTTTATCAACATAATATATCAGTGAAAATGAATAAATAATAGTGAAAAAATATATCACCCGATATAATACTAGTAACTCATGGTAATCTAAATAGAAAATACAATATCCAACTCAAACAGAAGACATTACTCGATTATGTATGTGTCAAGTGTCTAAAATTAAACTCAAATGTTAAGACATTGACAACACCAAAGTGGGTCCTAAACCACAACATATTATCTCATCCATGTTCCATCCCAATTTAGCCACCTAACTTGAAGCTTATGACTTTAACCAGTCCACAAAACACAAAGTCTTTTTGGGTATCATTCAAGAAGCACGAGAAGGGTGTGAGTAAAGATTCTTAGGCCTACCAACAGTGTCTAATAAATACACTAAAAAAATGTATATAGTTGTATAAAAAACAATTACAATGTAAAAATAAATTGTTATCACATTGTCATTTTTTACATAATTAACAAAATTAACTCTCAGGTTCTCAAGGACACCCTTCCCTCAACATCTCATTCAGCTCATACTAGAGCACAAAGTGTTCCTTGGTGATATAAAATATTAATACATACATAAGATCATTTGAGATACCAAAGTATTCAAATGTGACATCATATCACAATACCCTACTCCACTCATATTGGAGACAAAAGTGTTCCTTGGAAATATTATAACACCCTGAAATTCAAAAGTAAGAACCATATATTCGATAGTGTGTATTGCATGCAACACTAAGGGTGTGAGAGAATATAATATCAAAATAATTTTTAATATATTTATTATATTATATAAATTCATTATAATTTATATATTTAAATGCATGTGACACTAAGTTAGTGTGCGACACACACAACAACATGTTTCTTTAATGGATTGCATTACACGCAAACCTGAGTTTTACCTCCTTTTGAATCAAATATATTTTAAAAATAAATATTGAAAATTTTATAGATTTTATTTCTGAAAATAATCATAATTTTTTGATTCATAATATCCAAAATATCTTAGGGTTAATTTTTGGTATTTTTCTAACAAACATAATTTTTTGATAAATAGTAACAAATTACTGCAATTTAGTTCAAAACAACATTCTCATTTAAGTAATGATTACTGTTAAATTGTATTTTAATTTTGTTTTTAAAGACAGAATAGATAAATTATGAATATATTAATCTAAAATAGTCATTCTATTTTTTTTATATTAAAACTAGATATAAAATATTATTGAACTTTTGAACCTTTATACTTTAAAATTGTGCATTATCACCACGTCTGTAGGATTAGATTTAATATTAATTTTCCAACTTATGTGATTTTAATTTTGAATAAACTACATACATGGTTGTAATAATAATAATATTTTTGGTCTAACAAGATAAAATAACTTTTTACCTAATTTTTTAGTGAAAGTGATTAAAATTAATTGTAGTGATTAAAATAAAATTAAGGTTAATAAGGGAATAAACTGTAATCTTAAGGACCAAAATGACATTGTGACATGTCCAAAATCCATTGGATGCTGATAATTCAACAATAACCTATCTCGGTTATAATTTTATGGTTTATTATGACATTTTAAACTGGAAATTTTCAAAATAAAACGCAATGTAAGGATGAAGAAAAAAGAACTTTCCTTATGATTAACATTTATAAAACACTCATATGTGTAAAAAAACATCATATTCTTGATTATATATGTTTTTTTAAGATTAGTGGTTTATTTTTCTTAAAATATTTTTTCAAAAAAATTTATAGAATATTTAGTTTCATAAAATACTTAAGAAATGCCAAAGTAGTGATTATTTAGTTAATAATTAACTTAATAAAATGGTACGGTAAACATTAAAATTAAAATATATTGACTGAATTATTGTCATTAATTATTTTTCAAGATTAATATATCATTTTACACATATTTAATTAAAATATATTTGCATTAAAATAATATATTGAAAATTAAAATTAAAATTATATAAATAATGTCAAAATAGACACTAGTGTTCTTTTACAATAAATGATATTTTATTAAATGATTTAAAAATAATTAAAATCATATATTCTTCCAAGTGATTTAGAAGTATTAATAATATTAAATATAATCTACTTATTGACCAATTGGTCTTTTAAATTTAACATATTGACCAATGTACTATAAAAAAAATCATTGACACAGTCCGAGTTCTAGTAGTGTTTTAGCACATCACATGAGCTAATCTTAAATTTAATTTCCAAAACACATTTGATTTTTTATTATAAATTAAACATAATTGTAATAATTAAGTGGATATATATTTATCAATAAATATCACTTTAGTTTGTCTTAATTGTTAAATTAATTATATATGAAAATAATTTGGTTTAATCAAATCCAAAATGATAAAATTGACTAACCATAGAAGTATATGAAACAAATTATTAAAATATACATATTTTTTCTGTGGTATAGGTTTCAATCGACCAAGCATAAACATTACTCCCTTATTCTTCCATTTTGTGGTCACATTAGTTATGGTAGACCTCCCATTATGGAATGTATTATTGTATTTATAGGACTGCCAGTCCCCCTACACTATACAAAGAAAGAACTCTACCCCTTCCTCAAACCTCTTAAGAAACATTAGATCATACAAACTCTATAAAAATAGTCTCCCAACATCTATCCCCTCGACCAAGAATCAACTCTTTAGGAAGGAAGAAATCAACGGAAGCCTTTTGGTAAAACCCAAAAAGAGTTACCCAATTAAGAGGATGATATAGACCTCACAACAAAAGAAATCTTATGGTACGATAATTTCATTTAAATTTATATTCCATTGATAATTATTTGTTATTATGTTCCAATTCACTTTTATGTGGTTTAAATACTTCCTTTTTCATGTTATATAATAAATACTATTATACTCATGATAATTTAAGTTCCATTTAATGTCATACATTTATAGAGATTATGATTTAAATGTTTCAAAGTTCTATGGGACACTATGGAATGTTTAATGATTATTCAACTCAATTGTTTTCTTAATGGTTAAATTTTAAATATCACTTCCCTTTTTGATTGTTAACATTATGATGAAACAATCAATTTATTTTAATAATTTTTCATTGTATTTTAATATAATATCCATATCAATTTTCATGGATCTGGTTATTCCCTAAACCCTATATCATTTCTCATATTGTGTTGACTTTAAAAGTATTATATTCCTGGAATTTATCCATGAAAGTATTAGATTCATGGAATGAAGCCATGAATGTATTATATTATTGGCACGAAGCCTTGACACTGTTAGATTCTTGTCATGAATCTGTGAAAGTATTAGATACATAGAATTAATCCTTGAATGTATTAGATGATTGGCGTAAACCCCTGAGAGTATTAGATTTATGGAATGATTCCTTGAATGTTTTAGATTCTTAGCATGAAGCCTTGATAGTATTAGTTTTTTGTAATGTAACCTAGAATGTTATAGATTTTTGGAATGAAGCCCCATTGGTATGCTATAGATATCCATTGTTATGAATTTCATTCAAATATATTTTAGTTATTATTTATCCCATAGATTTCTCATCGACATATTTATAGATGTATTCTATTATTAATTTATTGATTAAGTGGAATGTGTTTCATATTCTTACCCTGAAATATTGGTATTTCCTTATCAATTTTTTTGAATGGTTTGGGTTATTAGTTATTTTCCCTTCTATGTTGCTATATTTCTATTTATTCAATATTATTTCCACATTTCTTACCATTGATTATTATATGAGCTGGCCCATATTATTTTTCCATTTCCTTGTTCGAAAAGTAGAAAACATTGAATAAGATTTCAGGGGTGTAGTTTATTTAATTTTATTATGTAACCCAATTTATAGCCATTTTCACAGTGTATTATGGGTAAATTATATGTAATTTTGAATTCCAAGACTGCTAAACTGATTGGTCCTTCAAGATTTGATTCCTCATTATCATGCCAATATAAAATAATAATCCACCACATAGGTACTTATGGGGTTGGGGCATTACATTTTGTTTTATAGGAAGTTAAAAGAAACCTTGGAAATAAGATTTAGACAAACATGTTCTAGGGAACAAAACATTAATATAGACTTTTATGATAATTATAAAATAAAATACTCTAATTTTTGTAAGGTAGATATTATATGAATTTTCCTAGAAATATAACCATATCTAGATACTACAAGTGGGTTTGGTTCTACGCTAGATGTACCTTGGATTAATAACCATAACAAGGGTTTCTAGTCCTGACTCGGGGTAACTAGTTACATGTCAACAGGCCTTACTACATAGCAATTTTGACACTCTTGGGGGATACCCTTAAAATAATTCCCATTTTCTTTGTAAACCATTAAAATGTATTTGAAAGAAAATATTTCCCCAAAGTATCCAATTATTATTATTTAATATTAATAATGAATTAATTTTTGTGATATAGAATATTTAGAATTATATATTATGTTAATATTTAATCCATTATATGAAATTATTTAGAAATGGTGCCTAGTAAAAGGAATGTGAACCAGAATGATGCATGTGATCCAAAAAGTAAGAATGATCAAATCATTCATGGTCTTAAGAAAATACTTCAAAGGGAAATAGTCACCAAAATTTTATTATAATATGAGTGCATAGTATCATTTGACAGTGCGGTGTATATTTCATTTCCCAAGTCCTATTTCTTGGAAGGAAACCAATATTTGAATAGGTATTCTAAGCACTATGAAAACAGGAATGAGTCGAAGAAGATGAAGGGAAACAATGATTTTCCATTAAGAGATAATTTTGGAACGAAAAAAATTGGTTCTCCTTTTAGGATAATGAGAGTTAGTTATAACTATTGATAAAAATGATATCAAGTTAGTGAGTGTAAGATACCAAAAAAAATATTCCAAGGTTAAATGATTTCATTTCAGAGAGATTGTACACTATTGAAATCAATGTCTTTAGTTTCAAAGTAATATACCACAAAAGTTTCTACTGGATATTGATGAAGTTATTGTTATACCATAAATAAATAGAAATGATTAAAATTTATATTCTAGATTTATTTCATTTAAATATTTTTTAGTATTTTACCAATTGTAAGATTTATTTTATATATGAGTATTTTACTACATTACTTTCTTACTGAGTATTTGAGATCATATGATGAATTTTACGAATAAAATTTATTTAGTAACAACTTAAATTTTTTTGGAACACATGATTTGGTGTAATACATCCAGTAATATGTTCCAGATGTTGAGACAATGATGAATATGTGATTGATTTGGAAATCTTCTGACTAATTTGGAAATCATTAATGACTTTTGGAAAAGTGGTAAATTCTATCATTAACAAAGTTTACATAACTTGTGATTTTTCTTTATATCCAATAACATGTGTCTTACTTAAGGAATAGGAAATAATGCATATTTCTAATAAGGTTTTATGGTAATTTTAGTTATTACCATACTATAAGATGACACATTATGAAGTTATTCACATGTTTGGAATGTCAAACATTAGGGATACTTCATGTAAATTAAAGGGTAATGATATGTTAATTTTGGAAATTTAGGGACTACATTTGTAAGGGTTAATATCATAATATTTGGGAAAAGTTAACCATTTATAGAATAGTTGATCATTGGATGAGATTTTAGAAGTTAATGTATTCTATCACTATATGAACCATCAGGTTCAATGATATGAAGTAGATATTATTCAAGGCACAACCAAAGGATAATATTATTCTTATAAAATATAAATTTTTATTTACTTATATTCATAGATAGTTAATGAATTTCTTAAGTCTAGGAAAAAGGGTTTTGAATTAAAAAAAATCTCCTAGTACCTTCATTTCCAATGAATAAATGGCCCATTAGATCATCATGTATTTATGGCCTTCTTATGGTTAACTCTCTCCTAACCATGTTTTTTTATCACTCTTTATCATAACATGATTGTTATATTTTCCTTTAGTATCAATGTTTCCATTTCCCACACATGTTCTCCTAATATGGAACTTAGTTACGTGACCATTGTAATTTATTTTTTCTCTCATTAAGAAGATGTGTTATTAACATTTTTTATGATATGGTTTTTTAAAAAATAGTTTATTTTTAATCCCTAGATTACTGATATCAATTATATTTTTTTAGGATTCAATTTAATTAATTTATGGTTAATGTAACACCTCGAAATTCTAAAGTACGAACCACATATTCGATAGCATGTATCACAAGCATCACTAAGTGAATAAGATAATATAATATCCAACGAATTTATAATATGTTTATTATATCATATAAATTATTTATAAGTTATATATTTAAATAAACATGACACTAAGTTAGTGTGTCACACACACAGCAATAAGTTTCTTTAGTGGCTTGCGTTACGTGCAAAACTGAGTTTTACCACCATTTAATAAAAACCCTATTTTAAAACTAATCATCGAAACTTTTATTAATTTTATCTATCAAATTAAACATAATTTTTTTATTGGGAATATTTAAATTATCTTATGGTGAATTGTTTGGGTTTTTCTAAGCAACTTCATTTTGTGATGAATATTAAAAATTACTACAATTTAGTTAAAAACAATCATTTAGTTTAAATAATGATTAATGTATAATTATATTCTAAATTGGTTTTTAAATAAAAAATAGATGAATTATGAATATACTAATCCAATGTATTTCATTCGTACCATTTTAATATTCAAATTATATATAAAATCTTCTTGATCTTTTCAACAGTTTTACTTTAAAACCCATAATTCTCAACACATCTCTAGGATTAGAATTAATCATAATTTTCCAAATTTAGTGATCTAAATTTTGAAAAAATTACAGACATGGAAGAAATCAATAAATTATTCTTTGTCTAATAATATCATCCTATCTTTTGACCAAAATAATTAGTGAAAGTGATTAAAATTAATTACGGTTATTTAGGTATAATTAAGATTAATGAGGAACTAAACTTTAATCATATTAACAAAAATGACCTGGAAAAAGTCCAAAATCAATTGGGTGCCAATAATTCAAACATAACCCTACTATATTATAGTTTTATATGTTTTTATGATATTATTAGGTGAAAATTACCTATATAAAAGGTTAAGTAATGAAAAAAGAAAAAAAATACTTTCTTTACCTTTAACGTTTATAAAACATTGAGATATTTAAAAAACATCAAATATTCAGTTATATATATCCTTTTAAAGATAAATAATCTATTTTTATCATAATATTTTATCTATAATTTTTATAGATGATATAGTTACATAATATTCTTATCAAATTCCAACATAGTGATTATTTAGTTTTAATTAACTAAAATAAATGATACTATAAATATTCAAAGTGAAATATATTCATTGAATTATTGTTATTAATTATTTTTGTAGATGAATGTGTCAATGTTAAACTTCTATAGACATATTATATTTTTATTTTTATTTTATATTTTTATTTTAATATTAAAATTAATTAAATAAGGTTAAAATTGGGAATATTGTTATTTTAAAGTAAATGATATTTTATTAAATTATTTAAAACTAATAAAAATAATATATTTTGAAAAGTGATTTATAACTGTTAATAAAGAATAAATATGATCTACTAATAGACCAATTTAAAATTTTCAACTAACATATTTACCTATATACTATAAAATCATTGTTAACACAATCTGGGCTTAAGCAGTTCTTTAGTGCATCACATACGCTTAATTTAAAATTAATTTCTGAAAACCATAGATTTTTATATTATAAACTATAAATAATTTAATAAATATTTAGAGATATATTTTATAATAAATATAAATTTATTTTAGTCTTAATGGCTAAATTAATTAGATTATAAAACATGATTCTTTAATAAAAACCAAAATAATAAAATTTGGGAATCTTAGATGTTATTAAACCAAATGTTTAAAATGCACATATTTTTGTGTAGTGGAGGTTTTAATAGACCACTGTTCCCCATTAATCCATTATTTTCCCATTTTGGATTTACATTAGGCAATGTATACCACCCATTAATGAATTACATTTGGTATTTACAAGAGTTCCACTCCTCATCCACTATAAAAAGGAAAGAACTCTATGCCTTCCTCACTCCTCTCAAGACACATTGGCTCATCAAACATCTTACCAAATAGTCTCACAACATCCCTCCACTTGTCCTAGAAGCTTACTTTTGTAATGGGAGTAATCTAAGGAACTTTTTGGTATGAACAAAAAGGAGTTACTTGATTAAAGAGAGGATAGAGACCCCACCACAAAAAGAAGGTTAAGGTATACGAATTTCATATCAATTTATATACCATTGATTTTTATATGTTATTATGTTCGAATTCACTTTTATGTGGTGTATAGACTAACATTTTCATGCTATAGCATGAATCCTACTATTCTAGTGATATTTTAAGTATCATTTAATTTCATACCTTTTCTGAGATTTGGATTCAAATGTTTCCAAGTGGTATTGACACATTGGAATGTTTAAGGATTATTATCCTAAATAATGTTCTTAATGGTTTTATTTGAAACAAAACTTCCTTTTGTGGCTATTAACATTCTCTTGAAATAATCATTTTATTTTAAACATTTTTCATTGGAAATTTTCATAAAAATTTATATCATTTTTTTGGATATGACAAATCCCTAAATTGTAAACCATTTTTCATATGGTGTTCACATTAAAAGAATAATATTCTTGGAATGTAGCCTTGAAAGAATTAGATTCTTGGTATTAATCATTAATAGTATTACATTATTGGCATGAATCCTTAATAGTATTATAATATTGTCATGAAGACTCGAAAGTATTATATGCTTGTCCTAAATCCATGAAAGAATTAGATTCGTGTCCTAAAGCCTTGATAGTATTAAATTATTAGCATGAATCCTTTAAAGAATGTGATTCTTATACTAAATCCTTTAATGTATTAGATCCTTGGAATGAAGTGATGAAAGTAAAAGATCTTTGGCATGAATCCTTAGTGGTATTTTATAAATATATATAGTAATAAATTTTATTTGTAGATATTTTAGTTGTTTCTTATCCATTATATTTTTCATCGTCTTATCCATGGATTTATTTTATTCTCAACTTATTGATTTAGTTGAATGTGTTTCAGATTATTACCTTTCTGTATTGATATTTCCTTATCTGGTTATTTGAATAGAATATTGAATTAGTTATTAACCATTATATATTGATTTATTTCCATTGATTCGTTATTTATTTTACATTACTTACCCTTACTAAGAATTTTAGATCACCCTTATTATGTTTACATTCCTGGGTTTATGGAGAAAAACATTGAATAATATTTCCAGTATTCACAGTATTTAATTTTATTATGTATTACATTTTATAATCTATTTCCCAATGTATCATTGGTATCAGTTATATAATATGGATTTTCTAGAATACTAAACAAATAGGACCTTGAGACTTTCATTACTTGTAATTCTTCTAATGTAATAAGATAATTCCTTGAATATGGGCTATGGGGCTCTGGGTCTTACAAATATCATATCGTAGAAAAAATTCAGCTCATTTCAGAGCCTGATGTGTTCAAAGGTGATATCATATCCCATTACCTACTTCGGCTCATATAGGAGCCTAAAGTTCCCTCAAGTAAGGTAATATATCAGAGTTCCTTTGTTACATTTCTATAATTTCACAATTTATTATCAAAGTTAATGATATTAAATTCACTAGTAAGATGAACATGTAATAATTTTTTCTTATCAGAAGAATGACAGTGTTTCCTTTCTTCTAATCACAAGTACGATAACCATGTTACCACCTATACTTCTCCATTGAATGACCATGTACCCATTACATTACTCACAAGTACAATGAACATGATACCATTTACAGTTCCCAGTTGAATGACCATGTTCCCATTACTTCACTATCATTTATAATGACCATGTTTCCATTAATACTTCTCAATTTAGAATGACCACATTCCCATTATTTTACGCATAATTAATTCATCAATCAATTATTCAACATCAATTTCATTAATAATTCAATAATTATTTTATGACATAAATACCCTTAATTAATTCCCTAATTAATTAGTGTCATCAAATACGTTCATTAATATATCAATTAATTATCTCAATTTAACCATATCAATATTACATAATTAATTCTGTAATTAATTATCTCAAATAAATAAACCAAATATATCATAAATAATTATACAATTAATTATTTCAAAAACACTAATCTCAATGTCACATAACTGATTATTCAATTAATTATCTCAAGGAAATTACCAAAATTTCTCAAAATTAAGTCTAAAATTATGCATTTCAGGACATGACATCAAAATCACATAATTAATTCTCTAATTAAATATCTCAAATTCATAACCCCATTATCTTATAATTAATTTTACTATTAATTATCATAAACCATCTGTCTCAATATATCATAATTAACTCAATAATTAATTATTTATTTCAAAAATAGAATTCTCCCATGATTAATTAAAAATTTAATTATCCAACTCTTTCAATTAAATATCCCAACAATCTACATTAATTAAATCACCAATTAATTAATCCAATTCGTTCAGTTTCATTATTATAACATTGTCCACTAATTAATTAACCAATTAATTAGTCTAAATCATTCCCATTAATTAATTCCACCACTAATTATCACATTCAAACCCATAAATTAATTAGCAAATTTATTGTCCATGCCAATCCCTTTAATTAGTTCACAATTAATAAATCACATTCAAACCCTTGAATCATTTTTCTGATTAATTATTATCGTCAATAAATAAATTAATTCACAATACATTGATCACATTACTTACATTAGTTAATTGATAAATTAATTAATCCCATCTATCTAATTATTTAATTCAGCTATTAAATAATCACTTTACGATTATTAATTAATACATCAATTAATTAATCCCATTTTTCATTCTCTTAAAAAATAATCACATTACTCATAATAAATAATTCATCAATTAATTAATCTCTTTATTAAATTAAATAATTATATAAAATAAACACTCACATTAATTAATTTATCTGTGAATTCATCCCTTTCATTAATTCAACAACTAAATAATCTATTTACTCACATTAATTAATTAATAAATTATTTATTCCCTTTATTTTCTTCTGAAATTAAATAATCACTTTACTCTTATTAATGAATTCTTCAATTAATTAATCAATTTATCTAATTCAACAAATAAATAACCACTTTACTCACATTAATTGATTTTTGAATTAATAAATCTTTTATTTAATTTTGTTAGGGAAAAATCCCTCCAGGTATCATTGAAACGTTTTTGAGTTGATTGTGTTTGTTTATAAAGTGGCCCATTGTGTTGTATTTGTTGAAAAAGAAGACCACGATGTACAAATTTGTTGACAAAGAGGGTTTTCATAGTGACATGTTGAGTTCAAGGGATGTTATTAACAATCCATGATTGATTAAAGAACCTTGACAATGGAATGGATGATCTGGAGTTGGTACAAAAAGAGCAGATAAAATGTGGTGTCGGTGTCTTTGAAGCTTGGAAACTTGTGCACTATATGTATTTCAACATCCGAACATCATAGTATGGGAAATGAAAGAGGGGAGTCCACGGGTTGTTTTTTATGCGCAAGTGACTAGGGCGACAGAGAATAGGGTAGCTGGACTTGTGTGCCGAGAGGAGACTTGTGTGCCAGTCCTCGGGGTGTCCAAAATGCCAATAAATATAGGTCCACCCCTCCTAATTTTCAAGAGAGCTAAAAACTTAGAGAAAATTAGAGCTCTAGTCGTGTAGGTGGTTCTGTCGCACAAGTGGTGGTTTGGTCATGCATGTATAAAGATACTCATAAGTTGCGTGACAGTTGATAGTTTTGCGCCAATATTGGTTTGGGAATAAAAGGGTATGTGTCTCCCATATTCATAGTTGAAGAAGGGGGTGTCGCACAAGTGGTTTGGTGACACTTGCTTGCGAGGTTTGGAGAAGTGTGAAAAATCATAGATAAGCGTGCCAAGAATAGAGATTCAAACATGTTTTTCTACGGTTGCATGAAAAGATGGAGTATTTCCTGGTACATCTAAGGTAATGTTGTATTAATCAGTGGATGAAAGTGGATCTTCAACAGAGCATCTATATACAGATGAAGATGCATTCATTTTTGATAGTTAAGGGTCCTACAAGTCTTCAAACTCTGAGCGGATCTTCTGAATAAGCAGTGAGCACACTTCAATTGAAAGAGCAGTGATATTTAATATTGTGATTGGTTATAAACAAAGAAGGACAATGATCCCACTCTAAACTTTGAAAAAAGTAGTGCACTTATAGTGAATTTGGTACATTGGAACATCGTTGGTGTATGCTCCCTGGATGTAGCCCAGTGAGGGTGAACCAAGTAAAATTTATGTGTCATGTGCATGCATTAAGATTCATTCATACTCTACAATGGGAAGGTGAGAGAGAAGATGGTTTTGTCTAACATCAAAACAATAACAAAAGGAATAGTTGTTTTAATAATTCATTCCATGATTCCCCACCCCGCTCTTAGGGAATCTACCCTACTGGACCTAACAAATTTAACAATTAAATAATCTCTTTACTCACATTAATTTTTTTCAATTAATTACTCCCCTTATATAATTTAACAATTTTATAATTTCTTTACTCGCAATAATAAATTAATCATTTAATTAATCACATTATCCAATTAAATAATTAAACAATCACTTCTGTTGCATTAATTATTTTATCAACAAATTAATCTCTTTATTTAATAAAATAATTAAATAATCTCTTTACTAAAATTGGTTAATTCATAATTTAATTCATCCATTTATTTAATTCAACAGTTAAATAATACATTTACTCACCTAAATTAATTCCACAATTAATTAACCCCTTTATTTAATTCAATAATTAAATATTCTCACAGCTCTCAATAATTAATTCCTCAATTAAAAAATCCCTTTATTTAATTCCAAAAATAAATAATCATGATACAACCACTAATTAATTTCCAAAATAATTAATTCCATAAAAAACAATTCAATATCCCCAATTAATTCTAAAATTAATTGATTCAACTCAATCTCATTATGAATTTTACAATCAGTTTATCACATAAATACCCTCAATAAATTCCTCAATTAATTAAGCACAAAAAACCCATTAATTAATTATCCAATTAATTAACCAGTATCCATAAATTCAATATACTATAATTAATTCAAAAATTAATTATATAATATATTTTTAATTAAAGTTGGATCCTCTACGAAATTAATTTATCATTTAATTATTATGGATCTAAAATCCCAATATCCAGATTTCATATTTCAATTAATTAATTAATATACCAAAATTGTTAATTTAATCAAGAACAAAATTTCTAAGCATATAATAGAAATTCTGTAATTACATACACATAATAGAAATTAAGACATTGAGATTTGAATTTTATACAACGTACCTCAAGAAAGGTGATGAAGAACACCCATCAACAAAAAACCCAATTTCCATGGAATAATGTCATAGAAAAAGATCTTGATTCAATTCCTAGAACTGGGAATTCAATTTATCAAGATATACCAAACCTAGATCTATATCAAGATCTAAAGTCATATAAACATCTCCCTTTTATCTAGTAAAAGGAGTAGAAGATATATATATATATATATATATATATGAGAAGAAAACACATATTGGGAGGTCAATAACATCAATACGCCCTTTTATTCACCAATAAGAGAGTTCAAGAGGCCTTCTAATTCATCTGGAAGGAAATAAAAATGCAAAATAATTATCTGTTTCATGTTGCGGTCAATTTGGGGTTAAAATAAGAGGTTCGGGAAACTAAAATCTAATTTATGGCTGATATCTTAAATTGTGCATGATTTCCTATATAGATTTTCATGATTTTTCTTAACCATGTGTCGTAACTTTACTCCTCTCCTAGGGGAGTTTCATGGTCTCTCCTATAGGGGTGCCTAATTTGGAAATTTGTTTTTCAATCATGTGAATTCCCTTTTCCTGGGTTTTCAAGGTTATCTAGGATGGGTGTATGGGGGTGGGAAAACCAGGTACCAACACTAAACCCCCCCCTTCTTTTTAAATTCTACAATTTTCACCCAAATGCACCCACGTTAAGACCCACACATGTTATACTCTAAACAAGAAAAAATATTATCTCAAAATAATCATGAAACATCTCTATAAAATTTTAGGATCATATAATCTCTCCACAATATAATAGCTCATCCATGATCTATACTCCCAATAATATCAAAGATAATGAGTCTAAAAGAACAAGCCACTAGGCCCTCTATTATATTTCTCTCTTCCAATATTCCTCTTGAACTCATCCATGTTTCCATAGAACATGAACTATAAACACAACCTTCCCCCGAAACACATTCTCATTATCATATACACATGAATCAGATACTCTTAAATGGATGCTTTGATGTTAATAACTACCCTCAAAACATAGAAAACATACTTCCCAACCCACTGTTCCTCTAACTAGTAAGATACCATCCAAAATTGACACTTAACTGTGCTATCAAAAACTACCTTCAAAATATGTACATCAACCACCTCCACGGCCCACATGGCCTTCCCAAGATGAATTTAAATGTTATCCTTATAGGCTCCTAAAATATAAACTATATTTTCCATATCTCCCTCTATCCAGCTCCAAATACACCAATTTTTATGTACAACCTCTAAGGGGACCCATATCCAATCAAATAAAATCAATTAGTTAGGCACAATGATGGAGATTTCATAGTGAACCTAGTGCAATGTCAAGGTAGGGGACATGATCCTCAATAATTGAAAGTATTCTAATTAATTTTTAATGAACACCACCACAATTCCTCCATTACTAATGTACCTCCCACAATGGAAATACCTTGATCTTTCAAAGGTCAATGGCTTCCCTACCTGATATCATCTCACCACACTGATCGAAAACAGATGGTCCCTCACACAACTCACAACTGAGTTCTTAAACTAGGAAATTCTCACCACCAAACTACCCACACCAAGTTCCAAATAAAAGAATGATTCATAATTAACAACACTAACATTGTGATGAAGGGGGATTAAAAAACCATTTAAAGGAATCCCCCTAATTTTCTGTCATACGATCATAACAGAGGCATTATCACTACCCTTAACCATCCCACACATAGGTCCAAATTAACAAGGGTATACACATTCTCTTTATTCTTTTTTCCCATTTAGAAACCCATTTATTCTAACATTGAATCATTTTAAAATCTTTCTCAATTTCATGTTACACACCATTTTTCATTTCAATTTCACAAGCACAGAAAAAAAAATTAAACATCAAAAACTTACCCATAACATGTATTCTGGAGAGTTACTAAACTGATGCATTTAATAATAAACCTAAGATCCTAGAATGATGCATGCATACTCTACTCTCACTCCATACTGGTCCATTAATTAAATATCAAAAAAAAATTGAAATAATAATCACATCACACAACAAGTGTGTCACCCAAGTTGAAATAACATTCAACTTTAATAGAAAATTACAATAACTATAATCCCACCCTGGGTACTTTGGTTCTCACCCATACATAAGAAAGATACAATCGTGAATGAGCTCATAAAAAAGAAATGAGCCTTCCTAGTTTCATGTATAACTTTCCCAAAACAATAATACAAAATAATAAAGAAAAGAAAACTCCTCCAATACAACTTTGTTACGTCCCGACCTTGGTGCCACACCCTCGTGCCCCAAGCCGATCTGCAACATGAAGTCAACCATTCCTCCCCATGAGCTAGAGGTGTCCTACTAGAAGCGAGGATACGATAAGTCAGTCATGGGGAGACTATTCCCTCTTTTATCAAAGTAATACATCTATAGAAATAAATAAAAAATAGTGAAAGCATATATTATCATAAACAATACCATAATCTTATGATAATGAAAGTAAAAAAATAAAGTATCCATCTAAAATAGAAAACATTTCTTGCTAATTTAAGTGTCAAGTGTCTCTAATTGAACTTAATAGTAAAGATAATGATAAAACCCAAGCATGTCACAAACCACATCTAGTTCCATCATCCATGCTTCATCCAAACACACCCATCAATCTCAGAGAATTTTCCCTTAACTAGTCCATAAAACTAAAATTCTATTCAGGTACCAATCTAAAATCCCATGTAGGGTATGAGTAAAAATATGTAGGCCATCACAAATGGAATCGAAAAATATTTAGTCAAATATTTTATGTAGTTGTATAAACATATAAATAAAATTCATATATAAATATTTATCACATTATCATTTATTCTTTACTTAACCACATTAGTAGTAGGGTTCCTAAGGTCACCCATTCATTAATGCCTACTATGTCTTATGTTGGAACCTGAAGTGTTTCTAGGTAAAATCATATCTTAATACCCACTTCAACTCATGATGACGCCCAAAGTATTCAAAGGTGATTTCATATCTCAAGACCTTCTTCATCTTCGTCCAGTTCCGGAAGTGTTTCTTGGTAATATCAAATCTTAATACTTTCTTCACCACATATTGAATCCCAAAGAATTCAAAGGTGGTTTCATATCCCAATAAATTCTTTGGATCATGCCGAATCCCAACGTATTCTCATGTGACGTCATATATTAAAGTAAATTTTTTACTGTTCTTTAATTTCACACTAAATTGCCAACGTTGCCTATAATAAATTCACATTTATTATGACCATGTTACCATTCATACTTCAAAATAGAATGATCATTTTCCCATTCCTTTGCTCACAAGTACAATAACAATGTTTCCTTTTATACATATCAATTGAATGACCATGTTCTCATTCCTTTACTCACATGTTCAATGACCATGTTTCCATTTATACTTCTCAATTGAATGATCATGTTCCCATTCTGTTACATAACCGTACAATTACTATGTTATAATTTATATTTCGAAATTTAGAATGACCATGTACCAATTATTTTACACGTAATTAATTCATCAATTAATTATTCAATATCGAATTTATTAATAATTCTATAATTATTTTATCTCATCAATACCATTAATTAATTACCCAATTAATTAGGTACGTCAAATCCATTGACTAATTCATCAATAAATTATTTCAAGACAACTTCCTCAATGTCACATATTTAATTCTATAATTAATTGTCTCAAAGAAATAACCCAAATATCTCTTAATTAATTTTAAAATTAATTTATCCAATCCAACTATATCAATGTCTCGTGACTAATTCTATAATTATTCATCTCCAAGAAATAACCCCAATATCTCTAAAATATTTCTATAATTAATCATTTCAAGAGATGACATCAAAAGAACATAATTAATTCTACAACATATAATCCCAAAGTAATAACCCCATTATAACATAATTAATTCTACCAATAATTATCAACAATCATATATCTCAGTATATCATAAATAGTTCAACAAATAATTATCCAATTCACAAATCTCATTGTCTAATAATTAATTCCATAATTAATTATTCAATTTTAACAATTAAATAACCCAATAATACACATTAACTATTCACATATTAATTAATCTAATTCATTAAATTTCATTATTACAACAATATACCTTAATTAATTTACCAATTAATTAATCTAACTCATTCCGATTAATTAATTACACCATTAATTAACACAATAAAACCCTACAATTAGTTCTCCAATTATTTATCCATATCAATCCCATTAATTAATTCATAATTAATTAATCAAAATCAAACCCTTATATTAATTAACCAATTATTTTTCCATGTCAATGCATATATTAATTTACAATAAATTGATCACCTTACATCTATTAATTAATTCATCAATTAATTAGTCATGTTAATCTCATTATTTAATTCAACTATTTAATAATCGATTTTCTCCCAATAATTAAGATATCTATTAATTAATCCCATCAGTCCCATTATTTTATTCTATAAATTAAATAGACACATTAATAATTTTAATTAATTACTCAATTAATTAATCCCTTGATTTAATTCAATAACTAAATAATCTCAATTCCCACATTAAATAATTATTCAATTAATTAATACATTTATTTATTTAGATAATTATTTAATTTCTTTACTCGCATTAATTATTTCAGAAATTAATTAATTCATTTATTTATTTCAATAATTAAGTACTCTCTTTACCCATATTAGTTAATTGGTCAATTAATTAATCACTTTATTTGATTAAAAAAATTAAATAATCTATTTACCTACACTAATTAGTTTGTTATTTAATTAATCCATTAATTTAATTCAATAATAAAACAATCACTTTAATCACATTAATTTTTCAATTAATTAATCTCTTTATTTTATTCAACAATTAAATAATATCTTTACCCCATTAATTAATTCGACAATTAATTAATACCTTTATTTAATTCAAAAATTAAATAATATATTACTCACATTAATTAATCAATCAATCAATTAATCCCCTTATTTAATTCAAAAATTAAATAATCTATTCACTCGTGTTAATTTATTCATCTATTAATTAATACCATTATTTAATTAAACACCTAAATTGTATCTTTACTCACATTAATTTATTCATCAATTAACTATTCCCATTATTTAATTCAACAATCATATAATCTCATTAATCACATTAAATAATTCATCAATTAATTAATCCCTTTATTTAATTTAACAGTTAAATAATCATGATACACCCATTAATTAATTCATCAAATAATAATTTCCATCTAAAATAATTCAATATACCAAATTATTTCATCAATTAATTATTATATCTGAATTAATTCAATATCCATAATTAAATCATCAATAAAATTTTCCAACTCAATCTCAATACTAATTTAACAATAATTTTACCACATGAATTTCCTTAATTATTTCCCAAAATAATTATGCAAGCTGAACCCATTAATTAAATTACTATTTAATTAAACAGAATCGACCAATTCAATATTCAATAATTAATTCAAAAATTAGTTATCTAATTCAATACCTATAAAAATATCAATCTCTATTTAATCAATTTAAAAGTTAATTATTCATGATCTAAAATATCAATTTCACAACTTCACATTTCATTTAATTAATTAAAACACCAAATTAGTTAATTTAACCAATAACACATTAGATAAATATTTTATATCAATTCTATAATTGAATACACATTATTTTAATTTTGATAATGGGCTTTCAATTTTAGACCACCAACCTTAAGAACGATGATGAAGAATGATCGCCAATGGAAAACACCAATTTAGTGGAATAACAACATAGACTGAGATCTTGATTCAAATCCAAGATTCAATATTTAGATCTATAAACATATATCAAACAGAGTTAAAAATCCTTTTTCAATAGTAGATAAACATCCCTCCATTATCTGGTAAGAGGGTAAAAGAGATAGATAGATCTAAATAAGAATAACACAGATACTAGAAGGTGCAGATCTTTAATCAACCCTTCAATTTTCTAGAAAGGAGGTTTGGAGGGAATATAATCTATCCATAAGCCTCCTAAAAATTAAATAACATTTTATGTTGAGTTTGTGATGAATGGTTGTAGAAATATGGGGTTCGGGAGAATAAATTCAAGTTTCTAGGTGACGTTAAAAATCATTCAAGGTTTCTACATAGTGCTGCATGGTTTTCCATAAATGTGTGCCCTAACTGTGTGCCTCACTTAGGGGTGTCACACTATCTCTCCTAGGATGGTGCATAATTTTGAAAACTATGTGTTATCCTTTCAAATACCCTCTTCCTAAGTTCACATGGTTATCTGGGTTTGGTGTATGGTTTGGGAAAACTGTGCACCAACCATAAAATGCCTCTTTTCCTTCAGAAATTCTCCAATTTTCACCCAATCACACCCAAGTTAAGACCCAAAAATGTTATACTCAAAATACATTAAAATAATACATTTAAAAAATCTTGATGCATCTCCAAAAAAATTAGTATATTACAATATTCCTATAAATCTTTTGTCTTAGGTGATTGATATGAAAACAGCCCTAGGAATGAAGAGAGAAAGATTACCCATTTCATATTTTATAGTTTCTCTCTATAAGAGATTGATCATACCTTGAATTTTATGTTTCTTTTTATGAAACCACTTTCCGTCAATCTTATGATATATTTGATTATTTATTAAAAGTAATGTATCGAGTGTTATCTTTATGTAGTATCTTTTACTACATATAATGAAGTAATTTATGTTATTCTAGTAGAATAGTACCTAAGGATGAGTATAGAGATACCACCTTTTCTAAAAATGGGAATCATAATTTTAGTGTTTTCTTTTGACCTGGAGCAAGAATCATTGACAGATGATCTCCCTCTTATTTACCATGAACTTCTCGATGTTCTTCCATCTGATTTTTCTGGATTTCTCCCAATAAGATATGTATAATTCTCCATTAATTTAATGTATCATACTCAACCGTTGTATATTCCATCTTACCGTATGGAATAATATGATAAGAAGGATTTGAAAACTCAATTGGATGACCATTTAATGAAATCCTTCGTATTCCAAAGTGTGTCAACTTGGGTGGAAGTTGTTAGCTTTTTGAATAAAGATGATAGAACACTAAGTATATGTGTTTATTACCAAAAAATCAATCAATTCACTAAAATGAAAAAAAAATTATACGGGTCAGTTATTTGATTAATTATTACCATCGTAATAAATGGTTCGCTGTGATTTTTGTAACACCCCAAGATTTCATAGTGTGTTATTTCTTCAAAATAATTCAATAACTTGCACTACACACAACACCGAGTTCAATCACACCATGACTTACAAAAAAAAAGCCATTCAAAAGAGGTTATGAATAGTATTATCTAAATTTTAAACTTTATATAATCCTTATAATTTTAGAATCCATATTATGAATTTCTTTGATATAATGCAACAACAAATTCATTTTCAGTATTGCACTTTTATCAACTTTTAATAGTGAACCCTTTTTAAATACAATATTTTAAACTTTTTGACTAAATGGGGACATCAAAAATTTAAAATGAAACATCCCAAGCTTCCACGGTACGCTTTCTTTAAATAATACAGTAGCGTGTGTTGTACGCAACCTTGAGTTTTAACACACACCACAACCAATCAAACAAGCCGTTATCAATAGTAATACCTAATTTTCGAAATTATATATATTTTATATTTTAAAATGGACTTCATTTCTGGATTCAGAATATCGAATTTAGCCTAAGGTGAAATTTTGGTACATTTCGGATAACTTTCATATTTTTATGAATAGTGAAAATTACTAAATTTTAATTAAAAACAACTTTTTTAATCAAAATAATTAATAGTGATAAATTATGAATTTGAGTGGTTTTAAAGTATATTTAGAATATTTTTTTACCATTTAATATAATTTTGGTCATTAGACATAATTTTACAATTAAACCGGACATAAACAAGTGTCAATCTTTTGATAGTTATTATCTCTTAAAAACACGCTTTTTGTTTTGACAGCGGGAATTAATTTTAAATTAATTTCTGCCACTTCTGTGTTTTGAATTTAGAAAAATGGATTCAATATTTTGAATCAGGATGTTCAAATTGTGTAAGTATGTAACTTTTATTTTTAGATATTTTGAATAATTACTGCGGTAAATATTTTATTTACCATGGTTAAGGGTAAATCCGGTAAATAAGGGTTACAAAAATAATATTATAATAATACTAAATTATCCTAAAACGTGTCTTAACCCTATTGGTTGATACATGGTCGACCATGGGCATATTTGGGTCGATTTTGGGACCCCATGGATCCACTTGTAAGTGATAATGACACTTTATTTTAATTAAGTTAAAATGAATACAAAAATGACACAAGCATATATCTTTTAGAAAAACAATTGTTACATAGGGTTATGTATGTTGGATTTAAATTATAAATATTATTTAGAAATATAAAATGATTTCCTACATAATGATATTTTATTTATAATTTTTAGACATTATATAATTTATTTTATTTATGACACAATGATGATGCAGTAATTACTATAATAGTGAAATTGATATTATAAATACCCAAATAAATATAATATGAAACTTTTAATTAATTAAACTAATTTTATAGGATAATATGATATATTAGGATTGTTTTAATTGACTTTGTTTGAATTAATAAATATTTTATGAGTTTCAAAAAAATCAACTATTGAATAGTGTCAAAATTGACATAAAAGAGTTCTTAAAACAAATATTATATTATTAATTGATATTAAATTCCTAAAAATCTATGGTTCGGCCAAGAGACTTATATCATGATAGGTTCATCATTAATGGACCACTTGAGGGTCTCTTGGATGTATATAGTAATTTTATTAACCATATTATATAAAAATACAAAGAGACATTGTAAAAGTGAAACTAATTAACTTAGAGTTAATACTTAAAGATAAGGTTAATATAAGTACCCAAACCTGTCTAAATTCTATTGGTTGAGTTGTTTTCAACCCATCACCACCTTAACCTTTTAATAATCAACTTTGGATCCATTAGAAACCGAATATGAATTTATTATAAATTAATATTTCTAGCTTTTCCAAAGGTGCCCCTCACCCCTCTTATAAAAGGGCACTCCTCCTTCTCATTTCTTCACACCTTCAAAGCCTTTTGGTTCGGCCAAACTCTGCCCAAATACTCTCCCAACATCCCTCACTACAACATAGAGGCCATATTTTGATCATAAATCCAATTTAAGGATCCCTTTTGATCAAATCAAAAGGAAGAACCCGAAGAAGAGGTAATGTTTTCACCACCCCTTTTAATGTTCCTTTCTTCTTCCACTTCTTCTTTCTTTGTTCTTACCATTCTAAAATAATAAATACAGTATCTCACATATACTGTGATGTTATTATAAATATTGTACAACCATATTCAGTATTCTATCCACCCTTTGAATAACATGTCACCATACGTGCGTACGTACGGCTTTCCGTCTCCATGTCGTGGTGTAACTGTTATTCAATATATTATTATTTGGATGTGTATAATAATGATGTGTAACTCATGTAAATGAAAATATAACATGTTAATGATTCTGTATATATGATATACCATCCATTTATATATTATTTTAATATCAAAAGAATGATATTGTCGCTCGTGCGTACGTACGGACTACCGTCTCCACGAACGCGATGAGATTCATTCTCCATCGTATCCATTCAAGTATAATTATCATTTGATGATTTAAAAATGATGTTTAAGGACTTGATATCATTCTGGATATGAATAAGATACAACAAACATGGATTATGAAACAAAACATATAAAAGAAAATGAGTAAGTTAACACCCGAAACGACGATAATTCTAAGATATTATTAACAAATCAATGTTAAAAGATCATATATGATATCATATTAATATATATGATTCTTGTATAATTTAATAACAATTATTTAACCATTATACATGAGGTTAACCTACCCCAACCAAGGAAATGTACAAGGTAAGGGATTTTCTTATCTCACTTTCAATTCCGTGAGATTTCCATTGTTCGCCACTAAATTATTGAAAGTGGTGTATTGTGTACTGCCATTTGATATATATTATCATGATTATATTTATATTCATGTTATTATGTAAATAATTTTGTGGTTATTAAATTTTGTTCATACGACTCAGTTGATTACAACGTGGTAAGGGGTTTTCATCTCACTCCTTATTCCCGTGAGATTCCTGCCATATTGCCACCATTACCTTTTGTGTGGTGTATGTACTGCCCATAATTATATTATTTGTGTAATACACTCTAATTTATGTGTAATTACATATTAATTGTATGATACCTCTTTCATGGGTTGTATGTTTCATAAGTTACCAAATTGTTCAGGGTTATTTCACAATCTCTTCATTATCCGAGGTTGTTTATACGTAATAATCTACTGGGATATCTTTATCATCCACATCCATGTTTCTTAATAATGTATTTCAAAACATTTTTACTATTTACAAGAATATGGGTTAAAGTCATTTATACCCTTATGTGTTTCTAAAGTAATCATTCCGTTGTTTTCCAAACAAGACACTTTTAACCTTTTCGACAAATTTAAGGTAAGAATGTTTTTTTAACTTATACGGCGGGTGCGGCTATTTACCACCGTAATAAAATCATCAAAGTTTTCCTTACAAGCTTATAATAATATTTTCAAATTGAATGCATTATTTTTAAAGAATGTTACTTTTAAAATGATTTAAAAAAAGAGATATTTCTCTAAAATAATTTTGATTTCATCTATGTCAACATTCTTTGATGGCTTTTAAGCTTATTTGAAGTTGATTTATTATGATACAAAACATCCATATTTTATTGAAGGTTTTGTGCTATTTTTGACTATGGATAAGTTATTCTTATGTCACTCATGGTTTTTGTTTAGAGTATTGACATTTCATAAGTTATTTGTAATCCGAATGTTTATGTTATATTTCAAACTTTCATTCAGATGAATGTGTTAGACAAGTATGTTCTGGGTTGGGGACCGGTAAAAGTAAGCCCTCCGGTTTGGTCTCCAGTTATTAGAGGAACTCCGGTTTGGTCTCCGGTTATTAGAGGCACTCCGGGTTGGTGTCCGGTTATTAGAGGCACTCCGGGTTGGTGTCCGATTATTAGAGGCACTCCGGGTTGGGTTCCGGTTACAGTTAGCCCCAAGGTCTTGGGATGAGGCCTTGACAAAGAAATTAAAGTTCATCATTATGCATTCCAACATTATGAAAGTGGTTAGTGATTTTGCATGTGATTATTAGATTTGTAGAATATCCATGTGAATGAGTAAATGGAATTATTTCATTTTATTTATGCCATACAATGTTGAAAGTTCAAGTTTGAAAGGCTGTTGTTTTAGTTATACATTGCCTTAAATGTTTATTCTCATTTATGAAAGTTTCCGCTATATTGTTATCCTTACTAGGCATTTGATCTCACCCCTTTTCTATGTTTTATTTTTCCCAGGAAGTGAAGAAGTAAATTATGAATGACCTGCAGGGATATTATGTTGGGTTATGAGTGTGGATTATGGAGACATTATGTTGTTGTAGTATTTTTTCATTTTACGATGTAATGTAAAACTTATGAATATATCTAGTGTTTCCAAGGCTACTAAACCAATTGGTCTTTCGAGATTTGATCTTTCTTGTGATCATGCCAATGTTATGTAATAATGCACCGAATCTGGGTAACTAGGGTCGGGGTGTTACAGTTGGTATCAGAGGGAGGTTTAGTACAAACCTTGGAAGCTAGATTTAGATAAACTCTGATTAGATCACGTAGACCTAAGATGAACTTTGAGGATTAGTGTAGAAAAACGTCCTAGAATTTTGGTATTGTAGAGATTTTGTGAGTTTTCCGAGCAATACATCCTTGTCTGGATACGAGCAGGTAGAGGTGGCTCTGGCACAGATGTACCTAGGGGTAAAACCCGAAAACACCGCTTTGAGCTAGACTCGAATGGGAACTAGTGCACAACAACGGGCCTTGCTGCACTCTTGGTTATGACACTCCCGGGGGATATGCTTAGGATAATTCTCATTTTCTTTACAAACCATTATGAAGGGTTTATGAGTATATACATCCTCAAAGGAGACATTTTTATGATTATGGATTATATCCATAAATAGTTCAATTTATGTGAAGTGTTTTATAAGTATGGGATTATGTATTTTGATTCATAAACGGATCTAGTGTATGCTATTGTTTAGAAATGGCGCCCAGTAGAAGGAATGAGAACTCGAGAAATTCACATGATCCAAAGAGAAGTAAGGATCATATCTTTCATGGTCTTAAGCTAGAATTTATAAGAGAAATAGTCTCCTATGTATTATCATCATATGAAGAAATAATATCATGTGTTGATAAGATAAGTAAAGAGTTTACTGAGTCCTATGGCTTTGAAGGGAAGCAAGAGAAGAAAAGGATGGAAGAGAGAAAGATGGATAAAGGGAAGACGGAAAAGAAGAATTTTCCCATATGTGGTAACTGTGGAAAGAAACACCCTAGAACTTGCCTGAAAGGAATGAGAGTTTGTTATAAGAGTGGAGGAAAAGGGAACAAAGTACGTGACTGCAAGGGTAAGAAAATGGTTTCAAATGTACAATGCTTCATTTGCAAGGAGTTTGGACACTACGCGAACCTATGTCCCAGTTATCAGACTATGCCTCAAATGATGTTATTGGATAATAATCAAGTTATGATACTGCCACCGATGAATAGGAATGATTAGAGTTCTTATGTTGATTATGTCAATTGAGTGTTGTATCAACAATGTACTTGTTATAATAATTATGGAGTATATAAGGATTGTATTGCAGTACTATTTCATTAAGGACTTGAGATTGTGTGGAACAAAGAAAAGTGACTCAATAGCAGGATAAATTTTTGGAAAATATATGGTTGAGAGAATGATAAATCATAATATAGTTCTGATAATGAGGTAGTGATTTTGGAATAATATGTGATTGTTTTAGATAAATTATATTGGGTATTCTTGACTACCTTGGAACTGATTAATGATTTGTATATTCCATCATTGTTGGGGTTTAAAACATTTTTGGATTAATGAAGTATATCCAGCATTCTATATGGAATAAGGGAGCATGAATGTAATCAATAAGGAATATGGTAATACATGATGAAGGTATTCATATGATATTACGGGGTAAAAAGGATCTATATTATGTTTACCTTCCTTATAAATGTTGGACTGTGAGTTTGGACAGAAGTATTTTGGATAGTTCTAGTTTGGATTATTTTGGATTGCCATTAAAGGACAACCCGGAGGTCGGGCGACAACCCGTCGCGTCCGGCAAGGCTGCGAGACTTGAACCCGCAACTGAAGGGCGACAAGGGTGTATCACCTACCACTAGCCCACGAGATGTCCTGGATTAAATAATGTAGTTTTTATTAAAAGATCTTATAGATGAATTATAAATTCGTTTATTTTGGAACCCTATACGAATAGTGTAAATAGAATTCTTTTACATTCTATTATCTTTTAGAGTGAAAGATGAGTTTGTGGTAGAAATTTATTAATGGATAAAACTCTAATTATAAAGTAAGTATATCTCCTTATGATCTTAGCCAATCTCATAAATAAATTCCTCAATATTAAGAAAAGAAACTTAGAACAAAAATGTTTTCCTAGATGGTACCTTAAATCATCACTAATTTATGGATTTGGGATTGTTGTCTATTTCATAGCCATGTTCTCTACCACTCTCCATCAGATAATTGATGGTTAGATTTTTCTTCCATATCCATATTTTCCTACATGGAACCCTAGTATGTGTTATTTTCGGTAATCTTCATACTTTCGACTCTTTATTTTAAATAGAGGCCTCATTAATTCATTTTTCGATGTGGGATTTCAACTAATATATTTTGAAACGTCAAAAATGTGTTATCATAATACCCTATGTTTTGTTGAACCGATGGTATTTCAAATCATCATAGATTGATGAATTTAAGGACCTTAATTTTATACTTGTTTCTGATTGATGACCTCAATCACTACCTATAAATATTTACGTTTTTCCTCCAATTATATGTCTCTAATTTCCACCAATGTTCTCCTAATCGAGATCATAATTTGGTGGTGACCCTTTCATTTCTCTTTTCCTCATATTAAGACTAAATTTTAGTAACCCAATTTCCGATGTGGGTTTTCCCACAAATATATTTTCTATTTTCAACCTTTTATTTTCGAAGAACAATTTCAAATTTCGAGGATGCAATTTATTGAAGGAGGGGAGAATGTAACACCCCAAGATTTCATAGTGTGTTATTTCTTCATAATAATTCAATAACCTGCACTACACGCAACACCGAGTTCAATCACACCATGACATACAAAAAAAAAGCCATTCAAAAGAGGTTATGAATAGTATTATCTAAATTTTAAACTTTATATAATCTTTATAATTTTAGAATCCATATTATGAGTTTCTTAGATATAATGCAAGAACAAATTCATTTTCAGTATTGCACTTTTATCAACTTTTAATAGTGAACCCTTTTTAAATACAATATTTTAAACTTTTTGACTAAATGGGGACATCAAAAATTTAAAATGAAACATCCCAAGATTCCAAGGTATGCTTTCTTTAAATAATACAGTAGTGTGTGTTGTACGCAACCTTGAGTTTTAACACACACCACAACCAATCAAACAAGCCGTTATGAATAGTAATACATACTTTTCGAAATTATATATATTTTATATTTTAAAATGGACTTCATTTCTGGATTCAGAATATTGAATTTATCCTAAGGTGAAATTTTGGTACATTTCGGATAACTTTCATATTTTGATGAATAGTGAAAATTACTAAATTTTAATTAAAAACAACTTTTTTAATAAAAATAATTAATAGTGATAAATTATGAATTTGAGTTGTTTTAAAGTATATTTAGAATATATTTTTACCATTTAATATAATTTTGGTCATTGGACATAATTTTACAATTAAACCGGACATAAACAAGTGTCAATCTTTTGATAGTTATTATCTCTTAAAAACACGCTTTTTGTTTTGACAGCGGGAATTAATTTTAAATTAATTTCTGCCACTTCTGTGTTTTGAATTTAGAAAAATGGATTCAAAATTTTGAATCAGGATGTTCAAATTGTGTAAATAGGTAACTTTTATTTTTAGACATTTTGAATAATTACTGCGGTAAATATTTTATTTACCATGGTTAAGGGTAAATCCGGTAAATAAAGGTTAAAAAAATAATATTATAATAATAATAAATTACTCTAAAACGTGTCTTAACCCTATTGGTTGATACATGGTCTACCATGGGCATCTTTGGGTCGATTTTGGGATCCCATGGATCCACTTGTAAGTGATAATGACACTTTATTTTAATTAAGTTAAAATGAATACAAAAATGACACAAGCATATATCTTTTAGAAAAACAATTGTTACATATGGTTATATATGTTGGATTTTAGATTATAAATATTAATTAGAAATATAAAAAGAGTTCCTACATAATGATATTTTATTTATAATTTTTAGACATTAAATAATTTATTTTATTTATGACACAATGATGATGCAGTAATTACTATAATAGTGAAATTGATATTATAAATACCCAAATAAATATAATATGAAACTTTTAATGAATTAAACTAATTTTATAGTATAATATGATATATTAGGATTTATTTAATTTACTGTGTTCGAATTAATCAATCTGTTATGAGTTTCACAAAAATCAACTATTGAATAGTGTCAAAATTGACATAAAAGAGTTCTTAAAACAAATGTTATATTATTAATTGATATTAAATTTCTAAAAATCTAAGGATCGGCCAAGAGACTTATATCATGATAGTTTAATCATTAATGGACCACTTGGGGGTCTCTTGGATGTATATAGTAAGTTTATTAACCATATTATATAAAAATACAAAGAGACATTGTAAAAGTGAAACTAATTAACTTAGAGTTAATACTTAAAGATAAGGTTAATATAAGTGGCCAAACCTGTCTAAATTCTATTGGTTGAGTTGTTTTAGACCCATCCCCACCTTAACATTTGAATAATCAACTTTGGATCCATTAGAAACCGAATATGAATTTATTATAAATTAATATTTCTAGCTTTTCCAAAGGTGCCCCTCACCCCTCTTATAAAAGGGCACTCCTCCTTCTCATTTCTTCACACCTTCAAAGCCTTTTGGTTCAGCCAAACTCTGCCCAAATACTCTCCCAACATCCCTCACTACAACCTAGAGGCCTTAGTTTGATCAGAAAGCCAACCTAAGGAGCCCTTTTGATCAAATCAAAAGGAAGAACACGAAGAAGAGGTAATGTTTTCACCACCCCTTTTCAAGTTTCTTTCTTCTTCCACTTCTTCTTTCTTTGTTCTTACCATTATAAAATAATAACTCCAGTATCTCACATATACTGTGATGTTATTATAAATATGGTACAACCATATTCAGTATTCTATCCACCCTTTGAATAACATGTCACCATACGTGCGTACGTACGGCTTACCGTCTCCACGTCGTGGTGTAATTGTTATTCAATATATTATTATTTGGATGGGTATAATAATGATGTGTAACTCATGTAAATAATAAATATAACATGTTAATGATTCTGTATATATGATATACCATCCATTTATATATTATTTTAATATCAAAAGAATGATATTGTCGCTCGTGCGTACGTACGGACTACCGTCTCCACGAACGCGATGAGATTCATTCTCCATCGTATCCATTCAAGTATAATTATCATTTGATGATTTAAAAATGATGTTTAAGGACTTTATATCATTCTGGATATGAATAAGATACAACAAACATGGATTATGTAACAAAACATATAAAAGAAAATGAGTAAGTTAACACCCGAAACGACGATAATTCTAAGATATTATTAACAAATCAATGTTAAAAGATCATATATGATATCATATTAATATATATGATTCTTGTATAATTTAATAACAATTATTTCACCATTATACAGGAGGTTAACCTACCCCAACCAAGGAAAAGTACAAGTTAAGGGATTTTCTTATCTCACTTTCAATTCCGTGAGATTTCCATTGTTCGCCACTAAATTATTGAAAGTGGTGTATTGTGTACTTCCATTTGATATATATTATCATGATTATATTTATATTCATGTTATTATGTAAATCATTTTGTGGTTATTAAATTTTGTTCATACGACTCAGTTGATTACAACGTGGTAAGGGGTTTTCATCTCACTCCTTATTCCCGTGAGATTCCTGCCATATTGCCACCATTACCTTTTGTGTGGTGTATGTACTGCCCATAATTATATTCTTTGTGTAATACACTCTAATTTATGTGTACTTACATATTCATTGTATGATACCTCTTTCATGGGTTGTATGTTTCATAAGTTACCAAATTGGTAAGGGTTATTTCACAATCTCTTCATTATCCGAGGTTGTTTATACGTAATAATCTACTGGGATCTCTTTATCATCCACATCCATGTTTCTTAATAATGTATTTCAAAACATTTTTACTATTTACAAGAATATGGGTTAAATTCATTTATACCCTTATGTGTTTCGAAAGGAATCTTTCCGTCGTTTTCCAAACAAGGCACTTTTAACCTTTTCGACAAATTTAAGGTAAGAATGTTTTTTTAACTTATACGGCGGGTGCGGCTATTTACCGCCGTAACAAAATCATCAAAGTTTTCCTTACAATCTTATAAGAATATTTTCAAATTGAATGTATTATTTTATAATTATGTTACTTTTAAAATTATTTAAAAAAAAGAGATATTTCTCTAAAATAGTTTTGATTTCATCTATGTCAACATTCTTTGATGGCTTTTAAGCTTATTTGAAGTTAATTTATTATGATACAAAACATCCATATTTTATTGAAGGTTTTGTGCTATTTTTGACTATGGATAAGTTATTCTTATGTCACTCATGGTTTTTGTTTAGAGTATTGACATTTCATAAGTTATTTGTAATCCGAATGTTTATGTTATATTTTAACCTTTCATTCAGATGAATGTGTTAGACAAGTATGTTCTGGGTTGGGGACCGGTAAAAGTAAGCCCTCCGGTTTGGTCTCCGGTTATTAGAGGAAATCCGGTTTGGTCTCTTGTTATTAGAGGCACTCCGGGTTGGTGTCCAGTTATTAGAGGCACTCCGGGTTGATGTCCAGTATTAGAGGCACTCCGGGATGGGTTCTGGTTATAGTTAGCCCCAAGGTCTTAGGACGAGGCCTTGACAAAGAAATTAAAGTTCAACATTATGAATTCAAACCTTATGAAAGTGGTTAGTGATTTTTCATGTGATTATTCGATTAGTATAATATCCATGTGAATGAGTAAATGGCATTATTTCATTTTATTTATGCCATACAATGTTGAAAGTTCAAGTTTGAAAGGATGTTGTTTTAGTTATACATTGCCTTAAATTTTTATTATCATTTATGAAAGTTTCCACTATATTGTTATCCTTACTGGGCATTTGAGCTCACCCCTTTTCTATGTTTTATTTTTCCCAGGAAGTGAAGAAGTAAATTATGAATGACCTGCAGGGATATTATGTGGGGTTATGAGTGTGGATTATGGAGACATTATGTTGTTGTAGTAGTTTTTCATTTTATGATGTAATGTAAAACTTATGAATATATCTAGTGTTTCCAAGGCTACAAAACCAATCGGTCTATCGAGATTTGATCTTTCTTGTGATCATTCCAATGTTATGTAATAATGCACCGACTCTGGGTAACTAGGGTCGGGGCGTTACAATTTTCATTAATATGGTAATCATTAGGTTAGAATTAAATAATCTAACATCTATAAGACCTCCATTAAGAGTAGGTATTCCCAAAACAATATAATGTTATGTCTTTTGGTAAAAGATATGTACCTATAGTTTTTATGGAACTGGTTAATGTGATATTTCTTGAGTATCTTGATTCAATCTTGGGGGAATATTTGGATTTTATCTTGGTTTACTACAAAACCAAGGAGATTCATGTGCATAAATTTAGATCAGTTCAAAATATTTTGATAAATCATTGACTTTATGCCAAGATTTAGAAATGCAATTTATGGATTTGACAAGTCAAGATATTGGGACCTGTAGTCTTGAAACATGGTATTTACATTGAACTAAAAAAGGTGGAAGATTTTATGACATAGGATTGAACACATAATGTTTTCAAGATATGAAGCTTCATTTTCATGGGAGGATATCATCGTAGGTTTGTTAAAAATTTCCCATAGTTGGATTCACCAATAAACACTCTAAATTTAAAAGGATATACATTCTTTCAGGTTATGAAGTGTTGAAATTTATTTGATGGGATGAAATTTATTTATACTTCTACATCATTGTTAAATATTCTAGAATCTGAGTAGGGTTATTGGGTCATTTATAATGAATTTTGTTTGGGTTTGGGAGGTATCCTTATAAAGGGTGCTACGATTCCAAATAGCATATTCTACATAATAAGAACTATGTGACCCATTATCTTAATCATATATACATGAATCATGGTTTTAATGGTGGGAGGCTTTCACTTTTCTAATGAAGGTTTACCATCTTTTCTTACCACAAAACGATGTTCTATTTATTCTCTAAAAAATAGTTTAACCATTAGTAGAGACGATGGTAGATGTTTCTAAAATATTTTTATTTAGGAACTATTTATACTCCATTTAAGGATAATTTTATTTATGATGATTAGAGAAGTATTATCCCACTCTATGATATGAAAGAATAATTAAAATTATTGAATTAGATAAATCCCATTTCTCAATTACATTTGGGATTCTAGGATTGTGAGATTTTGGTTTTTGTGGGAATAATTCATTTTAACTCCACTATTTGGTGGATAAATATTCTGGATCAGCATATTAAAAAAACATTATGCATTAGGAACATTTTTTTGTAGGGACACCAATGGGGAGTGTTCATTCCATTCAGAGGGAATCCTATGTTTTTCTAACTGGTGTGTTGTAGCCTTGACTATGAGAAAGGATATGACAAGATATTTCCATATATCCTAGAGGGAAGTGAACACTAATACCAAAATTATGTTCAATGACATGTGAGGAAGCTTTTGGTGACTAGTTATGATGTAATACATCACTGAATTTATTTCCCAATGTTAATACTTCCACCAGGAAAATGCCAAGCACCAGATAACTTCGTTTTTCTAAAAATGTTTCTTTTATCAACCTGGAAGTGGTAGGATATTTATATGGACATTTTGGTTAGGAAACCATATTCCCATCAAGGAAAAACATTTATATGTGTTTTGATCCATATACTAACCAAATCAGTTCAGTTTATTCCAATTCAAGATACTATTAAATTTGCGGATTTGGGAAGTCTCTATGTCAATGTGATTTTCCTTTTGTGTGGAGTTCCTTCTAATATAGTCTATGATCAGGATACCAATTTCAATTATTATTTTTTAGATGCCTCTATAGGTCATGGGATCCTAAATATGTTTGGGGAAGTAATATTGTAGAGACCCGAAGCATAACGTACATGGACATTACAATACATTTGTGGAACACTTAATACATAACAAAAACCAACACTAAAGGACCGTAATAGTTTAGTGTCTTTGGAAACTTGGAATATAAACTCTTAATCATGTTGAAGGAACTTCAACATCTCCCATAACGATCTTCCCCTTTTTGTTACATTACCTAAAACCTTTCATTAAATCCTGGAAAAAAAAAACATATAAAGGGTGAGCTCAAATTCTCAGTAAGGGCAAACATAGAGAACATAAAACATTCCATAAACATTTGAAAAGGAAAAACATGAACATAAAATTTAAACATCAAAATCTTGAGCAAAGACATAAATCATTGAAGTATGTAAGCCATATATCATAATGGAACATCAATCATGATAAAATATAATGGTATTAAAACATGTAATTGTGACAACCATTCAGCACATGTTATGATTTCCATAGTAGCCAAGACATTTTTTCCAAGACCATCTTAGTGGACAAAGTCCCTTTCTGAATTGAGTTCACTCCTCGTTTTAGTCCTGTAACACTGAACCAGATTAACTTACTGTTCCAGCCATGTCTATCTCATGAGATATAAATCTTTACCCAATGCATTGTATGAAGATATAGGTCCCACCCATCTCATAATAAATCATTCTTACTTGTTCCACAAGATAAACATACATCATTCATAATAACCCAATGAATAAAATGGGTTTCATAAAAATATTCCCATCATCAAATAATACATATAAAAGAAATGGATATAATTTCATAATAAGATAAGTGAAACCATGTAAATCATATATACATTATACTTGAAACACACACATATGAAATAATGTCATCTTAGATGGAAAATGGTTTTTATAAAACACTTGAAATGAATTCTTGAGGAAAATATACTTTCTTCTTCAAAATAATTTTCTTTTCACAAAATGTCGTGCAATTTTAAAAGAAAATGATTTTGTTGAAAATATTCATTAAATCCTTTGGAGGAAGCTTCATGAAATTAAGGCTTTATAAAACTGTAAAAATCCATTCATGCCGTATAAGTTAAAAATAACAATCTCCTCGTACTTTTGTCGGAAAAGTCAAAAAAATATCTCATTCGACCAAAGATTCCTTACATACCATATAGTAATAGTAAAAATAGATGAAAAGGACTTTAAAAATATATGAAAAAATTTCTAGAAAACATGTACATGGATGATAACAATAACCCCAGTAAATACTTAAGAATAAACAATCTCGGATAAAAACGAGATTGGAAAAGTTACCCCTTACCTTAGATCTGATATGCTTCGTACGTATACGAACATCATGTATAATGATTTAAATATTGTCATTTACTTATTAAAGAATCATATTCATTGTTATGATATCATATATGGTTCACTTATGACTTTATATTACCCGTTCTTTTGTAAGTTTCATGTTAAAGCAGCGTTTTGGGTAAAATCATTTTATTTATCGTACATGTTTGGACTTGTTGTTCTTGATATTATTACTTATATCCTGATTTTATTAATTCCTGAATGTAAAACATAATTTATATGTATTATATATTTAGAATATATATATATATATATATATATATATGATATATCGATAAATGGAATGAAATACACCGTTCATGGAGATGGTAGCTCGTACGTACGCATGAATGCTGTTTTGGTTTCCTTATTGAATTGAATGGAATTAAGTAGATGACAGACATATATATATACATAAATACAGTACCATTATTATTTCCTATATTTCATGATTACTTATTATATATACTTTATAATCATTCATGAATGGTTAACATGGAAAATGAATCTCATCGCGTCGTGGAGACGGTAATCCGTATGTACACACGAGCGATGATATCATTCCCATATTTATTGAATCGAATTGGAGTGAACGAAATAATATATTAGAATCAGTATGATGTTATAATAATAATATGTATTTATTCATTGCACCATTATACCCATCCAAGTAAGGTGGTGGTGGAAAAACATATTACACCACGACGTGGAGACAGTATTCCGTACGTACGCACGCGTGGTGATTTCATTTTCCTTAGGATTGATAGAGGGTGAAATGGGATTGTTTCATATTTATAATAACATAAAAGTAAATTATTTATACTGATGTTATTACTTCATAATGAAACAACTAAAGAATAGGAAGTAGAAGAAGAAATAAATTTGAAAGAATCGGTAACGGATATTACCTCTTCTTCGACATGCCTCATTGAAACCTCCTCTTAGGGCACTAAAATTGGTCTTTGAAGAATACCAAGACCTCTAGAATATTTATAGGGAAGTTTATAAGGGATGTTGGAAGGGTTTTTCCAAGATTTAAGGCTCAAAGTGGTGTGAGGGGGAGAGGGAGAATGTTCCATTTTATAAGGGAGGAGAGGGGAACATTTGGAATCCTCAAAAATATTAGTTTAATATAAATTCAAACCCCACATAAAAACCTCCAAAAATGACTCAATTCTAATATTGGATGATATAGGGTTTTAATCGCATTAACCAATCAAATTTAGACATGTTTTGATATTATTTTAATCCTTATTATTTTGATTTATCCTTATTTAATCTATTTAAGTTTATTTTTGGTAATAACATTCTAAATATTAAATGGTTATAAATAATCACTTAGGTGTTGCTAATTTTCAATAATTGTATTCTTTATGAAATTTCAGACTATATAAATTTCAATTTATAAATTTTAAATATATTTGTCATTTTTTAAAAATTTAATAATATGTTATTTTTATAAAATAACGATAGTGTCAATTTTTACACTATTCATTTATTTGAATTTCAATAAAATCTACGCAAAGGATATATTCAAAATAAAATATTTAATAGTTTCCTAACATGTCAAATATGTCTAGAAAATTCGTGTATCACATTAAATATTTCATATCATATTTATTTTAATATTTTTAAAGCCATTTATTAAGTATATCTCTTAAACAAATAATTATTACAACATTTTTGTATAATTATTTAATATAATTATTTGTTGCATAACAATTAAAAATAAAATCCTTTGATGAAGATAAATATCAAAGATTTTATAATAATAATTTTAATCGAATTTATCATCTTAAAATAACAACATGTAAATTGTTATCATTATTAAATTATGAAGGTGACAACATTGGAATCATTTAAAATGAAATATTATAAGTGTCATAATCGCCTTAATAAGGATCCAAATGGTCAAAAATTTGGCCATTGGATGATTAGGGTTTATATATACACTACTAATAAGTTTTGTGTATATTTTTGGGCCTTTTGATATGTATTACTATTTCAATAAATACTATATTATTGATTTTTGAATAAATAAATAATTTTTGCATCATTAATGTATTAGATAATAAGGTAATAAAAAAACTCTTAAAAATTACAAATTAATTACCATGATAAATAAAAACATTTTATCTTTGAAATGAGTATTTATAACCTAATTTATATTCCTTATAAACTTATATTAAAAATACTTTAATTATTAAAGTTTGAGTGAGACATATTTCACATTCCATTAAATAAAATAAACTAAAGGTCTTAATCACCTCCAAGTGGGTTCTAATGGATTCCATTTCGACCCGAATATGACTTAGGACCATATATAATCATCCATTTGTGTTGAGAAAAGTTTAATGGTAATTTTATAATATTATATTTACTCTTAATTACTCGATTTACCTTTGACTATGGTAAATAAAATTTACCGTAGTTACTATTCATAGTGCCCAAAAATAAAAAGTAGTCTATTAATATAATTTGGACCCACTGATTCCAAATATGTAATCCATTTTTACAAAATCAATACACATAAGTTGTATAAATTCAATTAAAATTAATCCCATTTTCGAAAGAAAACGGGTTTTTGTTTAAAACATTGCAAAAGATTGAATTGATTTAACCTACGAATTCAATGTAAAATAAATTATGATGAAATACATTATATTAAATGGTAAAAATATATTATATTTATACCTTAAAACCATTAAATATTATAATTTAACCACATAAATTATTACGATGAAAAAGTTGTTTTTAATTAAAATATAGCATGTTTTTACTCTTCATTAAAATAAAAAAGTTGTCATAATAATATGAAAATTTTATCTAAGGAAAAATTTTATATCGTGATTCCAAAGAATAATTTTATTTTGTAAAATTGAACTTATAAACTTTCCAAAAACTATATTTAAAGTGGGAGCACCATCAAAAGGTGGCAAAACTGCATTTTTTTAAATATACTTATTTTACTCGAAAAAATTATATTGTTCTTATACCATGTTCTATAAAATGTGTAAGATTAATTATAATATAATAAAATTAAAAATTTAGTTAATAATATTCATAACGGCTAGTTAATAATAATATTATAATAATATATCATTGTTTAGTGAAATCCGGTATTGCGTACTACACACGCTATCGAGGAAGGTCGTGATTGCGTGTAATGCAAGCCAAGTCAGGGTTGCGTGTTATGCAAGACTCCTTTATTGTTTCGTATAACAGAATCCAACCATATTTTATTTATACATTTAATATATATATATACTCAATGTTGCGTAGAATGACAACTATCAAACGAACTTTAAATTGTGTGTAATACAATCCAAGAATAGTGTTGCATATACTGCAAACTAATACGGTGTTGTGTATAATACAAGATAATCTTGGGGTAGCATAAAACACATGACATCAAATAAATTAAAAAGAATACTTATCATAAAATATCAGGGTGTGATAAATATCATCTATAGACATATTTTCCAAAAAAAGATATATATATTCTTAAGTCCATACATAGTTCTTGAATTCCTAAAATCAGCGGAGCTTGGGATGTACAATTGGGAATAGTTAAGTTTTTCTTTTAATAATAGTTAAAAATATTAAATTAAAACGGATCCTTTTGAGGCCATTATGATTTTTTGTGTAAATCTTAATCATGTTGATTTTATATTGGTGAAGCTTTCTTAGTTTTATGGAGTTTGATCCAAGAGACAATGGTGAAGATTTCGTTGATTTATCTGAGAATAGGGATGGAAAAAAATCATAAATAAATCCTATGATGATCATCATCGATGACTATTAGTTTTCCTAGTTACTTATTTAGTTATTTGGATTGTTCCACTTGAGTTGTTTCACTAACATCTTTTGAAATAGGTAATGTATTCACTACGTTTTTTGGGTGTTATTAATTTGGTGAAAATGACTTTTTATATAAAACAACCACCATAATTAACTATGATCCACAACATTTTTCATGTTTCAAAGCTTAGGAAGCTTCTTTTTGATCCTTGAAATCTCTTTATCATGGAATATATTAACGTTAAACCCAATTCATCTATGAATAATAATCTATTTCTGATTATTGATTCTAAGAAAAGGTTCTCTATTAGACTATCATACCTTTTATCGATGTTCCATGGAATCGTTTTTTGGATTCCCATTATACTTGGGAGTGTGAGAAACTATTGATGGATTAGTGGCCACAAATATTTGATATGAAATCTTCCTAATAGGATCTCGAGGGATAGAATGTTTCTATGGTGGTGATGTTCTAACATCATCTTACCATCTTTCCGGTACTCATTGACCACTGTTTTTATCGTACGTTGTTTAGAGCATGTCTCTTTTTGTTTTTGGTTAAGTCTGAATTTCTTTTCAAGCACATGTTTCTATGTATGGTCAGAACATGGTTAAGGAAAACTGTTTTTTTTACCATCATATTGTGCACCCTGTTGAGAGGGTCTAGATGATGGCAAAGAGTTAGTGCCTGGTTTTCCCAATCCATTCAAAAACCCATACAAACCCGACACCCTTGGATAGTGAGGGTTTTCATGGGAGACAGATAGTTAAACTATCCATATGGAAAACTGCATAACCCATCCATAAGTTTAGTAAATGTACAATCATTAGGGATCATGGTTATTACAAACCATGCATCCCTACCCATCAAACTATGTTAATGGGTTTATAATCCCAAAAAAAATTAATTAAAATTCCTAATACCCATTTTTTAAATTATTAAGACCACCCCTTTCAACCCTAATTGATTTTTTGTGAAGGGTAATTAGATAACTAATTTTCTCTCCAAACCTATTCTCTCCTAAATCTAAGTGTATGTGGAAGATATGATCCCTTTTAAGTGAGTAGATATCCTCTCATTTGGTTTATATTGATCTCTTCTTGTCTCTTTTTTAGAGAGTGATTAATAATCATCTTATTTATTGTCCAACTCTCTGGTTTTATGGATCTAGATTCTAGTTTTGATTTATTTATCTCCACCTCCTCCATTCTCATTTTTAATCCCATTGTGGGAGTTTCTTAGAGCGCAAGATTAAGGGTTGGTAGTTATATAATAATTTACCGAAGAATTTAAATTTTATATTTATTGATTAATTTAAAATTAGTATTTAATTGATTTAAAACCCCCTTATTTGAGATTATTTTATTTTTTATTTAATAATAGAATTGAATTGGAAAAAACCAAATATCGATGAATTTGAATTTTTTGGTTTGATTTAAAGAAAAATTATTTCTTCAATTGAATGTGGATATGAAGAAAAGATTTCATATCTAGTTTTTTGAAAATTTCATTATAATGAAATATTATTAGAATGTTTAGGAATTTTACAAAAACATATGAGTTGGTTTTGAAATGGAAAAGCATGTTGAAAATTGAATTTGGGAAATTGAACTATGAATGGTGAAATGATTTCAAATGATTTATTTCCCCATAATTTATTGATTGATTATTTAAAGAACACGTGACCATTAGTAGTCAGGGGTGAATAGAAAATCATGATAGGAATCTGATTCCATATCAATGGATTGAAAATTTTGACCCTAACAAAAACAAGTTCGACATGATTTCCCGTAGTGGGTCCCCTAATGGGGTGTATACTAATTTCCTATAATGGGTCCACAAATTGGGTGTTTATTCGATTTTGAGGAAAAATCATTATACATGGTGATTATTGAGATGTGTGAGAATCCTATTTCTAGAAAATAAAACAACTCAGGGCATATTCGTATTTTTATTTGTTTTTTGGATGAATTGTACATTATATTAATTATAGAACTTATTTATTCATTAAAAGTTTTTTTATATAAATATATAATATAAAATTTTAATTTATGATTATTTTTCATATATTCCAATATTTTTATTTGATAGAGTATTTTTTCTGAGAATATTTAAATACCAGTTCATTCCTCGTATTATTTAAATTGAAATCATTAATGGTTTATTGTAATGAAATTATTCATAAAAATTTTGGTGGTATCCTTCTAAGAAATTTTTCTCACACCCTACCTTTTCATTTGTCTATTTTTAGATAATAATATGATATGTCTATAAAATGGGAAAGAAAGAAATAAATGTTGAAGGTGTACTCAAATCATGGGACCCAGAGTTATATCAGTTTTATAAACCCTGTATAGGATTATTTTTCATCATTGATGATGTACTATTTGGTAGTTTTTACCTATTATATTCAAGTACTTTCTCCTTGAGTAGTACTATTATACTGACATATTTTATTATCTTTTAATGTTTAGGAATAAAATAATTTCCATTTTATTCCTGTATTATTCTTGGATCTAGTCTCCAACACATGAGGATAAGGAAATCCCATTGGGCTATATCACTAAGCGATTTTTTAGTGTACGAGGGTATCCAAGTTGTTACGTGATATATATTATGTATCCTTATCCTTGACCATCTTTAGAGTTCCTAGGATCCCATTAAAATTTTATGATTTGTTGGTATGTATCCAAATCATAATTATAATAAATTGATTAAACATTAGTTTCCTTAAAAATTTAATTCAAATGATTTTCCATTGAATTTATAAGTGGTTTATATTAAAATAAATAAATTATAGGTTTCTATGGAAAGGGTAAATGGTTTATGGAAATTTTCTTTTAAATGGAAAACTAATTTCTATTTATTTAAAGAAATTAAAAAATGGATTTCTAAGAATATGTTCATATATATATGAAATATTTTTTGTTTTAAGGGTTTCACATCGGTCAATGGTTGGTTACCTAATTGGTTGTATATCTCATTCCTATAAACATCATAGGTTTAGAATTAATCCCACCTAGTTACAAAGATTTTTAATCTGAATCACTATTCAAATTGGTGGAGGATGAATGTGCACATTTTCTACATACACATAGAGGTGGGTAGAAGTTGTTTTTGTTTATCTTACTTCATAGAATCTTTCTTTCAGCGGTAATTCAGGCCATAAATTTTTATACTAGTTTTATCTATGTTTTTTCTTATATATTAATTTATATTTTTTATCAGTTTTTATTCATGTGTGGGGTTTTTATTCTACTTATGTTATATTTCGTTCCATTTTAATTAGAGAATATGTTTATTTGATTTTCATGAAATTTAAATATATGGATTATTCAATATTGATTTTCCAAACTAAATTACCTTGATTTTGAATGATTTATCACTATAAATAATTCCTAACATATTTTATCATGATTCCCAACACACGATTTATAGTACCCTGTTATTTAATAATATATTTCAATTTATTAATTTCAAGGTGTTTGATAATTTTTGTAACACCCAACACCAAACATATGTTAATAATTAATTATTAAAAATAAATTTAATTTAATTATTATATAGTTAAAAAAATTAATTAAAATAAATTAATTTGTAAAAGGGGACAAATTCTCTTAAGGATATACCATTAATTCATAATAAACTATTATAAATTATTTTATTGAATAATGTTGTTTTGATAAATATTATAATTTTTAGGAACATTGGAAATAGTATTTATTAAGGAAATTGAAGTAAAAAAATAATAAAATAAATTAAGGGTATCCATTAAATGATTTAGTAATGATAGCGGATAATAGTCTAATAAATCTTGGTTAAATGGAAATGTTTTACTTATAAACATTATTTTATTTATATATATTTAAATGTTGATTTTAAATATTTTTAGTATTAAACCTATTACCATGACCCATCGCAAAGGATCCCATAAATTGACTCCCAAAACCCACCTCAAAGAGTCCAGGGGTTGGCGACTGACACTGAGTAGGCATATCACTTACATGGGAGGCCTTAGACTATGTACCTATAACACACACCCATATCCTGTAACGACTCAAAGTTTTTCAATGTAAAATTCCCTTCTTATATTTATGTCTAAAATAACATGAAAACACAAAATAATGAACTAATAAGTGATAAGTGACCTTTAAACATAAGTTTGTCACAACTATGTTTTGAATTTTGAAAACCCGACAAATACGGTTGTGTTCAAGATAGTTTTTTGGAGTCTAATGAAACAAAAATAATTTTTTGTTGAATAGTAACCTACCCTTATGAATAGTAACCTACCCTTATGAATAGTAATATTACACTTATGAATAGTAAATAAGAGTAACATTACCTATGAATAATAAAATAAAATTTAGACATCTTAGAAAGTGACAATTTGACCTTAGTAAACCTTTTTGGTATTTTATAAGTCATAAATAATTAATTATAATTAATTAATTAATTTAAAAAAATATTTTTTTCCCTGAAATGTATTAATAAATTATTTAATCAATTTATAATAGTTTTTAGATAATGTTATGAGACCCTATTTAATTTTTCAATGAACTATAAAATCAGTTTTAATCTTAAAAACTGTTTTTTAAGTAAATCATGATTTTAATTGAATATTAAATTAATAATATTTAGAAAATTATTTTTGAAAAATGGACTTCATTTTTGGATTCTACACATCAAAAAATGGTTTGGGTAAATTTTTTGTATTTTTCTGAGATATATGAATTTTTGATGAAAAGTTGAATACGATATTTCAAAATAAATGCTAAATAAGGTATTAATTTAGTCATCAATGATGTTATGCTGAAATAAGCCCACTTAGTTCGGGATTACATTATATAATTACTATTCATGGTCGTTCAAGACTCACTATTCCTTGTCTTAGGTTTAATTAATAAACTAATCAATTTTTTATTAAGGAAACCCCTCTCCCCTCCACTATAAAAGTCACCCTTCACTCCCTCTTTTCCTCAAACCTCTAAAGCTCCAAGACTTATCTAAACTCTTCCCAAAAAACTTCCCTATCACCTCCCCCACGTCCAAAAGTTTCTGGCCTCATCAAAAGACCAATCCTAGCTTCCTTATAGAGGATCTCAACAGGAGGATTTAAGAGGTTATTTCTCTCCCTCTTCTCCTTTAATTCCCTTTAAAGTTCAAGTTCCTTTCTTGATCCCTTCCCTTTTTTTCATTTAAATTGTATTTTAACTCTATTATTATACATATAATAGAATATTATGATGATAATGGGATATTATATCACCCCGCCCCATTTCTCTCTTCCTTTTATTTTATTAAAAAGAACGTTGTTCATGAGGTGTTAATTTATCACCTTTAAAAACGACTTGCTCTCTTCTTCCATTTCTACCTTCAGATATGGTCATAAAACCATTTTTATGGTGGAACCAGAATATTTTATATGTATTATGTCCTATTTGATGTTTTGGAACTGACTTATAAACATATTTCTAAGGGATAAATTAAAACAAGTTCTTTGTGATCGAAAAACCGCTCAAATTAACCCACACAATATTCGTTTGATTCCTATCTAATGATTCATCCACATGGATATAATGTGATTCATTATAAGATCATTAAAGCACCTGTAATATCATTAATGACATGTAATATCATTTCTGTATGTTTACTCATGTTCTACCAAAACCTCAATTTAAGAATACTAGTGAACCACCCATGAAAAACCATAAAAATGAACATCCTCGAACAATGTTTTTAAACTCTATAAGCCATCCAAAGGAACACAACATGACATAATAAAACCATAATTAACCCTATTAATTTACACATGGTTATGTATTTATAAATAATGAATATAATTTCATTATACCGGACATTAAAGAGAAGGAAGCATTCTTGTACAAGGTAAGGGGAAATTCTCGAACCCAACTTTTATCCTTTGGGTTCTACCTCTTTCACTCCATTTTGGATATGGTCACTCCATAAAGATCATTTGTTCATCATTTTATTTACTTTTCTAGGGTTTAAATGTATTATAATGAAGTTTATGTCAATCCCAATGTTTTCTGAAAGAACACTCCTCTTAAGAACTCAACTTTTACCTCTCATTCAAGGTTGATGATTCTTGTATAAAGTATGTTGTTCCCTCTTTATTTTGGGAACCCAATGTTTATAAATGTGTTCTTATGAGATTAAACCCATTCCTTTTCATGGGTTAGTTATGTTCATGTTATATTTTCATTGTGGCATGAATGATAAATGATAATGTTATGATGTGACGGGTGTGCCATGAATTATATAGCGCAATATGAATGTTTAAACGTGATGGGTGCGCCCGGAATTATACAGCGCTCCAATGCATTGGATAAAGTGATGAATCGCATGAGTAAATGTGAAATGATGTGTGAAAAAGATGCTATCTTGGTTCAAAAGTATGTGTGGTAGTTAACCACTAAGACATGAAGTTTCATTTTTATGCATTGCTGCATTTCAAGTCTTTTATTTATGCTCCTCTCATTGTCATGATCGTTTGCCTATGTTGTGTTTATGCTCACACAATGCTATATTGTTCTAATCTATCCTCTTACTGGGCATCTAGCTCACCCCTTTTTATTTATATCCTCAGGTGGATACATGTACTAAGGAGAGGACAAGTTCCACTAAGAATCTAGTGAAGAAGGAATTATATAAATTGTTTATGGTTGATGTTGTATTTGTTATGTGTTGTCCTAGTTTTCCCAAGACACTAAACCATTTTATCCTCTAAGTGTAATACTATTATGTTTTTTATCATTTAAATGATTTAATAGTAATGTATGAAAAGGTCGGGATGCTATAGTTGGTATCAGAGGAAAGGTTCAGTTAATTTGTGAATTAGGATTAGAGAACCCTTGAGAAAACCTCTAGTATGAGACCAAGTAAAAATATGCACATAAGGATATTAACCTAGGGATCCCATATGTTATGTTTTTGGTATAAATTGTTTAAATTAATTAGTTATTCATGAATTGTTTACTTAGGTTTTGTTCTAACCTTTTCTATTTTATAAAATGGTGGGAACTAGGAGAAATCAGGCTAACAACTCATGTGAGGTCCAATGCAACGATTGCCCGAATGACATCCCTAATGATTCGGGGGGTGGAGTTCAAAACTTCATGGCGGTGCTTACCCAATTATCTCAGGTTATGAATAATAACCATAATAACCAGGAACGTCCTCCTTCACTAAAGAGGGATCAACTAGCTATTGAATTTTTTATGCGACAATGACCACCGACGTTTTGTGGATATTCTGATCCCCTAGTCACAGAAAAATGGGTCAACTCCATGGAGAAGATCTTTTCTGTGCTTCACTGTTCTGAGACGGAGAAGGTGACTCTAGTCATCTATCGTCTAGATGGAGAAGCTGATCAATGGTGGGATTTGATTAACAACAACAATCCAAGGGACTAAATTGAAGAGATGGAATGGGAAGCCTTTAAGATAATGTTTCTTATTAAGTACTTCCCACGAACTCTTCACACAATGAGGGAGAGAGAATTCATAGAGCATAAGAAAAATGAAGGATAATCTATCACAACCTATGAAGCAAATTTCACAAGGCTTTCAAGGCACTCTTCGGGTTTTGTTATCAACAATGATAAAAAAATTGATGGATTATTTAGTGGATTAAAACCACAGCTTCGAAAGGCTCTTGAGATTCGAGACATTGGGAGTTATGAAGAAGTTGTTCGGTGTGATCTCAAAGTAGAGATGGAGTTTGGAAAATGGTGCCATGGCTATGGTGATAAGAAAATAAATATGGAGTTTCATGTCGGTGGATCTAGTGACAATGGTGGGAAGAAAAATCAACGACCCACATGCCAAAAATGGGGGAAGTTGCACAATGGGAACTGCCTCAAAGTGATGGGGAAATGTTTCAAGTGTGGGAAAGAAGGACACCATGCTCAGGAGTGTCGAAAAGACATGAAAGGGAAGGATAATGTAGTCGATGAAAGGAGAGAACCACTCGTGGTTCAATGCGACAACTGTAGGGAGTTAGGGCACAATTCAAACCAGTGCACTAAACCTCAAGTTCATGAGGGTAATCAATTTCAGGAACCGCCAAAGCCGAAGGGACAAGGGAAGGATTATTCCATCACTACTGCAAAGGTGGAGGATGATAATGAAGTCGTACAAGGTACACTTCCTATTCACTCAAGAATAGAAAAAGTCTTATTTGATTCTGGTTCTATGCATTCCTTTATATCTTGCAGGTTTGCTAGAACTATATAATCGAAGCCCCGAAAACTTGAAGTAGTGATATCTGTAAAAACACCAAGTGGTGCAATCATTTCAACCCAAGTGTTTGACTCTTCTCTTGTTGACGTATGTGGGAAGATTCTTCCAGAAAATCTCATAATACTTCCCTTGGTGGAATGTGATGCTATAATGGGAATGGATTTTCTCTCATTATTTAGGGAACATATCAACTGTCGAGAAAAGGAAATAAATTTTCATATTCTGAATCATCCCATGAACCTCTACAAATGCAAGGATAATCATGAATATCCTTTGAGAAATCCATCAATGGTTTGGGTGTTGATTCTCTATGATGAAGAAAACCTCGCCCAAATGGTTGAGTCGAAGGAAAGTTCCAACCTTGAGGAAATGCACATCATGAGGGAATACGAAGATGTATTTCCCGAAGAGTTACCCAGAATTCCCCCGGATCATGAGATAGAGTTCTCAATTGAACTCATACCTGGAGCTACTCCTATCTCGAAGTGCCCCTATATGATGGTTCCTATCAAACAGGAGGAGTTAAAGAAGCAGCTACAAGAGAATCTAGACAAAGGGTTCCTACACCCTAGTGCATCACCTTGGGGTGCTCCAGTGCTCTTTGTAAAGAAGAAGGATGGAACCATGCGGCTGTGTATCGATTATCAGGAACTCAACAAGATCACCATAAAGAACAAGTATACTCTCCCAAGGATTGATGACTTGTTCGATCATTTAAGGGGAACTCAATACTTCTCAAAGGTGGATCTTCATTCTGGATATCATCAAGTAAAGTTGAAGAAGGAATATATTCAGAAGACCGCCTTCCGTACAAGGTATGGTCCCTAAGAGTTTTTGGTGATGCCCTTTGGACTTACTAATTCCCCTATATCTTCATGGATTTGATGAATAGAGTCTTTAGACATTACCTCGACAAATTTTTGGTAGTGTTTATCGATGATATTCTCATCCACTCCAAGAGCAAGGAGGAACATGAAGAATATCTAAGACTTGTGTTGGTGACATTGAAAAAGGAGAAGTTGTATGCCTATTTTAGAAAGTGTGACTTTTGGATGAATCAAGTCACGTTCTTGGGACATGTGATCACAAGTGAGGGAATTTCTGTGCATATTTAAAAGAAAAAGGAAATTGAGGAATGGCCCAGGCCCTCTAGTGTCACAGAAATCCGTAGTTTGCATGGATTAGCTGGGTACTACCGACGTTTTGTGAGAAACTTCTCACGATTTTCAATCCTGCTAACTAAGTTAACAAGGAAAGGGGTAAAGTATGTCTGGACGGAAGAATGCGAGGGAAGATTTAAGGAGATAAAAATAAGGCTAATCACTACACCTATACTCACACTACCAAAAAGTGGAGAATTTTTTGTGATATATAGTTATGCTTAAAAGAAATTCTTTGGTTGTGTACTCATGAAAAATGAGAATGTGATAGCCTACACCTCACGAAAGTTGAAGATCCATGAGCAGAACTACCCGATACATGATCTAGAGCTCGCAGCCGTGATTTTTGCCGTGAAAATCTGGAGGCACTACCTTTATGGAGAGAAGTGTGACATATAATCTGACCACAAGATCCTGAAGTATATATTCACACAAAAGGAGCTCAACATGCGTCAAAGGAGATGGTTAGAGTTAATCAAGGATTACGATTGCTCTATTCACTATAATCCTGGAAAGTCGAACAAGGTAGTTGATGCTCTAAGCAGAAAAGAACATACTACTCTATCCATGTTGAGGATTGAGAAAAACCTTATCTTTATGGATGCACAAAGGATGGATTTGGGAATCGTAAGGGCATGGGATACATCCTACCTTTCCCAAATGATTCCACAACCATCCATTCAAGAGAAGATTAAGGAAGCACAAAGGGATGATGTGGAGATACAAAAGATGGTGAATGTAGTAAAGGAAGGGAAGCTGCAAGAGTTCCATATCGACGATGATGGTGTGATTCAGTTTGGAACACGGCTTTGTGTGCCTTCATCACCCGGGATAAAGAAGGAGCTATTGGATAATGCACATAACTCAACTTTCTCTATCCATCCTGGGAGTACCAAGATGTACCATGATCTCCGAGAACACTTCTGGTGGGATAACATGAAGAAGGAGATTGCGGAATATGTATCAAGGTGCTTGGTATGATAGCAAGTTAAAGCTGAGTGACAAAAGTCCAAGGGTAGGATGCAGCCATTGCCTATACCCATGTGAAAATGGGAAAATGTTACTATGGAATTTGTCATGGGTCTCCCGAAGATGTCAATGGGAAATAATACAATATGGGTTGTGGATTATCGACTCACCAAGAATGCCCATTTTATTACTATTCGGGAAGACCTATCGCTTGACCAACATGAAATGATATATGTTAAGGAAGTGGTGAGATTGCACGGTGTTCCACTCCCAATTGTCTCCGACCATGACCCAAGGTTCACATCTAAGTTCTGGAGGAGCCTTCAACATGCTTTGAGTACTGAATTAAATTTCAGCACGGCCTATCACCCCCAAACCGATGGCCAGTCTGAAAGGACTATTCCGAAACTTGAAGATATGCTAAGAGCCTTCTATATTGAATTCAGAGGTGGTTGGGATCATCATACCCCATTGGTTGACTTCTCATACAACAATAGCTTCCACTCGAGTATTTAGATGGCTCCATATGAAGCTCTTTATGGGAAGCGATGTAGAACTCCTTCCTATTGTGTTGTTGTTGGAGAATGAAAGCTACTTGGTCTCAATCTTATTCAAGAGACGACAGAGAAGGTTCAAGTCATCCAGAAACACATCAAAGCTACTCAAAGTCGGAAAAAGAGCTATGCAGAAAACCGTCGAAGGGACTTGGAGTTTGACATTGGAGATAAAGTCTTTCTTCGAATATCTCCATAGAAGACAGTAATGTGATTCGGGAAGAAAGGGAAGCAAAGCCCAAGGTACATTGGCCCCTTTGAGATCCTTGACCATATAGGAGTCGTGGCCTGTCGCCTGGAACTTCCACCGAATATGGCTCAAGTTTATGATGTGTTTCATGTATCACTACTGAGGAAGTACATACCAGACCCCTCACATGTAGTAAACTCGAAGGTGGTGCAGCTGGAAGACGATCTCTCCTATGAGAAGCAGCCAGTAAAGATTCTGCACAGAAGTGATAAGGTACTATGCAACAAGACAACCCATATTGTCAAAGTGTTGTGGAGGAACCATATGTTTTAGGATGAAACTTGGGAACCAGAAGAGGAAATGAAGGCTAAGTACCCTCACCTTTTTGTGTAAAGTGAAATTTCGGGGGCGAAATTTCTTAAGGGGGGAAGAATGGGACGACCCGAAGTTTTTCAATGGAAAATTCCCTTCTTATATTTATATCTAAAATAAAATGAAAACACAAAATAATGAACTACTAAGTGATAAGTAACCTTTGAACATATGTTTTTCACAACTATGTTTTGAATTCTGAAAATCTGATATACATGGTTGTGTTCAAGATAGTTTTTGGAGTCTAATGAAACAAAAATAATTTTTTGGGGAATAGAAACCTACCCTTATGAATAGTAACGTACCCTTATGAATAGTAATATGACCATGTTGAATAGTAAATAAGAGTAACATTACCTATGAATAATAAAATAAAATATAGACATCTTAGAAAGTGACAATTTGACCTTAGTAAACGTTTTTGGTATTTTATAAGTCATAAATAATTAATTATAATTAATTAATTAATTTAAAAGGATTTTTATTTCACTAAAATGTATTCATAAATTATTTAATCAATGTCAAATAGTTTTTAGATAATTTTTTGAGACCCTATTTAATTTTTGAAGGAACTATAAAATCAGTTTTATTCTTAAAAACTGTTTTTTACGTAAATTATGATTTTAATTGAATATTAAATTAATAATATTTATAAAATTATTTACGAACAACGGACTTCATTTTTGGATTTTAAACTTTTAGAAATGGTTGGGGTAAATTTTTGGGATTTTTCTGAGATACTTGAATTTTTGATGAATAGTTGAATCTGATAATTCACAATAAATGCTAAATAATGTATTAATTGAGTTAGTGATGATGTTCTGCTGATGTAATCCCACTTGGTTCAGGATAACATTATAAAATTAGTATTCTTGGTCATTCAGGAATCACTATTCTTTGTCTTAGATGAAATTAATAAACTAATCAATTTTATATTAAGGAAACCCCTCTCCCCTCCACTATAAAAGCCACCCTTCACTCCCTCTTTTCGTCAAACCTCTCTAGCTCCAAGACTTCTCTAAAATCTGCCCAAAAAACTTCCCTATCACCTCCCCAACGTCCAAAATCTGCTGGTCTCATCAAAAGACCAATCCTAGCTTCCTTAATAAGGATCTCAAGAGGAAGATTTATGAGGTAATTTATCTCCCTCTTCTCCTTTAATTTCCTTTCATGGTCAAGTTCCTTTCTTGATCTCTTACCTTTTTTTCATTTAAATTGTATTGAAACTTCAGTATTATTCATCTACTGGAATTTTATGATGATAATGGGATATTATATCACCCCACCCACTTTCTCTCTTCCTTTTATTTTATTAAAGAGAACGTTGTTCATGTGGTGTTAATTTATCACCTTCAAAAATGACATGCTCTCTTCTTCCATTTCTACCTTTAGATCTTGTCATGAAACCCTTTTTATGGTTGAACCAGAATATTTTATATGTATTATTTCCTATTTGAAGTTCTGGAACTGACTTATGAACATATTACTAAGGGAGAAATTTAAACAAGTTCTTTGTGATCGAAAAACCGCTCAAATTAACCTACACAATCTTCTTTTGATTCTTATCTAATGATTCATCCACATGGATATAATGGGATTCATTATAAGATAATTCAAGATCCTGTAATATCATTAATGACATGTAATTTCATATCTGTATGTTTACTCCTGTTCTACCCAAACATCAATTTAAGAATACAAGTGAACCACCCAAGAAAAACCATAAAAACGAACATCCCCGAAAAATGTTTTTAAACTCTATAAGTCATCCAAAGGAATATAATATGACATAATGAAACCAGAATAAACCCTATTAATTTACACATGGTTCTGGATTTCAAATTAATTAATATAATGTCATTATATAGGACATTAAAGATAAGGAAGCATTCGGGTACAAGGTAAGGGTGAATTCTCAAACCCAACTTTCATCCTTCAGGTTCTACCACTTTTACTCCATTTTTGATATGGTCACTCCTTAAAGATCATTTTATCATCATTGTATTTAGTTTTCTGGGATATAAATGTTTTATAATGAAGTATATTTCAATCCAAATGTTTTCCGAATGAACCCTCCTCTTAAGAACTCATCTTTTACCTCTCATTCAAGGTTGTTGATTCTTGTATCAAGTATGTTGTTCCCTCTTTATTTTGGGAACCCAAAGTTTATAAATGTGTTCTTATGAGATTAAACCCATTACTTTTCATGGGTTAGTTATGTTCATGTTATATGTTCATTGTGTCTTTCATGATAAATTATAATTTTATGATGTGACGGGTGTGCCCGGAATTATATAGCGCAATATGAATGTTTAAACGTGACGGGTGCGCCCAGAATTATACAGCGCTCCAATGCATTTGGTAAAGTGATGAATCTCATGAGTAAATGTGAAATGATGTGTGAAAAAGATTATATCTTGGTTCACAAGTATGTGTGGTATTTAACCACTAAGGCATGAAGTTTCATTTTTATGCATTGCCACATTTAAAGTCTTTTATTTATTCTCCTCTCATGTTCATGATCTTTTGCCTATGCTCTGGTTATTCTCACCCCATGATATATTATTCTTATCTATCCTATTACTAGGCTTCTATCTCACCCCTTTTGATGTATATCCTTAGTTGGCTACATATACTAAGGAGAGGACAAGTGCCACTAAGAAGCTAGTGAAGAAGGAATTAAATAAATTGTTTATGGTTGATGTTGTATTTGTTATGTGTTGTCCTAGTTTTCCCAAGACACTAAACCTTTGGATCCTATAAGTGTAATAATATTATGTTGTTTATCTTTGAAATGATGTAATAGTAATGTAAGAAAAGTCCGGGAAGCTATATATCCAAGCCAATATAATGATAAAATGAAAAAAAAACATTGAATCAACCATGTAATCATAACTCTATACCCCACATCCATAGTGAGACCTGAATTAAAAGAATGTAAACATTTCCAAATGCAAGCCACCCCAAGAGTCTAAAGCACATGTACTGCTTGAAAATAAGTAGTGGGTACTGCAATCAAAAAGTTTCAAGAACACACCTTGGCCTATCTGATCCCACTAAGCACCATATGATATGGGTATGTCATGGACTCTGTAAAAAAATTCCATGTCTTCCCAAGACATGATACGTTTGGGAAAATCTTGTCCAGGGGTGAGTGTAGTAATACTATATAAGACACTCTAAAACCACAAATCATACAACAATGGAAATATAGTCAGCTCTAAATAGGTATATGTCTGCATCACAAATAACAAGAATAACAAAATACATCAAATAATGAAACACAGTCCAAACGTAAGTCATAACAGTAGAATACCATCCTAGGATCCTATCTTGAAGATTCCACAAATCACTCATTTGGGATAACACACTATACAGTTAGATATCACTAATGATCTTCGTCCGAGAGGTAGTGATCATCGAGTCTCATCATGAGTGAGTGCATGTTTAATGAAGGAAAGAAATACGATACGTAGATTATGATCACTACCAACTCCATAAAGTGACACCAACAAATAAATATAGATTAAGATGATAATTATAGGATTTGATCCTGTGTAGTGTTGGTCACGATGATACTAAGAACTTCACCTTAGGCATGAATATGAATATGGGATCTCACTCCAGACCTCATAGAGTTATTCCAACAACTCTATTATATAATTCCTATTGAAGATATCGTTGTACTCTATGTAGGACAAGAATCCATAATAACCCTCAACTAAAAAAAAGATATAGGGGATGAAACCTAGAAAAAATTATCCAAGATTCAAATGAAACTAGCTCAAATCCATGTATAAAAATGTACATGGTGTGTAGTAGGGGTCACATGTTGGGTCCCTTGACCTTGAGTACTACCCATGTAAATGGATTATGTCTCCTTCCCATGCTCATATATGATTAAGTGATGTGTATACTAACCGTGTAGTCTTTTCGTGTGTTAGTACACAGCTTAGCCAATGTACTCAAATTCAGGTCAAATTTGAGTGGGCAAGTACATGGTATGTAGGCTACCTATTTAGACCACACCATGTCCATATACCATCCAAGGTACACACTAAGTATCCTAGGAGGGGTCACACATTGTGTGATAGTGTCACATGTCATGAGAGCATTAACTTCTAGCTAAAACCATAGACACCAAAAATGGGGGACCACTCAGTTTGATGATTTGGTTTAAATGTTGTGTAAATAGATATTTTCCAGAATATGGGGTCTATAAATATCATGTCTTTTCCTCTTCATCGGACTCCATTTAGTTGTTCCTAGCTCAAAAAATCATGAATCAAGCCCTAGAACCCCTATACATAACCAATCAACCACTTTCTGGGATTTGATATTCTCATAAAATATTTTTTTCATTCTTCATTGAGTTCTGAAGAACGTGAAAATCAGGTATCTACAACCTCTGATTCATTTTCATCTCCATTTTTATGCTAGAATCATGTCATTCCAATCCTGGTTCTAAGGTATCAGATCATTGCACCATGAAATTAATGTGAAATTATCGATTGATTAATACTTTTGAAAATATGTGTCGAATAAAGAATGAATAAGATGAATGAAGAATTTTGGAGAAAAAATGTACAATAATAATGAGTGGAATAGACCTCAATCAATGATCATGTTGATCTCATTTGTTTTGTGTTAGAAAAAAGAATCAAACAAATAATAAATGGAGTCACGAAGTAATTCTCCCAAAATAACCCCGTAATTAACCTATCCCACAAAGACGCATTATCCACTAATCAATATGTTAGTTGAATGATCCATGTTTGTCATAGGAATAAATAAAAGGGGTGACAAACTAATTAAACAACCAACCTTCCTCGATTTGGATTGATCATTGATGAAGAATGTAGTGAAACCCCATTCATTGGTGATATCCTATAAATATGTTGTGTGCCAATCATCGATTCATGTTCTAGTAATCATTCGTTTGAGATAATTCATTATATGAACTCTCCAAAGGCCCTATAATGTTGATAGGGTTATGCAGCTAACCACAATGTTTCTCTATAACATTTTATTTAAAGATACAGAATTATTCCACTGTGTCATTGTTCGAACGAGGGAAAAAATCTAATTTAATTGAATTATTTAATTAATTTTAAATATGATTTTTTTTTGAAAAACTACTTGTTCGGACTAATATTAATTAATTCCTAGAGTAAACCTTGGGTTCTGAACTAAATGGTTCCCTCAAATTTCTAATCCTCACACCCTTTTAGATATTATTAAACTCTTTGAATAAATTTGTGTGACAACTCTATTTAATATATTTAATATGCTTAAAACATTTATTCCATGAACATTGGGCCACATAATCATAGGCCATTTTAGTTCCTACACTCAGAAATAATCCTCACAAAATACAAAAACCAAACCTTGAAAATCTGAGTCATTATAATTTCCCACTTTGGGCCTTTATGTACCTCAAAATCCAAAAGTAGGGAAACTCAAAAATAAGTGGCTACTAAGAATGTATTTGAGCCTCCCACTCCCATTTGGGATTTGGAAGACTCATTTTCTACAACCAAATCCACAGTAAATTAATCTCTCACACACTAAAGAACTTCTCCAACTAATCAATGATTTATACAAGGTACTATGTAAAGGTAGCTCGATCCTTGATGTCCAGTTTGACCCAATAGATAAATGAGTTTTTTCATACACATACCTCCTCATTTGTAAAACATGGAATACATCGTGTACCTAGTCTTGTTTAATTGGTAGAGATAAATAGTACATCAAATCTAGAACTCTACGCAGTATCTAGAAAGGGAAAATTAACCTTGGAGACAGGTTGTTGCCTGTAACAGCCCGAGATTTTATGAAAAATATTCTTTTTATTTCACTAATGTCTTGTGTTGTACGCTACACCAAAAGGAGCTTGCACAACACGCATCCTTGACTTGCCTTGCATTACACGCAATCACGACCTTCCTCGATAGCGTGTGTAGTACGCAATAACGAGTTTCACTAAACAACGATATGCTATTAAAATGTTATTAAAACTAGCCGTTATGAATAGTAATAACCACTTTTTGAAATTTTGTAAATTTTATTTTTCAAAATGGATTTCATTTTTGGATTCGGAGTATTGAATTTAGCCTAAGGTGAAATTTTGGTACATTTCGGATAACTTTCATATTCTGATGAATAGTGAAAATTACTAAATTTTAATTAAAAACAACTTTTTTTAATCGAAATAATTAATAGTGATAAATTAATAATTTGAGTGGTTTTAAAGTATATTTAGAATATATTTTACAATTTAATACAATGTTGGTCATTGGATGTAATTTCACATTTAAACCAGTTATAAACTAATGTCAATCTTTTGATAGATATTGTTTCTTAAAAACACGTTATTTGTTTTAACAGCGGGATTTAATTATAAAATTAATTAATGCAACTTATATGTTATGAATTTGGTAAAATAGACTTCATTTTTGAATTCGGAATATGAAATATAGCTTAGGATGAAATTTTGGCATTGTTCTGAAAAACATCAATTTTTGATGAATAGTGAAACAACTAAGTGGTAGTTAAAAAAATGAATTTTTCATAAAACTTAATTTTACCGCTTCTGTGAATGGAATTTCAAAAATCCGAGAGACAAGGTTGATGTCAGTAAGTAAAATGTTGTTCAATGAGATGAAAATAATTTTTGGTGAATAGTAACTTTTTACTTTTATTTACCACGGTTAAAAGTAAATAGGGTAATTAAGGGTAAGAATGATATTAATATTACCCTGACACATGTCCTAATTCTATTGGAAAAGTGTATCTCGACCAAAAACAACCTTAAGTGTAAAATATTATCATTTAGGCCCACTTGGATTAGATTAGGACATTTATTATTATTTAATTCAAAGAAGAGTTAAAAGAGATAAAATCGAAGTTTATTTACTAAAACATTTTTAATATCGGGTTATACATAAGATAAATTCGATTGTAAATATTCATTAGAATGATAAAAAGATTTCATACATAATGATATTTTATTTATAATTTTTATACTTTAAATAAATTAATTTATTTATGACACAAAGATGATGCAGTAATTACCCTTTTTAAGGAAATATTAACATAATTGATGTTATAAATGCTCAAATGAATGTAATTTGAGACTTTTTATGAATTCCACTAATTTTCTAGGTTACTATGATATATTAGTGTTGATGTAATCAACTTGGTTTGAACATATAATTCTGTTATGACTTTCACAAAAATCATATATCAAATAGTGTCAAAATTGACACAAAATAGTTTTAAAATCAAATATTATATTATTAATTGTTATTTTATTCCTAAAAATCTAAGGTTCGGCCAAATGACTTAGATAAGGATATATATATATTAATAATAAACAATTTGGGGTTCGTTTGGCTTGTTATAGTAAGTGTATTAACCATATAGTGTAAGAAAACAAAAAGACACGGTAAAAGTTAAATTATTTAATTTAGAGTTAAATCTAATTGATAAGGTTAAAATAATAACCTAAACTTGTCTAAATCCTATTGGTTGATAGGATTTCGACCCATACCCACTTTAGCTTCAAAATAAGACCCTTTGGAACCATTATAAACCGATTTTGACTTTAATATAAAATAATATTTTGAGATATTCCTAAGGTGCCCCTCTCCTCCCTTAAAAAAGGACACCTCCTCCCCCTCCTCCTCACACCAATTTGAGCACTCAAGCTCGGCCAACCCCTGAAAAAATATCTTCTCCACTTCCATAGAAACATCTTAGAGGTTCTGGGCTTCCTCAAAGACCAATTTTAGTGCCCTAAGTGGAGGTCTCAAAGAGGCGCTTCAAAGAAGAGGTAATTACCATTACCAATTCTTTCATCTTTATTTCTTCTTCCACTTCTTCTTCTTAGGTTGTTTCATTATGAAGTAATAACATCAGTATCACTCATATACTGATATGTTATTATAAGTATGAAACAACCCTATTTCACCATCTATCCATCCTACGGAAAAAGAAATCACCGCGCGTGCGTACGTACGGAATACCGTCTCCACGCCGTGGTGTAATCTATTTTCCACCACCACCTTACATGGATGGGTATAGTGGTGTAAAGAATAACTATACATAGTTATTAAGACATCATATTTATTCTGATATATTGTATAATCCACTCCAATTAAATTCAATATTTATGGAAATGATATCATCGCTCGTGCGTACGTACGGACTACCGTCTCCACGACGCGATGAGATTCATTCTCCATGTTAACCATTTAAGAATGATTATAAAGTATATATAAGAAATAATAATGAAATATATGAAATAATAAAGCTACTGGATTTATGTATATATATATATATGTATTTCATCTACTTACTTCCATTCAAGACAATAAGGAAAACATCGTTCATGCGTACGTACGGACTACCGTCTCCATGAACGGTGTTTTTCATTTCATTTATCTGTCTATTATATATATATATATATACTGAATATATATGATATATAAATCATATTTTATATTCTGGAAGTAAGTAAATCATGATATAATTAATAATAATGTCATGAACAACAAGTCAAAACACCTACGATAAATGAAACGATTTTACCCAAAACGCTTCTTTAACATGGAATTTACAAAAGAACGGGTAATATAATGTCATAAGTGAACCATATATGATATCATAACAATGAATATGATTCTGTAATAAGTCAATGACATTATTTAAATCATTATACAGGAGGTTCGGACACATACGAAGCAAATCGGATCTAAGGTAAGGGAAATATCACAATCTCATTTTTATCCGAGATTGTTTATTCGTAAGTATTTACTGGGGTGTATTTTATCATCCACATCCATGTTTCATCAATATGTAATATTATTTCCATCCACCTACAATTGTTTAAATCCATTTTTACCCTTTTGTGAGTTTTTAGTAAAAAAACATGAAAGGAATCTTTTGACTTTTTTCGTACGAGGTGCTTTTTTTTGACTTTTCTGACAAAAGTACAAAGAATGTTTTTTTAATTTAAACGACACGAATGGATTTTTACGGTTTTATAAAGCCTTATTTTCATGAAGCTTCCTCCAACATATTTCATGACCATTTTTAATAAAATATCCTTCTTTCAAAATTGCATGATGTCTTGTGAAAAGAAATTGATTTTGAAGAAGAAAGGATATTTTCCTCAAGAATTCATTTCAAGTGTTTTATCAAAATTATTTTCCACCTAAGATAATAAAGGGTTCTGTTTCTATCCATATTTTTACATTGATTTGACTATGTTGTGATGGAATTATGTTTATGAATTCCTTTATATTATATGAATGGTTTTATGATGTCATGTTGTTTTAAGAAATCCCATTTTTATTACATGGGTTATGAAATGATGTATGATTTATGTTTTTGTGGCACACAAAAGAATGGTATCATTATGAGATGGGTGGGACCTATATCTCCCTCTAATTCATTGGGTAAAAATTTTATATCTCATGATATAGACATGGCTGGAATGGTAGGTTATACCGGTTCAGTGAAACAGGACTGAAACGAGGGTTACTCGATTCAGAAAGGGACTTTGTCCACTAAGATAGTCTTGGCAATGAGTCTTGACTAACAAGAAATGATTCTCTATGATTATGTGTGAATTACACAAAGTTTCATTTTTTAAGTTATGATTATTGTGATTACATTTCACTACCATGATTTATCTCATGTTATGAAATTATGCTCTCTTTTGCAGGTTATGATTTCCAAAATGTTATGTTCTTATGAATACGATGTGATTGATATTTCTTTTGTTTACCCTTACTGAGCATTTGAGCTCACCCTTTTATGTTTTCTTTTCCCCAGGATATAAAGAACGGTTTTAGGTAAAAAAAAATAAGATCTTTATGGGAGATGTTGAAGATCTTTCACCACGATTAGAAGATTTTATTCCGAGTTTCCAAAGACACTAAACTATTACGATCCTTGTGTGTGTGTTTTTGTTATGTACTAAGTATTCTGCAAAAGTAATGTAATGTTCATGTACTTCAAGCTTCGGGTCTCTACAGTTGGTATCATAGGAAAGGTTTAGTCAACCTTTGGAAACTAGGATGCGAGAACTTTAGTGAGATCCCTAGAGATATTTATAAGGTATGTCTAGGGATGTCCTTAAGGATAAGTATACGTATAGGATACAGTCCAAGAACTACGGTAATGATCATAGAATTTAACCTAAGATGTTAGATATTGAGGATACTCCACCTTTATTATGTTGTTTTCCCTAGCATGATTTTTGCCTCTCACACTATTTTTTTTTGAGGTTTTAGAAAATGGTTGGAAACAAGATGATTCACGATAATAGAGGATATGATGGACAATGGAATGATATTATTCATAATGAAATGGGATTTGGAAGTCCAAACACCATTATTATGCCGAATCAGAAATCTCATAATATGATCAATAAAGTAAAATTTGGTAAGTTTCCTGACTCGGCTAATAAGAGAAAGATGGAGTTTCATGATGATCATAGAGGAAAGAAAGTTCAATTTCCCCTATGTAAATCATGTGGGAAGAGGCATCAAGGAGAATGTTTCAAAGGAACTGGAAGATGCTTTGGGTGTGGAAAAGAAGGACACAAAGCAAGTAAATGCAAAGGAAAAGGTTCAGTTAACAACATGGATGAGGATAATGGTATTGCTACGACATCAACAATGGTTAAATGTATTAAATGTGGAATGTACAGGCATTATGCAAACCAATGCCCTAAGGGAAAGTCTCATGAAGATAATCAGTATGGTTGTATGGGAAGTATTTATGTGGGTGATGATGAAGAGACTACAAATGATATGTGAGATGAAAGAATTGTTGAAGCTCGGTCAATGGTTTAAGAATGTAGTGGAATGATTACATGTTTATCAAGTGTAATGTTGTACTATAGAATAAAAAGACATCTAAGGATTGTTACACTGTTGTCCTTCCTTATGTTTTGAATGTTTATGATGAATGGTATGAGTAACAATGAAAGGTTATTCAGATATTTTTTGGAAAGTGGATGATATGCGCATAATGAAGTGATAAACAGAAAATGAAATGCTTGACAGTATTCATGAGCTCATGATTGATATAAGGACTAAGTGATATCATGGTTTGAGTATATAGAATTTTGAGGATTTTGGTATGTGGAAAGTGTTAAATTTTAACTGCATTCATGTTTTCACTAAGGTATTCAAGAGAATACACGATTAAAGACTTTGAATGTTTGGAATGTGACAAAAAAACATACCTTATGATATATGGGGATCGACGATGGTTTTAAATCTCTGGTAATCTTTTTCACTATGTTATGTGAGTGGACTGCAGTATTATGGATAAGCCTAAAGGTTGGAATGGATTATGTTGGACATAAGTTAGTATTATTTAAGGATAGAACTTTTTTTTGATATTATTTATGTGATGTTATAGTAATGTAGTTTTAGAAAAAGGACAACCTGCAGGATGGGCGACAGCCCATCGCGTCGGACAAGGCTGTGGAAATCGAACCCACAACCGAAGTGCGACTGGCCTTTATCGCCTACCACTGGCCTACAAGAAGTCCCTGTTTAGAAGAAACTGGTTTTATTATATTAAGCAGTATGATATATGAAGTATAAGTCCATTTTAGGAACCACGTATGATTAATCTCATTATAGATCGACTTATGTATATAATTTTTGCTAACCTTTTGTTTGAGACAGATGGAATGACCCGTCATTCTATCACATGATCTGCTAACACTTCACGAATAACAAATTCAACTTCATTTATTTAAGAGATGAAGTGGAAATTGTTCAAGGAACGAACAATAGTGAGATTGTACCAAAATAAAGTAAGTATTTATTCTAATTCAAATTTTCAACTTTAGGGAAGTGATCTTGAAAACCAAAAATGTTGTCCTAGTGATCTTATACCTGATGAATCAGATGGTACCTTATATCATCACAAATCTATGGATTTGTGATTATTGGCTTTTCCATAGCCATGTTCTCTACCACTCTCCATCAGAACATGATGGTTAGATTTCTCTTCTATATCCATATTTTTACCTATGTGGAAACCCAGCGATTTGTTTATTTGGGTAATCGTTACATTTCATACTATAGTTTTTAAAGCCAAGTTTTGGTATTCCTTTTCATGATGTGGGATTCTATTAAAGAAACTTTCGAATAGTAAACCATTTATAACCCCGACGAATTTCGAGGGCGAAATTCATTTTAAGGGGGGTAGAATGTAACAGCCCGAGATTTTATGAAAAATATTCTTTTTATTTCACTAATGTCTTGTGTTGTACGCTACACCAAAAGGAGCTTTCACAACACGCATCCTTGACTTTCCTTGCATTACACGCAATCGCGACCTTCCTCGATAGCGTGTGTAGTACGCAATAACGAGTTTCACTAAACAGCGATATGCTATTAAAATGTTATTAAAACTAGCCGTTATGAATAGTAATAACCACTTTTTGAAATTTTGTAAATTTTATTTTTCAAAATGGATTTCATTTTTGGATTCAGAGTATCGAATTTAGCCTAAGGTGAAATTTTGGTACATTTCGGATAACTTTCATATTCTGATGAATAGTGAAAATTACTAAATTTTAATTAAAAACAACTTTTTTTAATTGAAATAATTAATAGTGATAAATTAATAATTTCAGTGGTTTTAAAGTATATTTAGAATATATTTTTACAATTTAATACAATTTTGGTCATTGGATGTAATTTCACATTTAAACCAGTTATAAACTAATGTCAATCTTTTGATAGATATTGTTTCTTAAAAACACGCTATTTGTTTTAACAGCGGGATTTAATTATAAAATTAATTAATGAAACTTCTATGTTATGAATTTGGTAAAATAGACTTCATTTTTGAATTCGGAATATGAAATATAGCTTAGGATGAAATTTTGGCATTGTTCTGAAAAACATCAATTTTTGATGAATAGTGAAACTACTAAGTGGTAGTTAAAAAAATGAATTTTTCATAAAACCAAATTTTACCGCTTCTGTGAATGGAATTTCAAAAATCCGAGAGACACGGTTGATGTCAGTAAGTAAAATGTTGTTCAATGAGATGAAAATAATTTTTGGTGAATAGTAACTTTTTACTTTTATTTACCACGATTAAAAGTAAATAGGGTAATTAAGGGTAAGAATGATATTAATATTACCCTGACACATGTCCTAATTCTATTGGACAAGTTTATATCGACCAAAAACAACCTTAAGTGTAAAATATTATCATTTAGGCCCACTTGGACTAGATTAGGACATTTATTATTATTTAATTCAAAGAAGAGTTAAAAGAGATAAAATCAAAGTTTATTTACTAAAACATTTCTAATATAGGGTTATACATAAGATAAATTCGATTGTAAATATTCATTAGAATACTAAAAAGATTTCCTACATAATGATATTTTATTTATAATTTTTAGACTTTAAATAAATTAATTTATTTATGACACAACGATGATGCAGTAATTACCCTTTTTAAGGAAATATTAACATAATTGATATTATAAATGCTCAAATGAATGTAATTTGAGACTTTTTATGAATTCCACTAATTTTCTAGGTTACTATGATATATTAGTGTTGATTTAATCAACTTGGTTTGAACATATAATTCTGTTATGACTTTCACAAAAATCATATATCAAATAGTGTCAAAATTGACACAAAATAGTTTTAAAATCAAATATTATATTATTAATTGTTATTTTATTCCTAAAAATCTAAGATTCGGCCAAATGACTTAGATAAGGATATATATATATTAATAATAAACAATTTGGGGTTCGTTTGGCATGTTATAGTAAGTGTATTAACCATATAGTGTAAGAAAACAAAAAGACACGGTAAAAGTTAAATTATTTAATTTAGAGTTAAATCTAATTGATAAGGTTAAAATAATAACCCAAACTTGTCTAAATCCTATTGGTTGATAGGATTTCTACCCATCCCCACTTTAGCTTCAAAATAAGACCCTTTGGAACCATTATAAACCGATTTTTACTTTAATATTAAATAATATTTTGAGATATTCCTAAGGTGCCCCTCTCCTCCCTTATAAAAGGACACCTCCTCCCCCTCCATCTCACACCAATTTGAGAACTCAAGCTCGGCCAACCCCTGACGAAATATCTTCTCCACTTCCCTAGAAACATCCTAGAGGTTCTGGGCTTCCTCAAAGACCAATTTTAGTGCCCTAAGTGGAGGTCTCAAAGAGGCGCTTCAAAGAAGAGGTAATTACCATTACCAATTCTTTCATCTTTATTTCTTCTTCCACTTCTTCTTCTTAGGTTGTTTCATTATGAAGTAATAACATCAGTATCACTCATATACTGATATGATATTATAAGTATGAAACAACCCTATTTCACCATCTATCCATCCTACGGAAAAAGAAATCACCGCGCGTGCGTACGTACGGAATACCGTCTCCACGCCGTGGTGTAATCTATTTTCCACCACCACCTTACATGGTTGGGTATAGTGGTGTAAAGAATAATTATACATAGTTATTACGACATCATATTGATTCTGATATATTGTATAATCCACTCCAATTCAATTCAATATTTATGGAAATGATATCATCGCTCGTGCGTACGTACGGACTACCGTCTCCACGACGCGATGAGATTCATTCTCCATGTTAACCATTTAAGAATGATTATAAAGTATATATAAGAAATAATAATGAAATATATGACATAATAAAGCTACTGGATTTATGTATATATATATATGTATTTCATCTACTTACTTCCATTCAAGACAATAAGGAAAACAGCGTTCATGCGTACGTACGGACTACCGTCTCCATGAACGGTGTTTTTCATTTCATTTATCTATCTATTATATATATATATACTGAATATATATGATATATAAATCATATTTTATATTCTGGAAGTAAGTAAATCATGATATAATTAATAATAATGTCATGAACAACAAGTCAAAACACCTACGATAAATGAAACGATTTTACCCAAAACGCTTCTTTAACATGGAATTTACAAAAGAACGGGTAATATAATGTCATAAGTGAACCATATATGATATCATAACAATGAATATGATTCTGTAATAAGGCAATGACATTATTTAAATCGTTATACAGGAGGTTCGGACACATACGAAGGAAATCGGATCTAAGGTAAGGGAAATATCACAATCTCATTTTTATCCGAGATTGTTTATTCGTAAGTATTTACTGGGGTGTATTTTATCATCCACATCCATGTTTCACCAATATGTAATATTATTTCCATCCACCTACAATTGTTTAAATCCATTTTTACCCTTCTGTGAGTTTTTAGTAAAAAAACATGAAAGGAATCTTTTGACTTTTTTCATACGAGGTGCTTTTTTTTGACTTTTCTGACAAAAGTACGAAGAATGTTTTTTTAACTTAAACGGCATGAATGGATTTTTACGGTTTTATAAAGCCTTATTTTCATGAAGCTTCCTCCAACAGATTTCATGACCATTTTTAATAAAATCTCTTTCTTCTAAAATTGCATGATGTCTTGTGAAAAGAAATTTATTTTGAAGAAGAAAGGATATTTTCCTTAAGAATTCATTTCAAGTGTTTTATCGAAATTATTTTCCATCTAAGATAATAAAGGGTTCTGTTTCTATCCATATTTTTACATTGATTTGACTATGTTGTGATGGAATTATGTTTATGAATTCCTTTATCTTATATGAATGGTTTTATGATGTCATGTTGTTTTAAGAAATCCCATTTTTATTACATGGGTTATGAAATGATGTATGATTTATGATTTTGTGGCACACATAAGAATGGTATCATTATGAGATTGGTGGGACCTATATCTCCCTCCAATGCATTGGGTAAAGATTTTATATCTCATGAGATAGACATGGCTGGAATGGTAGGTTATACCGGTTCAGTGAAACAGGACTGAAACGAGGGTTACTCGATTCAGAAAGGGACTTTGTCCACTAAGATAGTCTTGGCAATGAGTCTTGACTAACAAGAAATGATTCTCTATGATTATGTGTGAATGCCACAAAGTTTCATGTTTTATGTTATGATTATTGTGATTACATTTCACTACCATGATTTATCTCATGTTATGAAATTATGCTCTCTTTTGCAGGTTATGATTTCCAAAATGTTATGTTCTTATGAATACGATGTGATTGATATTTCTTTTGTTTACCCTTACTGAGCATTTGAGCTCACCCTTTTATGTTTTCTTTTCCCCAGGATATAAAAAAAGGTTTTAGGTAAAAAAAAAGGATCTTTATGGGAGATGTTGAAGATCTTTCACCACGATTAGAAGATTTTATTCCGAGCTTCCAAAGACACTAAACTATTACGATCCTTGTGTGTGTGTTTTTGTTATGTACTAAGTATTCCGCCAAAGTAATGTAATGTTCATGTACTTCAAGCTTCGGGTCTCTACAGTTGGTATCAGAGGAAAGGTTTAGTCAACCTTTGGAAACTAGGATGCGAGAACTTTAGTGAGATCCCTAGAGATATTTATAAGGTATGTCTAGGGATGTCCTTAAGGATAAGTATACGTATAGGATACAGTCCAAGAACTATGGTAATGATCATAGAATTTAACTTAAGATGTTAGATATTGAGGATACTCCACCTTTATTATGTTTTTTTCCCTAGCATGATTTTTTCCTCTCACACTAATTTTTTTTTGAGGTTTTAGAAAATGGCTGGAAACAAGATGATTCACGATAATAGAGGATATGATGGACAATGGAATGATATTATTCATAATGAAATGGGATTTGGAAGTCCAAAAATCATTATTATGCCGAATCAGCAATCTCATAATATGATCAATAAAGTAAAATTTGGTAAGTTTCCTGACTCGGCTAATAAGAGAAAGATGGAGTTTCATGATGATCATAGAGGAAAGAAAGTTCAATTTCCCCTATGTAAATCATGTGGGAAGAGGCATCAAGGAGAATGTTTCAAAGGAACTGGAAGATGCTTTGGGTGTGGAAAAGAAGGACACAAAGCAAGTAAATGCAAAGGAAAAGGTTCAGTTAACAACATGGATGAGGATAATGGTACTGCTACGACATCAACAATGGTTAAATGTTTTAAATGTGGAATGTACGGGCATTATGCAAACCAATGCCCTAAGGGAAAGTCTCATGAAGATAATCAGTATGGTCGTATGGGAAGTATTTATGTGGATGATGATGAAGAGACTACAAATGATATGTGAGATGAAAGAATTGTTGAAGCTCGGTCAATGGTTTAAGAATGTAGTGGAATGATTACATGTTTATCAAGTGTAATGTTGTACTATAGAATAAAAAGACATCTAAGGATTGTTACACTGTTGTCCTTCCTTAAGTTTTGAATGTTTATGATGAATGGTATGAGTAACAATGAAAGGTTATTCAGATATTTTTTGGAAAGTGGATGATATGCGCATAATGAAGTGATAAAGAGAAAATGAAATGCTTGACAGTATTCATGAGCTCATGATTGATATAAGGACTAAGTGATATCATGGTTTGAGTATATAGAATTTTGAGGATTTTGGTATGTGGAAAGTGTTAAATTTTAACTGCATTCATGTTTTCACTAAGGTATTAAAGAGAATACACGATTAAGGAATTTGAATGTCTGGAATGTGACAAAAAACATACCTTATGATATATGGGGATCGACGATGGTTTTAAATCTCTGGTAATCTTTTTCACTATGTTATGTGAGTGGACTGCAGTATTATGGATAAGCCTAAAGGTTGGAATGGATTATGTTGGACATAAGTTAGTATTATTTAAGGATAGAACTTTTTTTTGATATTATTTATGTGATGTTATAGTAATGTAGTTTTAGAAAAAGGACAACCTGCAGGACAGGCGACAACCCATCGCGTCGGACAAGGCTGTGGAAATCGAACCCACAACCGAAGTGCGACTGGCCTTTATCACCTACCACTGGCCTACAGGAAGTCCCTGTTTAGAAGAAACTAGTTTTATTATATTAAGCAGTATGATATATGAAGTATAAGTCCATTTTAGGAACCACGTATGATTAATCTCATTATAGATCGACTTATGTATATAATTTTTGCTAACCTTTTGTTTGAGACAGATGGAATGACCCGTCATTCTATCACATGATCTGCTAACACTTCACGAATAACAAATTCAACTTCATTTATTTAAGAGATGAAGTGGAAATTGTTCAAGGCACGAACAATAGTGAGATTGTACCAAAATAAAGTAAGTATTTATTCTAATTCAAATTTTCAACTTTAGGGAAGTGATCTTGAAAACCAAAAATGTTGTCCTAGTGATCTTATACCTGATGAATCAGATGGTACCTTATATCATCACAAATCTATGGATTTGTGATTATTGGCTTTTCCATAGCCATGTTCTCTACCACTCTCCATCAGAACATGATGGTTAGATTTCTCTTCTATATCTATATTTTTACCTATGTGGAAACCCAGCGATTTGTTTATTTGGGTAATCGTTACATTTCATACGTTAGTTTTTAAAGCCAAGTTTTGGTATTCCTTTTCACGATGTGGGATTCTATTAAAGAAACTTTCGAATAGTAAACCATTTATAACCCCGACGAATTTCGAGGGCGAAATTCATTTTAAGGGGGGTAGAATGTAACAGCCCGAGATTTTATGAAAAATATTCTTTTTATTTCACTAATGTCTTGTGTTGTATGCTACACCAAAAGGAGCTTGCACAACACGCATCCTTGACTTTCCTTGCATTACACGCAATCGCGACCTTCCTCGATAGCGTGTGTAGTACGCAATAACGAGTTTCACTAAACAGCGATATGCTATTAAAATGTTATTAAAACTAGCCGTTATGAATAGTAATAACCACTTTTTGAAATTTTGTAAATTTTATTTTTCAAAATGGATTTCATTTTTGGATTCGGAGTATCGAATTTAGCCTAAGGTGAAATTTTGGTACATTTCAGATAACTTTCATATTCTGATGAATAGTGAAAATTACTAAATTTTAATTAAAAACAACTTTTTTTAATTGAAATAATTAATAGTGATAAATTAATAATTTGAGTGGTTTTAAAGTATATTTAGAATATATTTTTACAATTTAATACAATGTTGGTCATTGGATGTAATTTCACATTTAAACCAGTTATAAACTAATGTCAATCTTTTGATAGATATTGTTTCTTAAAAACACGCTATTTGTTTTAACAGCGGGATTTAATTATAAAATTAATTAATGCAACTTCTATGTTATGAATTTGGTAAAATATACTTCATTTTTGAATTCGGAATATGAAATATAGCTTAGGATAAAATTTTGGCATTGTTCTGAAAAACATCAATTTTTGATGAATAGTGAAACTACTAAGTGGTAGTTAAAAAAATGAATTTTTCATAAAACTTAATTTTACCGCTTCTGTGAATGGAATTTCAAAAATCCGAGAGACACGGTTGATGTCAGTAAGTAAAATGTTGTTCAATGAGATTAAAATAATTTTTGGTGAATAGTAACTTCTTACTTTTATTTACCACGGTTAAAAGTAAATAGGGTAATTAATGGTAAGAATGATATTAATATTACCCTGAAACATGTCCTAATTCTATTGGAAAAGTGTATCTCGACCAAAAACAACCTTAAGTGTAAAATATTATCATTTAGGCCCACTTGGATTAGATTAGGACATTTATTATTATTTAATTCAAAGAAGAGTTAAAAGAGATAAAATCGAAGTTTATTTACTAAAACATTTTTAATATAGGGTTATACATAAGATAAATTCGATTGTAAATATTCATTAGAATGATAAAACGATTTCATACATAATTATATTTTATTTATAATTTTTAGACTTTAAATAAATTAATTTATTTATGACACAACGATGATGCAGTAATTACCCTTTTTAAGGAAATATTAACATAATTGATGTTATAAATGCTCAAATGAATGTAATTTGAGACTTTTTATGAATTCCACTAATTTTTTAGGTTACTATGATATATTAGTGTTGATTTAATCAACTTGGTTTGAACATATAATTCTGTTTTGACTTTCACAAAAATCATATATCAAATAGTGTCAAAATTGACACAAAATAGTTTTAAAATAAAATAAAATATTATTAATTGTTATTTTATTCCTAAAAATCTAAGGTTCGGCCAAATGACTTAGATAAGGATATATATATTAATAATAAACAATTTGGGGTTCGTTTGGAATGTTATAGTAAGTGTATTAACCATATAGTGTAAGAAAACAAAAAGACACGGTAAAAGGTAAATTATTTAATTTAGAGTTAAATCTAATTGATAAGGTTAAAATAATAACCTAAACTTGTCTAAATCCTATTGGTTGATAGGATTTAGACCCATCCCCACTTTAGCTTCAAAATAAGACCCTTTGGAACCATTATAAACCGATTTTGACTTTAATATAAAATAATATTTTGAGATATTCCTAAGGTGCCCCTCTCCTCCCTTATAAAAGGACACCTCCTCCCCCTCCTCCTCACACCAATTTGAGCACTCAAGATCGGCCAACCCCTGACAAAATATCTTCTCCACTTCCCTAGAAACATCCTAGAGGTTCTGGGCTTCCTCAAAGACCAATTTTAGTGCCCTAAGTGGAGGTCTCAAAGAGGCGCTTCAAAGAAGAGGTAATTACCATTACCAATTCTTTCATCTTTATTTCTTCTTCCACTTCTTCTTCTTAGGTTGTTTCATTATGAAGTAATAACATCAGTATCACTCATATGCTGATATGTTATTATAAGTATGAAACAACCCTATTTCACCATCTATCCATCCTACGGAAAAAGAAATCACCACGCGTGCGTACGTACGGAATACCGTCTCCACGCCGTGGTGTAATCTATTTTCCACCACCACCTTACATGGATGGGTATAGTGGTGTAAAGAATAACTATACATAGTTATTACGACATCATATTGATTCTGATATATTGTATAATCCACTCCAATTCAATTCAATATTTATGGAAATGATATCATCGCTCGTGCGTACGTACGAACTACCGTCTCCACGACGCGATGAGATTCATTCCCCATGTTAACCATTTAAGAATGATTATAAAGTATATATAAGAAATAATAATGAAATATATGACATAATAAAGCTACTGGATTTATTTATATATATATATATATGTATTTCATCTACTTACTTCCATTCAAGACAATAAGTAAAATAAGGTTCATGCGTACGTACGGACTACCGTCTCCATGAACGGTGTTTTTCATTTCATTTATCTATCTTATATATATATATATATACTGAATATATATGATATATAAATCATATTTTATATTCTGGAAGTAAGTAAATCATGATATAATTAATAAAAATGTCATGAACAACAAGTCAAAACACCTACGATAAATGAAACGATTTTACCCAAAACGCTTCTTTAACATGGAATTTACAAAAGAACGGGTAATATAATGGCATAAGTGAACCATATATGATATCATAACAATGAATATGATTCTGTAATAAGTCAATGACATTATTTAAATCATTATACAGGAGGTTCGGACACATACAAAGCAAATCGGATCTAAGGTAAGGGAAATATCACAATCTCATTTTTATCCGAGATTGTTTATTCGTAAGTATTTACTGGGGTATATTTTATCATCCACATCCATGTTTCATCAATATGTAATATTATTTCCATCCACCTACAATTGTTTAAATCCATTTTTACCCTTCTGTGAGTTTTTAGTAAAAAAACATGAAAGGAATCTTTTGACTTTTTTCATACGAGGTGCTTTTTTTTTGACTTTTCTGACAAAAGTACGAAGAATGTTTTTTTTAACTTAAACGGCACGAATGGATTTTTACGGTTTTATAAAGCCTTATTTTCATGAAGCTTCCTCCAACAGATTTCATGACCATTCTTAATAAAATCTCTTTCTTTTAAAATTGCATGATGTCTTGTGAAAATAAATTGATTTTGAAGAAGAAAGGATATTTTCCTCAAAAATCCATTTCAAGTGTTTTATCAAAATTATTTTCCATCTAAGATAATAAAGGGTTCTGTTTCTATCCATATTTTTACATTGATTTGACTATGTTGTGATGGAATTATGTTTATGAATTCCTTTATCTTATATGAATGGTTTTATGATGTCATGTTGTTTTAAGAAATCCCATTTTTATTACATGGGTTATGAAATGATGTATGATTTATGATTTTGTGGCACACATAAGAATGGTATCATTATGAGATGGGTGGGACCTATATCTCCCTCTAATGCATTGGGTAAAGATTTTCTATCTCATGAGATAGACATGGCTGGAATGGTAGGTTATACCGGTTCAGTGAAACAGGACTGAAACGAGGGTTACTCGATTCAGAAAGGGACTTTGTCCACTAAGATAGTCTTGGAAATGAGTCTTGACTAACAAGAAATGATTCTCTATGATTATGTGTGAATGACACAAAGTTTCATGTTTTATGTTATGATTATTGTGATTACATTTCACTACCATGATTTATCTCATGTTATGAAATTATGCTCTCTTTTGCAGGTTATGATTTCCAAAATGTTATGTTCTTATGAATACGATGTGATTGATATTTCTTTTGTTTACCCTTACTGAGCATTTGAGCTCACCCTTTTATGTTTTATTTTCCCCAGGATATAAAGAAAGGTTTTAGGTAAAAAAAAAGAAGATCTTTATGGGAGATGTTGAAGATCTTTCACCACGATTAGAAGATTTTATTCCGAGTTTCCAAAGACACTAAACTATTACGATCCTTGTGTGTGTGTTTTTGTTATGTACTAAGTATTCCGCAAAAGTAATGTAATGTTCATGTACTTCAAGCTTCGGGTCTCTACATTGCCACAACCAAATCTCCATAACCTATGTCTAGGTGAAACTCATAGGAACACATATTCCTCTTCATTAAACTCCAAAGTCCTTTGTCATCTGTCACCATAAGATATATGATGGGTCTATGTAATCTTCATCTTCTCCTATATGATCTGCACATTATCAGTAGTTTGTCGCACCAACTCCTGGGCCATGAGTGCTAACTCTTTTGGGTTAGTCTAGCAATGTGGTGAACTATCGGGTCTCCTGTAAGAAGCCCCAAATGGTATCATAATGATGGTTTAATGGTAGATTTATTTGTATGAATAATTCACCAATGGTAGGTGATCCTTCCAACTATAGCTAAATTCCATCATGAAAGCTTCAAGCATTTCCTCCCGAACCTAAATTGTACACTCAATATAGATATTATTTTGGGGGTAGAACATTGTGCTCAAGCATAACTGAGTCCCAAATTCCTACAGTAATACATTACACAAATAGAATGTGTAAATAAAATCATGATCTTAAATGATCATCAATGGAATTATATGGAGTCGTACTTTCTCTTGAATATAGAGGTGTCCCAAGCTGTTCTCTTAACTCTTCTCCTGAATAGCTAGGATTTGGCCTGACTCAGTGAGCCATTCTATGATCTCCTTCCCAGATAGAACAATGTACCTTGGATGTATATTTTATGTCTATCATTAATCCCATGGATATCCCATCCCACTTCCACTATAGAACCACAAAGGATTGACATAAACCCTTTGTACCATAGTTTTCATCGTTCACTTGTTGATAAGTAATCCATCAAGACAAGAACTCTACAACTCCATTATTCATCCCTAGCCACAAATACTGACTTATAAGGTCCTAGTACATATTTCCCACACCTATATATAACATCGAATGATATGTATAAAACTCTCTTAAAACCACCTCCAGAAAAATCACTCATACCATCGTGCATCCTATGAAAAGGGTAATATTCTTCTAACCTTTATAAAATCCACCAGAAGTAAGTCTAGTGGATATCTGAGTATGTAGGGTCTCATAGTTGGTATCCCCAATCTATTACTCCTAAAATACTTATAATATTATAATGTTAGAAACAATCAACTAGTGGTAAGTTTCAAAATCTCTATCCATAAATGATAATTGCAAAGAGGCCAACTAATTTGATTTTCTATAGAAAATCCTAACAACCCAAAAAATTTTTCTAAAACTCTTCAAGATGGGAGCACTCTAAAACTCTTCCACAACTACTGAAAAGCGTTTTGTCACCTCTTCATCCACACAAAATAATTCCCCTTTTTAGTTAACGTTATTATGGATTATGATATTTTACAGAAATAAGGTATGAATCTATGCTAATATCATGTCATCCCAAGAAAACTCTAAACCTCCATCGTGTTCTTGGGTGGATCCCATGATAAAACTACCTTGACCTTGCTTTTTTCAACTTCCAGTCCATCTACTAAGATAACATGTCCCAGAAAATGGGCCACATGAATCTAGAAATATCACTTAGAGAGATTACAGTAATGATGGTGCACTTAGATTACATCCATAACCATCCTTGAGTATCTCTTGTGGTCCTCGTCAGACATCAGGTATACAATTATATCATCATGGAATACTACCACTAACTAGACAGTGAAAGGCAGGAATACTAGTTCATGAGTCCCATTGACATTGTGGGGTGTTTTTCAGGCCAAAGGGAATCACGAAGTACTTATAGTGATTGCATAGACACCTGGATAATGAATTTAATGTGTCCTAATCCCCTACTCATAGATGGTGATAGCCTGAATTGAGGTCAATACTCGATATCAATTGATCACATCTCAACTTATCTAAGATATCATCGATCCTTGGGAGTGGATACTTGTTCTTTATGGTCAATTTAATCAAGCATCAGTGGTCCACACACAACCTCAATCTCCTGTCTGCCTTCTTTGTAAACAAAATTGGGGATTCATAGGGTGAAACAATGGGTATATAAAATCCCTTCCTCTATAATTCCTCTAACTACACCCTCATCTTATGAAGAAATAAGGAATCCCTCAAATATTTTGGTGCTGATATTAGTGTCATATCGTGGTACTGATCAATACAGAAGTCTATCTTCTGATTGGGAGGTAATCATTGAATATCTTGAGGGATGAAATCCTTGAAATGTTCCACTAATGTAGGAAACTGGAAACTCATAACATTCATTACACCAAGGGTTAGGCTAGTACACTAATGATTAATTAGTTTCACCCTCCCATGTGGGAGTCTATCCTATTCTGCAAGGGTTTCCTTTTCACCGAAAACAGAGAACCTTGTTCCATCTTGGAGAAAACTTAAAACCCTACACCCATACATTAAATCATGTAATGATGTATAGATAACCGTTATATAACAAGAATTATGTCATAATTCCTTGATGGAACTATCCAGAGATTAAAACAGAAACTATCACCTCCAAGAGTTAGGTCACATTGTCGGCACACATTTGTGATCACTCAGCCTTCTCTAGAAGGAGTCTCCAAGTGCAACGGTCCATACAAGGGATCAAACATAATCTCTAGGTCGCAAACAATGTATGTCGAAATAAAGGAATGAATATAACATGATTTTTTTAGTGTTGTTGCTATGGTACTAAAGACACATATAATATCTAAAATCATTATTTAGACCTCTGCATCATATGATTTGACTGCCTAGATCTATCCTCTCTCATCCCCCCCATCTCCCTATTCTTGTAATTTACCACCTGGGGTTTGGGGTGGTAACAATTAAAATAATCAACCACCTTCTTTTACACTCATAGCTCGACTTCCACATCTGTCTCCCTAATAACATGATTTCTTCTGCCATTGCCTCTACCTCAGTGGTCCATCCACGGGGATCATATCAGTTGAATGGAGGGATAGAGAATCACATAAAATATGTCACCTACCATCACATGAGTAAAATGACATTTATCTGGGATGACTAGTCCAACCTTGTGATCCCTAGATCACACATCCTTCATCCTTGGAACTACTCCTATAAATTTAAGCATGTTCAGTTCCCTGATACTGACATTGGCTCCCTACTGTCATGTTCTCTTCACCTAATTTCCCATTTCTATTTGTAATCTAGTGTATCTACTCGACCAGGAAGCTCTCAACCACCAAATCTCTCTCTAGAATCTTGGTATAAGTTTGAATACATAGTGGGATATATATGGCTCAGATGACTCTATACATGCCTCAATAAAAATTCTGAACACAGAAACACTGGTCGTGATCCATATACATCGAATGCTTGGTGAGTTTGGTAAATCTCTATGAATACTCAGCTACTATCTTGATTCTCTATGGGAGCTCCATAAACCCTTAAATACACATATCCCATTGAGTATCTAGTGATAAAACCTCTTTGAAAAGGAACTCAAAATCTTCCCATGGAAGATTCACCATGTCATAATACTGGGTCAATAAACTCTACCATCTCACTATTGAGACATGTATAAGGATCTCTGCTAGGACCAAAATCTAATCTGATGGTGTCCTAACTTGAGAGAGAAATTAGATCACCACCTCATGTCATTCCTTATACACATGTGGGCAAGGATAATCTCATAACCAAAGGGTCCTATTTTTCTGAAACATGGCATGTGTGCTCATCTTGTGTGCCTCATCTGTTGGTGATGTGGGTACCACGTGCTACTCTACCGCTGGTGGTATGGCCGGTGCACTATTAAAAGGAAAAATATCATGAACTGGTATAGGTATCGACACCTCACTACTAATTTAATATTCCTCAAGATCATCATGATGAATTATAGCTAACATACATCAAGGAAGAACCCTAAAATAAAAAATATGTACCATAGTTGATGATTATTACTATAGAGGTAAGTCAAGAAGGACATGGAAACCACAACCCATTCCTATATGATGCAGGTTCCAATTCTTCCCCGTAGCCAATATTCTCATGTACCTAGTCAAAAAACAACTTATCGGTGTCCTAGTGTATGGATACAACGGCCACCATTCCAATGATGGAGTCCCTAGCCAGAAAGCTTAATTAGAAACACTTAACAGAGTTAACCTAAACCAATCTCATAGATTATTTGTCCTAAGCTATAAATCAATCCTCTGATACCACTATATCGTTAACCATACCAATGTGGGCCATGTTGAAACTCCCTAAGCCTGTCTACAATTGGGTAGGGGTTGGAAAATAGCACTGAGTAGGCATATAACTATCATGGGAGGCCTTATCATAAGAACCTATATACACCCACACACACAAATTTCCAATCCCATACAATTCATAATTGAAAAAAAAATCATTGAATCCACCATGCATGGACACATATAAATCCCAAAATCAAAGTGGGATAGTATGTAATTGAAATTGAACATAGCCAAATACATGCCCACCACAAGAGTCTTAAACCCAATTCTGGCCTGAAGGTAAGTACTGGGGATTACTATCAAAAGGCCGCACGAACACACCTCGGTCTTTATAATCTCAAAAAGCATTGTCAGGTCCTGGTCTATCAAGGACTCTGTCAAATGGTCGATCATATCCACAAGACAATACATGTGCGAGGAAAATCCGTGAGGTAGTGAGTATAACAATAATAAGTTGGACACCCCAAAACCATAAATCATACAAAATGGAAATACATCTGACTCTACATATATATATATATATATATCATATAACAAGAATATCCAAATACACTCGACAATGAAATACAATATAAATGAATGTCACAACCATATTATACCAACCTAGGATTCCAGCTCGAAGATTCCAGAAACCACTCATCTGGGAAAACTCACTCTTGATTCTGATAGCACTGATGACATATGTTTTAGGGGTAGTGATCATTGGGCCTTTTCATCAAAGAGTAAACATCGAAGGTCTGAAGAGGACATGATACACAGATGAGGATCACTACTAAGGCCATGGGGTTATACCAACAACACAATCAGGATTAAGCTTCCAAGTAGAAAATTGTATCCCATGTAGTGTTGGTCATGAAGATACTAATAACTCCACCTAGAGAATGAAGATGAATAGAGTATCTCACTCTAGGTATCATGGAGGGATTCCAAAAAAACTTTATCCAATAAGTCCGGGTGAATGTGTCATTGTACTATGTTTAGGAGATGATTCAGTAATAACCCTTCAGAAAAAGTATATAAGGAACGCACCCTAATGAAACTTGTCCAAGATACATATGATAAGGGATCCAAGACCAATATAAAAGATTACAGAGTTTGTAGTAGGGGTAAAATTCCATTTCACTCAACCTCGGGTTATGCCTAATTAAATAGCTTGTGTCACATACCCATGTCCATGTATGTGTACACAACATTTAGGATGGTCATGTACTGATCATGTGTTATAGTACACAGATTTTATTTTGTACTATAATTAGGGTTGTGTCCATATAGGGGAGTACACAGCATGTAGTTTACTCGTGTAGTCCACCATGTGGCTATGTACCCTCTGAGGTAAATACTGAGTCTTTGGGGACGGGTAACATGATGTATGATAGATTAACACACTATGTGATCCTTAACTCCTACCTGAAGCCCTCGCTACCACACCATGGGGCCACAAAGAGTTTAGAAAAAGTTAACAATCCAGGTAATATTATATTTTTGAGAATCCTTGATCTGTAATCTGTGTGACTTCTTCGCTGTTCTTGCATGCATTTTGGTCTTGCCTTATAAAGAAAATATTTAATAAGGACTCAATGGACCAATCCATCATAGATAAAAAAAATTCTTCATTCGATCATCTCTGGAACAGGTTTATTCATCATTATTCATTTCACACAAAATAACTAGAAAATCAGTTATCTACTTCATCTGATTCACTTCCATCTCCATCATCATGATAATATGATGTTGTGTTGATCCCGAGTCTATAATATCATATTTTTTCCCCATAAAATGGATGGGTAATGATCAATTGATCCAGATTTTTCGAACCATGGGACGAATGAAGAATTCTTATTATAAATGATGAATTCATGGGAGAAAACCGAAAAAAATGAGAGGAACATACCTCTATTGTTGTTGGTATTGATATTAGTTTTCTTCCATTATAAATACTCTCATAGAATCAAAAAATTGAATCAAGAATAAATTCTCTAGAAATAATACCAAAATAAACCCATCTAACAAATACAGATGATCCCCTAGGTCAATCTGTTGGTTGATTGATTTGTTCTCATTGTAGAAATCAAGAACAAGGAAGATAAACAAATTAAACAGCTACCATAGCTCAATTTGGATCGAGTGTTGATGAAAAACAAGGTTGTGTCATGTATTTTGACTAGATGCTTCGATCACATTATGCATCCATTATTGATCCATGATCCAATCATTATTCATCAAATAGAATTCCTCTGAATCTCTCTATTATTCCCCTCCAACGGTTCTATATTTTTGTTAATAAACCTATGATTTCTCCATAACATTCTATTTAAAGTCATGGAATTAGGTTTTTGTGTCACTAAATCAACGAAATAGGAAAAATAATTTAATTAAATTATTTTATTCATTTTATACCCTTGATGTCTTTTCCACAAATGAACCATGCCAACTGAGTTTAAGTAACTCATAGGGTTGAACACACGTTATGCACTCATTAGTGTGCTCAAATTTTTTTTCTTGACACCCATTTAAAATTTATTCCTCTTTTTTCAAGAAAAATGAGAATGTGGTTAATTGAATATATATAATATATTTTAAACTTTTATTTCACCCACACCGGGCCTTAGAATCACATTCCATCTCAGCGATTGGTCTTTAAAATAATCCATACAATATGAAAATACAATATATAGAAAATCAGAGTCACTGCCCCTATAGAATAAAAGAAATATAAGAGTGGAAGATTAATTCACATTTATACATTTATTATCAATTAGTTAGAAATATAATTAAAATTACTTCAAGAAAAAAATTAGATATTTTTTTAAAAACTATTTTTTATCTGAGAAATGTATTTTATCAAAATAAATAAAATTAATCAATTAATAATTATTTATTTCAAAAAAATCAATAATATATTCCATTTAGTAAATTAACATTCCTATAATGTTTATTATTATTTTTGAATGAGAATAAAATAATTTTTTTTCTTAAAGATATTTTTTTGAAATATGATTATTATTATTTTGCATGGAAGTTTTAATTAATTTATACTACCATAAGGAATTTAATCTAGTAAAATGGATTACATAATTTTTTCTTCAAATTAAATATTAATTAATAAGCCCAACTTAACATTTACTCATAGAAATAAGTTGACATGGTAAAGTTGTGTCACCATAGTAAGGGTTAAAAGGGTTAAAATAGGAATCAAACTAAGAGATAAGGTTGTATTATTGGATCTAATGTCCCCTGAAAATTACCATTAATTATTTTAATTTTTATTCTATTTGCAAGATTTTCACTACTCTAACTTTTAAATTGAAACACATATCCTCAATTCTCTACACGCATTATGAAATTTTTCACAAAAAATATTATCCAAAATAACTTCCCAAATATCCTCCCCACTAAATAGAGTTTTTGGTCACACCAATACACTAACCTTTGAAGACATAATATATAATCAAAAATAGGATTCCAAAATAAGAGGAAATTGTCTTCAATGAATTAATTTAGATATGTTTTCTCTTCCACCTTCAACAAATATTCTATAACCACCTAAAAATAATATTTACAGAATACTTAGTATAGTCAATCTTTATTATTTTTATGGAATAATCATTATCTACCACATTTACATCTAAAGTAAAATGAAAACATCACTCATGAATACGTGCGAACTACTGCCTCCATGTAGCGATGTATTGAATTTTTTGTCACCACATATAATGGATGTTTAAATAGATTTATTTAAAAAATTTATATTATATTTATTACATAACTATGATTTCAGAAACATAAATTACAGATCACCATCCTTTCAAGTAATCCATTTTAAAATTAAAGCATCACTTTTTTGTACATACAGACAAATACCTCCATGAAGTGATATAATTCATTTTTTACAACTACCTTATGTGGATACTTATTAAATTGTATATAATTTAAAAATTATGTTATTTATGGAATTATTATGATAGTATAAATGATTAAATAATGAAAAAAATTTAAGGACCATAATAGATGAAATGAAACATGTATGAAAAAAAGAATAGTTGACAACCCGATATTTTTTAATGAAGAAGAGTTAATAAATGGGTAGTTAGAACTTATAAAGTGATGTTATATAATAAGATAAGAACAAATATAGTAATCTTATATATTCTAAAAAATTCTAAATTAATTACACAGATGGATATATTATCTACGAAATAAGTCATGACTTATGGTGATGGTTATGTTACAATCATACTTTCTATCAGAATTATTTATTTTTAAATTCCCATTTCATGAAAAGATATATTATTTTTGAAAAATTTATTTAAGGAATATTTTATCTATTAAAAACTGATTTATAAGTTTATTTTTCTCCTATATTTTAATTTCAATAAAAATGTTTTAAATGATAATTCTGATATTTTTTATATAGACAACTTTTTATTTTCTATACAAAATGTGTTGAAATAAATTTTCATAGTGTTTAAAACAGGAATGAATTTTCCCATAATAATGTACTTTATTCTTCATAAAACATAATTTATCTATTTTTATCGGTTTTTAATGAAAATATTATTCCCTCAATTCATGAAATTATATGTTTTTTTATGTTAAAAATGATGTCTTATCTTGGCTTTAAAATTATAATTCTAATACTTCTATAATATTATATTTAAACTTTGTCAGAATCCCTTAAAGGATATTAAGCTTTGCTAGCCAAATTTTGTAATGGTACCATACACTATATTATTTAAAATGGCTTATGATAATTATTTTATCTGGATGATTTTATGAAACTAGTATCTTTCTCATGGGATAATTAGGTTACAATGAAATGATGAATGTTTTTATAATATTAAAGAATTGAGGTGTATAGTATTAAATATGGGATTAGTTGGACAAGAATTAAATATCCCTATAATAAATTGGGTAAATTTTGATATCTCAATAGATAATATGGAATTGAAAAAGGGGTTAACCAAATCAACTATGGGATAATGTACGCTTTGATTATGGGAATTAGCAGTAAACACAATCTACTATAGAACTATATCCACTATGATTGTATTCATTGTGATCCTTGAATATGTAAGTTAATTTCTTTTCCTATTTTCAAAAAAACATTTATATATTATGCTTATGATAGCCTCTCTTGGTTCGTGATTTATTTTTTTATTTATCACTCTTATAATCGAATTATTTTGTTATGACAATGCCTTATTACATGACAATTGATTTATGGTTTATGAATAATAGGGTAAGTTATTATAAGTTATTATCATGTTCTCACACCATTATTCTTAATTTATTCCCACATATAATCATTCTTCAATCTCTCCTAGGATCACCCTTACTGATCATCTATGAAGGGTACTAAGTGGGAAGAGTTTTCTTGGATATGATAAAAATATTTCTTTAAATAATTTTATTATGTATCTATTCTCTGAGGAAACTAAAACTTCATGACTATATGGTGTCAATTATTGTGATATATATTATGTTTTCTTCCAAAATGATTGAATATGTTCGTATATTATGCTTGGGTCTCCTCAAGTTTCTAGCTCCTCGAGATTGTGAACCCCTTCATGCCATGTCATGGATTATCTTACAGACCCATATCAGTAGAATTCCATATTAGGTTGTGAAATGAGGTAAGGTACAAAGAAACATCACATACCACATCCCCATACCACCATCCTATCAGTCAGGTTAAGGTATCATTCTCCATCAAACTCCACGTACCATACCACAACCTTCTTACATAGGGTGAGGTATCATTCCTCAAAACATCCCATATCCAATACCACCGACCTAGCAATAATGAAGACATCTCAAAATCTATCATAAATCACATATAATCACTACAACATAACAAAATTAGAACGTGATTATATTGGAAGAAATGTATGGTAGTTGTAGCTCAATCCTATCCCTTAACTAGTTTTACACCTACTCCATCACAACTCTCCATTATTGGGTATCAATCATATACCACTCCATATCACACACTTACTATCCTCATTATACACTTTAATTTCCTAAAATATTGTATATAGCACTCAAGATGATCATAATACCATAGGTTATACAACTCATAGTCCTGGACCATTGATTGTACATGGACACACATTACACTAAACTAATCACTCTGGATATCCAAAGGTCTATAGGGATTCCTTGAAAGAAATGTCTACATCACCACTCAACCGTATAACATATATATTACTCTCCCACACTCTGGGTGTGTCATAGGAAACTCAATCCACTTTCCAAACTTTCCATGTGCTATGTCTATAGATCGACCAACTTAATGCCTTGGCCTACCAATAATTATACTAGAATGACATTATCAAGGTGTCATATTACTCCTCTCTAGATACACATACCAATATCATATTCTCATACCACTCCCTCATGGTCCCCTCACCAAAATAGAGACTATTCCCCTTCCTACAGTCATTGGGTGACACTAGGCATGCCCAAAAGGGAGTGGATACCCTTCCCCATGATCCAACAACTCAATCATCCTTACCCAAAGAGTGTCTCAAGAATAAAATGATCATACCCAATATCTAACCCATATCTATTAAGTAATTTTATGTTTCCAAGGATATTATTATAACCTTTCCCCCAGAATTCACAAGCTTGACAACAACTAGTATTTTTCTCATGGAGTAACCACTTAGATGGTCATCCTCAAACAAACTAATCCTAACCCTATACCTAATAAAATGAATCCCTTGATCCAAGAAAACATTTGGGTCCCATAGTCCATTACAAACATAATTCCCCTTGGTTAAATTACCATTGGGTGGCTCCATTATCCCTAAATAATTCATGATACACTCAAGTCATTATTGAAAGGATTAACTTAAGCTTATCTCATATTTATGGTCTCACACAACCCCTTTGTAAATTTTACAAATATAAGATGAGGGACATAAATTCAATTTACGTGTATGAATGAATACCCTATCTTATACCAGATAACATGATAAATTATTTATACAAATTTATAATTTATTATAAAATTTAATTTATTTTTGCATGGAAATGTCCTTAGTGCATTAAAGCACCTATTTGGTAGTATCCAACTATTTTTTTAGTTTTTATAATTGAATAATTTTATTTTTTCATGATGAGGATTTACATTAATAAATTAATTAAATTCAATATTAATTAACATAAAACTTTATAACCATGAAGTCTATATCATCTCATATAATTTATAACTACTTTTTGTCAATTAAGAATTATGTTATGCCAGAATTATTTATTAAAGACTAGATAGAACACTTATTGATATATCATTATTAAAAAATAGTAATTTAGGGTATAATCCCTATAGTTTTTATCCGTGGGTGAATTAAAAACCCCAGAAAGTCTCCATAAAATTCAGTGGGTTATAGTGTGGATTATCTTGATGCATGCATCTTTCACTATGATCTCCATAAGAATAACATTGATGTTTTAAGGTTTCTTATTATTCTCTCTAGAAATTAAATGGTGGATGAGGAGGATTGCACTCTATTGTTCTGTGTGTTCAATTATAATAGCTCTTTATGTGTTGAGATAATTCTCTCTACACATTCATTGTGTGTGATGGTGATTATACTTGAGAATGTTTTTATTGTGTTTAAATAGAGCAAGAGTTAGAAAAATATAATTTCTGGTGGGACCTTATTATTTTCATAATAATTGGTAAACATAATGTCTAAATAATAATTATGTTATTATTATTATTTAAATGAAATGGACTAGACACATGGTTATATAAATATTATTTTTTGAATCAATAAATTAGAATTTATTCAAAAATTATGTCGTATAATATTCCTTAATAGTTGATTATACTTTATTTATTAATACCCCTTAATAATTATCAAACCTTGAATAATAACTATTTGTTTAATTAAATTAATATTACATCATTACCCAAGGATAAATAAATAAGTATTATATTAACTAAAATAAAGAATGAATATTTATTATATATAGAACCCACATTTATTCTCTCGAATAAATTGTTGAACGAACCAAAATTTTATTAAGGAAAATAGCTCTGGATCTATTTCCATGTCTTATTGTATAATAGTTGTATAAAACAAATACACTTATTTGGTTTTATGATTTTCGATTTCAAATTACCATTAATAAATGTAACTGTTTCTAATATAGTCGTTGAATAGAGATCAATTGATTAGTATGAATATATGTCTTTATCAAATCCAGTTTTCTCAGAAAAAGGAAGTGATGGTGTCATCTAGTAGAATTTCTCCATATAAAGCCCATTTATTGGAGCTCGTAAAGGAGGTGGCGTCATTGGGCTTCACTCTTGACAAAACCCTAGATGATCTTTGACATGTTAAGCTTGAATGGAACCTCATATGGGAGAAGCTGAAGTTGATAAAGATTACCACTTGAGCGATGTTATCTGATCCACCCCAAGAGTCTATCACTATATCACACCATACCCTTAGGTAATATTCGGGTGTTATAAGGGGTTATATAACAAGACCCAAAAAATAAGATTATGTGTGTTATTAAATATGCATTCATTTCATTATTGTTACTTTATATATTGTTTTTAAAGAACAAATAGTGCTTTCAGATAATATTGAATTATGAAATATATTTTGATGAATTAATGGATTTATTAATTAAATAACATTTTAATAAAATATTATTACTAAATTTCTTTTTACGAAATATAAATGATTGTATAATTTTTATGATTAAAATTTCCATTTATATTAAGGTTTGAAAGAAGTTTTTATCAAATCCTGTAAATTTTTGATAAATGTTTATTTTTATTTTAAATGTATAAATAACATATTTAGAAAATTCTATAGATAAAATAAATATTATTTTTGGAATCAGTAATTCTATCTTATTCAATGGTGAATTCTTCAAAATTTTCTGACACTCGAATTTTTGTGTAAAAAATAAATACTTTTTAATTATATAATTTTTTATGACATCATAATAAACCAACAGTGATTTAATAAAATACTATAAACCATATTTTAAGCCGATATATGTTTTATCATTAAAATAGTCGGATTTTTTGTTTGTTTTATTTATTTTACAAAGCTTTAGTGGACCCTCTAAAGCTTATAAAATATATTAACACATTAAAATGTTTTCCATGAGAGTGTAACTCATATCCTCGTAATAAAGACTAATATTTTAAGAGGTTAGTACATTGAACATAAATAATAATTTTTTACACTCTCCTTTTTATATAACCATGGGAAAAAACCAAGGACTGGTTTTGGGTTTTGATTAGTTTAATGTGTGGTGTCCAAAACCTAAATAATAAACAATTCCCTCCATTTTATTATATAAACCCACCCAAGGTCCAACTTCTCTTCACTATAAAACATTTTATATAGACCAACCTCTGACATCTTCTCCCTAAATTCATCCCAAGGACCCCAAAGCCCCCATGAAGCCTCTCTTGAGCCTCTCCCTTGCCTTTTTTATCACACTTCCAAGTAATGGATTTCTTCCCTTCTCATTTTTGTCCAAATTTCATTATATAGTTGTACCATTTTATTTTCAACTAAAAATGTTGAGGTATGATTTATGACCTCCCCCATAGTTCACTCCTTATGTCTAAATTATTTGAGACCGCTTTCTCTCTCATTAATTCCTTACATGTACACATATTACCATGTTAAAATTCCACCAAGAATTTCTACCTTCTCATTTACATTCGAGCAATTTTTTGGGTTTGGAATCTAAATTATATTACATAAATTGGGAAATATATATATATATGACACCATTACTATCCATTTAATGTACATATTATGAGACACATATTTATCTCTCATTAACCATTCTCATGAATTCATATGTTATGCTGTAGTGATGCCGAAATTGCACCACGATTTTCCATGCAAAAGTTATTGTGTTGTGAATACCGTGCCCATTTCTCTATCAAGGGTATTCACATTTATGAAAATTTAATTATTGATCATAGAGTTTCATGAATTAATTCCACTTTCCTTTTTCATGGAATAAATGATGATGTTTAATGAATCCATGTTATATGATCCATGTGGCACACTTATGCATTAAATTAAATGATTAAGAAAGGTTCACCCTGATTGGGGTCCAATAGATTGGGTAAAGATTAGTATCATGATACGTCAAGTGAAATGAGATTTTACTCCTAATTAAAGTAAAATTAGGTTTTACTCATTATCCAAGTGCAATGAGACTTTCCTCATTACAATATCATTTTAATTGTTGCAGCCACTTTTCCAAGTTATGATAATCATGCTATATCATGTCTTTATGTTCATGTTTCTTTCACACTCCATTGAAATTCATATTTCGTACCATGCATTGTATTATTCATTTTATTCCTTGTTTACTCCCTTACTAGTCTTTATATCTCACCTTTTTTTATGCATGTCATAAATTTATCCCATGAAATGCAAGGTATGAAGGAATGTGTGTTGTCATGTAAAAGATGTTTTAAAAAAAGATGTGTATTTTATGTTTTAAGTTGTTATGTAATTATCCTAAGACACAAATACACTATTAATCTCAATATTTTATGTTTTATGAAGTGATTTGTTTATGTAATAAAACTTTTTCAAGAGTGAATTAAATATCAGGGTTGTTATAGCCAGTATCAGAGGATATGTTTAGTTATTTTTTGGTATTAGGATAAGAAAACCCGAGTGAAATCCTTAGGGATAAGACTGAGCATAATAAAAACATCCCTAAATTTTGGTGAGTATTTAGTATATTTTTTATCAATAAAATACCTCCCTATATAGATAGGAGTAAGTAGAGGTGGCTTTGGAATAGATTTATCTAGGGATAAAACCCAAAAACAATGCTTTGAGAAAAACTCGAACCGGAACTACTGCGCGACAATGGGCCTTACTGCACTCTTAGTTACGACATCTCGGATGATATGCTTTTGTAACTATATTATAGTCATATGAACCATTGTTAAGGGAACTAAAAATATAAGGCCCCAGCCTTAAACCTTACTTAATCTTGAGTTATTACAAGATTACACATTGAGGATCTTTTCAGGTTTAGAGTTTTAGAGAATTAGATCATAAAACTTTCATTATATTCCACATTTAAACAAAGTGGTTACATAAAATATAGTATTCATTTTTTCCCATCAACGGAAACATATTTTAAAATAAAGCATGGAATCTTTCTTGACACTTCCTTGAAACTATCATCATATCATGTACCTTTCCCTTGACCTGTGAAAAACATTTCAAAAAAACATGGGATGAGCATAAAAAGCTCAGTAAGGGTTATAAAAAATATGGAAAGGAAACATGAGTTCATATATACATAAGAATGAATTCATAATTTACCCATAAAACATAGGTACTTTAACATACCTCATCAAATCATGAATAAATCTTAGAAATCATAAGACATAAAAGGTAAATTGAGGCATTCATAACATTCATACGTAGGGAGTAACCCTCTTGGTTACGTTTGGAATACCCACTACAGTATATTCCCTAAATCTCTTCGGAGAAACCTTAATGTTTCACTCCTTCGCGTTACCCAATGCATTGGAGAGCTATATCGGGCTCACCCGCCCTTAGTTTAACACGGAACCACCTGTTTTCATAACAATGCCCAAGAACCATAACATAAACGTATCACATAAAACATGCATAAACGAAACATAACATTTCCACATTTCAATCACAATATAACATTTTAGTATATTGAAATAATGAATCCATTTAAAAAAAGAAACCATTCCCAAAACCAGTTAAAACATTTAATAAAGAGATTTTTTAATCAAAGTGTCCCATACCACCTTGAAGATTTTAAAATTCTAAACCATTAATATCCATATAAATAAATCCCTAAAACCATTTTGAAAACATGGATATTAATAAGAATAAATATTTAAAACATTTAAAGCAATATTTTGGTTAAAGGGGTTTTACCAAAATTAGAGACACTTGAATATAATAATTGAGGAATAACATTTAGTCAGAACTTTAAAATATCATGAGAATAAATGGATTCGTGATATAATATTCCAAAGGACAGTATATACACCATATAAGAGTGAATTGGTTCATAACAACAATGAAGTCTCAAAAGAAATGTCAAATGTGATGAAATCCCTTATAAAGAAAGTATCCTTAAATTAAGGATAAATCAATCTCAAAATTATGTGTGAAAAATATAAATACACCCAATATAAGTGGATATTAAGTGTAAAACAATAAAATTTCATTCACACATATTCAAAATATGACATATTCAATAACTACATGTTGAACCCAAAGGAATCAAAATTGGGTTAAAATGTTCCCTTGGTAAAATTCGACAGCCTAACGGCATCACTTCAAAATTCAGAAAATGAGTTGATGAGAGATAAAAAGGGCATCTCATCACTTGGACATAAACTTTACACCAATAAGGATATAAAAGAACATATCCCAACATAATAGTATGTGAATTAAAAGACATAACAAAAGAAGTCTTTTAAAAAGAGGAGGATGAAAGGTCCCCTTACCGAGTTGGGTAACTTTCGAAACGTACACCCCATGGAAGAAGGGTCATACAATGAAGATGTGAATACCCATAAATGAAATTATACTACACAAAGTGTATAATAATTGCAGTACGTACACAAATCAAAAGAAATTGTGGCAAATGTAGCATAAATCTCACGGGAATAAAAGTGAGATGAAAATCCCTAATGAAAACTCGGCAGCCTAACGGCGCCACTTAAAACTTCCAAAATGGATTGATGAGGGGAAATAGGTTCTATCATCATATGAAAATAAAAATTAAAGTAAGAGTAATATAAAATAATTTCCCAATAATATGAAATATGACCTTTAAAAGGAATGACATAAAAGAGTGTACTTATAAAGAAAGAGAGGAGTAGGATCCCTTACCTCGGGTCCGACTTGACTCGATCGTTATTTAATCTCCTGAATAATAAAATTTGGTCAGTTTATAATTTCTTAAGGTCCTCATTTAAATTTTATTATTCAGTTCATATCACATATTATAATGTTATTATAATTTTTTAATAATGTTAGTTCATATCAGGCGTTTTTGCCGATGTTTGGTACATGAGTCAAAAATGAACTTGTTTGAAAAATGATTGCCCATGTAGTTATAAGTAAATAATTTCCAGAATAGTATTAATGATTAAAATAACATATATATCCAGTACATATTCATTTTATACTATTCCATATCATTTGGAGATAAAAAACGAAAAGCACCGTTCATGGAGACGGTAGGCCGTACGTACGCATGAACGCTACTTTCATTTTTTTGTCATATTAATGGAATTAAAATTAAATGATATATATATATATATATATATTATAATTCCAGTATAATATATATGTTATATAGGTCACATATGTTCATTAATTTCATTCTTTATACATTCCATGTATTGCATGTACGAGTCACATCACTTGAGGGGCGGTAGTCCACACTTCCTCATATGAAATTATCGCATTTACACAACATGAAAAGAATAAAGGTATGGTTTAAATATAAAATACATAAGCATATAGTAAAAAATAAATACCATATATATCATATATAAAATACAGTTACATCATAATGGACACCTTTAAATGTGTTAAAAGAATATTGAAAAATCATCGTTTCGTGAGGCAGAAAATCGCCAACCACAGAAACAGTATGTTCTTTAACCATAAGATGAAGGTGTGTGTAAGTGTAGCTAGAATAATTATAATAAAAACATCCTATTATATTGAAAATACTGTAGTTGTTACAAAATAATTGAATAAAAAGATTTTAGGGGGTTGGAGAAGAAAAATAAAACAAAAGGACTCAAGTGAAGACATTACCTTAAAATCGGGTAACTCGCTTTAGTTTGAGCTCAAAGGCATCCTTGGGAAGACTTCTGCCCAATGTGAGGGTTCAATGAGTTATATAGGGATGTGGAGAGACCAAATGGGCAGGTTTTGGCCGAGCCAAAGGCTTTGGATGTGTGGGTAAAGAGATAGGGGTGGGGGCCTCTTATAAGAGGAGAGGAGGGGCACTCTTGGAAAGGTATAAAATTTAACTTTATTTTCAAATGATTTTCGGATTTTAATGGTCCAAAATTGATGTGTCTCGAGGATAAGGTGATAAGGGTTCTAAATCCCACCATAAAATAGGTTTTGGACATGTGTAGATCTTAGATTTTACATTATCTTTCCATTTTATTTAAATCTTTAAATAATGAGGTCACCACTGCATCATCATGATGTCATAAATAATTTAATTTATTTAATGTCTAAAAATTATAAAAAAAATACTATGATTTAGTAAATCGTTTTAGATTTCCAATGAATATTTATAGTCCAAAATATCATTTATTTAGACAAAATTAAAAATATTTTACTTAGGTGATACATTCTTTGTTAAATTTAACATTCTTTAAAAATAAAAAGATAAAAAGTAACTTTCTCACAAAAGTGATTCCATGGGCCCACTAAGTTTGGAAAAAGTAATCCCATGGTCGGCCATGAGACAACCAGTATCCTTAGGACACATTTTTTTATCATTTTTTATTATTATGATATTATCTTATTATCTTTAACTACCCGATTACTCATTAATCAAGATAATTAAAGATAATTACCGTCGTTACTATTCATAATGCCCAAAAACAAAAGAGTATTAATTACATAATTTGGGACTTCTGATTCCAAATATTTAATCCATTTTACTAAATTCCAAACACATAAATTTCAATAATTAATTTAAAAAAAACTTTCCATTATCAAAAGAAATAGCGGGTTTTTTTAGAAACAATATTTATGACAAGTTTGGCACTTGTTTATGCCTAATTCCAAAGTGAAATTAATCCCAATGACCATAATTGAATTATATGGTAAAAATATATTCTAATTACACTTTAAAACAAATTGAAAAGATAATATAACCATATATTTAAATTATATGAAAAAGCAGTTTTGATGTAAAATGCAGTATTTTTCACTATTCATTGAAAAATGACTATTGTCATAAAAATACCAAAAATTAACCCAAGGTAAATTTCAATGTCCCAATAATAAATAATATGATTATTTTGAAAAATATAGCTTATAAAATTTTCAAAAAGTGGATTTAAAAGAGGTTCTCCATTAAAAGGCGGTTAATCGACCTTTTAAAGAATATTGGAATGTTTACGCTTAAAATTGGATTCATTCACCTTTTTAATCTTATAACATTTATTTTAAAGAGTAAAAATATTTGACAAACATATATAATCATTTTTTTAGTTAGTTCTGTTCATTCCCATCATTACAACGACTAGGCGTTAACTACCATTTAAAATAATATTATTTTATTATTAGGGTGAAATTCAAGATTCCCAAGAACTCATTGTTGCGTATTGGGTACGCCATCGTGCATAGCTTTCCCTTTAAAGTAATATTAATATTTCATTCCCAAATATGGATAAATATGAAAATGGCATACTCTTTATTTACCTGGGGTGTTACAAAAAAACTCTGCTAAGAATTTATATTGGGATGTAGATCATGGATAACATAGATTGGGACCTAGGAATTCATAAGTTAAGGAAATTGATGTAATATATATGTTATCCCTTTTTTTCAATGTATCCCACTTTAGGTGCTTAATAGTATAAAATTACTTGTGCCTATTTATATATTAGATATAGTATAACCAATATAAAAAAGTTAAAGGAAGGGTTATCACCCATTGTTCTACGCATTATTTTATATCTCGAAAGATTAGAAAAACAGTCCCAACACCACCAAAAATCATTGAAGTAAAGATATCAGTGAGCATAGAATATGGAGAAATCATTGTATCCCATGTATAGAAATCCTCCAATGTCATATTTTTTGGATTTTACTTCCTAGAAAACCCCGTCATACTCCCTCTACTGGAATTTGAGGCAATTCTTGAAACAGATTGTCTCTCATTATATAGATCCAACATAAATTTTCGTGAGAGGGAAATAACTCAAAATATGGAGATCGTCCCTCAATTTTGTACAGGTGAAAAGTTAATGAGGACTCTTCTTTAGTACCATCATCTCAAGCATGGATGTTATTGCACTATGAGCATGCGTATTATGCTTAGATGATGGTGTTTGAGGAAGAAACCACCATTAAAGACATGCTTATTCTGAGGGAATTTAGTGAAGTGTCTCCCATGGAATTTCATGGTCTTCCTCCTAGAAGTGATGTTTAATTCACATTTGATCTTATACCTAGGGCATTGAAAATATACAATACTCCATATAGAATGGTTTTTGTTGAGATTGAGGAACTGATGACAAAACTACTGAAGAATTTGGATAAAGGGTTTATAAGCCCAAGAGCTTCACCATGTGGTGCACCGGTCCTCTTAGTAAAGAAGAGGGATGGGTCAATGAAACTCTACATTGATTATAGTGAGCTCAAAAAAATAACTATAATGAACATGTATCATTTTCCCCTATTTGATGACCTATTTGATTAGCTACGTGGATCACAATACTTCTCCAAGGTAGATTTGCAATCAACATCTTTCCAAGTATGAGTGAAGATGGAGGATATCCCGAAGTATGTTTTTTTGTACAAGATATAAGAAGTATAAATTCATTGTAATTAATTTTGGACTTACTAATACTCTATAAATATTCATGGAATTGATAAATATAGTCTTTATAGATTACCTTGTCAAATTTGTGGTAGTCATTATAGAAAATATTCAAATATACTCCAAAACTAAGGAGCATGATGATCATCTAAGCACTGTACTACATACCTTTCTAACAGATAATCTCTATGAAAATTATATGAATTTTGAGTTTTTGTTGAAGGATGTATCATTATTCGGTCATATAATCACAATAAATGGGATATCTATGGATCCCTCCAAGAAATCAGTAATATAGGGATGGTTGAGGCCAACAGCGGTAACAGATATCCATTTCCACTTGGGGTTAACTGGATATTATTGCAGATTTGTGATAAATTTCTCATGATTGTCCAACCCTCTTACTAAGTTAAATTATAATGGAGTAAAGTTTTCATAGAGTGATGAATGTAAAGAGATCTTTGAGATGTTTAAAAAGATTCTTATCATTGCACTTGTGTTCACATAACCCACAAGTGGAGATCTTTTTGTGGTATTTAGTGATGCTTTGAAGAAGATGTTGGGCTATGTGTTGATGTAAAATGAAAAAGTCATTTCCTATGATTTAAGTCAGTTGAAATTTAATGAGAAAAACTATCCAACACATGATCTAGAGTTGGATATAGGAATATTCACTTTAAAAATTTTGCAACATTGCCTCTTTGGGGAGAGGTGTGAAATATACAACTATCAAAAAAGCCTCAAAAATATATTCACACAAAAAGATTTGAACTTTATCCATCAAAGATGGCTAGAGGAGATAAAAGACTATGACTTATCAAACCATTACCACCATGGGAAAGTGAACAAGGTGGACGATCCTCTAATTATAAAGGACCTTGCAATTCTATCATTGTTGATAATAGAAAAGAATCCATTATTTTTAGATTTTATAAATATGAACATTGAAATCATAAAGAGGGTAACATCATCAATCCTTTCAAAAATTATTACTCAACCACCTCTTTTGGAAAGGTTAAAAGATGCTCAAAAGGAAGATGTGAGAATTTCAATGAATGTGGAAACTATTAGAATGGATAAATCATAAACTTTCATTGTTAGTGAAGAAGGAATTGTGAGATTTGGTAAAAGTATATGTGTTCCATAAAATCTATATTTAAAGATTGATCTTTTGGATGATGCACATAGTTCAAATATATCCATCCACCCATGAAACACAAATATGTATCGAAATCTTTGTCAGCATTATTGGTGGGATAACATGAAGATGGAGGTCGTTGATTACACATCAAAGTGCCTAGTATGTCAGAAAGTGAAGGTGAAGAGGAAGAAGTCTTATGGCATGATGCAACCATTAACCATACCAACATGGAAATTGGAAAACATCATCATGGAAGTTGTCACCAGACATCCAAAGACATCCAAATGAAACAATTAAATCTAGGTTGTTGTACATAGTCTTACATAGACTACACACTTCATTAAAATTTTGGAGGATTTCTCATTGGATCAACTAGAACATATATACATCAGAGATGTGGTTAGGCTATATGGAGTACCACTATCGATTTTATTCGATCAAGAACCAAGATTCACCTCTATGTTTTGGAAGAGTCTTCAACATGCTATGAATACTGAGCTGAACTTCACTACGGCTTATCATCCTCCAACTGATGGCCAATCTAATCAGACTATCTGAACTCATGAGCACCTGTTGAGAGCATTCTCAATGGACATCAAAGGAGGATAGGATCAATATCTTTTTCTACTTGATTTCTCCTACAACAGCAGCTTCCACTCAAGCATCCAAATAGCTCCTTATGAAGCCTTGTATGGGGAAGAGTACAATAACAAGGGGATCTTGGGATGATGTTGGGGAGTGAAAAATCCTAGGACTAGAAATGGTTGAAGAAATAGTGGTGAAGGTTGACACCATACAACAACACATTAAAGCTTCTCAGATCCGACAAAAGAGCTATGCTGATAATCATCGACGAGACCTAGAGTTTGATGTGGGAGAGTTGGTATTCCTCTGAATATCACCGTGGATGAGAGTAATGAAATTTATAAATAAGGTAAACCTTTTTCTGAGGTACATCAGATCTTTTTAGATCCTTGGTCGCATTGGAGTAGTAGCCTATCAACTAGCACTCCCACCAAACCTATTGCAAGTAAGTGATGTATTCCATGTATCACTCCAGAGGAACTACATACCTGAACCGTTTCATGTACTCAATCCATAGGTGGTACTATTAGATAATGACCTATCCTATGAATATAATCTAGTTAGGATATTAGGTAAAAGGGAAAAATTTATATGAAATAAGACAATTCCTCTATCAAGGTGTTGTGGTGAAACCACACATTTAAAGAGGCAACGTGGGAATTAGAGGAATTGATGAATCATAGTTACACTCGTCTATTTTAGTGAGGTAAATGAAAATTACAAGGGTGAATTTTCTTATGGGGGGAGAGATTGTAATGAACTGCCTTTTAGAATGAAAATTTTTCTTGATCTACTTCAATGTCTTATTGTAAACGATTATATAAAACATATACACTTCTTTAGTTTTATGATTATGGATTTCAAAATATTATTAATAATTATTACCATTGCTAATATATCCATTGAATGGGTATCAATTGATTAGTATAAATATAGGGTTTTAACAAATCTAATTTTCTCACCCAAAGGAAGTGATAGCCTCATCCAGTATAATTTCTCCATATGAATCTCATTTTTCAGAGCATGGAAAGGAGGTGGCATTATTGGGCTTCTCTTTTGACCAATATCAAGCCTAGCTTCAACATGTTAAGCTCAAACGAAACCACCTATGGGAGAAGTGTAAGGTTATAGATATTTCCACCCGATCGACGTTATCTAAGCCACACAAAGAGTATGTGACCATTGCAAATCTTACCTTTTGGGAATATGTGGGTGTTATAAGGGGTTACGTAGAAAAACCATAGCACTATTATTATGTGAATATTTAAATATACATTCATTTCATTATTGTTACCTTGTAAATTGTTTTTAAAGAAAAAATAGTATTTTTAGTTAATATTAAATTAAAAAATATATTTTGATGAAATAATAGATTTTTGAATTAAATAATATTTCAATAAAATACTATTACTAGATTTTTATTTATTAAATATAAATTATCATATAATTTTTATGAATACAATGGTAATTTTTCATAAGGAATGAAATTTATTTTTCTCAAAAGCCATGAATTTTCGATAAATGTCAATTTTTATTTTAAAAGTAAAAATTAAAATATTTAGAAAATTATTTTGATATAATGAATATTATTTTTGTAATCAACACTTAGAAATTATCCAACATGGAATTTTTCATAATTTTCTGAGAAATCAAATTTAGGGGTAAAAATTAAATTCTATTTATATATATAATGTGTTTTATGATATCAGAATGGCCAAATAGTGATGTAATAAAATAATAAAAATGGTATTTACAGACAATATATGTTTTTTACATTAAAATAATGTTATTTTATGTTTGTTTTATATATTTTATAACGCATTAGTGGAACCTCAAAAGATTATAAAATATTTTAACCTTTTAAAATGTTTTCTTTGAGAGTGTGACTCACCTCCACATAAGAAACCCTAATATTTTAAGAATTTACGCCTTTGGTATTATAAAATATTGTTTTACCCTCAATTTTCTAAAACAATTTTCAAAAACCATGGTTTGGTTTTTTTATTAGATTAATGTGGGGTGTCTAAAACCCTAATAATAAACAATTCCCTCCCTTATCCTAAATAATCCCACCCATGCTCCCATGTATCATACCCAAAATATTTAGATCTTGACCAACCTATTCCCTCCTCTCTCTAAAATACTCCCATGTTTCCCCAAAATCCCATGAAGCCTCTCTTAAGACTCTCACTGGCCTTTGGGATCACAATTCCAATTAGGGGATTTCTTCCTGTCTCATTTTTTTCCAAATTTCATTTGTTTTTTTATAAAATTATATATACAATTAAAAATGTATGGGTATGGTTTATAACCTACCCCATAGATCCCTCATTATGTTTTAATTATGATATAACTTTTTATCTCTCAATAATTCCTCCAATGTACATCTGTTTTCGTACTGAAATTCCGTAAGGAATTTCTCTCTTCTCATTTACATTCGAGAAATTATTTTGTGTTATTAATATAAATACCATTACATATGTTATGAAATGTATATATATGACCCCCTTACTATAAATTTCATTTAAATATTTTGATACAACCCTTTATCTCTCATTAAACATTTCTATGAAATATTATGTCATGCAATTATGCTGACGAAATTACATTGTGATTTTCAAAGTCAAAGTTATTGTATAGTGAATACCATGCCCATTTTTCTATCAAGGTTATTCACCATTATGGACATTTACATATTTATTATATAGTTTCATGTATTAATTCCAAATTCATTTATATAGGAATAAATGATGATCTTTAATGAAGTTATGTTATATGTTCCTTGTGGCACACATATGCAAGAAATGAAATGATTAAGAAGGGTGCACCACGATAGCTCTCTAATGAATTGTTTAAATATTAGTATCATGATAAATCAAGTGAAATAAGGGTTTACTCAAGATAACTCAAGTGAAATGAGGGTTTACTCTTGCTACATGTGCAATAAGCCTTGGATCATTCTAATATCATGTTAAATTTTGCTGCCATATTTCCAAGTTTTGATAATCATGCTATATCATGTCTTAATGTTCATGTTTCTTTGATTATCCATTGATATACCTATTCCCTAACATATACTATATTCATCATGTTATTCTTTATTTACTCCCTTACTGGGCATTATATGTCACCATTTTCTTATGCATGTCCACATGTAATCCCACGCAATGATTGGTACGATGGAATGTATGTGGTCATGTAAAAGAAGTATTCAATAAAGATGTTTAATTAATGTTTTAAGTTGTTATGTAATGATCCTAAGACCCAAATAAACTATACCTCAAGATCATTCATTTGGTTACAAGTGACATTTTTAAGAGATAAAACTTTTCTAAGTGTGAAATAAATAGAAAGGTTGTTATAACTTGTGACTGAATATTTGCAATCAATCCAAACATGGAAAATTATTAAACCAAATATAGGAATAATAAATATTTAACATGTTAAATTCAACTATACTATATATAAGGTTCTATAAACTCTTTTTATGTTACCCATTAGGTCCCTTTTAGGTTTTCCTTAGTCAGAACTTCCTATATTCCACAATTAGTGTCTAGAAACACACTGAGGAATTCATAGAGAAGGATCGTATTATTGTAGAGAAATATAAAATAATTAAAACCTACATTGTCTAATATATTCTCTATATTTTGATTTCTCTAATCAGGCAGGTTTCCAATTTTTTTCATCAGACAATATGCTTGATATCTCATTCTTTAACTTTCTAGAAGTGAACATTCAAATATAACAACATTGATGTAGACTTAATTAGGAAGTTATATTCCCATTAGATTGTCAAAGATATCAACATATAATAAACTAGGAATGGATATACCCTTATTCACATTATTCATCAATGTAATATCACTCATCACACACAAAAAATTATTATACATCACTATGGTCAAATATCAGCATAGTTTTTATCAATATATAAAAGTACATGGCTCGTGATATATATTAATATTAATATTAATGTATATAGGTAATCACACAAGTGTGTTGATAGAGATATTTGAAGACACTTATAAATGGATACTTCCTACTAGTAGGTAATATTCTCATTTCCTCTGTTATTGATATTACCAAGTTCACACACCATGAGATAGTGTCTTAAAAACTAATGAGCCTCAGACCTTCATAGATTAAAAAAAATTCCAATAAAATGAAATCATCTTTACATAGAAAAGATATTTGAGAACACTATCACATAACTTCTAGGTTATCATTAGAGTGGGGAACTGTTATGACCATTTTTTTATATATACACATTGAATATTATCACAGACAATTTCATGAAGAATAATACACATGATGTTATAATGACATTTTTAATACGAAAAAAACATGAATATAGGTAACCAAAAAGTATGTAGAAGTTGGTACAAGGGAACAAACTCTAATAAAATCCAACTTACACAAGATCCAACTACTAAAAAACTTAATTATGAAATATATAACATATTATTCATGTTCATATGGAGATAAGTCTTTAATCAATAGGTTCAACATGTTCTCTTTTTGGTAACTCTACTCACCATGACTTCACCTCTTCGAGAAAAATACCTCATGGGTTAGAACATTTTCTGTATGTTTATCATCTATTGATGTGACCTTGAATACATTACTAGATACACTATTTAAAAATTATCCCAATACAATATGATAACATATTTCCTATTAGGAATAACATTAAGATATTAGAAGATATTTCATGACCAAAAAACATCCTTGGCTCCATCAAAAGACCCAATACACTCATATCACACTACAGATTCAATAAAAAATGACTACTTCGAACTATTATGCCTTATATATCTTTTGTTGATATTGAAGACAAATCATCACGACAAATTAATATCATTCTAATATATTGGGAAATAATGAATGGAATATCAACTTTTTACTAGATCCTCATGTACACCATATAACTCAAACATATCCTTAGTATTACCCAAATAATTATTGATATTATTAATAAAAATACAATTTTTTCACCTAGATTAGCATGATATCTAACCACTTTGGGAAATATTCTTTAAAAAAATAATAAATTCCTTAGAGAAGGAAGAAAACCTTGAAAATATTAATGGAATACTCCTAGGAAGACACCCTAATTTCACAAAAAACCCATTGTACATATCCCAATAGGTCCCACTGAGTCAAATTATTCACTCAACCTATTAAAATAGGTTTCATTCCATATCCCACATATGTGAACCACTTTCAAAGTAATCTAAAATCTCTCAAGGTTCTATATTTTTTAATAAATACAACCCTTGGGCCCCTTATTTTCAGTAATTTTTAAATACCAATATAAAAAATAAAACTCTTGTCTCAGTAGTCTCATGAATATGTCTTAAAATAACTTTAGGTGTCTTATTAAATCCTAAAACCAAGAGAAATAATCCAAAATTGATGGTATTTGAGTTTCCCAAGGGAATAAAATACCGAAAATATTTTTGAGGAATAACTTCCCACTAGTCCACCATTAGTAGGGTGAACAACACCTACCAAGCCATAAAATTATTCACCATCAATTATAATGATTATTTATAGATCCCCTCTTAATAAGGTGAAGTTTTGTGCATGTTCTTTCAACTGAAATACTACCATTCCCTAGTTCCCCTAGGGTGTCACTTCTCTCAAGTATCACCTTGGAAAAGCCAATTATATCCCTTGACAAGGTAAACTAATGTTTTCACCCTTAATAGTTAAAATCTCTATCCTCTCCTACAAAAGGGGGAACCACTCTGATTGCCTCACATGAAAAAAACTCTTACTATCCCTAGTGTCATTCGGCTGAATCCTACATCAATACCTCACTTATGAAAAATCCAAATTTTTCGATCATTGGGGTATAACATGTTTAATTTCTCCTATGTTATGGTATCATGTTATCTTATGTTTCTGTAATAAAGTATCCCTTTACAAAATATCCCTATTTTCATATCTGATTGTTAAGGCCCCCTCCAGAGCCACCCAATGTACATGATCAAGCTAATGGTAATGGTAGAGTACCTCTATATTAATTATGCATTTCCTTAATTAAAGGTGGTTCAATATTGTCCTAAATAAGTGATATCAACCTTAATATATTTTCAATCGTGCGTTACATTGACAATGAAGGTCACCATTTTATGAAAATTGTTGTGAAAATTTACATGCCATGTAATTTTATACAGTAAATTTGACATGAATTCCACAAGATATGGAATTTTTTTAGATGCCTTAGTCCTCTTAATGAGGGTGGAAATCAAGATCGTTGTAATTCCTAAATTTTACCTTACATTCCATTGGAAGGGAAGGTGTCTCATTCGTCGATTCCCTCCTTGTAATAGGAATGAAGATAAGAGGATTATGATGGGATTTCATCAAGTTGTATGTCTGATGTTTAAGATCAATGGTGGATTTATTATCCACTAAAAATAGTTATTACACAATTAGGCCTCTAACTTTGTTCATTCCCTAACTCTATATTAATTAAATTAATCCATTTAGTCATTTGGAGTTTCATGGTTCCTCCAAGGTATAATCCCCACTCTCGTTTATAACACCTTTCATGACAAAGATATCCCTACAACATGAAATTTAAATTTTAGGCCAAAATCCTAGCTTCATGACATAAAACGTCTTGAAAAAGTCCTTGCCACACTACATTAAACTTCATTATATGATCATCCCACATGACCATAAATTGTTCCACTCTATCTATATGGAATTTCATTCTTGTCAAGCAGTATATGTAGGATTCATTTATGAGGTTCAAACTCAACATCATCCAAATTTTAAATCTACCATCACAGGTCCATATTCATTATAAATGAATTTTGGTCATTCCTTATAGTTCCATATTCCTCTAATGTTTAGATGATAAATAATTGGATCATTATCTTGAGAAAATCAGTCCCCTTGATGATAGATTCATATTTCCTTTGTAGGGTCACCAAAAAAAACTCATTTGGACATATTTAATTTGAGGTCAAATATAAATAGTAACTTATACATAATTACCACACCAATCGTCACTAAGAACATTTTACATAATCAACTTTGTCAAAAAATGTTAAATTATGTGGATATGACCTTTTCAAATTCCCTTTAAAAGTTAAAATGTTTCCCATTAAGTAACATTAAACAATGTGGGTTCAGATTCCTTTCATAAGGATATGTAGGGAACCATTTCATGGGAAAATATTAACACACAAAAACACAAAATATTTCTCCAGATGGAAAAAACTCTAGAGTGCTCAGCTATGTGGCTTTAATCCATAATACCTTAAAATAAAAAAAACAAATAAGTAAAGAAAAAATATTGAGAACTTATTTTACATAATGTTGTTCACATCGATATATGTTAACAAGAAAATAATTCTTCTGGGTAAACTAATCATATATTTGGACATAGGAAGGATTAGTGAAAATGTATCAAATATATAAGTGAGTATAAGAGTATATAGAATATTCTCAAAATGGTGGGAGGAGGCCCACATCCCACCTCCTCAACTAATATTCATATTAATTTGTCACTGAACAAAAAATCTAGAAAATGTATACCTTTGGAATGTTGTTCTATAGTGATGTCTGTACCGAACCATCATGGACATGGTGGAACATCAATTTTTTACTTCAAAAAAAAAATATTAAACCAGAGGTGAATCCTTTAACTAAAAAAGATATCGGTCGAGCATGCCATTTTACATAAAATACTACACTGATGGGTTTTATTGATTATCTTTATTGATTCCTCAAGGACCAACTCAGAATTCTATTCAATAAAAATTAATGGAATCACCTCAATGATAGACATATGCCTCATCTTCTAATAAAGTTGTGGCTCTGTTAACTTGAAATATTGTGTCACCAATGCAACGTCTCAATTTTAAAGTAATTCATGTATTGGTTTGAAGGTAAAACCTGAATAGTGAAATCCTGACATTGGAGGAGTAGGGTTCCTAAAATCAAGTATATAAGAGATCTCCCTGGGGTAATGATCCATATTACCAAAGAACTGGGATCATATTAACACTTCTATTGAGGAATCCTTCCAATATGATACTCAGAAACCATATTATAGGCCTATATCCCTATTCTTACCCAAAAAGACTTCTATTATATCATTTCAACACCAAAGGATCAACATTGAAATATCCCAACATCAAGTAGTGGGAACACCCAAAAACAACCCTAATCATTCTTTCTCATTTAAACTTGTTTTATTATAAAATACAACACATAATACAAAATGGATTATTGAGAGGTATAGTGCCTTTTGAAATTAGGTACATTAAATATCAACATAGAATAAAGAATACAACTTCTTTTTTGAAAACATCATTGAAATAATCAAAATACTCCATTGAACAAAAAACTCCATGGCATAACCTAGGGATAAACATAATAAAGGGTGAGATAAATATTCTTAAAAGGTAATAAAAAATGAATAACATGAAGAATATTACACTTGTGAGAAAATGGACCTATAAATGGGGAATAAAAAGAGTAATAATCATAAACATGATCAATGAGACATGGTACAACATGGTAATTATAAAGGAAATATGAGAAATGTGGAAACAAATCAAAAAACTAAATCATAATCATAGGACAAGGCTAAAACACCAAGATATAGTGTTAGAAAATTTCCCATAAAGTAATCAGGTACCCCCCCCCAATCCCAATAGGACGTATCTTGATACTAAATATTAACCAATTCATTGGAGCACTATCGAGGCACACCCATTATAATATGTTCATTCTCATGCTTAAGTATTCTATATGGATCAAACGAAATGGATTCATTCATCATCATAATTTATTCCATGAAAATATAATGTAGAATACATATATAAAAGTCCCCAATAAATTTTATATGTTCATATATGTGAATACCCTTGATAAGAAATGGGTATGTTATTTACAATATAATGGTTTAGGCATGGAAAATTGTGATGACATTTCGGCAATATAATGATGTCACATAGAAATTCATAAAATGGGTTAATAGGAAAGAATGGGGTCTCTCATAATTTATAAATGATATTAAAAGTAATGGGGAAATTTAAATACATTTCCCAACATGAGTAATTGTAAATATATGGCATATGATAATGAATAAACATTTATACAGAATAAAAAGGAAATAACCCTTAGAAAGTTTTCGGCATGGTATTGAGTGTAAATAAGGGTTTATATAAGGGAAGAAATGAGATTGAAATGGGGTATCATTATCTGTATATGATGTGGGAAGTAATGAGGGTATGGGAGAACATATCCCAACATTTTAACATTAAAATTAAAAAACATAACACAAAATGACTGCCTAATAATCTAGGAGAGTGGAGGATCCCTTAGAAAATTTTGGCACCGTAAAAGCTTAGATAAAGGTAAAAATTAGAGGGGATAATTAAAATCTCATTAAAAAAAATAAATTTGGATTTAAGAGAATATTAATAAATAATTTATTCTATAAAAATTTTGATTAAGATGACATATTACAAATAAGTTTCTTGAATTGAAAGGAGGATAGGAAAGTGAGGATCCCTTACTTGAGTGTGTGACTCCAATGTCCTGGAAGGTGCTTCTTGAATGTTTGGGGGATCCTTGGAAGTAATATAGGGAGTTGAGGGTAGATTTTGGATGTTCTTAAAAGATTTTGAGTGAATATAAATGGGGTCTTGGGTGGGTTTATATAGGAAAGGAAGGGGATTTATTTTTTTTGGTTTTAGACACTAAACAATAAAATAACCAAAAACACACACCATCCCATTTTCCCCAGTTTCTTGAAAATGGTAGTGGTTTAAATTATTTTATTAGTAAAAGGTATGAACATATTAAAATATTAACATTTTTTATGTGGAGGTGAGACACATTCTTAGAGAAATGAATTTGAGAACAAAATATATATTCTAAGTATTGGAGGATTAGAAATGCATTTTAAAATTAGATTAAATAAACATTAAATCTAGTTATTTTAAAGTAAGAATTTATATTTCTATTTGTATCCCATTTATATTACTTATTACATCACTTTTGGGTCATTTTGAGGTCATAAAATCCAAAGTATATTTATATGGTATTTTATTTTTACTTGAAAATTCGACTGTCTTCGAAAATTAGGAAAAAATTTCCATTGGATAATTTCAATGTCCTGGATACAAAAAATAATATTCATTTTATCTAAATAATATTATAAATAGATAAATATTCACTTTTAAAATAAAAACCAACATCTATTGAAGATGATCGGTTTTTGATAATAACATTTTTTGAACCATTATAAAAATCACATTTAATTCATGAAAATTATATAATAATTTATATTTATGAAAATTTATTTAATAATATTTTTTAATAAAATATTATTTATTCAAAAAATCCATTAATTAATCAAAATATATTTATTAAATTAATTTCAATGTTAAATAAAAAAACTATTAGTGTTTTATTTAATAAAAAAAAATTATTTATAATTTAAAAAAAATCGATGGAAATATATTCATTATTCTATATAAAATAATATACATACTCGTATTTATGGGTTCTTGTTACATATCCCTTTATTACACAAGAAATGACCCTATGTTTATGGTTCATGATATTGGTACTTTCATGGGGAGGTTCAGTGAACATGGTTTGTGTCGTGATCTTAATGAGATAACAATTATCCTATAAATAGTTTTTCTCATTATAAAGTTATTGCATATAATCTTGGGATTGGTCTGGGGAAAACCCATAAATTCTATCTCTCATAGAAGCATCGATAAATGGGATTTAAAGGGCATCATCATACTTGTTGAAGCCTTCACTTCCTTTGTCTGTGTCAGTTATATTTGTTAAAATCCAATATTTATACTAATCATCTATGACATATTCAACGGATTTATTATAAATGGTAATGATACATAATGGACTTTTAAATCCAATTATATATAATAAAAAAATAAATTCATGTGTTTTATACAAATATATTATATAATAATATGTTTAGTAAATACTCAAGTTGAATTTTATTTATAATAGTTTAAGTTGTAACAATATTCCCCCATTAGAAAGTTTCATCCTTGAAATTTTCTTTTCCCATACTATTAAATATGTGTGTGAATCTTCTTCATTACTTCATTGGGTTCAAACATTTCTTCTTCAAACATGTGGTTCCTCCATAACACTTTCACTAGGGGCATCATCTTATTTCATCTAACTCTTTCTCTATGATCTAATATCTTCACCGGCTACTCCTCATATTAAAGTTCATTATATAATGTTAATACCTCTGCATTGAGTACATGTTTGGGGTCAAGTAATAACTTTTTCAAGAGAGATAAAAAGAATACATCATGTACTTGATATAGGTTATGCGGGAGTGCTATTTGATAGGCCCCTTCTCCGATGTGATTAAGGATCCCAAAAGGGATGATGTACCTTCTAAAAACCATACCCTTATTCCAAAATCTCAACACTATCTTCCATGGATATATGTTGAGTAATACAGTGTATCCAAAATCTAAATCTTGGTCTCACAAATTTTTGTTAGAATATATCTTCTCTCGACTCTGAGAAGCCTTTATGTGCTACTAAATAGTCTTAACCTTCTCCATCATTTCATAGAATTTTTCCGAAACTATATGTTTTCCCCCCAATTTCATACCAAATTTTTTTCTGTACCGATTCCCCTAAAGGTATTCATATGGAACTTTTTGGATGTTTGAGTGGGAACTGTTGTTATAAGAGAACTCAACCATAGAAATATGTTGGTATAATATTCATTTATAGTCAATTGATCATGATCTCATCATTTCCTTAAATTTTTGGATATTATACTGATATTATCCATCAGTTTTATGGGGATACACCATACTAAATCTTAGCTCAGTGTTTAGAACATGGAATAGACTTTTCAAAAACATAGAGATAAACCTTGGATCTCAATCAAAGACAATTTATAGTGGAACACCATGCAACCTCACCACTTCTCTAATGTATATATATGCATGTTAATCTAGTGATAAATCCTCTAAAATTTTATGGAAGTCTGCAGACTTTTTAAGACGATCCAAAACAACCCAGATAGAATTTTTTCATTTAGATGTCTTCAAAAGTCCAGTGACAATGTCTATAGTGATGTTTTACCATTTCCATGTTGGTATAGCTAATGGTTTCCAAATCACCTTAGACTTGTTTCTTTCAGAATTAATATGTTGAAATACACGGAAATTTGTTATATATTCAGCGATATCCTTATTCATGTTGTCCCATAGATAGTGATCTTAGAGTTCTCAAAACATCTTTTTATCTCCTAGGAAATTGGAGAAATGTTAACTATGTACATCATCCCATAGTTCTGTCTTTAACATAGGATTTTATGGAACTCAATGTCTGGACCCAAATATCACAATTCCTTATTCATTAATATTGAATTTAGAGGATCTCCCATTTCTTAGTTTATACTTTCATTGGAATTCCCACATCATCATTTTTTAGCATCCTTTATCATTTCATCAAGATTTGTTTGGGAAATAATTTAAGAAAGGATTGATGATGTTTATTCCTTTATGATTCCAATGTTTATCCACTTAAATTATAAGAAGATTGGATCCTTCTAATTTATTATCAATGATAATTTTTATGGATCCCTTCTACTAAAGGAATATACCAATTTATTTTCTTTACCTTGATGGTAGTCAATTGAGAAGATGTAGTCCTTGATCATATATAACCATCTTCATTGGCGCATATTAATCTATTTTGGTGTGAATATATATTTGAGGATCTTTTGATTAGTATATATCTCACACTTCTCCCATAGAGATAATGTTTACAGATTTAAAATTAAATGATCACAACTTCCTACCCTATATCATTTTTGGATAGTTTTTCTCATGAACATTCAACTACCTTGATGAGTAGAAATGAATTTTCCATTCCTTATTAACACACAACACAATCCCTTTATCAAAGCATCACTAACTACTATGAAAATTCCTCCACTTGAGGGTAGTGTGAGCATAGGTGCAGTGATAAGCCTTATTTTTAACTCCTTGATTATTTCTTTACATAAATCATTCCAAAAAAACATGACTACCTTCTGAATTAGCATGGTAAGATGGTTCAACAATCTAGATAAATCTCACATAAATTGATGTAATACCTAGATAACCAAAAAAACTACGAATATATGTTGCATATGTTGGCCTCATCTATCCTTAAATTTATTTTTTCTTTGATGGATATACATATATCCCAATACTTGTGATGATAGTCCCCAATAATGAGACTTCATTCAACCAAAATCAAACATGATGTACTTCACATAAATCTTCTCCTTTTTAAGGTCTTTAGAACAGTGTTCAAATGCCTCTCATGCTCCTCCTTGTTTTGGGAGTATATTAGGATTTCATCTATAAATACTACTACTAATTTCTCTAGCTAATATATAAATAATATATTATTCAAACACATGAATATTTATGGGGAATTAGTGATTCATAATAGAATCAATATGATCTCATTGTGATCATACCTTATATGAACAGTGGTTTTAGAAATATATTCCTTCTTCACCCTTACATGATAATATCCTAACTGAATATCTACCATGTGGAATTTTTGAGCTCCACATAGATAATTTAAGAATTCATCAATATATGGTAGAGGATACTTTTTCTTGATCATGACCTTGTTGAGATCACAAAAATAAATGAAAATATGCATTGATCTATCCTTATACTAAATGATGAGGACTGGTGAACCACATGGTGAAGCACTTTGGAATATAAAAACATTATCTAGATTCGCCAGTATTTGTTTCATTAGCTCCCCAAGTTCCACAACATCCATTATAGACGGATTATTGGATATTGGAAAAAACTAAGGTATAATCTCAATTGAAAATTCAACCTCACAGTTAAGTGGAAGACTAGGTAATTCATTGGGAAACACATTAGCATATTCTCTCATAATAGGCATGTCTTCAAGGATGGTCATTTATTTAGACTCAATCATTTGATCAAAGTATAATTTCTCTTATGTAAATAATATTCATGCTAGAGATGATGGTGTTAAAGAAGATCCCACATCCTCATTTCACTTGTACAGAATCAGGGGTTGATTTTCCATACAAAGAGTGAATTTCTTCTCGCATAAGTTTACATTGGCTCTATGCCGGGAAAGACAATCTGTGACCAAAACTGCCTCAAATTCCACCAAAGGAAGTATTAAAAGTTTCAATAGTAATTTTATCCCATAAATTGTGGCAATGGAGGAGTTGTATACATGGAATTATATAATTTCCCCATTTTTATTTTCATTGACATCTCTACTTCAATGCATTGTGGTGGGGTTTGAATAGTTCAGCTAAAATCCCATGATATGAATGAATGCGTTGAAACAGAAAGAAAAAAAGTATGTTCACTATTCTTGAATAAATAACATGCATGCCTATCACCACTTGATTTTAAGGATTCACATCAGTGGAAGTGATTGTAATATCTCACCCTTAGTTCCTTAGAGGTTGTTGGTTTCCTCCAAAAACCCTTGGCTTAGGGAATTGTTTTGAAAATTTCCATGATTCTAAGAAGTTTTAGTAGTGAACCACACAATGTAGGTTCAATGAATAATTAGTTTCCCCTGTCACATTAATGGTTTTACCATGTCATTAATTATTATTTGGGACCCATTCCATCCCAAAGCTATTTTATTTATTCCTCTCCAGAAGGAAATTTGTAGGGTGATTCTTTCCACACATTTGACATGAAGGAAGCTGAAATTTCTTATCCCCATTATATATCTCCATTGGACCTCCACAATTAAATTCCAATTTAAAATTATTATATTATAATTCCCTTGAGATTTTATGATATCCCTATTGAATTTGAGGGAACATCATCAAATTTCTTCATATCTATCAAAGTCATGGATCACCAAGGCTTTTCATAGACAAGTTTTTATCCAACAAAAGTAGCAGTAAACCTTTTATTTGGGGGTAATGAAAAAATAAAAGGCGTATCATGAATGTCTTGTGACGTTTTTCTAATACACCCCAATATATTTTTCATCTTTTTTATTAAGTGTAATGAAATCCATCTATATTTTTGGATGAAGAGAGTGAGGAAAATATTTATTCAGTAACATTTTCTAAAATTCCTTCCACTCAATTAATTAGATATCATCCTCATGTTTTGTATTATAGATCAATATCAACCACTGGTCACTTTCTCCTTCTATATGATAAATTTCTAGTAGAAACATCTCTCGGTCAACACATTTAAGGATAGATATGTTATTATCAAAGGATATGATTCATTGTTATGTGATTAAAGGATCAGATGATCCATTGAAATTACGATGCCTAAGTCACATGAAGCTCAAGATTATAGCCCATTCACTATTTGGTGGGTTAGGTAACACCTCTTGATTGAGGTTTCTTTTAATAGAAAGATTCAACTAAGATATTATCATGAAATATTTTTTTGATTTATGACCCATTCATAGAGGGTATCTCATTATAGAATCCATCACATCAGTCTTTGCATTAATTTTTTAAACAATTTTCATTATATTTGGTTGTTATATGGAATAAAAGGAAAATTTGAGAAGATTGTTTTAAACAATAATGCACGTAAAGATATAACTTATATATTACATTTATATAAATAACTAAGGAGTTTCAAAGATTAAATATATATTATCGATGATATATTTCCAAAAATATATTCTTATAGATTTTTTTTGACATAATAAAGGTTCATAATGAGAATATGAATTTACTGAATTGTAACCCTATGAGTGACAAACTAGGTGTTAAGTAAAGCCCATTTTCATGTCACAAGATACCACAAGTCAAGTCTTGAACAACTTTTCAGAGTTTTTACTCCTAGGTACATCTCTTCTAGAATCACGTACACTTGTTGTTTCCTGATATCGATGTATTTTCATGATAAAATCATACTCTATACCATCCAAAATTTAGGTATGTTTTCATATACTTAGTCACATCCCTAAAGATTTATCTAGGGTTCCCTAATCCTAATACCAAAAATAACCAAACCATTCCTCTGATACCAACTTTAACTACCCTTCTTTTTATTTCACATTAATACCTTTTCAATTTCATAATACTAAACATAATAAAACCTTAATTGTCGATATATCTAGTGTATTTTGGAATTAGTTAAATTAGATAACAACATAAAATTTAGAATACAACATCTTTATTGAAAAATTAATTAACATTCTCAAAATATGCCTTTGAACTTAAAACTGCATGGGATAACTTGGGGACAAACATAATAACGTGGTGAGCTAAAAATTCCAGAAAGGGATAAAAAAAGGTATGACATGAATAATATAATACATCTTTGAAAATTGTAATATCAATGGGTCCTAAAAATATTATAAATCATAAACATGATCAATGAGACATGATATATCATGGTAATCATAAAGGCAACATGGGAAATGTGGAAACAATATAAAACACTAAATAATAAACATATGAGAATGATAAACCACCAAGAATTCATGGTGGAAAAATTACCATAAATGAATCAGGTACACCCCTATCCCAACATGACATATTATCATACTAAATATTACCTGATGCATTTGAGTAATATCTGGTAACAACCATCACAATCATTTCATTCTCATGTTTTAGTATGCTATATATATCATACAACATGGATTCATTCATTGTCAACATTTATTCAACAATAAATGAATGTGGAGTAAATAAATGAAATTCCCCTGTAAAAATTATATTTTCATAAATGTGAATACCACTATTAGGAAATGGGTATGGTATTCACTATATAATTCTTTTGGTATGGAAAATTGGGGTGCAATTTCGACATCATAATGACATCACATAGAAATTCATAAAATGGGTTGATGACAGAGAAAGGGGTATCTCATAATTTATACATTATATTGAAACTAATTTGGATATGTAAATACATGTCCCAACATGATAATTTTTTAATAGAAGGAATATTATAATGGATAAACATTAATAAAGAAGATAAAGGAAATGACATTTACAAAATTTTCAGAATGTTAATAGGTATACATATGAGTTCATAGAAAGGAAAAAAAGGGAGTGAAATGGGATAACATATTTAAAAGAAAAATGGGAAGTAAGGGATATATGGAAGAACATACCACAATATATGAAAACTGAAATTAAGATACATAACATAAAAGGAGTGCTTGATAAAAGAAGAGAGTGGATGATCCCTTACAAAATTTAGGCATTGTAACAACTTATATAAAGGTAAAAATGAGGGATTATAAATAATAAATCTTTAAAATAAAATAAATTTTGGATCTAAGGGAATGTTTTAAAATAATTTTAATTATAAAAAATTATAATTAAGATAAAAAATCGAAAATAATGTTCTTTAATTTAAAGGAGGAATTGAAATTGGGTATCCCTTACTTGATTATGTGACTCCACGGGCTTCGAAGGGGATTTTTGAAATATTAGGGGGACCTTGTTAGGACTCTTGGGGGTATAGGGTAATGTATGGACATGCTAAAACCATTTTTAGTGAAGAGGAATTGTAGATTGGGTGGGATTATATAGAAAATGAGTAGGGTTTATTTATTATTTAGGTTTTGGACCCTATATAATAAAATAACTAAAACTACAATATTTCACAAGGTTTTCCCCATTATTTATACCAAATGGTAGTGTTGTAAATTAGTTTTTAATTACAAGGTCCTAACCTATTAAAATATTATCATTGGTGGTGTAGAGGTGAGTCATTCTCTTAAAGAAGTGATTTTTAATTCATAAAATCTATTATTAGTCTTGAAGGATTCATTATTTCTTTACAAAATAAATAAAAAAGGCTTAAAATAACATTATTTTAAACACAAAAGATATATTAGGTTATTGGTTCCATTTACTTTTCCTAATACATCACTTTTGGTTCATTGTGATGACATAAAACACCAGGTATATTTATATGGTATTTAATTTTTACCTGAAAATTTGACACTCGTTAAATTATGAAAAATTCACAATTGGATAATTTTGAAATCCTTATTCCAAATATTATATCAATTTTATATAAATAATTTTTTAAAATTTGATAATTTTCAATTTCAAAATAAAAAATGAAATTTATTGAAGATTATGAGTTTTTATAATAATATTTTTCTTGAACCCTTAGGAAAATCACATTTGACTTCATAAATATAATATGATCATTTATATTAAATAAATTTTATTTAATAATAATATATTATTAGAATATTATTTATTTCAAAAATACATTAATTCATCTAAATAGATATCTTAATTGAATTTGAATATAACCAAAAAATATTATTTGTGTTTTATTGGATAAAAATAAAAATCATTTATCAAGTATCAATAACATGATGGAAATATATTAATTATTATATAAATAATAATACATATACTCATATTTCTAGGTTATTATTATGTATCCAATTAATATAATATATAACTCCATGAGAATAAGGTTTGTGTTTTCGGTACTTTGATGGGGTGGCTCGACATATATGGTTTAGGTCATGATCTCAATGATCCTGAAATTATCCCTTAAATGGTTTATTTCATTCTTATGTTGTTAGATATCACCATGGGATTTATCTACGAAAAAACCTAGACACACTATCTCCCATGTAATCTCTGATAAATGAGCTTCATTGGGTATGATGCCAGTTGTTGAGGACATCACTTCCATTGTCTGTGTTAGTTTGATTTTTTAAAACCATATATTTATAAAAAAAATGTGAGCACTGTTTAATGGCTATATTATTAATGTAAATGAAGTAGAATAGTCTTTTTAATACAATTGGATATAATAAAGCTAAATAAGTTCTGGTGTTTTCTATAACCATAGTATATAATAAAAAAAATTGGGACCATGTTGTTTGGAGATGGTTTTTGGAAGTAAGAAAATTCTATATTTTAAGAGTGTCTCCTTTTGTTGTTAAAAAATGATAAATCAATTCACATTATAAAAACCTTGATAAATATGATTATTCTTTGTTAGACTATATTTCATAAATATCATAAGGGTTTTTGGGAAATTATAAGGAATGCCTTATAAAGGAAAGGGGAAGTAAAAGTTGTTCCTATATTATGCATTATTAGATATAAATATATTAAATGATGGTAGGGAATGAATTAGCTTCCATGAATAAAGAAAGGTGTCATGTGGACCGTGGAGGGAAAACATTTTGATGGAGGAGGACGGTTTGTAGATAAGGATGTCTTATATTAAAGTTTTATTAAATCAGATTTGCAAGATTTGTTGATTTGTTTTCTTATATAAAGAACCATGATCCAATTAGTATGAGTGGTAGAATTTTATCAAAATAGATCTCCACTATATGGATGGAATTTATATAATTCCAAAGTATTTTACAAAGTAGGAGTTTAAAAAACACAATAGTGTATAGGGGAATGATTTATGCAATGGATAGGGTTTGTGGGGACAGATCATAGAAGAAGATTATGGGGGTCAGTAGCCTGAAATGGAAAAGAGACTGTATAGGATAGGTGGCCCGTGTGGAATTTTTCGTCCATGTAGTATAGAAAGTTCTCTAAATAAGTAGGGGTCGGCAAAGCACTCATGACACATAGTTAAAACTAGATCACAGAGGATAAAATTAGTTCACAGAGGAACCAAGATAGTTCGAAAACGATTGGAGGATGTTTCCATCATCTTTTGGGTGGGAAATAGAATAATTGTTTTGAAATTTCAATATTATGGAAGAGTACCTAGAAGATCTCTAACATGGCATTGCATACTTTTGCACTACAATAAGAACACACACAATTGGGTTGGTTTAATAGTGTGACACGAATGAAAGGAAACATCTAAATCACTGTATTCCATAGAAAAGGATTATTTTATAGTGGATTGTGTGGTATTGGATTATTTACAAACCATACCAAGGATGTATATACTCTTTTTGAGTAGTGAACCCTGTAAATTTATTTTTGTTCCTATAGAAGTTTTTTCGAACTATTTTCTGTATGGAAAGATATATTTAACAGGTGGTGAAGTTTGTTTAATTTTCAAGGAACCATAAAAAAGATATCACTAATTCATCCCCAACACCTCTCAGTGATAACTGAATCTTGACTATGAAACATTTACATTTTATAAAAAATCATGGGGAATTTTATTTATGATAGTTCATGTTGTCACACCCCCATATTCCCACCCTCTCAAATCAATATTACTAGTGTACTCTGGTGTAATCTAAAGAATCATGATGATATATCATGAATTTAATAAGTGGAAAGCACATATTCTCCTTCCACAACACATGAAGTGGGTCGACATATCCCAACTACAAATGGAGGGAAAGTGCAGGCTAATATCCCCACTCCCATAAAATAATGATCATATATACCCATTATTTTAGTGGAATATATTCAAAATATCTAGGTGGAAATGGGTAGGAAGTAATATATTTCTACTCAAGTCATAAAAAATGTTATCCTATCAGATTAGATGATTTAGTAGACTATTGTCAGTATATCCCAATGACCATAATGGGGCAGGAACATATTCTATCCCCTGCCAATACTGTATCTCATCAACATGCTTCAAAAATACTTGGGATTAAGAATATATACTTTCCCTCATTAAATATTTTCTTTGACACTTGTTGATGAAGAATGGAAAATATAATTAGATTCATATTGATCTTCCAACATGATGTCATCGAATAAATACCAAATCAATTTTAGAGTAGGCCCAATTCCATCCAGTCATGTAAATATTTTTTAAATGTCTCAATTGAATCATGGGGGTTTCCTAAGAAGGCTCCTATATATAGTATTCATTATGAATAACACAGAAAAAAACTCCTAACAAAGGGAATCCAAGATGAATACTTGTCGGGTATCCTAAAGTATATGATAATTCCAATAACCCTTACTAATAAATGTTTCCATTTATTTTCCCTAAAGCATTATCCAATAATGACTCAAGAATCAATTTAATCTTCCTCGGAAAGAGGAAGCTGCAACAGTTTTGGTGGCCATACCAGTAATATATCCATCATTATACCTAGAGGGTATCTAGAGAACCTTGCATTATAGTTCTCTATATGATAGTATCTAGATCAATCAAGTAAACTCTTCTGATGGTTAGAGCTATGAAAATCATCATCACATGTGAAAAACCAATTTGTAATAAATGCCACCCTTTCCACATCAAACATTTTCCACATTGAAGATCCTCACTAGAGAATGTGTCATAAGAATCCACCATGTGGTTGGATATTGATCCATTATGGTAGTACTCACAATAAGGGTATTCGTTACAAAATTACACCCTTAACCACAATCACATTTTGGCAAGAAGGCCCTCCCCTTTCTAGAAAAACTTGGAGAAATCTTCCATACCATGATAACATTAGATGTTTATTCTATTTACGCCAATCACCTTACCTATGATGAGTGGTTTTTCCCCTAACAATAATATATTATATGGAAGATATACTTATCTATACTACCACTAAATCACTCATCCTTCAATACAGTAAAGAAGATTATGAACAATTCCACTCCACTTAGTATGGAAATTGAGAAACAACATCCCTTTTAAAACTATATTAAGGATTCCATTTTATAATTTCAGGAGTATAGAGGTCCTAACATTTTACACATATAATCACATGATTTTAAGGATTGAAAACCATCATATTACTAGCCAAGGATCATAAATTCTAGTTTCCTGTAAGACTAGCTATATAAAACATAAAACATGGGACTAAATATAACATTTCATTATATAGTCTTGATAAAGAGATCTTAACTTCCTTTGTACTCATACATCTTCATTGGATAACTTGGGGATAACATCAACTAAGTTACATGCTAAAAATATCAGTTTGAGAATAAAAATATGAATAAAGTATTATCACAAGGGTTAGAAGGCATGACATAATGATATAAAAAGGAAAGGAACATGTGGAATAATAACATATAAACATGGGATAATATAAAAATGGATTCATAGTAATGTGGAAGAAAAAAAAAATAACATTATAATGAGTCAAGGGTCATTTCACATAGAGGATCACATGTTATGGTTAACCACAAAGACGTTTTCACATCTTAGAACAAGTCAAGGCTAACGGCCAAGACTGTTGCGGATAACATCTCATGAGACTCCACATTACCCAGTGAATCGAAGTTATATATTGAAACACCCATCATGAAATGTTCTTGAATATTATTTCCACAAATTTAAGCATACAAAATCAATCATACAATAACATAAGGGTTACCCACGGAAAATAATTGGGTATCATATTCATGTCATAAAGCATAAAAATTGGAATATCATAAAAGTGTCAATGAAGAAAAGGAATTAGATCATTTGAGGACATTGAAATGGTATAAAATTCATATATCATGGTATGTTATGTAAAGAAAAAGTGATAAAATTTACAAATTGTATTAATTTTTTTATCATTTAAACATTTTACTTCGGTTTGAAAGAAAATACTAAGAGCATTGAAAATAGAAAAGAGAATAATATTTTATATAAAACTTTAAGTAAAACAAGGATGTTTTCGTAAATAATATTATAATTTTATAAAAACAATCTTGGCTTCAAACCGATGATAAAGTGAACGAGAAATTGTGTAAGAATTCAGGATGTTCCCTTAAAATGATATTGCTTATCAGGAAGAATTCAGGATGGAGTTATTTAAGAAAATATATATGCACAAAAGAGAATGATGAATGGATATTGATAAATGAGTTTATATCATATAAACATCATTTATAAGAATTACTTATAAAATAAAATATAACATTCTTTGGGTAAAAGAAATAATGATAGGGAAACCCGTAGTAATAAACAAGGTTCAGGTAGAATCTCGTAACTTAAGTGTGATGGTGTCCTCCACATGATCTTAATGTCCTGGATGACTGAATTAAATCCATTTAATTAATATTTCCATAACCTCTCCATTATTTAATTGATTTATTGTAACCTTAATAAGTTCAGTAATGACCTTTTTGATGTGTTAAGAGGTTCTATTTCATTTCTTGTTTGGTTTTCATGATTTGTTTTCTTATGCACATGTAAGGATAAACATCTAAGATGAGAATGGTGGTCCAGGATTTAAGTTATATGTTATTTTTAACCATACAATAGTTTAATTGGTTATAAAATTCATTTTTTAATTTGGAGTAAAGATGATTCACTACATAAAACTATAATAATAACTATTTTATTTATTTGGCATTTTTCTAATCACGTTAAAGACATTTCGGTTTATAAATTAATTCCATGCGTAAAAAAGATTTCATAACCTTAAATTAGGCATAATACACATATTATAGTCTATTTCACCCATAAAAATTTTTTCATGACCAAAATTGAAGATGAAAATAGAAATTGAAAACCCATTATCCTTGAATATGAGAAATTAACACTTTACAGTTTGTGTTTTAATTTGTAGTATAAAATAAGGGGAAATGAGAGATTATGATGAATTATTCCAATACCATAACAAAATTATAGTACATGTAATGTAATAGATTTATCATAACATCTTGATTAAAGGATGTTTTGAAAGAAAAAGAAAAAAATGGAACTTCAAAAAAAATAAAAGAAATGAAAAGAGGAATTTACCTCTTGAATATAACTTCCAGGAGAATCTCTTTTGGGAAGAGGATTTAATCGTTTTAGGTGACCAAGGGATGATAGACATGGTAGAGTGTATTAGGGAGATATTTAAGTTGAATTTGGACTAGGAACAAGGCATGAGAGATGTGAAGTGAAGAGGGGGTGAGGGTGGTATTTATAATAGCGGAGATGAGGGTTTTCTCCATATTATGTTCATTATTTGATTATTTTTATTAATATAAGAAATTGTATTGATTATTGTGAAAAGAATATAAAATGTGAATTTTATTTCAAAACAATGGTACCTACATCATCCATGACTCAATATATAGTGTATTTGTCATATAATGTATATGTACAACAAATTAACGTATTTTACTATTCACCAAAAATCAAGTATTTCTGAAAAATCCCAAAAAGTCACCCAAACCATTTTTTTATGTTTATAATTGAAAATTTAACTCCATTTGATTAAAATAATTCTCTAGTATGGGAAATTTAATTTTTAATTTAAATTATAATTTACTTGAAAAATAAAAATTTTAAAATTATAACTACTTTTCTTATACATTGAATAATTAATTAACTTCTCTTAAAAGTATAAAATAATATTGAGTCATAAAAATAATTATTTATGAATACATTTTATGAAAATAAATTTTATTTTAAATTGTTAATTAATCATAAAATTGTAATTTTATCTACCCGACTTACAAAAATAGCAACAATATGATAAAATTATTTCATATTGTCACTTATAAGATGGATAAATTTTATTTGTAATTTCATGTGTAAGGTTACTTATTCACTAGGAAATTTTACTACTCATAAGGGAATTCCTACTATTCATAAGGGTAACATTACTATTCATAATGGTTTCTTACTATTCAACAAAAATTAATTCATTCTTATCGGACTCCAAACATCTTATTGATCGCAACCATGTATGTCAAATTTTTGAAATTCTAATCCAAGAAGTGACAATATTATTTTTAAATGTCACATAGTACTTACTAGTTCATTATGTAGTGGTTTCATGTGGTTATACTATATGAAATTTTTATAAAAAGTGAATTTCATTGATAAAAAATTGTTCATTACATTCTTACCTCCTTAAAAGTTTTATCCTCAAATTTTTTTTACATTCTAATCCATAAATAGGTGTGGCTACTTTTCCTTCATTTCTTCATCAAGTTCCCATATTGCCTCTTCATACTTATGGTTCCACCAAAGTACTTTGACAAGGAGAGTAGTCTTTTTGCATTGAACTTTATATCTTAGATCTAAGATCCTCACTGTCTACTCCTCATAAGAAAGATCACTCTCTAACTATACCACCTCTGAGGAAAGTACATGTGAAGGATCTAGTAAGTATTTCCTTAAGAGAGATACATGGAAGACATCATGTACATTAGACATGGTAGGTGGATGTTCTAGTCAATAGACTACAACTCTGACATGATCAAGGATATTAAAGGGGCCGATATACCTGGGAATTATCTATCCTCTCTTCCCAAACGGATAACCTTCTCCCATAGAGATATGTGGATGAAAATCTCGTACCAAATATTAAACTCAAGGCCTTATCAAATTTTTTCGTCATATCACTTTTTTGACTTTGGGCTGTCTTGATGTGTAGCTAAATGGCTTTCATATTCTCTGTCATTTCATCAACCATTTTAGGTCCTAGAGGAATATGGTCACTGACTTTAGCCCAACATTCTTGTGTTCTTCACCATTTCCCACAAATGGCTTCATATGGTGTCATTCAGATGTTGTAGTGGAAACTGTTATTGTAGGATAATTCAACCAGTAGAGGATATTGGTCCTATCCTCCTTTCAAGTCCATAGAAAATGATCTAAACATTTCCAATAGTTTCAGAATAGTTTGTTCAGATTGGCCATCATTTTGTGGATGACAGACAGTAATGAAATCCATTTCAGTGCTTAGAGCATGATAGAGAATTTTCCAGAACATTGAGGTGAATCTTAGATCTCTATGGGATACAGTTGAAAGGGGTACTCCATGAATCCTTGCCACCATTTTGAAATATATCTATGAAACTTGATCTAGTGATAATTCCAATCAAATTGTGATAAAGTGACCTATCTTTATACGAAGATCCATAATGACCCATATAGTATTTTTTTCCTCTAGATGTCCTTAAATGTCCAGTGATAAAGTCCATGGTGATGTTCTACCATATCCAAGTTGGTATTGGTAGTGGTTTCATCATCCCCTTATACATTTGTCTTTCAGACTTCACTTGTTTACATAACATTCAATTTGACATATATTCCACAATATTATTCTACATATTGTCCCACAAAAAGTTCTCTCAGATATCTTGATACATCATTCTTCTCCCTAGGTGAATAGAAAAGGTTAAGCTATGTCCATTATTCAAAAGATACTTCTTTATCTTGAGGTTGAACGGTAGACATAATAGTGACCCAAATATTACAACTCCTTCCTCATCAATCTTGAACATAGAAGAGTTACCATTTCTAATAGCTTCACCCTTTTTTAAATTCCGCATCTTTTATTTTACAATCCTTTATTTTCTCCATGAAGGATGGTTGAGAAACCATTTGAGAAATTATTGATGATGTTCCTCCCTTAATGATTCCCATGTTAATCCTCTACAAATCTAGGAAGATTGGATCCTTCTAAACTCTTATAATTGATAAAGATGCAGGATCCATTCGACTTAGATCATTCAACACATTATTCGCCATAATAGAATGGCAGTGGATTTAGAAATCATAATCCATAATGAGCACTAACCATATTCACTAGAACATATTAATCCATTTCTATGATTATATATATTTGAGACTCTTGTGACTGGTATATATCTCACACTTATACCCATAGAGATAATACCACCTTATTTTCAAAGAAAATAACCTAGCTTCCAACTCTATATCATGTGTGGGATAGTTTCGATCATAGATTTTAAATTGTATTGAGGTATAGGCTATAACTTTATCATTTTTCATCAACATACATCATAATCCCTTCTTTGAAGCATCAAGGTACACCACAGTTTATATCACTTATAGGTATTGTGGGTATTGGCATAGTGATAATCATATTGTTTAGATCCTTAATGCTATCCAAACATTTTAGAGTCCATAAATACATCACCCCATTTTGTGTCAGGTTGGTCATTGGATTTCACAATCCTGAGAAGATCTTCAAAAATAATTGATAATACCCAGATAGATCCATAAAGTTACTGATCTCCATTACAGATGTTGTATTGGGCCACTCTACAATTTTCTTTGTCCAAGAAGGTTCTACATATATACCTTTATTAGTGATAACATGCCCCAATAATGATACTTCCTCCATCAAAAACTCACATTTACTATACTATTCATAATGTTTCTACCTTCGCAATGTCATTATAACAGTATTCAAATTCTCTTAATTGTCATACGTTCTCTTGGAATAAATAATAAGGTCATTGATAAATACTACCACACATTTTTCAAGGTAATATCTAAAGTCTATATCCATTAAATCCATGAAAATTTGAGGAGTATTATTGAGTCTGAACGGCATCACTATGAACACATATTTTCCATACCTTTTGCAAAAGGTGACCTAGTGATTATCTTCCTCACTCACCTTTAATTAGTGATATTCTGACCAAAGGCCCACCTTAGATAAATAACTAGACATACGAAGCTGATCAAACAAGTCATCTATCTATGTAAGGTAATAATTCTTCTTTATCATGAATTTATTGAGCTCGTGATAATCAATTAAGAGTTGCATTGAACTATCCTTCTTCATGATGAAGAGTACAAGCGCATCCCATGGTGAAGCACATGGTCATATAAAACCCTTATCTATATTCTTCTATAACCACTTCCTCAGCTCTTCCAGCTCCACAGTGGCCATTATATAAGGTGTCCTTGATATAATGAAAGATCTAGGAATGTGTTCAGTTGAGAACTCAACCTATCGATCATGAGGAAGACTATAAAATTCTTCAGGGAATACATCTGGGTAATCTTTCATGATGGGAATATCTTTAAGAATAATCATCTCCTTTGTCTCAATCAATTGAGCTAGACATGATTGCTCAAAAGGCAGTAATATCCACACCTGGGAAAATTATTCTAAAGGATATTCATCTTCCTCCTTACACTTGTAAATAATTTTGAGGATTCTTTAGGATGTGAAGAGTAATCTCCCTTTCCTGAAAATTGATGTTGACTTTGTATAAATATATCAAATCCATTCCCATGAGAACATTGAACTCCACTATAGGAATTATGAAAAGATTTTATGAGAAATTCAGTCCAAAAACATTAACCAGAGAGTAGATATATACTTTGGATGTAGTAATTTCCCCATTTATTATTCTCATAGATATCCTAACCTCAAAATATTGAGGTGTTGTTTGAATAGATATACTAAACATGCATGATATAAAGGAATTTTTAGAATTACTGTAAAGAACCGTAAATTTCAAGGAAATTTTTTTTCTTAATTTTCTTTGGAATTTTACAAGAGCGCAGCTTCTGACGGCACCTGATTCTGAGACCCGGTGTGTCCGGAATCATTTTCCGATGTTTGGCTCAGGTACGTTCAGTGAACGGACGAGCGGGTTTTTCTAACTTTTGAACCGGTGCTCAGAATCGAATTCTGAGGGCACCGATGGAATCGTAGCGCCGGTATTCGCTTAGAAATGCCTCTTCCGGAGTTGCGTTTTCTCGGGTGTGGTTTTTAATTTTCGGGCTTAAAGTTAAGAAATAAAATAAATTTTCAACAACTTTATTTTATTTCACTTAAGCCACTTGGAAGCCACTTGAAGCCACTTAAAGGCGGCTTGAACTGAGTTGAACTGGATAGGATGCTATCCAGAAATATCCTACCCCCTTGGTAGGATATTTGTGAGGTGGGGCCCGCACGAGCCCCGCCGTTTCTTTTTGCTAAGAAACGCACCCGTCAAAACCCGTCTTAATGAAAGTCAACTAACGCGTTTCTTAAAATCTTAACAGACCATTTAATTGGGTGGTTTATTTCATGAATTAAATGGCATGTTTCTTTCGTTGAATTAATTCAACGAATTAATTCAATCGTTTCTGAACCTGTTTTCGTGTGTTGGAATATTAATAAAATAAGACCAACCAAAATCATTTGAGAAGATTTGAGAGGATCCTTGTTTCTTCTTCTCCCTTGCGAAGAACGTGAAGAACGCGAAGAACGCGAAGAACGCCGAACCTGGAAATCGACGACGCTTCCGTCTGAGACGTTCTTCCCCGCTCCGATCTCCGATCACCGACCGTTTGAGGTGAGTGATTTCGGATTTCCTCTCAAGGTTCTTTTCTTTTGGTTTTAAACACAGATTTAATTATTTATGATTTAAATCTGTTGTTCTTTGTCCGTTGAGCTCGCCGACTCAACGCCGGTTTCCGCGACGACGCGACGCCTCCCCACGCTGACGCGACGATCCCTCTCTTCCGCGACGAGCTTTTCCGCGAAGAACGCCCGCGCGCGACGGTCAGCGAGGTAGGGATTTTATATATTTTTTGGAAATACCCCTCCTTATATTCCCGTGAACATTCTTTAAAAATTAAAGAACCGGAATCAAAGAAACAATTTTATTTTATTAAAATTGTTGTTTCCTGTGTGGAATAAAATTCTCCCGGTTGTTTGTCTCTAACGCGGAGGGTGCGGGCCAAACGAACACGGCCCGACGACCCTCCGTCGTTCTTCGTTTTGTGCGGATTTGGCGGGCGACGACGGAACGTGCCGCAACGGATGTTTGATGATCCCGCAGTAAAGAACGGAACCCGGGAGGAAAAACGGCGCAGACGGGAAGGAAAACGGGCCACCGGAGCGACTCCGGCGGCCCGCAGAAGCTGGTGGTGGCGCAGTTCGCAGGCGCGGCGGCGCCGGCGGCCGGAGGCGGCGGCACCCCGCGGGTGTCCGGCGCGACACCCCGCGGGTGCCGCGGGGTTTGCACGCGGCACCCCGCGGGGGTCCAGCGCGGCACCCCGCGGGTGCCGCGGGGTTGTCCCGCGGCACCCCCGCGGGTGTCCAGGGTGGCACCCCGCGGGTGTCGCGGGGTTGTCACGCGGCACGTCCGGCTGTCTGGCCGACACCCCGCGGGTGCCTCGGGGGTGTCACGCGTGGCGGCGGCTTTCCCCCGCGTCGGCCGCTCGGCCGAGCCGAGCCGGACCAGCCCTGGCCGGACCGGGCCGGGCCAACCGGGTCGGACCCGACCCGGTTTGGGCCAACCAGAGGGGGGGGGGGGGGGTCGGCCCGGGTCGGCCCGGGCCCGGACCCCCCTTCTTCGGACGACTTTCGTTCAAACGCCCGTAACTTGAGCTACGGGCCTCCAAACGACTCGCCGTCAGCGGCAACGCAATCCTTGGAGCGAGTCGGACGTTTCGGTTTATCGCACTCAAAGTTTCGAAATACTTTGGGTTCAACCGGGTTGGTTCGTACACGAAACCAACCGGGCCCTCGGAGCGGAAACACTCATATCTTGAGCTACGGACGTCCGATTGACGTACCGTCAGCTTTTTTAGTTTCCTCTTAGTGAGACGGATCTTTTGGCTCACTCCGCCCGGGGTTTGGGCGCAGGTGGAGTACGGTCGGGTTGGTTTTTCCTTAAAAACCAACCGGGCCCCTGGGACGAAAAAGCCAATAACTCTCAGACCGGGCGTCTGATTGACGCGCCGTCTGTTGCGTTGAGTTCCTGTTGGCGATACGGAACATTTGGCATCCTTCGCCCGTGTTTTGGATACAATTGGTAGTGGCCGGGTTGGATCGCACCCGAAATCCAACCGGGCCCCTGGAACGGAAAAGCTGATAACTCTCAGACAGGACGTCCGTTTGACGAACCGTCAGTGGCGTTGCCGATCACGTTGAGAAACGGTCCCTAGGAGTATACCCTATGAGAGATCGAGGTACTGTTGAGATACGGCTGAATTTGGTTCGCTCACGAAACCAACCGGGCCCCTGGGACGAAAAGGCTAATAACTCACAGACCAGGCGTCTGATCGACGTGCCGTCTGTTGCGTTGAGACCCCTGTGACGAGGTGGTCCTTTGAGATACTTCTTCGTGGGACCTTGAGATACTTGGAGTATCGACTTGCAGCTCGTGGAGCGGACCCTCCCAGAGACGAGCGTGCAGAGTACGGAGACCGTGTAGCCGACTGAGACCTGATGACTGCTTGACCGACTCGACTTGGAGTGAGTCGACTAGCCCAGTGGACGAAGCACTACTTTGTTTGGGTGCAGACTCATGGCGGACGGAGCACTACCTGTGTGATAGTGCACACCCGCGGTACACGTCCGGAGAGTACCTTTGCAGGCTACTAGGGGGTGTGCACTATTGTGTTTGGGTGACATACCTCGGCGGGAAACACTACTCTGTTTGGGTGGCTAGCCCGCGGTACTCGACAGGAGGAGTACATCAGCAGTCTTAGGTTAGTGAGCAGTACCTCGGAGTCGTGACAGGACCACTGTACACTCTAGAGACGGAGCTCTTCAGTAGTTACGGTTTCGATAATGAAAATACTGGTTTGAGCTGAGACTTTTGACCTTTGTGTTTCCTCATGATTGAGATGAGTTACTTGATAACTTAGGTATATGTATGGGCATATACCTGGGTAGTGGTTATCTGCTGATCTCACGATCCTTGTGTTTCCTCATGATTGAGATGGGTTACTTGATAACTTAGGTATATGTATGGGCATATACCTAAGTAGATGTTATCTGTTGAGATCTTCTTTGTGGTTATCCTTGTTGGATTTAGTGAGACCTTGAGGGTCTCGGGGTCCCTACTGAGTATCGTTATACTCACCCCTGCACGAGCTATGCCCGCACCACGTTGTGTTGGTTGCAGACGACAGGCAGTGCTGACGGAGGACGAGTGTTCGAGGACTGGACGGTACCCGGAGGTGGACTACACGACAAGTCAGTGTCCGTAGGTGGACTTCACGGCGAGACGACACTCGGAGGAGGTTGACGGACGAGAGCACTGTGGAGGCTATCTGTACCGACCCTTCAGGTAGGATTCGTGGTGGACGATCCAGGAGCTGCGCCATCTGTACCTACCCTTCAGGTAGGATCCGAGGAGGACGACCCATGAGCCGCTTCCATCCCTCTAGCTGTTGTATTTTTCTATTGTACTTTGTTCAGTTGTAGTTGTAATTTCTTTTGGGTTTGTATTCTTGCCCATTTACTTTCCAGCACTTCTTTTTGTACTTAGTGTTTTACTTCCGCTTGTACTCTGTGGTGTTTTGTTACTTTTATAAAGGCAATGCCTTCCCAGTTATCTGGATTTACGCCTTTGGTGCTTGTCGCCAGCCCCTGGCCTATGGAAGGCGAGCTTGGGGTAGTCACGGCACGGGCCCCGTGGACGGGTCGTGACAAATTGGTATCAGAGGTGGCCGGTTCTACCGCAGACTCTGATCTTTCTTTCTGTGAAGCAATAGTGTTAAGGGTACCGAGTGTGGTTTTCAGTTCAGGGAGTCCAGTGTTGGTGCGGGCAGCCGACGTATCCATACACCAGGACCCTGGAAACTGATTTTCGACTTTGTGCACGAAAACACTATTTGCGTGTGTGTTTTCGAAGGTTTCCCCTTAAAATAGCTCAAACCAGGTCAGCTCACCAGGTATAATCGTTCGACCGTGTTACGTTGTTTCCTTCAGGATGCCCTTTCTCGGATGACCAGCTAGAGCCCAGAGGGATGTGCGTGCTGACATCCTGTCGAGTGACGAGGCTTCGGTACATGGCCCTCTTGCAGTTGAGGCACCAGCAGAGGCGCCAGCGGTACTACCATACGTTGGGCCACCGATGCCACCAGCCACAGCAGTAGGCGATGCCCGCTACTTGAGCGCACTGCATGAGTTCCAGCACCAGAGGCCACCCAGGTTCGGGGGAGAGACGGACCCGCAGGCAGCTGAGGATTGGCTGGAGGTTGTGGTGGGAGCCTTCAGGCTAGTGGGGACGCCATCAGACTTCATGGTGACCTTTGCTGCCAGCCTTCTTCAGGCAGCAGCAGGCAGGTGGTGGAGCCACTTGTTCCAGTTTTGCGATGGGATGGCTTTCACATGGGAAGACTTAGAGACCTTCTTCAGGGTGGAGTTTGTTCCAGTAGCTCTACACCCCGAGCGTGTTCAGGAGATGCTGCCTTTGCCACGTGTTTTTCGATCAGAAGCTGAGTCATCTATGGGCAGTAGACAGATGATGTAGAGGTCCAGGAGGACCAGACCAGCAGTTGGGCGATCTCGGGTTTTAGGATCGGTGGTGCGGGGCACGCGGGGTGGGGTCAGAGCTAGGCGTGCCAGAAGCAGACTGTGTTACTCGTGCGGTGGAAAGGGGCACCTGGCACGTGACTGTCTGACTCCTCGTACAGTTGATCCATAGGCTTTTGAGGAGCCACCGAGGCAGAGGCAGCGACGAATGCTTGAGAAACAGTAGAGCATTGGACAAGGCAGTAGAGCTCCTGGAGCAGGTGGACAGAAGCGGAACTAGTGGATACGTCTCTTGTACTTCTAGTTCCATGTTGATGTTGTTTTTGTGTCTTTGTACTATGAGCTGCAATAAAATAAAGACACTTATCTTGTGATGTTTGCCTTCCTGTCCTCTTTTGTGATGTTACTAAGTGGTCCTGGTTAAGACTGTTGACTTGACCCTCGCTTTCGAAATTCCTACTGGAGGAGACCCAGTGACCTCACACTGATGCCGACAGTGTGAATCGACCCTTGGAGGCGAGAGTGTCAGTTGGATCTCTTAGTAGTTACGTCGAGGCCTTACGACGTCATCCATGGCATGAATGCATCCTTCATGCCAGGATTGACTGTATTAGGAAATGGGCGTGGTTCATCTAGAGAGGGGATGAGACCGGGTTTCTCGTTTCGGCCAAGGAGAAATTTTAGCAGCTCTTCCAGATCGTATGCAAAGGAGGTGCAGTTCATCCAGGAGCGGATGAAGACTGCACAGTGCAGTAAGAAACAGGAAAACAGTGCCAGTCTTAGAGACTCAGGCAGGTTAAATGTTTCAAGAAGAGGAAGCTTTTAAAGAGAGATGAGTCTGTGAAGCGGTAGACGTGGAGGCAGAGCTAGGAGAGCAGCCTGAGGTGGTGTACATCTTAACATGCTACAACCACCCGCCTTAGTTATTCCCGCTAGGCTCAGGGAGATGGAGGGCGGTGGAAGAATGCGGCTGCATGCGGTCCAGAAGTGTGACCCAATGGCTCTAGAAATGATTCAAGGGACAGTCTGTGTCCACTACTAGCTGCTGTAGTAACAAACGTTGATATGAATCATTCCTCACTTTCAAAAATCTTGTTCCAGACCTAGAGTTTCCGGTAAGCCGTGGACTTGACCCTCACGTCTGGAGATACCTTGAGAGGAGACTCGATAATCACACTTTCGCTAACGGTGTGGTCAGACCCTTGAGGCGAGAGTTCTGGTTGGAATCTCTTAGTGGCAGCGTCAAGGCCTTACGACGTTAGTTTGAGTATGGAGTGGGAAATAACTGTTCATACTCAAATTGACGGTTTTAGGCAAACTTCGGGATGGGTTTTCCATGGTCGGCAGAAAAGGAAACCCCAGGCAGCGCAGGGTAACTCTTGCATAGGAGGGTGTGACCGATCACTCTTGAGTCAGTCAACCTTACTCTCATGGCAGCAGTCGTTTTGAGTTTCAGTTCCAGCAAGAATTGGAGACCTCTGGAGTTCGAGGATGACGATCACGTACTTATACGGGTCTCACCTCGACGAGGGTTACGGAGACGTGGCCAAGGCAGCAAGTTATCTCCGAGGTTCAACGAACCTTTTTAGGTCCTCATCTAGGTAGGCGGGATGGTTTAACACTTGGTCCATCCACCTCAGTTTCACTAGGTGCACGACGTTTCCACGTATCTCAGCGGAGGAGATACGTGCACGACCCGACACAAATCTTTGACCATGGGGAGCTGGTCTTTGGTGATGAGGTGACTTTTACGGAGTTTCCTGTGGGGATTGAGGATCGACAGGAGCGGATCCAAGGAGGACGGTCGATTCCTCTTGTGCACTTTATTTGGAAGCTTGGGGACCTCTAGGAGAGCACTTTGGAGTGGAAGGCTCAGATGCGTGCTCAGTAACGCCCTTGTTTCCCTAAGTTTGTGTTGGAGTTTTATGGGGACGTAAAGCCCTGTGGTGGGAGTAATGTAAAGACCCGTAAATTTCAAGGAAATTTTTTTCTTAATTTTCTTTGGAATTTTACAAGAGCGCAGCTTCTGACGGCACCTGATTCTGAGACCCGGTGTGTCCGGAATCATTTTCCGAAGTTTGGCTTGGGTACGTTCAGCGAAAGGACGAGCGGGTTTTTCTAACTTTTGAACCGGTGCTCGGAATCGAATTCTGAGGGCACCGATGGAATCGCAGTGCCGGTATTCGCTTAGAAACGCCTCTTCCGGAGTTGCGTTTTCTCGGGTGTGGTTTTTAATTTTCGGGCTTAAAGTTAAGAAATAAAATAATTTTTCGACAACTTTATTTTATTTCACTTAAGACACTTGGAAGCCACTTGGAGCCACTTAAAGGCGGCTTGAACTGAGTTGAACTGGATAGGATGCTATCCAGAAATATCCTACCCCCTTGGTAGGATATTTGTGAGGTGGGGCCCGCACGAGCCCCACCGTTTCTTTCCGCTAAGAAACGCACCCGTGAAAACCCGTCTTAATGAAAGTCAACTAATGCGTTTCGTAAAATCTTAACAGACCATTTAATTGGGCGGTTTATTTCGTGAATTAAATGGCCTGTTTCTTTCGTTGAATTAATTCAACGAATTAATTCAATCGTTTCTTAACCTGTTTTCATGTGTTGGCATATTAATAAAATAAGACCAACCAAAATCTTTTGAGAAGATTTGAGAGGATCCTTGTTTCTTCTTCTCCCTTGTGAAGAACGCGAAGAACGCGAAGAACGCGAAGAACGTGAAGAACGCGAAGAACGCCGAACCCGGAAATCGACGACGCTTCCGTCCGAGACGTTCTTCCCCGCTCCGATCTCCGATCACCGACCGTTTGAGGTGAGTGATTTCGGATTTCCTCTCAAGGTTATTTTCTTTTGGTTTTAAACACAGATTTAATTATTTATGATTTAAATATGTTGTTCTTTGTCCGTTGAGCTCGCCGACTCAACGCCGGTTTCCGCGACGACGCGACGCCTCCCCGCGACGACGCGACGATTCCTCTCTTCCGCGACGAGCTTTTCCGCGAAGAACGCCCGCGCGTGATGGTCAGCGAGGTAGGGATTTTATATATATATTTTTGGAAATACCCCTCCTTATATTCCCGTGAACATTCTTTAAAAATTAAAGAACCAGAATCAAAGAAACAATTTTATTTTATTAAAATTGTTGTTTCCTGTGTGGAATAAAATTCTCCCGGTTGTTTATCTCTAACGCGGAGGGTGCAGGACAAACGAACACAGCCCGACGACCCTCCGCCGTTCTTCGTTTTGTGCGGATTTGGCGGGAAATGACGGAACGTGCCGCAACGGATGTTTGATGATCCCGCAGTAAAGAACGGAACCCGGGAGGAACAACGGCGCAGACGGGAAATAAAACGGGCCACCGGAGCGACTCCGGCGGCCCGCGGAAGCTGGTGGCGGCGCGGGTCGCCGGCGCGGCGGCGCGGGCCGCCGGCGCGGCGGCGCCGGTGGACGGAGGCGGCGGCACGCCGCGGGTGTCGCGGGGTTGTCACGCGGCACGTCCGGCTGTCTGGCCGACACCCCGCGGGTGCCGCGGGGGTGTCACGCATGGCGGCGGCTTTCCCCCGCGTCGGCTGCTCGGCCGAGCCGAGCCGGACCAGCCCTGGCCGGACCGGGCCGAGCCAACCGGGTCGGACCTGACCCGGTTCGGGCCAACCAGAGGGGGGGGGGGGGTCGGGCCGGGTCGGCCCGGGCCCAGACCCCCCGTCTTCGGACGACTTTCATTCAAACACCCGTAACTTGAGCTACGGGCCTCCAATCGACTCGCCGTCAGCGGCAACACAATCCTTGGAGCGAGTCGGACATTTCGGTTTATCGCACTCAATGTTTCGGAATACTTTGGGTTCGGCCGGGTTGGTTTGTACACGAAACCAACCGGGCCCTCGGAGCGGAAACGCTCATATCTTGAGCTACGGACGTCCGATTGACGTACCGTCAGCTTTGTTAGTTTCCTCTTAGTGAGACGGATCTTTTGGCTCACTCCGCCCGAGGTTTGGGCGCAGGTGGAGTACGGTCGGGTTGGTTTTTCCTTAAAAACCAACCGGGCCCCTGGGACGAAAAAGCCAATAACTCTCAGACCGGGCGTCCGATTGACGCGCCGTCTGTTGCGTTGAGTTCCTGTTGGTGATACAGAACTTTTGGCATCCTTCGCCTGAGTTTTGGATACAGTTAGTAGTGGACGGGTTGGATCGCACCCGAAATCCAACCGGGCCCCTGGAACGGAAAAGCTGATAACTCTCAGACAGGACGTCCGTTTGACGAACCGTCAGCGGCGTTGACGATCACGTTGAGAATCGATCCCTATGAGTATAACCTATGAGAGCTCGGGGTACAGTTGAGATACGGCTGGGTTTGGTTTGCTCATGAAACCAACCGGGCCCCTGGGACGAAAAGGCTAATAACTCACAGACCGGGCGTCCGATCGACGCGCCGTCTATTGCGTTGAGACCCCTGTGACGAGGTGGTCCTTTGAGATACTTCTTCGTGGGACCTTGAGATACTTGGAGTATCGACTTGCAGCTCGTGGAGCGGACCCTCCTAGAGACGAGCGTGCGGAGTACGGAGACAGTGTAGCCGACTGAGACCTGACGACTGCTTGACCGACTCGACTTGGAGTGAGTCGACTAGCCCAGTGGACGGAGCACAACTTTGTTTGGGTGAAGACCCATGGCAGATGGAGGACTACCTGTGTGATAGTGCAGACCCGCGGTACTCGTCCGGAGAGTACCTCTGCAGGCTACTAGGGGGTGTGCACTATTGTGTTTGGGTGACATACCTCGGCGGGAAACACTACTGTGTTTGGGTGGCTAGCCCGCGGTACTCGACAGGAGGAGTACCTCAGCAGTCTTAGGTTAGTGAGCAGTACCTCGGAGTCGTGACAGGACCACTGTACACTCTAGAGACGGAGCTCTTCAGTAGTTACGGTTTCGATAATGAAAATCCTGGTTTGATCTGAGACTTTTTACCTTTGTGTTTCCTCATGATTGAGATGGGTTACTTGATAACTTAGGTATATGTATGGGCATATACCTGGGTAGTGGTTATCCGCTGATCTCATGATCCTTGTGTTTCCTCATGATTGAGATGGGTTACTTGATAACTTAGGTATATGTATGGGCATATACCTAAGTAGAGGTTATCTATTGAGATCTTCTTTGTGGTTATCCTTGTTGGATTTAGTGAGACCTTGAGGGTCTCGGGGTCCCTACTGAGTATCGTTATACTCACCCCTGCACGGGCTATGCCTGCACCTCGTTGTGTTGGTTGCTGACGACAGTCAGTGCTGACGGAGGACGAGTGTTCGAGGACTGGACGGTACCCGGAGGTGGACTACACGACAAGTCAGTGTCCGGAGGTGGACTTCACAGCGAGACGACACTCGGAGAAGGTTGACGGACGAGAGCACTGTGGAGGCTATCTATACCTACCCTTCAGGTAGGATTCGTGGTGGACGATCCAGGAGCTGCGCCATCTATACCTACCCTTCAGGTAGGATCCGAGGAGGACGACCCAGGAGCCGCTTCCATCCCTCCAGCTGTTGTCTTTTTCTGTTGTACTTTGTTCAGTTGTAGTTGTACTTTCTTTTGGGTTTGTATTCTGGACCATTTACTTTCCAGCACGTCTTTTTGTACTTAGTGTTTTACTTCCGCTTGTACTCTGTGGTGTTTTGTTACTTTTATAAAGGCAATGCCTTCCCAGTTATCTGGATTTACGCCTTTGGTGCTAGTCGCCATCCCCTGGCCTATGGAAGGCGGGCTTGGGGTAGTCACGGCACGGGCCCCATGGACGGGTCGTGACAATTAGAATCAAATATTATGCTCACTATTATTGAATAAATAACTAGCATACATGTCACGACATCATATTCCAACTCTACCTTGGATATATTGATACTATAAACCACTCCTTTTTACGTTGTCAGTTGTTATTTATTTCCTTTTAAACCCCTTGGCTTAGGGAAATTGTTTGCATAATACACATGCTCCTTGTAGTTCTAACACTGCACTATAGGTTGAGCATTGATCTGAAGCTTCCTTTATTCTTACACATTAGTAGGATTCTTCAAATCTTCCTGGACGTTCTTATAAATATGTCTCATTATTCCACATTTTTTGTAATTCATGGTTCCCTTTTGATATTTCCTAGTAATCTTAATCAAACAATTTTGACACATGGTATTTTCAGTATTCTTTCTATAATAGGATTTATACATAGAACCACTCATATTAGATTCCATTTTCCACTATTTATAACAGGGTAGATGAGACCATTGAGAGTCTCTAGTCTCCATTTCATCCTTGAGGGATCAATGGACTATCTCCTCATAACTATCAAAGTCACGAATCGACAACTCTTTTAATAAAATCTACTTTTTTATCTGAAGAAGAAATCCACATTGATTTTAGTTTACATGAAAAAGTTAGAGAAATATCTTTCAAGACATGGGAAGTTTGATTCATGTTCTCTAATGGACTAATCTTCTATCTTCTTATATCCGAGGAACACATTTTCTATCTTGAGACAGAGGGTTCAAAGAAAATATTTATTGAAAAATATTTTTCATGAATTCTTTCCAATCCATGGAATCAATTTCCTCATGGTAATTCATATTTTTGATTAGTTCCCACTACTAATCATCTTCCCCATTGAAATGATAGACCTCTAGAATGACTTTTTCTAATTCTAAGCACTAGTTGACAAAGAATATCATTTCAATAGACTTTATCCACTGTTCTGCAAGAAATGTATCACAAGATCCACAAAATATGGGAGTCATTTTCAGCATGAAGGATTAAACAACAACATGATCTTTCCTTATTGGAGAAGGGAATTCCACATGAATCAAGTTATTATTCATAACTTGAAGCTATTGAGAAATTACTATCAGGATGTTTTGAGTACCCATTCCCATAAAATTGGAATGTCATTAGAGAAATATTCACATTCACTATCACATGGATTTATGGAAAATTTTCTTCTATTTCCTTCCATTAACTAAGAAAAATAATTTATAATTAGAGGTCCTGAATAAATAGCCATTAAAAAAAATGAAACATTTAAACACAGAAGGATAGAATATTAATGGAAAATTATATCCTAAAATTTTATTCCCTACTTTTCAATATAGGTTATCCTTGATATTATAATTAACATATATTATTATGGGCCCTTTTTTTGTTCCCTAAACAATTTCTCATACTGAGATTAGGAATTTACCAAAGCATATCCCCCAAGAGTGTCAAAATAGAAGTTCATTAAGGCCCATTGTTGCGAACCAGTTCTCATTCGAGTCTAGCACTAAGTGGTGTTTCTGAGTTTTACCTATAGATACATCTTTGATAGACCCACATCCACTTTTTTGTATCAATACATGGGTTTATTTTCTTGATAAACCACTTACTCTATACTTAAAAATATAGGGATGTTTTCTTATACTTAATCACTTCCTTAAGGTTATTAATAAAGTGATCTATTCCTAATATCAAAAAATAACTAGACCATACTCTAATACCAGCTATAGTTACCCTAGTCTTTTACACATATCATTATATGATTTTAAGCATAGTGAAGATTTGTATTACAGGCCAAGGATCGAAAATTCTTCTGTCTTGGAAGATTAGTTAAAAAAATATAAAACATGGGACTAAATATAAAATATACCCATTTAGTATTAATAAATATATCATGACTTCCTTTGTCCTCATACATATTTTTAGGATAACCAGGGGATAACATAAAAAATGGGATGAGCAAAAATACCAATAAGGGAATAAACATAAGAAGAAATCATTAACACAGGGGTTAGAAGGCATGGCATAATGATATAAAAAGGTATGGAACATACTGAATCATAAAATATAAAAATGGGATCATATAAACATGAAGTAATATTAATGTTGAACAATCCTAAAATATTACTTTATTAGGATTCAAGGGTCATTACACAAAGAGGATCACAATTTGAGGTTAACCACCAAGACCGTAACACATTGTACCACGAGTCAATGCCAACTGCCAAGATCATTGCACATAATTTCTCATCAGCTTTAACATTACCTAATTAATTTTAATGATATCCAAAATAAACCATAAATAAATGTTCATGAATATTCTTGACATATATAGAATTATATGTAATCAATCATACATAATCATAAGGGTTACCCATGGAAAAGAATTTGGTATCATATTCATTTCATAAAGCACAAAAATGGGAAAATCATAAAAGTTTCCATGAAGGAAAAAATAAGATCATTCAATGAAATTCATAAGGTATAATATCCATAAATCTGGGTGATTTATTTCAAATATTATTTATAACATGTAAAAACATTATATATGAAATTTTAGAATTATAACATTTTAGTGCGGTTTTAAGGAAAATACTAAAGGCCATTTAAAAAAGAAAAGGGCAAAATATTTTATATAAAAAAACTTCAACTAAGAATCTTTTAATAAATAAAATACTAATTTAATAAAAAAATTGGCTTAACAAATATGATAAAGCGCAATTGAAATGGCGTAAGAATTTGTGAAGCTCTCTTAAAATGAGATTGCCTTTCGGGAAGAATTACAGATGCAATCATTTAAAAAACATGTATATCCATGAAAGATAATGGTGAATGGATATTGATAAATTATGTTGAAGAATATAAATATATTTTAAAATACGTACATAAAAAATAAAATATAACATCATTTGGGTAAAAAAATAAAAATAGATCAACCTGAAGGAATAAGGGAGGTTCTGGTAGAATCCCTTACCATAAGTCTGATGGTGTCCTTCACTTGATCTTAATGTCCTGGATTACCAAATAAATTTTGCTTAATTAATATTTCTAGAACCTAATTGTTATTTTATTGATTTATTAAATCCTTACTATATTCATTCATGAACTATTTGTTTTGTTAATAGGTTCAATTTCATTGTTTGTTTCATTGGTTTTCATTATTAGTTTACTTATATACATGTGAGGATAAACATCCTAGATGAGAATGGTTGTTAGAAATTGGAGTTATATGTTATCAGTGATCATAAATTATATTAATTGGTTATAAAATTCTTTTTATTATTTGGATTTAAGATTAATAATTATATAACACTTTAATGATAGCTATTTTGGTTAATTGGTAGTGTTTTGATAACATTGAACACATTTTGATTTATAAGATAATACAATGTTTAAAGAAAATTCAAAAACCTTAAATTAGATATAATACATATATTATAGTTTTTTCAACAATAAAAATGGTTTCAAAATTGGAATTGAAAATGGTAATAGTAATACAAAACTCATTATCCTTTAATGTTTTAAATTAACACATCTCGGATGGTATTTTTATTTATAGTATAAAAAGAGGGGATATGAGAGATGATGAAGAATTATTCCATTATGAAAACAAAATTAAATTACTTGTATGTTACATTATTTATAATTTCATTTTTATTAAAGGATATAAGGAATTAAAAATAAAATAATGGAAGTTGAAATAAAATCAAAGAATTGAAAGGAGGAATTTACCTCTTGAATATTTTTTCCTTGAGAACCTGTTTAGGGGAGATGATTTTTTTTGAAGATACCAAGGGATGATGGACGTGGGATAGGGGATTTGGCAGGGATTTGAGATTAATTTGGACTAGGCACAAAGCTTGAGTGGAGTGAAGAGAAGAGGGAGGTGAGGGTTGTTTTAATAGTGGAGGAGAGGAGGATTTTCTCAATATTTTATACATTATTTTATTATTTTTCACAAGAAAAGAAATATTTTTGATTCTTTTGAATAAAAATTATTAAAATTTTAATTTGATTTTGAACCCAAGGTTCTTACATTATCCATGACTCCATAAATAGTGTATTTAACATATAATGTATATATATAGAAAATTGTTGTATTTTACCATTCACTAAAAATTCATGTATTTCACAAAACTCCCCAAAACTCATACCAACCATTTCTGATGTGTATAATTAAAAAAATAAAATCCATTTTATGAAAATAATTTTCTAAGTATGTGAAATTTAATTTTTAATTAAAATCATAATTTTTTTTGAGAAATACAAATTTTAAAATTAAAACCTCTTTACTTATACAATGAAAAATTAATTAAGGTCTCTTAATATTTTCATATAATCATAATTCAATAAAATAAGTATTTAGGAATACATTATATGAAAATAAATTTTCTTTTAAATAATTACATTAATCATAAAATTTTAGTTAAATTTACTTGACATACTAAAATACCAATACTAGGATATAATTATATCATATTATCAATTATAAGATGGATAAATTTTATTTATACTTTCATTGGTAGGGTTAATAATTCACTTGGATGGTTTACTATTCAAAAGGGTCAGTTACTATTCACCAAAAATTAATATTGTCTTATTAGACTCAAAAAAACATACCCATGGTAACCATGTATGGAATATTTTTGAAACTCAAATCACAAAATTGAAAATATTATGTTTAAATTCCACATAGTACATAGCAGTTCATTTTTCTGTGATTTCATGTGATTATAATATATTAAATAATTATAATAAGGGTATTTTATTGATAAAACATTAGGTTGTTATAAGGAGTGTGTTGGGATTATGAGAAGATGAATAGACCAAGAAAACATACCAATATTAACTTGAATGGAGGCCACATATCATTATAAAATTCCGAAAACATTGGATGAGGAATGAATACGTCATATTCATTTGAATATATGGTTAGCTATTTAATTTTTTGAGGAAATAATGTTTACCTTATGAAAAATATTGAAAAACATCAAAGAAATAGGATAACTTCATTATCAAATTGAACTAGTCACCTATTCAGTGACATGACACCCATAATTTGGAATTCATCCTTGAGATATCCAATGTGAAATCCAAAAAAAATTAAGGAATTTCAAAAATTAATTTCTAACACTCCATTTGATGTTCACATTAATGGTTAGAGTTATCATGGAGTGTTTTATTTCACACCGATCCATGGTAAGAATAATCCTCTATGAAGGGAGGCATGAGTCATCATCATTCCTATCAATGTCTTATACCCATGCTCTACACATGTTATTTATCATTTTCAATTGTGTATTATAATATCTAAATCCTTGAAATGGAAAACATAGTGGGAATTATCAATCAAGACACTCCTAAATAAATCATCTATAAATTTTGAACATGATTATCATGGGAGAAAAGTTTAATCCTAGGATAAATTGAATCCCTAAATAGTGGGATGACAATATCAAAAACATGCATTGTATCTGAACCATGCTCATAAAAAGGACTAAAATAATAATGGAAGTACAAGTGGAAACATCTTTAGCAATATAGAAGAAACCCTAGCCTATGGGTCTTGGGGAATATTATCTACCAAAACCTCCTTGATTATCATTAAAACATCAATGAGTCCATGATTTTCATAGTGGTGTGTCCAAGTCAACCCCATACAATAAGTCTTGGGACATTTAAATCACAACAACCTACACACCTATGAAAATAAATATTCACTATATTAGGATAAGCATGAAAAGGAATCCCTTTATAGTTTGACACATTGTGTGTCTCGTCTCACTCTTTGGGTATATATTCGACAAGGGATTTTGGAAACCCTCATAAATTCACCCTACATAGGAAAGTTCATGGGTAGTATTGTAATGATAAATAAAATCATCATTTTGACCACAACTATAAATGATATTCCATTAAATGAAATACCAATGAACGTTTTGACTTGCAACTTGATAGAGATTTAAGAGATGAAAAGTTCACATACCCTTCTGACAAATAAATGATTCTATAGTCATGTTATGGATTGTGGAATGTCATTAACATATACCCCCCTGATGACATAAAGCATGATTCTTACAGAGAATATTGGGATGTGTTATTTTATATCTAAGATTCATACCACACTAATATGATCAAAGAAGGTGAGTGTTCCAATCAATAAATACAATATCATACCTGAAAATTCACACATATGGTTAGTAATAATTACCAAAGTGGTCCTTGTAAAAATAAAAAGGTTCAAAGTGTTTTTAAAAACCAACCATCACCTAAAGATGTTTATTTTATCCATTGTTTGTAATGATTCACCAAATATGAAGAAGAATAAAAATATTTTAAGTGAATTAACATCTAGATAATTAAAGGTAATATTCCTATTAAGTTAAATTCTTAACTTGAAGACAATACTTCCCCTATAGTGCATGTCAAACAAGAGAGTTACATAACCAATATGTAAAAACCCTCCATATTAAGTTGGGAACAGATCCAAAATTGTTGTATATTTAAGAAAATTTATAGATAACTATCAATATTTTCCTTTAATATACTAGTTTCTAGAACTATGTTATAAGATATATTCTTGATCAACATACACTATTTTAAGAAATAGATACTTAAAAGTATACCATATGAGGATATACCAGTTTCCCCTACATAACAGTCACTCTAAATAACTATCACGATAGAACTCAGTGATTCTATAAAATTTATGGTAGTTAAAATGTAGGATATGGAATGGAGACATAAACTAGAGAAAATTAAATAAAAATGATACCAAAAATTGTTGGATGTGGTACCACCTCTTCATAGCTTTGGAAATCTAAGTATCCCAACTTTCAAATCCATTGAGGACCTAAAAAACATCTTATGCACTTCTTATCTCATTGTGGTCCCATGATCGGACCCCTAGAGTGGAAATAGGATTCTAATGTTTCATTTTTTTATACTCTTGATAGGTTTGAATTTTTCGTGTATAGAGATCTACCATCAAGACCAGTCCTAAGATTGCAAGACCATTATTGGAAATTCCTATACCAATTCTTCTCAATGATGAAAAATACAATGTTCCTTGGAATCTAAAAGTGAAAATAATTTGAGAATGTGATAATATAATGCTTTATTATGTCATGTAATGGTTTAACCTAGTCTCTAAACTTTTACATTCTTCATGAAGTGATTCTTTGAATATTGATAGAAAATATCATTGATGAAACACAATTATGGATCATTATAGTAAAATATAAGGGTGGATATTTTTAGTTCAACATTGCTTCACATATTTTGGAATATTTCATTCTAAGGAACAAGTTCATGTATCAATAAATAATGTCTAACATGACAAAACAATCCAAAATAGTAACTTTAGCGCACAATAAATACATAACCCCTACTTCGACACCTAAACCCATTCGAAATAATTGTAATAAATCCTTAAAATTACATAAATATAATAATTGTCTTCATATAGAGGGTAGAAAAGTATATAGATGTTTTTCAAATGAGGTCTTAAATAATAAATTTTATACTTTCTTCCACAAATATGTTCTTGGGCAATCCATAAAATCTATAGGGAACACCTATCTAATGATTTGAGAGACGACAAATCCAGTTCTAGTCATCATTATTCAAAATAAAAAATTATTATAACTCCCACCAGATTTTGGGACATACCATCCAAGAATAATTTTCCATCAAATACAACCACTAGAAGACAGTAAAATTTTGGTCTGTTAAAATGGTAAATCTACCAGTAAAAATGTCTTGTGATTCTTCCACCTTACCAGATGAAGAAACGGAAAGGAATTAATTCCAATGATATATTTAAAATATGTTTAATTATTGTATGACAAAAAAAAATTCACTGGGTCTCATGTTAGAAATTGGGCACTACTCAAATAATAAGTTGCTTCCCTAACTCCCCCTATGAATGATTAGTTGACTTTTTCAGTATCACATTCATCTCAGATATAATATTCTAAAAACATAAGGAACCGGTGTAATAAGAGAAAGACATGACAATATTAAATTATAAAGATTCCCAAAATAATTAAAACCCTATCATATTTTATTTCCCTTCCACTAGGAGGATGGTAACCACCCCTATAAAATTTATTAATGGGAAATGACCCATAAAATAGAAACCTCATTACAGGAAAACTCCATATAAATCTCTTCCAATGTGATCCAAAAAGAAAATACCTTTTCTAATAAAGAGGACACATATGACCCATAGTCTAATTCCTATAATCAAATGGGAGGGACTAGTCATCAATGTCGATTGGGTCATAGAATATAAGTTTGAAATGAAACACAACACTCAAATCAAAAATCTTATGAAACCATATATGTAGTGGAAACATAGAGATAAGCACTACAGAATGATCATAAGGAGAACTATATTAATATTTACTTTTTTATTATTTTTTATCCTGATAATACTGTCGGGATAATTTTTAAATAATAATTTATTTTTTTAGTATAAAAAAATAATGGTTAACTCAACCCAACCCATGGGTGAAAATGATTCCTTATGTTACAATAAAAAAATAAATACACTATCATAGATAGCCTAATTATAAAAAATTAGACTAAGGTTAATCCCTAGAAAAAAAGTGTATAAATTTGGCTCATATGTTTAAAATTTTACAAAAATTGGTCATCATTCAAACTAGGATTTCAATTCATTATGTCCTTCAGAAATCAATGGATCTTCAAGAAACACTTATTGAGGCCCTTCTAATCACTTAATATTTTGAAGTTGGCATCACTGCTATTAAATAGTTTAATATGTAGTCCGACCCACCTAAAATTCATGATTTCAATTACTTAAAATGTAATGATAGGGAGACCACCATACATGGTCATATCAGAATCTTAAACATATTTGGAATGTTAGATGATGTGGATGTTAATGAGCTCTCATTGATAATGGCTCAAAAATAAATCTCATTATAGCTTGGATTGTTTGACACTTAGGACATAGTTAGGCTAATTATTCTCCCACTATTCTGAAAATCTAAGGATACAACAAAATAGAGAGAAAATCATCTTGTAAAAATAATATCCATAGCCCAATTTACATGTCTTGTCTCTAATTATGATTTCTTAGTTTTCTTATAAGACATGACATTAAATGACATATATGGGAAACTATAGATTTATTCCCATAAAAATGTACGCTCATCATACAAATTGTGTCTCATGTACAATGTCACAAAATAGGTCACACTGTTACATAGTGATGGTTTCCAATGTGACTCTCTAGAATCTCAATTCACATATATGGTATTTTAACAAAAGGAAGGAAACAAATGGTCACTAATGAAGTTGTTCAGGTCACCACCCTAAACAGTCTTAAAATGAACCCTGTTAACCCAAACTGTGAACTTAGTTAAAAAAATTCATTTACCATTGATCAAATTTATAAACCTTATCCCTATTTATGGATTCATTGAAATATATGAACCCATGCTGAGAAAATGAAGAAATTGATCACATTTATGCCACATAATGACCAAGCCAAATTTCCCAAATAACAACCCCTTATTGTAGAGATAAATAATGGAATACCATCAATATAGATCAACCCTATCCCTCAATAACTCTATTATATGGATGATCTTCAACACAGGTCATCACATCCTACACTGTTTGACTAAGTGGATATGAATCTCAGAAGATGAAGAAGGAAGGCCCGATGATTGGGAGCATTTACCTACTTATTAATTATATTGATAACATTTAATAAATCAAATTATGTGGAATAAATCTTTCATCCCAATAATTATAATGATTCCCCAAATGGAAATGACTCTCCCTTATCTCCAAGACCAAAGGAGATCCATGCATCCTATTCTGGATCCGAAAATGCCTCAACATGATCAGCAGAAATTATAAATTTCCCAATGTAATATCCTAAATCTACAGATTTATATACTTACTATACCCAAATTTATATTTTAAAAGAGGGATATAATACCCCTAACCCCTCATATAATTATCATCATGAATATATACTCTCAATTCATAGAGATGACTCTACATCTTTTTACTCGATAAAAATTCCAACTCATTGTCTCCCAATCCAAAAATAATTCCTTCTTCTCCCACTTAAAATGTAACTAATTAAGGTAAATCGGAGGAATAATATCTAATAGATTCCCCATAATCATTTAATTATGGAAACTCTTATGGAATTTATGATATCATAGAAGTGAATCTGAATACAAAGGAAGACTAGTGGCCAACCATACTCAACATTGACATGTCTCTTGATGTACATGACATGTATATATCATTAATGAATCATTTCAATATATCTTCCCCTAAAATTACATGGACATTCCTTAGATTATTCTTTATGCAGAAATTCATATTTTTTGATAACTTGAAGATCACCATAGCTACTAGAATGCATTTATGAGAATGCATTTGGATCAGGCTTTTAAAGTGTTTTCATAAGTTGACAAGATCATCAAGGCTATCATTATTTAGGAATTTTAATACCCAAATTGACATTAAAAAATCATCTCAATCATTAATTAGGATTTTAAGATCAAAATTTCAATCAAATTCAGATATCTCAACTGAAGTTTCTTGATATATGATTTCTTAGATCCAATCATTCAGCATTTGATCGATAGATCTTCTAGTTTTCAGTCCCTCTTTTCCATGGACTGGTATTCTAGATATAGAAATATTATGATGGATCCTGAAGATAAGAAAACAGCTAAATTTTGGGTAACAATAGACTGTACTTATATTGAGTAATTCCCTTTGCATTGATCTGAGTGTAACGCTTAAGATGGTTTGAGTTGAGATTCTAATATTAAAAAATATATTTTGAAAATTGTAAATATAAAATAGAATCAATATTAAATTTATCCATGTTTACAAATAAATTTGGTATATAAAATTCAGTACATTAGTATAGTTTATCAAATGTATGACCCATAACTTGTTAAAAAATAATAATCACAATAACTTTTTAAATGTTCTACTCTCACAAAACATAGTATATATATCAATTATAAATGAAAATAAAAAACATTGTTTTTTAAAACAAATTTTATAAGGTACTTAATTAAATAAATGGTTAAAATTTAGTGGAATTTAAATAAAATTGGTAATATCCAAGATAGAACTTATTCCTCCCCCCTTGATAGTGATCCACTCCCAAGAAAATTCATTAAATCTAATGAACATATCCACAATATGTGTTGAGGTTGAAACAAACATCCACGTAAGGGGAAATATTTGATTAACCTTGAATTTATGTAGTCATTATTTGGATACAAGAGTAATGAAAATAAATAAAATGATTATATGAGTAATCCTTTTTACTGATAAGGAGAAATGCTAATAGATATATTAAAAAATTAAGTATGACAAAAAAATTAATGTAAAATGGAGAGAGTGAGGAAAATGTGAGAATTTTCATGCATCTTAATATATTTTTATTTTAGTTGATTAGTTGATTTAATATCCTTTTATGATTTTCCAATGAGTTTTGGAGGTATAATTTTATTCAGTCACACATTCTTTATCGTATTTCAATGTCACATAGAAAAAAATAGAGTATCGTGATCACTTTGGAAGTTTATAGGATATATCATGAAAGATAATTATTTTTTCACATACTATTATTCCAATAATTTAAATAGGGTTCTTCCCTAAATGGTCCTTAGAACATAATCATCCTCATTATAAAATATCACAACATATCTTATATATCTCAATAATTAAAAAAAATAACCATTTAATTTCTATATTTAGACACAGAGGATCAGTCCATTCCTATGGCTGCTTTACACTTATGCATATTAGATTTATCATCATGTTGGTCTATGAATCATTGATTTATCTTCATGCATACCGTCACAACTATTAAAAATGTATTTTTGGTCAATAAAGTATCCATGGTTTATTTACTTCCTTTATTTTTTCATTCAAAGAGTTAGAAAAATTCTAAATTTCTATCAGGTTCAGTTGAATTACTCATTTGGTCGATCATCTAAGTTCTTTTTCCTTCATCATAAGTTGATATATAAATTGCATTCACATGATTATATTATATGGTCAACAAAATACACATATAAATTTTATCATCGTTTTCATTTATTCAATCTTCAACAATCACTTATCATCAATGGGGGTACCCTTATGTAACTTATGGGATTACCCTAAAGATTCTTTATAGTTCATGAGAAAACATTTATAAAGACTATGAAAACAAAAAGGTAACCATTTGTGTGTCCCATAAATAAAACGTGGAACATTTAATGACCTTTTCATAAAAATCATTCAGTATTAAGGACCTTTATACAATACTATCTATAATGTTTCACTGAACCAAATAAATAAAAAATCGATCCACTTTTAAAAAAAATTCTCCAAAAACTTGTTACAACCATAAAACAAAAAAAATCATCATAATTTTGAGAAACCAAATTTGGGATCATTAAAAAACGTTTTTATGGACAAAGACAACAATCCTGCCAGTTAATAATCAAAAATAAAGGTAGGATAATTCTTTAAAGTTAAGAAAATAATTTCAAAAAACATTAATAATTTTTATTTTCATATTTGAATTAACTATACAAAAAATATTAACATAATTAACCTTTAAAATACATTCCACCTTTTGATATTATCAAAATCATACTAAAATTGTTAATGAAAATTTAAAATTCTGTCAACATAATTGATTGAATTAGTGATAAATAATTGATAAACACAATAATAAAAAAGATATATGATATAGATTGATAGTATATTAATTCAAAAATTGTTTACAAGAATAAAATACCCTATCAAGAATCTGAATCATAATAAAACATTGTATTTATTGGATTTGTGAAATTTTATAGAGGCATATAGAGTCTACTTGGGAGATGGAGCAAGAGGTTCACTAATAAAAATATTCCCAGAAACTAGTAAAAAGGTTTTATAGATTTAGTATGTTTAAATCCCAAATGTGGTACCGAAATAAAATAATAGGTTGGAATAAAAGAGGTAGAGTTTGGACAACTTGAAGGAATAGGAATGGATTTCCTTATTAACAAAGAATGGTGATCAATATGCACATACAGTTCTATCAGCCTAGTAAACTCCCATATATCATTGGATCCATGATCCATAGCCTCAATGAATATCATTTCTCTATATAAAAATATGTAATAGAGGCTCAAGGACTATGGGTGGCTTTAGGTGCGTCTTGAATTCCAAAGTGACTAGATGAAACATTAGACCATAGGCCAAATATCTTAATATTGATTTTATGTCATTATTTGTAAATATTTATGTTAGTTATTACATGATGGATCTCATTGTTGTCTCCCTAGACTATCTATCTTTTTTTCAGAATCTCATACAAACTCATAAGTACTTTTGAAAATTAGTTTTAATATCCAATAAGATCTGTTGATTGATATCAAAATAGCCATCCAAAAAAGCCTACATCAATTCTATAAAAATATTCTTTATAAACATTTCATCATCAACAGTATTTGAATAAGGTGTAGTATATATAGAAGAAATCAGAGGAGGTGTAGGTACACTAGAAGTATATGTCTTCCTATACTGGATAATATTCCTCTAATCAGTTAGTATTTCTCAGAGATCTCCCTAGAGAACTCCAACATCCCACTATAATATATTAAAATCAATATGTACAAAATAAAATATAATAAATATTTTGGGTTAGATGTGATTGATTTCAGATTAAGTAGATATATAAATTATTTCTTCACTAGAAACTTCAATAATCTTCTGAAATCCCTAAATAGATGGATTAATGAAATAATGAAATCCAAAGTGAAATCTTCAATGTCATCTCTGGTAATATAGAAACGGTTGGTAGGAGGTGACGGTGTAGGTGAGGGTACACCTTGATCTTATATTGAGGTCTATCAATCCACTTATAATTTTTCAAATAATGATTTTATCTCTCTTTGTAAAAGAATTAAAAATAGATCTAGCTTCATAGTTCATAGAATTTAATTTCCCTATATTCTCATTTTTTTCATTATCATCTAACTCTAACTTACTTCATAGGTGTTGGTCTAAAAATCTCATTTTGTTATTGATTGATAGATAAATTCAACTTTAATTCTCTATAAATGTCAATTTATGGTGAAGATATCTCTGTACATTCCTCAAAGCCAATATGATTCTCCATAGATCCTTCACGAACATCAAAAACTCTTGGTGCAATAGATATGGTAAGTCCAATAATGTCATGACCCATCCCAATGGGGTGTAGGATACACCTCCCCAATCCCACCTCCAATAGGCCTTGGTATTTCGACTAGCACTGAGTAGGAATTTCACTGACATATGATGTCTAAGCCTAATAACTGATACACTCACAAACATCACCAGGACCATACAATGGTAAAATTTAAAAGTATCTAAGCATCCATGAATTCATACATCTAAATCACCCTACTAGAGTATGATAAAAAGTGATGCAAATTAAATAGTTCCAAATAAAATACCACCACAAAGAGTCAGAAAACAAGTCCAACCTGAATGTAAAACTAGGGATTGCTATCAAGATAACATAGGAACACACCTCAGTCAATCTCATCCTAAAACTTCTAGAAATTTATCTAAAGGATGATTATATTCACAAGACAAAACACATTTCGGAAAATATTGTGTAGGGATGAGTATAAAAATACACAATAGGACACCCCAAAACCACAAAGCACACAGAAAAAGATTACTTTCATCTATACACTAGTATATGTCTATAGAATATATAAAAAGAATATATAGATACACTAATAACATTGGTCCAACAGATAATTATCATTGTGTCTCACCATTATATGTACACCCTAATAGTTCGAATAGATATGATACATCGATGAGGATTACTCCCAATGCCATGGGGTATACAAAAAACACAATCTGAATTAACTGGCTAAGTATAGGATCAATGCTCTTGTAGTGTTGGTCATGATGATACTATGAAATCTTCCTAGGTAATGAAGATGAATAGAGGATCTCAATTCGATCCTCATTGAAGTATTCAAACAAGTATATCCAAAACATCGTGCTAAATGGATATTTTTATAATTCTTAGGTGGAGATTCCACACTAACCCATAGGGAATGGATATGGGGAATTAACCATTACAAAACTTTTCTAAGATATAGAGGACAAGGGGTTCAATCCAACATCATAGGATTAAATGATGTGTAGTAAGGATATGTGTTTTCTGCCTTCGACCCCAGGTCCTACCTATGTTAATTTCCCATGTCCATTTCTATGTAGAAGTACATGGTGTTTTGCTACCCATATAATTCACCCAAAATATTAGTATTTGGATTTGGCTATATACCTCTTTTTATGGTCGGGACCTTGAGTGAGTATACATTGTTTTCATGCCCGTGTACTCCAACCTGTGTTTGTGTACCCATCAAGGTACACATGAAGCCTCCAGGGACAGGTCCCACATAGTGTTCTAAGGTCACAAAAGGTGTGATACTTATCTTTTTTCCAAATCTGTATCTACCACTAGGATTTGACCATAGGGTGTGTTTTTCCTTTTTATAGGTCATGTAGTGTGCATATTCATAGATTTATAGATATGGTTTCATGTGTTGTTGGCCAAACTTTTGGCCACAATTCAAACCTATCCTTTCACCATAATCAAGGCAGTTCATCATCTAAACCTCATCATCATTGGAAAATGGAATATAACACTTAAATCCATTTCGAAAAGGAATCTATACATTGGTCTTCATTTTTTTGGAAGAACATGATATCAGGTATCCAAAACCATATTATTGTCCATTATTTCCCTTTTCTCCCCCATCATTATGTTGTTTCTAGCTCGAATCTATGATTTTAAACTTTTACACTATGAATCAGGTTTTCAATGTTCTAATTTCTAGTGAATATCAAACCACAGGCCTAACAAATAATATCTTAGATGAATAAAGAATGGGGGATAAAAACAAAAATAATAATAATGAGGCATGGACTTTGGTCGATGTTCATGTTGAACTCAATTTAGTGTTGTTAGAATGACCAATGAAGAGTTAATGATTTAACCTCAAATAAATTATCCTAATAAAATCACTACCATAGATCGCATCCCACAAACAACTAATCCATGTATCAATCTATCGATTGATTTATCCATGTTCGTCATATAAACTAAGAATGGTGAATGAAACCAAATAAAACTATGTAATGCCTCAATTGGTATTGATCATTGACAAAGTACAAAGCAGTGTCATTGTTGTTGTAAATATCCTTCAATTTTGTTGCATGTCAATCACCAATCTGTATTCCGGTTGTCGTTCATTTGAGAGAGATCCTTCAATGATCTCTCCAATGTCTCTATAATGTCTCTAGAGTTATGTGACTAACCATATAGTTTATTCATAATGTTTTATTTAAAGACACGTCATTTGTTGTGTCAATGAAATAAAAAATAATAATTTTGTTAATTATATTTTCATTTCACACCCATTATGATTTTTTTATAAAAACTATGAACTGACCATGGTTATGTCACACATATATTAAACCCCCTGTTATGAACTCAATGGTGTCCTCGTATTTCTTATTTGATCAAACTTTCAAAAGTTATTCCACTTATTTAGAAAAACTGCACACAAATTCTATTTAATATATTTCAAATAATTTTTTTAGGAACATTAGTCCTCAGAATCTGACATTGTCTTAGAACCTTTCCTAAAAAATAATCCATAAAATAACAAAACCTTATACATGGAAAATATGATCCATTTAATTATCCCAAAATTGTGGATTTACATATTAAAAATCTAAAAATAGGGCTGCACAAAGAGATGTGAGTATTGACCATAAATCTCTTACTCCAAATCATTTTTGATCTCCCAAAAACTCATGTTCTGCCACTAGACGCACACTAAAGAAATTACTCTCCACTAGAGGATCCTCTTTTGATGATCCTAAATCTCTACCAGGTACTATGAAACTGTAGACCCATCCACATTGTCTAGTTCACCCCAATCAATAACGTGTGGTAGTTCGTGCACATTCATCCTTAGTTGTGACATGTGGAAGATATTTTGTACACAGTATAGTATGGGGGTAGATCTAAGTAGTATGAAACCTTTCCAACTCAACATAGTGTCTAGAAATGCCCAATTACTCTTGGAGATAGCTTACCTCCCTTTACAAATATTTATAATATATATCTATGTGAAATCCAAAAGAACACAAGGTCTCCCACCTTGAACTCCAAATGCCTATGTTTTCAATCCAATTAAGAATATTGACAAATCTATACAGTCTTTATCTACTCCCAGATAAAGAACACCTTCTTGGTAGTTCCATTCACCAACTCAAGGCCCATGATTTTTTACTATCATGGTTCAGTCCATCAATATTGTAACCGATCAGGTCTCCCATAAAAATCCACAAATGGTTCCATATTGATGGTGTAATGGTAGTCATTATTTTACAAAAATCTCACTATTGGTTTTTTATCCTCATAACTATGGGCAAAGGATAACATGAAATATCTCAAGATGTCCTCCAGAACCAGAATGGACTGCTCTATATGGACTTCGGATTCATGTTGAAACTCTTTTATCAAGGGAAATGGAATCCCAAATTCCCACTTCAACACATTTCATAATTGATATGTGAAGTGAGAATTGTGGCTAGAAATGATTATTTATGGATCTATATGGACATGGATAATCTCCTATACATAGAGGAATCATAATCTCTCTAATATACTCTACTCTCAATTAGAAAAAAATGTGGTTTGACTTGGGGATTTGACCTATGATCAGCCAGATGGAATCGTGTCCCCTAGAAATATGTGATAAACCTATCACGAAGACAATGGATATTCCATCCCAATTTAACTCTATAACCTCATGGGTTTGGGATAAACCCACTAGAACCTGGTGCTCTTATTTAACTTGTAGAAAATTAAGGCATCGGGAGACAAACTCACCAACTCTCTTCTTCATCCCTATCCTCCATAACTAATGTTGGAGGTCTTGGTACATCATTACTACTCCTAGATACACCAAAAAAGTATATGTATGAAATTCTCTTAGAACCTCCTACCAAAAAATCACTGATACCATCATGTGTCATGTAAAATGAATGAAACGCTCACCAACTTCAAAAAATCCATCATGATCATGACCATTGGATATCTGATTATGTAGGGTCTCATAGTTAATATCCCCATGTTGTGCTTCCTTGACTCGTTATAATAGTGTGGGGGGGAATAAAAATCAATTGGAGGTAATATATTCCATCTCCATACCCAAAGGATAAATATAACGGGGAAAAAATACTCAGATTACTCATATATAAACTGAAAACAAGATCACCCACTGAAATAATCTTCTACCACAATCCCCTACACAACAGTATAGCCACTCTTGAAGTTATAATTTTAGAGAAACTATAGCCATCTCATCTACTCAAGATAAGATTATTTTGAGAGAAGATATACTTGATACTCTTGTGATAATAATAGAAGATAAATTGCCCAGCAATTGGGTAGTTTCACTACTTCCTCTGTGAAAATACTACTGGAGATAAATCAATATCGTGGTTTACGTAGTTCTTCTCAAGTGGTCTCAACTACTATGAACCATCAAAAATTACCACCTTCCTCTACATCAGACCACAAACAAGCCTAATTTTGGATGCATCATAGACAACTATGTAATTGACACCCTCCTCAAGAAATCTCATGATGGGAGCACTCATCAATTTCTTCAAAAACATCTATAAAGCTTGGTGGAACCCCACTATACACATAAAAAAATTCCCCTTCCAGGAAAAAGATGTCATGGGCACTTATATCATGGAGAAATCATATATGAATCAATAGTAATAGTCTTCCAAACTAAAGAGTCTATGAGCCTCTATCATTCTCTAAGGTGGATCCCAATATAATACTTCCTTTACCATGCTCCAATCCACTACCACTTCATATACATAGATAACGTGTCCCAGAAAGTTGAGTTTTAGAATCCAATACTGGTACTTTGAGAGCTTCCTGTAAATTTAGTGCTCTCAATGTACATCCAGAACCATTCTCATGTATCTTGCTTTCTCCTCCTCAAATGTTGAGTTGAAAATGATATCTTTAATGAAGACTACCACAAACCAGTTTAAAAATGATGAAATATATCATTCTTGAGTCCCATGAACACTTTTGGGGCATTCTTCACCCCAAAGGGGATCACCAAGTACAAATAGTGAACGTAGAAACCAATGACTGTTTTATTTAGTATATAATTGTCTTATACTCTCAACTCGTGATATCTTGATCTGAGATTAATCTTAAAGAACCATCATGCACCTATCAAATGATCCAAGAGGTCATCGATTCTCATTAGTAGATAAATTTTCTTCACAGTTACAAGGTTAAAACATAGGTCGTCCACACGTAACTTCAATCTCATTTCCACCTTCTTGAAGAACAAAACTAGGGCTGCCCAGGGTGAAACATTGGGACTAACAAATTCCTTCCGCTGTGATCCCTCTAGCTACAAAATCATCTTATTATTCCCTATGGTAGCCATCATATATGCTAGTTCAAATATCGGTGTGGTATCGGGCTGTAGTACAATGCCTAGGTCTATCTCTAGGTGGGTAGGTTAACATGGAATATACTTAGGGAAGACATCCTCATAATCCCCCACCACAACAGGAAATTGATAACTCATCACATCCAAAGCACCTAGGGTCATGTTACCCAATTGGTGAGTAATTCTCCTCATAGGCCTATGTATGAGTCCATCCAACATTACCTAGGTTTCATTTTCACTGGAAAAGGATAACATAGTCTCATCACTGTAGACACACTACATTCTCATCCTGAAATGGTAAATCTGTGAATAAACTATTGATAAAAACTTTGTACCTTTATTGACATCATAAGCCCTCCCCCCCCTACTAAAATGATATCCCAACAAAAACTCTCACCTATAAGAGTTAGTTCACACTATTGTCACAATTTTGTGGTTGTAGATTCATCTCTCGTATGAGTCTTCAAGCATATGGGTGCATTCAAGGGATCAACCAGAACCTCTATGTCTTGAATAAGAATTTAGGAATGAACAGAATGACAAGAACTTATGTCTATCAATACTGAATCTATGATAGAAAAGACACATATCATACCTTGTTTCATTAACATAGCCACTAGGTCATAAGCATTTGCCACCTGTATCTGTCCCCTAACTTTTCCACCAGCTTTATGAACCTGGTGTAGACTATATGGGGGTGTTGGTCGTAATAAGTAAAATCATCTACCACCTCCTACTTCCCTCCAAAATTCTTGGCCACATCTTCTACCGTGCAAACATGTATTCTCCTACCATTGCCTCTACCTCAGTGCCCATACATGGCCACTCTATAAACTATTTTGTGGATTGGACAATCTCAAACAAGATTTCCCATACCATAAATTTAGTGGAACTATCTATCCATGATATGATTGGACCCCTCTTGTGAGCTCTAATCCATAGATACTCATTTAAAGGACCTCCTCATAAAACATATCACATGTCCAGGTCTCTGAGACTGACCTTTTCTCCCTACTATTGAGGTCTATTCTCTTAATTTCCCACTACTAGAAACCACTGGATGTGTTTGTTCATCCCATAAAATCTCAACCACCAACGCTTTCTCTAGCACCCTAGAATATGTTGGAATGCATAGTGGGATAAAACTGGCTCCAGTGTTTCTATGAAATCCTCAATCTAAAGTCTGAGATATGAATAACCTGACATGAACCATATACATTGAGTACTTGTAGAGGATGATAAACCTCTATTAATACTCATATACCATCTAGAAGCCCAATTGGAGTTGAAATTTCCCTTGGATACATATAACGCTTAGCATAGCTTGACATAACTCATATATGAAAAGGTTCTCAAACTCTAACCATGCTAGAGCCTCCTCGTCATAAGACTATGTCCCCAAACCCCACCATCATCCTACTGATCCAAGAATAAGGTTCACTATAAAGGCCCCCATATATCCTTATAGTGTCTTGAACATAATTAATTATCACATCCCTGCCTCAAGCCAATCCTCAACCACTTTTGGGTTAGCCTTTACTCAAAACATGTACGTAATTTATCACTGAAACTCAGGAAATTCACTTAGTTTGTGCACCTCATTTGCTGCTATGGTAGGTACAATGTGCTTCTCTATAGGTGGAGGTTTTTCTAGTGAACTATATTGAGGTAACATCTCTAAGACTAGTCTATGTGTTGATGCCTCATAAATGATTAGATCATCCTCATGATCCTGATATTGAATCCTAGCTACCATATGTAATTGAGGCATCCTAAAATAAACATGATATACCACATTCAGTGAGCATATCTGGATAATATACTCAAGAAGGACAACAAAACCATAATCCATTCATATATGACTGATTTTTCAATTTTTTCCCTAGGAACAATGTTCTCATGTACCGAGTTTAGTGGTAGATGTTCAAATTCCAAGTGTTTTGATATGTCGGTCGAGGCACCAACACTGGAGTCTATGGACTAAAAGTCAAACTCAAAACACTTAACATTGTTTCCACAAACCAATATCATCGACTCTGATCCTAAGGTATCACAAACTGCTCTAATACCAATCTTTCATGACCTGCCCCAATGGGGACCATTCCCTGACTACCTTGTCCCACCTATAATAGGCCAGGGGAGGGAAACTAGTGTCGAGTAGGCATATCACTAGCATCGGTTGACTTAGCTAAAGTACATGTACATACGCACACATCTCAAAGACCAAAAAATTATAAAATGTAAAAAAACTGCACATCAATGAATTCATATATCTAAATCCCCCAACCAAAGCACAATAAGAAGTAAAGAAATGAGAAAATAAAAAAATACAAGCTCAAAGAAATGTGTCTAAAAAAATACAACTAGAAAGTAAAACTGGGGATTGCTATCAACATACCACATTAACGGACCTCAGTCTATTAGGTCTCACTAAACACCATCATGTCCTAGTCCATCAAGGAATATTTTAAAAGTGCAATCATTTGCACACGACATGAAATGTTTAGGAAAATCCCATGTAGGGGTGAGTATAGAAATATATAGTAGGATTCCCTGAAACCAAAAGAATACAACCAATGAATAGAGTCTTATCTTAATAGGTATATGTATAATACACACATAAAAGTAATATCCTGATATATTCTATAAGACACATAGTTTAATGATAATTCAGAACAATAATGAAAGCCTAGGATCCTAGATCGAAGGTTCCACATAGCACTTATACTAGAGAACACACTCCTCAGTTAGAAATCACTTATTATATTCATCAAATAGATAATTCGTTTTATGTCATAACATTTAAAGTACACAATAATTTTTTAAACAAATATGATACATAGATGAGGATCACTTCTATTGACATGGCGTAAACCATTATCTCAATCTAGATTAATCATATAAGTAGAGGATCGACACCCACATAGCGTCGGTCACGAAAATGAAAAGAACCACACCTATTGAATAAAGATGAATAGAGGATTTAACTCTAAGCCTCATGTAAGGATTCCAAGAAATATATCAAAGAAGTCATGCGGAAGAGACTGTTGTCCAATATGTAATAGGAAATTTCACACTGGCCATCAGGAAATAGATATGAGGAACACACCCTCATGAATCATGTCCAAGATAAAGAGGACATCGGCTTCAAGCCACCATCTTTGGAGTAAATAGTGTGTTGTAAGGTCAAATGTTGTGTCCCTTAATCAATGGGTCCTACCCATGTAAATTTATCAAGGCCATGTCTATGTAGAAGTACATGGCATGCGTCTTCTCATGTACTTCACCACATCTTCTAGTATACGGCTTATCTTGTGTACCCTTTGTCCAGGCCTTGTCCGTGTGGGGTTACAAGGGGTGATCATACCCATTTACTCCAACTCATCTCTATGTACCCACTTAGGTACAAGTCGTGCCTTTGGGGAGGGGTTACATGTCATGTGATAGGGTCAGACATCATGTGATACTTATCTTCTTACCAAAACCATATCCACCTCTAGGATGGGCCCAATGTCATTTGGCTCCACATTATTTATCGTGCAGTTCATAAATTTTCATATATTCATATCTAGTTTCATATGTCACTGCCCTCTCCTCCAGCAACCATTCTAGCCTCACCCCTTGAAGTAATAAATGTAAAATGTCATCTTAACCACAATTTCATTGATCATTAAGATTAAACACTTAAATCAATTCATAAAATGAATCTGTACGTCTTTCTTCATTGCATGAAAAAGAACACAAGATCATGTATCCAGAATAATATGATCTCTTTAAATATCCATCATCACACAACCATCATGTAATTCCTTGCTTGGATCTACAATTTCCAACCATTTCACTAAGAATCGATTAATCAACATTCAAATTTTCTGTATGCATCGAACCACGGGACGAACAAATATTTCCAATTATGAACTAAGTATTGGGAGAGAAAAGCATAAGAAAAATCATGAGGAACTGGCCTTGGATACTGTTCATGTCATCCTTGATCTATTTCCATTAGAATAATGATTGAAAATTTAACAATTTAATAACAATGAAATTCCACCAATAAAATTCCTGAAATAGATCCCATCCTTCAAACGATCAATCCGCAGATCAATATGTTGATTGATTAATCTGTGTTAATTGTATAAAATAAGAACAGGGATGGAAAAAAATCTAACAACAGACTACCTTTAGTTGGATTGATCTCTTAAAAATAAAGAAGAATTGTTATTGACTTAGGAATGATCCTTTGATTTTGTTGAACGTTGATCACTAATCTACAATCTGATGGTCGTTTATCTAAGAAAGAACCTCCAATGCTCTCCCAAATGACTTCTCAATGGATAAAATATTATTTCAATAAGCCAATTATTTTTTTCATAATAGTCTTTTTTTAAAAACTTCAATCCCTAAAACAATGAAATAAAAATAAAATGATTTATTAAATTATTTTATTTGTTACATGCCCATGATTATTGTCCCAAACAATCCCTGCACCGACCAAGGTTATGGTATGCCTAGAAAAAAACCCAAGTTCTGATCTCAATGGTGCCATTGAATTTCAATTCTATGAGTCCATTTTGAAGTCATTAATTTTTTTAGGAAAATTTTGTGTGTGTGTTATCTAAGATGTTTTATATATTCTAAACAATTATTCTGAGAACATAAGGCCTCTAAATCATACACTGTCTTAGTGCCTTATCTCAAATGTAATACATACAATATAAAAAATAACACATTGACAATACAAGTCATTAAAACTGATCCCAAGTGGACTCCATCCATCATTTTCATCTCCACTATTATAAAAAATAACTTCATCTATACCCATAGTGGAAGTTCTGATAGGAATATCTTCATTAGAACAATGTTATTGAAAAATAAAAAAATTCACCACCTTTATCATTGAAAGAATTAATATCCTTCTCAGAAACTCATTTACGTTCATTAAAATAGTGAATTTTTTTATCATGGTATCCATCCCATTATTCATATAATTCAATAAAAAATTTATTTTTATATTGTTTGGACAATAACAGATAGTTCATTCCCATCAGTATTAGAGTCAAAATATTTATCTTGAGATCATAATGATTCAGGTGACTTTGAAGGTCCATGTAAAATAGTTTGGGCTCTAACAACCATGACTATTTCATATTTAAATTAAATTTTCTCCAAAATATCAAACCACATGATTTTAAAATATATATTAATTTATTACATTGATCTCTATTTATTTTCATCAAATAATAGAGGTCATCTAGTAGCAATAACATCAAGTCTGGTTTCCATATTAATAAACTAGAAAATAAAAAGGTAGGCATACTTTCCTCGGTACTTTATCAATTTAAAATATAATAAATATAGTAAACATGTAAAAATAGAGATACTAAAATTAATTGTGACTGTGATACCAAATTTTGGTATGGGGGGATCAATCCAGATGGGTTACTTGAGCTTATTATGTAATGAAATTAATATTTTAAATTCTAAATTTAAAATTTCACAAAATGTAAAACCTTCCTAGTTCCCAAATATAATAGATGTATATAATTTGGGGATTTTAAATAGTTTCTCAAAGGTATAACTAATACATAGTTAAAATAAATTAAATCACTTTACAATTTGAAGTATTTCTACACACACCACGCATAAAAAAAATATCACTAAGAAATGAAAAGTATCAAAGTATGTTTTCATAAAAAAAGTTCATAAAAAAACTCATCAAAATCTAAAACATTAAAAAACATAGTTGAATTTAAAAAATAGGTTACTTTAATGCTACAGAATAGTCCTATACAATTGAAAATAATCCAAATTGAAGAACATTTATTAAATCTCATAAACAGATCTGTTATATGTATTGGGTAAGATACAAAAAATATTCTACTTTGGTTACTAAAATATCAATCTAGAATCTTCCATAATTATTTATGGGATATTAGAGTAGATAAATTAAAGGAAAAAAGTTTCATAGTACACTTATTTATATAAAAAGGTATGTGTTAACCGATATTTAATAAAAATATGCCTGACTCAAAATGTAATGTAAAATAGAGAGAAGAGAAATTGTGAAAAGTTCAATATAGCACAATATCACATCATTTTTGGTTGATCAGTATGTTCATTCACCTCTTATGATTCTCCAGTGTGTTCAAGAGTGATAATTATAGTCATTCATGCCTTATTCTTGGTTTTTTCAAGATCATATAGAAAACCCGAATGTTTTAAGAAGTTAGAAAGTATAAGTGTGATATCATTAAATCATGATATTTTTACACAAGTGAGTATTTATAAAATTTTAATATATTTATAATAAAAATACCAATGGAAATATAATCATCCTCACACTATAAGATATCAACTACTCTTATAGATATCATTAAATACCAAAAAATAACCATTGATGTTTTAGCTTTAGGCACTGTCGATCACTCCCTTCATGTGGTAACTTTACACTTACCTAGGTTAGCTATAACCTTATGTTGGAAGAATAATCATTGATATTAAATTATTCATATCATCACAGTCAATCTAAAACATTCATCTGATTAATGAAAAATATATGGTCTATTGACTTACTATGTGCAGTCAATCCAATAGTAATAATAATTCTAAATTTATATCAAGGTTTTTTTTATTATTCATGAAAATGATGTTCAATGATCTCTTTTCCACATAGTTAGTAGAAATATTTTTTGATGACACTTTATTATAACATCCATAATATCTAATTCGTGGAAATAGTTATTCATTTCTTCATGTGGTCGATCTTCCATGGTAACTATGCATCGATTAGGGTACCATTATGTAGCTTGTCAGATGAAACTTACAAATATTTAGAGTTCAAGAGATCACACTTATGAAGAATATGAACCTATATATTTACCCTTAGGATAGTAACCATATATGAGTCCTAGGATGTTATATTACATTTATGTAGAAATTCTTACACATGAATGAACCTTATTGCAGTTTGTCAATAACATGTGGTTGATCAAGTGCAATGTATGGTCAATCCACACTTATAAATATTTATCCAAATACATATTTCAAGAATAAAAGTTATAAATCATGATATTTATAAGAAAAATGATTCAGGATCAATAAAAAATATAATTTTCATATTAATCCCAAAATATCCAACATTTGATAATCAGAAATCATGGTTCAATAAATCATAAATTTATACCAAAATTACTCAAAAATAAGAAAATTTCATTTTAATTTTTTTTAAATACTAGAAAAATATTTTGACACTCAAAAAATTTATTAAATGTTTTTTACAAATAAATTTAATTTCTTCAATAGCTTGCATTACACATAACAACGATTTTAAACAAACTATGATATACTATTTAAATTTTATTATTAAAGTTATAGTTATCGCATATCCACTCGTTTGGAGGGTATTAATTGGGATAACTAAATTATAAAAATGAATATTATTTACATATGAATAATATGAATTCATTGGTTTTCAATTAATTACAAATGAAAATAATAAACATATAAAAGTAAAGGAGATATTTTCTGAGAAACTAATTTTTCATGCATAATCTACTATTATACTAATAAATTAAATTATTAGCTATGGGGGAATTATTTAATGGTATATATAGTCAATTTTTTAACATCAATTTAATATTTTTATTTTAATGGGATAAGAATAAATAATTTTTTAAGTCTAAAATTTTATTTTTCTAAATAATGGTTTTAATCCCATCTTGGACGCTTATTTTATAATTAATTTATCGAACATATCGAAATTTAAGTTGATAAAATGAATTTTGTGTTTGGAATAGTTATTATTATTATTTAAATAGATCCTTATTATTTTTTTATATATTAATATTACCTATAGTAAAAGTTATCACTTTGGTAAAGGGTAAATCAAGTTAATCAAGGATAAAAATAACAGATGAGACAAAAAATGTTCGTCTTAATTATTATTTGATGAATTAAAATTGACAATTATCACCATAAAACCGAAATTGAATTGTTTAATATAAATTTTTCTATTAATATGACCTATATAATATTAAAATAAAATTAAGTTACAAAATGGCACTATCTTAGTTTTAAATATGTCATAATTTTCCACATAGGGAAGAAATGAAATTTATGAATGAATATAACCATCTAATTTTATATTAGTGAAATTATTCTCATGATAGAAATTTATTTCAAATTATTGTAATTATATAATGACTATAAATTATTATGAAACACCAATGTAGTATTTCACCAACTAATAAAAAATATAATAAAATATTGAAAAATACAAATGTAATATAATTTGAGTGAGTTAAGGTGTGCCATGAATTTTGTACATGAATATGATATATTTATGTAATTTAAAAAATTCATATTATAATTTAAACTTTTTTTAGTTGTTTTATTTAAAATTAATTAAATAGTGTTTAAATTGGAAATAATGATATTTTAGAAAATTAATATATTATTATATTACATAAAAATAATAAACTATGAAAAATAATTCAATGGTTAAACAATATGTCAAATTATTTCATCACTTTCCCATTTATATTATTTTTAAAAAAAAAATTCAGGATAATTAATTATATATTTTTTAATCTTTTATGAAATTCCAAAGGCATCCTCCCTAAAATTATAAAAGGGAACCCCTAATTTCCATTATTAAAAAAATATTGATTCTTCAATATCAACCAAAATCAGAAAATTTATCTTCTCCACTCCCCTAGTTACATTATAGTTCTTCTGGTATTACCAAAATTCCAATCTTATAACCCTTAAGAGGATATCTAATGAGTTATTTCAAAGAATATGTTACTATCTTAGTCTATATCCTCATATTTAATTATCATTTCACCTTCTATAAACATGTTATATTCTTTATAAAATAATAACTCCAGTATATTAAATATACTAAAGTTTTATTATGATTATTAAACCGCATTTCTTCACTTTATTCCTATCAAATGGGAAGTGAAAATATCCCTCGTGTGTAATGGGGGCTTACCTTCTCCATGTAGCCATAAAATAAATTTTTCATCACCAAATTTTATGGGTTGGTATTTGGATTGTTTTTTTATATGTCAATATTATGAAATATCTACACTTATTTATTGATAATATCATCCTAACCTTCTTACCTTACAATATTTTGGAAAAGTAAAATATCTATCATTCGTATGTATGGACTACCACCTCCACAAAGCAATGTGATTCGACTTTAATTACTTTTTTATTTACATTGTAATTAGTATATATTAATTGAATAAATATTTTATATATAAGATATAATAATTATTCATTAAATTTGATACATTATTTACCTTTCTTTCCTTATATCCTTCAAAAAATTAAAAAACATTCATTTATACATACAACCTACCATCTCCTAGAACATTGTAATTAATTTATCAATCATAATATTGTATGAATGACTCTAAACATGTATATAATTAATATATATTATATTTATAACATTATTATCATTCTTTATATGATTTGACCACGATAAAAATACAAGTATCAAAACTCCTAAACCAATACATACAAGAAAATAAAAGTAGATAAAAACTTGGAACATTAATTTTAATAAAGATATATTAACAAAAAAGTGATAAAAGGTTAAAATTAAATCATATATGCTGTGATATATATTATTATGTTTCTATAATTTATTTTTAATAAATATAACTTTATTATACAATTGGCTATAACCTGTTAAAATTATGTCAGACCTAATATAAGAGATTTTAATCTCACTTTTGTTTCTCGGAGAAAAATGCCATATTCACCCTTGATTTTTTATGTGGTGTCTACACCAACCATGTATTTATTTTATGATTCATTTTTTGAATGTTATGGGGATTTAAATAACTTTATAAGGATCTTTATTTCAAATGGATTTTGATTCAGAAGCTTCCAAATAGTTATGTGTTTTATGTTATAATCTCATTATTATTTGATAATGTTTATGATAACAGTTATAATGATTAAATATTATAATATATCTCTCAATAATCTCATGAATTATATTCTCCTCATTTTATTTATTTTTAATACATTTTTTTTTCATTTTTCTCTCTTAAAATTATCAAGACACCAAAAAATCATCTTTAAGGATAATTGATTTTATCTCTCTTTGGTCAAAACCCCTTTCTCTTCCATGTACATATTTTATAAAAAATAAATAATGTTCTTAATATTATCAGAATATTACATATAATGTTTTATTTTTTTTCAAAATGCTTAAATAGTAATATTATTTGAATTTTCCAAATGAGGTGATTTTTAATTCTTTTTTCTCATGTGTGATAGGAAATTTTTTTAATGTATTCAACATAAGAGAAATTACCTTCCATCATGACCTCTCAAGGAATTTAAGATTCATATATAGTTTTCAAAATTTATTTTCAACTAAAATGGTTTCTTTAATTTTTGGGAATTTTTATAGATTTTTAAAATATATTTTTAAATCTCAAAATGTTTTTTATGAATGTTCTACATATTTTTTAATGATATTTATATTCATAAATGATGAAATATCTTAATTTTAATTATTATTTATTATTTTTATTATCCAAATATACCATTATTATCCTTTTTCTATATTTTTTATGATAATGATAATAATATGCTTATGAAAATTATTCCTTTTACCTAGGTTATAATGTTATGAAATGATAAAAATTTTATGAAACACATTCATTTTATATGGGTGATATTATGATTAAATTTTTATGAAACCAATATCTTTTAATGGGTTTGGATAAAATGAATTTTTTATAATATTTTGGAATGCATATATATTATTGTCATTATATGATGGGAGAGACCTTTCTCTCTAACCAATGTACCGGGTAAATATTGATATCTCATGAGATAAATAGTATTGGAATGTAGAGTGAACCCAATTCAGTAATAAATTTTTTCCATTATAATAGATTTGGGAGAGAAACATGACTACTATGATGGTTTTGATGTCATCCCATTCCACAATGATTATATTTTCAATGTGAACTGACTACTAGTGAAATGATTTTATATTCTTATGTGTATGATAAAAACTTATTTTCAATGCCAAGTTTATGTGCTCATAGGGAAAGTTATTTGATTCTTTTTTATCCATGTCTTATGGACTACCATTATTTTTGACATGGCTCAAGATTATAATTTATTGTATGCATGTTTTTATTTTCTAATGATCTATTCATGTTATTATACCCATATGTTCATGTTATGATTAAGTGATCATTGTAATCTCCCTTTTCTAACCTTAATAAGCATATGATCTCACCCTTTCTTATTTTTCATTTCCCCAAGTTATAAATAATGGTAACAAGTATGATTTGTTAGAGAATGGTTCTAGTTATAAAGAAATTATGGGGATATTATGTAGATTTTTTTAACTTGTGATTTTTGTGTCTATATTTTTAAAGGAATTAGACTTACATGATTCTAGCATGGATCATTATGCAATGTAATGAATAATCATCCAATAAAATTTTTATTTATATATGATGATTATGTGTCATTATAGTTCATATTAGATCCATATTTCATTAATATTTGGAATCTATGATGAGATAATTATAGTGGGAATCATAGGTATAAGTCTATGAATATGATACATACTATGTTTTTTATAATGATCATTAATGATCATTTCAAAACATATGTAATCATAGACGAATGTGTCATAATTTAGAAATCTTATAAATGATTTCTCAATATTTTTTGGTTTTCCAGTATGATAATTATTTATTATACTATTATTTTTTTTAGTCAATGGTTGTAACATGAAGTAATCATGTTAATGATGAATAAAATTGACAAGTAAATGATTTTCCTCTTGAGAAAACAATGTTATGGGAGATGGAATGTAAAATAATATAGTTATACTCACCAAAAATTCCCAAAAAAATGAATTATATTGATCTTAAAATGATAAAAGGATGGAAAAAATTCTATTTAGTCCTTTATGATGAAACATCCACCTTCTCTTGATGGATCCATTGATCGAGCAGTTACTGAGAAATAGATCAGTACCATTAAAAATATATTTTTTATTCTCTAGAGCTCTGAACATTAAAAATTTATTCTAGTTATTTATTGTTTGGAAGGTGAATTATATCACTGGGGGAATCTTAATAAGAACACGAGGTAAAATGAAGAAATATACTTCATGGAGTCAGATGAGTTTAAGATATTATTTTTCAATAAGTACTTTCCTCATATTCTATTTTCGAAAATAGTTTTGGGATTACTTGAGCTTAAATATAAGGATGATTAATACATTGGTACCTATAGAGAATATTTTACAATAAATATGAGGTACACCTTTGGAATTATAATCCAACAACCTATTATGTTTGGAATATTATTTAGTGGAGTAAAATCATGTCTTTGAAGGCTGTTTTCCACAAGGTAATTTAGTTGTTAGGAAGAGATCATTTGACATGCCATCATGGTGGAGATATTTTTTAGTTACCAATCAATATAAAGGTTTTGATAAGTAAATAAAAATGTAATTTAAAAGAAAACATAAAAACTAAGGATGTAAAATATGATATTTACTTTATGTTCAATGTGTGGAAGGAAACATGATGGAAATTATCTTAAGAGAACTAGAAAATGTTTCCAGTATAGAAAGGAAGTTCATCAGGCAATATAATATCAATGTCATATGAATATGTTAGCTAATGATATGAATAGAGAAGAATCATCAAGGAATGCACCACCCACACTCTAATGTTTAAAATTCAAGTAGTATGTTCATTATTCAATCTAGTTATCAAATTTGGAGTTTAATGACAATGATCTATATGAACAACCTTTTAAGCCCATAGGCAAAGGGAAATCTCATTACATCACTTTTTCTGATAAGGGATACGGTAATGATGTGTTTAAATAAACAATTACCATCCACTCTAGAACTAATAATGTCTTATTTGATTCTATATCTACACACTATTTTATAAAAAAAATAATTTTAAAAGGGTATCATTATACCTCTATAGGGATTATATGATGAGTTAACAATAAAACCCCATAATGGTATGATATTCTCATCTCAAATTTATCCTTCATCTCCAATTAAATTTTGTGGCAATGCACTTCTTGTAAATATTATTATTATCCCTATCATTGACATTTATGTTAACCTAGGTATTGATTGGATTTACTTACCATAATCCCATATAAATTTACGAGGAAGGGAAGTTACATTTTATATTTCGGAAAAGCCTATGATATTCTTTAATAATGATGATAAATATGAACATATAATGGAAATCTCATCCATTTTATGGGTAATAATTACTATTAAAAATGTGTTTTATCTAATATGGTTGGGTACAAATTCAAAATCAAATATATTACAATTGTTTGGGAGTTTTTTGGTGTATTCCCAAAAAAATGTATGGAATTCCATTGAATTGTAAAGCTTAGTTCTCGATATAACTCAAACCTGGTTCTATACCTAGTTTATATACCTCATATAGAGTGGGCCTAATTGAGTAATAGGAACTGAATAAGAAAATCTAAGAGAATCTTGGAAAGGGGTATTTTCTTCTACGTGCCTCACTATGGGGTGAAATATTTATTTTTGTTAAGAATAAATATAGATCAATGTGACTTTGCATTGATTATCAGGAACATAACAAAATAACTATCTAGAATAAGTATCTTATATCCCTTTCTGATGTCTTATTTTATCAACGATGTGAAAATCAATACATTTATAATATTGAAATTCATTCTGGATATCATCAATTTATGGTTAAGAAGGAGGATATTCTCAACATAACATTGTGTACAAGGTATATACACTATGAATTTATAGTGATTATATATTTTATTATTGTTTACCCCACTATATTTATAGATTCAATTAATATAGAATTTATAGATTACCTTGATCGATTTTTTCCCATATTAATGTTGTTATTATATATTCATAGAGAAACAAAGCCCATGTATATCACTTGAGAATTATACTAAAGGCCCGGAGTAAGGATAAGCATTATAAAAAATATTACTAAGTGTGAATTCTAAATTTATAATGTCTTATTCTTATGTCATACAATCACAATTTAGGGTAAATCAATAGATCATTCTAATATTCCAGTGACTAAATATTGGTCCCGAACAACATCTTTTACTTCTTTTTTTCATAGATATTATCAGTTCTTTTTAGAAAATATCACTTGATTTTCTATTCCACCCCCCATGTTGGATCTGATGGGAGGTAAGTTCCTTTATAAATATGAACGTAAAGATAATTTAATGGAACTAAAGAGAAGGTTAGTCACTTTATTTGTGTTTACTTAATCATATAGTGGAGAAGGGTTTTAAATCTACAGTGATGAATCAAATATTGGATCAAGATGAATTCTCATGAATAATGATATGGTGATATATTGTGCCTCATACTAGTTGATTGTTTAGGATAAATATTACCCAAATCGTGATTTCAAGTTAGTTGTGATAATTTTTTCATTAAATATATAGATGCATTATATTTATGAAGAATGTTTTGACATATATATATATATAGATCACAAAAGTTTAAATCATATTTTCACATTGAAAGAGTTGAATATGCACCAAATAATATGGTTGGAGCTAAGTAAATATTATAACATAACAACAAATTTCCTCCCTGGGAAAGAAAATAAGGTGGAAAATGGTTTGAGGCAAAAGGATCAAGCAATATTATCTATGATAAGGATTACAAAAGATACAATATTTTGGAACTTGTGAAGGATGGATCTTGAAATATTAAAGGAAGTTATGAAATCTTATCAATATAAAATGACAATTCCACCATCTATCTAAGTAGATATTAAATAGGTATAGAAGGAAGATATTGAACTATAAAAGAATGTTAGAAATGTTCCTAAGTTTAAACATGATTTTGATAGAATTATAAGGTTCAAGGACTATTTATGTGTTTTGTCTATGCCATATTTTTTGCAGGATTTGTTGGTTAAATCTTATAGTTCACCATTCTATATTTATACTAGAAGGAAAAAGATGGGCAGAGATCTGAAAGAATATTTCTGGTGGGACATCATGCCTAGAGACACTGCTGAGTTTGTATATTTATTCATAGTATGTTATAATGTTAAATATGGCATAAAACACTAAGGGGTTATTAAAACACTTACCCATACCATAATTTAAATGTGAAAACATCATCATGGTTTGTTTTCATTAGAATACCCAAAAAATAAAAAGGGAAAAATGTTATATGGGTTGTAGTCAATCTCCAAAAAAAGTCAACACACTTTATTTATTTTATATAATATTTTTCCATGGACCAGATTTCCAAAAAAATTTATAATGTAAGTGATAAGGTTTCATGGACTACCAAAATCTATTGTAACTGATCATGATTGTTGGTTTACCTCAAAGTAATAGAAATATCTTAAGAAATCTCTAGATACATAGTTGATTTTGAGTATGATGTATCATCCTTAGAAATATGTTTAGTATGAAATAATAATTCAAATCTTATATGATATTCTAATATATGTTTCTCTTGATTTAAAAGGTGTATGGGATCAATACCTTCTTCTATTTGAATTATATTACAAAATACCTTTCAATTGAGCAAACCAATTTACCCTTATAAAGATATATATAGAAGGAAGTGTATAAATCCAACTTATTTTGAATTTATTAGGGAATTAAATCTATTAGGGCCATATCTAAATAAGGAAGTTATAGATAAGCTCATATCTATTCTATAACACATCAAGATAACTCAAATTTGATAGAAATTTTATACTGACAATGAACATGATCGGGAATTTAAATTTGGCCATAACATTTTATAAAAAATTTCTCCATGAATGAAGGTTATGAGGTTAAACGAGGAAAAGTTGATCCCTAGTCATATTGGACCTTTTGATATTCTTTATCGAGTAGGGATGGTATCTTATTTCTTGGCACTTCCAAAAAACCACTCTCATGTTCATGATATGTTCATTGCATCTCTTTTAAGAATGTATATACCTGATCCATCCCATGTAATAATCTTGGGGATCATATTACTATAAAATTATCTTTCTTATGTATAAAAAAAGGTAGAAATAATGGATCATATAGATAATGTTCTATATAACAAGACTACTCACCTAGTGAAAGTACTCTAGAGAAACCAAAAATTTTAAGAAGCTACATGGGAAGCTAATAATTTAATGAAATAAACATATACTAATTTATTTGTATGAGAGTGGTGGATTTCAAAGAATAAAATCATTTTAGGGGGGTAGAAAGTAACATACTTAGACGAAGGGAAAATAAAAGTGATATTTTCTAAATAAATGCTTTTCTGCGCATAATGTACATTTATCTTGATAAAATAAAGCATTAACTATTTTTTAATGGTTTTAATGGAATATATATTTATATTTAATCAAATTTTAAACATTCAATTAATGTTTTTCTAGGAATGAAATATGAATAATTAAAGTTTTATTCTAAAAAATTTGTTTTTTTCAGAACGTAGTTTTCATCATGTGTTACACACTTAATCCAAATCAATTTATACCAATTATTGAAATAAAATTAGATAAAATGAATTAAATATTTGGAATAAAGGGGTTAAAGTTTTTATATAGGTATCATTTATTTTTTTCAATATGAATAGTGATTTTGGTAAAATCTGACTCCTCCAAAAAGGGTAAATCATGTTAATAAAGGTTAAGAATTAGTGATAATTCCATAATATGTTATCTTAATTATGTTCTTAGGAATTTAATTATACCTTTATCCCATTAGGCTCAAAATTAAGCTATTTAATAGACACAGAAACATGAAAATTACATATATAACATTTAAATAAAAGAAAGTTAGAAATTGTCACTAAGTTAGTTTTAAATATCTATTTTGTGTACACATAAAGAAAAAATAATGTTAGGATAAAATATAAGTGTCTATTTTTATCATAATGAATCTATTTTAATTATACACATTTATTTCTATTTTTTATTAACTATATAATGACCATAAATATTTATACAATACAGATACAGTATTTCTAAAATTAATAAAAAAATAAAATAAATAGTTTTAAAAATAAGAAAATTAAGATAATTTTCATGAGTAAAGTTGTTACAAGAATTTTTTAGATGAATATTACATGTATGTTTTACGTTATGTAATTTTTCTTATAATTTAAAATTTTTTATGCCTTTTAAGTCAAATTAAATTTATAGTGTCTAAATTGGAAATAATAATATTTTTCAAGCTAATACATTATTTAATTTGTTAAAAATAATAAAAATATTAAAATCATAAAATGAGGATAATATATGGTATAAAAAAATTTCTTTTCCCATTTAAAGCACATTTATAACTATTTTAATTTAAAATGAATTTAATATATTTTACTTTGTTTGGAAATCCTAAGGGTTCCCCTCCACTAAATTATAAATGGTAATAATTTACCTTCTCTTATTCACAAAACTGTGAGCCTTATTAATCAACAAAACTCTACCAATTTATCTTCTCCACTCACCTATCCACATTTTAGAGGTTATTTTCTTCTCAAAATACTAACCTGTATCCCTTATGATGATATCTAAATATTATATTTCAAAGAATAAGTAATTTCCTTATTTGGTGACTTTATTTTTAATTATTTTTTACCTCATATAAATCTATTATTTTCTTCATAAAATAATAACTTATGTATCTTAAATATTATTAAATTTTATTATTGTTATTAAAGAAACTTTATTCGGCCTCTTTCCATCAAATGGGAAGTAAAAATATCAATTATATTTGTATACGGCTATCGTCTCCCTGTAGATATACAATTAATTTCCCACCACCATATTTTTTGGTTGGGTTTTATGATGGGATTAATATTTATATATGATACTTATGATATAATTATACTATTGGTATTAAAATGTAATATATGTAACATCATAGGTAAATAAAGAATATGAAATTTTTATATTTATTAATATTTTTGAATTAAATATTAATTTTTCATTAAATGGGATGCTATGTTAATTGGCATACCCAACCCACAATAATGGGTTTCTCTGAAATCTAATGTTTCTCTGAAGGCTGATTCATATTTAAAAATCATAATAATATAATAATTTTTTTTAAAATTGTAGTTAACTCCTAACCATTGTATTGGTGGGAGTGAATCGAAGTAACCATATTATGAAAAATATGTTTGTTAAATTATTTTAAATTTATCCAATAAAATTTGAAGGATTAAAATTAGAATGATTCTAATTTTAAGCATTAATGCTCTAATATTTTTAAAAGGTAGTTTTAGCACCTTTTAATGGAGAAGAATTTTTAAATCTAGTTTTGTCTGATTTATTTTTTTATTTCAAAAAATATACTTCTTATATAGAATACATACATAAAAATTTATATTGGATGAATTATTGGTATTTCTTTGATAATGTTCATCTTTTAATGAATAGGGTAAAATACTGCATTTTAATTCCAAACTAACTTTTCATCTAATTAATTTATATAGTTTTATAAAAATTTAAATTTTTTTGAGATTTAATTAGATTATATATTTATCATTTTATCCATTATTATTCATTTTATGTAATTTAAATTTTTAATTGGACATAAACACATGTCAATCTTTTGGTAGATTTTACTTCTTAAAAATAGGCTTTTTCGTTTTGGCAATAGGAATTAATTTTAAATTAATTACTGAATCTTATGTGTTTTCATTTTCTAAAAATTTATTCTATATTTTTAATCAGGATTTCAAAATTATGTAAATAGGTACCTTTTATTTTTATACATTATGAATAGTAACTTCTGGGATTATTTTATTTACCATCATTAAAGAGTTAATTTGGTAAATAAGGTTAAAAAAATATTATAATAATATAAAACTACCCTAAAATGTGTCTTAATACTATTTTAATAGATATGTCCGACTAGGGTAATCCTTTGGTTGATTTTGGGTCCCAATAGATCCACGTGGATATGAAAATGACCTTCTATAAGAGATAATTTAAAGTAAAGAAAAATGTAATATAAGCATGTATCTTTTAGTGAAAAAAATATATGGGGTTTTATAAGTGATATTTTTTACTAATATAGTCATTAGACAGATAAAAAATTTCCTAAATCATGGTATTTTGTTTTTAGTTTTTAGACATTAAATAAATAAATATATTTATGACACAAGGATTATATAGTGATTACCTTATTAATAAATGATTTAAATAAATGAGATTATAAAAATTAAAATAAATTTATTTTAAAACTTTTTATTCCATACATAAATATTATAAACTATTATGACATTATATCGTTGAAATAATGAATTTTTTCAAAATAATAATGTTTTTATTGATTTTAAAAATTCATTATATAAATAGTATAAAAATTGACATAAATGAGTTTTAAAAAAACCTATTTTATTAACTGATATAATAGTACTAAAAATATAGGATTCATAAACATGACAAAAATAATTATTAAAATGTAATTAATTAACCACTTGGTGATATATTGGAATTTTATATTTATAATATTAACCATATATTATGAATATACAAGGCATGGTAAGAGTTATGTTAGTTTACTAAACATTAAAGTTAAAATATGTGGTGAAATTTGTGACCTAAGGTTGTCTAAAACCAATTGGTTAAGAATTTTTCGACCCAAAATCATCTTATCAATGAAATAAAATAATTTGGGACCATTTGAAAACGAAAATAATTTATTAATAAAATAATATTTCAATGCCTCCTAAAGTGCCCCTCATCCCTCCTATAAAAGGGCAAAACCTCTACCCATTTAATCAAACCTCTAATGACCCTTTTCTCATCCTAACTCTACCCAAATAAGCTCCCAACATCACTATCTTCATTCTAAAATCCATACCTTTGGAATAAATTAATTAAATAAATCCTTTTAGCTCAAACCAAAGGGAGTTACCTGTTTTAAGAGGTAGTGTCTTCTCTAAAGTTCTTTTCAATTATTTTACTTCTTTATTCCACCTGATTGTCTTATTCTATGATTACATAACAACACCAATATCCTCAATATACTATTATATTGTTATGAGAAGGATTATAACTACACTTACACACACCTCCATCTAATGGATTTAGAACATACTGATTCTGTGGATGGCGAACTAATGCCTCATGAAATGCTGATTGTTCAATTATCTCATACCACCTCTCATGATGTACATTATGATGAAAATATATTTATATAAGATATATATTATATTTATAATGTCAATATTCTTCTACTTTTTTATTTAAATTATACCTTTATGTTTTCCATAATTTGAAAATACAATAATTTCTTTTATGAAAGTGCAGACTACCGCCCCCTCAAAGTTATATGACTCTCTCATCCAACAAATGGACCATATAAAAGATGGTGTTAATGAAATTATATAACAAATATAAAAAATTATATTATACTATAATTATAATATACCTATATTTCATTTATTTTTCATTATTATAATTATTAATATCAAATGAAAGTAGAGTTCATGCGTATGTATGGATTACCGTCTCAAAGGACAATGAATTTCATTTATTATCTACAAATACTATGTAATAATATAAATACATATATATACTAGATATATATGATATATATGATATCTAAATAATGAATACCATTTTGTAGAAAATTCAATTTTGACCACATAGGTAATTAGTAATTATAACAAGTTCATTGTTGACTCAAGTACTGAATGTCGACAAAACGACCCATATTAACTTAAATAATTGTATAATGCTTATAATGAGGTAATAATTGATATGAAAGGAATAACAAACTTGAAAAAGGTTTTTTAAAAATTATAAATTAACTTAAGTGTATTATTCATGAAGAACAAGGAACATATGTGACGATTCGGATAAAAGGTAAGGGACTTCATCTCAATCTCATTTCATTGTTGGGGTATTTTGATTTATACACAACATTTTTTATACAGTGTATAAACCCCTATTACTTTTTATTTATTTCAAAAGGATTATTTTTTTATTAACCTTTTTACAAAATTACAAAAGGAATGTTTTATTAAACGTATGTGGTTGCAATGACCTTTCCTCCGCCGAGAATATTATATGATAATTGGCTTCCTTAACAAGAAGTAGTGTTTTTAAAAGAAAAATAAAAACCATATACCCATTTTATATATTTTGGTAATGAAATTTTTTTTGGGAAATAATTTATTATTTTAATATCTTAAAATGATATATTGGGATTTCATTGTGTAAATGTTGTCATTCTTTTATGCTTGTTTTATATGTTATGGTTTTGGGTCATTGTTTACGAATATGGGTGGTTCCATGATAAACCTAGGGTGGGTGTGACCAACATATCTCTCTAATTAATTTTTTAATGTGATGGAGGGAAATGTTAATGTTTCTCCAATGTGATTTAGGGAATATATTGTGATGGGTATTCCAAACATAACTTCCTATGTAGTAGTGAAATATAAAATGTAAGTATGTTATGGATACCACGTGTTAACTTTATAAATTATGATTTCTATGTTTTATTCAAATAATTTATGATTTATTAAGGTATGATAAAGATCATCTGTTTTATAATTGAAAAGTATTATTTTACTTATTTTTATGTATTTATGGACTAATGATTTCTTTCCTTATGTTTATAACCCTTACTGAGATTTTTAGGCTCATCCCAAGTTTTTTAAATGTTTTTCATAGGGTATAAGGAAGTTTAAGTGAATAGAAAAATTCTAGAATATTTATATCAGGAAAATAATTCTTGTTTTATTTAAGGGGTTTTATTGTTTAATAACAATTCGATTGATTAGAAGTGCCAACTTAATAATATATGTGATGTAATGTAATAGTTATAGACTAATTCTCTAAAAATCTAAACCTAAAAATATTGTCAATTTCAATTCTGAATTTAACATAAGATAAAGAAATGTTTTAAGGCTGGGTTTATATAGTTGGTATCAGAGGTCGGTTTAGATAACTTTTGGAGTTAATATGTAGATAAATTAATATCCATAAATTAATTTATGGTAATATTTAAATGATATAACATTTTAAGATTACCAAGTAGCTTTGCCTAAGATATTTCTATGTTCAAAATTATTTTCCTCAAAGGAAATAGGGAAGCTATGATCGGACAACATCAAGAGGAAAACAACCTTCCAAATCAGAAACCTGAGATAGTCATAATAGGAATTGAATAGTTTTTTGTAGTGATGGAATGGTTGAATCAAGCTATAAATGGTGTCGGTATCCATGCACAATATCATCGAGATCAACTATAGAGGAACATGTCAGTAGTGGAGCATTTCATGAGGCCACATACCCAATTATTTAGAGCATTATCTGATTATGTGGTATCTGAAAAATTTATTAAAGCAATGGAAAAGATTTTCGATGACATGGGGTGCTCAGAACAACAAAGGCTCAATCTTGATGTTTACTATTTTGAAGGTGAAGCCAATCAATTGTGGTCTGCAGTTAAAAATATTTGGGATAGTAAGGATATTAATGCTCTTTATTGGTATGAATTCAAAGATATGTTTTTTGAGAAATATTTTCATAATGCGGTTTGACTTAGGATAGAAAAACAATTCTTTGAATTGAGTTAGGAGGATGACTCAATGGCTGCTTAGGAAGAAAAATTCACTCAACTAGCATGGTATGATTCATAATTCATATGATACCCTGAAATTAAAATCAATAATTTTTACTTTATATTAAGGACAAATTATCTTAGGGGTTTAGATTCACATGAGTTTAAAAGTTATGAAAAACAAGTATGATGTGCGTAGAAGGTGTAAATGGCATTTGTCTCTGATCATGCGTTCTTTGAAAAACAACAGAATAATTGGTCATGTTGGCAGACAAAGGCAAGAACTCTTCCAAAAAGTTTAATGGTAAGAAACTTATGTTTACAGTTTGAGAAAATTATGGTAAAAAGCACACAGGGGGATGCCTTTTGAATTCTGGTAAGTGCTTATGATGTGGTAAAATGGGACATAAGGCTCATAATTTCACTGAAAAAGATCATGGTAATGGTAAGAAAAAATATGATTTATAGTCTGTAAACTGATTTAAGAGAAATGAAATGGTTTATTATGAAAAAGAGTGTCCAATGAGGAACTAAATTGAAGGAAATAAATTAGACTACAAGCAGAAAAGGGTGGTGAAATCCATTGCAACTATTTCATCAGATGTTGGTCCTTGAAATGCAGAAGTATCAGGTGTAGTATTTGTTTATTCAGATTATGTTGATATGTTGTTTGATTCATGGTCTACACATTCTTTTATTTATAATACATTTTCTATTAAATTGGTAATTCCAACTCAAGATATGAATCCTGAAAATGTGGTAAAAATACCTAGAGTGAATTTTTATACAAAAAGATATTATTTTATCCTTTATGTCCTTGTGTGCGGAAAGAATATACCAGTAAACCTTATTGTTTTGACTATAGTAGAGTTTGATGTTATTTTGGGTATGTAATGGCTTTCCCTTTATCATGCTAATATTTACTGTAGGGATAAAGAGGATTATTTTCAGAAATAATTTTTGTTTATGTATAATAATGAACCCCAAATTTTGATAACTTATCAGGAAGCTGAGATATTAGTAATGGATGGAAATGAATGTTACCTTGCACATAATGTTGAAAAAAAGGAACTATTCATATTAATGATGTTCCAGTGGTCAATGAGTATCTTGATGTTTTTTCTAATGAGTTTCTAGGTATAATACCTGATCAAGATGTTTAATTTATAGTTGAATTAGTTCCCGATGTTAATCCTATATCAAAACCCCCTTATCAAATGGATCAAATTGAACTTTTAGAGTTAAAGGTACAATTCCATGAGTTATTAGATAAATGTTTCATTGGACCCATCACATCACCATGGGATTCTCTTGCCTGGTTTGTTAAAAAGAAATATGGTTCAATGATACTATGAATTGATTATAGAGCCATGAATATTATCATTATTAAGAATAAATATCCTTTTCCTCATATTGATGATTTTTTTGATCAGCTCCAGGGAGGTCATTATTTTTAGAAGATTGAATTCCAGTCGGGGTACCATTACCTAAAAGTAAAGGATGAATACATTTCATAGACATCATTTCACACTAGTTATGGCCATTATAAATTTTTAGTTATGCCTTTTGGGTTAACCAATGAACCTAATATATTCATGGATCTGATGAATAGAATATTCTATGAGTTCGTGGAAAAGTTTGTGGGTGTGTTTATTGATGATAGTTTGGTATATTATAAAAGTAAATAAGGGAATGAAATTCATTTAAGAGTTGTCTTGAAAGCCAAAAAAGAAATGACATTTTATGAGAAATTTAGAAAGGGTGAATTTTTTTTACAAAAAATTTCAATCCTTGGTCACATTGTTGTTGGATCAGGTAATAACAAATATGTACAAGAGGAGGGTGAATTGTGACTTTTATAATTTCATCGTGAATCTTGATGATTGTCGAGTCTATCATGTATATTTTTAGAATGTTTATGTAGTAGAAATAAAAAGTTATCAGGACGCAAATATTTATAGTGGTTTGGGGAATAGAAGGACCCTAATCCACTCCACCAATGTTCTACTCCACAAGCTTAGTTATTTTCAATATCTGGTCCTCTTATCAACAGACCCTCCACAATTGAGTACAAGAAATTAACACCTTTACAAGTTAAGGCTAAAACAAATCCTTCATGTTCATACACAGAACCGAATACATAACTTAGTACGTGAATCCAGTTACTCAAAATGAAAAGAGTATTTGTTTAAAAATACATTCCAGATGTTCTTCATAGTTACAGAAATATGCAACAGATAGTATATGGATCGTAATCTTTAGAAAATATGTTCTTTAGTTAAGGAAAATTTATAGTCGATCTGGTTGCAATAGATATTGAAATAAATTAAGAAACTCAAAAAATAATTTAATTGGGATAGATCATCCATGTAGAATCAGTGAATCTTCAATGTGTTTCTTCTTATTTATAAAATGGATTTTAATCGTACTTTGTAACAACAGATCCATATATCTTTAGTATCCTTGTAAAATGAAGTTGAGAAACTTGAGAGCTTGTTCTTCTAATATTTTTCACGATGATCTATCTCACTCATTTTGTAATTCAAAATAACACAGATTTATAATGAATAATGATGAGTTTATTCCTTTTAAATTTATATCCAAAAAAGTCACATTTATAATCACGATATTCAAATGTTTTAATAACAGAGCATTCGTAACTTCCCTTAATAATTGGCACAAAATCATCCTCTTAAATTGATCTTTTGAATTATAAATAAATGGCTTTGAATCAGTCAAAGATGAAATTTAAAATCGGGATTTGAATCTGGCATGAAATAATCCTGCTAGTCCTCATAAATACTGTTACTCAAACAAGACGAAATTTAAATCTCTAGCACCAATCCTAGGGTTGAAATGCATAGCATTCTTTCCCAGAACGTAAGCTTGACAACTTAAGGTTGATGATCTATTCTTTAAACATAAGTTTGTTCTCAAAGGTAAGTTTGGGCATCCATAATTTTCTATGCATCAGAATGTAATGTACATGATCCATGCATTTTGATAAAATGTAAGGTTTTTTAAAAAAGTCAGGTCGATGAACCATACTTTTGAGAAACAAATGTAACATTCCATACTTACGTAGAGTTTTTCTTCCATAATTTTCTGATAACATAAATGTAAGGTTCCTTCCAAATGTATTGTTCCTCTTCCATACATTTCTGATAATATATGGATACTTGAAAATACATTTAAGAAAATTATTAAAGAAAACAATGGAATATGTCTTTACACATATGCTCTTCAATAAAGGGTATGAACAGTTTTTCTAGAACATGCTCAATTGATTTCCGAATACTTTACCAAATATTACACGAAGTTAAAATTCTTTAATATTAATCCAAAAATAATAATATAAATAATTTTAACTTCCTAAAATATTCTCATGTTAAAATCATTAGAATAACAAACAAGGGTATTAGTGATAATAAAAATATTAATAAAAATATAGATTATTGTTCTCAACAATCACCCCCTTATAATAATAAAATATAGTGTTGTTGAAAACAACAGTTTCTCAACAATCTCCCCCTTTTGGATGATCACAAACCTATGAAATTAACCTAAAATATTAATTGAATGAAATTTATAATTTTGAAATGATAAAAAATATTTCATTTCAACAAAACTATTTCAAAAACAAATAAAATGTTGTGTTATATAAATTTTTCATATATAAAAATAAACATTCATTTTTTGAAATTTCTCCCCCATTATGAAGTAAAAAAATTATGTTTATCCAAATTTTTCCTTAATAAAATCCATATTTCTCCCCTTGGTGTTTATCCGTATTTCATCCCTTTAAGAAAATAAAAAAAAATCTTTTAGACATTTCTCCCCTTTAAATGAAATGAAAATTTCTTTTCTCCCCCTAAGTGAAATATTTATAAAAAAAACTTAAAATAAAATTTTGTGTTTATCCATATTTCTCCCCCTTTTTTTGACATCAAACAAGAATTATATAATAAATAATATAACACATTTAATATAGCCCTGAAAACAATAAATGTTTTGTTATCTATTTATCAATATTTGAATTAGGATTATTGACATTGTAAATCAGAAAATACAGTAAAACAAATTAAAACATATCAAAATGGAATGATAAGATATTTTATTGAAAATTTATATACAAGTATATAAATGAAAACAGAAATCAAGGTTGGGTTAAAAGGTTTGTAAAATAGGTTTCAACACCTTTGAATGGATTCCTTAAGCTCTTTCATATGCATTATCAACTTTTTCATTAGTCCATATCCTAACTGAAATATGATACCCCTTCCTTCTTGATTTAAATAAATTTATTCAATCAAATTGACCCTAAAAAACTCATGTAACCTCTCTTTCATCTTTATAAACTGATTATGATTTTCTGTTAATCTGTTCAAAAAAACTCCGACGCTTGATTCATCTGATGTTAATTTCTATACAAGATGTTTTTGATTGTCTAACAAAATAGAAAATAGAGCATTGTTACATTGAAGATCCTAAATCTTTTATTCTTATTGATTATTATAGTTGTAATGGCCTAAAATCTCTTTATTAGATTAGGCTAAGAACCAGATACACTTGCTTGAGTGTTCATGAATGTTGTGAATTTTTCCTCCATGAAAATTTTAAAATATGAAAAATGTGACTTTGTCACCATTTGAGGATTTAAATTTACTACTTCAACCAACATATATTTATTAAAAATATGATCCTCTTTCTTTGAATCTAAATTGGATTTCAATCCTTGAAATGTTTGATTCTCCTTTTCCAATTTCCTTTTTAAAGCAGCATTTTCAAATTCAACTCTATTTAACTTTCAGTACAGGTCCTCTACTTATTCATTTACAAAAGTAGAGGAATCTTGTGATTGATTCTTTGTCTGAGCTTAAAATGGATTTAACAGACTAAAAGGAACTGATTTTGCATCTGATTTATCCTCTTCTTCTTGAATTTTTTGAAACTTCACTTACTCTTGATTCAGTGATGCCTTCTTTAGACATTCCAGGTTTCTCCTATTGAGCTGATTCCTAGTCTTCCTCCGCTCTAACTATCATAAGATTTCCTTTCATAGTACATCAGAATAATCCAATCTTCGTTAGAGTTCCAGCATTGAAAACATTATTGTGGTGTCATATTACTCTGGTATCAACTAATCACACCATATCATACATTAACAACAATTTAGAAGTGAACCTTTCAAATGTGTAGAATTTCATTATTGATTCTAGTTGGAAACAATAATTTAGATATATTTACATATATATAGGGAAATTCAACTTGACATCACTCAGATGTAAAAACATAAAATACATATCTAGAAATAAAATCTTTTCCATTTTTTGATATTCTCGGGGCAATCCAGGGTTGCACAAACTTCACAAGTATTTCCTGATCAGGTTCAAAATCCTTGAAAAATATAATTATTACATTCATAGAACCAAATAGAAATTAGAAAATATATTCAGACATATGTACATTATCACCAATATTCCTAAAGTCAAAATGATAAACTCACTCATGGGGGCTATTTAATATCTTAGTGATTTCAACAGTAGTGATAGAAAAATTCTCGATCTTCAATTTTTTTAATTATAGTATCTTCTTCTTCTCTTATAATAAATTTAATAGTTTTGAAAAAATTATACAGTTATACATTATATAATTTTTTTTTCAACATTGAATTTTTGTTCTAGATTCTGAAAGGTGAGAAATTCTCATTGCATCGTATCAATTTGATAGAGCCATTCAATGTCAATTACATTACCTTGTAGAACTATCCTTCCAACTGAGAATTGATGTTTGGTGTTATTGTCTTTTCCTTCCTCAATTCCCTTTTCCTTGCCCATTTTTTTCACAGATGTATGAAGGTTCGAAGAGATTGGTTTTCAAAGGTTTAAGTTTGTGTAGACAGGAGCAGTAAAGATTTGTCAGTTTCAAAAGATTTTGAGAGAAATTAATGGGTTTATAATAGGAAATGGCTCTCACGGCCTTTATTCTCAAGTTACTTACATACACAATTATCATTACATTATTTAAAACAAAATAAAATGTGCATGGAAAAAACAATTATTTCATTAAATATGGAATTTTAAATTATTATAAAAACAAATAATTAAATTATTTAAAATCGTAAAGATTCAAATAAAATAAAATAAGAATTAATATAATCCCACAAATAAAATTAAATTTAGATTTTCATTTAAAAATAAATAAATCCAGCTCTCCCTTAAAAAATAAAACCTTACAGTAGGAAGTGGTTTAGTAAAAATATAAGCTAATTGAATTTTAGTACATACAAATTCTAAAAATATATCCTTTTTAAGAACTTCATCTATTAGAAAGTGATGTATTATATCAATATATTTATTCCTAGAATGAATAATAGGATTCTATGAAATATTTATAGTGCTTGTATTATCACAAAAAATAGGTGTATTGTTAAAATTTGTTCCAAATTCCACAAAGGACTTTTTCATCCACAACCCTTTCACTCAACAACTGCCTATAGAGACATTTTCTCCCCCAGCTATGGATAAAGAAATTGAGTGATATTTCTTACTAGACCATTAAACTAATTACTTTTATAAAAAGTGATAGGTTCCTAAGGTGCTTTTTCTATCTAATCTATAGATCCAAATTCAGCATCTAAATAGTAAATTAAAATAAAATCAGATGTTATGGATAGAGAAGAGATTGAAAAATTGTTCCTTTTAAATATATAACAATTATTTTAATAGCACTTAGATTAGATTCGTTGGGATTTGATTGAAATCTTGCACAAAGACATACTGAAAATATTATATCTAGCTAGAGGGTAGTAAGATATAATAAACATCCAATCATACCTCTATATTACTTGTTTCCAACTGATTTTCTAGTTTCATTCAAATCAATTTTTATATTAGTACACATAAGAGTTTTATATGTCTTGTTGTTTTCAAGTCCAAATTTCGTAAAAAATCAGTAATGCATTTTCATTGACTCAAAAAATTTACAAAATATTTTTGATAAATTTGAAGACCAAAAAAAATTAATTCTCCCATTATACTCATTTCAAATTCATTTTCCATTAAATTTGAATACTTGTGATAAAGTTTTTTGTTTATTGGTCCAAAAATTACATCTTCAATATAAATTTGACTAATAAAATAATAGAGTTTGTAGTTTTCATAAGCAATGTTGGATATTTCATTCTAAAAGGAAAAAAATTCAAAAGAAAAGAACATAATCGTTCATACCAAGATCCAGGTGCTTTTTTAAGGCCATAAATAGCTTTAGTAAGTTTAAAAACAGAATTTGGTTTTTTAGAATCTTCAAAAAAAAGAGGTTTCTCAACATTATGTTCCTCCATTAAATAACCATTTAAAAATGCAGACTTAACATCCATATGAAATAATCTAATGTTCATATGAGATGCATAATCTTAAAGTATCCTAATGACTTCTAATCTAGTTACAGTTGCAAATGTCTCATGATAATCTATACCTACTTCTTGATTATATCCTGTAGTTACTAGTCTTTCATTATTTATAGTTATTATTCCTTGATCATCTTGTTTATTTTTAAAGACCCACTTAGTTCCTATAACTGGATAGTTTTTTGGTCTTTCAACAAAATTCCAGAACTCATTTATGTTCCAATGGTTTAGTTCTTCTTTCATTTCTATCAACCAAAGTTCATCAACTAAGGCTTCATATATTAACTTAGGTTCTAATTGGGATAAAAAGGCCGAAATCACAAAAATATTTCATATATGACTTCTTAGTTTTTATTCATTTTTATAGGTCTCCTATTATTGTTTCTAAATGGTTATTCTTTATGGTTCTAGACTTTCTAGGTAGAACACCATTAGGTTCATCAGTCTCATGTTTTTTTGAGCTAAACTGAATTTCATTTATATCTTTTTCAAAATCATCTTTCATGTTCTCAAGTCTCATGTTATCATTAGAGTCGGATTCATCAATTTAGTTCTTCCTTTTCTCAAAGTGATCGGATTCATCAAAGTTCACATGAACTGTTTCTTCCAAAATTCCTGAAATTTTATTAAAAACTCAATAATATTTGGAATGACTATAATATTCTAAGAAAATTTCTTCCTTATATTTTGGATAAAACATACCAAGATTGTCCTTGGTGTTTTTGGTTTAAACCTTGCATCCAATAACATTAAAGTAATTTACTTTAGGTTTTTTGTTATTCTAGAGTTTATATAGTGTCTTTTTGAAAATTGTTCTAATTTAGAACTCTATTCAATATATAATAGGATGTGCTTACAGCTTCTTTATATAAATTGGTAGGAAGATAGTATTCATTTATCATAGTCCAGCCATTTCCTGAATTGTTCTTTTTTTTCTTCTAACAATTCTATTCCATTGAGGTGTTCTTGGTACAGATAAGTTGTGTTTGACACCCATATTTGAGAAAAAGTAATTAAAATCTAGGTTCTGAAATTCTCTACCATGATCACTTCTTAATGTAATTATTTTAAAACCTTTTTCATTTTGAACAACTTTTAAAAAACATTCAAATATTATAAAAGGATCATTTTTATATTTTAGAATGAAAATCCAAGTAAATCTAGAAGATTCATCAACTAATACATATAAATATAATTTAATGGGAAAACATTATATTCTTGAATGTCCAAAAAAATACATATGTACAAGTTATAGAGGTTTAGATATAGCAATTTATTCAATTGATTTGAAGGATTCTTTTTTACTTCTTACCAAGTTGACATGCATCCCAAAATCTATCAATTTTAAATTCGAGACTAGGAAAATCAAAAAATAGTTGTTTCTTAGATAACTTCTGTAAATAATATATATTATAATGTCCATGCCTTCTATGCCAGATATTAGATTCAATTATCTTATTAGTTTAGCAGTTTATTTTTTGTTTACACAAGGAATTTAAGTCCATGGTATAAACATTATCAGTCCTGGGTGCTCTAAATTTAACCAGTTTATCTTTAAAAACATAAAAAAAAGTTGTTATAAAAATCAACAAAATAACCATAATCACATATTTGAGAGATACATAGCTGGTTGTGTTTCAATCCTTGTACATAGAGTACTAAATTTGTTGAGACAACATTTGGATCTCTAAAAATTCCAATGCCAATAAGTTTACCTTTGGAATTGTCACCAAATGTGACTAGTCTTCCATCTGTTTGAGTTAGTATTATAAAGTATGATTATTTTCCACTCATATGCCAAGAGAATCCACTTTCCATATACCATATTTAAGTTCGGCTTCTGTGACATGCTTCCTACAAAGGTATTCAAACAATGGTTTGTTTTGGTACCCATACAATATTGGGTCAAGTAGTGAAACCTAGCAATGATCTGGGTGTCCAGACTTGCTTTGTTTTTCTATAATCAATAGAATCATATAAATTGTTTACAATAATGGATTTCTTAATTACAGTAATTTGAGGTTTCCCTAAATAATGGTTTGTAGATATGTGACCTTTTGTTCCAAAGTTGTTGAAAATTATGCATTTTACGAGGAATAAAATAGTTCTTATACTGTTTGGATTTCTCACCGTTACTGTTTATTCCAAATCATTATTTTTTAATCAAATTCTGTATAAGAATTTCATTTAGTGATTTTTCTCCTTTTGTAAAAACAAGAGTTGGATTTTTTATGTCTCAATTTTGATTTGCAGTGTTTTTATTTTGGATTCATTATCTGTACAGTTTGTCTTTGATGAGTTGTATTTTTCAATTAACTCAGGGTGTTTTTTTACAAGATATTCCCTTTCTCCTAAAACAATAGTGTGAATATTTTTCAGAGATTTATGTTTCTTAAATAAAGAATAATATTTATCTTCTAGCATATTATAGTAGGATGAAAGTTTACCATTTGAAAAAATAGAACTAGAATCCAAATCAGATGAGTAATATAATTTTACCTCATCATTTTCTTCCATAAAGAACGTTTTTTATTTTATATTTGATTCTTATTTTTTTGAGTAAGACTTTGATGATCATCTGGAGTCTTTAAAAAAACACCAAGTAGCTTTCATTTCTTTTTTTCATTTGGCTCATAATCCTTGTTTTAAAAAAAAATTCTTTTTCTTTTCCCCTATTAATTGAAGATAGTCAAGTCTTATGTGACCCATCTTTTTTCATTCATAGCATCTGACTTCCTTTGGTTATTTTTCATCATTCTTCAAGGATGTTTAGAATCTGTTCTTGTTTCTATAGAACTTAATAAACATTATGGATATTTGTTCCAGTTCTATATCATAATTAGATGAATCAGAACTCTCTGATTTTACAATGATTTCATTCTTCATCTTTCGGCTCTTCTTTAGGGATTTTACTTTCAAAGATATATTTTCTATTTTGATCTATACTTTATAATTATTTTCATTATCTTGCATCTCATATTCATACATCAACATGGCTTAAATTAATTCTCTCATATTTAGATCTTTGATTGGTGATGATTTCCTAATGACGGCTGCTATCCAATTCCATTGGGATAAAAGTACTATCAGTACATTCTGGGCTTCATCTACTTATTTGATAGGCACCCCCAAGGCAATGATATTACTAACAATTTTTCTAATCCTTCTATTCATCTAGGTGATGAGTTCTCCTTCAAAAATTCTGAATGTGTCTAATTTCAATTTAGTTGTGGCATACCACCTTTTTCTGACAATGTCAGTTTCTTCATAAGAAATAGCAATTGTCTGCCACTTTTCATAAGCAATCAAGCACGGAGATACTCTGTTGAATTCATTTGTTCTTAGACCATAGATGATAGTATTCCTAGATGTTGAATTTATGTCATACTCTTCTGCAGTAGCTACATTCCATGTTCCATATTTCTTAGGAATTCTATAATGAGTAAGAATATTTAAGTAGACTTTGTATCCATGATTTTTCATATATATGATCATCCTTGACTTCCAACAACAATAGTTTTCACCATTGAAGTTTGGAGCTTAAATCGTTGACATTTCCTCTCATGTATCAACCATTTAGATCTTTGACTATAATCCATTGAAACGTTCGTCTTGTTATAGATTTATCAAAATAAAACCCAAACGTTGACATAAATTGTTGGATCAGGTTATACCAAATACGCACAAGAGGGGGTGAATTGTGACTTTTAAAATTTTGTCACGAATCGTGATGATTGTAGAGTCTTTCTACTATCTTTATCAAAATTTTTATGTAGTGGAAATAAACAATTATAAAGATTCAAAGATTTATAGTGGTTTTGGTAACATAATCCCCCTAGTCTACTCCACCAACGCACAACTCGACGAGCTTAGTGATTTTCACTATCGGGTTTTCTTATCAACAGAACGTCAACAACTGAGTGCAGACAGTTGAAGCCTTTTCAAGTTAAGGCTAAAACAGAGCCTTATGGTTCATACACAGAATCAAACACACATCTTAGTACAAGAATCTAGTTACTGAAAATTAAAGTACTATTTGTTTGAAAATAATTTCCACATGTTCTTCACATTTGCAGCAATACGTAACTAATAGTATATGAAGAATCATCTTAAGAAAAGATTTTCTTCAGGTAAGGGCAGTTCTAAGTAAATCTGATTTCAATAGATATAGATGTAAATATAGAAACTCCAAAAACAATGGATTCATCATAGATCTTAAATGTATAATTGGTTAATCTTCAACACGTTTCTTCTTCTTTAGAAAATAGAGTTTTATCAAACTTTGTAACAGCAGATCTGTATAACTCAAATATCTCTATAAACTGAAGTCGAGAAACTAGAGATCATGTTCTTATAATATTTTTCACAATGATCTGTCTCACTCATTTATTAATTCCAAATTACACAGATTTCTAATGAATATAAATGAGCTTTTTCCTTTCAAATTTAGATCCAAAAAAGCCGCTTTTAGAATCGCGATATGCAAATGATCAAATAACCAAGCCGTCGTAACTTCCCTTAATAATCAGCATGAAATATTATTCTTAAATTGATATTTTGAATCATAAATAAATATATTTGAATTAGTTAAAGATGAACTTTAAAATCAGTCGTTGAATCTACCTTGAAATCAGCCTGATAATATGCATAAAGTCTATTTCTTGAGAAAGTCAAAATTTAAATCTCTATCGCCAAACGTAGGGTTGGACTTCATAGTAATCTTTCTCAGAATGTAAGGATGACAACGTATGGTTGATTATCTATTATTCATTTGTATGGTTGATCTCAAACGTATGGTTTTTCATCCTTACTTTTCTATACTTCAGAACGTATGTTACATGATCTATAATTTTTGATAAAACATAATGTTGTTTACAAAAGTAAGGTTGATGAACAATTCTTTTGAGAAACATACATAATGTTCCATCAATATATAGGGTTCTTCTTCCATACTTTTCTGATAACATAAATTTAAGGTTCCATCCAAATGTAGGGTTCCTCTTCTATAATTTGCCAATAATGTATGGTTGTTTAACCATTATTTTCTAAAAATCCATAATGAAAATGATGGATTATGTCCTTACACTTACACTCTTCAACGTAGTGTATGAAAAGTGTTTCTAGAACATGGTGAAATAATTTCCAAATACTTTGTAATATATTACACACTATTTAAATGCATTAATATTACTCCATAATTAATAATATAAAGAATATTAATTTCCTGAAATATACTCATGGTAAAATCATTAGAATTACAAATAAGGGTATTTGTGAGCATCAAAATCATCATAAAAATATAGAGTATTATACTCAACAATCTCCCCCTTATAATAATAAAATATAGTGTTGTTGAAAACAACACTTGCATAACATTTATTTCTAAATATGGAATAATTTTTTATCCTACTAAAACAAAAGATGTTAATGAAAGGGAAAAACCCACAAATATAACCATGATTAATAATTTTCATGGTTTATTAGATTGTTTCTGGATGCTTGTTGAAAATTTTGCACGGTTATCTAGCACGCTGACTAAGATATCTCAAAAAATCTGTTAATTTCATCTCGACAAAAGAATGAGATGAATATTTAGAGAAATTGAAAATAAGATTGGTGACTTCTCTAGTTTTGACACTACCTTCTTGAAATGGTGAATTTTTTATCTATAGTGATGCTTCGTTGAAAGGACATGGATGTGTCCTTTTGCAGAATGATCGGGTAATTGCTTATGATTCGTGTTAGTTGAAATCTCATGAGTTACATTACCCTCGATATTATTTGGAATTAGCTACTATTTTTTTGTGTAAAAAATTTGGAGGCATCATTTATAAGGCTTAAAGTGTTAAATATAAACAGATCACATATGATTGAAGTACATATTCACTTAGAAAGAACTAAACATGAGATAGAGGAGATCGCTAGAATTAATCAAGGATTATGATTGCACAATCCATTACCATCCAGAAAAGGAAAATAAAATGGTTGATGCTTTGATTTGAAAGATTACTATTACATTAACCATGATACTTTTGGTATGATGTCCTTTGTTTTTCTAATTTGAGGAATTTTTTATTTCAAGTTGTTGGGAGGGGGAATTCCTATGTTTTGTTTCAGGTGACAGTGAAATCGTCTCTTGAAAATGGAATAAAGAAAGCCTAGAAAAAAGAGAGTGAGTTGTAGAAAAATGTAGAACTGGTTTAGAAGGATAAATTACCTGAATTTAACATCAATAAAGACTGTGTTTTTAGGTATGGAAAGACTTTATGTGTGCCTTGTGACTCAAAGTTGAAGAAAGAGTTGTTATTTGAATCTCAGAGTTCTCAGTTTTCAGTTCATCTCGGTTGTACTAAGATGTAAAAATGTTTTTGTAAGTATTACTGGTGGGATGGAATGAAAAGAAATATTACTGACATTACTATGAAGTTCATAACTTTTCAATATGTTAATTAAAAACAATATTTGCTGAAATGTATGCTTCATCCTTTTCCAATGCAAGAGTGGAAATTGAAAAAGTTGTCTATGGATATTGAAGTGGTATTTCAAAAGGATTATCAAGGTAACAATGAAATTTGGGTTGACTTTTCTTATAATAATAGTTTTCAATACAGTGTAAAGATGGAACCATTTGAAGCATTATTTGGAAAGTTATGTTGAACTCTAGATTTTTTGGATAAAATAGTTGAGAAGAAATTGATGGGGCCAGAATTAGTAGAAGAGATGACTGAAAAAGTTTAGTTGATTCAAAATCACATGAGAACAACTTAGAGTAGGCAAAAAAGTTGTGCAGATAATTGGGGGAAGAATTTTTCTTTCGAGGAAGGTGATCATGTCTTTCTCGATGTTTCTCCATGTAAAAGTGTGATTCATTTTGGAAAAAAGGGAAAGTTTATTTTTAGGTTCATTGGAACCTATGAAATCCTAGAGAAAGTTGTATCAAGTTCCTACAGAGTGGTCTTACATCCAGGTTTATTACAGGTACATGATTTTTTTAACGTTTTAATGTTCAATATGTATATACGAGATCCATCTAATGTTTTAGGTCCAGAGATAGTTCAGTTGGAATAGAATCAATAATATAACTAAAAACCAGTCCAGATTCATGACGGAAGAGAGAATGTTTTGTGGAATATGGTAATTCATCCGGAAAAGGTTTTGTGGATAAACCATATGGTTGAATAAGAAACATGTGATTCTTATAATTCAATGAGGTATAAATATCCTCAAATATTTGATAAGTGAATAAAATTACGAGGACACAATTTCTAAAATATAGGAAGGAAGTAACATCCCAGGTAAATAAAGAATATTACATTTTCATATTTATTAATATTTTTGAATTAAATATTAATTTTACTTTAAAGGGAATGTTGTGTTGGATGTCGTACCGCACATGAAATCATGGTTTTCTCTGAAATATTTTGTTTTATAAAAGGCTGAGTCATACTGAAAAAATAATAATAATATAATATTATTATTTTAAATGGTATTTAATTCTTATTAGTTTTCTTGGGGAGAATGAATAAAACTAACAAAATTGTGATTAAAAATGTTTGTTAAATGTTTTTACATTTAACCAACAAGAGGCTTAAAATGAAAATGAATCCAATTTTAAGCATAAATACTCTAATATATTTAAAATGTAGTTTTACTACCTTTTGAGGGATAAAGTTTTTTAAATATAGTTTATTTCACTTTTATATGTTCTATTGGAAAAAATAAATTTCTTATAGAGAATCATCACATCAAAATTTACTTTGGATGAAATTTTGGTATTTTTCTGATAATGTTCATTTTTTAATAAATAGTAAAAATTACAACATTTTAATTCAAATTTTTCTTTTCATATAATTAATTTATATAGTTATATTGTACTTTAAATTGGTTTTAATGTGTAATTGTATTATATTTTTATAATTTAATACAATTTTGGCCATTGTAGGTATTTTCACATTGAAATTGGATATAAAAACATATCAATCATTGGGTAATTTTTACTTCTTAAAAACACGCTCTTGGGTTTTGACAATGGGAATTAATTTTAAATTAATTAATGGAACTTCTATGTAATGATTTTGGAAAATTGGATTTCATATTTGGAATCAGGAGGTCTAAATTGTGTAAATAGGCACCTTTTATTTTTAAACATTACAAATAGTAACTTCAGTAATTATTTTATTAACCATGGTTAAAGGGTAAATTTCGTAATTAAGGGTAAAAAAGAATATAATTATAAACTAAAACTACACTAACCTGTGTCTTAATCCTATTGGAAAATATATATATAACCATGGTCATACTTGGGTCGATTTTTGGATCCCATGGAGCCACATGGATGTGAAAATGACATTTTGTAAGAATTAATTTAAAGTAAAGAAAAATGTAACAAAAACATATATCTTTTAGTAAAACAATTTTTATATGGGGTTTTGTATATTATATCTTCGACTATAATTATTAATAATAAATATAAAAAAATTAGCATATCATGTTATTTTATTTATAATTTTTGGACATCAAATAAATAAATATATTTATGACACAATGATGATGTAGTGATATCCTTATTAATGAATGATTTAAATAGATGAGATTATAAATGTCACAATAAATTTATTTTAAAATTTTTTATATCATACACTAATTTTATGAATTATTATTACTTATTATATTTTATTTATTTAGGATTTTTCAAAATAATAAAGTTTTTATGGATTTTTAAAATGTTATGATTTGAATAGTATAAAAATTGAAATAAATTACTCTTTAAAACAAATACTATTTTATTAAATGATATAGTTGTCCTAAAAATATTATATTTGGTAAAATTTCATAAATAATGTTCAACATGTCATTAATGAACTACTTGAGATTCTATTGACATTTTATTGTAATTATATTAACCAAATATTATGAATATACAAGAAGACATGGTAAGAGTTAAATTCGTTAACTAAGGGTTAAAGCTTAATGATAAGGCTATATTTGTGACCTTGGGTTGTCTAAAACCTATTGGTTGAAATTTTTTCCACCCCAAAACATCTTATCATAGAAATAAATTACTTTGGTACCATTTTAAACTGAAAACCATTTTTTTATAAAATAATATTTCAATGCCTTCTTAAAGTGCCCATCCACCCTCTTATAAAAGGGCATCAACTCTACCCATTTATTCACACCTCTAAAACCCCTTGGATCGTTTAAAATCTTCAAAATATGCTCCCAACATACCTATATTTCTCCTATAGGTCTTAAATTTGGAATATGGAAATTCAATAAAGCCTTTTAGCTCAAATCAAAGGGAGTTTCATGTTTTAAGAGGTAGCATCTTCTATAAAGTTCATTTCCATTATATTACTTCTCAACTCCCTATCATCCTCTTATTATATGATTACATAACAAAACCACTATCCTAATTATAATAGTATATTGTTATTAGATGTATTCTAACTACACTTACACACACCTTTGTCTAATGTATTTATAACTTACTGTTTCTGTGCACAATGGACTACTGCCTAACGAAACGATGATTGTTCAATTATCTCTTATCACCTCTCATGGTGGAGATTATGATGGAACTATATTTATATATGATATATATTTTATTTATATTTACTCTCTTATTTTTTTATATAAATCATTCATTTATTCTTTCCATAATGATTAAATTTGATGATTTCATTTGGTGGAGTGCAAACTACCGCCCCTTCAAAGTGATATGACTCATCCATGCCATACATGGAATAAATAAAAGATGATGTAAATGAACTAATATAACATATATAAAATATTCAGTTATACTGTAATTACAATAAACCTATTTATAATTTAGTTTTCATTCTATTAAATATGAAAAGGAAAATGCAATTAGTGTTCATGTGTATGTACATCATACCGTATCTATGAACATTGCATTTCATTTCTTACCTTAAAATATGATGTGATATTATAAATATATTTATATATATTCTTGAAATATACGATATATATGATATCTAAATCATGAATATCATTCTAGAGATATACTTTTTACCACATAGAAGATTTAAAAATATAACAAGTTCATTTTTTACTCCCGTACCAAATATCTATAAAACGATCGATATTAAATTAAATAATTATGTAATGTTTATAACGAGTTTATAAGTGATATAAATGGAATAATAAACTTGAAAATGTTATTAATAAAGTATAAATTAACTTAATTTTTTTATTTTGGAAGAACAAGTAACACACATGCCGAGTCGTACTCATAGTATGGGACTTCATCTCAATCTCCTTTCATTATGGCATATTTTGATTTATAAACAACTCTATTTTATAGATTATATAAACCCCAATGAGTTTTTATTTCAGTCAAATGGTATATTTTTATATTAATCATTTTACTAAATAGCCAAAGGAATGTTATTTTTAACATATGTGGTGACAACGACCTTTCAGTCATCAAAAGTATTATTTTCTAATTGGATTCAATAAAAAGGCATAGTGTTTTTAAAAGGAAAATAAATAAAATATACTCTTTTTAAATATTATAGTTTTTAAATTGGTTTTTATAAATAATTTATTGATTCAATATCTTGAAATTTTATATTGTGTTTGCATTGTGGAAATGTTATCTTTCCTTTATGTTTCTTTTATGTGCTATTGTTCTTGGGAATTGTTTGTGTATACGTGTTGTCCTATAATAAACCTAGGGAGGGTGAGCCTGAGATAGCTCTCTAAAAAATTAGGTAACGTTATTGAGGTAAACATTAATGTTTCACCTAAGAGATTTAGGGAATACATTGTGATGGATATTCCAAATATAAATTCTTATATAACAGTGAAAGAAACAACATAATTATGTTATAGGTCCCACATGTTACCTTTATGATTTATGATTTCTATGTATTACTACGAAAATTTATTATTTCAGTAGTAATGTTAAAAATATTATGTTTCATGATTCAAAAGTATTATTTTATTGATTTTTATGTATTTATGAATTAATGTTTTCTTTCTATTTTTTATTACCCTTACAAATATTTTTAAGGTCATCCCAATTTTTTGAAATGTATTTCCTAGTGTATTAGTAAGGGTAAGAGAAAGGAATGATTTTAGAAGATTTAAATTAATAAAATAGTTATTGTCTTATTTAAGAATTTTTATTTTTATTAAAACACTGGATAGAGTAGTAGTTTATACTTTGTAATATTTGAGATGCAATGTAATCGTTATGGCCTAATTCCTTAAAACACTAAACCTAGAATGTTCCTCAATGTGAATTATTTATTAAACTCACTATTATGTAATGTTTTAATGATTTTTCCTGATAATATATACCTTTTTACCTTACGAAACATTGGAAAAGGATAACGAAAATCATGGTTGTGTGTGGACTACCACCTCCATGAAGAGATGCGAATCGTTTTTTATTTATATTTTTTATAGATGGTAACAAGCATATATTTAATTAAAATATATGATATATATGATATAATAATTCTTCTTTAATTTTTAATTATTAGTTTAATCTCTTTTGTTCTATCCGAATAAAATTGGAAACAACATTCAGGAATGTGCCCTACCCACCCTCTCCATGAATGGTGTAATTAATGTGTTTATCTCTATATTTCATATATGACTCTTAACATGCATATAATAAACATATGTGATATTTATGTTAATATTAAAATTATTTATGTTATATAACTGTGACCAAAACACAACAACCAAAACTACTAAACTGAAACACAGAAGAAAAATGAAGCATATATCACCCGGAATAGTAATTTCAACAAAGAAGTTTAAACAGATGAGTGATAAAATTATAAAAGTAAATAATATATTTTATGATATATATAAAAAAGATTTTCTAAAAAAAATATAATAAATCTATATTTATTATATAGGAGGTCCCAACACATATGAAGTAATTTGAACCAAAGGTAAGATATTTTCATCTCACTTTTATTTCTAAGAGACACATGTTTTATTTACCACTTATTTTATTTATGTTGTAAATATACTTCACATTAATGAATTTTATTATTAGTTTTATTAAATTTAAATGTTTTTTCATATCTATATAAGGTACTTTATTTCATAATGATTTTAATTAAAAATTATCCAAATTGGTGAGGGTTTTATGTTACAATCTCATTGTTTGTTGAGACTGTTTATGATGAAGTGGATAATAAAGAAATGTTATGATATATCACTAAATATTATAATTAATTTTATATATGCTCTAGTTATTTATTTTGAATACAATTTTTCCATTAATTTTTCTCTCCTAAAATAATAATGATACCAAAAAAAATAAAAACTGATTTATCTCTCTCTCCCTCTTTCGAAAATGTTTTCTCTTCCATGACCATGTTTTTTCTTAAATGATTTAAATAAATTATTTAATATTATACAAGGATTATTTAATGGAATTTTTACACATTTTTGTTTCTAAAAAAACTTAATTAATATCCTTTTCCTTTTCCAATATTTGTATTTTTTCACTTTTTTTAAAAACTGTGAAGGGGATATTTTATAACATATACGGTATAAATAGAATGTCTCATTGTAATGACAAATAAATTCTATGAAGCTTAATTTATATTTCATCAAAGATATTTTCAAAAAAATGGTTTCATTAATTTGGTAACGGTGTTTTAGATTTTAAATTTTTATTTTTAAAGTGAAAAGGGTATTTTCCCTAAGAAGTTTTCAATGATTTCTTAATAGTATTTCTCTTCATCATTGACAACACACTCTGATTTCAATTATGATTTAATAAGAATATGATCCAATGAAACCATCCTTATCCTTTCTCTATCTGGTTTATAATAATAATTATAATATTTTTATGAAACTCATTAATTTTCCATGGTTTTTATTGTGATGAAATGAAGGAATTTTTTTAAAAACTATTTCTTTTCGATAGGTTTTTTTATGATGAAATGTTTATGAAACACATTTATTTTCATGGTTTTTGATATGATGAATTTTTTAATATATTTTTTCACGTACTCTCATAGAGATATATTTATATCTCTCTCTATGTGTGTGTGTGTGTTTAATTATGCGATGGGTGTGACAAATATAACCCTCAAATTCATTTTTAAAATATTGATATATCATCAGAGAAATAGGATTGAACTGGGGAGTGAACCTTAACAACAATAATGGTTTGGGGAGTGAACACATTTGACTATGAGAGTTTTTGTAATAATCTATAGTTACTAAGGATTTCATTTTTTATTCTTATGTGCATGCAACAAACTAATGTCTTATGCTAATTCTATACTCTTATAGCTCATATTGTTTGATTCCATTATTATTCTTGTCCTATGAACCATAAATATTTATACCATTAATCAATATTATGATTTTTGATATGCATGATATGATTTCAAAATATTATAGTCATGTTTTCATACACTTATGTCCATTTTATGATTATTAGGTCATTCATATCTCCATTATTTATACTAATTGATCATATGAGTGAAACCTATTTAAGTTTCATTTTCCAAGGTTATGAATAAAGGTAAAAGGTATGACATGTGTAAAAGGGGTTCTAAATATAAAGAACATAGTGGGAGATTATTTAGATATTTTTGGAACTAATCGTTTATGTATCTATGTTTCCAAAGGCACTAGACCAATATGATTATATCTTAGATTTTTAATTTATGTATTGAAATTAATCCAATAAGATGTCATATATATGTATGAAATTTATGGGTCATTATAAAAATTAATATTATTAAGTGAAATGATACACTCCTCCATTAGATAATTTCAAAAATATATAAAAATGATTAAATAAAATTTCGAATAAAGTCAACAAATTTAATGTAAATAGAAAAAATATATAAAAATTTAAACAAAAAATGTATGATACAGATTAAGAGTACATTCATTCAAGAATGTTGTAGTTCCCTGACCAGATTTCCACCCAAAAAGTGATTTTGTATGGACTACCACTGGGTCTTCGGCACATCTTCATGTATTCCACAGGCTACTGACAAGTAGTGAGGGTGTGAATAAGTGATTTTGGTAACATAATACCCTCAAGTAATGATGATAATAATGGTATATATAAATATAATTGTGGAAAAAGACCGAAAAACAATGGGAGCAATAAAACTCCAAAGAGGAATCAATAATAGAAATCAGCAACAACAAATAAAATACCCAAACACACTATTTGTAAAATAAAACACCACAACATACCATTTATAGATCATACATACAAGTCAGGTCATACAAGATTGTAATAAATAGAAAGGGTCACATATGGACAACCATTATATATATATATAATAATTTTGTAATAATAATAAGACAAAAAAAATAAATTCCAGTTGATTTAGGAACCTCTAAGGTCCCTTTCCATCCTCCCATTTCAAAGCCCAACATGATCACCATGTTCCAACCACGTGCTCGGTCTCTGACCTGATTGTATGAGAATAAATTATATCTTTATCCCAAAGGGCCTGTGTCAGGTGTGTGAATAATCTTAGTAGGCCACCACCAATGTGTTCAAATTTTATAGTTGTGATAAACAAGATGTTTAATAAAAATATATAAAATAGTTACTTAACACATTTATAAATAAATTCCTTCTTCCCTAGTGTTCAACATCTATAAGGAAGTGATCACCTTCATCAACCATTGCTGGTACGACTGTAGTGGTGAGGATACATAGCATAAATCCCATTGCATATCTTGAAAAAGGTAAACCTAGGTGAACCATTTAGTTCCACATTTAAAAGTGTCACCTAGAACCTCATACCATCAAACATGTACCAGCATCCAAAAAGACACCCCCAAATAATCTGTACCTAGTGTCATGGACCCCTACTCAAAATAAATATTTGCATGAAACCCCAAATCCTGAGGCACCGACATTCTTATCCTATAAATGATAAAACAATGTCAACAAAATAATTTAAGTCTCTAGGAAAAACTATATTCATATTCCCACATAATCTCATCCCAATATACAGTAAGCCTCAACCCCCAACTGTTGGTCTCATCACTGTCAACCGATGGATCCATACCATCCCTGAGGTTTTCTAAAAATAATCTCCTCCAACATCATTGATGGTCAACCCCATCCAAATCTGAATCTAATGGAGGCCTCTTCCCATAATATTGGTCAACTACACCACATCATTTATGTCTTATATATGTGCAAATTACTCCAATTACACATCTTCAAATAATAGTGAGGGAAAATCACAAAAAAAGTACCTAAGCTACATCAACCCAGCACCTTGTTCCCCTATGACCATGTCTCTCCATTTGATTGTCAAAACCATTCAATATCACATAGTCATGCACATAACCTAGTAACCTATGTTCCCCAACCTAACGACCAAGTTTCCTAACTTGATGATCAGAATCACCTCATATAATCTGGTCCTTTCCCTTCCTAATAAACTACATTTCCTTAGTCCAAGCGACCATCACCACCTCAATCCATAGGATTAGCCTTCCACATTCCCACAGAACCACCTGATGTATTATAAAGGATTTAATTTAGTAAATAAATACCCTTTGCCTAATAATCCCAAGATCTGAAGCCTCTCACATGAATCATACCATTTTTAGTCATAGTGGAACATTCCCATTGGCATCACATGGGATCAAACAATTAATTTAGAATAAAAAATTAAATTTATAGTGCCTCTCTTTGAAAAAACCAATGGGGAACTCCAGAATCCCTCCCCGCATATTCAACCATGCTAAAAGTCAAGAAAAATTCATAAACCACTGACCTTATGTTGGTATAAGCTCCCTCATTTGATATCATACCCCTTATTGAGCTGAATTGGATGAAATCATCATTTTATATGAATTCTATAAAAATAAGGTAAACCGGAACACAATGATTTATTGAATAATATAGAGAGATCAGATGAGAAAATAATAAAGGGTTATTTAGGAATTACCAATGGGGTTCTAATGCACCCAACGATAGTCAATTTAGAGCTCATACATGTAAGATAGATCAAATCATTAGGAGGGGTAAGAGGATGGATCTCCTCTACTATATGTATATTTGGAGAAAGAAAAATTGTATTAGAAACATGAATAGTGGCCTGGTAATTTTGGTGAATTCCAGCGAACTGTGCACCAATCATGTGGAACCCACTTTATAGGCACCACACCTCGCATGGCTGGCCCGAACGGTTTGAAAAACCAATGCACTAACCATGCATAAAGTCTCTATTGAAACGAAAGAATTCACTGCATTTCCATGAAATGCATCCTAAAGAGTTTTTCAAACCATTTCCAGATATGAATGATAGTCATAAGATTTCCTCAGGGATTCTGCACAGTTTATACAAGTTCTATGCCTCATCCTGCGCACTTTGAAAATTATGTTTTTCAGCCTCTGATGTTATCAAAACCCATCTGAAACCCCAAAAAAATTGTGAGCATTATGATTCATCTAAAAACAACGCTTTGGGTTAATGAAACTATAGGAATTTGGTTCTAATAGAATAGAAGGAAGTTTCTCTGGCCACCAAACTACAAAATAAGGGAATAAAGATTTTTACCCAATCCAAAAACCTGGGATGTTACAATCTCCCCACCTTAACATAGATTATCCCTAAAATATAAAAAAAAATTAGAGATAGTACCAAACACACCCGTCTTTCTCAAATCATCTCATTCTACCCAGTTATGTTGTCATAGGAAAACTCTCTCAAGGAACTCCCCTCCTTAGGAGTTACCTACCCCGGTCGATTACTAACCCAAAACTGAAAAATAAACCGATGGTCTACATAAAATTCCTAGACTCAAAAGTAATCCCATGATGTATCATCACTCTCTCACCTCATAAATTGAAAAAATAATACATGTTTCATCTATGAAACCAACCAAGATTAACACCTCATCATATTCCCTCCTCATTCCCATGTTAAAAATGGATCCTATGAGTTCATTAATCTATTCAAATTCATAAAAGTACCCATGCCTCATTGGGAAACCATAAATCCTTTATCTCATCAGTTACCTACAATACATCTTGGTTATATTCCCCACAAATAAAACCTAAATCATATTAATACATAGATGTCTACGCACCTCATACTAACCACGCATCCATAAATTCTTATAATTGATCTTATTTTCATGCACCATATATATATATACATATATAAATATATATATATATCATGCATCTGAGCCTATGTTGTCCTACACACCACCACTTGTTTTGTCAAAAAACCACATGTTCAACTCATGCACTCAAAACCATAAATTCCTTTAAATAGGCCCATGCCAAAATTAGAAGATACTCGGCCATGCCCGTGGTGTACCTCTAACAATAGTTGTCTCCATGTTCTACTCTACACCAAGAAGCTCTACTATGTGAGCCTAACCTGAAGACTAACTACTTAAAGCATGCCCTCCCTACTGAGCTATACCAGTTACCAGCAACTGACCCCACTTTTAGGTCACACTGTCTCTGTAAAAACCTGTGCATATAACTGAATATCAGCTACCAGATCCTGATACAACTACAAGTCTAACCACACATTCCTAAGACTACCTCGGCCTTCTGATTTTGAGCATCCAAGAAGACTTCCTATAGAACTTATAGAGATACCCAACCTGATCACAAGCTCGTCACTCATTCATTTCCAAATCACACTACATCCACACATGTCCTGACTATCCACATTGAAATCACACATTTGATGAACCACTTTTTATTGGACTGCTCGATTATCAAAAATAACTACATTGTTGTGACTCCTCTTATCCCCGCATCCTTTTATCTGAAGCATCACAACACTAATCTCCTGACACCATCACTAGGATTGAATATGATAGGTATATCAAATTTCCCTTGGATATCATTGGCTGATTCACAACCTCTAATAATGTTTCCTACCTTAAGCTATTTATCTACACCAAAATGGTGTGACATAAACCATCCTTGAAATTCATCTCTCATAGTGTCATCACCCACTATAATAGGTCTAAAATGAGACAAATCTATGCAATTAGTTGCACATTCCATGATGGACATGTATCACTAATATAGGCTTAAGAACTCATGATCCCTCTCTCCCCTCAGCATCTTTGGGAAGAAGTTCTAAAAGAACATATCCTCGAAGTCATTCCAAGTCAATCCATCATGTATTCCCACCTAAACTTGTACAACCCACCAATATTTAGTCATCCCACTAGGGATGTATTTATCTAGCTCCACACTCTAGCCTAGGGGTGTCTCAAGATACTTGAATATGGTTTAACCAACTATACCAAGTTCCATTTCACCTTATGTCAATCATCAGCCTAACATAGTGGTAGGTGATACGACTGGAACTCATGAGTCAAGTATTTCATTTAAGGCTCAGATCCCTAATCCCCCTGGTCAATCCCTTAGGAAATGTGAACCATGATCGCATTGATCTGCCCATCATGACACATTCCAAAAGCTTCCAAATCATGTGACTTTCCCACCCATATTGGAGACTTCACATATTCTTATGCATGTGGCTCGTGATCTTTCTAACCATCTAGGGCCTCATTTGAACCCTCATGGGTCTCACACTATATATTAATATGCATAAACATATCACAGCCCACCTGAATCCCCATATGAAGTCACTAAAGTGGAGAACCACATAATATTATAACATGGTTAGACAAAAAATATTAATTTATTTACATAATATCTCATATATGGATATCTGTAGCAAGAAGCTAAATCTCACTGCAATTTCACTCCCCCATCGCAACCATGTAACATGACATCTAGCCTCGTGGCTTCTTCACTGCTAATATCAGAGCCAAGTATCAGATAAAAATATGACCTCAAGGCCCCACACCTACCCACATTAGATTCAGATATATCATATCAATCTAAGTTAGTAGAGTAAGATTCCACCAAATATGCTAATAATGAAAATGTTTTTGAGATTCTTTGTTGACATTTTAAACAATTATCCCTTGAAATCTTTCTTTCATGCTTCTATCAGACACAGGGCCACACATATACACATCACATAAAACATCTTATATATCACATAAAATATAGATATCATTGGAACCACAATAATGGGTTGGTAGAGTAAAACTCCACCAAAGAGATGCTAAGTTGGAAAACACTGTTTAGCTTCATTTTTTGAAACATTACAAAAATCTACCCATCTTTAAATAATTTAGGTTCCCAGTGATTATCAAAATCACTTTTATAATTGTCACATGTACACACACACATATATATATATATTATCATATTATGTTTCTTTCAAAACAATGATAATAAAACCTCCTTTTTCACACTAGGCCAAAGGTTGAATATCTCCTCCCTTGCCATACGAGGCCAACGGTCATATATTTCCTACCTTTCAATAATATCAAAAGGTTATCATATCATAATAGATAATAATCACACCCAAGTGCACCACTCTAGGTGTAAATCATAACAAAAGTAAAAAAACAATGAAGAATAATGATTTCCAACCCTGGGAAACTTTGTATGTCCCCCATGTATGGGGCTACAGGCACCCAAACACAATCCTTAAACCTAGTTATGACTACATACTAATCTTTATCCTTCCATATACCAAATATTGAGACCCAAAATAGGTAAAAGAAATTCTTTTGATACAAATTTTTTTACCCCAACTCAATTCACCACCCAAATAATGCTTTGGGACAGAGTTCTACAAGGGCTTCGGCACAACTTCTTATAATCCAAAGGTTTCAAACTATCAGAAAGGGTGTAAATAAGTGATTGTGGGAAGACTGGTCCATCTATTAATAATGATAATAATGGTCATTATAAACAAACTAGGGAAAGAATGGCCATAAAATGATGGAACCAATAATTCTTCACAGCAGAAGCAATAATAGAGAGAAAAAATAACAAGTTAATGATGAAAAAACCATTTTCAAAATAAAGAACCACTAGATACCATTTATATAATGTTTATACAATTCATTTCATATAAGAAAATAATAAACAAAAATGTTCTACAGTTTTCAATGTCAGTGTACACATATAATAATGTTGATAAAATATGATGATATAAAAAATTTCTAGTAGATTCATGAATCTCTAATGTCCCTCTCCATCAATCCCAGGCTAATCCCTACATAATAACTAATATCTAGCTACAGAGCTTGGTTCCTTACCATATCATCATATCATAAAATCTATACACATCCTTAAGGACCCTAATAGGCTGTGAGAATGATCTCAGTAGGCTACAACCAATGTGTTCCTATCATAAATTTATGATAAATAAGGTGTTTTCTAAAAATAAATAAAAGTTTCACTTCACACATGAACGAATAAATACCCAATTCCCTTGTGCTCAGCGGTGAAAAGGATGTGATCACCTACTTCAGCCATCAATGGTATAATTATAGTGGTGAGTATCCTTAACATAAATCCCAAGGAATCTACTGATGAAAATAATCTCAAGTGATCCCTCATGCTCTACCTTTAAGAGAGTCTTCTATCACCATGTTCCACCAAACATGTATCGTTATCCAGAAAGGCACACTCAAAAAATGAGTATCGGGTCCCTTGTACCCCTACTCAAATGATCTCATCATCTCAGAGCCCAACATATCAAGGAACATCAATTTGTGTCAAAAAAATTGATAAAAATATTTGGATCAATGGCTAAGGTCCCCAAGAACAGTGATGTCCATCCTACCACATAATCACAGTTATAAAATCCTAATATATGGTGAGCCTCGGCCCCAACCAATGGTCTCATCAATATCATTCGATGCATCCTCACCATCCACATCGATTTTAATAGAAACCACCTCTAAAATCATTTATGGTCAACACCATCCAAATTTGCATCTAATAGAGGACTCTACCCACATGAGTGATCAATTCCACCTCATCATATGAGTCTTGTTTTTTTCACGTAACTCTAACAGCATGCCACTTAATTGTGGTGAGAGAGAATCGACAACAACATACTTTAATGCATTATCCTAGAACCTTAATCCCTTATTACCATGTCTCTACCTCTAATGGTCTACACTATCCAATATCACAGGGACATTCCCATAACCTAACAAACTCATTGCCTCCTCCTGATGACCAAGTATCCCAGCACATTGATCAAAATCACCTCAAAGAATCTGGGTCCCATCCATCCAGATGAACTACATCACCTCCGCCTACGTAGTAATCACCAACTCAATCCCTGAGTTAAGCATTCCACATTCCAACAAAGTCGCCTCAAGAAATATAAATGATTTAATTTAACAAATAAATTCCCCTCAGCAAATCTTATTAAGGTATAAATCCTCTCACTATGCATATATCATTTTTATTCATGTTGGAACATGCTAATAGTCCTCTCATGGAATCCATTGAATAATTTAGAATAAAGAATTAAATTTATATGGTCTCGCTCGGACAACCCAAAGGTTCTCCCAAGAATGTACCCCCCCCCCCCCCCACACCGTAAAATTAGAGAGTAAGTTTGGAACAACCTATGTCTTTTTGGTAGATTCTCTCTCATCTGATATCATCCCCTAATGCATGATGATTTTGATGAAATCAACTTTTTATATGATTGAACCAAAAATACGGAAAATCGGGTCACACGGATTTAGCACACCATATGGAGAGAGAGGAGGAGAAAATAATAAAGTGGACTCACGACCTTACCAATGAGGTTTCAATTCCCTCACATCGAATGATTTGTAGAATCTATGTGGATGATGGCGCAAAGCCTAAGGAGGAGGAAGAGGAAGTTCCTCTTCTACTATGCATATGGGTGGAGAAAGGAAAATAGAAGGATAAACATAAATAGAGGTAGTGTGATTCTAGTAAATTTTACACTTTATGTGGCCTCCATGGTTTGGCCACATATTTTTGATAATCATACGCCATCCATGTAGTACCAAGTTTCTAGGAACCACACCTCATACGGTTGGAATGTATGGTTTTGAAAACTGTGCACCAACCATGTGTGAAGCCTCTACTAAAATTGTAAAATGCCCTACATGGTCTTTTTCCCCTTACTACACAGTTTTTCAAAATGTTTCTAGAGCCAAATGAGGGCCACATGGTTTTCCCTAGGAGGATAAACGGTTTATCAAAACCATTCACCTTAACCTACACACTTTGAAAAGATGGGTTTTAGTATTCTATGCTCACAAAACCCCAAGGCAATTGTCAATAATTAAGACTCATCTGAAAACAATTCATTTGGTCAAACAAACTCTCAGAATTTAGTTATTATATTCAAGAAGGATGTTTTTCCAAACACCAAACTAAAAAAAAGTTAAAATGGTCGATGATTTCAACCCACTCAAAAAACCTAGAACATTGAAAAAGTGTATAAGAAAAATAATAATCCAATTCCAAGAATACGAATTAAAATCAGAAACATTCTATGAAGGGTATTTCAACTTTACATTATGAGGATGAGAAGTACGATTTGGATTAGGATTAAAATCTTAACCAATGATAATACTCCTGGCAACTGGTTTGAGATATTACATAGCTTTAATAGGTGAAAAGCTAACAGTTTGAATAGAGATAGAAGAGGAGTAAAGAATTGTAGATGTGGAGGCTATAGAAATTGATGGTATAAGAAATGTTATAGGAATTAACAATAAATTTGAGAACTATTAGAGAAAGGTTATATATTCATAATAAACTATTAGATAATATGGTATTCATACTCCATAATCACAAATAATTCTCTTTTTCTATATAAATGTTTACACCATAGTTGAATAGACATTGAGCTGATCTACTTGATTCTTGAAATTTTGGGTTATTAGAGGCATCCTCATTCCAATAACCAAATACCTAAATAATGACTGTGGTATATTTATTATTATGATCATAGTGAGGTAGTACTTGATGAATTTATTTATTGTCTCCTCTTCGTTGTATTCTTTCATGAAATCATCTCTAAATAAATCATAATTCCTTCAAAAATGAGTCTAAAATTTTAATATTGTCAACTCATTGGTTTTAGAAAAACCATCCAAAATAGAATAAATGTATTCTTTAAAAATGAACCTTATCTAATTTACATCAATAACAGTGAGAGATGTTGGTGTATTAGAGGTAGAAGTAACAAGAGGATGTGTAGGTTCACCAAAAGTAGATTCCTTCCTCTACTGGATAAGATTCCTCCGACCAGTCAATATTTCTCAAAGATCTACTTGTATAAATATTATCTTACTTTTTAGACTTGGAATCTATTTATCCATGGAACCTAACATACTAAACATTTTTCGTTTAATGTGACTGATTTTGGAGGGAATAGATGATGAAATTACCTCTTCTCTAGTAGTTTCATGTAATATTTCAAAAATTATAAATTGAAGGTTTAAGAAATTCATTATATCCACACTCAAAAAATCAATGTTATCTATGGTAATATAGAAATATGTGTAAAGAGGTGATATATAAGGTTAGTGTATACCAATTTAATGAGGTGATTTCTTTGTAGCCACTTAAAATTTTCAGCCAAGTTTCAGTATATTTAAACCATACTTTTTTATATATAGATAGTACATCATTTTAGATTAATATTCACTCAATAGATAATGATCAATTATATTCTCATATAAGTCTAATATATTTGGAAACATGGATACATAAAAACCTATTTAATAAGTGAACTAAATCATCCCCTACAAAGTTCTTCATAACCTTCACCCTTCTGAGAAATATCTTACATAATTTAATTTTTCAGAAACTGGGGGAAGTAAACATAAGAAAGGGTGAGATAATATGATCATTAAGAGTAAAAAAGGGGGATATCAGGGATTAATCAAACATAATATTAAAATAAGATAATGGTAATGTGATCATAACATTTAAAAATCATACCCCACATATCATAGATTATACTATTAAGTGATGGAATAAATCTTGGAAGTTCATAAGACATTAATAATAAAAGAATCAAGGAATATGTTCCATTATTTTATAACATAGGGATAATAAATGAGTTTCCAGAAAACAATAAGTTTATAAATCCAGTTCATTATTCTTCCAGGTTTACTTTCAAAAATTATCATAGTGGATTTGGTTCACTCAAAATTCCATCATAATAGTCTTGGTTTACTCCAAATACATTCATAGTGGATAGATTAAGTTACTAAATCGGGTTAAATCCCCATTCAGTTCATATTTATCTCATGATTTATACCTCTTTACCCAATGCATTAGAGACGTATATAATTTCAATCCCACCCATCACATATTTAAAATCATATATTTTTTGGTCATAAGATCATAAAACATTTATCATAAAATAAACCATATAGAGAAATAATAAGGATGGTGTCATTAGATCATATCCCTATTATAGGTTAGAAAACATCAAAGGATGTCATCTTAGATGGAAAATTCTTTTGAAGATCACTTAGAACATTTCATGAGGAAAATAACATTTTACTTGGAAATAATTTATTTAAGATCCAAAAAAATACAAAAATATTAAGAAAATATTTTATTTTAGAATTACCCATGAAACAATTAAATTATAATGAAAATCATTGGTTAGTCACACTGGAGGGGAATTTTTTTCATTCTATATAAGTTAATAAAATATTCCTTTTGAATTTTCACTAAAAATTCAAAAGTACAATGTTTAGAAAATCAAAATAATATTTCTCTAAGAAATCATTATTGAAATTAAAAAATTGGTGTAAATGAATTTAGAAATTCATAGGAAAATATTAAAAAAATCTCTAAAACATTTTAAATAAAACATGTACACGGATAAAATATATTCTCAACTAAATAGTAAAACATAGTCATCTTGCCATAGAAATATTATTTCAACCCCTTGAGTACTTAAAAATAAAAAAATGAATGGAAAAAATGTGATCTATAGAGATATAAATAAGATGGTAAAATTAATTATATTCTTGAGAGGTAAATCATAATATTTTATCATTGTAAATTTAATAAAAAACAATCTATATAAATTAAAATATTATAACATAAAAACCTTTTCACATTGATAACTTTCATATCAAACCCTCAAGAATGGAAAAACCTTATGTGGATATTTATATTCACATATTTTTTTTAGGATCATCATAAAATAATTATTTTTGGGATTATATACACCACATAGAAGAAACAATTTGTAATTATGGCATGTGTCTCATAGAAGTAAAAGTGATATTAAAATCACTTTCCTCATGTTCCACTTTCTTCGAAAGTACTTCAACCTTTGGTATAAAACAATATAATTTATTCTAAATCTATAAAAAAATAATTTACAAACTTATAAAATATATAATTATCAACTTATAATATTTCAGTAATAATTTATAGTTAATTTTTTATTGAAATCATTTTTTTTGGGTCATAATTGTTTTTTTCATTAGCTATAAGGTTTAGTAGTTATAGACCATGTACATTGATCTTGATTACATCATCAAGAGAATATTAATAAAGATATAAGTAACATAAATATTTATTAAATATATTTATATCATCTATAAAGGATATATTTCAAAACATGAATTACATCCTTCAAGGAGACGATAATTCATACTTACACATGAACATTGTTTTCACTTTTCAAAGGATGAAACAAAAGAAAGGTAAATATTAATTACACTTTAAATAATAATTTTTATATCATATATTTCATATATATTAATTAAATCAAAACTTATTATAACACAAGTAAACCAAAGATGAAAAATCAATCACATCGCTTCGTGGAGTAGGTAGTCCACACATACACCTGAGATATGTTATCATTTTCAAAAATGATTTGAAGGAAAAAAGGTAGATTTGATAGTATAATTATATAAGTATAAAAATTTCATAAATTCCCTTTTTAAATAATCTAAATCATCATTACAAACAGTCCTGAGAAGTTTTGACAGAAAACGAATTACAATAGTTTGTGAGGTGGTATTCCATTGTACCCATGAAAGGTGGTTTTGTTTCCAATTTGACGTAATAAAAGATGGATATAAGATATAAACTAAACATAATAACAACTATGTTTTTGTTAGATATATATTCAATCGTATTGGTATTATTAATTTATAACTTAAGGTGGTAAAATAAGAAGTAAAAAAATAAAGATCTCATCGAAAACAAATAAATAATCTATTTTATAAAGTTCAATTCCCATAATTGATAGAATTTAATATAAAATTAATCCAACAAACACAAAAAAAAGTGGGTTTTCAAAGAAGATATTTTATTTAGTATAAAAACGTTTGTATCAAAATTTGACATAAAATTGATTCTAATCACAAAACGAATTTTTAGAAAAATATAGTTTGTAAGCATATAACTAGATTTAATCTTATCTCATGCTTAGAGAAAAACCTTAAATGAATTATAATTTTTTTTATAAAAATATATAATATATAAAATTAATTAAAATATATCCCCATTATTGATTAATTTAATTTATTAATATAAAAACACATTTCACACTAAAAAAAAGTTTTCCAAAAAAACATTTATTTTACTTTTAAATGATTTTAATTTTAATTTATATAAAACTTATAGCTAATGAATATATTTTATACATGTACGAACCATATAAAATTAATAAAAAATTGAATCCTATTCATACCCAAAAATTTAATGGAAGTCTTATATTGGTATACTATGTTATGGTTCGTTTAGACGCACTCTTGCGTGTATAACAAGATATCGAAGACAATAATTTTTGTAAAAAAGAAATATATCATATGATATTAAGATGTTAGAATATAACCCTATTAAAATGAATTATTCCATTAAAATATGATTATTCTAATACAATAAAATGATAATATCTCTACAGCATCACATTCTTGGGTTTTCGTGTAGCTTCAACGAATCTCTAATTCCCATAGAGAACATTTTACAAGTGATTATTTTTGTTCTGTAGCACCTTATCTCTATGATTCAACATTTCTATTAGATTTTCATCACAAAAAATATCATTCCCCAATGCTAAAATCTCTAAGTTAATTTCATGTGGTGGATTAGGTATGCACTAACTCTAGAAAGATATGTGGGGCACGTTATGACATTCAGAGAGGTTTGGGGAATGCACCAAAAAAATAACTTACCGTCCCAACTCAATCAATAATATAAAAATAGAAAATATACCTAGGTATTTTATTTACCTTATTTCCAAATCTCATAAACTTATTTGTCAATTAATTCATAAAAACCCTTCTCAGAATCTTCAAAATCTAGATCACATAGATTATTTTTTGTGTGAATTTTCTATTGACACTGAGATTCCTTGATGGGTTGTTGAATGGATAAAACATTATCAGTCATTTTCTCATCTAGATGAAATCCCAGTAACATTATTTCTCCAACTATATCCCGTTATGTAGGAGTTATATACTAATTTATATAAGGAGACATATGAATTCTTAAGTGAAATATATTTCTATATGAAAACTCAACTAGAAGGAGGTGTTGATCCGAACCACCATTGAAATCCATAGAAAAATATCTCAAATATTTTATAGGGTTTTGAGGGTTCTAAAAGATAGACCATCTATCTGTGGATGGTAAGTGGAACTGACACTTAACACTGTATTTAGAACCCCTTGAATACTCCACTAAAACTTCATGGTAAAAATTCAATTTTGATTAGATACAGTAGAATTTAGTTCTCCCTAAAACCTTACCAATTAAATAATGTATATCTCTAAAAGTGGATACATAGATAAATCTTAACTAATAGAAATGAATTGTGCTTAATTTGTAAGGTGATTGACTACAAACCAAATAGAAATATGGAAATTAGACCCTTTGGGGTGTCCAATGACAAAGTCCATGGTGACATTTTTCAATTACATTCTAGTATGATTAGTGGATATAATGTTCCCTTTGACTTATATCTCTCAAACATAACATGCTGACATATCGTACACTAAGATACATGCTCTGTATTATCTCTCCTCATGTTTTCCCACCAAAAACACTCCATCAGATCTTTATACATCTTCATACTTCTAGCATGAATAGACAATCATAATCTATGATGTTCATACAATAATTCCATCTTTAAGTCTGATATTTACTGCAAATAAACATGTATATTAGAACATTTCATTATATCACATTCAATGTTGAAATCAAGAATATTTCTCTCTTTTTTCATGAAGGTCCAATGGGAAGAAAATTCACCACTTCGGATGTCAAAAAATAAAATATTGTTCATCTGATGGATCATTAAAAATATCTTCAATGATGTTAATTCCATGACCATTGAAAATTTTCAAATGGATATTGATGTTAAGAAACCCATAACCCTGAGTATATATTTTAAAATTTAATTTAAAATTAATTTATTTTATATTAGATGAATATGAGACCTTGTCACAGGTTATTCCCTTGATGATGATGTTCATCTTCTAAAAACCGTTTTGGATTACCTTCATTATATTTATAGGATACATGTATAGAAAACCTACAGAAATGATCCACACGGGCCGCTTTTATCCCTAAAAAATCACTATTGGAGTTCTATTTTATAGTGTGGAAAATCAATCATCATGTGTTCTTGATCGTTTGACCTTCAGTTACCCTATATAATATATATAACCATATATTAATAGTAATATGGTTTAGGTTAAAGTATTATTAAATTTCATGTCTAGAAATGAATAATATATTGATACTTAAAAACCCCATTCCATAATAATAATACTAATTTTATTATTTTATGTCTTGTGCACTAACATGCACGATAAACAATATTATGTTACCATTTCTTAAATTTATATTTATCATCGAATAAGGACTCTATTTATTCGAACTCTTCGACATTAATTGTGATGACCAAAAAAATATTTAATAAAATATTTCATTTATCAATAATTATTTTTGATAGATAAAACATGAATTAAATTATTCTTTATTTTAGAAAATAATATTTATTATTAAATTACATTCAAATAGAATTTAATCGAGATCAATGGGAATAGTTAGTGTGTGACCCCCTAGTATTCTTTCTCCTTGGAATTTAGAAATCTTTCTTAAATTCAATGATAACTTTCTAGAAATGGTACGTGGACTAGAATTGGAAGAACTTAATGTCACATTATTGGCAACCAATTATGAATGATCTTTGTGTAATATATTCATTTTGTTATAATATATCATCAAGAATGTTTCAAATCTATGTCATCCACATATATGATCGATACATATTTCTTTGACTATTATAAATAAACACATCATTACACCATATACATGGAATTCATTTCATCTTCTCTATTCAATTAAAAGGGTCTATATATCAACTTCTATAAATATGGAAGGGGAAAACCCTTGCTTGAATTATTCATTAATAACACATCACTCATGACATACCCAACATATCTAAATTCACCCTGAACTATATCATCATTTTTTACAAAATACATCTAATTGAGTAAGTAATAATATGTATTAATGATAATATTAATATAAAATTACCATTACACACCCTTTCAAATAAAAATATATGATCACAACCAAAAATATGGAATTCATATGTGTCAGTTCTCATAATCATCCTTCTTGAATATTACAAAATGAAAACTTTATGAGAATAAGTATCATACACTAACAAGTTCTCATGCAAAAAAAATCAAATTTTATGTATCCCATCATAGAATGATATGTGACCAAAGAATTATATCGAAGAATATCATCATGGAATTTCAAGGTTCGCATAATAGTTGGGAACTACTATAGACTTTTCAGTGTCATGGATACTCTATGAAATTTTTACATTAAAGTCATGTATAATAATGAAAAATATATAATAATATATTTTATAAATATTAAAATCGTCAAATATATGAGTAATCAAAGTATAAATATGTAGTCTTACGACACTAACTACAACTCTTTTTTAATTGTACATCTTCTTGTTGAGCCTCATTAATCTTCACATGGAAAATTTTTTTAACACTCATCTATGAAATGTTATATTTTAACCCTTTTATTATATATTTCTATATCCATTATTTTCAATTCCATAAATATTTAATATTTTTTAATCCACATTATATATAATATAGTATGTTTATTTTGACTAAAACCATTTTCCACCTTGTTTTCATTCCCATGGTGGTAATTTATTGAGTAGTCATAATATTTATTCAGCTCCAACCATATTATCTAGTTCATATTCATCTCTTTTTGAGTGAATATAACTTAATGCATTTATTATTAGTATATTTATAATATATTTATCCCTAAATACAATGATTAAAATTCACAATTTTAAAATTTTCCATACATATTCTCTTTCTTTAGGGTATTTAGTACAATAATCAAATGATCATATTTCTCTTAATTTATATTTAAGTATATAAATACATTTTCTATAAATACTACCACAAAAGATCAAGGTAATCTCTAAAGAATCTATTCATTAAATCCATGAAGATAATGGGGCATTGTTAAGAAAAAATGTAATCACTGTCTATTCATTTTTTCATACCATATATGGAATGATTTCATTGGTATATCCCCCTTATTGACACTCAATAAATGATATATAAAATCAATATAATTCTTGGAAAATTTTTGAGCTCTATATTGTTTATCAAATAAGTCATCAATATTAGGAAGAGGATATTTATTTTTTATTATGATCTTGTTATGTTCCTGATAATCAATGTAATGATGCATTGATTTATTTATATTCTTAATAAAAATAATATGTACACCAAAAGGTGATTCACTTATCTAAATAAATCTATTTAAAATATTCTCCTAGCATTTCTTCTTCAAGTCCTATAACTCAATCGGTTCCATTCTATATGGAGTAATTGAAATAGGTGTTACAGTAGGTATTAGTTCTATTGAGAAATCAACTTCACAATTCATTGGAAGAGTTTGAAACTCTTCTCGAAAGATAAAAAACTATGGAATAGTAGACATATCATTGATTTTGAGTTTGTAGTGACTCGGTTTTTTGCCTTGTTAGACTTTGGAATATTCCTATGAATAATTAAAGAGCTAGACGCGAAGACAACGTCTGATTCCAAGGCCCGATGTGCCTGGAATAAATTTTATAAAAATATTAAGTATTTTTATACTATGAATGTGGAAGGGGGAGTTATATCTTAAACAGTAGCTCAGAACAAGAATCTGAGGGCATGGTTGCATCCGGAGCATGCCATTTACCCATGGCGGGGTGTAAACATTGCGTGTGGGGACCTGCTGTGAGAAAAGCCAGCAGGGGTATTTTCATAAATAAATGGAATAGTTTATTTATTAGTGTAGGCTCTAATAACATCTGAACGGAATCTCGGATCGTAATTCTGAGACTGCGGTTGAGTTCAGAATTTTGAGTTTACCCTAGGGATGACCTCAGTTGAGAGGGAGAGGGTGATTCAGATTTCGCGTCTGCTGGTAGTTTTCTATAAATAGGGAGTTAAGGAAAAGAGGATGGTTAACTCATTTTCACTCTTGGATGGTGAAGCTCTTTCTGGAGGTGATTTGAAATCCAAAAGATATTGGATCGTGATGAAACTTGAGATGCCAATAGATCAGGTCATAGGGAACGAAACGGTGGATCCATATTTGAGGAAGGCAACTTCTTTCGAATTATGCATCTCCCTAATTGAGGTTTTGTTGTCATTTATGATTTGTTTCTGCTTCTGCTGCTTTTCTTGTCTCTCTTGTTTTCCAAAACAACAACAACCAACATCAGATTTTTTTTGATTGCACGTTCTTCGTGTTATTCATCTATTTTTCATGTTCTTCATCTATTAACTTTTCACCTTGCCAGCTCATCAACGAATCGAGGAGCAAGGAATGTTTTTGTGAAGCTCTCGACCCGATGAGTCCTTATCTGTGCTCAGGTTCTAGTTTTGGGCACCGAAGGAAGCACAGCGGCAAGCAGAAGAAGTGGTTACTTTTTGTTATGTTGAAACAACGACAAGTCATTGAGCAGAGGAAAGCGTTGTAAAGGTGTTGTCCCAAGGATTCCAGTTCTGGTCTCAGATTGCGTTTTGGACCACCGGAGTGATCATGGTGGCCCGTGGGAATTTTCCTACAGACTTCCTATGGTTTTGGTGGGTTTTCAGTGACTCCGGCAGCGGTCCGGTAGCTCCTGCGGTGTTCTGGCAGCGGCGGATTCTGGCAGGTGGCGGCGGTCCGGTCAGGCAGGCAGTGGTTTCCGGTGACCCTGCGGTGGTCCGACCAGATTTTTCCAAGGGTTCTTTAAACCCCCGTAACTCGAAAACCGTAACTCAGATTTGTGAGATTTTTGTGGAGACGTGTTCCTTGTGTCGAGATGGACCTTTTCAACTCACTTTAGGAATTTTAGGAGTTAGTTTCATAGCCCAGGGCTACAAAATGTTGAAATAATAATAATATTTTATTATTATTCAAATTCGACCAACCTAACTTTTATACAAAGTGTCTAATTGATGTTTCATTAGAGAAGTTGTCATTGTGATAGTAAGAAGGACTTCTCAGGATATTTTTTGGGCTTTGGGATGGAGATCAATATGTGGGCCCTGTGAGGATGCTTCTGGGCGTTTACGGAGAAAAGCGACTTTTCCACTGGGTGTCTATTTTGGACGAATGAGTAGTCAATCCCGTGTGTTTTTCTGAGAGGATCGAAAGGGTGTGATCTGAATAACGAGTTTTAGGAGTTTAGTGTGGTCCCCACCCTGGATGGAATTGGTGAATAGTAAATTTTTCACCGGGTGTCCGTTTGGGACGGTTGAGTGGTCGATCACGTGTGGTTTTCTGAGGGGATCGCAGTGGTATGATCTGCTTGATGAGTTTCAGGATCGCAGTGTACGCTCCACAAGAGCTAGCTACGGTGAATAGTGTGTTTTCCACTAGTGGTCCATTTTGGGCGAGTAAACAACCTATCCCGTGTGATTTTCCGAATGGACTGCGATGGTGGCCTCGAAATCAACCTTGGAGGTGCGTAGTGTGGCATTGTTGCGGGTCGCTCGGGTTAGTGAAGTTTGGACCAGTAGTGGTTGATGGTACTCCCTTGGTTTATTCATACAAGGGTTTCTGCGGCATCATAACCTTATTATAGGTTTGTGATCCTCTCAATGGGATGTTTAATCTGTTGGAGTTATGGCATCCCTCTCATGGTCCTAGAGCGGGATCCTCCAGTATCGTTTCCCTAGATCAGTTTCTTGGTATCATTGTGACCGCTTATCCATGGAAGACGATCCCCTATATAAAAGATTAACTCCGTAGGGTTTGTGTCATCATCGGGATTATGATATCCTATAGAGTGGGTCGTGCTCATTAGGGTTGTGGCATCGTCAGGTATATGATCCCCTACTCAGCATGAGGATTATAGTAGTGTTGCAGTATCGTTGGTTATACAATCCCCTACTCAACGTGTGGTTTCTGTAGGGTGGTTGCATTGTTAGTTCGATACCTTACAGTGCGAGATGTACCAGATAGGGTTTCAATATCATCATGACTGTCGTGACATGGGTGACGATCCTCTATCTGAGTGATGTGTTTCGGTGAAGCGCCAGATCGGGTTGTCATATCCCCCAGCAGACCCTGAATGTGATCCCCTATTTGGGAGATCTTTGAATACCGGTGTGGGTTCTGGCATCCCCTAGCAGAACCTGGGAGTGATCCCCTATTTGAGGAGTTTGGTGTATTTACTGTTTCAGTGTGACTTTCTCAGTGATGATATCCGACGAGTGTGATATCTCAAGTGAGCATCTAGGATTTTTGTGTGGGACCCGATGGAGTGTATCTCTCAGACGAGTTTCATCTGGGATGAGAATGATCATGGATCATTCTCTCCTGGTTTTGAACTGTTGCTGGTGATGACGTCGGTACCTCATGTGGCTTGGTGCGTGAGCTGATTATATCTAGTTGTTTTTGGTATGCGTAAGAGCGTATATATGAGCGGATGTTCATGGTGTATGTATGGACATATACCTGTGCATATGTTCGAGATATATATTTGGGCGTATAACCGAGAAATATGTTCAAGGTGTATGCATGGGAATACACCTAGATTCAGCTGACTAGTTGTGTTTAACTGAGGATCGTCATGAGAAGAAGATTCTCTTTCGTCTGGGTTCCCTCTTGCTGGAATCAGCAGACTGTTTCCTTTCTGTAGCTCTCTTTTGTTTTGGGTTTTTGGGATGCCTACTGAGTATTGTTATACTCACACCTGCATGGGATTTTCCCACACATGTTTGTGCCTTGTACAGACCACAGGATTTTCAATGGAGTCCTAGGAGGACCTGGAGAAGGTGGAGTTGAGTGAGTAGGACTGACCATTGGGTCTAACCAGAGCTATGCCGAGGAGATTTCTGGTGGGGCTTTTGGTAGCGTACCCCTTCTTCCGAGCAAGTTGGACGCCTTTGTAGTTTTCTTTTGGTGGGCTCTATTTTCCCCTTTGAACATCTGTTGCACTCTGGTTTGGGATAGATGTATGCATGCATTTACTATTTAGTTTTATATATCACTACACTGTTTCATGGAGGTGTATATGGGTTCGGGTGTATAAGTACCTTATGCTAATGCCTCCCATGTGTGTGATAGCCTACTTGGCACTAGACGCAAACCCCTGGCCTATTGGAGGCAGGATTGGGGAGTCACGGCTCGAGCCCTATTGGGTAGGGTTGTGATAGAGTTTATCCCTAACCATTAATGATAAACACCCCTTTTGAATAGGAATCAAGACACATACAATGGATGTCATTTCCATTAGAAGTTCATATTTACCATCACCCGAATAGATGGCCATAGGTTGGTTTAAAAATATCAAATGTGACTTCTCTTCATAGTCAATTGAATTATGATTTATATAAATAAATCTAATCTAAGCCTAAGATAACATAAAATTTAACTAGAGATAGAATAACAATATTTTTAGGATCCATATTCCCACAAACTTTAACCTGGGAAGAATCATAGAATTGAGATACAGTCATCATGATAATAGATATTTTAACTACTAATTCAATTTATAATAATTTATTGTAGTAATTAATTTTCATATATACTTTTTATTATAAAAAAATAATTTATAAAAGTATTCTCAAATGGGGTACTTTACTATTTTATCTTAACTATTTCCACCTCAACATCATCAATATATTATTAATTCATTATTGAATCAAAATGGCTTTCATGATCATGAAGTATCATTAATCAAAGTGATTAGTCAAGAAATATATTTCACATAATATATAAATATTGACACCTTATTTTCAATCTATTACACCTTATGTTTAACCTTCATTATCAATGATTATTACTAGAACATTAGGATGTTGTCATATTCATATGTCTATCCCCAATGTTATCACCCAATTTTTTCATCCTAGTTCCAAAGGTAACTAAACATTTCTATGATACCAAATATAGTGAAACATAGTTTTTATAAATAGATATTAAATATTATTATATGAATATTCATTATAGAATATAATGATCCATGATAGAGTCATATAAGTATATTATCTTGGGAAACATGGGTACATAAAATACTAGAATCTAAGTGAACTGCATCATCTCTAGATAAGTTAATCATAATTACAACCATTCTTAAACATATCACACATTGTACCTTTATTCATAAACTAAGGAGAGGAAAAATAAGAAAATGTAAGCATAGATTCATAGTAAGGGTAATCAAGGTAGATATCAACGACCACTTAATCATAATATGAGAATAAAGGTATGAGACCATGATCATAACATTTTTAAACATTACCTACTATATCATAGATTAAAACCTTGTTTCATGGAATAAATCTCTCAAGTTTATAAGACATGAATCATAATGAAATCAAATAATGTGATCCATGAGGGTATAACATAGGTATAAGAAATGAGTTCGTGGCATACATATAAGGAAATAAAATAATTTCCTTATTAGTCAAGGATTTCATCAAGACTATTATAGTGGATTGGGATCAATCCATAACCCTTCATAGTATTCAAGATCCACTCCCAATACTATAATTGTTGATAGAGTGCCTAACTAAAATGGGTTCACTCCACTTTCTAGTCATATTTATCTCTTAAAATATCCATATTTTCATAATTAATTGGAGGGATATATAATTTTAGGCCAACCTATCACAAAATAAAAATCATACATATGTGTACCATAATATCATAAAACACTCATCATATCATAACCTATTAAAAGTAAATGGGTTTTATATAAATTTTTTCATAACGTAATCTATGTAAAGAAAAAGGGTTTCATAAAAGATTCATCATTTAAGTATATCATAACCCATGTAAAATAAATAGATATCATAAATATTTCATCATTTCATCATAGCATAACCCACAGAAAAGAAACAGTTTTCATAAACATTTTATCACTTCAACAAATCATCACTCTGGGAAAATAAATGAATTTCATAAAACATGTGCAATTTTTTTAGGCATCATGACCATATACTATATGCACTTAACTAGATTTTTGGTGGAATTAGTCTCTCCATACACATCGGGTTTTTCTTCACATTTTTATCCATATCACCTTACATATAAATCAAAAAATTCTTTTCTTACACATCATCTATAATATTCTACTTTTCATATCTTAAAACTATCAAGGAAAAATATATAAAACTCACCATGTTTAAAACCAAAAAATGTTGTCATGAGAAAAATTTGATTCTCCCCTCATTAGACATTCAGATTGAGAAAATTAGGAAAAATTGATCATTAGAAATTTAAAAGGGAAAAACTTTTCGGGTTAAAATCTCATAAAGGGTGACCAAATAAAAATTTGGTTTCACGTTCTCTATTTCTCCCCAATATAATAATTTTCACAAAGTTAGAAAAATAAAATAAAATAATCTATGCTTCTTGTATCCAAAAATTGACCACAACAAAATTCAACCCATACTTTCAAGGTTCCTTAGCCAAGGAAAATTTTATACTGTTCAATCATTCCCTCATCCCAAGAATATTTATCTATAAGATCCATGTTAAATGTGAAAATATGTCACATAATGGTACTCAAAACTTTTGAACATTGAAATCATAATTCCAAAATTTCCCCATTATTATTATCATCAACATAATTCATCTAATTCCATATATAAATAAACTTAATATATTGTTAAAGTGATGGTATTTGTGCCAATACTCATCCACGAGCTACAACTAGGTGGTATATCATTTATAAAAATGGACCAAATTTAGTGATATAGTGATTGTATTTTATACTATACCTATATGTGATTTATTCCTAGGTGGAGATAATTCATCCAAATGAAACAATAATGGTGTTTGTTTCATGGTATTTATTCCCATTCTAATTTTTTATCCATGTCAAAGAGGATATCATTCATCCAAATGGACCAAATCTAGTGTTACAATAATATAATTTGTGAATATACTCATCTAAGAGCTACAACTTGGTGGATATCATTCATCTGAATGGACTAAATCTAGTTATACAGTGGTTTTATTTGTTCTTATTCCTATCAAACTTCCAGTCCCCTGTAGAGATCATTTTGAATCAAGTATTTGGTATCCACATTGTACTTTTATTGATATTTTATTCAATATTAAAATAGTTTCATGTTATTTTAGGAGTACGTGTCTGAGTTTTAGATAATATTATTGTAAAATAATCAAATAATAATACAATTTTATTGAAAATTTTGATTAAAAATGATTTTTCATTCATTAATGAAAAAATCAGATAAACATACACAAATTGGAGTATATATCAATGTTAATAGATTATCAAAAAAGGGCCTCTATGAAAGCCTATATAATTACATTATAATTCTAGGTTTTATATATATATAATATTATAGAGCTTACTTAATTAGGTATTTTTTACCTTAGGAAATGAGACACTCCCTTCCAGTGTAGCTACCCTTTTCCCTTCAGTTTAGTCCTTCTCTAATAATTTATATTGTTCTACTAATTTTCCATTGATTAAAGGCACCACTTACTAAAGATATATTATATGGGAAACCCTTTCCTTATACAAGAGTTGTTTTTTTAAGGTAACCCATATTCCCTTGAATTCATGTGGAATCACCACAACTCATAGTTTGGTAGAACATTGGATTGATTCTTCCTCCATTTGTAATGATCATGATGCTTATTCTCAGTCTTATGCTTTATGGATTATTTTTATTTTATCATAATGTACAAATAATTGAAACACCCATTTCATAGGTAGATTAATTGATGACATAATTGATGAATATTTCAATAACGATTGGTTATGGGTGTATCAAAATTAGATTCTATATTTTCTCCATAGTCCATTGACTAGAAATGCGATATGAGTTTTGAAAAACTTCAACTAATTTAGTTTCACTAACATAAGGTTCTTAAAATTCAAGGACAAAATTTGTTAGGGAAATATAACTGATTTAAAAGTCTACAAATGTTCCATGGATGTCTTATAATTTTTAGATAAACCTATCCCTAGTATAATTTTACAGTTGATATATGAAATTAGGAACATCTAAAAATGGAATGATCTCATGGGATGGTTATACTACAATGATATAAAATATATATTCTGACCAATAAATGACAAGGTTGATATTAGGTGAAATGAATAATCCCATTTGAAGTTTACTTTATTTCCAATATGGTTGTGCCAACTCAATTGAAAAACCACATATGTGTTCCCCTTAATAAGAGTTTCCCTGTTGTGGAAAATGGGAGAATCAACAGTCGACATGATTCTAGTTATAGTTATGATGGGAGTTTTTTAATTCCCCGTCATTTTCTGGCCATTCACCAAGATTTAACCAACCATTGAATAGACAATACTACAATATGGTAGGGAAGGATCTCTCGAGGAGGAAGGCCATTATGATGAGGCTTGTGGATTTTATTGAGACAAAAAACAAATTCATATCCATCTCCTTCAGGAATGGTTTCATGGTCAGTTGCATTTATGGCCACCTCATCAAGAAGAATTAATTTTTTCACTTCTCCTTTAGTGAAAGTTGAATTATTATTGGAAACTATGTTTTTAAAGAGGTTATACAATATTTAAAGAGACTCAGGAAGAATAATTTTTCCCACTATACGAAAATTATTTGGTGTAATTACATTGCACCACAATTATTCTTAGTTATAGTACCTAAATATTATTGTTCTCCTTCATTGAGTAGAGTATGTGGAGTTATTACCACTGTAATATTTAAAATCATGGAATCAATCTCCATATTTTTAATTTTAAATTCACCTAAGGCACCCTTCTAAGTGTTCTCAAGACTCACTCTTGATCCATTATAGGAAGAGAGAGAGGCTGAATTTTTCACTAATAAATCCCCATCATCAGTATATAAGTGTGCACATATATATTCCACATGAATACGGTAAGGTTTTGAAAACCAACCAAGAGTATATTTTTAGAAAATGACTTCTCTCTCCATCGATGCCTGATTTTAGAAGGTGTAAAGATAGTTTATGACAGCATACATACCAGTATTCAGGGATAAGTTAAGAAAGTCCTCCATCGATCTCCTCATTCATGATTTTATCAAAGGGATAATTCATTATCCTTTGGTGGAGATTGTAACAACAGAAAAATAAGACATTTAGTCACAATATACCATGGGTACTTTCTTGGTTTTATATATTTGTCCACCTTCTATGAATTGTGAAGAGAATTGTATCAAAAATAGTTTCCCCATAAAAATATATATTCAGGTGTGAGACTTAATTCATTGTGATTAAAATATTCACACATCTCATTAGTAGATTTTGGGACTATTATATCCGGAATACCCTATTCCACCATATACTTCACTTGCCTCATGGTGGAGATCTTACTCTCAGTAGCCTAGATTAACACCTCTTACTCTTTTATGTGTTTTGACACCTCCATAGGGTTGGTAGCATAACTGAAATTTTTTAGATATTTTTATATCCCCGAGATGGATAATTTGAACACTAATCATAATGACTCACCGAAAATAATCAATGTAAGATGTAGGACTATTCCAAAAAAATTGAGTATCTTCAGTGTAACACCTAGAGTTCTTTATAAATTCGTTTTTGGAATTACTTTTAACTTTTCCATATTTTTTATTTCATGAAACAATGAATATAGCATGTATTATAAGAAATTACTATGTTTGGTTTGAGTTTCTTGCAACACCCAGTTAATAATTTGGTACATGTGACACTTATATTATCTCTTGGTATACACCACTCTATGTTGGGATTTTGTTACATGAAACGTCGAGTTCCTTCGATAGCTTGTATTACACACAAGACCTGGTTCTTCTAAACAATAATGTACTATTAATATTATTATTAAAATTTTATTATAGTTACCAACTAGATATTGGAATGTCGGTTATGAATAATATTAACTAAAGTTTAAAAATATTATATACACATGTATATAAAATTATTCCTTTGGTTATCAATTTGATAGAAATGAAATTAAGAACTATTAGAAAGTAATGAAATTTCCTTTTCTAAGAAAAATATTCCTCATAATCTCAAAAAATTAAACAAACCACTCTTAATGAATGTTTTTAATAAAATTTATATATTACATATTCAATAAAAAAAACTACACTTATCCAATATATTTAACTTTATAAAGATAAAAATAAATATAATTTTATGAATAAAAATATGTATTTTTCAAAAACATAATTTCTCCTCTTTTTAATGGAGAACCCTTTTTAAATCTAATATTGACAATTTTATAATTTTTTTTGATAAAAGGAACTTAATTTTTGAAATAAAAATAAAAAAATTTACTTTTTGGTTGTTTTTCTTTACAATTTTCATTTTCCAATCAATAGTGAGAAATATTGAAATTTAATTGAAAACTAAGTTTTCATATAATTTCATAATATATTTAAATTTAATTTTTAATTTGTTATAAAGTAAATTTATATAAATTATACATAAAATAATTTAATATAGGTTTTGGAATCAATTTCATATATAAATTGTATATAAAAACAATTCAAACTTTTGAACATTTTCACTTAAAAAACATGTTGTTTCATCCCATCGGCAAGATTCATTTTATATTAATTTCATAAATTTATGTGATTATAATTTTAAATAATAGATTCCATATTTTCAATAATCATAATTTATAATTTATAAAAAGCTAAACTTATTTTTAGATCAAAAATATTAGGGGAAGTAATTGAAATAAATTACAGTGATTAAGGTAAAAACAAGATCACTTAGTAGTTAAAAATTAATTTATTAGGCTAAATAATATAGAAACATGTCCAACATTCATTTTATGAACATATTGTGAACAATTAACCTCTTTTATCAAAAATAAAAAATTATTTGAGGCAAATTATGTATGGGAGGCCTTTCAATAGTGTTTTCCTTTATATAAATACAAGAATGTCACTCATACACCACTCAAAAAAGGCCACTCACTCCCTTCACTACTTCACAAATATCAAGAGAAATTTGTCTCATATAAAACCAAACCAAATATACTCCCAACCTCCCTATATTAATTCTATATTAATTCCTTTTGGAATAATTCTATCCAAATAATCGCTTTTGTGCAAACCAAGAGAAGTTACCCAAAGAAGAGGTATCATCCTTCCATAAGCTCTTTTGTTTCATTTGCATTCACCAAACCCGAAATTATTATTATTAAATTATTATAAAATAATCTATATATAATAAATAAACTTATATTTTGTTACTCTAATGTTTCTACCTATATATATACACACTTCCATCAAATGGGTAATGACATTACCGTTTGTGCATAAGGTGAATTACCACCTTGTGAAAGGAAAATATTTGTTTTTCCTTCACTACCACTCATGGTTGGGAAATATGTTGAAAAGAATTATTTTATATGATATATATGATATTTATTATTTATTATTTTCTTCTTTAATTACTATTTAAAACATACTTCCATCCTCTCCATTTTGTTTATATATGATAACTTCATTGGTTGATGTGTTCACTACCACCTTCTCAAAGCGATGTGATTCTTTCACACTTTGAAATGGATTTATTAAGACACTATTTAGTAAATTTATATGATATTTATTTAATAATAATTCTAAAATAATTATAATATATATATATATATATGTATATGTCATTTACTTTCTTTCTTTCAAAACGACAAGAAAACTGAAACAACATCCATGTGTAAGTATGGCATATTGTCTCCATTAACGGTGTATTCAATTACATATTTATATATTTAATAGATTATTATAAATATTTACAAACCAAATATATATGATATTTATATCATTTTATACATTTATAAAGTAATTAAATAATGATCTATGTAATTGGATCAAGAATAACAAGTCAAAACATATAAGAAAAACAAAGCGGATATTACTTGAAACATAACATTGACATGGAATTGTTAGTAAATGGGTAATATAAGGTCATAAATAAATAATATATTGGATGATATAAAATAATATTATTATTTGGCATATTTATAATAAACTTATATTTATCATACACAAGGTATGAAAAATTATGAAAAAAGGAAAGACATTAGTTAAGGGTTTTCTCATCTCATTTTTTATTTCGGTGAGACTTATGCCTTATTCACCACTCATTTATTTTATGTGGAGTATATACTACCCATGAATGTATTATATGATTCCTATACTTAAATTTTTGCCTATTTACATATTTATTTTATGATATTTATTTCATGGGGATTATGGTTCAAATGTTACAAAATTGGTAAAGTAATTTTGTCTCAATTTTTCTTCATTGAGATACATGTCATGTCACGCACCAATAATTTTCTACAAGGTTTTTATACTTCCATTTTAAATGTTATATAATTAATATCTATATTTTAATGATATTTAATCCTTCATTTAATTTTTATTCTTTCATGTTGATATTGATTCAAAGTTACCAAAGTGGTAACTCATTATTGCTATAATCTCATTACTTTTTAGAATTGTTTAGATTATACTTCTGTTAATGAAATATTATGATCCATCTCTCAAGAACACTCAAGAAATTTCTTCTCCAATATTTATTCATAATATATTAAATTAATTTTATCATTTTCCACTCTTGGATACATAAAATAATTAAGAAAATGTTTTTAATAAATTATGACTTTATTTCACTTTTCAGTTGGAAATATTTGTTCTTCATAAACCATGTCTTATATAAATATTCAAAGAAACATAATAATATTTTTAAATAAAAAATTTACACATGTTTTACCTTTTGGTCAAATTTGTTTTTAAAAGTGGTCTCTTTTTCATATTCCAATAAGGTCACTTTTCTAATATTTTTATGATGTAAAAGGAAAGTTTAGAATGCATGGATTTACCCACCATCATAACCATAGTGTCTTTGATGTTTCCTTTACAATATTAAATGGTTAATTTTTTTAAGATATTTTTCCCAAATATTATTGATATAAATTGTTTTTAACGTTGTTTTCAAAGGACAAGGGTTTCAAAAAAATTAGTTTTTAAAATGTGTTCAAATTGGATTTTGAAGATTATTTTATATTTTTTTAAGGTTATTTTCAAAGGAAAATGGGTTCTATTTTAAAAAGTAATTTTCCAAGAGGAAATAATATTTTTCTCAAGGAAAAATTTAAATTATTTTCAATGATTAATTTATATATTTTCAGAAAAAAATCAAAATCAACGTTTTTTTTCAAGTGATCGTTCAAAATCATTCTCTATATAAGATGAAATCCTTCGATACATTTTATATTTTACTGGACATATGATTCAAGGATACAATTAATATAATTTATATTAATGGATTATATTTTTATGGAATAATGTTTATGGAAGCAATTTTTTCCCATGGGTTATACGTGTTTCAAATAGATTTTTATAAAACTCATTTCTTTTCCATGGGCTAGTAACATTTTAAAGAGACTCACACGGAACACATTTCTATTCCATGGGTTAATAAAGTTATTATAGAATAATTTTTTTAATGTTTTTTAGGATGATATGAAATCTATTTATGATTTATTGATGTTGTGTTTCATGTACATAGCCTATATGATGGGGTGGAGTATATTGGATTACTTAATCTCATTACAGCTTATACGATGGGTGACTTAGATAGCATCGACTAATCTCATTACAAATTTTAAGATTGGGTGGGCTAGATAGTACTGGGTATGCCCTTTACATGTTAAATGATTTCATGGACCATATAGAACTGGGTAAGCCTATTATAGCTTATACGATGGGGTGGCCCATAGAGAATCAAGTAATCATGTTACAGCTTATACATTGTGGTGTCCTAGATAGAGTTGGGTAAGACTTCTATAGCTTATAAATTGGGTGGCCCATTTGGCATCGGGTTAGCCCATTATAGTTTATATGATTTGGTAGACCATATTGATTTGGTAAATCCTTCCATAGCTTATACAATGGGGTATCCCAGATATCTCATTGTATTCCCATTAGAGCTTATATGAGTAGGTGGCCCAAATATCTCCAAGTAAGCACGTTACAGCTTATACGTTGGGGTGGCTCAGATAGCACCACGTGATCCCGATAAATCTATCTAATCCATTGGGTAAGCATTTATATCTCATGATATATACATGGATGGAATAGGGATTGAACTCAATTCACTAAAGTACTTTGTTTAGTAATATGGTATTGGGATTTATCCTTTTCTAATAATATGGTTTTGGGGAGTGAACTCATTCCACTACAAGTAAATATTTGTCACTGGGGATGGTACTGTGTCACTTTCATTATGTGTATTCCCCATGAATAAACTTGATAATTTTTAGCAATGAGACTTGGATTAGGAAATATTTTTAAATTTTTATGCTTTCACCAAAATTTTATTGTCTTACTCATGTGTTATGATTTCATGGATTGCCTTATTGGTTCACTTATGATTCATTCCTTATGAAATACCAATATTAATTCCATGACTCTTGATTATTATCTTTGATATGAAGGGTATGAAATTATAATGTTATGATCATGTTCTCTTACCCTTATGCTCGTATTATTCTTATATATCCCATAGTTTACCTTTACTGATCAGCTGAGTGCACCCATTTCTAACATTTACTTTCCCACGGTTATAAAGAACGGTTTTAAGTATGGGTACTAAAAGGAAAGATCTTTAAGATAGATTATCAATATTTTTCACAAAGTTAATAGATTATGTTTCCAGATTTAAAAATAAATTATAACATTCCGGTCCCCAGGAATGTACTTATTTAATGTATTGAATATTCATCTAAATTCATGTAATATACATGTATGTTAAGCCTGGGAACCTATAGTTGGAATTAAATGAAATGATTAGTAATTATTCGGAATCTAATATGAGAAAAATGTAATGAAATTTCTAGGGATATTTCTAAAGATATGTCTAGGTATTTCTCTAAAGATAAGATTAAGGTGTCATATCATTTAAAGAAGGGGACATAATTTAGGCATCCTGAATGTAATTTTTTCATGATTGTGTGGTTTTCTGCTATGATAAGATTTTCTTACACTATGATTTTTAGTCTTATTAAATAGTAGGATCTAGAAGGAACCGGGTTAACATCCAATGTTTATGATGTGGAAATTATGGGAATTATACAAATCAATGTCCTAAGGGGAAATATCATGAAGAGAATCATGATGGTGGTATGAAAATTGGTTATCCTGTTGAGGATAAAGATTTTGAAAATGATATATGAAAGGTATGGGATATTATAACAATATTTCTTATATAAAACATAATAATAATGACTAGATTGAGGTTGAGGAACCTTAATACATCATTCAAATTTCAAATTTTAGTAAAGGGGTATTAAGGAATAAGATGACAAAGCCTGGGTAATGGTTTAAGAAAATTGTTTGATGATTGAAGTGTATATGTTTTGGATTTAAAAGGATATGTTATATGAATCATGAAATATATAAATATACTAAGTATATTATCTTCATTAATGAATTAAAAAGATATGATTAATGGTTTCTATTCACAAGAAATATGATTTAATAGAAAGGTGATATTCCTGGAAAACACAAGATTAAGGGAAAGATAACCCTTAATATGTTTCTAATTTTGAGATAATGATGTTTGGGTATGGATGAGTAAATTAGAAATTAATAATTACCTTGGAACTTCTTGACAATTTTTTGATAAAGTGACATATTTTATCATGGACAATGTTTAAAAAAATTATTTGTGTATATTTAATAATCCTTGAAATAATAAACCATACAAGTTTTAAATACGGTTTTATGGTAATTCTAGTTATTACCATGATTCAAGAGAATACGAGATAAATGTATTCAAATGTTTAGAATGTAAAATCCAAGAGACACCTTATGATATGTGGGGAATCAATGTTGTGGTGATTTAATTACCTTCTTTCTCATTTATTGGATTTCCATATTTAGTAAGGTTTACAATGTTATCCATTTTTTGAATGGTATAAGGTAAACATAATATGAGGTTTTTTAGATTCAAGTATTATCTCACTCTATGAGGATTTATACATATTAGATAACATGTTTCACCTTATTGTGGTGATGATAACTAAATAAATATGGAATGACTTATCATTCTACCTCATGATATGTAAGTACTTAAGGGATAGAAAATTCACCTTCATCTATTGCAGTAAGAGATGAAGTGGAAATTGATCAAGGAGAAAAAATGGTTTGGTTTTCCGAAAATCAATAAAGTATATTGTTTAAATGAAATTATTCATATTTGGAAGAATTGGTCTTGAAATGAAATTTTGTCCTGTTATTATCATTTTTTATGATATCCAATACCTTTTTCAAGACTATTTGGATTATGGTTTTTTATCATTTACTTTTCCCTAACCATATTCTTTAAAATTCTCTATCATAACTTGATAGTTAGATTTATATTCCATGTCCATATTTTCACTTTCCATATATGTTCTCCTATGTTATAACCAATTTAGGAGTTACTTTTTATTACTTTTATGTTCTTAACTTTCCTATTTTAAAGGGATATTTAGCATTCATTTTTACAATGTTGGGTTTCTATGAAAGTAACTTTCAAGTATTGAACATTTGACAACCCAAATTAATTTCAAGGTAGAAATTCATTTTGAGGGGGGAATAATGAAAAACCATGATCTTTTTTTTATTTTTATCAAATTGATTTTCACATTTCTATATTTTTTATTTCACGAAACACAGAATATAGATTTCATTATGTGAAATAATATAGTCGGTTATGTGTCTTATACAATAAAAATTAATTATTTCACTACATTAATCACTTATATTAACTTTTGGTACATGTAACACAATTTTTTTCTTTTCTCAAAATCAATTTTGAGTTTTTTTAAATAGCTTGTGTAACACACAAGACCCATTTTTACCAAAATACATTGTATTGACAATATTCTTATTAAAATATTATTATAGTTACCACCAATACATTTGAATACAAGTTAGGAATAATATTAACTAATTTTTGAAAATATTATTTAAAAATGTATATAAAATGATTCCTCTTGTTATCAATTAGCGATACATGAAATTAAGAACTACTTCAGATTAATGAAATTCATTTTCTGAGAAAACAATTCCTTTTTATATCAATAAATTATGCAAACCATTTCTTGAAGAATGTTTTAAAAAATAATTATATTACATATTCAATAAAAAATTTAAAACTCTTCACAATGATTTTATATGCATAAGATAAGAATAAATTTAATTTTATTAATAAAAAAATTTATTTTTCAAAAATGTGATTTTATACCTTTTAATAGAGAACCCATTTTAAATATAAATTTTTACACTTATATAATTTTTATTTGGATAAAGAAACATTATTTTTGAAATATTAATAACCAAATTTACTTTGGTAGCATTATTGGTATTTTTCGGAGAAGTTTCATTTTTTTATGAATAGTCAAAAATACTGAATACCAATTTAAAAATGTATTTTCATATAATTTAATTATATATTTAACTTATATTTTTAATTTAGTTCTAAATTTAATTTAGATAAATATAAAATAAATTAATACCGTTTATTTTATTAAAATAAACTTCATAATGAAATATGATATAAAAACAATTCAAACTTTTGAACATGTTCACTTTTAAAAAATGAATTGTTTCGTCCCCTTTTGTAGGATTAAGTTTCAATTAATTTTTACCACAATGTGAAATAAATTTGGGAAATTTTATTTAATATTTGTAACCATAATAATTTATAATTTCTAATATGTTCAATTTTGTTTTCTCACAGAAATATTAATGAAATTAATTTAAATTAACTATAGTGATTAAGGAAAAACTAGATTACATTGTTGTTAATCATAAATTCCAGGGGTAAAATAACCTATAAAAATATAAAAATAAATTTTATAGATATATTTTGAACAATTAACCTCATTTATAAAATATGGAAAATTATTTTAGGAACATGATGTAAGGGATGTCTCTCAATTGTGTTTTCCTTTTTTATTTACTAGAATGACACTCCTCCTCCACAATAAAAAGGGAACTCACCCCCATCACTTATTCATAGATCTCAATAAATTTGTATATAAAAAATCCTTTAAAAAATATCCTACGAAATTTCCTTCCTTCATCCTATAATCTTACCATAGGTAATTAATTCAACCAATGAATCCCTTTGGTGAAAACCAAGATGAGTTAACCAAAGAAGAGGGAACATCCTTCCACAAGATCATTTGTTTTATTTTCATTTCGCACATCCTTAATTATTCTTATTCTATTACCATATAATAACCTCATTATCATAAATATATTGATAATTTTTTACCCTAGGGTTTCAACCTACATCCACATACACTTCCATAAAATGTGTAACAACCTTAGCATTCATGTGTACGGTAGACTATCACCTCATGAAACGATATTGTTATTTTTTTACATTACCACCTCTTATGGTTGTTAATTGTGATGTAAATACTGTTTTTATTTGATATTTATGATTTATTTATAATTTTTTAATTATTATATTAAACATACCCTCATGATTTATATTTTTTGTAAATATGATAACTTTGCTTGGGGACATGTGGACTACTGCCTCCTCAAAGCGATGTGATCCATTCATAGTTTACATGGAATGTATTAAGGATGGTTTAATTAGACTTATATCACATTTATGAAATTATAATGATACTATAAGGATTATATATATACATATGATTTACATTATTTCATTTCAAATGAAAAGAAAATAGAGAAATCATTTATATGTATGTACGACCTACCATCTCCATGAATGGTGTATTCCATTTCATATTTCTATTAATCATATGTCATTATAAATATTTATATACTAAATTTATATTACATTTAAAACATGTTTTACAATCAATAAAAATGTAAATTGTGATCTATATAAGAAGATCGATAATAAAAATTCAAAACTTATACGAAAAAACAAGTCGATAATACGTCAAACATAACAATTACATGGAATTGTTAATAAAATGTTAATATAAATTCATAATTAAATCACATATGTTGTGATAAATAATAATAATATTTTTTGGATTATTTCTAAGAATAATATATTTATTATACATAAGTCTTCAAGGTGTACGACGAAATTCAATACTTAATGTTTGGGTTTTCTCATCTCACTTATATTTCTATGAGATTTATGCCTTATTCCCCACTCATTTCTTTTGGGTGGTGTATATATAGACCAGGAATGTATTATATGATTATAATATTTAAATATATGTGCACTTACATATTCATTTAATTATCTTTACATCATGGGGTATATGGGTCAAAAGTTATTAAATCAGTAATGTAATTTTGTCTCAATTTACCTTCTTTGAGATATATGTCTTGTTATGTACCTATATTTTTCATTGAGGTGTTTATAATAACCTGAAATATTATAGGATTAATATGCGTATTTTCTTGATATATTTAGCTTTATATAATGTAAATCTCTCATGGGAATTATGATCTAAGGTTACCAAAGTGGTAACTGTTTATAATTATAATCTCATAATTTATTGAGAATATCTATGAATTTGTTTACATTAATTAAATCTTATAACCCATATCTCTATAAATCTCATTAATTTAATTATCCTATTGTTATTCATGATATTTTCATGTAATGGTACTATTTTTCAACTCTTTTTTTCTAAAGATAATTATGAAAATGTTTTAACGAAATTATTACTTCATTTCTCTTTTTGATAGAAAATCTATTTTCTTCCAAAAACAAGTTTTGTGAAAATATTTCAAAAAAAAATATGATTTTTAAAAGGCATTTTTACCCGATTTTTACCTTTTTAATAAAAATATTTGTTAAAAGGAAAATATTAATCATTTTCTAGTTAAGGAATGTTTCTATACTTTTTTCGGTGCAAAAGGAATGTTCAACATGTACAGATTTACCAACCAACTTGGCCAACATTTCATTGAAGCTTAATTTTTTGTTTTATAAGGTTAATTTTTTAAATAATTGTTTCCCTAATATTATAAAGATTCATTTTTTTAGAAAAAAAAACAAAGGAAGATGTTTTTAAATATTTTTATGTTTTAAAAAGTGTTTAAAATAGTTTCCAATGATTCTTTTATATGTTATTATGATTATTTTAAAAGGTAAATATTTTTTGTTTTACAAATATTTTTTCAAATAATAAAGGATATTTTCATCAAGAAATGTTTTAAATGATTTTAATTATTCTTTAATATGTTTTAAAAGTGATTTTTAATGAACATTTATGTCCTATGTTATATTTCAAAATCATTCTCCATCTATGATAATATAATTTGATATAGTTTGTCCTCTACCATGGATATTTTCCATGTTTACCATTAATATTATTTCTATGAATTTTTTAAATTTTAATGGAATAATATTTATGTAACCCATTTTTTTCATTGGTAAAACACATTTCAAAGATATTTTTATGAAACTTGTTTCTTTTTCAAGGGATAATCATGTTTCAATAATGTTTATATGAAACTCACTTATTTTACATCAGTTAATTTTGTGATGATAGAATAATTTCTTTTAGTTTGTTTTTATTATGATAGAAAAGATCTACGTGCTTTATTCATATTTTTTTATATAGACATAGCTTATATGATGTTATGGCCATGATATCATCGAGTAAGCCCGTTAAAGATTATATGATGGGGTATCCAAGATAGAATCAGGTAAGACCATTAAATATTATAGGATATAGAGGACTTGATCACATAAGGTGATCTTGTTACATAATATACATGGGGTGGCATAGATTACATTTTGTAAGCCTATTATAGCTTATACGATGGTGTGGCCCAAATAACACAGAGTGTGTATGCTGAAGCTTATATGATGGTGTGTCTGTGATAGCATCGTGCAGGGATGTTAAAACTTATCTAATGGGTTTGCCTAAATAGCATTGGGTAAGCCTCTTACTGACTATATGATGAGGTGAACAAGATGTCACCAAGTAAGCCCGTTATAGATTATACTATGCGGCTTCCCAAGTAGATTCGGGAGATCCCGTTATATCTCTCAAATAAACTGGGTAAATTTTAATATATCATGATACATACATGGTTGTAATGAGGAGTTAAATCAGTTTAAAAAAATAACATTGTCTACAAAGATGGTCTTGGGAGTTAACCTTAACGACTAATGTTTGTTCTGGAGTAATCCCATTCCACTATAAGGGAAGAGATGTGACTATGATAGTGGTGTTCCCAGTACAACTAGTTTAGTCCCCATGATTTTCTTAAAGAAGTTTTGGTTATGAGTTTTGGATTAGGGTATGATTTTACAAGTTTATTCATTCAACATAAATTTCATGTCTTACTCCTATGTTCTTTTTTAGGGATTTTTATCTTTATTTAATTTTGATTCATTTATAATGAATATATGATATTTATTCAATGACTCTTGATTATGATCCTTTATATGAGATTTGTGATCATATAATGTTATGACCATGTTCTCATACCCTTATGCACATGTTATGCCTACATATCTCCCATGTTTATAGTTACCAAACATCTAAGCTCACCCATTTCTTATGTTTTTCCCCCAATTTTTTATGAAATATTTTAAGTCAAAGTACTAAGAGGAATTATCTTTTAGGGATATGTTGAATACCTTTCACCAAGTTAGAATATTATGTTTAAAAGTTTTCAAAGACACCAAACTATTATGGTCCATAACCATGTACTTATTTAATGTTCTAAATATTCATCTAAATTGTTTTAATATACATTTATTTTGATCTTGGGTCTTTATAATCATGTAAAAAATCATTCAATGACACCTTGTTCAATCATGAAGAATACCCATGCCATTTTTACATATGTTTTATCTCAACCCTATGTACCTCATCCAGTGTCTGGGGTACTAGGTTTGGATCTATTCTTGTGGTGTTGATTGGACTATCTCAACCCCATATTAGGTTGTATATGCTCATACACTCTAATTTATCATATAGATCATGGTATAGGATAGCTTGGTTACTCTAAGTCGTTATTATTATCATTCTTGGGATGAGTTATTTCAGTATTCTATTTCCCCTAGGCTTGAGTCATTGTACCTGAAACCCAAGGAACTCTATTCACTATTATTCTATGAGTATATGATGAAATCCAAGTGTTGGATTATCCATGTTTCAACTTATATATTCATTCATAGGCTTCAACTTGATTCAAAATTGAGTATCTTCAGGTTCTATCTTTACCCAAATTTTCATGCCACCATTGGATGCTTCCCTACCTGAATGTCTATTGGAAGTAATTTACTTTGTTATGGTTGTAACCTAGTTTTTTAAGTAAAATTGTTTTGAATATAATCCCCATGGATAATCTCTATGTCTACTCATTTCACCAAGACATAGTATCTTAAATCCAAAATATATGATAAGGATTAACACTTTTTATGGTCATTGGTAATAATTTTCAAGGTGAGGGGATACCTATATAAGAATAAGTAAAATTTTAATGATAAACTAAAAAAATTTGAAACATATTTATAAATTAGAGATAAATTATGATTCTATAGATGGATTTGATAGAGTTTAGAAATTAGAAATAATTAATTGTATTCTCCTTATGGAGTGTGTATGCATTAAGATGTTCTTTCACACATCCCCAAAACTCCACAAATGGATGTGAAATATTGAAAGATGACTTTTCCATGTAAACACGAATCTATATCTGATAGATATTTTCTATAAAAGGTACCTGAAATCTGAAATATTCTCCCCCAACAAGCTTATAAACCAGGAAAAATGAATGTGATCAACATTGTTGTGGGAACTGTGAACTAGAAGTAGTGAAGTGCTAAGCCAGATCACAAAGAATCCTTCCAATTGAGTCCAGTCATAGATGTGGGAATTAACAATGTGACCCCACTCTTCTTATTAGACATGTTTAAATATAATAATATACTTTCCATGGACTTTGCATTTCTCCATTGAAGGGAACTCATTTGGTCAATTTTAACTTGTCCCTTTTTAATCCAACTTCCAAATGTCCAACATCCACATTAAAAAATAGATATTAACCCATAGGCGGGGGATCATTCCCATAATCTATAATGTTATATATAAAAATTTATTGGCCATTAGTCGATTTTTCTCACCAACTACCAATGTCACTTTCAGGTGTGAATTCATCATGCATAGCCCTAAGGATGGTCTCCCTTGAGACTCAGCAAAAATACCAAAAACTGGTTCCAAATTATTTATATCTCAGGTGAATGTAATTTTTCTCTTCTATCTATTATTTCAATAACTCTATGACTATGAAAGAGTTGTTATATATATAAATTTTTGAGTTCTATAGGACAATATAAAAGTTGAAAACCTCGATCTCAACCATTAATTAATCTCACATCATGTGATCCCAATATTCCAACATTCAATTGGGTCTAATAGTTCCTCAGACATGAATATATCATTTTTATTTCTATACATTCAATTATCCACAATCCATTTTTTATTTTTATTAGGATGCCACGTTTTTTGGAAAACTAGGAACCATAAAAAATCCTCCACATATCACCTGTACAACCCCACTTATATGATCAACACACATCATGCAAAATCAAAATTCAAAAACCACTCTAGTAAAACCTTGTCTCCACTAATACCTACCAAAAATACATAAAATTAAAAATTAAAAAATTAATATATCCGCATCCAACTTGATAAACATGTCATCTCAATTCCTATGTCATCTCAAGTCTTTAACTAACTCGAGTCACACGCCTAAAGTGACATACACCCTTTTCACATCAAACCATATCATCAGTGAGCTTCACCGCTTCTTCTGTCTTTGTTTAAGGAAGATTCATCATTTATTCCATAATTGAATCACAAAAACTCACAGGTTCATCCAATAATTTATATTATTCCCAACATAATACCACCTCCAGGTTAAAACCACCAGCATCATCCTCATCTGAACACCACTCCATCATCAGAGAATGACTATTTCATAATATTTCCTTACCAACAAAAGAAGTCAAAAATATAACTAAACAAACCTCGTATTAAGCCACTGCCAAAGAAGAAACATAGAAGTCATCATCAAAACCAAGAAAAGAATGTCGTGTGAAAAGCATCAACTATTTCTAGATCCCACCTCCCAAAAACATTTGAAAAACCTCTACTCCAGCTCCAAATCAGATAGCAACAAAGGAACTTGGGGTCAGGGTAGGGATAAGAGATGTCAGTGCCCCCAAGTGTTGTTATCTCACCTAAACAGGAATAGGTATCCAAAAAAAAGATCACGATAACACAGGAGTGCTTAGAAATCCCTCGAACACCAATCATATTTTCTCAAAACCAACGATTACCCATATCTCTAGATCCATCCTTGATAGGAGAAATAGAATGTGAGGTCAGAGCGGGGACAAAGCAGACAAATGATGAAGCAACCACCAACATTGGGATCTACAACCACCCGTGACAAAAATCTTTTCTACAAATAATTGGAACGGAGAAGGTGTAAGACATAGTGTCCTAGAACCAACAATTTTTACTTTGATTACATGAATATTTAATATATTTAATTATTAAACAAAGTTTTGTATATTTTTCACTTTTCTACATGACTATAGGGTAATAATGTCCAAGATTATCTGCCACATTGACATGGTCATATCAGTTCCCCTATATAATGAGATCCTTGAAGTTCCATGAAAATATTCTTAAATATAGTTCTTCAATTGGATGAAATACTATAATAGGGCACATAGTATACATACCATTAAGTGCGAGTACTCATAAAAGATGATACTTCCCCTCATGAAGTTCACACTTTGTAATCTCTAAGATAGAAGACTATGATAAGACACCACCAATATGAATTCTGCAGGTTTTGGTGTCAACGAATATTCCTATATGTGAGAATGTGTAATGATCCATGGACATTAATATTATCATTAATATTTTTTACAACTCACAAACTTTGATTTATTGATGAAAACTATCGTGCAGATAGTTGTTGGGAAGTAGGGTATGTTGGGTGCGTCACGAGTGGCATATTATTAATGGATAAGTCGAGGAAGGATTTGTCTTTTCCTTTTATGGAAGTTGATATCTTATACCTTTAATTAAAATATAATTTTCGTGCAAAATTCTTTTTTCATGGTGTGACAATGATTTTATATCAGGTAGTTAAAGAACGGTATGTCGAGTATAACGGTTGATAACACTACCATGAAACTATCTTGATGAGATATTGAGATTATGGGATTATATTAAATAGTGAGAATTCATATACAGTTGTCATTGTATCAACATTAAATTTTTTCTCTTGGGTGACATGACCTATTTCTAGATAGTACTCTAGAACTATAGGCAAGCCCGCCTAATTCCAACGAGAAATAATCTCAAAGGGTCAGACACTAATTGTTTTTGGGGTCTCACTTAAATCTTATTGGAATTTAATTTTTAAATATTTTTCCCAATAATATGGAATAATTTTATTCAAGTTTAAATTATTGAATAAATTAAATAAATATTTATTCACTAGATTGTGGGTAAAATATATTTATATATTTTATTGAACATTTAATAAATTTGTATTTACTAGTTTGTAAATAAAATATTTATTTAAGATAATAAATTATTTATTTATTTATTCAGGTGTTCAATAAATGGAAGTGGTGTTTGTTCATACCAAGGCTAGTCTGTTAGTACAATGATTGTTTAAAAGATAGTGAAAAATTATTTAACTAGTTGGCACAAATTTAAATAATAATAACTCTGCTATTATTTTGTGACAAGGAATTTTATTTATTCTTTTTTGTGCATGTTAGAACACTATAAATAATTACATGGTTTTATTATTAAAATCATTGGTTTTATCTAAGGTTATGAATGTATTTAACTTTTGTTACACAATTAAATATTGAACCTAAATCTCTATGTCAATAAATAGACATATACGTCTATTATTCCATGTACTGAACTACACCCCTGGTGAATTGAGAATTATTGAGCTAAGAAACTTTTCTCTTGAATATTATTCCTGCCCCTCTCATGAATGTTAAATTTTCTTCAGGGATGAAGAGAAATCGATTAAGTAAGATGGACACAAGACACTCGCTTTACCATAGTATCACCCAGAGAATGAGAGGTGTCGATTAGAGGTCGTCAGAGCACGTGGGGATCACAACTAGAGGGATTCTAGTTTTAATCCTCACAAGTGAAACAAGATAATCTGGAAGGGTCATTCCAGACAATCGACATTATCAAAAAGAAAATACTGAATATCCATAAATTATTTTTTTATGAAATTAATTAAATTAATTATAAACATGATGCGGAAGATTATCTCAAAACGTTTCGTGCCTGTTATTTATATATCTAAATCTTTGATTCTATTCTGTGCAGACTAGAATTCATCGTTGTATTGATCTTGTAATAATCATAGATCCTGGTAAAAATTAAATTCGGGTGTTATCCCAACTAAACTTCTATTGTGCTCGGAACCTACATGTTGTATCATAGTGGTTACATCATAGTTTATAGTTATTTTATTAATTAGTTGATGATTTAAGGTTTAATAATTTAGTTTGTCAATTCAAGTTAATATTTCTAAAAATCTGAATCTCAAGATTTCTTACTCCCCTTTATTTTCTAGTTCACCTTATAGAAATGATATTTTCTTTTGAATTTTGATTAAAATAAAACAGAAGATCTCATCTGGAGTTACCAAAGGATCCTGGTCGTAAAACACTAGAATACACTATATGCAGTTGGATTCATACACGGTGTACCAAGGTTCAATGCATTGAGATTGGTCTGCCAAATCAAGCTATAACATTGGATTTTGTCTTAGTCTAAAGACTTTGTGTGTTGACCAAGAACATGTGGCCACAGTTTTCAGATTACAAGAATTGTGTCCCACTGGACATAGCATGTAGTCCAATTAGGTTAGGGTTGGACCATGTACCCTGTACATGGATTTTGCAGCTGGAGACCATGTAACGCAGATACTACAGGGCATGTGGCCCACTAGAAAAACTGTGTACTCCAAGGATTCCCGAAGTATATATACTTGTCATATCCCCGGGTGCGTACTTCAGATGGAGGGTGAATGATAGTACACACTCTGTAGTAGGAACTACATATCGTGTACTCATCCAAATTATAAATATTTATTAAAATTTATCATTATATTATAAAATCCTATTAGACATGTACCATGGTGTGGTGTATACTTGGGGCACATCACGTGATAGGTTTTTTATATATTTATGTGTTTAATTTTACATCTGTGTAATGTTTATTCCGACTCATTGGATTGTTATGAACAGAAATTCACCGAGATGACTCCATGGTACAAGTACCCTACAAAGATAATTTTAAATTAATTTCTTTTTTTAAAATTATGATGGACAATAATCACAAGGAAATTTATAAAAAGGGTTTAAGATAAATTGATTGATTTGTTAAATATGATAATTTATTGATTCGATCTTGATTTATCTTAATCAAGAATTTTTAAAGAACTGAATACTAGTTTTATTAAATATGGACCTTGTTTCATGTATGTGGGTGATCATGACCTAGACCAAGTACTTTTTATGTGATTGGTTTCCTTTTAATTTATTTATTAAATTAATAGATGGATTGTGAGCCATCTCTCCTCATTAATGTGTACGGAAACTATGCCCGTGGTTTATTTTATGTAATTCCCCCTACCACTCACCTGCGTGTGAGTTAAAAACAGCACATGTAATGGATAGAACTCCCAAGATAGATGATTAAATTCAATCTGGAGCCGAGAGACAACCAATCATTAGAGATACAGAGGTGGATATTTGAAAAGATGTAAACATGAACCCAAAAGGTTTAAGATGTGTCTCCCCTCTGTCAGGGTAATTTTATCAACCTCTAGATAAACTAGACAATAAAAATCTTCTGATCATGCCCTTTTCTTTATTTTGTTTCTGTCAGTTCCATGGTTTATCATTATAGAAGTGTTGTCACGATCACATAATTAATGAATTAAATAAACATGCAAGATTGAACTAAAATATACCACTCTTCTGTGAATATATTATAAAGACATGGTTAATAAATTAAGTAAGTTCCACATAATATTAACTAGTATGTGATAATTATAATAATAAATTCCCGCATATGAGATAAAAAATCCCTCAAAAAAATATTAAGTCGTACCAAGCCTTCTGTTACTTGATTAAGGGATGAACTCAATAAAACTATGTGTTCGAACAACCCTAGTTGGGAAACATAATTTTATACATGAACCCCTTATAAATGGTTTCTTGTTGACATAACCATGTTAAATCGATAAGAGTATCCCTTACTAGACTTTGAGAAATATTGGAGGCAAGAGTTGAGGAAATAAAAAGTGAGGATTTTAGGATTGGGGAGTACACTCAATAGATCAAGGAGATGAAATCTTTCAATTGGAAAAGACCTGCCTACCTAAATACCTTCAAATAGCTTGACCAAACCTTGTTGGGGTTATGCAAAGGGGAATATGGATCCTTTCCACTAGAATGTAATTGAAACTAGACATTATGAATTCAATGGTGTGGGACATTGGGACATGATAAAATAGCAGAAGACATAATAAAATTAATTTATTATTTATCATAAAATGTAATTAAGAATTTACTAATGATATGAACGTTTAATTGTAGAATAAAAATGAAAAGCTCGTCAACCACACTATACTTGTGATCAATTATTTATAAAGACAACATATTCACCAGCAATAACTTCTAGTAATGGTTTAGATGACATTAGGTTATCCTACGCCATGAAAAGAAGTCTTACATGTTGGAGTCAACATTACCTGATCTCCCTAACAATAAGACGAATGAATGAGATTTCCTAGTTTATAAAAAACACATGAATGACATGGTTTATGTTCAATGTTTGATGTTATCATCAATGTCTAGTGATCTCATGAAGTATCACGAAAACATGGATTCTTATAGAATGCTTGAGCACCTTCGTGGTCTTCGCCAAGAGACAGCCAGACAAGATATTTTTGAGATATCCAAGGTACTCTTTCAGAGTAATCTTGGAGTGGGTTCCCCAGTTGGTTCTAATTTGTTCAATCTGATTGGATACATTGAGCGCATAGAGGTTCTAGATTTTAAACTCCCCAAAGTGTTGGGCACAGATCTCATTCACACATAACTCCATCAAAGCTTCTCCAATGTTGTTGGTAATTTTAATATAAAATATATTTAGAGGTCTCTATCTGATCTTCTTATCCTCATTCACCAAGTTGACAAATATATGATGTGTTGAAATAATTTTTTACTTATAGGGATTAAGAGGAAAAGAAAGGTCAATATCATTAATCCCAATGCTTCTTCACTCGCTTCGAAGAAAAGGAAGATCAAAGGGGGAAAGGGAACATGAAGTTGTTTGTTTCACATAGGGGGAGAAGGGCCACTTGAAGAAGAACTATAACCAACCTAAGAGGCAAGAGAAATCATTATGTGCCTTTTCTATCAAATGTAATCTATTTATTTCTCCAAATTGGGTATTAGATACAGCTTTTGGTGCTGAAATATGTATTCAAATATAGTAAGTAATTATGTTTAGGAAGATTTATTAAGGGGAGGTAGATCTAGGAGCATCCAACAGAGCTGGACTCGGTGAATGTTGTTTCTTTTACAAAGATAGACTTTTTTGGTAGGGAACATTTATACAATGGTCTTTACATCTTCGATTACAAAAAACAAGTCCTGGAAATCGATAACAATGATACTTCACGTGACTCATACCACACCCAAATTTGGAATCACCGGTTAGGTCATGTAAATGAGAAGCGCTTTACAAAGTTACATCAAGATGGATATTTAGATTAATTCAAACTAAAACCACTTTGCATATGTCATACATGTTTACAAGGAAAAAAGACCAAATACCTGTTTATTGGGAAAGATAAAAGGGATAAAGACCTTATTAAATTGGTTCATACCAATGTGTGTGGACCATTTCTAGTCGATGAAAGAGTAGGGTACTCATAATTCATAAATTTTACTAATGATTTAATAATACTTGGATATATCTACTTAAAAGTGGTATAAGTCATATTCTTTTAATGATTTAAAAGAATAAAAGAATGAATTTGAGAACCATATTGGTGAAAAGATTAAGAAACCATTCTAAGACCAAGGTGGAGAATATCTTAATCAAGAATTCATTGATTACTTATTGGAGTTTGGAATCCTATCCCAACTCACTCCTCCTAACATGCCCTACTGAAATGGTGTGAGTGAAAGGAGGAACTACACCTTGTTGGACATGGTAATATCAATGATGAGTCATATGAGTCTTCCATTATCCTTTTGGGTATATGCGTTACAAACAGGGACTCGCATACTAAACCAAGTACTGAATAAATTGATAAGTGGTATTCCATATGAGTTGTGGAGTGGAAATAAAACCATTTTATCAAAATTACCTGTGTGGGGAAGTGATGGGTTTGTTAAGGCCTCTTCGGGTAATATACTTGCACCCCGAGGAACAATGTTTACCTTTATATGATACCCCAAGGAAATTGGGAGATATTATATATACAACCCCTCCTACAAAAAGGTTATCGCGGAAAGATGCTCCATATTTTGTTTAGTGAGAGAGCATCTCCAAAAGAGGTAGTGGAAGCGAGATAGACTTAGATGAAGTCGAGGCTCAAGGTACACAAGAGTTGGTACATGAACAGATTCCACAAAGCCCTATTGAAGAATGAACTATTACAGAGACATAATAACTACGTAGGATTACAATATAGGTAAAAGAGTTGGAACGGAATAGTTTTCTAGTTTCCGAGGATGGCGACTCATTATTAGTTGATAATAACGATCATCTAACCTATAAAGAAATAGTATGTGGCACAAATGTTTCCGAGTGGCTAGAATCCAATAATTATGAAATTGATTCCATGTACCAAAACTAAGCTTGTATTTCGGTAGATCATATAGTTAATGTAAATCTTATTAGTCTCAAATGGATATTTAAGAAGAAACTAGAAATGGAAGAACAAGTACCTAGAATGCACAACTGGTTGAACAAGGGTTCAATAAGTGTCAAGGCATTTACTATGAAGAAACATTTTCACCATTTTCAATGATGAAATCCATTATAATTCTATTGGACATTTCCACTTACCATGAATATGAGATTTGGAAAATTAATTTCAAAATAGCCTTCCGTAACGGGAACCTTCAGCAAGATGTCTACATGACACAACCTGAAGGGTTTATGACTCCAAATGATTACGATAAGGTATTCAAGTTGCATAAATCTATTTATGGAATAAATAATGCATCGAGGTCATGTAGAATTAATTTTGATGAATCCATTACAAAATTTAGTTTTATTAAGAACGAATGTCAGCCTTGTGTCTACAAACAGTTTAGTGGTACTTCAGTCATTTTCCTAAGAGTATATGTTGATGAAATATTACTTATATGAAATGAGATACCAGTCCTACATTCTATTAAGGCATAGTGGAATCAATGCTTCTCCATGAAGTACTTGGGAAAGGTAGCATATATTCTTGGGATCAAGATCCATCGTGACATATCATATAGATTTATGAGCCTATGTCAACGTCCATACATTGATATGATACTGAATAGATTTAGTATAGAACAATCCTAGAGGGGATTGTTTCCAACATCAAATGGTATTCATCATTCCAAGAAATGATGTCCTCAGGCTCATGAGGAAAGAAAGACAGTGTCAAGGACTCCATATGCATCATTTATTGGGTAAGTCATATATTCCATGATATATACTAGGATGGATGTCGCCTACTCATTGAGTGGGGTAGGAAGATATCAAGATGACCCAGGTGACCATCATTGGATGGAAGTCAAGACTATCCTAAAGTATCTGAGACATAGTAAGGATATATTCTTGGTTGATAGAGGATATTAAGAACTAGTCATTAACGGATATGAAGATGAAAATTTCTAGACTGATCAAGAGGACATGAAGTCGCAAATCGAATACATCTTCATTGTAACAGCCCGAGATTTTATGAAAAATGTTCCTTTTAATTTTATTTCTGTCTTGTGTTGTACGCTACACCAAAAGGAACTTGCACAACACACATCCTTGACTTTCCTTGCATTACACGCAATCGCGACCTTCCTCGATAGCGTGTGTTGTACGCAACACCAAGTTTCGCTAAACAACGATATGCTATTGAGATATTATTAAAACTAGTTGTTGTGAATAGTAATAACCACTTTTTGAAATTTTGTAAATTTTATTTTTCAAAATGGACTTCATTTATGGATTCGGAGTATCGAATTTAGCCTAAGGTGAAATTTTGGTACTTTTCGGATAACTTTCATATTCTGATGAATAGTGAAAATTACTAAATTATAATTAAAAACAACCTTTTTAATCGAAATAATTAATATTGATAAATCATTAATTTGAGTGGTTTTAAAGTATATTTAGAATATATTTTTACAATTTAATACAATGTTGGTCATTGGATGTAATTTCACATTTAAACCAGTCATAATCAAGTGGAAATCTTTTGATAGATATTGTTTCTTAAAAACACGCTATTTGTTTTAACAGCGGGATTTAATTATAAAATTAATTAATGCAATTTCTATGTTATGAATTTGGTAAAATAGACTTCATTTTTGAATTTGTAATATGAAATATAGCTTAGGATGAAATTTTGGCATTTTTCTGAAAACTTTCAATTTTTGATGAATAGTGAAACCACTAAGTGGTAGGTTAAAAACTGAATTTTGCATAAAACTTAATTTTACCGCTTCTGTGAATGGAATTTCAAAAATCCGAGAGACACGGTTGATGTCAGTAAGTAAAATGTGGTTCAATGAGAAGAAAATAATTTTTGGTGAATAGTAACTTTTTACTTTTATTTACCACGGTTAAAAGTAAATAGGGTAATTAAGGGTAACAATGATATTAATATTACCCTAACACATGTCCTAATCCTATTGGACAAGTGTATCTCGACCAAAAACAACCTTAAGTGTAAAATATTATCATTTAGGCCCACTTGGATTAGATTAGGACATTTATTATTATTTAATTCAAAGAAGAGTTAAAAGAGTTAAAATCATAGTTTATTTACTAAAACATTTTTAATATAGGGTTATACATAAGATACATTCGATTGTAAATATTCATTAGAAATATAAAAAGATTTCCTATATAATGGTATTTTATTTATAATTTTTAGACATTAAATAATGTAATTTATTTATGACACAATGATGATGCAGTAATTATCTTATTAATGAAATATTGACATAATTGATGTTATAAACACAAAAATAAATGTAATTTGAGACTTTTTATGAATTCCACTAATTTTCTAGGTTACTATGATATATTAGTGTTGATTTAATCAACTTGGTTCGAACATATAATTCTGTTATGACTTTCACAAAAATCATATATCAAATAGTGTCAAAATTGACACAAAATAGTTTTTAAATCAAATATTATATTATTAATTGTTATTTTATTATTAAAAATCTAAGGTTCGGCAAAATGACTTAGATAAGGATATATGTATTAATAATAAACAATTTGGGGTTCGTTTGGCATGTTATAGTAAGTGTATTAACCATATAGTGTAAGAAAACAAAAAGACACGGTAAAAGTTAAATTATTTAACTTAGAGTTAAATCTAATTGATATGGTTAAAATATTAACCTAAACTTGTCTAAATTCTATTGGTTGATAGGCTTTCGACCCATCCCCACTTTAGCTTCGAAATAAGACCCTTTGGAACCATTATAAACCGATTTTGACTTTAATATAAAATAATATTTTAAGATATTCCTAAAGTGCCCCTCTCCTCCCTTATAAAAGGGTACCTCCTCCCCCTCCTCCTCACACCAAATTGAGCACTCAAGCTCGGCCAAACCCTGCCAAAATCCCTTCTCCACTTCCCTAGAATAATCCTAGAGGTCCTGGTCTTCTTAAAAGACCAATCTTAGTTCCCTAAGTGAAGGATTCAAAGAGGCGTTTCAAAGAAGAGGTAATATCCATTACCGATCTTTTCAATTTCTTTCTTCTTCAACTTCTTCTTCTTTAGTTGTTTCATGATAAAGTAATAACATCAGTATTTCTTATATACTGATATGTTATTATAAATATGAAACAACTATAATTAACCTTCTATCCATCCTACGGAAAAAGGAAATCACCGCGCGTGCGTACGTACGGAATACCGTCTCCACGCCGTGGTGTAATCTATTTTCCACCACGACCTTACATGGATGGGTATAATGGTGTAAATAATAACTATACATAGTTATTACAACATCATATTGATTCTGATATATTGTATAATCCACTCCAATTCAATTCAATATTTATAGAAATGATATCATCGCTCGTGCGTACGTACGGACTACCGTCTCCACGACGCGATGAGATTCATTCTCCATGTTAACCATTTAAGAATGATTATAAAGTATATATAAGAAATAATAATGAAATATATGACATTATAAAGCTACTGGATTTATGTATATATATACATATATTTATGTCATCTACTTACTTCCATTTCAAGACAATAAGGAAAGGAAAACAGCGTTCATGCGTACGTACGGACTACCGTCTCCATGAACGGTGTTTTTCATTTTATTTATCTACCTATTATATATATATATATACTGAATATATCTGATATATAAATCATATTTTATATTCTGGAAGTAAGTAAATCATGATATAAGTAATAATGATGTCAAGAACAACAAGTCAAAACACCTACGATAAATGAAACGATTTTACCCAAAACGCTTCTTTAACATGGAATTTACAAAAGAACGGGTAATATAATGTCATAAGTGAACCATATATGATATCATAACAATTAATATGATTCTGTAATAAGTCAATAACATGATTTAAATCATTATACAGGAGGTTCGGACACTTACAAAGCAAGTCGGACCTAAGGTAAGGGAAAATATCACAATCTCATTTTTATCCGAGATTGTTTTTACTTTGGCATTTACTGGGGTGTATTTTATCATCCACATCCATGTTCCCTCAATATGTAATATTTTTTCCATCCAATTGCAATAGTTTAAATCCAATTTTACCCTTAGGTGAGTTTTTAGTAAAGAATATGAAAGGAATCTTTTGTCGTTTTTTCCGTACGAGATACTTTTTGACTTTTCCGACAAAAGTACGAAGAATGTTTTTTTTAACTTATACGGCATGAATGGATTTTTAAAACATTATTTCCAAGAAGATTCCTTTACAAGTTTTCAAGTTTATTTTTAATCAACTTCTTTTAGTTTAATGTTTTATGACATGTTAAGAAAGGAAAAATGTTTTTAAAGAAGAAAGGATATTTTCCTCAAGAATTCATTTCAAGTGTTTTATAAAAATAATTTTCCATCTAAGATAATAAAGGGTTCTGTTTTTATCCCTATTATTACATTGATTTGATTATGTTGTGATGGAAATATTTTTATGAATTCCTTTATCTTATATGAATTGTTTTATGATGTCATGTTGTTTAAGAATCCCATTTTTATTACATGGGTTATGCTATGATGTATGGTTTATGATTATGTGGCACACATAAGAAAGGATTCATTATAAGATGGGTGGGACCTATATCTCCCTCCAATGCATTGGGTAAAGATTTTATATCTCATGAGATAGAAATGGCTGGAATGGTAGGTTATACCGGTTCAGTGAAACAGGACTGAAACGAGGGTTACTCGATTCAGAAAGGGACTTTGTCCACTAAGATAGTCTTGGCAATGAGTCATGACTAACAAGAAATGATTTTACATGATTATGTGTGCATGCCACAAAGTTTCAAGTTTCATGTTATGATTATGGTGATCTTATTTTCACTTCTATGATTTGTTCCATGTTAATATTTTATGATCTCTTTTGCAGGTTATGATTTTCAAAAAGATATGATATGATTTTTATTTCTTTTGTATACCCTTACTGAGCATTTGAGCTCACCTTTTTTGTGTTTTCTTTTCCCGAGGATATAATGAAAGGTTTTAGGTAAAAAAAAAGGGATGACCTTTATGGGAGATATTGAAGAACTTTCACCACGATTAGAGGATTACGTTCCGAGTTTCCAAAGACACTAAACTATTACGATCCTTTAGTGTGTGTTTTTGTTATGTACTAAGTATTCCGCAAATGTAATGTAATGTTCATGTAATTCAGGCTTCAGGTCTCTACAGTTGGTATCAGAGGAAAGGTTTAGTCAACCTTTGGAAACTAGGATGCGAAAAACGTTAGTGAGATCCCTAGAGATATTTCTAAGGTATGTCTAGGGATGTCTCTAAGGATAAGTATACGTATAGGTTATAGTCCTAGAATTGCGCTAATGATCATAGAATTTAACCTAAGATGTTAGATATTGAGGGTACTCCCCCTTTATTATGTTGTTTTCCCTAGCATGATTTTTGCCTCTCACACTATTCTTTTTGGGTTTTAGACAATGGCTGGAACCCGAAGGAACCGTGTTGATCAATGCAATGGACAATGCAATGATTGTCCTCCTGAACAAACAAATGTTATGGGAGATGGAGTGAAAAATCTTATTGCTATACTTACACAAGCTATGAATCATTCTGGACTTCCAAATGAGCAGAGAAGGGAACAATATTCTATTGAGTCCTTCATGAGGCAATGTCCACCTTCTTTCAGTGGGTCTTCTGATCCACTTGTGGCTGAACAATGGATCAATACTACTGAAAAGATATTTTCAGTTCTTCAATGTTCTGAACATGATAAAGTCATCTTAGCAGTATATCATTTGGAAGGTGAAGCTTATCAATAGTGGAATCTTATCAAGAATACGAGGCCAAGAGATGAAATTGAGTCCATGGAATGGGACGAGTTCAAGAACTTGTTTTTCAGTAAGTACTTCCCTCGTATTCTTCGAACAAAGATGGAGAAAGAGTTTTTTTAACTGAAGCAAAGGGACGATGAATCTGTTGGTACCTATGAAGTAAATTTTACAAGACTTCCAAGGTACGCTTCTGGTATTATCATCCAACCTGAAAGTAAAGTTGATCGATTTTTCAGTGGCTTAAAACCAAGTCTTCGAAGGGAATTAGCTATAAGAGACTTCAGTAGCTATGAAGAAATTGTGCGTTGTGCTATCAAGGTAGAAATGGAAGTTGGTGTTACATATCCATCTCATGGTTTTGACAAGAAACGAAAGATGGAGTTCAAGGAGAAATCTCAGAATAATGGTGAAAAGAAGATGAATGTTTCCTTATGCACAAAGTGTGGAAAGAAGCATGGTGGAGATTGTCTTAAAGGGACTAGAAAATGTTTTAAGTGTGGAAAAGAAGGTCATCGAGCAGCTGAGTGTCGAAGTAATGGAAAAAGGGTTTCTAATGATGTGAATAAAGCAAACACTGCAGAGAACGCACCACCAACACTTTAATGATTCAAGTGCAAGGAAATGGGGCATTATGCTAATAATTGCCCTAATCCAAGGGTTAGTGATGATCAACATGAGCAACCACTGAAGGCAAAGGACAAAGGGAAGTCACGTGCGATCACTATTGGCAATGTTGAATATGACAACGATGTGGTGGTATGATTAAGTGTTTATGTAATGGGATTCCAAAATAATGTTGTATCATGGAATATTGGAATATTTATGTATTGGTCTAATGTGGTATTCAAAGTGATTGAGATATTATGAGCATAATGAAGGGAAAACGAGAAAATGAAATGTTTTACAGTATTCATGAGCTCATGATTGATATAAGGACTAAGTTTGAGTACATAGAATTTTGAGGATTTTGGTATGTGAAAAGTGTCAACTTTTAACTGCATTCATGTTTTCACTAAGGTATTCAAGAGAATACATGATTAAGGCCTTTGAATGTTTGGAATGTAACCAACAAGACATATCTTATGATATATGGGGATCAACGATGGTATTAAATCTCTGGTAATCGTTTTCACTATATTATGAGAGTGGACTGCAGTATTATGGATAAGCCTAAAGATTAGAATGGATTATGTTAGTATTGTTTAAGGATAGAAGATTTTCGATATTATTGATGGGATGTTATAGTAAAATAGCTTTAGAAAAAGGACAACCTGCAGGACGGGCGACAGCCCATCGCTTCAGACAAGGCTGTGGGAATCGAACCCACAACCGAAGTGCGACTGGCCTTTATCGCCTACCACTGGCCTACAGGAAGTCCCTGTTTAATAGAAACTGGTTTTATTATATTAAGCAGTATGATATATGAAGTATAAGTCCATTTTAGGAACCATATATGATTAATCTCACTATAGATCGACTTATGTATATAATTTCTTGCTAACCTTTTGTTTGAGACAGATGGAATGACCCGTCATTCTATCACATGATCTGCTAACACTTCACGAATAACAAATTCAACTTCATTTATTTAAGAGATGAAGTGGAAATTGTTAAAGGCACGAACAACAGTGAGATTGTACCAAAATAAAGTAAGTATTTATTCTAATGGGAAACGATCTTGAAAACCAAAAATGTTGTCCTAGTGATCTTATATCGGATGAATCAGATGGTACCTCAGATCATCACAAATTTATGGATTTGTGATTGTTGGATTTTTCATAGCCATGTTCTCTACCACTCTCCATCAGAACATGATGGTTAAATTTCTCTTCCATATCCATATTTCCACCTATGTGGAAACCCAGTGATTAGTTTATTTGGGTAATCGTTACATTTCATACTTTAGTTTTTAAAGCCAGGTTTTGGTATTTTTTTTACGATGTTGGTTTCTATTAAAGAAACTTTCAAATAGTAAACCGTTTATAACCCCAACAAATTTCGAGGGCGAAATTCATTTTAAGGGGGGTAGAATGTAACAGCCCGAGATTTTATGAAAAATGTTCCTTTTAATTTTATTTCTGTCTTGTGTTGTACGCTACACCAAAAGGAGCTTTCACAACACACATCCTTGACTTTCCTTGCATTACACGCAATCGCGACCTTCCTCGATAGCGTGTGTTGTACGCAACACCAAGTTTCGCTAAACAACGATATGCTATTAAGATATTATTAAAACTGGCTGTTGTGAATAGTAATAACCACTTTTTGAAATTTTGTAAATTTTATTTTTCAAAATGGACTTCATTTATGGATTCGGAGTATCGAATTTAGCCTAAGGTGAAATTTTGGTACTTTTCGGATAACTTTCATATTCTGATGAATAGTGAAAATTACTAAATTAAAATTAAAAACAACTTTTTTAATCGAAATAATTAATAGTGATAAATCATTAATTTGAGTGGTTTTAAAGTATATTTAGAATATATTTTTACAATTTAATACAATGTTGGTCATTGGATGTAATTTCACATTTAAACCAGACATAATCAAGTGTCAATCTTTTGATAGATATTGTTTCTTAAAAACACGCTATTTGTTTTAACAGCGGGATTTAATTATAAAACTAATTAATGCAATTTCTATGTTATGAATTTGGTAAAATAGACTTCATTTTTGAATTTGTAATATGAAATATAGCTTAGGATGAAATTTTGGCATTTTTCTGAAAACTTTCAATTTTTGATGAATAGTGAAACCACTAAGTGGTAGGTTAAAAACTGAATTTTGCATAAAACGTAAATTTACCGCTTCTGTGAATGGAATTTCAAAAATCCTAGAGACACGGTTGATGTCAGTAAGTAAAATGTGGTTCAATGAGAAGAAAATAATTTTTGGTGAATAGTAACTTTTTACTTTTATTTACCACGGTTAAAAGTAAATAGGGTAATTAAGGGTAACAATGATATTAATATTACCCTAACACATGTCCTAATCCTATTGGACAAGTGTATCTCGACCACAAACAACCTTAAGTGTAAAATATTATCATTTAGGCCCACTTGGATTAGATTAGGACATTTATTATTATTTAATTCAAAGAAGAGTTAAAAGAGTTAAAATCATAGTTTATTTACTAAAACATTTTTAATATAGGGTTATACATAAGATACAATCGATTGTAAATATTCATTAGAAATCTAAAAAGATTTCCTATATAATGGTATTTTATTTATAATTTTTAGACATTAAATAAGGTAATTTATTTATGACACAATGATGATGCAGTAATTATCTTATTAATGAAATATTGACATAATTGATGTTATAAACACCACAATAAATGTAATTTGAGACTTTTTATGAATTCAACTAATTTTCTAGGTTACTATGATATATTAGTGTTGATTTAATCAACTTGGTTCGAACATATAATTCTGTTATGACTTTCACAAAAATCATATATCAAATAGTGTCAAAATTGACACAAAATAGTTTTTAAATCAAATATTATATTATTAATTGTTATTTTATTATTAAAAATCTAAGGTTCGGCCAAATGACTTAGCTAAGGATATATTTATTAATAATAAACAATTTGGGGTTCGTTTGGCATGTTATAGTAAGTGTATTAACCATATAGTGTAAGAAAACAAAAAGACACTGTAAAAGTTAAATTATTTAACTTAGAGTTAAATCTAATTGATAAGGTTAAAATAATAACCTAAACTTGTCTAAATTCTATTGGTTGAAAGGATTTCGACCCATCCCCACTTTATCTTCGAAATAAGACCCTTTGGAACCATAATAAACCGATTTTGACTTTAATATAAAATAATATTTTATGATATTCCTAAAGTGCCCCTCTCCTCCCTTATAAAAGGGTACCTCCTCCCCCTCCTCCTCACACCAAATTGAGCACTCAAGCTCTGCCAACCCCTGCCAAAATCACTTCTCCACTTCCCTAGAATAATCCTAGAGGTCCTGGTCTTCTTCAAAGACCAATCGTAGTTTCCTAAGTGAAGGATTCAAAGAGGCGTTTCAAAGAAGAGGTAATATCCATTACTGATCTTTTCAATTTCTTTCTTCTTCAACTTCTTCTTCTTTAGTTGTTTCATGATAAAGTAATAACATCAGTATTTATTATATACTGATATGTTATTATAAATATGAAACAACTATAATTAACCTTCTATCCATCCTACGAAAAAAGGAAATCACCGCGCGTGCGTACGTACGGAATACCGTCTCCACGCCGTGGTGTAATCTATTTTCCACCACCACCTTACATGGATGGGTATAATGGTGTAAAGAATAACTATACATAGTTATTACAACATCATATTGATTCTGATATATTGTATAATCCACTCCAATTCAATTCAATATTTATAGAAATGATATCATCGCTCGTGCGTACGTACGGACTACCGTCTCCACGACGCGATGAGATTCATTCTCCATGTTAACCATTTAAGAATGATTATAAAGTATATATAAGAAATAATAATGAAATATATGACATTATAAAGCTACTGGATTTATGTATATATATACATATATGTATGTCATCTACTTACTTCCATTTCAAGACAATAAGGAAAGGAAAACAGCGTTCATGCGTACGTACGGACTACCGTCTCCATGAACGGTGTTTTTCATTTTATTTATCTACCTATTATATATATATATATATACTGAATATATATGATATATAAATCATATTTTATATTCTGGAAGTAAGTAAATCATGATATAAGTAATAATGATGTCAAGAACAACAAGTCAAAACACCTACGATAAATGAAACGATTTTACCCAAAACGCTTCTTTAACATGGAATTTACAAAAGAAAGGGTAATATAATGTCATAAGTGAACCATATATGATATCATAACAATTAATATGATTCTGTAATAAGTCAATAACATTATTTAAATCATTATACAGGAGGTTCGGACACTTACAAAGCAAGTCGGACCTAAGGTAAGGGAAAATATCACAATCTCATTTTTATCCGAGATTGTTTTTACTTTGGCATTTACTGGGGTGTATTTTATCATCCACATCCATGTTCCCTCAATATGTAATATTGTTTCCATCCACTTGCAATAGTTTAAATCCAATTTTACCCTTAGGTGAGTTTTTAGTAAAGAATATGAAAGGAATCTTTTGTCGTTTTTTCCGTACGAGATAGTTTTTTGACTTTTCTGACAAAAGTACGAAGAATGTTTTTTTTAACTTATACGGCATGAATGGATTTTTAAAACATTATTACCAAGAAGCTTACTTTACAAGTTTTCAAGTTTATTTTTAATCAAATTCTTTTAGTTTAATGTTTTATGACATGTTAAGAAAGGAAAAATGTTTTTAAAGAAGAAAGTATATTTTCCTCAAGAATTCATTTCAAGTGTTTTATAAAAATAATTTTCCATCTAAGATAATAAAGGGTTCTGTTTTTATCCCTATTATTACATTGATTTGATTATGTTGTGATGGAAATATTTTTATGAATTCCTTTATCTTATGTGAATTGTTTTATGATGTCATGTTGTTTAAGAATCCCATTTTTATTACATGGGTTATGCTATGATGTATGGTTTATGATTATGTGGCACACATAAGAAAGGATTCATTATAAGATGGGTGGGACCTATATCTCCCTCCAATGCATTGGGTAAAGATTTTATATCTCATGAGATAGACATGGCTGGAATGGTTGGTTATACCGGTTCAGTGAAACAGGATTGAAACGAGGGTTACTCGATTCAGAAAGGGACTTTGTCCACTAAGATAGTCTTGGCAATGAGTCATGACTAACAAGAAATGATTTTCCATGATTATGTGTGCATGCCACAAAGTTTCAAGTTTCATGTTATGATTATGGTGATCTCATTTTCACTTCTATGATTTGTTCCATGTTAAGATTTTATGATCTCTTTTGCAGGTTATGATTTTCAAAAAGATATGATATGATTTTTATTTCTTTTGTATACCCTTACTGAGCATTTGAGATCACCCTTTTTGTGTTTTCTTTTCCCCAGGATATAATGAAAGGTTTTAGGTAAAAAAAAAGGGATGACCTTTATGGGAGATATTGAAGAACTTTCACCACGATTAGAAGATTACGTTCCGAGTTTCCAAAGACACTAAACTATTACGATCCTTTAGTGTGTGTTTTTGTTATGTACTAAGTATTCCGCAAATGTAATGTAATGTTCATGTAAGTCAGGCTTCGGGTCTCTACATTCATTATGAATATAGGTGCACTGAGCTAGAAGAGCTCAAAGAGAAGTGTGCTCACAGATTTTATAGAAGAGTCAGAGTATATCGCTATTACTCGGGATGTTAAATAAGTAGTTTAGATGTGCAGATTCATCCAGAAGTTGGATGTGATACCCAGCAGTAAAGATCACATCACACTATACTACAATAATACTACATTGGTGGATCTCGCAAAAGATACAAGGTCACATCAGTGAACAAAGAACATACTTCATAAGTATCATCTCTTGAGGGATTATTCTTAGAGAGGTGAAGTTTCAGTGGTCAGTTTTTCCATAGAAGACAATGTGGTGGACCCCTTGACTAAATCCTTGACTCAGAAGAAACATGATCATCATTTTACTTCTAGTAGACTGATTTTCATATGTATTTGGCTCTAGTTCAAGTGGGAGTTTGTAAGATATGGTGTCCTAGAACCAACTAGTTATACTTTTATTACATGAATATTTAATATATTTAAATATTAAACATATTATTATATATTTTTCATTGTTCTACATCACAAAATTGAATTAATGTTCTAGAGTATTTATTGCATTTAAAAATCAAAGAAGTTCCCCTATATGATGAGAACCTTTATGGGCAATAAGAATATTCTTAAATATAGTTATTTTTTGGATGAAATACTATAATGGGACACATAGTATACAGACCTTCAGGTGTGAGTACTCGTAAGCAGATGAGACTTCCTCTCATGAATTTTTCACTTGTTAAACTCTAAGATAGAATATTATGTGAATAGACCCCTAGTAAGAATTCTACATGTTTTTGTGTCATTATATATTTTTATTTGTGATCATGTGTAATGATACATAGACTATAAGATTATCGTTAATACATTTCATGACTGGAACACATTGATTTATAGACAAAAACTATCATACAGACAGTTGGTCGAATATATGGTGTGTTGGGTGTGTCATGAGTGGCATGTTAATAATGGGTAAGTCAATAAAAGAATTTTTCCATTCCAGTTATGGAAGTTGATATCGTAGTTCTTTGATTTATATAGAACCATTGGGTAAAATTCCATGGACATCGTGTAATGACGAGTTTATTTCTAGTAGTTAAAGAATGACGTATCGTGAATAACTGTTGATGACACTATCCTGAAACCATCTTGTAGAGATATTGAGACAATGGGATTATATTACATAGTTAGAATTCATAAATGGATGTCTTTTTTGCAAGTTTATGTTCTTTCTCTTGGGTTTCATGACCTAATGCTAGACATTAATCCTAGACTTTAAAAAATTCTGCCTAATAGTAATGAGAAATAATCCTAGAGGGTCACAACCCAAGTGTTTTTGGTGGTCTCGATTAAATTATAATTTAATTTAATTAATTAATATTATTTTCAAGACATGAGATTATTTTTATTAATGTTAAATGATTAATTAAATTAAATAAATTTTTATTCACTGAATTGTGGGTAAAATATATTTATTTATTTTATTGAACATTTAATAAATATTTATTAACTAGTTTGGAGATAAAATATTTATTTAAGAGAATAAATTATTTATTTATTTATTTAGGTGTTCAACAAACGGATATGGAGATTGAGCGGACCAAGGCTGGTCTGGTAGTAAAATAATTATTTGCAAGAAAGTGAATAATTATTTAACTAGTTGGCAAAAATTAAAATAATAATGAGACTGCAGTTATTTTGTGACGTGGAATTTATTTATTCTGATTTGGGCATGTTGGTGCACCATAAATGAAGAATTGGTATTATTATTAAAATCATGGGTTTTCCCTAAGGATATGAATGTATTTAATTTTTGTTATAAAATTAAATATGGAAAGTAAAGCCCCATATGAATAAATAAACATGTTAGTCTATTGTGCCATGTACCAAACTACACTCCTAATTAATGAAGAATTTTTGGGATAAACAATTTCTCTATCAAATCCTCTTCACACCCCTCTCAAGAACGAGATAATTTCTTCAAGTCTAAAAAATAAGACATCCATAATGACCTACAAAAGACACTATCTTTTTCGCACTAGCACCTGAAGAACAATAGGTTTCGATCAGGGGCCATCAGAGCATTTGTGGATCACTCCTAGAGGGATTCTATTTTGGATCCTTACGAGCACTATGAGTTAATCTGGAAGGTCCATTCTGAACAATCAACATCAAAAATGAAGAAAATACAGAATATCTAGGCATTTTTTCCTATATGAAATTAATTAAATTATTTACAAACATGATGTGAACGAACTTATCTAAAGGTTTCAGAGCTCTTAAATCATTATCTAAATCTTTGATTCTATTCTATAGAGACTATCATTCATCATAGTATTTATTAGAGAATAATCCTTGATCATCATAAAAATTAATGTTGGGTGTCAGTCCAACTGCACTTCTACTGCACCTGGAACCAACATAATGTAATCGAGTGGTAGGAGGATGCAAAAGGATAGAAGAAATAAAGTAAGAGTGGGAGAAAATGAGAGGAAACAACACTCAAATGTGTTTTTAGCTCAGAAGAAAAGTGTTTCTGGAGAAACCCTAGATGAATCCCATAACGAGAGGGATATATAAGGGTTTGTATCTTAGGTAATTATGTCACAATGAACCATGCACACTGGGTTAGTTCCCACCTCATTGATATAAATTCCCTTGATATAAATGTTGGCCCTAATTAAATCGTATTACTCAATGAACAAGAAGATTGAGACATATATGTATCTAAATTGGGGATTAGTAAATCCATCAAGTTATATACCCATTTAATGGAAGAATATCTAATCAGGAATAATATTGATTATTTTTTTAGGATGCTCACAAGACACGAAAAGAAAATCTAACACTCATGATAATAGATTGGTCCAAAAAACTCAAAAAACTCTTTAATGAGAGTTATATCCTCATCATCTAAAATAGTTATTGTAGGGTAGGCTATTATTCTCACTAAAAAACTGTCTCAATTTAAATGTACTACCAATTAACGAAAATACAATGTTACAAAGGGGAGGAAAAAAATAACTATAAGGTCCAAATTTGTCTAAGCACAAATTAGTTTTGCCAAGTAGTTCTCCCAATTACTCTACAAAAGTAATTCATCGGAGTATTTTATGAAATTTCTTCCTAAAATACTATCATTTAGATACTTCATGAAGGTTTTTTCTCCCAATCTATGCACCTAATGAAGATATATTAATGGAAGAGAAATGATCACAGATGTGTGTCAACATTGAGCAACCATAAGAAAATTGGGTGTATAGATGTTGAAACTGGTTACTCATTTCAAGGGTAAGGTGTGGACATAGGGAACCATATAACAACCCAATATTTATTTAAATTATTTTTCATTAAATAGTTATATTTCTTTGATAGATTTTTTTACACACAATAGTGAGTTTAGACGAACCATCTAACATTATTATAATATTAAGTGTCCATTATCACCTAGGTGCTTGATTAGTTTGTATCAATAGTTATAACTATATATGAATAATATCCAATCTTTGCATTTATAAAATTAATTTTTTATTTTTCAAATTATTAAGAACAAAATTTATTTTAAAATAAAAGTGGTGGTTTTAACAAAATATATTCACAAGATTAATTTTATATAATTAAATTAAATGAATCTCAATTTGTGAATGATTTTAATTAAATTTATACATTATTTATTTAATCAAATATTTTAAACATTCAACAAATATTTTTATATGAAAAGTATAATAATAAATCCAATTTTAATGTAAATTTTTCAAAACAAATTGTCTCATTTTTCATAGTTACTTTAAAATGAATTTGTACCATTTATAAGTATTGAATCAGATTAAAATATTTACATATTTATAATTAAGAGGATCAAATTTCACAAAGAGACCCCTATTATTTTTGTTCAATAAGAATAAAAATCATTGAAATTATTATCACCGTGGTAAAAGGTATATCAGGTCAATCTACATTAAAAATTGGTATTATTCATCTTAATTCATATAAGATGAAGTTAATTATACGGTTATCACTTTAGAATCAAATTTTATTTATTTAATGGAAACATGTCCCTAAAAATGACCTATATAATATTTATAATAACAAAAGTTACAAAATGTCAATATAATTGTTCTAAATATCTCTTATGTGTCTACATAAGAAATAAAACAATTTATAAATGAAAATAAATATCCATTTTGAGAAATGAATTTTTTTTCCACAAATAAATTTATTTATAATTTTTATTCATTTCATAATTATAATAAATTCATATACTGCACTGATGTTGTATTTATCTAATTAATAAAAAATAATAATAAATATTTTTAGAAATATAAAAAGAAAAATAATTTGAGTCATTTAATATTTTAAATGAATTTTATAGGGGGATATAACTTATTATTATTCTTTAATAAGATTATATTATAATTGTAAAAAATATTTATGTCTTTTAAGTCACATTAAGTAAATCATCTCCAAATTAAAAATAATGATATTTATTTAGAATAATATTTTATTAAATCACATGAAAATATTAAAAATAATAAAATTGAACAAAGGGGACAATATGTTTTTTAAAATTACATTCATTTACTATTTATAGGCCTTTTGGAACCATTTGTCTTCAGATTGACATAATAATATTTAAATCTTTTATGAAATTACAAGAGTACACCACCCCTCCATTATAAAAATGGAACCAATCCTTTCTCGTATTCACTTCACATTGAGACTTATAAATAAACCATAATCTTAACATTTCTCTTCTAAACTTACCTATACATATTTAAGAGGTTTTATCCTTCTAAAAACACTCTAGGGTCGTTAAGAGGATATATAAAGGAGTTCATTCCATAAAGAGGCAATTGACTTAATCTATATGTTTCTTCTATTCTATTAACTAAATGATATTAATCTAATGTATTTATCATAAAATAATAAATTATATGTCTTAAATATTTTTAAATTTTTTTATAGTTACTCAAACATCATTATACACCATATTTCCCATCAAACAAAAACTGAAAGAATCACTCACGTGTATGTATGGTGTATCATCTCAGCGTAGTGTTACAATTCATTTTTCATATCAATATTTTAGGGATTTTTATTATGAAAAATTTGATTTTAATATATGATATTTATGAAATAATTATTCATATATATGGAAAATATCATGTATACCTTCTTACCATTTAATCCTTTAAGAAGCGATAATGTCATTACTGCGTACGTATGGACTACCATTTTTAAGAAATGATGTGATTTGTTTTTCTTTTATAATGTGGATGAAATAGATTAATATATATGATATAATATTTATTCTTGAAATTTTTATTATTATTTACCTCTCTTTCATTCCATCATTTCATAAATGGCAATAACTCTCTTGCACATGTACGGCCTACTGTCTCCCCGAATGATGTAATTAATTTTTCAATCTTTAATTTTTATGAATGATTATATATATGTATATGTTGAATATATATGATTTTTATAACAATATTAAAATTATATAAATGGTGTAACCATTTTCATATTATAATTACCATGACTACCAGATCACAATATGCTTGGAAAATAAAGTAGTTATCACATAGAATAATGTTTTTAATAAATAAAATTTTAACAAATAAGTGATAAGATGTTCTAAATAAATCCTAAATGGTATGATAACTTTTAATATGGATGTATAACACATTTACAATAAAAAAATTATAATTATACACGATATTTGAATGTGAATGACGAAATATGAAACTTGAGGTAAGGGATTTATGATTCAAACACATTTTCATCGGGATCTCTTATACATGAATTACCATTAAGTAAATTTTATTATCCTTGTCTAACAAATATATTTAATTTTAATATCCTAAAGTTATTTATTTATAATATATTTTTTGCTTTCATTTCCTTCACATTAATTATTTACAATATCGAAAGAGTGTTTTTAAAGAGAATCATCATTAATTCTCGCTATGGTCTATAAAATCATTTTTATTCCATATGTAAATATTATAAAAAAAATAAATAATGGTAGAAATATTATCCTATGATTTTTTTAAAATATTTTAACCCTAGGTTTACTTTTTCAAATATGTTTTACAAAGAATATTCTACTCATTTTTGAAACCATTTACTTTTCAAATTTTCTGAAAAAATTAATAGAATATTTTTTAATATATATAGAATGAATGGATATTCTTTGCATTATGAAAAATTAATTATTTTAAGCATACATTACAATTTTACATTGATATTTTCAGAAAAAAATATTTAATTATTATGCGCACTTTTTTATATCATGAAAATTTATTTTAATGTTTTAAGTGGTATTTTACTTAAAAGGGTTCTTGTGATATTTTAATGGTATCATTATTCATAAAAAGAAAAATTCATTGACTATAAATATTATTTATTGTGGTTATGATCCAAGGATACAATACTTATTCTTATTATTATTATTATTATTATGAAATTTTTTTATGAAACACATTTTCATGTGTTATTTTATGAATAAATGTTAATAAAACCCCTTTGTTTTTATATGTTCAGATATGTTGAATGTTTTATGATCATGTACAAAAAATATGTATCTTATTCATTATGTGATGTGTGGGACCTATATATATCTCAAATTAATTGGTTAAAGTATTATAACTCAGGATATATATGTGGGGAACAATTCAAATATCTTTATTCTTTATAGGAAACAAGTCCAAGTGCATGATCTGTTATGGGAAACAAGTAGGTGTGCTTGATACCTGTGGAGAACTAGTTTTGTTACCTAATATGATGGTCTTGGTATTTATCCTTTACATATTAAATGGTTTATATACTTATGTAGGTTCCATGGATATTTATGACATGGAATTATTGTTCATGACTGAGTAATGATGAGTTTTCAATCATAATATTCATGTGTTTTGAAAAGAAAGTGTTATATTCCATAATTGATGTTTAGGATCTTTTTCATATTAGGTATGAACATTTTATGTTATAGTCAGGATATCATACTCTTATTCTTATCTTATTCATTCATATGATCATCTATTGATAACTCAGATGTTTACCTTACTGAGTATATAAGATCACCCTTTAATTCTGTCTCTTTTCCCCAGGTTATGATGAAATAATATTGTTGGTATGCATATGAAGTGTATAATAAAGGAATAATTTTTGGAAGATATTGATGATCTTTCATAAAATAATAAGACTTTATATATAGTCTCTAAAGTCTCTTAAAATTTACCGTTTTAGCAGGGATCATATTTTTATTTATTCAGTATTCTTATAAATAGATTAAATATTTATGTATAAAGTGCTCGGACCACTATAGTTGGTATCAGTGTAGGGTTTTATAAATATTAAAATATTAGGTTTGTTAATAATTTATGAAAACCCAAGGGATAGTTCTAAGTAAATGATAAAATCCAAAATTTATGGTAATGATCATTAATGACCTAGGTTAAACCTAACCTGTAAAATAATTAGTTTTCATTGTTTAGATAATATATAATTTATTTTTCTTAATTATGTGTTTTTTTTAAAAATTTATTATTTCTCACACTATGAGTTTTTATTTTAGTTATTTGATGGAACATGAAGGAATCCGGTTAATATATAATCTGATGAAAAAATCAATGATTGTAAACCTAAGCAAAAAACATTATGGGATTTGGAATAAATAATATATCTGTTATGTTCATGCAACATTATCTAGCTATGAATCATTCCATGTTTCCAAATGATAAAATTAGGGAACAAAGTACTGCTGAATTTTTTCCTGATGAGGCATCCACATTATTTAAGTGGATATTCTGGTCAACTAGTAGATGAGTGATGTATCAATTCCATTAATTAAATATTTTCAATTATTAAATACTTGGGTCATGAAAAAGCTTTCGTTAATATTTATTATCTAGATGTGGAATCAAACAAATGGTGGAATCTTATCAAGAATAATATGCAATAGAAATAAATTAAATCCATGTAATTTGATGATTTTAATGGTAAATTATTCAATAAGTACATTCCATATATTCTCTGTAAAAAGTTGGATAGGGGAATTCTTTACATAAAACAAAAGGATGAGGAATCCATTGGTATTTAGGTAGAGAATTTTACAAGCCCTTCAAGGTATGAATCTAGTTTAATTATTAGCTTTTAAAGTAAAATTGATATATTTTTTAGTGTCTTAAAACCAAATATCTGAAAGTCATTAACTATAGGAGATTCAAGTAGCTATGAATAAATAATTTAATATACACTCAAAGTAAAATAGGAAGTTTTATATTCCCATCATTTCTATGTATTGTATAAGAAAATAAATATCTAATCTCATTAAAACTTGAATAAATCACATGGTGGAAATATATTCCATCCATTTACATAATAAAAATGTGGTAAGAAAAATTTAGGGAGGTGTTTAAATTGAACAGGGAGGTTCTTAAAATGTACATTGGAATGTCATTAAGCCCATAAATGTAAATAGGTGATGGATATGATGGTTAATGTAATGGAAGAAAAGAAGACACCAACTAATCCCCCACCCATGCTCTAATGAAAAAAAATTACATGAGTTTTGTAATTATTAGAACCAGTGTAATAATTTAAATTATTTGGAAAATAAAATTCCAAAACCACTAAATTCAAAAGGAAAATATAAATATTATTTGATCAAGACTACCTAAGTGGGATATGAGAATGATGTGTTGAAAGGTATAATTATTAATCACTCTCAAATACCTATTATCTTATTTGATTCTAGATCCACCCAATCAATTCTTTAAAAAAAATTACCTATCGGTGTTATTGTACCACCACAACAATTAGATGTTTAGTTAGCTTTGAAAATAAATAATGGAACAACAGTCTCATATCAAGTAAATAGTTCCTCTTAGATTGAAGTTTAAGAGAAGATAATTCCTATAAATATTGTGATTATTCCTTTAGTTTAATTCAATGTGATTCATGTCATGGAGAAACATTCTCTATATGGATCCAAAAAAATCTAGGGAAGGTAAGTCACATTTCATTTTTTGAATGAACGTATGATCATTTATCAAAGTGAGGATGAATATGAATTTATAATGTAAATTTATACTCTCTTGTGGGTATTAATTTCTATAAATGGAGGTTAACTATCTCAGATGGTTGCTGAAAAAATAAACATTAAAGATGCACTTATTGTTTGGTATATTATTAATGTATTTTATGAATAGTTAGAAATTATTCCACCAAATAATGACGTTTATTTTATTAATATAACTCATACTTGGTTCTATGCCTATATCAATGACTCATTATAGAAAGTAACTAATTGGATTTATATAATTAGATAAAAAAACTCCAGGGGAATCTTTATAATGGATTCATACACCCTAGTGAATCACCATGGGGTAAAACTATTCTACTTTTTAAGAAGAAAAATAGATCAATGAATATTTGTATTTATTATCAGGAGACCCACAAGATCACAGTCAAGAAAAAGTATCATCTCTCTCATATTGATGATTTATTCAATCAAGTATATGGATCTAAATACTTTTTCAAATTGATCATCATTTTGGATATCATCAATTGAGGTTCAAGAAAGGGTATATACCCAATAGGTAATTATATAAAAAGTGTGGAAACTATGAATTTAAAGTTATGCCTTTTTGTCTTACATATTCTCCCTCTATCTTCCTGGAGTTGATAAATAGACTCATCAAAGACAACCATGGTCAATTTTTGAAATTATTTAAAGATGATATTATTTTATATTCAAAGATAAATTAAGATCATGAAGATCACTTGAGGACTTTTCTAACGACCATGAGGAAGGAGAAGATTTTCAAAAAAATTAGCATGTATATATTTTTGTTTCAGAAAGATTCATTCTTTTGTTATATAATCCATAGTGAGGTCATATTGTTAGATCATTCAAAGATGTATGTTTGAAAGAAATGTCCCAGACTGAACACGGTAACTAAAATCCATATTACACTAGGGTTGGATAGATATTATCAAAAAAAATTGAGATATTTCTCAAGATTATATAATATTTTAAGAATGTTAACTCACAAAGGAGTTAGGTTCATATAGACAGAAAAATTTGAAGTGAATTTCAAGTACCTAAAAACAAGGTTGGTAAGTACACCTATTCTCACACTACCCCATAGTGGAGAAAGTTTTCTTATCTATAGTAATGAATCAAATAAGGGACTAGGTTGTGTTATACTAAAAAATAATACAGTGAAAACTTATTTTTCAAGACTATTGAAGGATTGTGGGAATAATTACCAAAATATTTACTTGGAGTAATATTTGGTAACTTTTAAATTAAATATATGGATGGATTATATCTATGGAGAGAGGCCTGAAATATATACAAATTATAAATTTTTGAAGTATATATTCCCTTAGAAAGAGATTAAGAGATGTTGGTTGGAGCTGATTAAACATTACAATGGGTCAATACATTACCACCCTGGGAAGGTGAATTGGGTGGTGGATTCATTGACATAAAATAACCATGATATCTTATCCTTTATGTGTATCATAAAATATGAAATATGTATGTTTTTCTAAAGTATTGATCTATAAATATTAAACGAAGGGGATAAATCTTTTCTTTCTCAAATGAAGGTTCAACCATCTATCCATATACATATTAGAGAAAGAAAAATCAATATATGGGGCTGAAAAACTAGGTGAAAATATTCTTATGTTAAAACTTGATGATAAGGGAATGATAAGGTTAAGAAACCATGTATATGTCCCTCCCATTCTAGATTTAAATAAGGAACTATTGTATGAAAATCATTGTTCATCATTTTCTATTCATGCTAGAAGTATAATGATCTATAAAGACCTGAAAGAGTATTTTTGGTGTGATAGGGTGAAAATAGATATTGTATAATATCAATCTTTATTCTTGGTTTCTTGGTAAGTTATGGCTGAGAGACACATGTCAAAGTGGATGTTATAACTATTAATCATACCTGAATAGAAATAGGAAAATATCACCATGGATTTTGTCATTTGACTCCCCAAAACATCTGAATATAATAATTATATATGTGATATAGTTCATCTTCTAAAATAGTCATCATGCATAATTTCTATCAGATATGAATTCTATTTTGATCAAGTTTCTAAAATATATAGTAAGGAAGTGGTAATACTGCATGGAGTACCACTTTCTATTAAATCTGATCAGTATCTGAGTTTTATCATGAAGTTATGGAAAAGTGTTCACCCAACTTTGGATAAAGAGTTTCATCCATAGAAAAATAGTCAATATGAGGTAACCATTCAACCCCTAGATGATATCCTAAGATCTTATTCTATGGATTTAAAATTTGGTTAGGGTTAACACCTTCTTCTTCAAGATTTTTCTTAAGAAATTAGTTTTCACACGGGCATTTATATGGATACCTATAAAGACCTATATAGAAATAAGTGTATCTATATAGTGTATTGGGATGAAGATGGAGAAATAAAACTATCAGGACTAGATATAGCTCATAAAATGTAAGATAGATTTATAACTATTACACAACACATCAAGGAAGTTCATAGTTGATAGAACAGTTATGCTAACAATCATTGGTGTGATTTGGAATTTATTATTGGAGAGAAGGTTTTTCTATGATTTTATCCATGGAAGTAGATTATGAGATTTCAGAAGAAATGGAAGTTGAGACCTTGGTATATTAGCCCCTTGTATATTCTTGATCAAGTAGGGATGGTGTATTACCACTTAGATCCTTCACCAAACCTCTCTCGAATTTGTGATGTGTGACATATATCTCTCAAGATAAAATGCATACCTCATCCTTCACATACACTAAACATTGAGATCATACAACGTTTGAATGATCTTTATTTTAAGTAAAATCCAATATAAATCTTAGATTGTATAGATAAAGTGACGTGGAACAAAATTATTCTTCTGATTAAAGTCCTTTGGTGAAATCAAAAATTCAAAGAAGCTACTTGGGAACCTAACGATATAGTGAAGCATATATATCCCCATTTTATTATATCATAGTGATTAATTTTTAGTGATAAATCCATTTTTTGGGGGATAGAATGTAACACCATTATATTTTAATGAAACATTTCTCTTTAAATAATTTTATTTATTTGATAGCTTCTGTTACACACAACAAAGAGTTTACATAAATTAGGTAACATTATTTAAATATTATGTGTCTATTATCCTTTAGATATTATATTGGAGGGTTTGAATAGTTATAAATAAATTATGAAAAACGTATGGTCCGCGGATTTTTAAAATTAATTCATTAGTTATTAAATGACTCTAATTAAAAAAAATATTTAAAAATAAAATTGATGTTTTTTTCTAAAAATAATTTTTATGTGTGCAATATACTTTATATAAAAATATTAAGTTAATCCATATTAATTAATTATTTTAATGAAATTTATATATTATTTACTTCATAAAATGTTTTAAAAATTCTATAAATATTTTTTAAAGAAAATGATAGGAATAGAAGAGTTTTAATTTTTTTTCTAAAAATAGTTTTAATCACATTTTGCACAGTTAATTTATAATTAATTAATACTATTAATATATATTCAATTTGATAAAATTAATTACATATTTGGAATTGGGAGGTTAAAATTTTGTAAATAGGCACCTTTTATTTTTGGACAATCTGAATAGAAATCCAGATATATTTTATAATTTTGGTAAAAGGTTAATTGCATTAATCTAGGATAAAAATATGTGATAAGGATATAATTATTCATATTAATTATTATTTTATGAATTAAATTAGACCCTTATCACTGTATGCTAGAATTTAATTTGTTTGATGGAAACTTTTCTATGAAAATGATATATAGATTATTTAAGTGAAAGAAAGTTAACAAATGTAACTCTCTTAGTCATAAATATCTCTTATTTCTCTGCATAGGAAAAAACATGTTATGAATGGATATAAACTTATATTTTGATATTAGTGAAATTTTTTCAGGATATTAATTATTTTATAATATTTAAAAATTATATAATGACCTTAAATGCTTATGAAACATTAATGCATTATTTCTCAAATTAATAAAATAAAATAATAAATGATTTTAAATACTTTAAAATATATATAATTTGAGTGATTTATTTGTGAAACTAATTTTTTAGGTGAATTTAACATATTTTTTATGCTCTATAATATTATATTATATTAAAATCACTATCTTTATTTATATTATATCAAGTTAAGTGAATCATGTATAAATTAACAATAATGATATTTTATTAGAATAATATTTCCTTAAATGACATAAAAATATAAAAATACAAAAATGGGACAAGGTAAACAATAAATGTTCAAAAATATCATCCTTTATACATTTATTTAAATTTTTTAACCACTTGATCTCATATTGGTGTAATTATATTTTAGTCTTTTTAGAAATTTAAAGAGTCCCCCCCCCATTATAAAATCTTACCTATCCTTTTACTTATTCCAATCACATTAACATGTAAATATTGACCATACTCCTCGAAATTATATTCTAAAATTAACAAGAGACATTATAGAGGTATTTTTATTCTCAAAACACCAACTCATTTATCCTTAAAAATACATCAAAAGGAGTTATTTCCAATAAGTGGGAATCATCCTGAGTGATCACTTAATTTTCTATACTTAATTACCTAATATAAATCAATTTTATCCATCATAAAATATAAAATTAAGTATCCTGAATATTATTAAATGTTATTATGATTAATAAAATAGCATTATACACCGTATTTATCAACCAATGAAAAGAAAAAATTTTGCTTTTGCAGACGTACGGCTTACCATCTCCACATAGAGATAAAATAAATTTTTCATTACCATCTTTTATAGATGAGTATTATTATAGTTTTAAAATTTTAAATTATATTTATGTCTTAATTAATCTTTTGGTGTGATAATATCTTACCAAACTTTTTTCTATCCATTCCTTTGGGAAAGGGTATTGTTTCTCGTGTGTGCCTGTGGACTACCACTTCCACAAAGTGATGTGATTTTTTTCATTTAAATTTAAATTTTATTGTAATAAAGATTAAATTGATGGATATATATAATATAGATGGTATAATAATTATTATTTAATGTTGAATTATTATTTAACTTTCTTTTATTCCATCAGTCAAAAACTAGAAATAATGTTTATTCATATGTAATACTTACTGACTCTATGGATGGTGCAATACATTTTTCAAATTATAATTTTTTTTGAACAATTATAAATATGTACATAATGAATATATATTGTTTTTATATCATTATTAACATTCTTTAAGTTATTGAACCATGATCAATGTATAATTATCATGACTGTCAAATAGAAACTTGCTTGGAAAACAAAGAAGATATCACCCAGAATTGTGATTTTATTTAAAAATGTATTAATAAAAGGGACATTAGATGTCATAAAAAACCATAAATTTAATGATATATTGTATTTTTTATATAATAAATGTATAATGATCCCATATTTATTATACATGAGGTCTGAATCTGAATAAGGAAAAGGGAGACTTAAGGTCAGGGATTTATGTATCAATCCTATTTTTATCTCGATTGTTCATAATAGATATTTCCTTGATGAAAATATATGATATTTATCTGATGAATCACTTAAATTTTATAATACAATAGTTATTTCTTGATATTACTTGTAATCCTTTAATTTTCCAAACTTTAATTATTTAGGAGATAAAAAAGATTGTTTTTAAGGAAAATTGACTTTAGTTACCTCTAAAAATCCATTTTCTTCCAAATACATATTTTCCAAAAATTTATTAAATAATGAATTAAATGTTATACTATGGTTATTTAAAAAATACCATTTCAAAAAAAATTAAAAAAAAATTATATAAGAAATATTCTTATTATTTTATGAACATGGTACTTTTAGACTTTTTATAAAAAAAATGTGAAATGAAAGTCTTTTAACGTATATGGAATGAAAAAGTTTTTACACTATGATGATTCCTTAATGATTTGAATAGTCTATTAAACTTTTATAGGGTTTTCTTCAATGAAAATTGTTTCTTTTTTAGATGAAAAAAAATTGACTATGAAAATTTATTTTTAAATTTGAAATGGTATTTTCCTTAAAAAGGTTTTAATAATATTTTTATGGTATATATATTTATAAATGAAAATATCCCATGATTCTACTTTTGATTTAATGGGGTTATTTTATAAAAAACCATTAATATTATTTCTCTAACTCAATTATTATTATGATGAAAAATATTTTATGAAACCTACCTCCATGGGTATTGCTATGATGAAATATTTATGAAACACAATTCATTTCAAGGGTTTTTTATAATGAATTTTTATGATCTTATGGGACATATAGGTATATTTTTCATTATCTGATGGGCGGGACCTATCTCTTCCCCCAAAAAATTGGGTAAGATATTATATCTCATGATATAGTTTTTTGAAATCATCAAGGTCGACCACCACAAGCTCAGAATTGCTGTATTTCAGTGTTCGAATATTTTGGATGGAGTGGGATGATTTGGGGGTGTGGCTACACTAGGCGTTGGTTAATAGGGCTTTAGGCTGTTAAGGGGGAGATATTGGAACACGCTCATATCTGGTTTTCAGATCTCTTATTGGTCACTGATGAAAATGTGGTGCAGTCTCCAAACCACAGTGTGTGGTGTTTCTATTCCTGTGGTGACTTCAATGACTCTATGGATTTTGGTGATTAGCTGGTTAGTTGATATAGGGGTGCGGCTCTATGGAGAAATATGTAGGAATTCAGGATGTGGAATGGACGACAATAGCTCAGGGGAATCGAAAATTATAGACGGTGAGGCTTCAACCATCGATGTGGATGGGGGCTTGGCGACGGTATGATTCTGTGAGGATAACATGGTGTGAATGATTTCTAACAGGGATTTTGTAATTGTTACATAAAATGGGCTTTGAACCGATAAGATTCTGCCACAATAATCTAAGGTTGTATTCCTCTGTCCTTCGGGCATGTAATATCTTATCCCTAACCCATTCAAAAGGGATATTTTTTTCATTTTATTCTTTTCTAATAAAGGGGATTGTCCCAAATCTATCAGAGTAGTTATTCAAAACAAGTTAGAGCTCTTGATTTGGATATGGTAAACATGATTAAGTGCTTGATCTGGAATAGATGTCAAGTCAATGAACTTGATTCACCATGGGAAACAGGTGTGGTTTCCTTATATGACGGTCTGGGTAGTTAACCATGACAAATGAAATGGTATATAAACTTATGATAGAGACCAAAACATTTATTACATGAACTTATGATTTATTATTGAGTAATAATGAGTTATCATTTTTGTGATTCATTTCTTTTAAAGTTTAAATTTTTTCTATTGTAACTCAAATATATGATCTTTGTTATATTGGATATGAAATTTTTAATTTATATTCTAGATGGCATACCCTTATTATTATATCATTCCTTCATGTGATCATCGATTTATATCTCCCATGTTTACCGTTATTGAGTATCTAGAATCTCAAGTTTCTTATGGGTCGTTTCCCTAGGTTAGAATGATTATTTTTTGGTATACCTATAAAGAGTATTATGAGAGATGATATTTGTGGGATGTGTTGAAGATATTTCATCAAATAAGTATATTGTATATCTAGTCTCTAAAGACTCTAAACCTTTATAGTTATGGTGTGAAACATATTATTATGAATATAATACTCTTATAAATAGATGTAACATTTATGTATGGAAATATCATGATGTTATAGCCCCAAAACACTATTTATAAATATTGTAAATAATACGAATGTGTGGGAATTTAATGAAATATTTGTGTACAACACATTCACCCAAAACTAGTGTGATATAGTGAACCTTAAACATGGAATATTCTACTTTATTGAAATTCTTTTCACACCAATATCATGGTGACCTTAAGATTATTTCCTCATTATTTTATTCGGGTTCAAAACTAATGGGGGGATTTTGATGGAGTAATACTTTTAGAAAAGGATAAATACATTGAATAATAATGAAAACCTTGAAGATATATAGGAAATTTTCCAAGGAAGGTGACATAATTTCAATCAAACCCTTTGGGATTTTTACAATAGGTGCAAAAAATTTAACACATGTGAACCACCAATGCAAAAATGTTATGCACGCATGTTTTACATAGGTGAATCACTTCTAAATAGAATGACTTTTTCTCAAGGTATTGACTTATTCTATAAATAGGAACCCAAATTTTCCCATGTGAAACATTTTTATAAAAACAATTGATGGTCCAATGATTTCTCTCCCAACTCTCATTCCCAAGGCTTAAAATTTTATTAAGTGGATTATTTAATACAAAACATGAGGGAAAAAAATAAAATAGTTGTTAATTGAGTTCCCTAACTATTTAAAACACTAAAAAAACCTTACAAGGAACACCCCCCCCCCCATTAAATTAACATTAGGGTGAAGGAACCTTACTCAGTCATATGGTTTTCTATCATCATTACAAAGGTATCAATGTAGATTGAGTACTACTTGGGTGAAGCTGAGTACAAGTTACATCTTCAGAAACACCACCCTCCCCAGTACCACTTGGGCACCACTTCTCCCACCAATCAATTTTAGAATCCTATCACTCACACTTTCTCATGTGAAGCACTATTCTAACCCATACTTCAGAGAATCTCCCATTTCTCCCGCAATTGAGTTGGCCACATTGATCACCCTCATATGGATTAAAAACCTTAATATCTCTAGTATCATTTTAATAATACATTCCTCAATACCTCACCTAGGAGATGCCATAATCCACCCACAATAGGGTGAACCGTTTTCTTGGTTAATATACTAGGGAATAGTGTCCAACATAGCTTCCATAATAATTTGCCTGTTTCTCCCAAGCTCCCTATTTGGATATTTGATTATCAAGATTTATGATAGAGTCACCATATGTACATGATCGAAATATTATACCTAAAAAATTTACCCTCCTTTTCTCATTCATTTCCTTGATAAAATGTGTCTCATGTTTTTCCTCTAAAATTGATAAGGACCTCATAGAATTTTTTATGTTGTGTTCCCTTGATAATTGGGGTCCCTGTTATAAGGAAACTGGAAATACTATCCCTGAGCCGTGAAATAAAATCTAGTCAACCACATCCTGAGTTCAATTGTCCAATGTGTTTGGTGGATACCTGAGTCCACACTAATAGGTACGTCGATAATATTTATGTAAGTTATATATTTACCATTCTATACTTATAGTTTGGGACAAGACTTCTTCATCTCTCCATACCTAGTAACAAGAATTAAGATGAGTGGATGAGTATGGGCTTTAATATTTGTGTAAGTACCCACTTTAAGAATAATGATTTATTTTTTAGAGACCTAAACAAAATGTATCTTTATTTTACCTCATTTTAATAACTTCAACATTATATCTCACAATAATATCATAATCCCAAGAATGGTTTTTTTAGTGTCCTTGAGGTCGAGTAATAAAGTAATCCTATTTTATAAAACATGTGAACATTTCTTCTATAATATAATCAAACTAGACAACCTTCTAGAATACTCATTATTTATAATCATTTTCATAACTAGGGGAGTCAAAACATAAAGAAATTGGTGAGTTCAAATGCTTAGTGAAGGAAATTTATTAACATGTTTTCAAGGGTTAGATAATAAGAATATGATAAAACATGAACATTTGATAAATTTCTTATTAAAAAGAACATGGAAAAATATTATTTTCCCCTTTTTCATGGTATATGGGCATCTAATATCAATTGAACAAACATATAACACAAAAAAAGAGTGCAGAAACATGGTATAATAAACATGATCCATACGGAATAACAAGACAAATATGACCTAAATTTTTGGAAAATATAACAAGTAACCATGGAAAAAATAAAATAATTGTAAATTGTTAAATAGTGGTTCATGTATCAATATAATGGGACTCATTACATATATCTTAGGAATTCATTTATGTATCTTATTCCGAATTGTGTATCATAGCTCAATGTCCATTAGTGAATCAAATATCAAAACTTATAATACATTATTATCTCTAGTGTTAAAACCCATGGTCTTTTATTCACTCTCATATCACACCTTATGATACATAATTGACATTAGCATCATAACATGAAGTTCATTATTCAAATGATTATCAAAAAATTATGATCCATTATTTTTTGGAGGGTCACAACACACAATACATTATTGGATTGTGTATCACAATGCACATTCTATTATTGTCTTTATTATCACAAATCCTATCCCATTTTTATCTCATGAGATATAAAATTTTAAATAATACATTAGAGGAAAATATCGAACCCCACCCATCAATAATAATTCCCCTTAAATTTTTGTTAAAAGAGAACTAGATATAACTCATATTTTAAGTATCACTTATTGTACTTTTAACGAACAAATGAGTTTATAGAAAAAATTTACCATATCATTTCATAAGACATCAATATAAATATATTATATTGTGGATTAAAAATATTCGTATTGTAACATAAGAATGTAACAGGATGCTGACCTAGTTTAAAAAACTGACTCAAAATTATAAGATATATCATATAGAGAAATTATATACCTTTTTAAAATTATGGAAAAATATATAAAAATTTTTTCCGTAGAATTAAACACTTTCATAAATAATAAAACCTTTTAAAAAAATTAACCTTGAAAAAAAATCTCATAGAAGAAAATTTTATAAACAAAATATTTTTTCAAAAACATTCTTTAAGGAAGTCATAAAAACACTGAATACTTCATTAGAAAAAACTATCCATTAAAATATATTTTTAAATAAATAATTTATTTTTAAAATCAAGATTTTACTTTTGAAAAAATATTGATATTTACTTTTCATTTCAAAATCGTTAGGATTTAAAATAATTTAGAAAAACATTTCAAAATAAGAGAATGATGCTTTAAAAATTAGAATTCTAATAATGATAAAGGATAATATAAAAAAGTTTACAAAAAATATTTTTCCCCGTACATTTCAAATATGAATTTATTGGCCACACTTTAAAGTAATCAACAAAATGGTTAAATGAAAATTTTCAAAAAAAAATACTTTGAATTTTTATATTCAAAAATGTTCCCTTGAAAAGTATATGATTTTTTAATTAGAAATGTGAAGTGGAAATATGAAGGACATGTGAGATAACATAATGTTAGGTTTCCTATTATAAAGGATAAAATTTATAGTAAAGTAAAGTATCAACAAGTAAGGGAAACAATCATTAAATAGGATGGTAATTATTCTCAACAATGATATAATTTTTTAGGAAGAAATTCATAAATGTAAAATATTTTAATTAAAAATTTATTATCCCTAAAGAGGAAGAGAAAGTATGATGAGATAAAATCATAGGGTGGAAAAACCAATAATATAATAAATAATTGTCATCATTCCAAATCAAGTAAATTAGTTGAGTTAAAAAATACCAATGTAACCTGATTATCATTTGAATTGAATTCAATTTAAATAAAAAACACAATTTAGCTGAACAAACCCCCCTAAATTACATAAAAATAGGAAATATTAATTATATGGTAATGAAAACACATCAAATATTTCATGGTGAAAAAATAAAAATTTATCAGGGAATTAAATTTGATTCAAATAACCCCTTTCCTTATATTTATTCTTAATTGAACATGCTTTGACTACATTCACAGCTTAATATTTATCAGGGAAATATAATTGTAAATGGAAACCTTAGGCTATATAATTGATACCAAATGATTGTGAACAAGAAAAAGGATTCAATGATAAATAAATTTCTAATTTTAAGATTAAATTCAATGGATTAGTGGTATAATGAAGGGGTGGAAGTTTTCCCATTTTATAAATGAAGGGATTGGTAATTTTGGGAGTACCCACTAATATTTAATAATGAAACGTAACTATTCCATGGTTAATGATCTAAAAGGGGAAAATATAAATTTGGGATAGTTTCTAGCCCTAAAACACTCTCCATGACTCGGGTTTTAAAAAAATAAGATTTATTTAAGTATTTTTCTTTTTACCTTTTTAATTTTTACCCCAATATACTTTATCTTGGAAATAATTTATTAAACATGTTAATTGATTTTAATGACCAAAATTAAAATTGAACTTATTACATAATTTTTAAATGATGATTTTAAATTTTAAAATCATCTTGTAAAAAATTTTCTAATCATGAGAAATGCTACATTCATAATAAATGCGTATAAATCATAACTGCACTTTTTTGAAAAAGGTTTATTTTTTCTATTAAAATTTATGTGTAAGATAAATTTACCAATTTTACTAACATAAATAGAATTAATTGTTTTATTATAAATTATATAATATTTTTTCTTCTAAATAAACAAAAAACTAAATTTTTCCACAAAAATATTTAATTAAAAGTGAAGAGAGAATACTATATGAAATTTAAATAATATGTTTCTTAACTTATAAAAATTATACATAGTTTTATAATTTAAAAAAATCATTTAAAATAAAAAAATTTATTCATTAAAAAATTATTTAAAAAATGAAAATGTTTCTTAAACCTTTAGGTCTTTCCTATTTAATGATAAAGTCATAAAATTTACAATTTTAGAAAAACAATAATTTTATCTATTCATTTAAAGATTAATTATGTCAATAAAATAAAAATGAAATTACTTAAAACTATTTCTAAAATGATAAATTCAAAAATAGAGATTATTTTTCAAATTTATAATTCTAAAATTTATAAATTTATCTATTAAATGAAAATACAATATATAAAGAAAAACTTATTTTATTTAAAAAAATTCCTTTTAAAATTAAAAGTGTTCCTAAAACTATTTTGTATGATTTTATAATTGATTGTGATTTTTTTTATGATTTTTATTATTCAAAAATTTTCTTGATAATATTTATATATCATGTCATGGCACATTTTAGTTCGATGTTTCATGTGAAATATGCTGTCAAACATCCTATTTATTTAGAAAAAATATATATTCTAAAATAGTTTGGAGTTACAGTCCCCCTAAAAAAGTTACATCCTCACAATTTTAATTATCAATTAATAATTAAACTAACTAAATTTATCAAATAGATACTCACAAATCATGAAGTAGGTATCATTACTCATATAATAGAAAGAGATTTCCAAGATTCATTATACTCATACATTCACTGATGAATTATAATATATTGGTTTAAAATGTGATTTCCTTATCATGGAAACTAATATAGTATCTATATGAAGATAGAAAATTTATCTAAATTAAAATTTATTGAGACAAGGATGTATCATAATACCATAAACCTTGAGACATATTCGTAACAATTAGATTTAAAAATTATATAATGAGGATCATTTTTTATAATTTAATAGCTAATAGCTTATGATAATTTATACGATATAATATATCCAAAAATATAGAGTGGAGGGAATGTATGGCCATTTACTTATAATTATCTCATTTAATATTATAATTTGAATATTATTTCAATAATTCCCATGGTATAGGTGGTTGTTTATTTCACTTTAAATCTTACTCCCTCCGATTAGTTTACTACTTTCTATAGTTCATTAATTAATCACATCTAAAACATCATACTGCTTGTGTATACTTAAGAAGAACATTGTTTTCGTCTATTTTTGAACTAATCACATCATTTTTCATCCATATATTGTTGTTCAAGACCCTCATTTACCACATATAAAACATCTTATAGTTCTTTTAAGACATTCCCTCGGGGTTTCTATTTCCTCACATTAAACATGAATGAAATTTATTCTTATTTATTTTATCATATTAATCACTTAATGTTCTATAGAGCTTCATAGATATAATTATTTTGTGTGTTTAAATGTTTATAAAGAGATATAGACAAAAATATTTTCAACACATTCTTTTATCCCCCTTCGTTTCATATTTAGACAATTATTGTGTTTTCTATCACGTCAATTAATTAAAAAGTTCCCCCAATATTCTTACATTTATAAAACCAAAAGAGTTAATCATAAGTGATCAATATGATCATAATTATAGAATTAAGAAAAAATAAACCTCAAAATGTGTTACTCATTGAAACCATCAGATTATATTTTAGTTCAACCTAAATAACTATTGTTTTAATCTAGGTTTTTTTATATTGGGATCTATAATATTCCATGACATGATTAATTAACATAATAAATCCTTCATAATGGCTTGTATGGATAACTTAATAAACAAAATCATATCCCCTAGGATTTTCTAACCTGGTCTGATCTCTTATGGCCACTCATCATGTAGAAAAAGTTTGAGTTGATACTCAAACAAATTTTTAACTCTGATTACAACTATGTAAAACATTTCCACATCCATATCCACTTTAAAGTATCTATATTGGTATTTAATTTCATATAGAACCATGTAATATAAACATTATGAAAACTTTAAGATATTATTTTATATATACACTTAGCCCTTAGACATATCCCTAAGGTATTCACAAATGTCCTATAGTACTAATCACCAAAACTAACGTAAATATTCATAAAAATAACTAAATTTTTCTTTTATACCAACTATAGAGTCCCAATCAAAAAAAAGTTATATTACATAATTTTAATAAATTTATCATTATTTCTAAAAATAATCTCACAACCCCATGAATATAACGTCAACTGTTATTGAGGACCACTTACATAGGAAACTTATTTTATAATAATTTTAATAATTTATCCATAATCAAGCCACGCTAGAAACTATTTTATTCTTCTCACAAGTAGTACTCATCATCATAACTTGGGTAATGGAAACATAAGTAAAGGGGTGATCCAAAACACTCAATAGTTGAAAAACTCATCAATATGTTATCAAGGGTTGTATCATAAAAATATGAGAAAACATGGGAATGGTAGAAATACCCTTTTAAAGTGGAGATGTAAGAATAAAAGTTTCTCATAAGTTATAGTAGAAAATAGTGTAATCTCAAATGAACAAACATATACCATGGAAAATGTTCGTTGAAAATTGAGATAATAAACATGATCCACTGAGAATAATCATAGGTTTACAAAGTAAATATGTGAAAAAATATAATAAATAACTATTTAAGAAATTAATTCATAGTAGATAAGTTAATAGTGGTTCATGTAACAATATTCTAATACCCAATACAATATGGATGAGGAATTACTTTCGGCAACCCATTCTTACTCGAGTATCACTACTCATGGACAATTAGTGACTCAGACAGCACAACGCATGTCCCATTGTTGACTTGAGTATCATAACATGTGGCCAATTATTAACTCTAGTGTCACAAAAAATAGTCCAATATTGACTTGATTAGAACAACTGGTGGCCCATTAGTGACTCCAGTGACACCCCTCACGGTAAATTATTGACTCAAGTATTAAAGGCATTGGTAATTTTATCTCATGTGAAATAATACCTCAACCAAGGAATTGGTGGGATATATAGGACCCCACCGATCAATAATAGTCATTAATACATTTTTGGACCAAGTTAACATGAAAACACTCATATTTCAAAGATCACTTTATTACACTATGGTAAGGAGACATGTTTCATGAAAAACATTCATAGAATACCTCATTAGACATCCAAAGAAAGAAATTGTGTGGTGCTTAAAAATATTTCCAATTTAACATAGGGAATGCTAAATTATATTGATATATATATATAATAACCCCTTTAAAATCAATGGATATGTCTGTTTAAAAATAAAAAAAACCCCTTTCTAAAATTATTGAGAACACTTTAAAACATTTTCTATACAATGAAACACATTGAGATTGATAAAAAATTAAAACACGATCCTATAAAAACCATAAGTTTTTAAATAAATAAATTTATAAAATAAATATATTTTCAAAAATATTTCTTAATAAGACGAAAAAATAATGAATACTTCTTCCAAAACATTTGTATTTAAAATCCATTTTTGAAATCAATAATTTCTTTTTAAAACAAAAAAATTTACCTTTGAAAATTTTATAAAAATATTTTCCTTTCAAAATCATTATGAGTTAAAATCATTCGGAAAATCAATTTTAAAACCAGAAAATTAATATTCATACATAAGAATGGTTAAAATGAAAAATGAAATTTTAGAAGATTTTTATCAATCAAATTTACAAGAATAATAAATGATGATGTTATGGGTCATATTCAAAATTAATTTTAAAAAATTAGAAATTAATTATTTTTCAAACATTTACTTTTAAAATTGAAGTTATATAATTTATCCTTGGAAAGTATATAAACGTTTTAAGAGAAAACTTTGAGTTGAATAAAGAAATTTTATTCTTCAATGATGGAAAGCCTTTTTAATAACTAAAAATACTTTTTTTACCTGCATCATAAAAATATCAAAAATATCATTTTGAAAATAAGAGATGGTAAATATTAAGGCTATAAGGGATTAAACATTGGTAGGTTTCCAATTATAAATGATAATATTGTAGTGAAAGAAAAATATGGACAACAAGTAGAAATAGTCATTAAAGAGGATGTGAATTATTCAAAATTGTTAAATATTGTTTAGGAAAAAATTCATCAAGGTAAAACATTTTAATTAAAATTCATTATCCTCAGATATGAATAGAAATTACCATGAAAGAAACTATTATGGTGGAAGAAACAAATATTGTATGAAATAAGTTTAAGAGCTCAAAATTATTGAATGGAGTTTAGTAATTGAATACACTCGAAACATTGGTGTAATGCCCAGCTCCTCCCCATTGGACTGAGAAGTGGAAGAGGTTATACTAGGCTTTAGGTGACATCCCCAAGATACCAAAGGCTGGTAATAAATTCTAATTGATTAAATAATATTGGAGGAGGATTTTCCCTTTTAAATAAAAGGTTATAACTAATATAAGCAACACACAACCCATCTTATATATAATGGATAAACAATAATATAATCAATGGTATACCAAATAGTAAATCACAATATCTGAGTTATAATAATAATGAGATAAAATAATATAAATGAAAAAAAACATTCATGACATCAGTACCACTTACTCCCAACAGGCTCTAACCTCCACCACCACCTTCTACACCCATTGTAACAAATAACATCACTACAGAAATGAAAAACATTACCGAGTCCTTTGTCCAGATAGATAAAATCTATAAACACGCTATTGTCTTAAAGTAGGGACTTTGTATAAACTCAGTATAATTTCCCAAATTACTTCCTAACTCATGCTACTAAGATAAAACAAGTTATCATAATTTAGATAAAATAGTTTAAACAGGGTGAAATGGTTTATATTAAAATAGTAAACCCATTCTAAAAAAATATAAAAAGAATAAAACCCTTATCAACCATGTCTCCACACACAAACCCTTGTATGATCGAGTGAAAATTCAATACTCATGTGAATTCTCTCATTAATCTAACATGTAGTAACAAGGTGACCAATACCAAGTTCCCTAATGGCCCACACCACTTACATAGGGTCACATATAAGAGTGCACTCACACAAACCATGTATTCCAAATTCCATGAAAACCCATTCACTATAAAACCTTTACTTATTTGAATCATTTCAACAAACATTTTCTATGTTTTATAACAAAAGCATAATTTTGAAATTATTATTTTAAAAATATCACAAAATATAATTTTCCAACAAACCATACAATTTCCGAAATTTCATGCCACAACAAAAAAGATGTCTCCATCCAAAATCACACATGGATTTCAAAACAATATCCATCAATTCATTTAAATATAAATAATCCAAAATGATCTAAGTCAAATAGATATGAGAGAGAGTCCATCCACCTCTAAATGGTTGGTGAAGAAGAATAACAACACTATGATTCTCTATATCTCAACTTGGATATTAATTCCTTTAATAGATCTAATCCTAACTCATATATATTATCATCAAGGATCATAGATTGATCCATAATGAACCAGATATAAGGTTTAGGGTGAGTGGAGAAGAATATATCTAAGAGGAATGGTGAATAATAATAACTAAAAAGTGAATCTCAATCTCAAATGCTCTTTAATTCACCTTAGAATCACTTCTGGATCAAAGGGCATGATCTCTCAATACTGGGGATAAGAAGGAATTAAATATATTGAGGGATTTTGTGATTAATGGGGGTCTTTGAAGTTAATTTTTATTACATACAACAATTTGTTGGTACCATATGTATGTTATATAGTTAGTCTACAGAGTTTAAAAAATCTTGTCAACCATGCATTGCTACTATTTCAAGGCCACACCTTGCATGTTTGTCTTGTATGGTTAGAAAATTAATGGGCCTACCATTTTTTCCACTCTGTTTCAATATTAATTATTTCCCCTAAGAAAACTCATAGTATTTTCTAATTGTACACCTTCTTAGTTACTCCCAAAAAATGTTCCATGGTTTCTCGGAGGTTGTTCATGGTTTTCACTAATTGTTTATGAAATGTAATCCTCCAAAAACACCTCTATAACAACTATATACCTCTCCCAAATTCTCAAGAATTATCTGACATCTTTTATAATATCTATGTACATAAATAAAAGGTAATGTACCTAAAATTGGGGGTGATAATTTCACCCCAACATTGTTTTTTCCATCATCAAAAAGTAAAAAAAATTGGGTTATCCTAGAATAATTCAGTCTGTTACTACTCTATTTCATTTTCACAATGCCATTTTTCTTCCTAAATCCATCCATGTTTCATTAAAACCCTTAAAAATTGATTCCTTTCCCACACAAGATCTTCTATTTCCTATCCAAAATCCTTTCTATAACATCAAAAAATGTAACATCCAATTCATAATCAACATGATCCCGTAGAATCTTGTTTTTAGGATAAGGTTGGTAACTGTTCAATTGAGATACATTAAACACGCAATTTTGAGATCTAAATTTTTGTTGTATGGTCAATCGATAAGTGTAATCAGAAACATGTTCAAATATCCCATAAAGGACAATTTATTATGGGGTTAACTATCCCTTATTATAAAAACATTACCCAAGCCTTAGAGATATTCTCATGAAAACATGATCTTCTACCTCAAATGATAATGGTCAACAATGATGATCTGCATGTTTTTTTACAACTCTTATCCACCATCAACCTATTTCATATCAGAAAAAATTTCTATGTTATTTTTTGAACAATACTCTATCCAATATGTCAATTCTCACCTATTTACACCCAATAAAGAGGATTATAACATATAAATATATACACTACTTTGAAAGGATGAAAATGTATCAAGTGTTGATAACTATTACTGTATGAGAACTCTACTAATGGTATGTGCTCCTCCCATGATCAACCAAATGCACTAAACAATCCCTAAAAATTTCCCCCAACATTTGGACTATCCTTTCATATTATTTATTCATTTGAGTATGATAAGATATGAAAATGGTTAACTAAGTTCCATGGTCTTTAAGTAAGGATTTCAAAAAATGTGATATGAATCTTAGGTTTCAGTTAGAGACAATCAAGTCTGGTGTAACATCCCAGGTAAATGAAGAATAAAGAATTTTCATATTTATTAATATTTACGAATTAAATATTAATTTTACTTTAAAGGGGTTACTATGTTCGATTGCATACTCGATACGCAACGATGAGTTTCTTTGAAAACATATGTTGCACACTAGTAATATAAAAATATTATTTTAAATGGTAGTTAACATGTAGTCATTGTATTGGCAGGAATGGATAGAAATAACTAAAATATGATTATATATGTTTTGGAAATGTTTTTACATTTATCCAACAAAAGATAAAGGCTTAAAATATGGAAAGAATTCAATTTTTGGCATTTATACCCTAATTTTCACTAAAGGTTCACTTATCACCTTTTGATGGTGAACCGTCATTAAATATAGTTTTGATCTATCTTATAAATTCTATTGGACCAAATATAACTCTTCTTTAGAATCGGGACATCAAAATTTACTTTGTGTAAATTTTTTGTATCTTTCTGATAAAGTTCATTTTTTAATGAATAGTGTAAAATGTTGCATTTTAATTCAAAACCTCTTTTTAATATAATTTATTTATATTATTATACTATCATTTTAATTGGTTTTAAAGTGAAATTAGAAAATATTTTTACCATTAAATCCAATAGTGGTCGTTGGAATTAATTTCACTTTGAAATTGGACTTAAACTAGTGTCAATCTTTTGATACTTATTGTTACATAAAAACACGCTATTTGTCATGACTGCGGGAATTAATTATTAAATTAATTAATGTGACTTATATGTTTTGAATTTTTTAAAATATACTTAATTTTTTAATTCGGAATATCAAATATAGCTTAGGGTGAATTTTTCGTATTTTTCTGAAAAACTTCAATTTTTGATGAATAGTGAAACCACTAAGTGGTACTTATAAAAACTGATTTTTCGTTTAAATGAAATTTTACCACTTCTGTGTTTTGAATTTCAAAAATCCGACATACATGGTTGTCATTAAGAAGTAAAATTTGGTTCAATGAGATTAAAATAATTTTTTGGTGAATAGTAACTCTTAAGTTCTTAATCGCGATTAGAGGTAATTAGTGTAGTTTATGGTAAGAATAATGTTTTAATAAAATGAAATGACATATACACATGTCGTACCCTTATTGGATGTGTCATGTCCGACCAAGAAAATCCATGGGTCAACTTGGGGACCCCATGGATCCACTTTGGTTGGAAAATGACATAAATACCTTTTATTTAATGTTAAAGTAAAAAATGACACAAACATGAAATGTTTTGCTAAAACTATTTTTACATGGGGTTATACAAGTCATATTTTTGATTATAAATATTCAATGGAAAGATAAAAAGATTTCCTACATCATGATAGTTTTTTTATAATTTTTAGACTTTAAATAAATTAAATTATTAATGACATCATGATTGTGCAGCGATTACCTCATTAATAAAGCATTTAAATAAAATGAAATGATAATGTAAAATATATGACCTAAACATGTCCAAAACCTATTTGATGGGTGTATTTCGAACCCTCATCACCGTATCCTCGAAATACATCAATGTGGGACCTTTAAAATCTGAAACACTTTTTAAAATAAAGCAACATTTTGTAACTTTACAAGAGTGCCCCTCCTCTCCTCTTATAAAAGGCCCCCACCTCTACCACCTTACCCACACTACCAAAGCCTTTGGCTTGGCCAACCTCTGCCCATATTGTCTCTCCACTTCCCTCTATTACTCCTTGAAGCCTCACTTTGGGCAGAAGTCTTCCCAAGGAAGCCTTTGAGCTCAAACCAAAGGGAGTTACCCGATTTTAAGGTAATGTCTTCTTTTGAGTCCTTTTGTTTTATTTTGCTTCTCCAACCCCCTAAACTCTTTTTATTCTTTTATTTTGTAACAACTAAAGTATCATAAATATAATAGGATGTTGTTATAATAAGTATTCGAGCTACACTTACACACACCTACATCTAATGGTTAAAGAACATACTGTTTCCGTGGATGGAGAATTTCTGCCTCCCGAAACGATGATTGTTCAACATTCTTTTAACACCTTCAAAGGTGGCCATTAAGATGAAACTATATTTATATATGATATATAATATGTTTATGTTTTCCTTAAGCTTCTGTATTTTTCATTTTGGGCATACCTTTATGGTTTCCATTATGGGTAAACGTGATATCTTCATTTAAGGAAGTGCGGACTACCGCCCCCTCAAAGTGATTTGATTCGTTAATGCCATATGTGGGACATATAAAGGATGGATTTAAAGTTATTATATATGATGTTATACTGGAATTATAATATACCTCTATATAATTATTATTTCTTTCCATTAAAGTATGAGATAGAAGTGAAAGTAGCGTTCATGCGTACGTACGGCTTACCGTCTCCATGAACGGTGCATTTCATTTCTTATCCCCAAATGTAATGTACTATTATAAGAACATGTATATAATGGATATATATGATGAATGATACATCTAAATGATTAATATAATTCTGGAATTAAAATATACATACCTATCATTTAGTTTTAATTTCATTAATATGACAAAGAAATGAAAGTAGCGTTCATGCGTATGTACGGCTTACCGTCTCCATGAACGGTGCATTTCATTTATTACCTCTAAATGATTATGTAATATTATAAATACATGTATATGCTGGATATAAATGATATATATGATATTCAAATCAGGAATTTCATTCTGGATATAATGAACCTTTGACCACACGAGCAACATGTAATTGTAAGAAGTCCACTTTCGACTTAAGAACCAAATATCGACAAAACAAAAATTATTAACTTAAGTGGTTAAATAATGTCTATAACATGGAAATAAGTGATATAAAAGTAATAATGAACTTGAAAAATGTTCTTAAGAAAATATATATTAACTCAAGTTTATTATTTAGGATGTTAAAGGACGATCGAGTCAATTCGGACCCGAGGTAAGGGACTTCGTCTCAATCTCCTTTCATTGAGGCATATTTTGTTTTATACACAACTTTCTTTTATATGGTGTATAAAACCCTTTGACTTTTACTTTTATACAAAAGTAATCTTTTTCTAAGAAGCGTTTTACTAAACGACAAAAAGGAATGTTTTTTTAACGTACGTGGTGACAACGACCTTTTTCGCCGCCGCGAGTATTATTTGGTCTTTGGCTTCCTCAACAAGCCGTATTGTTTTTAAAATAAAATAAATACCATATACTCTTTTATGTATTTTGGTATTGAAAATGGTTTTGATAAAGGATTCTATTATGTCAATATATTTAAATTATATATTGTGATTGAAATGTGGAAATTTTATCATTCCTTTATATTGGTTTTATGTTTTATGATTTTATATTGGTACTTGGACATTTGACGGGTGGTTACATGATACACCATATGACGGGTGGTGCCGTGAATACCAGGATGGGTGGTTACATTATAACCTCCAATGCATTGGGTATGGAAGTCGGCCGTATGGCTATTCCATTAAGTATGTATGGAAGTTGGCCGTATGGCTATTCCATTTAGTGATATGTGTGGAAGTCGACAGTATGGTTATTCCACTTAAGTATGTTTTTGTCCCAAGTTACCTTTATATGTTATGTGTTCTTTATATGGGTTTTATGGTAATCCTTTTGTTACAAAAGGGTAAGTAATGATATTTTATTCAGTGAAGAGCTTTTACTACTTCATGAAGGTGAAGGTAATACTTTGATAAAGTATACATGGTTTACTCGATGTTTGAAAAACTAACAATTTTCATTCTTTGTGTATCCCTTACTGAGCTTTTTATGCTCACCCCATGTTTTTCTTGAAATGTTTTTCACAGGACTAAATGTGGAATAGGGTCAAGGATGAGATCAAGGGAAAGTCATGCTATATAAAACATGGGACTAGAAATGTCTCTTTTTAAAAGTTTTTTTTATTTTATGGAAACATAGTAGAAGTGTCTACTTTGTAATCTTTTAAGATGTAATAGTTTTGTCCTAATTCTGAAAAACTCTAAACCTGAAAAGATACTCAATGTGAATTATTCATTTAATTCAATATTAAGTAAGGTTTAAGGTCGGGGCCTTATATCTGGAATATCATGCATCATTATAATTTTTGAAATATGGAGTTTGTACATGTATTGCACCATATTAGTTTCATGAATGAGGATTAAGTGAGATGAATTTTGGAGTTGATTCAATATAACACATATGTAATCATGTTTCCTAAACATCCTTATTGGACCTATTAAAAAATCCATGGGTATCCACTCTCAATTCCACACAGAAATTGGTAAAGACTACAATATACCAGTTAATACTTGATTTTATGCCTTGAACTTCTAATAGGTTAAGAATATCAAGATATATTCTTATGTAAATTTATCAATATATTCAACAAAAACATTGCTTTTTAAAATTTATACAATTTCTAAATACCAGGATGCATAGCCCATATAGAATAGTAATATACGTTAATAATTATTTCCTTATAATAAAAGTGTAAAACATTATGATCTCTAACCAGTAAAACCAAACTCTCATACTACATCCATCCCTTAGTTGTCTCACAGCCATTATTTTTTTACCACATGGTAACACATTTAGGATAAACTATTTGAGAATTTATAACCTGCTCAACCAAATTAGTAATAACAGAAACATGGAATAAAACTGCAACATTTCATTTTTTTTAATAATCCTAATGAATATTAGTTGTGAATAACATAAATTTCTATTAATCAGAAGAATCTTTATCCAAATAAGTAATGAATTCTTACTCAAGGCGTCTGTTTCATAATTTATATTCCCTAGTGTATACAACATGTTGAAGTCAAAAATATTAAGATATATCATCCATATTATTTTAATAAGATTCAAATATCTATATTAAAAAATATTCTTCAAGATTTTATAATCTATCTACACAATAAATATATCACTAAAAAGATTTTTATGCCATGTATTTAAGTAATAAACCACAACAACCAAATCAAAATTGTGTATTTGGTACTTCTTCCCATGCATTTGAAACGGTCATGAACCATATAAAACAAAACAATCTTCCTACACAACAGTACATATCAACCCTGATTCTGATGAATCACAATAGCAATATATGTCTATCTATACTTCAGTAATGTGATCATGTGTGATGATGTAAGTCTGAACATATGTTCTTGAAAGGATTTATTCTATTCATAATTTCATTATAAAGGAATTAATTTCCACATAAAAGCTGTAATTTGTGAGGCTAAACCTGAAAAGTCAGGTAAAAAACATATTTACTATCCCACTAATCCAAAAAAACTGTAAATAAAATAAATTATATATTGGTTGATAAGATATAAAATATTTTATCTTATCTAAATATATATAAACTGTTTTTTATGAAATTACTTCGCTAAGGAAGCTCACCTGTTATATCCAAAATTCACACTTATATATCTACACATAAAGGCAACACTCACCTTAAATACTCAACACTATATCAAATTGTTTCCCATGATCTTATTCTTTTTCCTTGAATACACCCCAATTCCATCAAAAAACACCCCCAAAAATGAAACTAAATAACTTTGAAATATTTAATTCATCACAATCATAAATATGGTTGGTTCATTCATAAGACCAATGTGTATAAATAAAAATTTATAATGGAAATATATATTTCTAAAATATATCTTTCGAATATACTCATTCCGAACTCATAGTTGGTGATTTCAAAAATATAAATAAATTTTAAATAACCACTAGGATATTTTCAATTGATCAAAAAAATCCTCAATTCTTGGAAGGACTAATTATTCTTTGTCATAACTGGATGATAATCTACACAAACCCAAGGAGTTTTATCTTCCTTCTTCACAAAAAGAACTAGTGTTTCCCATGAATAAGTATTTAGTCTAACAAAATCCTTACTTCCAATTTTTCATTCCACATAATTGTTTTTACCCTTATTCACAATATGTAATGCCTACATGATTCTGTAAATAACACATTGGTTAAACTATTGCTCAGGCGAAAAAAAATTCTTTGCATCCTCTTCTGGTTGATTCCTATAAGGTCTACCCAGTTCCATTTTATATAAACAAAAAAAATCATTTAGTCATACTCTTTAAAAATTTAAGTCTTATTAATTCCAATTTACTATATCAACACATAGCAAAATCATACATTTCCAAAATCCATCCATTGGAAATATTTTTGATATTTTTCAAAAAATAAAAACCGTTCTCTTTAATGTCAAAACATTTTAACCATTTTAAAAATTCAAAACTTTCTCAAAAGTTGATATATCATTAAAATTAGATTGAACAATATGTTTCTCATGGGGATTCATACTTATAATGTATGTCATGAAAATCTAATCAGTTAAACCCCTGAAGATGAAGTGAAAATTCACCTCTAAATATCTCCAAACACTTTATTAACAAAACATCCTAGATAACTTGATTTTTAGCATAAAAATTATATCTATATATTCTTATAATAAAAATTTAATTTTCAAAAAATCATATCTTGTTGCAACCAACACAACTCAAAAATTGAACAAGAATAATACCATTACTAACATAAGGACTGAACAAATATGATACCATTTGCAACATCCAACCACTCATCACTGGACTGAGAATAGTTCAAGGTTCTACTAGGCCTTAATTGAAGTTCCTAAGACAAAAAATGCTAGTAATAAATTAAAAGGTATTAAAGAACATTGTGGGATGATTATCCTTTTAAAATAAAACATATATACAAATATAAAATATTGACATACAATCCTTTATATTATTCATGAACAGAAAATAAAATCAATGGTATAAAAAACATAAACATCAATATTATAGTTATAAAGAAAATATGATAAAATTGTTCAAATAACAACAAAAACAAAATAAATTAAAACCACTAACTACCAACTAGCGGTAAACTCCAAATCCACCTACCACACCAATAGTATCAAGAACAATCACTATAAATATTAGATATCCTACCTTTTCATGTGTCTCGATAGATAAAATCTAAAAAAACACTAAATTTCCCATGTAGGGGTGAGTAAAAACTCAGTGTGGTTTCCCCAATGACATCATGACTCATGCCACTATAAAAAAACTAGTTAGCACAATTTATAAAAAAATAGTTTAAAGATGATGAAATAGTTTATATCAAAATAGTAAAAAAGTTTCAAGGAAAATATTTTCCAAAGGGTAAAACATTTTTCAATTATTTTTTATACCCATAATCATATCTCCAAACACACACCCCATAGATTCCCGATTGATTTTTCTATACTAAGGTGTGGTCTATCGTCGATCCACCAAGTCATCATGGAGTGACACATACTAGGAAACCCAATGGAACATGCCACTTCCACAACATAATTTCTATTAATGAACTCACACTAACCAAGTATGAAAAATTCCATGAAACATAATTCCACATTAATTCTTTCATTCATTTAATCATTTAAAAAAAGAGTTTCCTTTCATCCAACTAAAACCAACATTTTAAAATCATTATTTTAAAATTATCACCAAATATTATTTTCTAATAAACCGTTAAAATTCCAAAATTTCATACCATAACCCATTAAAATAGGTTTTCATAAAGAATAACACAATGATTTCATGGATAGAAAAAATAAATAAAAATAAATAAAACTAATCTTTTAAGTTCTATGTCATGTGAAGAGGATAGAGAATCCACCTAACTTTCTATAGTTGGCCAAGAAAAAGAACAGTACTAGAATTCTCTAGATCTTAATTTGGACCTTTTTCACATCAATAGATCTAATCATAAATCATCAATTTTACCATCAAGTATCATAGATCTATCTATATCGGAAAATATATATAGTTCCAGGAGAGAGTAGATAAATATATTTAAGAGTAATGGTGAGGAATGATGACTTTGTGATGAATTTGGATCTTTAATGTCTATTGACTTGCTTAAAAATCATTTCCGAGTTGAAGGTGGTCAGCTCTCAAGCCTTTAGAGAAAAAAATTAAGTATACAGGTATTAGGTGGTAAAATAGGGTTTAGGGAGTAAATTAAAATTAGATCCACAAAATTTGGGATTCCAATTGTATGTCACATGGTTAGGTAACATGGCTTGGAAGAACGTGCACCAACAGGGTGATGCTATTATCTCAAGGCCACCCAAATAATGGTTAGAAAGACCATGTGCTATCCATTTTTTTCCACCTTTTCAGGTTTCTTATTTTCTCATGGGAACTCGTACTATTTTTCCAAACTATGTAGTAAGATCACACCTTCTCTAATACCCCCAAAACATGTTTTATTGTTTTCATGACACAGTTAGTGGTTTATACAAATCGTGAACCTATATAAACACCTCAAAAAGAATTATAAACCACCCAAAAATATCCTCATAATTAACCCATGTACATTAAAATCTCAAATCGTATAAATGAAGGTACATAAACCTAAAAATGGGGGTGCTACACTAGGTATCCTTTGAGTTTAAATCCATTTAAATAAGTGAGATGATTTGTCTCTTCAAACCCCATAATATATATTAATATATTAAAATATATTCCTTTATAATTTATCCAAACAAATCTATGATTTCATGGTTAAAAATATTAAATTTGACTCAATGAATTAAATTTGAGACAAACAATTGCTTATCATGTATTTCTGGTTACCTAGATACACTCGAGCTACATTGATAACATAATTTTTCTCTTAAAAATATTCGAATAGAATAATTTTGTTATCAAATTGAGACTTAATTATTATTTACTTGATATATTATTCTTCGATGAGAAAAATTTTAGAGTTTTAGAATAAAATTCAAATAAATAAAGAATTCATGATGTGTTGGAAGTGTTCCCTTTTATAAGTGATGAGAAAAGTAATTCTAGGGGTAATAATTATATTTTAATAATGGAATTCTACTATTAATCTTTAAAAGGTTAGAAAACTGGTAAATATGAATTTGAGATAGTTATTAGGCCTATATTCCTCTCCCCCACTCATTTTGGATAAATCCCGGAGTTATTTATGGATTTTTCTTTTTACCTTTTTAACTTTTACCCTCTAGTACTTTTAAAATGGTCATAAATTATAAAACTTGTTAAATAATTTTAATGATTGAAATAAAAAATTTACTCATCAAATAATTTGAACAATATAAATTAAAATTTTCAAATCATTTTATGAAATAAAATATCTAAGGATGAGAAATGATAATTTTAGAATAAGCACTCATAATGTGTAAAAAAAATTTCAGAAATAGTTTTTTTTTAGTTTAAATTTTATGTGTATGATAAAACAAATTTCTATTTCCTCCCATGATATAAAATGGTTTATTTTGAAAAAAAATAATTTTTTTTTTATTTAAAAAAAACCAAAATTTACCATAAAATATTTTATTAAAATAAAATACTAGAAACTACTTCAAAATTGGAATAAAATGTAGCTTATACTCAAAAATTAATCATAGGTATTCAAAGTTCAAATAAATATTTTAACTAATTAAATAAACAAATAAAAAATAAAATTTTCTAAAAACTTATATATCTTGCTCAAATATTTATAGTCATATATTTTAAATTTTGTATAAAATTTTTTTTTTATTCATTTGAAAATTAATAAAATAAAAAAATATTGAAAATTCACACTAAGATAATTTTTAAATACTAAATTCCAAAATGTAGTTCATTTAAAGAAATTAAAATTCTAAAATTTAACTTTAAAATGAAAATATAATATATTAAAAAAACAAGTTTTAATGAAATAGTACATTTTTAAACAATAAGTGTTCTTAATAAAAAAATTATGAATTTATAATTCATTACAATCTTTTTATTTACTTTATATTTTATTTTTATTATATTATATTAATAATATCCATTTAATATATCATGGGTCATTTTAGTTTTATTATTTTTTGTGAAACAAGCAACTGAATATAGTACTAATTTAGAGAAAAAATATAATCTAAAATATTGGGATGTTACATATTTATTATATACACAAAGATATATACACAAAATGGGCCTCCAACTTTCTATAAGACCCAAATCTCTATTCCCTAACCTGATAAACTTATTAGTTTAGTAATTCTAGGGAGGCCCCAATATGTAATCCCTACATGATCCTATATTACTGCACCATTCATGATAAAAAAAATCCCCCTAATAGTATGTAAAAATATGTGGCCAATGTCATAGTCATAAAATTAAAAACTACATGATAGTGTCCTTTCCACTTGATATTAAACTGCATAACATATTCATTTCACATGACTTTATGTTGCATCACATAAACTATGTGGTCATCGATTCTTGTCAACACAGGGTATATAGAAAGCCTCCTTGTGGTTCAATTATAAAAACACACATCTTCTATGTCCACCAAAATAGGTCTATATTACTCTTGAATCCATTAATATCTTTCCTTTCTAGGATATATTCCCCCATGTTCATACATCCCATCATTACATCATACTATGAAGGAAATCATGCCCCCTTTCCTAGAGAGTCATATTCACTCCCAGAATTATCATATCTTTCTCATTGGGAAAAATTCATATTGAGACCATCCTCTGACCAAAATGGTATACTCCCTTTGGGTGGTCACCAGATCTAAACTCATTAAGAAGTATTCCAATTGAGGTTAACCAACAAGTTTGTGAAAACATCCTATTTTTAATAATCAAAAATCATTTTAATTATGTTTTTAATGGTTTTACTATTTTATGATAACATTTTATAATATAAGGACTCTTCAAAAAAATATTAGCTAAGTGTTTAAAAGATTCTTTTTTATGAATAAATCACCAATAGACACTACCTACCATCATGAATGAGTCACTATTATAAAATATTCACCACCAAAAAAGACTCACTATCAGAGTTGAGTCACCGCCAGGAATGACTCACCACTAAAAATGTCCTACCACTAGACTTTGCCTATTATTAATTGTGAGTCATCACCAGGATGGAATTATCGTCAAAATTGACCTACTAATATATGATTCACCTATGAATAAGAGTAGTGGATAAAAATGAGTTACATTTAACATGAGTTATCATTGATCATGAGTCACCACCAGATGACCTACTGCCAGATGACCTACTTCCAAATGACCTACCATGAGCCTAGCTCACTAATGAACTGAATCACCAGCAGACATGAGTCATTTTTAACTTGTTGCACAATCACCATTCTGATAAATTTTAATTAAATTTTTTCAATGAAAATATTATTAAAGTTGTTGATAAGTATTATTTTATTATTATGCTTTATCAATTTTATGAAAACACTAAAGTCAGTATCAATTCTAAATATGATGATGTATAAGATCATGATGATTTTTCAAAAAAAAACTCTCTATTATGGAGAACTATATATTTATATAAGCCTCCATCATGCATTTTGGATGTGCTGGATGAGAAAAAATATCTATTATTTGAATAAAATAACGATCATTCCATGATATCATACATGCTATATACACACCTATACTTTGACTGTGAAAGAGAAGAACTAACATAACGTATAGATATATTCCTACAGACCAAAAAATTAACCTAATGGATCTTTGTTTTAATTCTATATTTATAGAACTGGAGCTATCACCACTCCAAGCTATATTTGAGGAGACTCAAGAATCAAGAGAACATCAGACCGAGTGGAACTGTTCTTTTCAATATCTTACTTATTTCTATTTTTTTATTAAGTATTTCATTCGAGCAGTTTTTTGTCTGTTTTTTATCAAAATTCCTTGAATCCTACACTATAGAAATAGAAAAATAGATATTATATATACTCTCTTTTAATCTATTCACCCATAGTGTTTGTGGAAAAGGTCCTTGCTTGGCCTGTGTTTGTTTTATTCTCATGATTATTGTGTAGGAGGTCCTTGCCTATTCTAGACATCTTGTACACTATTGTGTGTATAATTGATCTAGTTCATGGATCAGATTACAAATATATAATTTTCATTGGAAGAATGTGATTTTCAAGTGGAGGAGATTAGGTTTTTTCTTGAGAGTGAAGCCCTTATTTTATTCCGTTGTGTGTTTTTGTCATTATTTAAAGCGATTTAAACGCCTTTTTATTTAAACTATAAAAAAACCTTTACTTTTATAGTTAATCTTAACTAGTTTTTATATAATTATTTTTTTGTAAAAATATTTCAAATGTTAATGTAATTTTCATGTTATTTTAACTGAGCACTAAAAAATATTTGAGGAGTATTATAACATATCAAAAGATATATTAAACTATTATTTTGATTAACTGGGTGATTTTATATTAATTGGAGGATTTTATATAAACCTTCTTTAATATAAATTATTATTGGTAACTCAAGTCACACCCCACCCCCTCCCACTTGATTTACACACTCTGAACAACATTTCATATCAAATGTTTCAAAATCTTATCAACTGTGATGATAGTTCAGTTTAAATTATCCTAAATTTCGATTAGTTTTAAATTTAGTTCTTTAAATGAATAATATAAAAGATGGTTCTTCCACCAATAGACCACCCTTATCTAATGGAACGGACAATTACCAATAATGAACCAAGCTGAAAATTCACGTTGAAAACAGGGGTTCTAAAATATAGACTATTATTAAAGAAAAATATGAATTTCCTAACACTACTAAGAATATATGGGATAATACAGCTGGAATGGATTATAGAAATTGATGTAAATCCATTAATTCCATTTTTTTATCTTTAGAATATGAATAGTTTAATATAATATTTGGTTGTAAAATGTCATATGAAATTTTGGACACTTTATCCACTTCTCAATAAAAAAAGTTAGAAAGAAATGGGATTAAGTACTTATAAAATTAAATATGACATATTTAAGATGAAATATTCTGATCATATTTTTGGCATGCATTTATGGTTCAATGAGAAAATGAATGCAATAAATTCCTTGGGTAATCTACATTCTGACAAAGATCAAATCATACAACTGTTGAGGTTCTTACCTCAATGATGGAGTGGAACCATAGTTTTTTTTAGAGAATATTTTTATATAAATAATATACATATTAAGGAGTTGATTGATAAGTTAATTATGTATGAATAAGAACATAAAATGAACTTAAAAGAGGTAGATGAACTTATAAGAAAGTTTTTTGCATTCAAGTATAATAATTCAAAATTGAAGGAGAATTTTAGGGCTAAAATTTCTACTGATGAATAATATCCAACAAATCGAGATGAAGAAATGTCCCATATAGGATATGGTTTAAACAGTTTTATAAGAAGAAGAAATTATTTAGAAAACTATGATACAGGGGAAAATATGACAATAGAAACCGTTTGAAGAAATTCTGGAAGAGGGATGACACTAAAAAAGGATATATTGTGTTATGAATGTAAGAGGAAATGTCTTATCAAAGATGAATGTACAATGATGAAATATAAAAATAAGTATGATGATGAGAGTAGGAAAAGAGAAAAATATCTGAAAACCACAGAGTGCTTCTGAGCACAGCTCCAATTACTTAGACTAAACACATGAGAAAAAACATGATAGAACAAACATTTGTTTCATGACAAACACATCAGAGGTTAAAAATGTCTTTCCTACTTCTCCTACAAATATTTCAGATCATTCTGGAGAAGGGAATGATAATAGAAATATGTAAAACGATGATATTTTTTCAATATTACAGAATTATATAATACACATTCAATGAACATAATGAAAGGTATAAAATTTTAAAGAAATGACATTATTTAACTATCCATATTAAATCTGATATTTCTATAGAAAAAGAGAAGAATGATCTACTCTTAATGGAAAATACTAAATTGAAATTTTCTGATGATCAGTTAAATAAATACATTGAGATATTTAAAAATTGAATAGATACTCTCACTTGAATATTAAAAAAATATCACCTGGGTATATCACTAGTTTAGGTCATCAAACTAGTTATGGAATAATTCTAAAAAACACTTTTATTCCTAAATACAGTTCTACAAACTAATTTTTTTTTCGAATAGACCTAACAAGTTTTTTATTTCCAAATCATACAATATTACTCTTGTAAACTCATTAAAAAATATGGGTCCTTAAATATTTAATTGTTGAAATTTATAAACCCAAGAATATTTGGGTACGACAATTATTTTTGGTGAAAAACGTGTTTTGTGTGGATCTTAATTTAAGACTTCCATAAAGGTCAACAGAACCTGGATAGTGTTTGTTCTAGAAATATTAATTTATATTAGTAAAGATTTAAAAATTTGAAAGATTTTTATTGTGTAAATCTAACTTTTAGTGATGATGTTAAAAATAAAATTGTTGGCCTTATCCAAATTGATAACTATAACTAAGTTTAAATTTTTTATGTATTGTTTTTTTGATGGTTTAAAATATAATCGTCTTAATATACTACATCTATGTGCTTGTGGTTTTCAGTTTAAATTGGAAAATAATTCATGCAAATGTTTAATTTTAAAAATTATTGAATATTTACTTCTTTGAGAAATGAAAATGTTTATGCTATAATTTTAGAATATTTATTATCTAAAAATGTTTCTTTTCTAAGTTCCTTTAATAAGTAATTTTTTTTTTCATTAGAGACTAGGCTACTATAACATTTACTCACATAGGAAGCTAACTAGGAGCTGGTTGGTTAAATATCTACCTAAAATATAATTCCCAAATTATAAAGACTGTAACCCCATCCAAAAAGGGAAACAATAAAAAATATGTTCCAAATCAAAGAAATAAGTCTCAACCTCTCAACACCCAGAGTTAGTTTACATGGATTTTTTTTGGCTATCAAAAGTTTCTAGTTTTAGTGGGAAGGACTATGTATATGTACAAGTAGATGAATTTTCTATATATACATAGATAATATTTTTATCTCACAAAAGAGAATCCTACTCTTAAATTTCCAATATTGATAAATCTATAGAAAAGGATAGAGTACTTATGATCAAAACCATAATAATTGATCATGGTTTTGAGTTTGAAAATAAATATGTTGAATATGTTTTCTCAAAATGTGATTATAATCACAAATTTTCTTCTCCTAGGTCCCCATAGTAGAATGGAGTTTTAGAAATAATAAATAGGACACTTCAAGAAATTTCTAGGACTATGCTTAATGAATATAAACTACCTATTTCCTTTTGGGAAGAGGTTATGATTATAGTCGGTTATATAATTAATAGATTTTTAATTGGACCTATCTTTAAAAAAACCCTAAGAACAACGGAATAATTAAAATTATACGTTTACTTAAATTAGAGTTTTTGGTTCAAAAGTATTCATTTACAACACTAAGGTTAATCATGAAAAAACATCTTCCAAGATCAATGAAGTAATATTCCATTCTTATTCATCGAGTAGTAAATCATATGGAGTGTTTAATAAAAGAAACCAAACTATAGAAGAGTTATTTCATATCAATTTTGGAGAAATAATTTCACATCATCCAAAAAGCACTTTATAAAAACATGATGATTACAAATCAAATTTTTACATTATTTCTAAATCTTCTCACACTTCTATGAAACAGGCAGAAAAATCATCCATTTCTGAGTCATTGTCTCTACCTGAGACTTAACCTGTAGATGACCATGAGTTGACGAGTCCAACATTTTGTAAAGCTGTTTGGACTCTTAAATACCATTCTCTATATGTCTTTGTATGATACCTAGGTAGAGGTAAAAATACTAGAGCTTCTCCTATAAATCAGGTTGGACATCCATCATTCTTATCACATCTTGAACCTAAGAACATCAATGAAACAATTAATAATGATTTTTGGATAATGTCTAAGCAAGAAAAAAATCAATTTTTAAAAAATATTATTCTAGAAATTGTAGATAGACCTAAATAAAACATTACTATTAGCACTAAATGAGTGTTTATAAATAGGGTTGATAAATTTTTTAATATAGTAACAAAAAATGCTATGTTGGTTTAACAAGCCTATAGTCAAAAAATGGTATATACTATGAGGAAACATTTGAACCTATATCCATGATTAAATAATTTATAATATTTCACACCTATGCAGCTCATTTTGATATCAAACTATATCAAATTTATTCCAAAAGTGAACTCTTACATGGGTATATAGTTGAGGCTGTTTTTTTAATAACACCCCAGTTTTTAAAATTCTCATTTACTAAATAATGTCCTAGAATTAACAAAAGATTTAGTTCAAAAAAGGATCCTAGATCTCGGTATGATAGGATCATCAATTTTTTATTTCTAAAGGTTTTTCAAAAGGTATATATTATACTACTCTTTTTAAAAAAATAATTTCAAAATATGTTTTAGTATTTCAAATCTATGAAGATGGTATTATCTTTGGATCTTCTAAAAATTATTTTTGTACTAATTTTCCAAATATTTTGTAAAATAAATTTGAAATGAGTTTAATGGGGGATCTAAAATTCTATCATGGTATTTGTATTTTTAAAAATAAATAAGTAATTATTTTAAATAAAATTAATTACACCAAATATCTTCTAAAACATTTTGGTTTGGAAAGAACTGAAAGAACTAACACTACCATTAGTACAACTTGAATTTTGGATCTTGATAAAGCTGGGAATCTAGTGGATGAAACTAGTTACAAAGGTGTGATTTTAAGTCTTATATACTTAACTTCTATTCTACTATAAGTTATATTTATTATGAGTATGTGTGCTCATATTGAAGCAAACACAAAAGAAACACATTTACATACATTCAAAATAATTTTTGAATACCTCTAATATTCAACCAATTCTGTGTTATTCTATCTTACATGATAGTAAATTGACTTAGTGAGTTATTCAGCAACTGATTTTTGTGGCAAAACATTAGATAGAAAAATGAACCTATGAAACATGTCATATTTTGGGAAATCCTCTAGTATCTTATTATAGTAAGATGAAAACTTTGGTTTCACTATCTACTGATGAAGCTGAATACATTGGTGCAAATAGTTGTTGTGTTCAAACATTGTGGTCGAAAGACACTATATTAGACTATGGATCTCAATTCATTTATTTTACTATAAATTTTAACTACACATGTGTGAGAAATGTCTCCAATAATCGTGTATATCACTCTATAACAAAGAAAATTGATGTAGGACATCACTTTTGGATAGACCATTTTCAAACAGGGGATATAACTCTTGTAATCATATGAAATGAACTTTATCTTGATGTTATCTTTTCTAATCCATTGAATTATGAGATGTTAAACTACAATAAACATGAATTAGGAGGGATAAATTTTGGATAGTATTTAATTTTGGGAACCCTTAATTATAAATTTTCCACCATTCGAAATAACACATTGTTTAAAATTACCCACCATTGGAAATTAGCCATCTTTGGAAATTACCAAGATTTGGAAATTACCCACCACTAGAAATTAACCATGATTGGAAATCACCCACCATTGTATATTACCAAATATTGGAAATTACACATCATTAGAAGTTACTCATTGTTGGAATAACCACCCATCAGATCTACCCACCGTGGGAAATGACCTAATGTTGTTAATATTATTTATCCATGTTTAAATTTTTTATTTAATTTAATTTCTTTTTGATTTCGGATTTTAAATCCCTAAAAGAAATAATTTGGGACCTTTTTCTAATTTTGAAACACTCTCACCCCCATACAATTTCATTTCCAACTTCTCTATAACAATTTCTCTTTTGACTATTTTCATTATCTTACACTCAACTGAACCTTGGACGTAGTTGATATATTTAGAGTGAAGCGAGCTACTGAGTCAACTCTTATGGTGTCAAAAACATCAAATAAGTCTATATGACATTTTAGCACACCTATTATCAACCCATGGAACATGAAACTAATGAATCATATAGTAGTTTCTATGAAAGAGATAAATTCATAATGGTTGTTCTACAGAAATTCTATAGCGCACAAGGTAATATAGTACCGGGGATGTATGAACTAGTTCTCATGTAATGAGAGACCATTCTATCCTAGGATATTACAAAAATATTATCAATATGTTGAGTTTATATATTGGGAAAATAAGGATCGTATAAAATGTGTGATACATGAAAGAAATAGTATTATCTTCAAAACAGAGGATCAAATGCATTAAAGTACCTCATGAAGGAGTTCCAAATGGATATCAAGGGTTTATTACCAATGAAATATATAAATTTTTGTGTAAAACTCCTTTGAAGGGCTTACAAACTAAGCTAACTTAAGATGACTTGATGTGTTAGAGTTGGATGGTGCATGAAAATTTCTTTTTAAGTTCATACAACACATGTTATGTGTGAGAAAAAGAGACATCAGCAGATGAGATATCAGGATGTATATTTTCTATGAATTATTAATCATGGAGAAAAAATCAATATTTTTTGATATATTATGGATCATACGATTGATATGTGCAAAAATTATTCCAGCTCAAACTCCCTAGGGTATCCTAAGTATATTTCAGACATGATTGAGGCCACATGGTTAGATGATTAGGTTGAAGAGTATGTTTTGAAGAGTGGAGGATTCTACATTACTAAAGTAATATTTAAAATAATGAAGGTAAATTAGAACTCATGGATGTGGAAAATAGTTAATGATGATGATAAAATATATTAGTATTTTAATACTAAGGATCACCCTTCCTATTAAAAGGATATTTTTGATCCTGTATTGGATCCATATTATGTATTGTTGTACTCAGATGAAGATCAAAAAGAAGAATATGAGTATGTCACACTTGGTGATGAGGAGGACTTATCTTTTGAGGAGGGTGGTGACCCAGATATACCTAAGATCCAAGTGTTGTCTTGTTGTATATCTTTTCCTCCATGATCTAGGCCTGTTAGAGAAATTATTCTAAGTGAAGGTGACAAAGAATAAATAGAATAATCGAGACAAGAATAATTTAAGAGTTCATCAAAATCTTATAAGTATGTTAATGATTCCTTTTATAATGCAAGTGATAGTGATGAAAATGTAAATGAAAAGGGAAGTGATGTAATTCATTAAAATAGATATGATAATGATGGAGGAGATGGAAATGATAAAAATTATGGATATAATGATTATGATGGAAGTAAATATAGATAATAATATGATGGTCTGGATAATCAGGAGATGATATAGACAAATCTTCCTTCTCTAATTGTATCTTCTTCTACCATGTCTAAGGAGAGACCATGTTTGGTAAAATTTACTAATGAAGATATGATATATGAGATGAGGGAAGCTATTGAGGGTTAGGCAACCCCTGGTTTTGTTAGTCATTGAGTTAATTCTGTAGTCGATGAACGAATTGATTTGAATTCTTCCATGATAGATCTATTAACTGTTGAATAATGGTAATGATTCCTAGGTTTTGTGATTCTTGTCTTGGATTATTCCAATTAAGATGTTGATGAGAGCATTCCACCAAAGAATGGTGGATCAAAATCCATTTTTGAGATGAGGTATATCTTATGGGATCTATGGTTGATTATATTTATGCTACATGAGTTCTTTAGAGTTTTTCTTTAGATGTGTCCTCCAGACCTGAGCTAGTAGATCTTGTTACGCCACCTAATGAGAGAGAAGTTGCATCCCTTCCTATTAACCTACCCTTTGTTCCTATTTATTATTTTTCTAGAGTTTATGTGAAGTCTTTAAAAGAGAATCTATTTTTTATTTTGGAAATATTATGAGGAGTCAAGCTCCTCAAGTCACATAACTTAGTTAGAGTTATTCAAGAATCTTGTTTGAACTTGTTTTATGACACATCTGACCAAAAAATATTCAATATATTTAGGAGGTTGAGATTGAGAATAATAGTCTTTCTAGTGAGATGGAGGCCTTGAGGTCCATGGTGGATGTGATGATAACCTCTTTTTCTACCAGTATGAATGATTTTTCAGAGAAATTGGATAACATGCCTCATGTGTCTTTTATGATAGGTACTCCACCCACCTCTCCTTTAATGGATATAGAATTGATTTGGTCAGCTTCTTGGGAGGAACAAAATTATATTTTATAAGATGTAAATGATCTATCTTATGAGAGTTTGAGGAATATTAGGCACAATAGTGACCATGATTATTAGATTATAAGGGAATTACCAAATGAAGTTAGATTTGATTTAGAAACAATTAACAAGGAAATTAAGCGTCACCTCATAATGATTTACACCAAGAATGATTTTAACTCCCCCTTCAAGTTTCTTACTAATATCCTTGAATGGCACTTGTTATAGAAGCCTTCAAGGAGAAATGAAATCTCTTAAAGGTGATGAATTCAGTGATTAAGTTTTTTACGGTGGAAAAGAATGATTTATTTTATTCCAAGTAGAAATGAGGAAATATTATCATGGACTTCATCAATATGATGATGCCTTTTCCCCATATCTCCATTATGGTAGTTATAACTCATGATTTCATTATTGTAAGTACTTATTTATCTCTTATAGCCACTATCGTAGAGTATCTAAGTCCATATATTGTTAGGGAACCAAATTCTTCTTTTCCAATTCAATATTAGCCTCTCATTATATCTCTAGGGGAAGCAGTATAACATATTCATATAGTGATTATTAGAGAGATTCCCTCTTCTATCTCATTTCCAATATCTACTACCTCTTTCCATATAGACACTGTATTAGTTAACTCCACCTCGACGTTTTTATCTTAACCTATAATAAGGTAAAGTCACATGTTGAACCTAATACCTATGAATAGATTGTTTCTAATTTGATTTTTTTCTTTCATAGGGACATCTATGTAATTTTTTGTATTCTTATTATTCAATGTAATACAATTAGTTTTTTAATTCATGAATTGTCTCTTATTATTCATCTTTTTCCACTTATAATTTCTTATTTCTTCTCTTTTACATTTTTTTAATCCCAAAAGGCGGAGAGAAAATATTTAATTTATTTCAGATGAGAAAATATGAGCATTTTATTTTTTATTTATGTTATTCTTTGATACCATATCATTGATATAATTTTTTTGTTTATATTCTACTTTAAATTTCACATTTATAGTAAAATTCTTACACTAGAATTATAAAATTTTGAGGAGATACCTTTACTTTTTCAAATACCTATATTTCATGAAAAAGATGGTTTTATAATCTATTTATAAAAGGCCCAGATTTTTTATCATCAAAAAGGGGGAAATTATTAGCACCTTATTGTTTTAATAATTAAAAATCATATTAATTTTTTAGTGGTTATATTATTTTATGATAGCATCTTATACTATTATTTAGTTTTAATAAATATATTATATGTGTTTAAAAGATTCACTATTAAAAATGAATCACCACTAGACTCTAACTACAATGAGGAATGAGTCATTGTTAGAAAAATATAACCACAAAAAGAGACTCACCTATAGACTTGAGAGGCCTATGAAGGAACCCAAAACACTCTGAGAGGGGAGGGGTGAATCAATGTGTCAAATTTTTCTTTTAAGGTGATGGATCTTGTCCCCAAATTGGTATGAACTTATTAAATATATCTATTGGTAATGTGTAGTAATTAAAACATTCACCTGCAGAAGGACCAAACAACAATTTTACTTGGTTCACAAATAAGGTAAAGTCCAAGGATCATACACCGACAGGTTTTCATTCATAAAAAAGTACACTAATCATCACTAGTTTTTTTTTCTAAAAATGTTTCGCATAGTCACTTTCTTCAACCTTAAACACCTTCTTTGGCATGTACTATAGGATCACATGACTTGAAACCCCCCTAATCAAACCAATGTGGAATGATAACAAACACAAACCACAGTTTATTTCTAACAAAGAACAACCTTGGTTCCAAACGCCTCTAAGAATGACTCACCACTAGAAATAGCTTATTGTCAAACATTACCTACCATTGAGTATCATTCACCAAAGGACTTGCCCTTCTGTTAGATATGAACTGCCGTGAGATGGGTCACTGCTTAAAATTTATTTCAACTAAAAATGAGTTAGCGATGAACATGAGTCACCATTGAACATGAGTCAGTACCAGATGACCTACCTCTAGATGATCTATTTCTAGAGGACCAACTATAAACCTGAGTTACCATTATCCTAACTCACCACCTAACACAAGCCAGCGTCAGCTTGTGCTACAATTTCTATTCTGAAAATTTTGAATTAAATACTCTTATTGGATATATTATTAATGTTAATAAGAAGGATTAGTTAATTATTATTATTTAAATATGGTATGAAAACATTAAATTCAATGTTATACCTCAGTACAAGGATATAGAGGATCATGATTATTATTCTTCAATCAAAATATACATCATGCAGTATAATATATTCAGAGAATTCACTCTCGTGAATGTGCATTATTCAGGATGGGATAAAACATCTATACTCAGAATAAAAGAAGAATCATTGCATGAGAACTAACATACTTCATACTTACATACACTTCCGATATGAAATATTGTAACTTATATAACATTTAGATCCATTATTATAGGCTTAAAAAGAGTTCGTTATAACGTTCTATATTACAACTATTTTCATAGAAACATCATGATCACCCCTCCAAGCTATATTTAAAGATACTCAATAACACATAGAACATCAAATTGTGCAGAACTATTATTTACAACATCTTACTAATTCTTCTTTATATATATTTTTAATTTCATTCAAGAAGTGTGTTTTTTGTTTTTTTATCATCACACACTATATCTTTCCTTAAAACAAGAGAATACTAGATATTCTATCCACACTCTTTTCATTTTTTCGTCAACGGAATTTGGGGAAGAGGCCCTTATGTGAACTATGTTTTTTTATTCCCACAGTTATTTTGGAAGAGGTATTTACATGGCATGGAGAGCTTGTATTCTATTTATTTTATACATGATTTGGGTTGGGGATTATATTATATTTATATAATATTCTTTTGCGATAGGTGATTTATAATTGAAGGGTTTTAGGTATCATCTTATGATATAACCCATTGTTTTATTATTTCTATGTTAATTTTTTTGTTTTATTCTTTAAAAATCCTTAAATACCTTTTCATTTAACTGTAAACAAAACATTTTACTTTAATAGTCAATCTTAACCACTGTTTATATAAGTATTTGATTACTTAAATTTATTTCAATGCATAATTAAATTATCAGTTTATATTAACTATGAACTAAAAATATTTGAGGAATATTTTAAAAGATAATAATTATATTAAAATACTCTTTTGATTAACTATGTGATTTTATTTTAATTGTGAGATTTTATTTGAAATTGTTTTTAATATAAATTTTTATTGAGAACTCAATTCACCCCCATCATGAGTTACTCACTCATACCAACTAAGGGAAAAAATGTGTTTGTCCTAGGTTAATCATAACTAGGAACCTTTCACAAAATCATTATTATCATGTGACATTAAACCAAATGGCTCAGTTTTTTTCACATGACTTTAAAATGTCTGATTTTTTCCATTAATTAACTCCAAACTACATGGATTTTAATTGATTTCCTAAGGATATGTAGGAATCCCTTATCATGGGCCTAATATAAAAACCACCAAACACCTCATTCATTCTTGTATGGAAATAATCTCATGAGTTCCCAACTGTGCAACTTTATATCATAGTCCCTTAAAACTGTACACTAATACAAGTAAAGAAAAATTATGGAGAACCATTAATATGATAGATTTTCACATTGATATATGTTAACAATTAAGTATTGTCACATGGGTAACTGGCCCCACATTGGAACTTGGTAAGGATTCATGAAAACATCTTAAATCTAGAAGAAGTCTAAGAGTAGGGGAAAATCCCCACAAAAAAGGATAGATGGACCTAAACTCCCACCCACTCAATCAACATTCATTCTAAATAACCATGGAAAAATACCCCAGTGACCCATACCTTTATAATGTGGGTCTTTTATTATGTTCATAGAGAACTTTCATGGATGTGGGGGTGTGTCATAGTTTCCTATCAGAAATAACTGACAAGGACAGGGTATAGGAAACATCAAACGAGGAATATAACATAAAAAACATGTGACATGGGAATGAATCCCCTTTTTTATTTTTCCATACTGAATCGATTATATATCATATCAATTTATGTGCCTCTGTGTAATTCCTGAATCCTATTAGATATATCATGATGGATGATGATACTAATAATATAGGATTCTCTACCCAATTACATCTTGCAAGATGAGTAAATAAACGAGTCTTTAACTGACTATAATACTGGAATGTCATTTCAAATAATTAATATTTCATAGACATATACTATTATGAGAACTACCACACTCCCACTAAACATCTTGTGAATTCATAGGTCGTAACTGTAATTAATGAAATGAAATTATTTTATAGCTTAATTAAACCAATATTCCTAGACCTTCATGCATTCCCCAATCCTTAAATGGATCTCTCTTACTTTTATACCTTATTTGAATTAACTTGGGTCAAAAACCCTTCTAGTTTTGTCATATTGATCTCATTTTAAAGAATCTCTTTAAGTAAATTGATTTAGGAATTCATCTTCCCAGTCCTATAATCATAAGAAAAATTATAAATTATAATTATGATGAATTTAAACATGTAAACCAGAGAAAGGTTTTCTCATAATCAAATAATTTAAACTTTTTAAATCATCCAACCTCTATTAATGATTTTTAGGTACTCAATTTACATTCCATATATAGTTTTATCATGAATACTCATTTCCACCAAACAGGGTTTATATTAACTAGTGGATCCTCCGAAATACATACATGGTTTTGATACATGGAATATAGCCCAAAATTTATTTCCTTTTTATAGCCTACATATTTGGAATTTTTATTACCTCCATATAATAAAGTGGGTCATAATTTTCAATAAATAATGATTTTCCATCCTTAGTAACTAGAAAAAATATATTTTTATGGTTCCCTAACCTCTATAGTTCACCTATATGGTACTTGTGTTTTAGGAAGAATATATTCAATGGGGATCACTGGAATATGTTCATTGAACAACACTTGTGTATATTCATCATGAACTTCATTGAATACAATACTAATCCCATTATCCAATTTGAGGACGTTCTTTCTATTTGTAAATATAGAATATCGTACAATGATTGCCTTGTTTTTAGAGGGGTTTTATATGTATTATCCACTTGTTTCCTTGGGATACCTTATAAAGATACACATTGTTTCATGAGGTGGTATTTTATTGAAATATGTTTCCCTATAAAATTACTAGTATCCTCATAGATGAATTTTTAACAACACATATTTTCATAAATAAATTCACTCATATAGTATCCCATTTTTTTATTTTTTTTGTTACTTGTTTTAGTGTATTTTCCAAACTATGTCATGAATATCCCCAAAAGGATAATGGAATATCTACATAACTCGTCATTGACCTCGCCATGTCAAGTATGGTATAGTTCCTCCTTTCACAAACACTATAACACTTTGTTTTATAAGATGGAGTGACTTGATATATAATCCCATGCTACCATATAAATTTTATGAATACTAGCTTAAGATACTCACCACATCAATAAAATCAAAACTTATTTTCCAATAGTATCTTCTACTTCGTTATTGAATTCATTTAATTTCTTAAAGGACATGTATAGAAACATAATTTACTAGACACATCCATATCTAATTATGTCACCATTAAAAGAAATGATGCAAGAATATCACCCACTATCTTCAATCGGAAATGGTCTACACACATCAATCTATACCAAATATAAAAACTCAGCGGCCATTTAACCATGACCACCAAATGGTGGTTTTTTCATATAAATTTATAAACATGTTTGATATATATCAAGTTTTTCAGATAAAATGAGTCTAAATAAGAATCTTGAATGACCTTTTTCAAGCGATTATTGTTTATATAACCAATATGGTGGTGCCCTAATTGGGTCTAATATGAGTCTTGTGAATCCGGTTATTTATCAGTTATCAATGAATTGGTTTCATAATCTAATACATAAATCCCATTATACAAATTTTCTATACTATAAAAAATGATGGAATTATAAAATAAATAGCCTTTATTCCAATATTTTAAAATACAACCCATTTGTATCTGGGAAGGATACAAAAAATATTTTTTTGGAAACTATATTTAATTAATAATATTTTAATTCTAGTATAATCCCTGATTTAAATATAATATGGTAGTATTCAATATCCAAGGAAAAAAACATGCTTCATTGGCTTCTTAAAGGTCCACTCCTCCCCTATAAATTTTCCAGAATCTAATTTATTCTAATATTTGGAAACATATGTGATCATAACTTGTTGTATATAATTCCCAATTTCTATATATAAGAAGATTACACTCAATAAAATTTTTTCCTAAAGCTTCCTCATGATTCTTTAACTGGGTGGGCTTCTTCTAGAGTCCCATCATTCTATATACAAAGCATACTACTATATTTTCTGTTTCCTATCTTTGGATATTCTTTTTTTATGGATACTGCTTTGGATCCTTTGACATTTATTGAGTCTTGTGACCCATTTACTTGTTCATAATTTTAACCACCATAAGGATATAATTTTTCTCATGCCTCATGTCCTTATTAACATGTAAAATTAAATTAAAAAGTTTTAAAAAGGGAATTATTTAAATTTCCCATATTATAATTAAAAATGAAACTAGAGAAACTCTTCGGTAGTGTTCATAAAATGACATCTGTGTGAAAATAATTAGGGATCTTAAATCCCAATATGTCTAAGATCTCTATATATACAATAAACATGATAAAAAGACTCCCAATTGATATTGACTATCTAATAATTCATGTGAATAATAAATTTCATATCTTATGTCTCTATTTTCTAGAAATATATTGAAAAATATCAAAAATGTAAGAACTTTTATTTTTAATGAGGTATTAAGTATTTTAATTTACATTATGTTTCTTTATTTTTATATTTATGAGAGTTCCTAGTGGGTTCAAAAAAAGACAGGGGTGTTTGAGCATTATATAAGGCCCAGATCCTGATATTTTGGAGGAGGTAGTTGTGGTACATAGATAGTAGAAATGGTGTTTTACAGGACACACAATTTAAGAAAACCACACGGGGTTTCCTAGGGTACTTTATGGGGCTTAACGGTTTTCCCTAACCCTAAAAGTCAAATCGAACACTCCTGTGTGTGTTGCATAACAATTAACAGTGGTTTTTTTATGGGTTGCGTGTGGTTATTCAAACAGTGTGTCAGCCCATGCGATAGGTCTCTTGAGGCAATAGAGTGTGCACAGTTGGCACACGTTATGGGAAACTATGAAGCCAAATCATGAAACCATTTATTCATGGTTAAAAAACAAGTTTTTATTTAAGGGATTTAAATGTATATACCAATGTTAATTATCTTCTAGGGGATAGATTCTTATCCCATTTGAGAGCTTCCTCGATCCTTTGAGCTATAATGTGATCCTATTTAACCATCAAATGTCTAATTCGACTGTTTCCATTTTTTGGATAGGCATTAGAGAGTTATCCATTCCTTATACTCCTTTCTTCATTTTTATTTCGATCAAAAGTGCTTTGTGCAAGCAAATATGCCTTATTTCCATGGTTTTCATCCATTCTTTCATTCTCTTCTAATCTAGACTGAATCAAAGGATGAGATTAAATGATTTTTCTTTCATGGGTTTAAGGTCAGTGGCCTCTACCCTTTACCTAAATTTTTTAATATTCATACCTTGTTTCCATTATTCTTCATTCTACAAATTCCAGGCCTTTCTTACTAATATAATAAAACATTGAGTTAAATGTTAAATTCAAGTTTAATAAATTTCATGGAACCTTTATATAATGTTTTAGGTTTTCAACTGCAACCCAAACCACCGATGGGGTTGTTTTGTTCTTTTTATATGAATATTCAGCCCTTGGGTGTATTTATTTTTCCTTACTTTATTGGGAATTGAGAATGTTAATAAATTTGTTTGTTAAAGGCTGAATGCACATTTAGGCACCCTTTCATTTTTATATAAAATGTATGAAATGGAAAATACCTTGTCTTGTATATGATTATTAACGGATTAATAAAATTATTAATGCAATGTTTTATATTTTGGTAAACGAATTGGTTACAATGATAATGGCATCAATAAAATACCACTGATGATGTACTTTGATTCCATGGGAATCTATAATTCATGAATCATTCTTATTAGGATGCCATGGACATTTCTACCCCTTGAATCTAGTGATATATTAGGATTCCTTAGAGATTTTTACTCTGTGGATCTGATGACTTATTAGGATTCCTTGAACATTTTTACTCCTTGGATCTGAGGAACTATTAGGATGCCTTAGACATTTCTACTCCTTGGATATGATGACTTGTTAGGATGCATTAAAATTATCTAATATTTAGATCCAATGAACTATTAATATTCCTTGTACATTTATATTCATTCAATTTGAGGACTTGTATATTTCTTCACATTAGATTCAGAATAATTAGCTTATTTGGATGCCTTGGACATTTCTTCCCCTTATATCAAGTTTACCTGATCTGTCTTTCTTGGATGCCTTAGATATTTATACTCCTTGGATCCTAGCCCATGTTGGCCTGATATTTGATTACATATAATAGGATGTGGATGATTTTTACCATGAATTATAAATAGACCTTTTGATATGGTTTCTTCATCATAGTGATCCCTGGTCCACTGGAAAAACAATTCTTTACAATTATTAAATTAATCTTATTATATATAAACACTCATTTATCTTTTATACATATAATTGACTTTTTATACACACCATTTGTGGTGGATTTTTAAGTGTTTTTGTAACATCTCGGGTCTAGGTTCCACCCAAAGGTGCCTCAAACCTAGTTGGTCATATAACCTCAAGTGCATTTCCCCAAAATCCAAAGGTTTTCTACTAGAAGTGAGGGCCAAGGTAAGATAATGAGGAAACTATGAAAAAATTGATAGATTATACATATCCGAAAACAAGTAGTAAACAATTTCGGAAGTGGTAGTACCACACAACAAAAGTAAATAACAGAAGACTGATTGTAATAAAAATAATCGAGCATATATATAAATGATGCATGTCACATATATCTAGGAAAGTATCCAAACAAGTAAAAATGGTGTAAATACAGTACCAAATAAAAATTTTAGATAATCAATTAAACTCCAACAAAATCACAAACCCCATCTTGGTTCTATTATCTCCAACTCCAACAACAATCAAGTACCAGATGAAGGGTGATTTCCCCTATCTATATATGCAATCATATAATTTGTTTGGGTCTAAAAGAATAACCCAAACAGGGTGTGAGATTAATCCTAGTAGGAAACCACTAAGATATCCGTGACTAACTATCTTCTATTATATATATAGAAGGTAATATGAAATAATAGATCAAAAAACTAGAAAGGACTCAAAAGTAAACAATCCTACAGTTTCCAATTACATTAATTTACATTTAATATTCAATCTGTTGAATCATGAAATCTTATAATCTGGCATAATCTTTATATCCCCTATGTAATTAACAAAATAGATGTCTTAGAAGACCATAAATCAATCCAGTAATACTAAATCCAATAATTTGCATTGGCTTGGAAGACTCATCATAATCATTTAATTATTCATAAACTATCCTATGGGAATTTCTCACAGTCTATCCCCACTGGTATAACCTATCATCAAATCATTAAATAATTACCCTCTGGGAAGATCTCATGGCCTGTCATCCTTTCTAAAACATAATATAGATCAATTAAAAATGACCAACTGTGCATCTCTCACAGTCAATACCCCTAGGTCAGCATAGCATAAATCAATTCATTAAATAATGACCCTATGAGAATGCTCTCGTGGTCTATTCCCTTCTACTCAAACATCTACACTAAGGCTATCTGTTTACTATGTAAATAATATATAAGTCTCCTTAGTATTCTTGATCCATTTCACTTACGACCCATTGGAAAAAATGTGTGCATATTTTATGAAATCAACTCATGTAATCTAAAAGTAATACATGGTTAAACACTCACAATGCATATCACAGGCATTTCATATATTCAACTACTCTATCTAGACAATAAAAGGCATGTAAAACATGGAAATCCTAATAGTAATCCTACACCAAATTTCCATAATTAACCAGACATGGGAAACACGCCCATGGGGTGTCTCAAAAACAAGGTATCCCACCTTACGTATAAGAAACTTCCCTTTATCAACTAAATAACTCATAGTAGGTGATAAATAGGGTTAAATTCCAAATCAATCAACACCCCAAACGTGGGTTTGTTGAACTTTAAGCATATATAAACCAAGAAAACAAAAAATAAAGGCACAAACCACCTACCTTGATGTTTTACGTTCGATATACTTGAATTTAGGCACTTCAATCAGAAAAGATCGATGTAGATCTACAAAAAGATGAAAAAATATCAACCTTAATTAACTCAAAAGATATGATTAATCAGGAATAAAGGTTTTAGTGGGTTCAAGAACTCATCGGCAAGATTCCAATGCATTTGACGGTGTCTCAATCATACATTGGACTGAGAATCAAGAGGGGTTTAAAGTTAATTAGTTGTTCTGTCACTCTCCTGTACGAACCAAAAGAAGGAGACGATGGTTTCAGACATGAGATGCAACCCCTTCTAATATATCAAATAAAAAAACTGCATGGAATTTTCATTTAATTTATACATTGTGAAGTACCTTTAATCGGCCCCTGACTTAAGCAGTATGCCAGGTCCCCACACGGCCTTGTACTTGGTCGTTAGATGACAAAAACATGGTTTTATGCAGTAAGATAGGTACACTATATGTACATAGAAGTGCATGGAGTTTAATTAGAAAATACCCTCTTCTTCCTTTTCCTCAAAAACAACCTGAAGACAATATCCTTACTGGAAAGTGAAATCTGGGTTCTTAAAAAATTCCCACTTAAAGCAATTCATCCCCGAATTTCTCTTCCAATGGTGGTAAAGAAGAAAATATAAACAACTCTAGCCATTGTGATCGCATATTGGACTCCCTCTCACAAGTCTCATCCTACACTCATCCAAGCTACCATAGCACATGTACTGGAGGCATATACTGTCTACGGAGAACCCTTGTGTTGTGATCCAAAATTGGAATACGGTGATTCTATAAGGATGAATCCACCTCCAACTCAACCTCATTAGGTTTAAAAACATGTGATCGGTCTAATATGTAACAACATAGCAGAGAAACATGAAAGAATTCATGGATATCCTAGTATCTCTAAGTTAACTACAGCCAATAAGAAACTGAACAGAATTTTCCCAAAACTGAAAATAGCCTGATGTATCTTTTTGAAAGAATCCTTGTCTCCTAATCCCCCTATGTCCCAACCTTGGTGTGAAATGTAGGAAAACCTTATCTCTGACCACAAACTCCAGAGGTTATCTCCATCGATCAACAAAATATTTATTCCCAGACTATCCAAGATCCACCCTCTTCTGAATCAACTCTAACTGCTTAGTGGTCTCTTTGACAAGATGAGGTCCCAGCATATTTGTGTCTCCTGCCTCCAGTCAACATAGGGGTGATCGGCATGGCCTACCATATAAATACTTTTAATGTTCCATCTGAATCAGTTCCTGAAAACAACTATTGTTAGAAAACTCTACTATGTGTATTTGTCTCTCTCAAGATGCCCTGAAATCTAGGACGGATGGTCAAAGCATTTCCTCCAAACACTAAATCTTGTGCTCGGACAGGCCATCTGTTTGGGGATGGTATGTTGTACTCTAAAGAACATGTGTACCCAGAGACCTATATCGTCACTTCCAGACACAAGAAGTAAACTAGGAATCCCAATCTAATACGATAGAGTGTGAAACCCCATGAAAACATTCTACCACCTAGATGTACAAATTTCCAAATTCATCAACACTGAAGGTTTCCATCATTGACAAGAAATTTGGAAAACTCATGAGCCTGTAAACAACAATGCATACAACATCACTTCCTCAAGGTGACCATGGTAAACCTTCCACGAAATCAATTGTGACGTCATTCCACTTCTACATGGGAATGGGTAACTATTTTAATATCCCTGCTAGTCACTGATGCTCCACCTTTACCTATTGGAAAGTGGAACATCTCATAAAAACCCATATGCATCCATCTTCAAACCTTGCCACCAATATAGACAACGTAGATCTTGATAAATCATGGCGACACCAAGATAAAATTCCCATACGAAGGCATGAAAATCTTAAAACAACTTCTCATGTATATCTTCAAGAATCCATATGCATCCATGAAAATGAAAAACCCATCCTCACCTAGGGTCCACCCAGGAGTGGGGTCCTCACCTGACACCCCCCTAGGACTATGACTTTGGAATCTGATAGCCTCCTCGTCCACACTTGATCCAGTATAGTTGAGGTAAAATCTATAGAATAAAGAAATGTCTCCCATTGTTTGTTGTGTACCTCCAAATGCATCTCAGAAAACTTAGCCATAAGATGCCACTCATTATTGGCCTCTTGAACTTCCTGTATCCCAGTCCTCCTGCTCAATGCATCAGCCACTATGTTGCCTTTTCTAGGCATGTAGACAAACTCAAAGTCAAAAGACTAAAGGTAATCAACCCTACTTTGTTGTATCAAATTAATATCACTCTACGTAAAGATATACTTGAGGTTTTTATGTTAAGTTTATACCTAAAAATGATCTCCCAAAAGATAGTGTCACCAATAACACAAAGCATGAAAATCTGCATCAAACTCAAGATCTTGTGTCTAGTAATTCATCTCATCTGGCCACAAATATCGAGATACGTATGCAATGAATTCTTCCACCTACATAACCACTTCTCCCAGCCCGATACATGATGCATCGTAGTATATAATGTAACTCTTTCCAGACTCTGGAAAAATTAGGATCAATTCTGAATTCAATCTCCCCTTCATCTCCTGAAATTCTGAATCAAAATTTTGGAATAATGTTACTATAGTAACCTTCCATCCTAAGAAAGCTCCTTTCCTCAAAAACATTCTTCGGCTGATCCTAGAAAAATACCGCTCTCACCTTATCTAGGTCAATTGATACTCCATTTTTTGAGGTGACATAACCAAAGAAGTGAATCTTGTCCATCCAAAATTAGAACTTTTAGATCTTATCATATAATTTATTCTCTCTCAGTGAACTCAATATGTTAAGATGGATGGCATGGTCATGTTGATTGTGAGAGTACACCAAGATAACTTCCAAAAAGACTACCAAAGAAGAATTCAAATAAGGATGGAACAATCAGTTCATTAGTTCCAAGAAAATTACAGGCCTGTTTGTGAGACCAAATGGCATAACCAAATACTCGTACAGACTATACCTTCTTTAAAAAGGCTATAGGTGGTACATCTGATGGTCTCATGTGCAACTAATGACAAACAGATCTCAAGTAAATCTTCGAAAACAGCTGATATCCTTGAAGATGATCAAAGAGATCTTCAATCCTCATCAAGGGATATTAGGTCTTAACTATCAACTAGTATAGATTCTGATAATCTACACAAAGTCTAAGACTATTGTCTGCCTTCTTTGAAAAAAGGAATGGTGAACCCCAAGGAGAAGAACGGGGTCGGATGAAACCCTTTTCCTAAAACTCCTCCATTTTATTCTTGAGAACTTGTAACTCTAGTGTAACAATATTATATAAAGTAAGGGACACTAGTGTCACTCCTAGAACAAGATCAATTGGGAAATCCACCTCTTTCTCTGGAGGAAAACATGAAAATTTTACAAACACGAAATATCTGAAATAATTCACCTGTGGAGGAAAGTCCATATGTGATGTTCCCTAGTCTTATATATATATAATCTAGAAATTTGGGTTGTAACTTCCCCCAACCCATGATGCTCAGGTCCATCTCTGCTCACCTGGACATCCCATTCTCCCATGTGAAGAAAAGATCTTCCCACTAGTGACGTGAAACTTACCCTGTGGAGATAGAAATCAACAAAGTCTTGAAAGGAGACCAACCAGTCCACTCCTAGAATGACATCGAATCCCATCATATCTATGACATAGATGTCCAATAAGCAGTGACACTCACCAACCTCAATAGGTAACTCCTTTAACTAACATACACTTTTCGTCCTAATCCAAAATGGAGTGTCTAGAATCATAACATCATCAGAAGTAAACATAAAGATCACATGGATCTCAACAACGGCAACTGATATAAAACTATGGGAATCCCCTTTATCAAAAAGAGAAGAAGATAAAATTAGGGAAACTAGAATCATACCTCTCAACATATATAGTCTGGAATCCAACTCTTCATAGGTATGCTCCACTAAAAAAGTCTAACCTATATTGTGGGCCTACAACCAAGTCTCAATACCCTAATAGGTCCACCCTAATGTCACAAAAATCCTATCATCTGGATACTATGGCCATGACCCCCTCCTCAGCCTAAACAGCCAAACAATCTACATTTCTTTGACTAATGAGAAACTAGTTGTAGAGACCCAAAGCTTGACGTACATAGACATTACATTACTTTTGCGGAATACTTAGTACATAAAAAAACATACACACAAGGACCGTAATAGTTTAGTGTCTTTGGAAACTCGGAATAAATTCCTCTAATCGTGGTGAAAGATCTTCAACATCTCCCAATAAAGATCTTACCTTTTTTTCTTACCTAAAACCTTTCTTTATATCCTGGGGAAAAGAAAACATAAAAGGGGTGATCTCAAATTCTCAGTAAGGGTAAGCATGGATAAAATAAAACAAACCATATACATTTGAACTTAAAAACATGAACATGATGTTTAAACACCAAAAGATTGAGCAATGACGTAAAAAATGGAAGTATGTAAGGAATAGATCATAAAAAACATTAAGAATGATAAAATAGCACAGGAATAAAACTTGTAATTGTGGAAGCCATTAAGCACATGATATGATTTCCATATTAGCCAAGGCATTGCTGCCAAGACCATCTTAGTGGACAAAGTCCCTTTCTGAATCGAGTTCACTCCTTGTTCCAGTCTTGTATTACTGAACCGGTTTAACTTGCCGTTCCAGCCATGTCTATCTCATGAGATATAAATATTTACCCAATGCATTGGAGGGAGATATAGGTCCCACCCATCTCATAATGAAATCATTCTTACTTTTGCCACAAAATAAACATACATCATTCATAATAACCCAACGAATAAAATGGGTCTCATAAACATCATTCCATTATCACATAATCCATATAAAAGAAAGGGATATCATTTCATAATAAGAAAAGTGAAAACATGTAAATCATAGATACATTACACTTGAAACATACACATATGAAATAATTTCATCTTAGATGGGAAATGGTTTTGATAAAACACTTGAAATGAATTCTTGAGGAAAATATCCTTTCTTCTTCAAAATCAATTTCTTTTCACAAAACGTTTTGAAATTTTAAAAGAAAGAGATTTTGTTGAAAATTGTCCCGAAATATTTTGGAGGAAGCTTCATGAAAATAAGTCTTTATAAAACCTTAAAAATTTGTTCGTGTCGTATAAGTTAAAAAAACATTCTTCTCGTACTTTTGTTGGAAAAGTTAAAAAGTACCTCGTATGAAAAATGACAAAAGATTAATTTCATATCTTTTACTAAAAACTCACTGAAGGGTAAAATTGGATTTAAACAATTACAGGTGGATGGAAAAAATATTACATATTGAGGAAACATGGATGTGGATGATAAAATACACCCCAGTAAATACCAAAGTATAAACAATCTCGGATGAAAATGAGATTGTGATATTTCCCTTACCTTAGGTCTGATTTGCTTCGAAAGTGTCCGAACCTCCTGTATAATGATTTAAATAATGTCATTGACTTATTCCAGAATCAAACTCATTGTTATGATATCATATATGGATCACTTATGACTTTATATTACCCGTTCCTTTGTAAATTCCATGTTAAAAAGCGTTTTGGGTAAAATCGTCTCATTTGTCGTTCGTATTTTAAATTGTAATTATTCATATGATTACTTAGATCATGATTACTTAAATCTAGAATGTAAAACATGATTTATATATAATATATATTCATAATATACATATATATATAATAGATCAGTAAATGGAAAGAAATACACCGTTCATGGAGACGGTAGGTTGTACGTACGCATGAACGCTGTTTTCATTTCCTTATTGAGTTGAATGGTATTAAGTAGATGACATACATATATATACACATAAATATAGTATAATTATTATTTCATATATTTCATGATTACTTATTATATATACTTTATAATCATTCATGAATGGTTAACGTGGAAAATAAATCTCATAGCGTCGTGGAGACGGCAGTCCGTACGTACGCACGAGCGATGATATCATTCTCATGATCATGGAATTGTATTGGAGTGTATGTATACTATTTAATAATCAATATCACTTTACAATAATTATATATAGTTATTATTTACACCATTATACCCATCCAAGTAAGGTGGTGGTGGAAAATAGATTACACCACGGCTTGGAGACGGTATTCCGTACGTACGCACGCGCGGTGATTTCATTTTCCGTAGGATGGATAGATGGTGAAATAGGGTTGTATCATACTTATAATAACATATAATTATATTAGTGATACTTATGTTATTACTTCATGATTAAACAACTAAATAAGAAGAATTGGAAGAAGAAATAAAGATGAAAGAATCGGTAACGGACATTACCTCTTCTTTGAAGCGCCTCTTTAAGTCCCCCTCTTAGGGTACTAAAATTGGTCTTTGAAGAAGACCAAGACCTCTAGGATGTCTATAGAAAAGTGGAGAGTAGAAATTTTCAGGGTGTGGCCGAGCTTGAAGGCTCAAAGTGGTGTGATGAAGAGAGGGAGGAGGTGCCCTTTTATAAGGGAGGAGAGGGGCACCTTTGGAATAACTAAAAATATTATTTTATTATAAAGCCAAATTCGGTTTTAAATAGCTCCAAATTGATTTATTTCAAAGATAAGGTGGGGATGGGTCGACATCCTCTCATCCAATAGAATTTAGACAAGTTTAGGTTCCTATTTTAACCTTATCATTTAGATTTAACATTAAGTTAAATAATTTTACTTTTACCGTGTCTTCTTGTGTTCTTACACTATAAGGTTAATAAACATACTATAACAAGCCAAAAGAACCCCAAGTTGTTTATTATTAATATATATAACCTTATCTAAGTAATTTGGACGATCGTTAGATTTTTTATGAATAAAATAACAATTAATAATATAGTATTTGTTTTAAAAACTATTTTATGTCAATTTGGACACTATTTAGTAATTGATTTTTGTTAAAATTATAATAGAATGATTAGTTCGAAAAAGGTTAATTAAATCAATATTAACATGTCATATTAACCTATAAAATTAATGGAATTCAGAAAAAGGCTCAAATTACATTTATTTGGGTATTTATAACATCAATTATGTCAATATTTCATTAATAAGATAATTACTTCATCATCGTTGTGTCATAAATAAATTAAATTATTTAATTTCTAAAAATTATAACTAAAATCCCATTATGTTGGAAATATATTTATATTTCTAATGAATATTTATAGTCGAATTTATCTTATTTATAACCCCATATTAAAAATTATTTACTTTTTAAACATTGATTTTAAATATTTTAACCCTTCTTTAAGTAAATTGATAATAAATGTCCTAATCTAATCCAAGTGGGCCTAAATCATCATATTTTATTCCTAAGGTTGTTTTTGGTCGAATTACACTTATCCAATAGAATTAGTACATGTGTTATGGTAATAATAATATCATTTTTACCGTTAATTACCCTATTTACTTTTAACCGTGGTAAAAAAAAGCAAAAGTTACTATTCACAAAAAATTAATTTCATCTCATTGAACCACATTTTACTTAATGACATCAACCATGTATCTCGGATTTTTGAAATTCCACTCACAGAAGCGGTAAAATTAAGTTTTATGAAAAATTCATTTTTTTAACTACCACTTAGTGGTTTCACAATTCATCAAAAAATGAAAGTTTCCAGAAAAATACAAAAAATTAGGCCTAATCTATATTTTATATTATGAACTCAAAAATGATGTCTATTTTAACAAATTCAAAACATATCAGTTGCATTAATTAATTTAAAAATTAATTCCCGTCGTCAAAACATATAGCGTGTTCTTAAGAGATAATAACAATCAAAAGATTGACACTTGTTTATGTCTGGTTTAAATGTAAAATTATATCCAATGACCAACATTGTATTAAATTGTAAAAATATATTCTTAATATACTTTAAAACCACTCAAATTAATAATTTACCACTATTAATTATTTTTATTAAAAAAGTTGTTTTTAATTAAAATTTAGTAATTTTCACTATTCATCCGAAAATGAATGTTATCCGAAAAGTACCAAAATTTCACCCTAAGCTAATTTCGATATTCCGAATCCAAAAATGAAATCCATTTTGAAAAATAAAATTTAAAAAATTTAAAAAAGTTGTTATTACTATTCATAATTGCTAGTTTTAATAATATTTTAATAGCATAATGTTGTTTAGTGAAACTCGGTATTGCGTACTACACACGCTATCGAGGAAGGTCATGATTGCGTGTAATGCAAGGCAAGTCAAGGATGCGTGTTGTGCATACTCATTTTGGTGTAGCGTACAACACAAGACATTAATGAAATTAAAAAAAAATTCATAAAATCTCGGGGTGTTACATTCTACCCCACATAAAACGAATTTCGCCCTAGAAATTCGCCGGGGTTATAAATGGTTTACTATTGGAAAATTTATTTAATACAAACCCACATTGTAAAAAGGAATACAAAAACCAATCTTTAAAAAAAAGGATGAAACGTAACTGTTACCCTAATAAACTAATCACTAGGTTTCCACATAGGTGAAAATATGGATATGGAAGAGAAATCTAACCATCATGTTCTAATTGAGAGTGGTTGAGAACATGGCTACGGAAAAGCCAGCAATCACAAACCCATAAATTTGTGGTGATCTAAGGTACCATCTGATTCATCATATATAAGAGCACTAGGACAACATTTTTGGTTTTCAAGATCATTTCCCTAAAGTTAAAGAATTTGAATTAGAATAAATACTTACATTATTTTGGTACAATCTCACTATTGTTCGTGCCTTGAACAATTTCCACTTCATCTCTTAAAGAAATTATTCGTGAAGTGTTAGCAGATCAAGTGATAGAATGACAGGTCATTCCATCTGTCTCAAAAAAAAGGTTAGCAAAAGTTATTAAATATACTTAACTCGATCTATAGTGATATTAATCATATATGGTTCCTATAATGGACTTATACTTCATATATAATACTGCTTAATATAATAAATCTAGTTTATACTAAATAGGGACTTCCTGTTGGCCAATTGTCGGCGATAAAGGCCAGTCACACTTCGGTTGTGGGTTCGATTCCCACAGCCTTGTCCGACGCGATGGGATGTCGCCCATCATGCAGGTTTTCCTTTTTCTAAAACTATATTGCTATTAAATCCTATCAATAATATAGAAAGAACTTCTATCCTTAAACAATACTAACTTATGTCCAACATAATACAGTCCAATCTTTAGGCTTATCTTAAATACTTTGGTCCAAGCTCATAGTGTAAAGAAAATGATTACTTGAAATGTCATCAACCAAGCATGTGAAGACCATCATTTATCCCCCATATATCTTGTTGGTCAATTCCAATCTTGTGAATACCTTAATAATGTATTCTTTTGAAAAATGAATACCCATTAAACCTTAGTGAAAACATGAATGCTGTCAAAAGTTAACTCTTTCCTCCTACCAAAATCCAAAAAATTCTATTCACTCAAACCATGATATAACCTTATCCTTATATCAGTAATGAGCTCATGAATACTATCAAAGATTTAATTTTCTCCTTATCCCTTCATTATGCGCATATCATCTACATTCCAAAAATATCTGAATAACCTTTCATGGATACTGGTACCATTAATCATACACTTTCAAAACTCAAGGAAAGACAACAGTGTAACAATCCTTAGATGTCTCATAATTCTGTAGTACCATGAGATTACTTATACAACATTAGACTTGATAAACATGTAATCATTCCACTACCTTCTTAAACCATTGACCGAGCTTCAACAATTCTTTCATTTCACATATCATTTGTAGTCTCTTCATCATCATCAACATAAATACTACCCATACGACCGTACTAATTCTCTTCATGAGACTTTCCCTTAGGGAATTGGTTTTCATAATGCCTGTACATTCCACATTTAAATCATTTAACCATTATTGATGTCGTAGCAATACCATTATCCTCATCCATGGTGTTAACTGAACCTTTTCCTTTGCACTTACTGGCTTTATGTCCTTCTTTTCCACACCCAAAGCATCTTCCCGTTCCTTTGAAACATTCTCCTTGATGCCTCTTCCCACATGATTTACATAGGGGAAATTGAACTTTCTTTCCACTATGATCATCATGAAACTCCGTCTTTCTCTTATTAGCTGAGTTAGGAAACTTACCAAATTTGAGTTTATTTATCATATTATGAGATTGCTGATTCGGCATAATAATGATGTTTGGACTTCCAAATCCCATTTCATTTGGTTTCTCATGAAGAATATCATTCCATTGTCTACCATATCCTCCATTATCATGAATCATCTTATTTCCAGCCATTTTCTAAAACCCAAAAAGAATAGTGTGAGAGGCAAAAATCATGCTAGGGAAAACAACATAGTAAAGGGGGAGAACCCTCAATATCTAACATCTTAGGTTAAATTATAAGATTTTCAGCGCAATTATAGGACTATAACCTATACATATATTTAACCTTAGATACATCCCTAGACATACCTTAGAAATATCTCTAGGGATCTCACTAACGTTTTCGCATCCTAGTTTCCAAAGGTTGACTAAACCTTTCCTCTTATACCAACTGTAGAGACCCAAAGCATGACGTACAAAGACATTACATTACTTTTGCAGAATACATAGAACATAACAAAAACATACACACAAGGACCGTAATAGTTTAGTATCTTTGGAAACTCGGAATAAATTCCTCTAATCGTGGAGAAAGATCTTCAACATCTCCCAATAAAGATCTTCCCATTTTTTTCTTACCTAAAACTTTTCTTTATATCCTAGGAAAAAGTAAACATAAAAGTGGTGAGCTCAAATTCTCAGTAAGGGTAAGCAAGGATAAAATAAAACATACCATATACATTTGAACTTAAAAACATGAACATGATGTTTAAACATCAAAATCTTGAGCAATGACATAAAAATTGGAAGTACGTAAGGCATAGATCATAAAGAAACATTAAGAATGATAAAATAGCATGGGAATAAAACATGAAATTGTGGCAACCATTAATCACATTATATGATTTTCATAGTAGCCATGGCATTGCTTCCAAGACCTTCTTAGTGGACAGAGTCCCTTTCTGAATCGAGTTCACTCCTCGTTCCAGTCCTGTATTACTGAACCGGTTTAACTTTCCATTCCAGCCATGTATATCTCATGATATATAAATCTTTACCCAATGCATTGGAGGGAGATATAGGTCCCACCCATCTCATAATGAAATCATTCTTACTTTTGCCACAAAATAAACATACATCATTCATAATAACCCAACGAATAAAATGGGTTTCATAAACATCATCCCATCATCACATAATACATATAAAAGAAATGGATATCATTTCATAATAAGAAAAGTGAAACCATGTAAATCATAGAGAAAATACACTTGAAACATACACATATGAAATAATATCATCTTAGATGGAAAATGGTTTTGATAAAACACTTGAAATGAATTCTTGAAGAAAATATCCTTTCTTCTTCAAAATCAATTTCTTTTCACAAAACGTCATGAAATTTTAAAAGAAAGAGATTTTTATGAAAATAGTCATGAAATATTTTTGAGGAAGCTTCATGAAAATAAGGCTTTATAAAACCGTAAAAATCCGTTCATGCCGTATAAGTTAAAAAAACATTCTTCTCGTACTTTTGTCGGAAAAGTTAAAAAGTACCTCGTGCGAAAAATGACAAAAGATTCCTTTCATGTCGTTTACTAAAAACTCACTGATGGGTAAAATTTGATTTAAACACTTATAGGTGTATTGAAACAATATTAAATATTGAGTAAACATGGATGTGGATGATAAAATACACCCCAGTAAATACCAAAGTATAAACAATCTCAGATAAAAATGAGATTGTGATATTTCCCTTACCTTAGGTCTGATTTTCTTCATAAGTGTCTGAACCTCCTGTATAATGATTTAAATAATGTCATTGACTTATTCCAGAATCATAATCATTGTTATGATATCATATATGGTTCACTTATGACTTTATATTACCCGTTCTTTTGTAAATTCCATGTTAAAGTGTGTTTTGGGTAAAATCATCTCATTTGTCGTTCGTGTTTTAACTTGTAATTATTCATATGATTACGTAGATAATGATTACTTAAATATAGAATGTAAAACATGTTTTATATATAATATATATTCATAATATAAATATATCTAATAGATCAGTAAATGGAAAGAAATACACCCTTCATGGAGACGGTAGGTCGTACGTATGCAAGAACGCTGTTCTCGTTTCCTTATTGAGTTGAATGGAATTAAGTAGATGACATACATATATATACACATAAATCCAGCATCATTATTATTTCATATATTTCATGATTACTTATTATATATACTTTATAATCATTCATGATTGGTTAACGTGGAGAATGAATATCATCGCGTCGTGGAGACGGTAGTCCGTACGTATGCACGAGCGATGATATCATTCTCATGATCGTGGAATTGTATTAGAGTGTATGTATACTATTTAATAATAAATATCACCTTAATATAATAATATATAGTTATTATTTACACCATTATACCCATCCAAGTAAGGTGGTGGTGGAAAATAGATTACACCACTACGTTGAGACGGTATTCCGTACGTACGCACGCGCGATGATTTCATTTTCCGTAGGATGGATAGATGGTTAAATAGGGTTGTTTCATACTTATAATAACATATCAGTATATGAGTGATACTAATGTTATTACTTCATGATGAAACAACTAAAGAAGAAGAAGTGGAAGAATAAATAAAGATGAAAGAATCGGTAACGGACATTACCCCTTCTTTGAAGCTTCTCTTTATGTCCTCCTCTTAGGGTACTAAAATTGGTCTTTGAAGAAGACCAGGACCTCTAGTATTTCTATAGGGAAGTGGAGAGAAGAAATTGGCTGGGTTTAGCCGAGCATGAAGGCTCGAAGTGGTGTGAGGAAGAGAGGGTGTAGGTGCCCTTTTATAAGGGAGGAGAGGGGCACCTTTGGAATAACTAAAAAGATTATTTTATTATAAAGCCAAATTCTGTTTTAATAGCTCCAAATTGATTTCTTTAGAAGATAAGGTGGGTATGGGTCGAAATCCTCTCATCCAATAGAATTTAGACAAGTTTAGGTTCCTAATTTAACCTTATCATTTACATTTAACATTAAGTTAAATAATTTCACTTTTGGCCGTGTCTTCTTGTGTTCTTACAGTATAAGGTTAATAAACATACTATAACAAGACAAAGAAACCCCAAGTTTTTTATTATTAATATATATAACCTTATCTAAGTCATTTGTCCGAACCTTAGATTTTTAGGAATAAAATAACAATTAATAATATAGTATTTGTTTTAAAAACTATTTTATGTCAATTTTGACACTATTTAGTAATTGATTTTTGTTAAAATTATAACAGAATGAATAGTTCAAAAAAATTTAATTAAATCAATACTAACATGTCATATTATCCTTTAAAATTAATTTAATTCATAAAAAGGCTCAAATTACATTTATTTGGGTATTTATAACATCAATTGTGTCAATATTTCATTAATATGATAATTACTGCATCATCGTTGTGTCATAAATAAATTAAATTATTTAATGTATAAAAATTATAAATAAAATACCATTATGTTATAAATATTTTTATATTTCTAATTAATATTTATAGTCGAATTTATCTTATGTATAACCCCATATTAAAAATGATTTACTTATTAAACTTTGATTTTAACTATGTTAACCCTTCTTTAAGTAAATTGATAATAAATGTCCTAATCTAATCCAAGTGGGCCTAAATAGTCATATTTTATTCCTAAGATTGGTTTTGGTCGACTTACACTTATCCAATAGAATTAGGACATGTTTTATGGTAATAATAATATCATTTTTACCCTCAATTACCCTATTTACTTTTAACAGTGGTAAAAAAAGTAAAAAGTTACTATTCACCAGAAATTATTTTCATCTCATTGAACCAAATTTTACATACTGACATCAATCGTGTCTCTCAGATTTTTGAAATTCCACTCACAGAAGCGGTAAAATTAAGTTTTATGAAAAATTCATTTTTTTAACTATCACTTAGTGGTTTCACTATTCATCAAAAATTGAATGTTTCCAGAAAAATACCAAAAATTTGGCCTAAGCAATATTTGATATTATGAACTCGAAAATGATGTATATTTTAAAAAATTCAAAACATATTAGTTGAATTAATTAATTTAAAAATTAATTCTCGTCGTCAAAACATATAGCGTGTTTTTAAGAGATAATAACTATCAAAAGATTGACACTTGTTTATGTTTGGTTTAAATGTGAAATTATATCCAATGACCAACATTGTATTAAATTGTAAAAATATACTCTAAATATAATTTAAAACCACTCAAATTAATATTTTACCACTATTAATTATTTCGATTAAAAAAGTTGTATTTAATTTAAATTTAGTAATTTTCACTATTCATCCGAAAATGAAAGTTATCCGAAAAGTACCAAAATTTCACCCTAAGATAATTTCGATATTCCGAATCCAAAAATGAAATCCATTTTGAAAAATAAAATTTACAAAATTTAAAAAAGTTGTTATTACGATTCATAACGGCTAGTTTTAAAAATATTTTAATAGCATATCGTTGTTTAGTGAAACTCGGTATTGCGTACTACACACGCTATGGAGGAAGGTCGCGATTGCATGTAATGCAAGACAAGTCAATGATGCGTGTTGTACAAGCTCATTTTGGTGTAGCGTACAACACAAGATATTAATGAAATTAAAAAGAATATTTTTCATAAAATCTTGGGGTGTTACATTCTACCCCCCTTAAAATAAATTTCGCCCTCGAAATTCGTCGGGGTTATAAATGGTTTACTGTTGGAAAGTTTCTTTAATAGAAACCACATCGTAAAAAAGAATACCAAAACCAATCATTAAAAACAAAAGTATGAAACGTAACAGTTACCCAAATAAACTAATCATTGGGTTTCCACATAGGTGAAATTATGGATATGGAAGAGAAATCTAACCATCATGTTCTGATAGAGAGTGGTAGAGAACATGGATACGGAAAAGCCAGCAATCAAAAAGCCATAAATTTGTGATGATCTAAGGTACCATCTGATTAATCAGATATAAGAGCACTAGGACAACATTTTTGGTTTTCAAGATCATTTACCTAAAGTTGAAAAATTTGAATTAGAATAAATACTTAATTTATTTTGGTACAATCTCACTGTTGTTCGTGCCTTGAACAATTTCCACTTCATCTCTTAAAGAAATGAAGTTGAATTTTTTATTCATGAAGTGTTAGAAGATCATGTGATAGAATGATGGGTCATTCCATCTATCTCAAACAAAAGGTTAGAAAAAGTTATTAAATATACATAAGTCGATCTATAGTGATATTAATCATATATGGTTCCTAAAATGGACTTATACTTCATATATCATACTATTAAATATCAAAAAAATAGTTTCTACTAAACTGGGACTTCTTGTAGGCCAGTGGTAGGCGATAAAGACCAGTCACACTTCAGTTGTGGGTTCGATTCCCATAGCCTTGTCCGACGCGATGGGATGTCGCCCGTCCTGCAAGTTTTCCCTTTTCTAAAACTATATTACTATAACATCCCATCAGTAATATCGAAAAAACTTCTATCCTTAAACAATACTAACTTATGTCCAACATAATCCAGTCCAATATTTAGGATTATTTAAAATACTTTGGTCCAAGCTCATAGTATAAAGAAAATGATTACTTGAAATGTCATCAACCAAGCATGTGAATACCATCATTTATCCAACATATATCTTGTTGGTCACATTCCAATCCAGTGAATACCTTAGAAATGTATTCTCTTGAAAAATGAATACCCATTAAACCTTCGTGAAAACATGAATGTTGTCAAAAGTTAACTCGTTCGTCATACCAAAATCCAAAAATTCTATACACTCAAACAATGATATAACCTTCTCCTTATATCAGTAATGAGCTCATGAATACTATCAAACATTTAATTTTCTCCTTATCCCCTCATTATGCACATATCATCTACATTCCAAAAATATCTGAATAACCTTTCATGGATACTGGTAACATTAATCATACACTTTCAAAACTCAAGGAAATACAACAGTGTAACAATCCTTAGATGTCTCATTATTCTGTAGTACCATGAGATTACTTATACAACATTAGACTTGATAAACATGTAATCATTCCACTACCTTATTAAACCATTGACTGAGCTTCAACAATTATTTCATCTCACATATCATTTATAGTCTCTTCCTCATCATCAACATAAATACTACCCATATGACCGTACTGATTCTCTTCATGAGACTTTCCCTTAGGGAATTGGTTTGCATAATGCCCGTACATTCCACATTTAAAACATTTAACCATTGTTGATTTCGTAGAAATACCATTATCCTCATCCATGGTGTTAACTGAACCTTTTCCTTTTCACTTACTGGCTTTATGTCCTTGTTTTCCACACCCAAATCATCTTCTAGTTCCTTTGAAACATTCTCCTTGATGCCTCTTCCCACATGATTTTCATAGGGGAAATTGAACTTTCATTCCTCTATGATCATCATGAAACTCTATCTTTCTCTTATTAGCCGAGTCAGGAAACTTACCAAATTTGAGTTTATTGATCATATTATGAGATTTCTGATTCGGTATAATAATGATGTTTGGACTTCCAAATCCCATTTCATTTGGTTTCTCCTGAAGACTATCATTCCATTGTCCATCATATCCTCCATTATCTTAAATCATATTGTTTCCAGCCATTTTCTAAAACCCAAAAAGAATAGCGTGAGAGGAAAAAATCATGCTAGGGAAAACAACATAGTAAAGGGGGAGTACCCTCAATATCTACCATCTTAGGTTAAATTCCAATATCGTTAGAACAATTATAGGACTATAACCTATACGTATACTTAACCTTAGAGACATCCCTAGACATACCTTATAAATATCTCTAGGGATCTCACTAACGTTTTCGCATCCTAGTTTACAAAGGTTGACTAAACCTTTCCTCTGATACCAACTGTAGAGACCCAAAGCTTGACGTACAAAGACATTACATTACTTTTTCGGAATACTTAGTACATAACAAAAACATACACACAAGGACCATAATAGTTTAGTGTCTTTGGAAACTCGGAATAAATTCCTCTAATCATGGTGAAAGATCTTCAACATCTCCCAATAAAGATCTTCCCTTTTTTTCTTACCTAAAACCTTTCATTATATCCTGGGGAAAATAAAACATAAAAGGGGTGAGCTTAAATGCTCAGTAAGGGTAAGCATGGATAAAATAAAACATACCATATACATTTGAACTTAAAAACATGAACATGATGTTTAAACATCAAAAGCTTGAGCAATGACATAAAAAATGGAAGTATGTAAGGCATAGATCATAAAGAAACATTAAGAATGATAAAATATCATGGGAATAAAACATGTAATTGTGGAAACCGTTAAGCACATTATATGTTTTCCATAGTAGCCAAGGCATTGCTGCCAAGACCATCTTAGTGGACAAAGTCCCTTTCTGAATCGAGTTCACTCCTCGTTCCAGTCCTGTATTACTGAATTGATTTAACTTTCCGTTCCATCCATGTCTATCTCATGAGATATAAATCTTTACCCAATGCATTGGAGGTAGATATAGGTCCCACCCTTCTCATAATGAAATCATTCTTACTTGTGCCACAAAATAAACATACATCATTCATAATAACCCAACGAATAAAATGGGTTTCATAAACATCATCCCATCATCACATAATCCATATAAAAGAAATGGATATCATTTAATAATAAGAAAAGTAAAACCATGCAAATCATAGGGACATTATAGTTTAAACATACACATATGAAATAATTTCATCTTAGATGGAAAATGGTTTTGATAAAACACTTGAAATGAATTCTTGAGGAAAATATCCTTTCTTCTTCAAAATCAATTTCTTTTCACAAAACGTCATGAAATTTTAAAAGAAGTAGATTTTTTTGAAAATATTCCTGAAATATTTTGGAGGAATCTTCATGAAAATAAGGCTTTATAAAACCGTAAAAATCTGTTCGTTCCGTATAAGTTAAAAAATATTCTTCTCATACTTTTGTCGGAAAAGTTAAAAAGTACCTCATAGGAAAAATGACAAAAGATTCCTTTCATATCTTTTACTAAAAACTCACCGAAGGATAAAATTGGATTTAAACAATTATAGGTGTATGGAAAAAATATTACATATTGAGGAAACATGGATGAGGATGATTAAATACACCCCAGCAAATACCAAAGTATAAACAATCTCGGATAAAAATGAGATTGTGATATTTCCCTTACCTTAGGTCTGATTTTCTTCGTAAGTGTCCGAACCTCCTGTATAATGATTTAAATAATGTCATTGACTTATTATAGAATCATACGCATTGTTATGATTTCATATATGGTTCACTTATGAATTTATATTACCCGTTCTTTTTTAAATTCCATGTTAAAGAGCGTTTTGGGTAAAATCGTCTCATTTGTCGTTTGTGTTTTAACTTGTAATTATTCATATGATTACTTAGATAATGATTACATAAATCCAGAATGTAAAACATGATTTATATATAATATATATTCAGAATATACATATATATAATAGATCATTAAATGGAAAGAAATACATCGTTCATGGAGACGGTAGGTCGTACGTACGCATGAACGCTGTTTTCGTTTCCTTATTGAGTTGAATGGAATTAAGTAGATGACATACATATATATACACATAAATCCAGTATCATTATTATGTAATATATTTCATGATTACTTATTATATATACTTTATAATCATTCATGAATAGTTAACGTGGAGAATGAATCTCATCGCGTCGTGGAGACGGTAGTCCGTACATACGCACGAGCGATGATATCATTCTCATGATCGTGGAATTATATTGTAGTGTATGTATACTATTTCAGAATCAATATCACTTTACAATAATCATATATAGTTATTATTTACACCATTGTACCCATCCAAGTATGGTGGTGGTGGAAAATAGATTACACCACGGCGTGGAGACGGTATTCAGTACATACGCACGCTCGGTGATTTCGTTTTTCGTAGGATTGATAGATGGTGAAATAGGGTTGTTTCATACTTATAATAACATATAATTATATTAATGATACTGATGTTATTAATTCATGATGAAACAACTAAAGAAGAAGAAGTGGAAGAAGAAATAAAGATGAAAGAATCGATAACGGACATTACCTCTTCTTTGAAGCGCCTCTTTAAGTCCTCCACTTTGGGTACTAAAATTGGTCTTTGAAGAACACCAGGACCTCTAGGATGTCTCTAGGGAAGTGGAGAGAAGAAATTGGCAGATTTGGGATGAGGTTGAAGGCTCAAAGTGGTGTGAGGAAGAGAGAGAGGAGGTGCCCTTTTATAAGGGAGGAGAGGGGCACCTTTGGAATAACTAAAAATATTATTTTATTATAAATCCAAATTTCATTTTAATAGCTCCAAATTGATTTATTTCGAAGCTAAGTTGGGGATGGGTCGAAATAATCTCATCCAATAGAATTTAGACAAGTTTAGGTTCCAATTTTAACCTTATCATTTAGATTTAACATTAAGTTAAATAATTTTACTTTTACCGTTTCTTCTTGTGTTCTTACACTATAAGGTTAATAAACATACTATAACAAGCCAAAAGAAACCCAAGTTGTTTATTATTAATATATATAACCTTATATAAGTCATTTCGCCGAACCTAATATTTTTATGAATAAAAGAACAATTAATAATATAGTATTTGTTTTAAAAACTATTTTATGTCAATTTTGACACTATTTAGTAATTGATTTATGTTAAATTTATAACAGAATTATTAGTTCTAAAAAAGTTAATTAAATCAATATAAACATGTCATATTAACCTAGAAAATTAATGGAGTTCATAAAAAGGCTCAAATTACATTATTTGGGTATTTATAACATCAATTATGTCAATATTTAATTAATAAGATAATTACTGCATCATCGTTGTGTCGTAAATAAATTAAATTATTTAATGTCTAAAAATTATAAATAAAATAAACTTATGTTGGAAATATTTTTATCTTACTAATGAATATTTATAGTCGAATTTATCTTATGTATAACCCCATATTAAAAATGATTTACTTATTAAACTTTGATATTAACTATTTTAACCCTTCTTTAAGTAAATTGGTAATAAATGTCCTAATCTAATCCAAGTGGGCCTAAATGGTCATATTTTATTCCTAAGGTTGTTTTTGGTCGAATTACACTTACCCAATAGAATTAAGACACGTGTTAGGATAATAATAATATCATTTTTACCCTTAATTACCCTATTTACTTTTAACCGTGGTAAAAAAAGTAAAAAGTTATTATTCACCAAAAATTATTTTCATTTCATTGAACCACATTTTACTTACTGACATCAATTGTGTCTCTCGGATATTTGAAATTCCACTCACAGAAGCGGTAAAATTTAGATTTATGAAAAATTCATTTTTTTAACTACCACTTAGTGGTTTCACTATTCATCAAAAAATGAAAGTTTCCAGAAAAATACCAAAAATTAGGCCTAAGCTATATTTGATATTATGAACTCAAAAATGATTTTTATTTTAACAAATTCAAAACATATCAGTTTCATTAATTAATTTAAAAATTAATTCTTGTCGTCAAAACATATAGCGTGTTCTTAAGAGATAATAACTATCAAAAGGGTGACACTTGTTTATGTCTGGTTTAAAAGTGAAATTACATCCAATGACCAACATTGTATTAAATTGTAAAAATATATTATAAATATACTTTAAAACCACTCAAATTAATAATTTACCACTATTAATTATTTCTATTAAAAAAGTTGTTTTTAATTAAAATTCAGTAATTTTCACTATTCATCCGAAAATGAAAGTTATCCGAAAAGTACCAAAATTTCACCCTAAGTTAATTTCGATATTCCGAATCCAAAAATGAAATACAATTTGAAAAATGAAATTTAAAAAATTTAAAAAATTGGTTATTACTATTCTTAATGGCTAGTTTTAATAATATTTTAATAGCATATCGTTGTTTAGTGAAAATCGGTATTGCGTACTACACACGCTATCGAGGAAGGTCGCGATTGCGTGTAATGCAAGGCAAGTCAAGGATGCATGTTGTGAAAGATCCTTTTGGTGTAGCGTACAATACAAAACATTAATGAAATTAAAAAAGAATATTTTTCATAAAATCTCAGGGTGTTACACTAGTGGCCCCTCTCCAATACCTGGAGTCATAACAGATCCTCTCTCACTAGCTGTTGGTGATAAATTCTTAAAAAAACACTAAAATGACCCATCTCGCTGACAGATCGACACTCAACTGGGTCTCTTGGGTACTACGGTCTCATGTTCCCACTCATCCCACACTAGTAGCACCTTACCTAGATAGCAGATGATATATTCCTACTACAATAATCACTGCATGAAGGATTTGTGGGGCACTTCCTACTATCAAATGAAGGAGTACCATTCTGAGATGTTAAACCCCATAGCTTGAAGCTCCCAACTCCCTTAGAATGTTCTTAGTAATTAGTGCCTAATTTACTATAGAAGTCCCTGAATTCATCCTAAAAAACATTCACTTGAAATTGAATGTCATATCTATGACCGTCCTCAAATCGCCTAGCTAGTGACTACTCATCACCTCCCAAAATAGGTGTGAAATTATGAATATCTATAATGTGAGAAGAATAATACATTATTGAAAGTGTTCTCTACTACAAATGCGTGAACTACTTGGATCAGCCATCCCTCAACATCTTAGGGTAGAAGTAATCATATAAGGTCCTCTAGAACTCTTCCCAATTCATATCTTAATGATGTCCCACCTGTGAGAAAACATCCAACCATCACTTGGTGGAATCATGTAGCATGTAAGTCATGAGATTCCCCCTCCTATCAAGGGGAATATCTTGAGCTTGATGGTAGAAATCATGGATTCCAACCATGAATCCTTAGCATGTGGTCATCCATCTCCAAAAAAAGTGGGAGGATTATACTACTAAAACAACCGTTTCAGCTCTTCCATAAATGGGGTAGGATGTGGTGGTCCCTAAAAAGTATGAATAATCCTCATAAAAAATTCACAGAACTGTTCATCTGCACCTTCATCTGGTATAACAGCTGGTTCCAAGATGGGCATGACGGGAGGATCTACTAGTAGTCCTTGATTTGTAATTTTTGGTGTCTAATCATCACCCTGTAACTGGCTTACAACCAGAGGATGTCTCAGTGGCATGAATTTTCAGGACCATGTGCGCACCATAGTACAAGATTATTAAGGATTGCAACATCGAGGACAAATAATATAATAAGAGAAGAAAAAATTCAAGTTTTCCAAATAGGGATGTATGACCTATAGAACCACTACACGGTGTGTTCCCATGATACCTTAACATGGGAGTGTACCTCTACCAACCCGGTCGTGTAACACCCCATACACAGGGCGTGTTTCCCCTGAGACACAGCATGTACTTGAATATTCCCTCCTACCCTGGAACTTGAATATGAATAGAAATACATGGTTCGACTAATGTTACACTACATGTTGTGAATACTATAAACATGATTTTTTTTAAAAGTCACATTCATCCATGTCGTTAGTCACACGGCCAGATACACGGTCGACTATAGAACGACGTATACTCCCAGTACACAGTGTGTTCTACCAAAATTTTACCAACTCTGTGTATTTGATCACACAGTTAGTCACATGGTCAACAAATACATGGAGATACATATAGTACATGGCGTGTACTTAAGAAAATTAATTTCTTCTGGAATAGAAGAAAACATTGCGTGGTTTTATAACGTTGCACATTGTGTTTTCTAGGTTTTCTAGATCAAAAGCCTTTGAAACTTCTCTGGAACCTCAAAAACTTAAGATTTGGCCAAGGATTTCCATGTTCTGAATCATGAGATCCCATACTCCCCACAAATCAATTTTTGGAAACTTTATTCATCTTGTATCTTAATAGAATTCCATTAAAGATCAAATGTGATCCACCAAATTCCAATCTATCAGGGCCCATAAAAACTCAAGGACAAAAGCTAGGCATACATACAAATGAAGCTTTACATATACTAATACCTTATCAAAATATAAGTTATTTATATCATGGTATCTATCACAACAAAATACATATATAGAAAAACATCAATCACAATAGCATGAAATCAGTAATGCACCCTAAATGGCATGAAAATAATGAATGACATGTGATCTCTAAGAAGTGCCTATATGATGCATGAGATGGCATACCCTCATCTCATAAGTTTTAAAAAGAAATAGAAACATAATGATATCAATCATAACAGCACAAAACAAGTGAAACACACAATGGAAAAATCAAATCAACTGTAATAATTTCTAAACAAGAAAAATTTCAATATTCGAGGTCAATTGGATTTTACCTATACACAGGTTAGATACACCCGAGTACAGATTATTTCCAACTACTTATTCCTTATTATCCCAATAAATTGGCTCCAAATAGTATGGAAAGGAAGGAATGAATTTCCTCTCATACCACTTTGTAACGTCTCAGATCTAGTTGCATCCCAAAGGTACCCGTAACCTATTTGGTAACATAACCTCAAGCGCATTTCCCAAAACAAAAGAGGTTTCCAACTAGAAGCAATATCCAAGGAGTGGTAATTGAGAAACTATGACATAATTGGCAGAGTATACTAAGTGGAAAACAAATAGTAAATAATAGAGGAAGCAGTAATATTATACAACATAAGTAAACATCATAAGAGTGATAGTAATAAAACAACTGGTGCATATATATACAAATGATGCATGTCACATATGTCTAGGAAAGCATCCAAACAAGTCACATTATTGGAAATACAATACTCTAACCAAAGTAGAGAAAAGTAATTAAACTATCATATCATCACAAGCCTCATCTTGGTCCCACTCTCTCCAGCTCTAACAACAATTAAGTACCTGATGAAGAAAGTTGATTTCCCTTATTGATACATTCAATCATATAATCAATTTGCGTCTAAAATCATGACCCAAATAGCCATAAATAATCAAATAAGGGAAAATTACCCATGGGGTGTCCCAGAAACGAGGTGTCCCACCTTACACATAAGAAACTACCCTTTATCTATTAAATAAACCATAAAAGATTATAAATATGGTTAAATTACAAATCAAGAAACACCCAAAACATGGGTATGCAGATATTTATGCTTTTATAATCCAAGATAATAGAACAAAAGCCACCAACCACATACCTCTAGTTCATACAATCAATATACCTGAATATAGGCCCTTAAATCAGTCTAAATCACTATAGATATACAAAAAGGTGAAAAATTCTCAACCATGTTTAACTCATAAGAGTGGATGAATCAAGATAGAAGGATCTAGAGGGTTAGAGGACAAATAGGTGGGATTCCAACGCATATAAAAGTGTCTCAATCAGAGCATAGACAAAGAATGGGTAGTGGTTTGAAGTTCTTTGGTTGTTTTATCGCACTCCCATATGAACCATGAGAAGAAGAGGATGGTTCTAGACATGAAACGTGACCCCCTTATAATATATCAGATAAAAAAAACTACATGACATTTTCATTAAATGTACATGTCAAGTAGTATCCTTAACTAGCCCATGACTTTAAGTGGTCTACCGGGTCACCACATGGCCATTAACTCGGCCGCTACACGTCCAGTACACGGATGTATGCAACAACCTATGTACATGGCGTGTACTCAAAAGTACATGGCATGTACTTAGAAATCCCCCTTTTCTTTCTTTTCATTAAAAACAAAGTGAAGACAAGATCCTTACCTGAAAATAAAATCTAGGTTATTTAAATTTTCTCACACCATATTCGAGACACTGTCGGGTACCGAAATAGCCCTCATGTATACAGGTAGGTATAGGGTCAAGCACCCTCCTCTTGATACTTGATTGATTATTTTAGGGAGTGGGGGAGTATAGGACTGGGATATGGATCATGATGTTATCTAAAGATAATTTAATTTGTTATTTTTTCACTTTTGATACATGTATTTTACTGGTTGTCGATTTCCATGAATTAAAAATATTTTTTTTATATCTCCATGAAATACACCTAATTTTTTATATGATGCCACCTCGGCTCGGATTATTATTACTGTAATCTGGATGATTTATCTTGTGTTTTGGGATGATATTATGATTCCTCCTTTTTATTCATTTATGATACCATAGTGTTACTTTGATCATAAGGGTATAGTCTTCTGAACATATCATCATACACCCTAATTGATAGTCTTTATCCTCTGGTGTATAGGAAGTCGCACTTAAGGCCATGTAACCCACCAACACAGGGAACCATTTAGTGGCCTCTAAGTCAAAACATAAAAAAGTGGTATCATATGATTTATTTTATTTTCCTTACTATTTTGGGATGGTAGAAATAATAAATAATAAATTTCAGGATTTGGTTATGTTTCCGTTCTTGGAAGTAGGTAACCCACATATAGTGAAAAGCCAAATTATATGGGATGTGACCTATTGTTCAAGAATATGCTTATTAATGTTTCCCAAATATCACCATATCATGAGGCACATGATGTTTTATATTACTTATGATTACATATTTTTACCCTTAGTTTGGTATGGAAATGAAGTATTTAATTATGTATCATCATAGGTAAATAAAGACTTATGTTTCAAGCATTATTCCATGCCATATTTACTTACTATGTGCATTGTCTATAGCATTGTTTGTTCCTTTTTTACTATGTCCATAAAATTTTGAAAACATTTTCTAGTAGGTAGTTGATAAATAATTGTTTGTGATTAAATTGATGACACGCCTCAATTTATATGGTGTGTGGGCCCATATAAATTTAAAGTGTTGTTCCATACAATTCAACATTTTTAAGATAATTTAATTATAAATGATAATGAATTTAATTTAAATTTAATTATGAAATGAAATTTTCACCATTAAATGGGTATTCCAGCTAAAGTTTAAAGGGGTTTTCCACTATAAATTGTAATTGACACTCTGTATACCATGACATTTGAATTTTAGTAGGGAACTTGACCCTGACCTGACCAGTGTAGTGGAAAATAGGAAGTGTATCTTACTTTCTTTATGATATGTGCATCACACAGACTAGAATTTATGAGGAGTAATAGGGGTGTGACTCATATATAAGAGGTTTGTAGTTGTTCTATTCATATATCAGTGATCCTGTTTTCAATGAATCTTTTATAAGGTGTGTGATTCTCATTTTTATAGACATGACACCATGACAACCTCGAGTATTATTCTAGGAGGGTGGAAACGACCATGCTCTAAAAGTGGTGGGACTAGGGCCACCAATAGAACCTCTAGTAGTGCCACTTCTAGAACGTCTTATTATACCTAATGTGGGTGATGATTCCATGTTTAGATAGGGCATTATATTCTTTATGAAGACAGTTCAGGGGTACCCTCAGCCTTGTTTCACTATGGAAGAGTTGACTCATGAGTTTCAGAAGTAGCATCATCCCATGTTTTTTAAGGATGGCAAACCATAGACTGTAGATTCATGGCAAGAGATCATGTTATTGTGATTCGAGTATCATGAGACACCTTCTGATAAGATAGTGAAGCATTTTATGTATATTCTTCATTATTCCTAGAAGAGATAGTGAGACATTGTAAATCATAATGATTTTCATTGTGATATGATTTGGAGGGATTTTCATATTCTCCTCTATGGTTATTTTTGTCCTTATATGTTGAGTGATGATATGGCTCTAGATTTTTTCACTTAGAGGAGGGTGTCTTATCATTCATTGACTATTTCTCTTATTTCATGGATCTCCATAATTTCACACCTATTCTATTGGGTGACGAGTTATCTAAATCTATATGACTTTATGATGGTCTTAGGTGTGACATATGATCATAAGTGAATGTATTTTGTTTTCCTATGGTATCTGGAATAGTAAATTGGGTACTAATTATTGTATGTGACATTGGGGAATCTAGGGGTACAGTGCTAGGTATTTCAGCTTCTCGACCTACTGGAATTGTGTCAAGTGGTTGGTAGTGCCTCTTTGAGTTTTATCATGAGGGTAATACTAGCCAAAGCATTAGTGTTGGTAGTTATATTTTTCCATTATTGTGGCAGGAAGGTATTCATGAGGATAAAGTGTGATAGAAACCCATTTGAGTGTCGATCCTATAGCAATATGGGTCACCTATAGTTGTATTGCTGGACCTTCCTCCAAAAGCTAGTGACAAAGGTTCTTCATCAACTCCATGATTATGAGTTTAATTAGAAGCTTCTCATCAGGAAGGGATCTAGAGTGCGATAAGCCATTCAGGCTGATTTGGTGGTCATGGACAATGAATAAAAACACTATACTTACAGTTCTATTAGAGATAACCTACATAGTTTGGTTTAGGAATATCTCAAGTGTGTAGATTAGTCTAAATGTATACAGTGTACAAAATAATTGTGGAGAAGAGTTTAAAACCTTCTACATTGAGAGGTACTATTTTTAAAGCCTCTAAATTTTTATCTTCTCTTTTCTATATAGGTCCATCTCACTATTTTATATATGTTCACGTAGTATAGATCGTTCAACTTGATATTTAGTTTTCTTATAGATTGAGGACACATGATACTCCATTGGGAATACGATTAGAGAGTGTACTCTACTGTATGAAGATCCCCTTAAGATTGGTGGGTCTTGTTCTGTAAGGGAACTATTTTCCCTCGAGATGACAGGGTTTGATATCATTCTTAGGATGGATAGGATGGTTCCCTATTATTGTTATATTGACTACTATCACTGAAGGGATAATTTCATATCACCAGAGGGTGGAGTTTTTATTCACAAGGGTGTGTGGTATGTTCATGAAATTAGATCTATACTATAGAATAGTGGGTTGAGTGGGATGATAAACTTGGATGCTAGATTATATCTAGATGATCAGGTAAAACATCAGGTAGATTTTCATCCAGTGGTTGATCATTTCAAAGACATTTTCCCAAATATATTTTTTTGGGCTACCTCAAAAGAGAGAGGTATAGTTTTCCATCTAGTTAGATCTTAGAGCATCACCAGTATCCATTACTCCTTATGGGATGGATAAGACATATTTTCAAGATCTCAAGAGGCATATAGATGAATAGAAACAAAAGTGGTTTAAATTACCTAGTTCCTCTATGTGGGGTTCAGTAATCAGTTTTTCAATAATACGGGTGGCAGTCTGAGGTTTTGTGTGTATTACCTTCAGTTGAACATGCTTATAGTTAAAAACTAGTATCCATTTCATTATATTGATGATTTCTTTGACTAGATCTAGGGAGAAAGAGTATTCTCCAAGATTCATATGAGATCTGTTTATCATCAAGTTCATGTCAGACCATATAATATACTATGTAAATCATTTCACATAAGATATGGCTCGTACAAGAATTTGGTCATGTCATTCAGTCTCTTGAATGTGCTATAAGAATTCATATCACTAATGATCCTATTTTTCCATCCATATCTAGATTTTTTAGTGGTATTGATGAATGATATCTTTGTATATTCTCACACTCAACACATCCATTCCCAACATCTTGATATTTTAATTGATGAACTGAGAGGGATCAGTTATATACTAATTTCAAAAGGTGACACTTTTGGATGGCTGAGATTCACTTATTGGGTCACATTATCCTAGAGATAAGAGTATCAGTTAACCTATATAAGGTGAGAGATTTAGGTTCCAGGAATAATCCCAAGAAGTTATTTGATATAAAAAAGTTTCTTAGGGATAAATGGGTATTAAAGGAACTTCTTACATGAATTATCACACTTTAAAGAACCTATTATAGGACCAATTAAGAATAATGTGAATTTTATATGGTCAAAAACCTATGAGACAACCTTTCAAGAGATAAAAGGGAAACTAAATTTAGTTTCTATCTTGATTCTTCTAAATTCGGGAAGAATTTATTCATTGTATTGTGATACATCAAGTATTAGGGTAGTAAAATTTTTGATATAGGAGGTGTGATTTGTGGTGTATGAGTCTTATTCATTGAGTCCACATGATAGGAACTACCTAATGCATAATATCAAGTTATTTAATGTTTTTCATGTATTGTGTTGTTGGAGGAATTACTTACTAGGAGAGATTTTTATGGTACATACGCACCACAAAATCCTCATGTACAAGTTTTCAAAACGTCAATAGAATCCTAGGAAATGAAGGTGGGTTTAATATCCATATTATTTTGACTTCATGATTGCTTATATTATTGGGAAGGGGAAATGCATTTTCTAATACTATAAGTAGGGGACTCATAAAAAAGTGGTTCATGAGGCCAGTAACGAGTGAAATATTATGGAAATAATTTATAATATGTGTATAGGGGTTCAAGACTACAATTTATAGTCAATAATGTCATCATTAAAAGTGACCTCTTCACTTCTTTAGAGAGTGAGGATGGGGTAGCTATCAGATTTTGATGGGTTGGTCCACTGGGAGAGTGTTTTAGTTGATGATATGCCCCCAGGTTGGGTTATTAATGAGAATGGTACATTGCACATTCATATACATATATGGGTTCCTCTAGAAATATGAGAGGAGTTTTTGTGAGATTATCAAGCCTTTATATAGGTTGTGTATCCCAGTATTACCAAGTCATATCAAGACCTATGTCGTCAATATTAGTGTGTGGGGATGGAGTGAGAGATAACAAGGGTTGTTCCTCGTTATTCCACCCTTAATTAGGTGAATTAATAGAACTAGAAACCATTAGGGATTTGACATCTATTACCTATTCTTAGATAGAAATAAGATGAAGTCACAATGATTTTCATGATAGGATTTCCATGATCGCTTCAGGGAAGTGATGTCTTATAGGTGATGATAGATAAGTTGAAAAAGTTCACCCATTTCTTGCCTATTTGGGATACCCTATCAGTAGATGATCTCAGGAGACTCTACATTCTTGATATCATACACCTCTATGAGGTTATATGTTTTATCATATTTGATAGAAATGCATAATTCATGTCATGGTTCTACAAGGGGTTGAAGAGGGAACATGGTTCATAAGTAATGTTAAGTACAACATATCACCCATAGAATGACAATCAGTTTAATCATATGATATAGGTTGTGGATGATATTCTCTGATCATGCATACTTGATTTTATAGGGTCAAGGTAGAAACACTTAACTCTCTCTATGTTCTCTTTAAATATCATATTTCAAGAAAACATATTGACGGCTTCGTATGAGGCCCAATATTGTAGGTAGTGTTGTTCAATTATATGCTGGTTAAAGGTAGGAGAGTTAGAAAAAAAGGCCCTGGTCACATTCATGAGAAATTAGAGTAGTTTCAAATTAATATAAAGTAGATTTCTATATCTCATTCTAGAATAAAATCATACATCGATAATCACCATCAACCACTAGAGTTTGGGTTTAGGAGGTAGGTTTTCTTACAAGTTTCTCCTAGACTAGGACATAAAAGGATTCATAAACAAGGGAAGTTATTACCTTGTTATGTTGGTCCCATTTATATTCTAGAGAGAGTTGGGTATTGTAATAACCTAATATTTTTTGGATTATTTTTTTCAAATAAATTTAATATTTTTGATATTTTTCATTTCATGCAACACTAAGGATTGCTAAATTTATATTAAAAAAATATGTTTAGCTAGTGTTATATGCAACACCCAGTTAATCATGTATTATATACAAGATAAATTTTAGTTGTCTCCACAAGGAACTCTAAGTTTATCTTGTGTTATAGGAAAAAATGAATTTCCTAGATGTCTTGCATAACACACAAGAACAAGGTTGACCAAACAATAATATACTATTAAAATATGATTATTTAATATAATAAGATATAACATAGATGTTAAATTATAGGATATGTATAGTATAAAAAAATAAGGAAATATATAGTTTATAAAATAAAATATGAATTCTTATATTACTAATTAATTATAAATTAATATGAAATATGATTGAATAAAAAAAGTGATATCATTATTTTATGGTCAACTTTCACATTAATATTTGATATAAAGAATTAGTAAACATTTGATAATTTTTATTTTAAGAACACGCATTGTCGACCTGACTACAGGATTAATTTTCAATTAATTTCAATCAATTATGTTATTATAATTTTGAAAAATGGATTCCATATTTTTTAAAATCATAATATCAAATTTCTAATAAGGTTAACATAGTTTTTCACTAGAAATATTTTTGAAAGTGATTAAAATTAATTACATCGATTAAGGTTAAATTATGCTCAACAGGGGACTGAATCGCAACCTTAAGACCAAAAACACATATAAACTTGTCCAAAAGACATTTTATGGCCATATTTTTACCCTAAAATCCCTTGAATATAATTTTAATTATTATTTGATCCACCTCAAACATGAAAAACATGGTTGGAATTCTCTCTTTAAATCACTACTGGAAAATGTGTCTATACCCTTAGGTTTCCCAAAAATTGTGGGTATAGACCCACCTATACCCACGGTTCTCATGAACTATGGGTATATGTGACATTTTATAGCCTATACCCATAGTTATTTCTAAACTATGGGTACAGGGTACCAGCGTAAGCGTGGGAAGACAAAACATAGTGTGGGAAAGCTGCAGAAAAAACCTATACCCAAGGTTCTTGCAAAAACATGGGTATATGGGACATATATATATAGTGTTTTCAAGAAACGTGGATATAGCCTTTATTATATAATCATATACCCATGTTTTATGAAAATCGTGGGTATAGATGTCAGATATACACATGGTTTTATTGAACCACAAGTATATGGACCCTTATGTTTTGTGTAAGAAAAAATATATAAGATAATATATGTCTAGGTAATCATAATTTTAAGTGTTTTAGTGGTAAAATGGTTCGTCATTGAAGTAATGGATCGGGTTAAAAACCCATGTGCTACATTTTATTTATATATATATATATATATATATATATTTGGATGAAATCGGTACTTTTGTAGCGGTAATGGAATTTAAGGACATAGCAGAGGCTCAGTTTTGAAACATGGGCCAAACCCTTTATTTATAATAATGTCTTGTAAATATATATATATATAAATGAACATGAATCAATTTACTATAGTAGTAAGAGTACATTAGCCTCTTAGAGTAGTTGTGGTTTGAAACTCGTTGGAACCGATTTTTCAGATGATTTTGATTAAGTTATATAATTAAATATAGTTATATATTCACGCTAGTTCAATTTTTGGTTGTTGAGCCACGGTTTGGTTGTCGCATAGGTTCATAGATCAAAACTCGCTAAGGTTTTTTTTTAAATTGAGGCAACTTGAGTTAATATACTTAAGACTATATGGATATATGTAAATGAGAATGGTTTAGTTAGGTCGGTTTGGTGTTGTGTGGTGCTAAAGAAAGTTTTCGGTACGAAACTCACTACATTCATTTTACTAATATTTATACCCGCGATTTTCAAATCATGGGTATAAGGCTAGGACACCTTGAAAAGTGTATCTATGACATGGTGGGAAATCCAATACCCATGGTTTGGAAAACTGTGGGTATAGGGTATAGACTTATATTGATTTCTCAGCTACCCACAGTTCCCAAAACCATGGTTATAGGCTATACGCACAGTATTTGGGGTTATACCCATGGTTTTGAAGTATGGGTAAAGCTCATTCTTCTAATAGTGAATAATTACAATAGTGCCACTTCTCATTCCCTATAAAAGGCCACCACCTATCCCTATTCATCACACCTCTCAAAAAACTTACGTTCTTCCATACTATACCCAATATACTTCCCAAAATCCATTGATTCCTCTTTGAATACTCCCCTTGGATAGAAAGTCTTCCAAGGAATCATTTTGACACAAACCAAAAGGAGTTACCCGATTAAGTGGTTACGCCTTATCTTAAGCTCAATTATTTTATTTTCCTTATCTACACCCTCCAATCAGTTTATTCCATTATTACATTAAAAAAATATCCAAAATATACTATTATTTTTTATTCTAATGGTTAAACCTACACTTACACACACATCCATCTAACATGTAACAAACATATTGTTTATGTGTGTTGTGAACTACCGCCTCACAAAACGATGATTGTTCATTTTTTCGTTTCCCAAATCTTATGGTGGAAATTATGATGTAAAGTATGTTAATATATGTTATATATTATATTTAATCTTTCTTTAAGAATCGATATTACTTTTAAAACACATATCTTTTTACTTTCCATTTGATGTAAATACGATAATTTATTTTGAGGAAGTGTGGACTACCACCTCCTCAAAGCGATATGATTTGTTCATACACTAAATATAATGTATTAAATATGGGTTTAGTGAATATATATTATATATATGATATAATAAATCTGCTATAATATTGTTAGGAATATATAAATATATGTCAATTTCTTTCTTTCTTTTAATATGACAAAAAAACAGAAAAAACATTCATGTGTACGTACAGCTTACCATCTCCATGAATGGTGTATTACATTTTGTACTTATATATTATATATATAATTATAACAAACATATACTGGATATAAATTTTATTTATATTATGTTTTAGATTTTGGAATCATTATATAATTACAATGACCAACAATATAACAAATTAAGAGACATGTGAAGAACACATTGAATTTTATCTAAAGTGAAACCTTAACATAGTATGATTAACAAGAGGGTAATATAATATCATAATAAAAACCTATGTGGTATTAGATATAATAATATGTTTTTTTAATATATTTATAACAAAATTATATTTATTATATAGGTGGTCTGAGTTAGTACAGTGAGAGTCAATACAGAAGGTAAGGGGATCCCATCTCACTTTTTATTTCCATGAGATACATGTTATGTTCAACACTATTTCCTTTTGTGTGTTGTATGTACTATAGATTATTTTATTCTATATATCTTATAATTAAATTTATTGGTATTCACATATTTATTTTATGATTTTTCTTTCATGGGGTATAAGTTTAAAAAGTTACCATATTAGAGAAATTGTTTGTCTCAATTTCCCTTCTTTATGACTCATGATTTTTTATGCACCGAATTCTATTTCAAGGTTTATATACTTCTATTTTACTTTTTATATGGTTAATTTTCTTATTTTTGTTATATTTTTGGCTTCATTCAATTTCTTTTTCTTACATGGAGTGTGTGGTCCCAAGTTACCATGTTATAAGAGATTATTGAGACAATGGTATCTTGTTTCAAGATTGTTTATGTTCATGCATCCTTTGATGAAATAATATGATCCACATCTCAATAAAATTCATTAATTTTGTTATCCTATGGTTATTAATGATTTATTCATATATTGGCACCATTTTTCCACTCTTTATATAAGATAGTTGATATATTGTTTTTATAAAATCCTGACTATACCCACTCTACGATTGGAAATTTGTGTTCCTTTAAAATCATATTTTCCAAAAACGGTTTCCAAATATACACTACAATTATCCTATAATTATTAAAAAAAAATAACCTTTTTTATTTTACCAATTTTTTCAAAGGACTCTTCTTATCTCCTTCTGAACAAGGAATTTTTATAACCTTTTTCCATACAAAATGAATCTTCTTTTAACATCGTATGTCATGTATAGATTTACCCACCATCATTTAATTGAAGCTAAATTTCTATTTTTAAATTTTTTTTTAAGATAATGTTTTTATAAGTTTTTTTCATAGAAAGTTATTTTCAAAAAAAATACAACCTTCTTTTATAAATTTTAAAGGAAAATTGTTTTCAAAAAAAATTTCAAGACTTTTTTAGAAGATATTAAAGTATTTCTAAATAAATTGTTTTCAAAACATTTAAAATTATTATTGATAGGTTTTCAAATTATTTTTTAGGACAAATATTTTCAAAATGTTTTCAAGCTCCTTTTATATTTTTTCAAGGAATTTTTTTCAAAATGTATTCAATCCTTATTTATATGTTTTCAAATTATTTACAAATAAATTGTTTTCAAAACATTTTCATGATTATTTTACATGTTTTCAAGTAAAATAGTTTTCAAAACATTTTCAATATTTATTTAAATTTTTTCAATGTTTTTTTAAAGAAAATAGTTTTTAAAATATCTTGAAGATTATTTTATATGTTTTCAAGGGAAGAGGTTTTATAAATGATTTCAAGTCTTATTTATAATTTTTCCAGGTAGTTTCTAAGAAAATGATTTTCAAATGGTTTTATATATTAAATAAAAGTTTTCAAATAAAAAAGTATATATTACTCAATATAAAAAATAAAGATATTTCAAAATTATTTTTCATCAATGATGACATTCATTGATGTTACTCAAGACCATCTAGGAAATTATCTAAAGGTTTCATTCCTATTATTTATATGAATAGCTTCTGATTAATGTCATTTTGTCTAAGAAACTCATTTATATTTCATGGGTTATATGTTTTTGAAATCCATTTCTCATTCATGGGTTATATTTTTATGAAATCTATCTACCATTAACGGGTTGTATGTTTATGAAATCAGTTTCTCATTCAAGGGTTATATGGTTATGAAATTTGTCTCTCTTTCATGGGTTATATGTCTATAAAATCCATCTATCTTTCATAGGTTATATGTTTATGAAATTAGTTTCTATTTCACGAGATAGTATTTTGATGAAATGTTTATGAAACTTGTATCTTTTTTCATAGGTTATGATATGTTTACAATTTTTAAGACACTCATTTCATTACATGGGTTATGATATGATTGTTTATGATATTATGGAACATGTGTGTATGATTTAATTATGAGATTGGTTAGACCTATATCTCCCTAAAATTAATTGGAAAAATATTTATATCTCATGATATAGACATGACTGGAACAAGAAATGAATTCGGTTCAGTAATACAGGGCTAGAAAAGGAAGTGAACTCAGTTCAATAATAAAGGGCAAGAACGAAGGGTGAACTCAGTTCAGTAATACGAAAATGGAATGAGAGGCGAACTCAATTTAGTAATACTAGGATGAAATGAGGTGAACTCCTGGTTCAATAAAAGACTTTTTACACCAATATCGTAACGGCGGAAATGTCTTGACTAATATAGAAATCATTAGATATGATTTTGTGTCTACCACAATTCCATATTTTATTCCTATGTTATGATCTCATGTCTTATGATACTTATTTCATTATTATTCATGTATTATGAACTTAAAATTTTTATTATGATATCTAATATTCAGGGTATGATCTTCAAATTTTAAACTAAAGTTCCATAACCTTTTTCAATCTTATTCTTACCTATTTCCTTTATTTACCCTTACGGGCCATCTGAGCTCACACCTTTCTTACATTTCCCCTCCGTAAGTTATAAAGAATGTTTTTAGGTAGAAATACTAAAGGTGGAGATCTTCATGGAAGAATTTTAAAATCTTTCACAGGATAGAATATTTTGTTTCCAAGTTTCCATAGACACTAAACTATAATGGTCCTCATGCATGTATTTTTTTAATGTAGTAAATATTCATCTAAAATGATGTAATATCCACGTATGTCAGGCATGGGTCACTGTATTTTCTAGAAAACAAAATTATAAGTCCAAATTTAGAAACTATGATGAGAATAATTTATTGATATTCTTATATATATTTCTAAGGACATCTCGATGGATGTATCTAAGGATGAGTATAAGGATAAGTTAATGTTTAGTAAAATGTTCTCGAATTATGGTAAATGATTGAGTGACTGGTTTTCTAGAAGTAAATCTGTGTCTAAATAATACATGTGGATGGGGAATTGGAACCTGTGTACCTAGGGTTAACAACTCCAATAAGATGATTCAGGCCTAGATTGGGGTAATCTGGTACACAACAACGGGACTTGCTGTACACCTGGTTTGATGCTCTCGGTAAATATTCATTCGGAATTCATAAACTCATTATGAACCATCAGGAAGGATTTAAATAGATAATTACTATTACTAACCTATTATAAACCTAATGTTTCATAGATTAAAGAATTAGGATCCATCATTTAGGCACCCTGTATTTAATTTTTAATAATTACATGATATCTCAATATGATAATTTTTATTACACTATGCTTTCTGGCTTTAGTTGCTAGATATAACTATAAGGAACATGGTTAACGTTTAATTTTTTAAATTTGGGAATTATTGGAATTATGTGAATCGATTTCCTGAGTGGATATCTCATAAATAGAATTAATAAGGTGGTACAAGTATTGTCATACATTTGAAGATAAAGAGACTAAAAATGACATGTGAAACGTATGTGATGTTCTTTAAGTATTGTATACATTAATCATAAGATTCATGATTGGATTGAGTTTGAGGAACATCAATAAAAGATTCATATTTCATATTCTAGTAAAGAGTTATTAAGGAATAAGATTATGAATCATTGGTAATGGTTTAAGAATAATGTTGGATGAATGAAGTATTTAAGTTTTTGAATTTTGATATTATGTTATATGAATCATGAAATATATAATTATTCTCTATATAGGTTTTCATTTGGTATTGAAAAGTATATTTTTAATGGTGATGAATACATAGAAATGTGATTTCATGGAATGGTGATATTTTTATTAATGGAAGGTAACCCTTAATTAATTTTTGGAACTGGAACAATGATGATTGAATAAAGATATGCTAGATATGAATCTGTAATTTGGATGGTACGAATTACCCTCGAATTGATTATTGACAAAGTGTTCTATGTCATCAAAGATGAAGTTTAAAACTTCTTGGATTTAAAGAATATATGCAAAAATCATTGGAATAAAGAAGCATGATTGTTTTCCAAAAGGATTTATGGTAATCAAGGTTATTACCATGTTTCAATATAATATATACAGAGGTTATTCAAATGCTTGTAATGTGAAAACCATGAGATACATTGTAATATAATGGGGATCAATGTTAATCTAATTTCATGAAATTGATTCCAAATCTTTGAATTTTCATCTATCAAAAGGGTTATAAGGTTAAACATTTTTGAAAATATTAAGTTAAACTTAAAATGAAGTTAGTAATATCAATCTATTATCTACTCATATATGGATTTATACATATTAGACAACCTATTAGAACTACTTTTTGTTGATGAAAAATGATGAAAACTAATATTTCATTTCATGGATCTCATAATCTGTTAATACTTAAAGAATGAAAAAATTCACCTTCCCTTTTAGAGAAAGAGGTGAAGTTGAACAATGAAGAAAAAAAGGGGGATGTTTCCCATAAATCATGAAAGTAAATAATTTCATGAAAATTATTCAACTTGATGGAAAATTCCCATTAAACGAAAATTATGTCCTAGTACAATCGTTTTTTATGACTCAAATTGGCCCTTAGTTAATCAAAAATTTATAGATTTATAATTGTTATCATTCTCTTGACCTAATTCTCTATCATTATCTATCAAAAATTAATATTTATATTTTTCGTCCATGTCCATTTTTTCACTTCCCTATAATTTTCCCATATGTGGAAACCTAGTTATATGTTACGTTTGATAATATGTATAGTTCCAACATTCCCCTTTTAAAGGAAGTTTTAATACTTGTTTTTATGATTAGGGTTTCTATGAATGAAACTTTCAAGTATTAAACCATTGATAAACCATCTAAATTTTGATGGAGAAATTAATTTTAAGGGGGAAATAATGTAACAACATGAGATTTTTTAAGTTTTTCTTTGAATTAATTAAATCTTTTTCATATGTTTCAGTTCGCACAACTCGGAAGATAGTTTATTTAATATTAAATCACTATATTTGGATTACATTACACACAACGTCAAGTTAATTATGCAGCACCCACAAGATCATAATTATCTCTCTCTACACTAAACATCAAGGTTATCTTGAGTTATATACTATAATGACTTTCCTCGATGGCATGCCTAACACGCAAGACCGAGGTTAACCAAACAAAAATATACTATTAAAATATGATTATTTAATATAATAATATATAACCTAGATGTTAAATTATAGGTTATGAATAGTATTAACTAATATATTAAAATATTTGATTTAAAAAATATAATAATAATTAAAAGGTTACCAATTAATTATAAATAAATATGAAAGCCAATTGAACAAAAAAGGTAATATGATTATTTTATAGTCATAAAGATGTTTTACAATAATAAATAAAATTGATTACAATTAGTGAGTGACACTAAATTAATATATATTCATTATATTTATCCATGTATTTTTATATCATTTAATTAGATTTTATATACATAAGATAAAAATAAACCCAATTTTATGCTTAAAAACATAAATTTCTATAAATATAGTTGTATCACTTGTTAATGGAAAACCAATTTTAAATCCCAATTTTGGAACTTGTATAGGATTAATTTGTCAAAATAATCATAATATTGGAAATATAAAAATAAAAATTAGTTAAGGATTATATTTGGGTATTTTCTGTATGGTTTCATTCTTTAATGAATAGTTAAAAATACGGAATTTTAATTCAAAACTATTTTTTGATATAATTTTTTTATAAAGTTAGATTATATTTTAATTTGGTTTAAAATTTTAATTAGATTATATTTTTATCAATTAATTAAATTTAGATAATTATAATCAATTTCACATTGATATTTTATATAAAAACATAGTAAAATTTATATCATTTTTACTTCAAAACTCGTATTGTCAACCCAACTACAATATTAATTTTAAATTAATTTCTTCCACTTATGTTATTATAATTTAAATAAATATGTTAAACATTTGGAATCAAAATAATTTAAAATTTATAATAATTTCTAGTTTGATTTTTACCAAAAATATGAGTTCAAGTGATTAAAATTAATTTCGTCGATTAAGGTTAAATTAATCTGAATAAGGGACTAATCCATAACCTTAAGGCCCAAAATGACCTATAAACTTGTATAAATGAAATTTTATGTCCATATTTAGACCCTATACTCCCTTTTATTAAATTGTATCTTTATTTTATCGACTTTCAATATGAAAAACGTTGGTGGAATTCTCTCTTCAAATATTTACAAAAGTGTCACTCTTGCTTCCCTATAAAAGGAGTTACCTGATTAAGAGGTAACACATTCTCCCAAGCTCCTTTCTTTTATTTTCCTTATCCACCCCACCACTCTCTTTATTCCATGATTTTATGAGAAAAAAAAGTATCCTAAATATACTATTATTTTTTATACTAAATTTTCAACCTAAACTTACACACACATCCATTTAATGGGTAATGATCAGAATGATTACGTGTATAGTGAAATACCGCCTCACTAAATTACGATTATTCATTTTTCCTTTACTGCCTCTCATGGTGGACATTATGATAGAAACTATATTTATATATGATATTTATTATATTTATTTATTATTTCATATTATTTATTTTTTATTATTTATTAAGTTTACGACACATATCATTTTAATTTACATTTTGTGTAAATACTATAATTCTGTTGGTGGAAGTGTGGACCATCGCCCCCTCAAAGAGATGATTCGTTCCTGAACTATATGGAATATATTGAGGATGGGTCTAATGGTAAATATAATATATATGATATAATAAATATACTATAATTATGGTATAAATATATACATATATGTCAATATCTTTCTTTCTTTCAATACAACAAAAAAAACAGTAACAACGTTCATCCGTACATACGGCTTACTATCTCTATGATCAGTGTCTTCCATTTTTTACTTCTATAATATATAAATTATAATAATACACATATAATGGATATAAATTTTATTTATATCATGGTCTAAATTCTATAATAATTATATATTTATAATGATTAGTGATATAAAATATTAAGACACATTCGAAGAGTAAAGATAATATTATCGGAAGTGAAACCTTAACATATGATTATTAACAAACAGGTAATATAAAGTCATAATAAAACCATATATGGTATTATATGTAAGAATATGGTTTTGTAAAATATGTATAATAAATTTATATTTATTATATGGGGGGGTTCAATTAGTACTATGAGAGTCAAAATATAAAGGTAAGGGGATTCCATCTCACTTTTTGTTTTGAGGAGATACATGCTATGATTGAAACTCTTTCCTTTTCTGTGGTGTATATACTTCCCATAATTGTATTCTATGTATCTTATAATTAAATTAATGGGTATTAAATATCCAATTTTTGATCTTTTATTAGTGTGTTATAAGTTTATAATGTTACTAGATCAGTCTAATATTTGTTTGTCTTGATTTTATTTCTTTGAGACTCATGCATTATTATGAAACTAAAATCTATTTCATGGTTTATACACTTCCATTTTACTTATTATATCATTTATTTAGTTATTTTTATGATATTTTAGGCTTAAATAAATTTCAGTTACTTACATGGAGAGTATTATCCCAATTTACCAAGTTATACGATATTATTGAGATAATCTTAAAATTTTTCAAGATTATTTATGTTCATTCTTCCTTTGATGAAATATTATTATCCATATGTAATGAACAATAATAATGTTTCTTCTTCTATAGTTACTAATGACATATTTAAATATTTATACCATTCATTGCACTCTTTGGGGGATAATATAGTAAATAATGTGTTTTTAAAAAATCCTAACTTTACCCTCACTTCCGTCAGAAATCTGTATCCCATTAAAATCATGTTTTCCAAAATGGGTTTACAAAAATATTATACTATTCTCCTAGAATCATTAAAAGAAATTTTTTCCCTTTTTTCCTTTTACCAATGTTTTCAATGGACTCTTCTTGTCACTTTCTGAACAATTAATATTGTTAACCTTTTTATCGTATAAATGGAATGTTATTTTTACCACATATGGTATGTATGTATTTACCCAACATCATTTGTTTGAATAATCCATTAAATTCTTAAAAGTTTTATTTTTAAGAGAAAGTTTTTATAATCTATTTTTATGTAAAATTGTTTTCAAAAAATTTTCCAACTAATTTTATAGTTATTTAAGTAAAAATGTTTCTAAAATGTTTTTAGTAATTATTTATAAGTTTTCAAAGTATTTTCAACGAAATGGTTTTCAGAAAAAATAAATATTTCTTTATAACATTTCAAATTATTTTTAATGAAAATAGTTTTCAATATTTTTTCAAGATTATTTTATAAGTTTTCAAAGAAAACTATTTTCAAAATGTTTTCAAGCATTATTTATATGTTTTCAAAATATTTTCAAAGAAATTTTTTTCCATACATTTCAATTCTTCTTTTACATGTTTTAAAGTAAAAACGGTTTTCAAAAAAATTTAATGCTTCCTTTGTATGTTATCAAGGTGTTCGAAAGAAAAGGGTTTTAAAACATTTTAATCCTATTTTATAATTTTCTATGAAAAAAAAATTCAAAATGATTTCAAGTAATCTATTAAATTTTTCATGGTATTTTGTAAGAAAATTATTTAAAAACGGTTTTATATATAAATAAAATTTTTAAAATAAGAAAGTATTTTTTCCTAAATAAATATTTTTAAATGATATTTCATAATTATTTTCCATATAAGATTACATTTGTTGATGTTACTCATTCCCTTCGGGGAAATTATGTAAAGGTTCCATTCATATTATTTCTATTAATATGTTACGCTTAATGTAATTGTATTTACGAAACTCGTTTCACCTTTACGTCTTATATGTTTATGAAATACGTTTCTCTTTCATGGGTTATATGTTTATAAAATCCATATCTCTTTATTGGGTTATGTGTTTATGAAATATGTTTCTCTTTCACAGGTTATAAGTCTATGACAACCATCTCTCTTCCATGGGATATATATTTATGAAATATTTTTCAATTTCATAGGTTGCATGTATAAGAAATTTTTTTCTCTTTCATGGGTTATGCTTCTGATTAAATGGTTATGAAACCTTTATCTTTTTTAAAAAGTTATGATATGTTTATATATTTTATGATACCCATTTCATTTCATGGATTATCATAAGATTATTTATGATATTGTGGAACATGTATGTATGATGGGTGGGACCTATATCTCCCTCCAATGAATTGGTTAACGACTTATATATCAGGATATAGGCATGGTTGGAACAGGAAATGAACATGATTAAGTAATATAGGGTTATAATGGGAAATCAACTCAGTTTTGTAATATAGGGCTGGAATGAGGGGTGAAATCAGTTCAGAAATTTAGGGCTAGAAAGGGGAGTAAAATTAGTTCAGTAATAGAGGGATGAAATGGGGAGTGAACTCAATTAAGTAATGGTATTTTTACACTAAAATGTTCTCCATATAAATTCCTTTACTACTATATGTCTATCAGAATTCCTTGTTTTATTTCTATGTTATGCTTTCATGGATTATGTTAATTATTTACTAATGATTAATTTCTTATGAACTTCCCATCTTTATTATGATATCTAATATGTAGGTTATGATCCTCAAAAGTTATGCTCAAGTTTTATTCCCTTTTTTCAGGTTATGGTTATGCCTTTCCATTATTTACCCTTACTGAGCATATAATCTCCATCCCTTTCTTATATTTCCATTCCACGGGTTATGAATAAAATGTTTAGGAATAAATACTAAAGTTGGAGAGCATCATGGGAGATTTTTAAGATGACTCACCAAATATAAGATCTTGTTTCCTGGTTCCCAAATTCACTAAACAATTAAAGTACTCATTTATGTAATTTTGTCATGTATGGAATATTCAACTAGAATGATATAATATCCATGAATGTCAAGCCTATGTTATTATAGTTGGTATCAATGAAAAGTTTTATTCAACATTTGGAAACTATGATGATAAAACTTTAGTGAAATCCTTAGGAATATTTCTATAGATATCTATTCTTTTCACTATGGATAATTATAATGATAAGTAAACACTTAGGAAAATATATTGGAATTTTGATAAAGGATTGGTTGACTAGTTTCCTAGAAATAAATCATTGTATATATACTATGAGTGAATGGTGATCTAGCATAGATGTAACTAGGGGTAACAACTTTAACAATATGTTCTACTCCTACATTTGGATAATCTGGTACATGACAATGGGCTTTTTTGCACACATGTTTTGACACTTCCTAGTCATATGCATTAGTAATTAAAAAAACCCCTTTAAGATCGATCATGAATGATTTAAATATAGTATGAATAAAAATAACCAAAGATAAACCTATGTTTCTGTAGATTAAATAAGTGTTAGCCATTATTTAGGCACCCTATATGTAATTTTTCATGACTATATGACATACCAACATGACAAATGTTTCTAAACCATTGATTTAAAATTTAGTTCAATGAAGAGAACTAAAACTAACATGGTTAAATTTAATTTTTCATATTTGGAAAGTATGGGAATTATAAAAATCTATTTCCCAAGAGGAAATATCAGAAATAGAATCAAGAAGGTGGTAAAAGTATTGGTTATACTTCTGAATATAAGGAGACCACAAATGTCATGTCAAATGTATGTGATGTTCTTCTAGTATTGTCTACATTGATCATAAGAATCATGATTAGATTGAGGTTGAGAAACCTCAAAAAATGATTCATATTTAATATTCTATGAAAGAGATATTAAGGAATAATTTTATGAGTCATGAGTAATGATTTATGAATAATGTTAAATGAATAAAGTATTTATATTTTTCTATTTAGATATTATGTTATATGAATCTTTAAATATATAATTATTTTTATCATAAGATTCCATTAATAATTGAAAAGGACATGTTGAACGGTTATGAATACATAGAAATGTGATTTCATTGAAAGGTAATATTTTGATTTAGGGATGGTAACCCTTAACTAATTCTATACATTGATATAATGATGTTTGGATAAAGATATGCTGGATAAGAATAATTAAGTTGGATGGTATATATTACCCTAGAACTAATTATTGAAAAAGTGTTAAATGTCATCAAGGATGAATTTTACAGCTTCTTAGATTTAAGGAATATATCTAGTAACCATTGCAATAATGAAAAATGCATGCTTTAAAAAAGGGATTATGGTAATTATGGTTGTTTCCATGTTTTTAGAAAATATATTATGGTGGTATTCACATGTTTGGAATTTGAAAAACAAGTGGTACATTGTAATAAATTGGGCTTCAATGTTATTCTGATTTCAAAACATTCCTTCCACAACATTTAATTTTCATCTTTCGGAAGATTTATAAAGTTAACCATTTATGAATATTTTAAGTTAAACTTTTGATAATTTCAGTAGGATTAAAATATTATCTCTCTATATAAGGATTTATACATATTGTATAGCCTATTCAAACTACTTTCTGTTGATGAAAACTGATGAAAAAGGGGATGGAATATCATGGATCTCATGATCTGTTTGTACTTTAGGAATGAAAAAGTCACTTACCTTTTTAGAGAAAGAGTTAAAGTGGATCAACAAACAACAAAGGGTGATGTTTTCCTAAAATCATGCAAGTATATATTTTCCTGAAAATTCTTCAACTTTAAGAAAAATGATCATGAAATTAACAATGTTTTCCTCGTACTTTAGTTTCCACTGAATCAAATTTTCCCATAGTTCGTCACAAATTTATGGATTTATGATTGATAAGTTTATCATAACCTTATTCTCTATCACTATCCCTAGGAACTTGAAAGTTATATTTTTCACCCATGTTTATGTTTTCTCTTCCCACCTATGTTACCCTATGTGGAAGCCTAGGTACATGTTACATTGGGTAACTATTATGGTTCTAAATTTTTCATTTTAAGGGATGTTTTAATATTCATTTTTATAATGTGGGTTTATATGAATAAAACTTTAAAGTATTAAACATTTGATAACCCAAACTAATTTTGATGGAGAAATTCATTTCAAGGGATGTAGAATGTAATACCCCAATATTTTGTGAATTATTTTTCTTCAAATTAATTTAATATTTTTGATATCTTTCATTTCACATTACACTTGAGATAGTTTATTTTATATGAAATCACTATGTTCAGCTTGTATTATATGCAACACTATGTTAAACTTGTATTATATGCAACACATGTAAAACTAATGTTTTCTTTCATTATATACAACAATGACTTTCCTCGATGGCTTGTGTAACTTGCAAGATCGAGGATTACTGAACAATAATTTACTTTTTAAATATGATTATTTAATATAATAAGTTATAACCTATTTATTAAATTATAGGTTATAATTTTTATTAACGGATTCATGAAAAAATATGGTTTAAAAAATATAATATATATTCATAGGTAACAAATTAATTATAAATGATTATAAAACTCAATTGAATAAAAAAGTATTATTATTATTTTATGGTCACAAAGTTTTTTTACCATAATAAATTAAGTTAATAAAAATAATCAGTGATATTACAGTAATATATATTTTATATATTCAATTTAAAAAAATTTATATTCATTCAATATATTTAATAGATATAAGATAAATAACAACCCCAATTTTATGCTTAAAAATAAATATTTTTATAAATGTATCTTTACCACATTTTAATGAAGAACCCATTTTAAATCCAAATTTTTGAACTTTTATAGACCTAATGTGTCAAAATAAACTTCATATATGAAATTTAAACATAATAATTAGGTAAGTATTATTTTTTGGTATTTTTCTGTAAGGTTTCGCTTTTTAATGAATAGATAAAAATACTGCATTTTAATTACAAACTTCTTTTTCAAATAATTTATTTATACATTTAAATTATATTTTAATATTGTCTGAAAGATTAATTAGAATATATATTTTTGAATTAATATAACTTGGGTAATTAAAAACTATTTAATATTGATATTCGACATAAAATATTAGTAAACTTTTGATCATTTTTACTTTAAAACCCCTCATTTTCCACTTGAATGCGAAATTAATTTAAAATTAAATTATAAGAGTTATTTTTTTTATAATTTGGAAAAAATGGATTCCATAGTTGGAATCATAATATTATATAATTTATAACAAGGTAAACTAATTTTTTTCCAAAAATATTATTGAAAGTGATTCAAATTAATTACATCAATTTAGCTTAAATTTAGCTACATAAGGGACTAAACTGAAGCCTTAAGGCACAAAATGACCTATATACCTCTCCAAAATCCATTGTATGGACATATTACGACCATATATTCCATTTAATATAATTTTTATTATTTTTTAATCCACTTTCAACCTGAAAAAATGATGTTGGAATTCTCTCTTAAAATATTTACACGGAATCCTTTTGGCACAAACTAAAAGGAGTTACTAATTAAGACGTAACGCCTTCCCTCAAGCTCCTTTATTTTATTATTCTTCGCCACACCATCCACTTTATTTATTCCATTATTGTATAAAAACACATTATTATAAATATACTATTATTTTCTTATGATAAGTTTTGAACATAAAATTACACACACAACCATCTAATGGGTAACGAATATATTATTTACGTGCACGTTGAAATATCGTCTCACTAACTTATGATTGTTCATTTTACCTTTACCGCCTCTCACAGTGGAAATTATGATGGAAAAAATATTTAGATATTTTATATAGTATATTTATTATTTATTTAATGTTTTTCATTACTTTTACAACACACATAATTTGTTACTTTGTATTTTGTGTAAATATGATAATTTTGTTTGGGAAAGTGTGGACTACCACCCCCTCGAAGCAAGATGATTCATTCATACACCACATTGAATGTATTTAATATGGTTTTAGTGAATATATATGATATATATGATATCATAAATCTTCTTTAATAATTTTATACATATATACATATATTTCATTTCCTTTATTTCATTCAATACGGCAAGAAAAAAGGAAATAGCTTTCATGTGTACGTATGGCTTACCATTTCCACAAACGGTGTATTCCATTTAGCACTTCCATATTATATAGATTATTATAATATCTATATACTATATATACACATTATATATATAATTTTCTAAATTTTGGAATCATTATATAATTATAAGGACCAATGATATAGCAAATTAAGACACATGTGAAGAAAAAAACGAATATTATCTGAAGTGAAACCATAACATATGATGATTAACAAGAGGGTAATATAAGGTGGTAATAAATTCTTATATGGTATTAGATATATTAATATGGTTTATTAAAATATTTATCAAAAATTTATATTTATTATAAAAGTGATTTTAATGAGTATCACGAGAGCCAAGACACAAGGTAAGGGGATTCCATATCACTTTTTATTTCTGTGAGATACATTTTATGTTCTCCACTCTTTCATTTTGTGTGGTGTATATACGTACCATTATTGTATTTTATTTATATTATAATTACATTTATGGGTATTCACATATCCATTTTATTATCTTTCTTTCACGGAGTATAATTTTAAAAATGTACCAATTCGGTGAAATAGTTTTGTCTCAATTTTCCTTCCTTGAGAATCATTCTTTGTTAAGTACCTGTATTCTCTTTCAAGGTGTATATAATTACATTTTATTTGTTATATCATGAATTTCATTATTTTAATGATATTATAAGTTTAATTTAATATCCTTTTCTAAAATTTAGAGTATGATCCAAAGTTTCCATGTTATAAGATTTTGTTCAGACAATCTTATCACTTTTCAAAAAAACTTATCTTTATGCTTCCATAGATGAAATATTATGATACATATCTCAATAAAATTCATTAACTTTATTCCCCTTTTTCAATAAATGATTTATTCATATATTGGTACCATTTCTTGTGGTATTTTCAACATAAGATAGTTAAGAAACTATTTTTAACAAAACCCAAATTTACTCTATCATCGATCAGAAATATGTGTTCCTCTAAAAAAATATTTTATAATTAGGGATTCCAATAATTTTATAATATTATCTTATTATCGCTAAAAAAATAAACCTTTTTGTCTTTTAACAATTTTTATAAAGGACTCTTCTCCTCGCATTTTGAATAATTCATTTTTAAAACCTTTTTACCAAACAAAAAGAATGATTTTACCTCATTTGACATGTACAGATTTATCCACCATCATTTCGCCAAACCTTACTTTAAAATTTTAAAAGGTTCATTTTAAAGAAAGTTTTTTTATAAGTTATTTTCAAGGAAAAATACATTCCAAATTTTTTCAACTTTATTTTATAAGTTTTCATGGAAATTTTTTTTCAAAATGTTTTCTAGCCTTATTTATAAGTTTTAAAAATATTTTCAAAGAAATGGATTTCAAATGATTTTCAATATTTCATTATAATTTTTAAAATTATTTTTAAATAAAACGGTTTTAAAAATGTTTCCAATATTATTTTATAAGTTTTCATGGAAAGATGTTTTCAAATGTCTTCAATCCTTATTTACATGTTTTCAAAAAAAATTCAAATAAATGGTTTTCAAAAAAAATTCAAGATTCATTCACATGTTTTAAAGTAAAAAGGTTTTAAAAAAATTTCATGCTTTCTTTATATTTTTTCGAAGTGTTTTCAAATAATTTTTTTAAAATGTTTAGAAGATTATTTTATAAGTTTTTACGGAAAACGATTTTCAAAATTATTTCAATTATTCTTAAAAGTATTCAAGGTATTTTCTATGAAAATGATTTTGAAATGATTTTATATATTAAAAATCCATTTTCAAAGAAGAAAGGATATATTACTTAAGAAACATTTTTGAAAGATATTTCAAAATTATTTTCAATTTAAGATGGCATCTATTGATGTCACTCATGAAATTATAGGAAAGGATAAAAAGGTTCCATTAATATAATTTATATAAATGGGATATGATTAAATGATATATGTTTCTCTTTAATGGGTTATATTTTTATGAAATATTTTCCTTTACCGTGGGCTATATGTTTCTGAAATCTGTATATCTTTCACAAGTTATAGGTTTGTGGAATCCATTTCTATTTCACATGTTATATATTTATGAAATATATCTCTCTTTAATGGGTTATATGTTTTTGAAATCTATTTCTATTTCATAGGATACATGTTTATAAAATATTTTTCCCTTTCATGGGTTATTATTTTGATGAAATGATTATGAATGATGTATATTTTTCATAGGTTATGACATTTATACATGTTTTATGATTCCAATTTCATTTCAAGGGTTATGATATGATTGTTTATGATATTACGGAACATGTATGTATGATTTCATTATGAAAGGGGTGGTACCTATATACCCATCCAATGAATTAGGTAAAGATTTATTTTTCAAGTGATAGGCATGGATGGAATGAGAAATGAAATTGGTTCAAAATACATGGGTTGGAACTGGAAATGAACTTAGTTTAGTAATACAGGGCTAGAACAATGGGTGAACTCGGTTCAGTAATATAGGGATCGAATGAGAGGTGAAATCAGATCATTAATACTGGACTGTAATGGGGTGTAAAACTGATTTATTAAAGGACTCTATCCACTAAGATGGTATCGGTATAAATGCCTTGACTAATTATAGAAATCATTATATATGTTTATGTGTCTTCCAAAATTCAATGTTTTGGTCCTATTTTATACTTTCATGGATTATGTTCATTATTTCCTTATTATTCATGTCTTATGAACTTCCAATCTTTATTGTGATCTCTAATAAGCAATGTATGATCTTCAAATGATATGTGCAGGTTCCATACCCTTTGTCTATGTTATGCTTATGAATTTCCTTTATTTAGCCTTACTGGCCATCTTAGCCCACCCCTTTCTTATGTATCCTTTTCCCAAAAGTTATGAAGAAAGATTTTGGTATAGGTATTAAGGTCGAGATCTTCATAGGAAATATTTAAGATCTTTCCCGAGATAGATGATTTTTTTTCAGGTTTCAAAATACAATGAACTCATGAAGCCCTGAGGCTTGTATTTTTTTAATGTACTAAATATTCATCTAAAATGATGTAATACACATGTATGTCAATACTGGGCCGCTATAGGAAGGTATCATATCTGTAGAGACCCAAGTTTGACGTACATAGAAATTACATTACTTTCGCAAAATACTAAATACATAACAAAAGCAGACGCCCAAATACCATATTACACTACGGGAAAAAGGGGTTTTTGCGATGGGTTATTTGCGACGAGGATAAATCTCGTCGCAAATAGTCCCGTTAGAAACTTATTTGCGACGGGGAGATGTCAACCGTCGCAAAAGGTTTGGCGTGAAATGCGCTCTAAACCGCGGGAATGTTATTTGCGACGAGGGGTTACCACCCGTCGCAAATAACCAACGGCGGTAAAAAATATTTGTGACGGGAATATACCCCCATCGCAAATAGTATGCCTGAAAGTTATTGTTTGTGACGGGTCCCATCGCAAAAAACTATTTAACCGTTGACCGTGATAAATGCGGGCTAAAGTATTTGCGATGGGTCCTGTCGCAAATAAGCTAACCTATAAATACCTCGATCCATTATTTTCATTCATTCTCAAACTCTATCTTCTACTTATCTCAAAACTCTATTTTTAGAGTTCACAGTTTCTTAAGTTTAATTTTTATTTTTGGAGTTGATATTGAAGTCTTCAACAACTATCAGAGATCAACCTCAGATCAATTTCAAAGGTATTTATGTTCATTTTAATTTAATATTTATTTTAGATTTTTTATTAGTTTTCATTATTCTTAATTAGTTTTAATTTAATTATGTTTAGATTATTTTGTTATTTAATAAATTTAAATTATTATTATTCATTGTTCATAGATAATGGTAATTAGGAATAATTAATAATAATTAGAAATAATTAATAATAAATAGGAATAATTAATAATAATTAGTCATAATTAGGAATAATTATTAACAATTAGTCATAATCAAGAATAAATACTAATAATTAGTAATAAATTCTAATAATTAGGAATAAATAGTAATAATTAGTAATAATTAGTAATAATTAGTTATAATTTAGAATAATTAGGAAATAATTTGGGACATTTATGAAAAATAATAAAAAATACTAATAATTACTAATAATTACTAATAATTATTAATAAACCTCCCCCATGCGCGCATTAACCATTACAACTAAGCCATTTAATTTTTTTATACATTTAATGATCCATCTATATATATATAGTTATATTTATTGGTATATTAATATAGATTTATATTAATATAAATATATTTGGTTATATGAATATATATATATATATATTCATATATTAATATATATATTTATTCATATATTAATATATATTTATATCTATTTATATATATATATATATCTATGTAGTTATAAATTTTTATTCGTATATTTATTTGTATATTAATATATATTTATAAACATAGTTTTAAATAAATTTATAAAATATGTTTTTTTATGTGTATTTATGAATAAATAAATACATACATACATACATATATACAATACACACACACACACACACACACACACATATATATATATATATATGTGTGTATAGTTATGAATGAATACATAGAAATGAGGGCGTGAAAATCCATCGAGAATGTTAAAACATCTATAACTTCTAATCCATAAGTTTTTTTCAACTACACAACCAGCCAAATAAAATAACATGAAATTATCTTCGATATGATATGCGGTACAGGCCAAACGGACATCCAGATCGGAAGTTATAGCCATTTGAATGTTAAAACAACCATAACTTATAATACAAGAGTTTGTTTCAGCTTTACAATCAGTCAAATCGAAGAACATGAAATGATCTTTGATATGATATATGGTACAGGTTTGTCAGACATCGGGATCAGAAGTTATAGCTGTTTGAATGGTAAAAAACCGGGGTACCCTGACTAAAAGCTCAGTTTTGAAGGCCTTCTGGGCCTTTTTTGGCCAAGATAAAACCTTGGACGGGTTTCACTAGTCCATAGGGATGTAGAGCTCGTCGTAGGATTCTATTTGATATGTTGTAGAGCTCAAACGGAGTCATGGATCAAAAGTTATGGACGTTTGAATTTTGGGTTTCATTTTCAACTTATTTTGGATCTTTCATTAATTTTTTATTTTTTTATATTCAAAGAGTTATTAAATGACTATTAATTGATAAAAATTACATAATTACTAATTAAAAATATTTTTTAATTTATTTTATAATCCTATTTTATTAAATATCTTATAAATTAATATTATATTTCCATAGATCCTTTCAAAAACATATTTATAAAATAAATATTATATTTATATCAATATAAATAGATTAATATATTTAAATATTAATAAATAATTTTTTAATTTTTTTTAATTTTTTTATTATTTTTTGCAACAGGAATATATTCCCATCGCAAATACTTTGTTGCGAGGGGCCCGTCGCAAAATTGTTTTTTAAAAAAACCAGAAATCTATTTGCAACAGGCCCATTTTCCATCGCAAATAAATTCTTTTGCAACGGGCCCGTCGCAAAAAAAATTAGTTGCGACGTCATTTTCCGCAACGGTTCATTTGAGACGGGGCCCCGTCGCAAAAGTCCATTTGCGATGGGATCTCGTCGCAAATGACCTGTCATGACCTGTCCTCGGGGCCCCGGCCGTGACTACCCCAAGCCCGTCTTCCATAGGCCAGGGGCAGGCGACTAACACCAAGGAGTAAATTCCCGATAAAAAGGGAAGGCATTGCCTTTTTAAAGTAAACAAACACCATAGAGCAAGCAATAGTAGAAGTAAACAATAAGTAAAAGCTGGTTCAATAGTAAGTGCAGAAAAGTATGTGGGCCAGTATACAAACCCAAACAGAAAGTAAAGTACAACTGGAAAGGGAAAACAAAAACTGAAAATTAAAGCCGCAATGCCAAGCTGTCCACTAGAAATCCCTTTGAAGGGTGAGTACTGATAGCCTCCTCTGCTCCTCGGGTCCAGCCGACCGCTCCGAGTATATCAATCCAGTGGTCCACCTCTAGGTTTCGTCCTGCTCCGCAAGCCTCAACTACGATCAGCACTATCCGTCGTCTGCAACCAACCCAACGTAGTGCGGGTATAGCCCGTGTAGGGGTGAGTATAAGCTACTCATTAGGGACCCCGAGACCCCCGAAGGTCTCCCAAAATCCACAATGGATAATCCACAAAGGGAAGATGAAATCATGAAGTAACATCCGAAACTGCTTAGGTATATGCCCAAACATATACCTAAGTCATCAATTCTCGTTCAGCTCTAACATCCGAGCCCAAGTACTACCCAGTCCACACAGGAATGCAAAATGTAAATCCACATAGGATAGCTCAACACAATCCACATAGGAAAGCAAAACAGGATTCAGCTCACACAGGTATACTTTTTCGTATGACGATAGAGATGATCAGATATATCCACTGATTCATCTAAGTCGTCGGACCCACAAAGGATCGATAGGTACTAACCCCCGCAATGACCCACAAAGGATCTGACCCACAAAGGATCGATAGGTAACTAACCCCCACAAAGACCCACACAGGATCAGACCACACAGGATCTGTAGGCACTGGCTCACACAGAACCGCTGAGCGCTGACCCACACAGGATTGGACCCACACAGGATCGGTAGCACTGATCGACATAGGATCGCTGAGTGCTGTAGTCAACGCCGTCGAATCCACTGAGAATCTCTGTACAGTCGTCGTAGTAGTAGCAGACGCAACGAGCTCTAGGGTTCCCGCACACAGCAAGCTTGTTCGAGAGGGTCCGCTCCATGAGGCGAGAGGCTGATACATCAACTGACACATAGACCATAGTTGATGTATCCAAAAGTTCCAATTCGTCAACAGGAACTCAACGTCGCAGACGGCGCGTCAATCGGATGCTCGGTCTGAGAGTTATTGGCTTTTTCGTCCCAGGGGCCCGGTTGGTTTTTAAGGCAAAACCAACCTGACCATACTCCACCTGCGTCCAAACCTCAGGCGGAGTAAGCCAAAAGATCCGTCTCATTAAGAGGAATCCAACAAAGTCGACGGCACGTCAATCGGACATCTGGAGCTTAGGATATTAGTGTTTCTGGTCCGAGGGATCGATTGGTTTCGTGTACGAACCAACCCAGCCGGACACAAAGTTCTCTGAAACCTTGAGTGCAATATACCTAAAGGAACGTCTTGATCCAAGGATCGCATCGCCGCTGACGGATCGTCGATCGGAGATTTGTAGCCTTAGATATGGGCAAAAGACCCAAAAGGGTCCGAAAACGGGGGTTTCGGGCCCGGACCGACCCGGCCCGAGACCCCCTGGATCGGCCCGGCTGGGCACGACCCGGCCCGGCGAGGCGACCCGGCTCGCGGCGCCAGCTGGCTCGGCCAAACGGTCGAGTCGTTCGGTATGCGGGGGGGTGGGGGGGGGGGGGGGGGGGCGCTGCCCCCCACGTTTTGTAACCGCGGCCCCCCTTAATGGGGGCTGCTAGCTGGCCGGCCGGGGGTTTGAACCCCTGGCTGTTCTCCTATATGGCCGGACCACCCCGGCTGGACGGTTTCTCCCGCCACGGGACCAGCGATGGCCGGTCCCCTCCCTGCTCGGACGCCGGCGGCCCGTTTCCGGCCACCGGTCCTGCTCCGACGCCGGGGCCCATTTCCGGCCGCCGTTTCCCACGCTCCACTGCGGCCCGGTACTGGCCGCAGCCTTCAATCGTCCGATGCGGCGTGACGGTGCTGCACCCCTACGCCGTGGCCCCTCTCTGGCCGCGGTGCTTTTGCGGTCCTCCGGTGCGGTGCGACGGCGCCACGACTTGGTTCAATTTCACGGTGCGGCGCGACGGCGCCGCGCATTCCTTGCCGCATGATCCCGCGCGGTGTGACGGCACCGCGCCATTTCCGTTCCAACCACATTTGAAACAATAACATGGAAAAAGGGAGAAGGGTCGGCTGTGTTTGTGCGATCCGGCCCCCTCTTGTTAATTGATAGCAATTGGTCGTATTTTCACGAAGAACGATAAGGTAGTATTCACGAACAAATAAAATAACCCCTACCTCGAGCGTATCTTGAACGGTGGTTCGTCGAACGAGGATTCGTTGCGTAAAAAGACGTCGCGGAAGGAGATGTTGTGGAAGGAGACGTCACCGAAGAAGACTTCGCGGAAGAACTGTCGCGGTATACGGCGTCGCGTAGTCGGTCTCCGAGGACTCGGCGTTCTTCGACGGAGTTCGATGCATTCTTCCTATTCTTCGTGTTCTTTGATGAATAAGATGAATAACTTCTAGCTTCCCTTAGCTTTTCTCCCCAAATCTCTCAAGCAACAAGTCCCCCAAATAAAATAATCACCTCCCTTATTTTATTTACTCAACAAAGCTTTTGAAATTCAAACATCCACACTTAACTCACTTAATTAATAACATAATTTGTCAAAAATTAATGGTGAGTTGAGGGGGGTTGAAGAATATGTAGGGGTGGGGTTCGTGTGGGCCCCACCACCCTCAGAACCTCCATTGGGAAGTTGGGTAGTTACCCAACATCCACCCAAAGCCTTAAACCACTTAAAGAAAATAAAAATTGTAGTTAAATTAAAAATTCAACTTCCACAATTTTTATCATCTTCTCTCGTGAAAATGCAACCCCGGAACAGGTGTTCCTAAGCAATTACCGGCGCTACGGTTCCATCAGTTCCCTTGGAATTCTCTTCTGAGCACCGGTTCAAAAGTTAGAAATTCTCGCTCATTCGTTCACTGAACGTACCCCATCTAAACTTCGGATAGAAATTCCGGGCACACCGGGCCTCAGAATCAAGTGTCGTCAGAAACTGCGTTCATGTAAAATCCCAAAGAAAATTAAGAGAAGATTTTCCTTGAATTTTACGGGTCTTTACATTACTCCCACCTCAGGGCTTTACGTCCCCGTAAAGATACATCGAAGACTGGGGAAACAAATGTGGGTACTGAGCATGCATCTGAGCCTCCCGCTCCCAAGTGCTTTCCTGGAGGTTCTCGTGCTACCATCTGATGCGCACCAGAGGAATCAACAATCCACGTAGGTCCCACTCCTGTCAATCCTCAATTTCCACTGGGACCTCAGTGAAGCTCACCCCATCATCAACGTCAAGCTCCCCATGGTCAATGATATGCGTTGGGTCATGCACGTATCTCCTCAGCTAAGATACGTGGAAGACATCGTGCACCTGGTGCAACTGAGGTGGTAGAGCCAAGCGATAAGCTACCTCGCCAATCCTGCTGAGGACCTGGAAGGGTCCGATGAAGCATGGAGACAACTTGCCGCCTTGGCCAAATCTCTGTAATCCACGTTGAGGTGAGACACGCAGGAAGACATGGCCGCCATCCTCGTACTCTAGTGGCCTCCGCCTCCTGTCAGCATATGACTTGTGCCGGCTCTGAGCTGTCCTCATCCACTCCGGGATGACCCGGACCTTCTCTTTCGTGGCCTGGACCATCTCTGGTCCCACAAGTGCTGACTCCCCAGGGTCTGTCCAGCACAAAGGAAATCTGCAAGTTCGGTCGTACAACGCATCCTATGGTGCCATCTCGATGGTGGAGTGGTAGCTGTTGTTGTATGTGAACTCCACCAAGGGTAGGTTGTCCTCCTAGCTGTGACCAAAGTCGAGGACACATGAGCAGAGCATGTCCTCGAGAGTCTGAATGGTCCTCTCTGTCTGACCATCCGTCTGAGGGTGAAAGACTGTACTCAGATGTATCTGTGTCCCGAACGCCTCCTGTAACCCCTTCCAAATCCGGGAAGTGAAGTGAGCATCTCGATCGGAGACGATAGATGATGGCACACCAGGAAGCCGCATAATCTACTGAACGTAAATTCGTCCCAAGCTCTCTATTGAGCCCTGCTCTCTTATGGGTAAGAAGTGTGCCGACTTGGTGAGTCGGTCGACAATCACCCAAATAGAGTCGTGACCTCTGGAAGTGCGTGGAAGTCCAGTCACGAAGTCCATAGATATGTTGTCCCACTTCCACTCCGGGACCTCCCAGGGATGTACCAAGTCTGTTGGTACCTATTGCTCTACCTTCACCTGCTGTCAGGTGAGGCATCAAGAAATGAAATCTGCCACAACCTTCTTCATGCCCGACCACCACTGTTGTCGTCTGAGATCCTGGTACATCTTCGCCACTCCAGGATGTACCGCCAAAGGAGAAGTGTGAAACTCTCTCAACACATCCTCCCATAAAGAAACTGGTACCAAGGTACATCCTCTAAAAAGGACGTCGTGTTCTCCTCCTAATGAGAAAATATCAGGTGCCTGTCCTGAGGATATATGTGCACGTCGTATCTCACAGTGGACGTCCCCACGCTGTGCCTCTCTGACCCACTGCAATAGTGGAGGAGTGATTGTGAGTGACTGAAGGAAGGCTACTCCATCTCTATCCACGAAGGATATCTGTAAAGCAGCTAGCTGCTCTGTCACCTCCTCAAGTAGTTGAATGCTCGTCCTCCTACTGAGAGCATCGGCAACCACGTTCCCCTTTCCAGGAGTATAGACTATCTCAAAGTCATAGTCCTGGAGGAACTCGAGCCATCGGCGCTGTCTCAGGTTCAGGTCCTTCTGCAAGAAGATGTACCTGAGACTCTGGTGGTCAGAATATACTGTAAAGCGCTCGCCCATCAGGTAGTGTCGCCATGTCTTCAGAGCGAAGACTATTGCTACTAAATCCAGGTCGTGGGTAGCATAGTTCTTCTCATGCGGCCTCAACTGACGTGATCGATAGGCGATCACGGCCTGCTCCTGCATCAGGACACATCTGAGTCCAGTCCCTGATGCATCGCAGTAGACTACGTACCCTACTCCCTCCTCAGGCAACCTCAAGATAGGTGCACTGGTCAATCTCTATCTCAGCTCCTGGAAGCTCTGCTAACATCTGTCTGACCACACAAAGGGTTTCCCCTTCTTTGTCAAAGCTGAGAGTGGTGCCGCAACTCTGGAAAAGTCTGGCACAAATCTTCGGTAGTATCCAACTAGTCCCAAGAAACTCTGCACCTCTGTCACACTCTTGGGTGGCTCCCAAGCTAGCACTGCCTCGATCTTCGCAGGATCCACCGCAACTCCCGCCTCCGAGATGACGTGTCCTAAGAAGTGGACCTCGCATATCCAGAACTGACACTTCAAGAGATTTCCATAAAGCTGGTGCTCTTGGAGTGTGTCTAGCACAACCCGCAAGTGTTAGGCGTGCTCCTCCTCAATCGTCGAGTAAATCAAAATGTCGTCGATGAAGACCACCTTCTTTTGCATGTCCTCGTCTCAAACTCTAAGCTGATGATAGCCTGACCTGAGGTCTATCTTTGATAACAACCGTGATCCCTTGAGCTGATCGAAGAGGTCATCAATCCTCGGTAGCGGATAGTTATTCCTCACTGTCACCTGGTTCAGGCGACGATAGTCGACACAAAGTCGTAAGCTCTCGTCCACCTTCTTGGTGAATAAAATTGGGGAAGCCCAGGGTGAAACACTGGGTCGGATGAACCTTTTTCCCTGCAAGTCCTCCAACTATACTCGTAGCTCTCGAAGCTCGGCAGGGGCCATCCGATATGTTGGAGTAGATATCTGGGTTTTCCCGGGGTACAGGTCAATATAAAAATCTACCTCTCTGAGAGGAGGTAGCCCTGGAACGTCGTCGGGAAAAACGTCTGCATACTGATCCACCACTGTAGGAAAACCAAGACTCTGCACGTAAACTGCTCCTAGGATGAGGCTAGCCAGCTGATGAGTGATGGGCTGTCCTCTCCTCTGTGAGAGTCAATCCTGTGCTGCAAAGGCTCCCTTCTCACCGATGAAGGTGAACCTGCTCCCATCGGTGCGTACACATCACACCTTGCGCCTAATACAGTCAATCTGAGCATGGACTATAGATAACCAATCCATGCCCAAGATGACGTCGTAAGGCCTCGATGCTGCTACAAGAAGATCCCAGCCAAAGTCTCTCCTCCTAGAGTAAGCTCACACTGCCAGCACCAGTGCGTAATCGTCGAGTCTGCTCCCGTAAAAGTCTCTAGCTGTAAGGATCGAGCCAATGGCTCTGTCAGAATCTTCGAGCTCCGAACAAGGGTAGCGGCTATGAAAGAGTGACTCGCTCCTATGTCTATAAGAACTGCAGTAAGGGTGGAATAGACACAGATAGTACCTCGAATCATCTCGGGTGCGCCATGGTCATAGGCCTCCACTGCCTGGAGCTGTGCCTCTCTCTACCCGCCAGCTCCCTGTGGCCGGGGTGGACCTCCTGGTGGTGGTGGTGGTGGTAGAGCCTTAAAAAGTCACCCACCACCTGCTGCTCGTCCTGATCCTCTGCCTCGTCCGCCTTCTCCCTGCGGACCACCACGGTCAACCCTCTCCCTCTGCCTCAGTGTTCCCTCAACCGTTTGCTGCTCCTCAGCATGGCGGGTCAGGCAATCACGAGCCATGTGGCCCTGCCCGCCGCATGAGTAGCACTGCCTGCCTCTTGAAAGACTGGCTTCACGCTGTGTGCCCCACACTGCTGAGCCAGTGTCCTGACGTCGTTTGCATAAGGGTCTGGTCTTCCTGGACCCATGGGTCATCTATCGACTGCCTACTGTAGAAGACTCTGCAACATGCCACCCTGCTGTAGGTCTTGGCACTGGTGTAGACTCAGTAAGAAATCTCTCGATCAAAAGGGCTCACTCCATTACTCTTGCCTGAGTCGGAATACTGAGGGAGATCAGCGATTCCCTGATCTCATGGTTCAATCCATGTTCAAAGGTCTGGGCCCGGAAGAATGGGTCCCGTACCATGTCTGTCGAGTAGCATGAGAGATCGGTAAATCTCTCCGAGTACTGGGCGACTGTCAAGCTGCCCTGCTGCAGCTGAAGAAGCTCCTGGATGCGCACCGCACGGAGGGTGGCTGGGACGAACTCCGAGAGGAAGAGGCTCTCAAAGTCCATCTAGAAGAGAGATGCCTCATCATGCACCTGGAGCGTCAAGATCCACCATCTGCCTGGTGCTGCGTGCAGTAGGCTCGCTGTGAGGATCACCATGAAGTCCGCTGGTGTCCTCACTAAACTGAAAACCCGGACCACTTCCTCTAGCCAGTCCTCGGATGCCTGGCGGTCCATCTCCCTGTAGAACCTGGGTGGTCGCTGGCGCTGGAACTCATGTAGTGCACTAAGGAGAAGTGCATCGTCAGCTGCTGGGGCTGGAAGAATCGGTGGGTCGGTGGGTATAGGTACCTTCGGTGCCTCAGCTGTCAAAGGGCCCTACACCGAGGCCTCATCACTCGGTTGGTTGTCGTCACGCACAACTCTCGGAACCCTAGCTGGCTGCCGTCATGGGGCCATCATGAAAAGAAACAGGTGTGCCACAGTCAAATAGTATACCTGGTGAGTTGACATAGAGTAATCACATAGAAAACTTGAAACACACATGAAATCAATGTTTTCGTGCATTAAGTCAGAAATCAGAAATCAGGATCCTGGTGTATGGATACGTCGGCCTCCGCACCAACACTGGACTCCCTGGACTGATAACCACACCCAATACGCTTAACACTATTGCTTCACATAGAAAACGATCTGAGTCCCAAGATCTGCGGTAGAACCGAACTCTTCTGATACAAATTTGTCACGACCCATCCTCGGGGCCCGTGCTGTGACTACCCCAAGCCCGCCTTCCATAGGCCAGGGGCCCGTTTTCCATGCTCCGCTGCGGCCCGGTACCGGCCGCGGCCTCCAATCGTCCGGTGCGGCGCGACCGCGCTGAACCCCTATGCCGCGACCCCTCTCCGGCCGCATTGCTTTTGCGGTTCTCCGGCGCGGCGTGATGGCGCCGCGATTTGGTTCAATTTCACGGTGCGGCGCGACGGCACAGCGCATTCCTTGCCGCATGATCCCGCGCGGTGCGACGACACTGCGCCATTTCCATTCCAACCACATTAGAAACAATAACATGGAAAAAGGGAGGAGGTTCGACCGTGTTTGTGCAGTCCGGCCCCCTCTCGTTAATTGATAGCAATTAGTCATATTTTCACGAAGAACAACAAGGTAGTATTCAGGAACAAATAAAATAACCCCTAACTTGAGCATAGCATGAACGGTGGTTCGTCAAACGAGGATTTGTTGCGGAAAAAGACATCGCGGAAGGAGATGTTGCGGAAGGAGACGTCACAGAAGAAGACGTCACGGAAGAACCGTCGCGATATATGGCGTCGCGTAGTCGATCTCCGAGGACTCGGCGTTCTTCGATGGAGTTCGATGCGTTCTTCGCATTCTTCATGTTCTTCGGCGAATAAGATGAAGAACTTATAGATTCCCTTATCTTTTCTCCCCAAATCTCTCAAGCAACAAGTCCCCCAAATAAAATAATCACCTCCCTTATTTTATTAACTCAACAAAGCTTTTGAAATTCAAACATCCACACTTAACTCACTTAATTATTCACATAAGTTGTCAGAAATTAATGGTGAGTTGAGGGGGGTTGAACAATAAGAAGGTGTGGGGTTCGTGTGGGTCCCACCACCCTCATAACCTCCCTTGGGAAGTTGGGTAGTTACCTAACTTCCACCCAAATCCTTAAACCACTTAAAGAAAACAAAAATTGTAGTTAAATTATAAATTAAACTTCCACAATTTTAATCGTCTTCTCTCGAGAAAATGCAACCCCGGAACAGGTGTTCCTAAGCAATTACCGGCGCTGTGGTTCCATCGGTGCCCTCGAAATTCGATTCCGAGCACCGGTTCAAAAGTTAGAAATTCCCGCTCATTTGTTTACTGAACGTACCCGAGCTAAACTTCGGATAGAAATTCCGGGCACACCGGGCCTCAGAATCAAGTGCCGTCAAAAACTGTGTTCATGTAAAATCCCAAAGAAAATTAAGAAAAACTTTTTCCTTGAATTTTATGGGTCTTTACATGACCCATTGCAAATACCTGTATTTCTAGTATTGTTAGTTTAGTGTCTTTGGAAACTCGGAACATAATCTTATAATCATGGTGAAAGATCTTCAACATATTCCATAACGATCTTCCCCTCTTGTTTTCTTAACTAAAACCATTTTTTATATACTGGGGAAAAGAAATCATAAAAATGGTGAGCTCAAATTCTCATTAAGGGTAAACATGGAGAACATAAAACAATCCATAAACATTTGAACGTAAAAATATGAACATAAAACATTAAAATCATGAGTGATGACATAAATCTTGGTAGTAAATAAGGCATAGATAATAAAGGAGCATTAATCATGATAAAATAGCATGGGAATAACACATGTAATTGTGGAAAAACATTAAGCACATGTTATGATTTCCATAGTAGCCAAGGCATTGCTATGAAGACCATCATAGTGGACAAAGTCCATTACTGAACCGGTTTTACTTGTCATTCCATACCTATATTAATGAACTCGATTTACTTACCATTCCAACCATGTCTATCTCATGAGATATAAATCTTTACCCAATGAATTGGAGGGACATATAGTTCCCACCCATCTCTTAATGAAACCATTCTTATGTGTGCCACAAAATAAACATAAATCATTCATCATAACCAAAAGAATAAAATGGGTTTCAAAAACTTCATCACATAATAACATAATCCATATAAAACAATGGATATAATTTCATCATAAACAAAACAAAACCATGTAAATAATAGAGACATTATTCTTGAAACATAACCATATTAAATAAATTCATCATAGATGTAAAATACTTTTGATAAAACACTTGAAATGAATTCTTGAGGAAAATATTCTTTCTTCTTCAAAATCATTTTCTTTTCTCAAAATTCCATGAAATTTTAAAAGAGAAGAATTTTGTTAAAAATTACCAGGAAATATTTTACATGAATCTGCATGAAAATAAGGTGTTATGAAACTGTAAAAATATGTTCATTCCATATTAGTTAAAAACATTTTCCTCATACTTTTTCCAGAAAAGTCAAAAAGTACATCGTATGGTAAACAAATGAAAGTTTCCTTCCATTAATCGTAGTAAAAATAAAAAGGAGGTAAACAAGACATTAAACAAACATGGAATAATAGTAAACATTTTATGAAAACATTTTTAGAAAACATGGACATGGATTATTAACATAACCCCAGTAAATACTTACGAATAAACAATCCCAGATAAGAATGAGATTGGAATAATTATCCCTTACCTTAGTTCCAATTTCATTAGTACGTGTCAAAAACTCCTATATAATGAGTTTAAACATATTATTAACTTGTAACGGAGCCATAATAATATTTATGATGTCATATATGATTCACTTATGACATTATATTACCTGTTCTTTTGTCAATTCCATGTTAAAGCAGCGTTTTGGGTAAAATTGTTTCATTTATCGTACGTGTTTGGACTTGTTGTTCTTTATATTATTACTTATATCATGATTTCATTATTTCAATAATGTAAAAAATTATTTATATATTCAGTTTATATATATATAATAGATATATAAATGAAATGAAATACACCATTCATGGAGACGGTAGGTCGTACGTACGCATGAATGTTGTTTTCCTTTCCTAATTTACTTGAATAGAAGTAAGTAGATGAAATATATATATATATATATATATAAATCCAGTAGAATCATTATTTCATATATTTCATTATTAATCATTACATATACTTTATAGTCATTCTTAAATGGTTAATATAGAGAATGAATCTCATCATGTCGTAGAGACGGTAATTCGTACGTATGCATGAGCGATGATATCGTTCCAATAATTATTGAATGGAATTGGAGTGGATGATATAATACATCAGAATTAGTATAGTGTTATAATAATCATATATAGTTATTATTTCCACCATTATACCGATTGAAGTAAGGTGGTGTTGGAAAAACAGATTACACCACGGTGTGGAGACGGTATGTCGTACGTACGCACGCGTGGTGATTTCATTTTTCGTAGGATGGATAGAGGGTAAAATAAGGTTGTTTAATATTTATAATAACATATCATTATATGAGTGATAATTATTTTATTACTTTATAATGAATCAAATAAAGAAGAGAAAGTTGAACATAAAATAAATTTGAAATAGTCGGTAAAAGATATTACCTCTTCCTCGATGGGCCTCTTCTTAACCTCTTCTTAGGGCACAAAAGATGGTCTTTGAAGAATACCACGACCTATATTAGGTTTCTAGGGAAGTTTATAAGAGAAATGTCTAGGTTTTGGAAGATCTATAAGGCTCAAAATGTTGTGAAGAGGAGAGGGAGGAGGTGCCCTTTTATAAGGGAGGAGAGGGGCACTTTTGGAAACCCGAAAAATATTAATTTATAATAAATTTAAACTCCACTTAAAAACCTCCAAATATGACTCAATTCGAATATGAGATGATATAGGGGTGTAATATCATCAAGCAAGAAAAATTTAGACAATTTGGGAATTTATTCTAAACCTTATCAACTTGATTTATCCTTATTTATTCTATTTAATTATATTTTTGGAAGCAAGATTCTAAATTCTAAATTATTATAAATACTAACTTATGTGTTGTGAATTGTCTATAATTGGATACTTTATGAAATTTTAGACCATTTAAATTTCAATTTATAATTTTTAAATATTTCTGTGATATTTAAACAACTTTATAAAATGTATGTTTTATAAAATAACAATAGTGTCAATTTTGACACTGTTCATTTATATGAATTTAAATAAAACCCTCACAGAGGATATATTCGAACCAAAATATTTAATAGATTCATAACATGTCATATTTGTCAATAAAATTCGTTGAGAACATTAAATACTTCATATAATATTTATTTTAAAATTTTTAAAACCATTTATTTGATATTTCAATCAATAAAATAATTTCTACATCACTATTGTGTAATCATTAATGATAATTATATAATCACTAAAAATTAAAAATAAATTAAAATTATGTATATAATATTATTATAATTTCATAGACTATTGTTTTCAATGTTTTATGATGTTTATCACAAAATTAAAATTATTACACTTATAATATATAAGAGAGTTACATGTTGTCACTTTCTTTGGTATTAATAATAATGACATCCTTTTCATGGTCAAAAGTCAATGAAATGAATATATTCCGACCCATAGGTGATATGGGTCATATTTTATTCATACAATAGAATTTTGGAAGGTGTTAGGGTAATTTTATAATATTATTGTTACACTTAATTTCCTGATTTACCTTTAACTGTGGTAAATAAAATCTACAGTAGTTTCTATTCATAATGCCCAAAAATAAAAAGTAGCCTATTTACATAATTTGGACCTAATGATTCCAAATATTTAATCCATTTTCATAAATTCAAGACACAGAAGATGCAGTGATTAATTTAAAATTAATACCATTGTCAAAAAATGGGTTTTTATTTAAAACATTGTAAAAGATTGAAATGTTTTTTCCTTTGAATTCAATGTAAAATTAAGGATATTGACATAAATTATATTAAATGTTAAAAATATATTCTATTCATACTTTAAAACCATTCAATTTTATAATTTAACCATATGAATTATCTTGATGAAAAAAGTTGTTTTTAATTAAAATTTAGCGTATTTTTACTATTCATCAAAATATGAACATTATCAGAAAGATATCAAAACATTATCCAACATAAATTTTTATATCCCGATTCACAAGAAGAAGTTTATTTTGTAAAATGTAACTTATAAAATTGTTAAAAATTATATTTAAAATTGGTGCGCCATCAAAAGGAGGCAAAACTGCTTTTTTTAATACTTATTTTACACACAAAAAAATTATTTGGTTCTCATACGATGATCTTGAAAATGTGTAAGATGAAGGATAATGTTATAAAATTCAAACTATGGTTAATAATATTCATAATGGCTAGTTCATAATAATATTATAAAAATATCTCATTTAGTGAAACTCAGTATTGCATACAACACACGTTACCGAAGAAGGTCGCTCTTACTTGTAATGCAAGCCAAGTCAGGGTTGCGTGTAGGGAAATATTTCTTTGGTGTTGGGTATAACATAATCTAAATATAGTTCAGTTATACATTGATCAAAATCTCTACGTGGTGTTGTGTAAAATGAATTTTATTCGAAAGAATTTGACATTGTGTGCAACCCAAGACAAAAATAGTGTTTCTTATACTACAAGCTAATACGGTGTTGCGTATAGCGCAAGCTAATCTTGGTGAAGCGTACAACAAAAGACCTTAAAAAGAGTAATTCTCCTAAAATCTGGGGGTGTTACATTCTACCCTCTTTAAAATGAATTTCTCCCTTGAAATTCTTCGGGGTAATAAAAGGTTTTCTACTTGAATGTTTCTTTAATAGAAACCCACATCGTAAAAAGGAATAGTATAACTTAATTTTAATAACTAAAGTATGAAACATAATGGTTACCAAAATTAACTCATCACTAGGTTTACACCTAGGATAACATAGTAGAAAATGTGGATATGGAAGAGAAATCTAACCATCAAGTTCTGATGGAGAGTGGTAGAGAACATGGCTATGAAAAATCCAACAATCACAAAGCCATAAATTTTTTATGATATAAGGTACCATATGATTCATCAGATATGAAGGTACTAGGACAACATTTTTGGTTTTCAAGATCATTTCCCTAAAGTTTAAGAATTTGAATTTGAAGAAATACTTACTTGATTTTGGTACAATCTCACCATTGGTCGTTCCTTGAACAATTTCCACTTCATATCTTGAAGAAATGATGTTGAATTTGTCATTCGTGAAGTGTTAGAAGATCGTGTGATAGAATGATGGGTCATTCCATCAAACTCAAACAAAAGGTTAGAAAAAGTTATTAAATATACATAAGTCCATATATGCTTATATATATTTTATATGGCTCCAAATATTGACTTATACTTCATATATCATACCACTTAATAAAATAAAACTAATTTCTACTAACTAGAGACTTCTTATAGGCCAGTGGTAGGCAATAAAGGCTTGTCGCACTTCAGTTTTGGGTTCGATTCCTACATCCTTGTCCAACGCGAAGGTTTGTCGCCCATCCTACGGGTTTTACATTTTCTAAAACTATACTATTATAAAATTCAAGAAATAATATCAAAATGTTTCATCCTTAAAAAATACTATCTGATTTCTAACATAATCAATTCCAATCTTTAGTCTTATCCAAAATTCTTTTTTCCAATCTCATAGTATAAATAAAATATTACTAGAGAGTTCATCTACTAATCATGTAAATACCATCATTTACCCCCACATATCATAAGATATATCTTGTTGGTCACATTTCAAACATGTGAATACCTTAATAATGTATTTTCTTGAAACATGAGTTACCATTGAACCATAGTGAAAACATGAATGTTATCAAAAGTTAACACTTTACACATACCAAAATCCAAAAAATTATATGTACTCAAACCATGATGTCACTTTTTCCTTATATCAGTCATGATCTCATTAATACTATCAAACATTTTATTCTCTATGTATCCCTTCATTATGTGCATATCATCTGCTTTCCAAAAAAAATTCATTCACTTTTCATGGTTACCAGTACCATTCAATATATACTTTCAAATACCCAAGGAAAAACAATAGTGTATCAATCCTTATTTTTTTATTCAATAGTACCATACATTATTCTTGATAAACATGCAATCATTCTACTACCTTCTTAAACCACGAACAGAGCTTCATCATTTTATTCCTCTACACTTCTTTCATCTCATGTATCATTTGTAGTCTCTTTATCATAGTCAATATAAATACTACCCATATGACCATCCCGATTCTCTATATAATATTTTCCGTTAGGGAATTGGCTTTCAAAATGCCCGTACATTCCACATTTAAAAAATTTAACCATTGTTGATATCTTAGCAATACCATTTTCCTTGTCCATGGTGTTAACTAATCCTTTTCCTTTGTAATTACTTACTTTGTGTCCTTCATTTCCACACTGAAAGCATATTCCAATTCCTTTGAAACATTCTCCTTGATTCCTCCTCCCACAATATTTACATGAGGGAAATTGAACTTTCTCTCCTCTATGATCATCATGAAACTCCATCTTTCTCTTATTAGCTGAGTGAGGAAACATAAAAAAGTTTAGATTATTGATCATATTATGAGATTATTGATTAGGCATAATAAGTATGTTTTGCCTTTATAATATTGTTTCATTTGGTTTCTCATGAGGAATATCATTCCATTGTCCATCATATTCTCCATTAACATGAATCTTCCTGTTTCCAGCCATTTTCTAAAACCCAAAAAAATAATAGTGTGATACGAAAAAATCATGCTAGTAAAACAACATAATAAAGGGGGAGTACCTTCAATATATAACATCTTAGGTTTAATTCTAATATTTTTACCATAATTCTAGGACTATAACCTATATATATACTTAACCTTAAGGATATCCCTATACGTACCAAGTAAATATCTCTAGGGATCTAACTAAAGTTTTCGCAACCTATCTTCCAAAGGTTGACTAAACCTTCACTATGATTCCAACTATAGAGACCCAAGCTTGATGTACATAGACATTACATTACTTTCATGGAATACTAAATACATAAAAAAAATAGACTTTTAAATACCGTATTAGTTTAGTGTCTTTGGAAACTCGGAACATAATATTCTAATCATGGTGAAAGATATTCAATATCTCCCTTAAATGTCTTCCTATTTTGTTTTCTTACCTAAAACATTTCTTTATATCATGAGGAAAATAAAACATAAAAAAGGTGAGCATAAATTCTCAGTAATGGTAAACGTGGAGAACATAAAACAATCCATATGCATTTGAATGTAAAAACATGAACATAAAACATCAAAATCATGAGTAATGACATAAATAATGGTAGTACATAAGGAATATATCATAAAAGAACATTAATCATGATAAAATAGCATGGGAATAAAACATGTAATTTCAGAAAACCATTAATCACATGTTATGATTTCCATAGTAGCCAAGGAATTGCTACCAAGGCCATTATAGTGGACAAAGTCCATTACTGAACCGGGTTTACTTATCGTTCCAGCCCTGTATTACTGAACCGGATTTACTTTCTGTTCCAGCCAGGACTATATCATGAGATATAAATCTTTACCCAATTAATTATAGGGAGATATAGGTCCCAACCATCTCACAATGAAACCATTCTTATGTGTTCCACAAAATAAACATAAATCATTCATCATGACCCAAAGAATAGAATGGGTTTCATAAACATCATCCCATCGTAACATAATCCATATAAAACAACGGATATAATTTCAACATAAACAAAATAAAACCATGTAAATAATAGGTACATTATACTTGAAACATAACCATGTTAAATAATGTCATCATACATGGAAAATAGTTTTGATAAAACACTTGAAATGAATTCTTGAGGAAAATATCCTATCTTATTCAAAATCAATTTCTTTTCTCGAAATTCCATTCAATTTTAAAAGAAAATGATTTTTTTTGAAAATTACTAGGAAATATTGTATTTGAAGCTTCATGAAAATAATTCATTTTGAAACCATAAAAATCTTTTCATGCGTATAAGTTAAAAAAACATTCTCCTCGTAATTTTTCTGGAAAATCCCAAAAATACATCATATGGTAAACAAAATAAAGATTCCTACCATTCATCGTAGTAAAAGTAAAAAATAGGTAAACATGAATTTAAAAAAACATGGAATAATATTAAACATTTTATGAAAACATTTTTATAAAACATAGACATGGATGATAAACATAATCCCAGTATATACTTACGAATAAACAATCCCGGATAAAAACAAGATTTGAATAATTATCCCTTACTTTAGGTCCAATTTCATCTGTACGTGTCAGAAACTTCTGTATAGTGGGTTTAAACATATTATTAACTTGTAACAGAACCATAATAATATTTATTATATCATATATTATTCACTTACTACTTTATATTAACCTTTCTTTTGTCAATTCCATGTTAAAGTAGTGTTTTGGGTAAAATCGTTTCATTTGTCATATGTGTTTGGACTTTTTGTTCTTGATATTATTACTTATATGATGATTTCCTTGTTTCCAGAATGTAAAACATGATTTATATATTCACTATATATATGTATAATATATAGATAAATTAAATAAAACACACCGTTCATGGAGACTGTAGGTCGTAAGTACGCATGAACGCTGTTTTCCTTTCCTTATTTACTTGAATGGAAGTAAGTAGATGACATATATATACATAAATCTGGTAGCATCATTGTTTCATATATTTTATTATTATTAATTATATATACTTTATAATCATTTTTGAATGGTTAAAATGGATAATGAATCGCTTCGTGTTGTGAAGATGGTAATCTGTACGTACGCACGGGCGATGATATCGTTCCCATAATTATTGAATGGAATTGGAGTGGGTGATATAATATCTCATAATTATTATCATGTTATAATAATTATATATAGTTATTATTTCTACCATTATACCCATCCAAGTAAGGTGGTGTTGGAAAAAGAGATTACACCATGGCGTGGAGACGGTAATCTGTATGTACGCACGCGTGGTGATTTCATCTTTCATAGTATGGATAGAAGGAGAAATAGGGTTGTTTAATATTTATAATAACATATCATTATATGAGTGATACTTATGTTGTTACTTTATAATGAAACAAATAAATAATATGATGTAGAAGAAAAAATAAATTTGATAAATCGGTAAAGGATATTACCTCTTCCTCAACGCGCCTCTTATTAACCTCCTCTTAGGGCACTAAAGTTAGACATTGAAGAGGAAAAAGACCTCTTGTAGGTCTCTAGGTAATTTTAGATGATAAATTTAAAGGTTTTGGATGATCTTGAAGGCTCAAAATGTTGTGAAGAGGAGAGGGAGGAGGTGTCCTTTTATAAGGGAGGAGAGGGGAACTTTTGGAAACCTCAAAAATATTAATTTGTAATAAATTTAAACCCCACTTTAAAACCTCAAAAATGTGACTCAATTTAAATTTGAGATGATATAAGGTTTTTATCTCCTCAACCATAAAATTTAGAAAAGTTGGGAATTTATTTTAAACCTTATAAACTAGATTTATCTTTATTTAATCTATTTAATTTTATTTGTGGTAATAAGATTCTAAATTGTTAATTATTATAAATACTTACTTATGTGTTTTAAATTGTCAATAATTGGATACGTAATAACATTTTAGACCACATAAATTTAAATTTATAATTTTTAAATATTTTTATGATTTTTAAACAATTTAATAATATGTTATTTTTATAAAATAACAATAGTTTGAATTTTGACACCATTCATTTATTTGAATTTAAATAAAATCCAAACAGAGGATATATTTGAACCAAAATATTTAATAGATTCAAAACATTTCATATTTGTCTATAAAATTCCTGGATAACATTAAATTGTTAATATAATATTTATTTTAAATTTTTTAAAACTATTTATTTGATATTTCAATCAATAAAATAATTTTTACATCACTATTGTGTCAACATTAATGATAATTATTTAATCCCTAAAAATTTTAAATAAATTTACATGATGTAGATAATTTTTGTATATTTCTGGAGACTATTTAGGTTTGGTGTTTTATGATTTTTATCACCAAATTAAAATTATTACACTTATAAGATATAAGAGAGTAAAATGTTGTCACTTTCATTGGTTTTAATAATATTTACATCATTTTCATGGTCAAAAGTCCATTAAATGAATCTATTCAAACCATTAGGTTATATGGGTCGACTTGTATTCATCCAATAAAATTTTGGCAGGTGTTAGGTTAATTTTATAATATTATTATTACCCTTAATTTCCTGATTTACCTTTAACTGTGGTATATAAAATTTACAGTAGTTACTATTCATAATGCCCAAAAATATAATGTATCATATTAACAAAATTTGGACCTAATAAGTCCAAATATGGAATCCATTTTTATAAATTCAAGCAACATAAGATGCAGTAATTAATTTAAAATTAATCCCGTTGTCGGAAAAAAACCGGTTTTTTTAAAACATTGCAAAAGATTGAAATGTTTTTACCTATTAATTCGATGTAAAATTAATGATAAGGACATATAAAATATTAAATGGTAAAAATATATTCAATTTAAACTTTAAAACCATCCAATATTATAATCTAACCATATAAATTATCTAGATGAAAAAAGTTGTTTTTAATTAAAATTTAGCGTATTTTTACTATTCATCAAAATATGAACGTTATCAGAAAAATATCAAAACTTTATACAACATAAAAATTTATATACAAATTCACAAGAAGAAGTTTATATTTTAAAATTGAACTTAAAAACTTGTTAAAATTAGATTTAAAATCGCTGTGCCATCAAAAGGCGGCAAAACTGCATTTTCTTAAAAATACTTATTTTACCCGAAAAAATTATTTTGTTCTCAAACCATGATCTAGAAAATGTGTAAGATGAATGATAATGTTGTAAAAGTTAAAATTTAGTTAATACTATTCCTAATATCTAGTCCATAATAATATTATAATAATATCTCGTTTAGTGAAACTCGGTATTGCGTACAACACACGCTATTGAGGAAGGTCGCTCTTGTGTGTAATGCAAGCCAAGACAGGGTTGCGTATAGAGAAATATTCCTTTTGTGTTGCGTATAACATAATCTAAACATAGTTCAGTTATATATTGATCAAAATCTATACTTAGTGTTGTGTAAAATGAATTTTATTCAAAATAACTTGAAATATTTTGCAACACAATCCAAGAATAGTGTTGTGTATACTACAAGCTAATACGGTGTTGCGTATAGCTCAAGTTAATCTTGGTGAAGCATACAACAAGAAACATTAAAAAGAATAATTCTCATAAAATATTGGGGTGTTATAGTATTGGTTGTAGCTACATAAAAGTTACATGTTCATATACGATGTATTCCATGTTTCTCAGCTTCTATGATATCATTATGATCGATCACATATTACTCATCTTAATGAGGCTGAGTTGCAAGATGATACATCCTTTGAGGAAAATCCAATCTATTTTGTTGACTGGTGAATAAAGGTTCTGGGAGGCTATTCAATTTCTCTAGTACGGGTGCTACGGTATCATGGCCATATAAAAGACAAGACATGGGAGTAGGAGGTCAATAAATAGGACTAGTGGCCAGAGTTATTCACATATGATTCTTAACCACCCTTGGAAGAGAAATTCAAGGATGAATTTCCTAAAGGTGGAATATTGTAAGAACCTATATTTTTTATGATCTATGGGATATTTTAATTCCTCTTATTTTCTGCATTTTTATACTTATGGGTGGCCTAGTGGGTCATGAGGGTCTATAAAGCTTGTACAAATCCCAGATCCCAAGGTTTTGGAGGAGGTGTCTAGGCCGTAGAGTTAGTAGAAATCATTAGACCAAGCCAAATGGTCTAATTAAACTGTGTAGAGAGATCCAGTGCATTTTCTAGGGATGAAGAGTTTTCCCTATTCGTTCAACCCAATCATCATGCTCTTGTGAGTGATACAAACATCTTAACTTAAATTTTTTAATATAATATATACATTTAGTCAAACCATTTGGCCTTCCCATGAGAGTGGTTCCTCAGGGAACTGTTGCGAACATGTTTGGTTCATGGTTTGGCCAACTGTACGACCCTTTATTGATGAGTAAATGAATTTTTTTACTTAGGGTATTTATATGCTTAAACCACTTTTCTTCCTCCACCAATGGAAAGAATCACCTCCCATTTGAGAGCTTCCTCAAGCATTTGAGTTTGATTCAATCATGTTTCACCTTTTAATTTTTTATTCCAATGACATTTGTCTTTTTGGATAGCCACCGGTGAGTTATATGTATCTTAAGATCCTTTCATGGTTTTTTATACTATCATCAACTATATTTTGGTGAAATAAAATATCCATACTTCCATTATTTTCATATATTATTCAATTTACTTTTTATCTGGACCAAATTTGAGACCGAGGTTGGATGAGTGTTATTCTATAGTTATAAGGTAGGTGTTTTATACCTTTTCCTTCAAATTACTTTTTTTATTCCTTATTTCCATTATGATACATACTGTACATTATGGGAGTTTCTTCATAATTTAAAAGACCTTTTTTAAGAAAAAGATCATGTTTAAGACATGTCATGGCACCTTTATATAAGGTTAGAGTTTATCGACCTCATCCAAAACTACTTACATTGTGAGTTCTTTCCTTTGACTATGAATATGCCACCTTTGGGGTGTGTTGAGTTTTCCCTACATTATTGGGAATTGAAAATGGTAGTAAAATGGATTGTTCAAGGTTGAAATAACATTTAGGGACCTTATTATTTGTATATGGAAGGTATGAAATGGAATATACATTGGCTTGTATATTATTATGAAGGTATAATTGAAATTATTAATTAAATGGTTATGTTTTTGTAAAGGAATTGGTTACAATAACAATGGGGTTCGTGGTATAGCACCAGCAACATACATAGATGTCGTGGTAATTTATACTCTATGGGTACTTCTTGTCCAGATTTCATCAACATTTCTACTCCTTTGATCTGATGGCCTATTAGGATGCCTTGTAAAATTCTACTCCTTGCATATGATGACTTATTAATATTATGTGGACATTTCTCCTCCTGGTATCGGATGACCTATTAGGATGCCATTGAAATTTCTACTCCTTGGATCCTATAACCTATTAAGATACCTAATACATATCTACACCTTGGATTCAATGACCTATTAGTATTCCCTTTACATTTATACTCCTTAAATATGATGACTTATTAGGACGGATTGTAAATTTATACTCCTTATATCTAGAATACTTACCTTACTTGGATTCCTTGGAAATTTTTATTCTTTCAATCTAGTTTACTTGATCTAGATTTCTTGGATGCCTTGGACATTTCTACCCTTTTCATACTAGCCAATGTTAGTATGATATTTCATTACATGGAATAGGTCATTGATAAAATTTACCATGATTTATTATTACCCTGTAATGACCCAAAATTTTATTAATGAAAATTCCTCTTGATCTAATTAAATGTCTTATTATGTAAAATGGTTATATAACATATGAAATTATTTGGTTTTATGTTTTTGGATTTTAAAATACCATTATGAATTGTGACCATTTCTAATAAAGTCGTTGAACAGTGATCAATAATCATTGAACAGTGATCACATGATTAGTATAAATATAGGGATTTTACAAAACCAATTTACTCAGAAAAAGGAAGTGATGGCCTCATCTACTAGACATTTCTCATACGAACCCCATTTGTCAGAGCTCGAAAAGAAGGTGGTGACATTGGGCTTCACTCTTGACCAAGCCCAAGTCGAGCTTCAACATGTTAAGGTCAAATGGAACCTCCTACGGGAGAAGTGGAAGTTGATAGATATTACCACCCGAGCGATGATATCTGAGCCGCCCCAGAAGTCTGTCACCATCGCACTCCATACCCTTCGGTCATATGCGGGATTTATAAAGGGTTATGTTACAAGACATTAGAACTATGATTATATGCATTATTTATGTATATAATAAATAATATACATTCATTCTGTTATTATTGTTACTTTGTAAATAGTTTTTAAATCACAAATAGTATTTTTATTTAATATTCAACTAAGAAATATATTTTGATAAATTAATGGATTTTCAAATGAAATTATTTTTTAATAAAATATTATTATTATTAAATTTCTTTTTATTAAGTATAAATGCTTGTATAAATTTTATGAATACAACTGTAATTTTTAAAAATGTTTGAATGTTGTTTTTCCCATAACCCATGAATTTTCGATAAATGTCGGTCATTATTTTAAAAAGATAAAATTCACATATTTATAAAATTATTGGGATAAAATTAATATTATTTTTTGAATCAGGATTCCCAAATTATCCAATGGTGAATTTTTCATTATTTTCTGAGACAGTCGAATTTTGGGGTAAAAATTAAATACTTTTTAAATATATAATGTGTTTTATGAAATCAAAATAACCCAATAGTGACGTAATAAAATACTATAAACATTGTTTTTATCCAATATATGTTTTTCAATTAATATAATTTTATTTTAATTTTATTTTATTTATTTTACAAAGCTTTAGTGGACCCTCCAAGAGTTATAAAACATTTTATCTTTTTGAATTGATTTCCTTGAGAGTGTAACCCACCTCCACATAAGAAACCATATTATTTTAAGAAGTTCGGCCATTGGCCTTATAAAATATTGTTTTCCAATTCCTTTTGGAAAAAAGCATCGTAAAAACCATGGGATGGTTTGTGGTTTTGATTAGTTTAATGTGTGGTGTCCCAAACCTAAATATTTAAGAATTCCCTCTCCTTTTCTATATAAACCCACGAAATATCTCACTTTACATTCACTAAAATACTATAGAGTTCATAAAACATCTACCCTACTCTATATATAATCCTCCTAAGGTTCCCCAAGCTCTCATGAATCCTCTCTCAAGCCTCACCCAAGCCTTTGGGATCACACTTCCAAGTAAGGGATTTCTTCTTGTCTCATTTTTGTCCAAATTTTGTTATGTTGTTATGACCATTTATTTTCAATTAAAAATATTGGGGTATGATTTAAACCCCCCCCCCCCCATACTGACCTCTATATGTTTTAATGACGAGATACTCCTTTTATCTCCCATTAATGTCTCCCATGTACACCTGTTACCATGCCAAAATTTTGTAAGGAATTTCTCTCTCCTCATTTACATTCAAGAAATTCTTTAAATTATGCATATAAATTCCATTTCATATTTTGTTATTTTATGACCCATGATACCCTTACAGTAAATTTAATTAATAAACTATGAGATACCACTTTCGCTCTCATCAACCAATTTAACGAATTTGTATTTGACGTCGTTATGCTGCCATAATTACACCAAAATTTCCATGCCAAAATCATTGTGTAGTGAATACCATACCCACTTATCTATTAAGGGTATTCCCCTTTGTACACATTTAGTTGTTGATTTAGGACTTATATTTATTTATTCCACATTTCCTATTCTTGTAATGAATTATTATGTTAATTAATCCATGTTGTATGATCTATGTGACACACTTATGCATGAAATGAAATGATTATGAAGGATGCACCCTAATAGTGCTCCAATGCATTGGGTAAAGTATAGTATCATGATATGTCATATGAAATGAGTTTTGACTCATGTTAATTCAAGTTCAATAAGGTTTTACTTGTGCTTCATGTAAAATGAGGGTTTATTCATGCTCCATGTGCAATGTGCCTTGGCTCATGCAAATACCATGTTAATTGTTGTTGCCACATCTCCATGTTATGATTATCATGCTTTATCAGGCCTTTATATTCATATTTCTAATGTGATCCATTGATATGCTTATTTTTTGACGTGTATTTTATTCCTCATGTTATTCCATTTTTATTCTCTTACTGCACTTTATAGCTCACCCCTTTCTTATGTATGTCCTGAGGTTATCCCATGAAATGTAAACTATGAATGAATGTTATGGTCATGTAAAGAAATTTTTAAATAAAGATGTTGTATTTCATGTTTGAAGTCATTGTGTAATGTTCCTAAGCCCCAAAGACACTATACATCTTGATCTTCCATGTTTTATCAAGTGAAGGTTTTATGTAATAAATCATGTTTAAGTGAGTAATAAATAGCATGGTTTTCATAGTCGGTATTAGATGATAGGTTTAGTTATTTTTTGGATTATAATTTCTAAACCCTAGTGAATACTTATATAATAGACTAAGTATAATAAAAAACAGCCCTATGTTTTGGTGATTATTGATTAAGTGGTTTATCAAGAAAACACATCCATGTGTGGATACAAGAATATAGAGGCGGCTTTGGCACAGATGTACCTAGGAGTGAGAACTCCAACAAGGATTTTTTTGCTTGACTCAGGTTATTATGGTACATGACAATGGGCCTTGCTGCACTCTTGGTTATGACACTCCCGAGGGATATGCTTTGATAAATCTATAATCTTAGTAAAAACCATTATTAAGGGAATAAAAAATCCCATAAGAATATAAGTTACGAAATATATAAAGAATAACCTAGATTTAAACCTAAGTAGTCACAAGTTAGGATATCCATATCCTTTATAAGTTTATCCTTTTATATTTAAAATTTATCTTTTTATGATCAAAATATATTTATTCAAACACACAAATTTTATTCCCATTTTTGTAGTTAAAATATGGAAGGATAAATATCATGAACAACACTTCTATATCTTCTTAAAGAACTACTTGGAAAGATCATCTTGATGTCATAATCAGATGACTTTGAAACTTTTTCAAATATCCAAGTTACATGAAAACAACTTTATGAGGAATTCAATAACTCTACAATTGTACGATTCTTTTAAGGATCAAGTACAATCTGTTGGGGGATATTGTATTCTCAACTTTCTTACCATGATAAGTGTGGGGAGTAAAATCAGTGTATTTTCAAATTATTCTCCATATTTGAAAATTATGAAGAACTAAAAGATTTTACATATTCTATAAAAGGGGGAGACCTCTGAGAAGCCTATATGTAACAAATTATAGATTTTTTGTGGAAATAAAAAAACTGATTTTCTAAAACCCTGTTTTGAAATATTTGAAGATTAATCTATAAGACCTTTTATAAAAAGAAATTTCAATAAGATATTCCAAAATAATACATAATAATTACCTTTTTAATGACTTATCAATGATTCCATTGGTTTAAACCAAATATTCCTGAGGTGTTTTGGGCAAAGGAAGTAGATGATTTTGAAAGTATCATAAGGTACCATTGTGACGCATGATCCATTTCTACATGAAGGTAATGATAATAGGAAATAATGAAGACTCTGTTAGTGTAATTATGTAAAATTAAACAAACTTATTTATGGCATAGAATGTAAAAAAAATATTGGATGGTGAAATTTCTTAAGGGGGGGAGACTGTAATGACCAAAACTTTTATTAATGAAAATTACTCTTGATCTAATTAAATGTGTTATTATGTAAGATGGTTATATAAAGTATGCGCTTACTTGGTTTTTTGTTTTTTATTTTAAATTACCGTTATGAATTATTATCATTGATAATATATTCATTGAATAGTGATCACAATATTAATATAAATATAGTGCTTTAACAAATCCAATTTACTTATTCAAAGGATGTGATGGCCTCATCCAATAGACTTGCCCCATACGCAGCTCATTTGTTACAGTGTGAAAAGGATGTTGTGTCATTGGTCTTTCCTCTTGACCAAGCCCAATCTGATCTTCAACATGTTAATATCTAACGGAAACACCTATGGAAGAAGTGGAAGTAGATAGAGATTACCACACGAGCGATGTTATCCGAGCCACACCAGGAGTCTGTCACTATTTTACACCTTACCCTTTGGTCTTATTTGGGTGTTATAAGGGGTTATGTAACAATACCTTATCACTATGATTCTATGAATTATTTTTTTATATAATAAATAATATACATTCATTTTACTGTTATTGTTAAATTGTAAATAATTTTTAAAGCACAAATTGTATTTTTAGTTAATATTCAACTAAGAAATAAATTTTGGTAAATTAATGGATTTTTGAATTAAATAATATATTAATAAAAATATTATTATTAATAAATAAATTTTTATCAATTATAAATGATCGTATAATTATTATGAATAGAGTTCAAATTTTTATTAAGGTTTGAAAGCTGTTTTTGTTAAAACTGGTGAATTTTTGATAAATATCGGTTTTTATTGAAAAAGTAAAAATTCAAATATTTATAAAACTATTTGAATAAAAATAATATTATTTTTGGAATCAGGATGTTGAAATTATCCGAAGGTGAATTTTTCAAAATTTTCTGAGATAGTCGAATTTTTGGGTAAAAATTCAATACCGTTTAAATGTATAATGTGTTTTATGGCATCATAATGACCCAATAATGATGTAATAAAATACTATAACCATTATGCTCAGAAAATATATTTTTTAAAATTAAAATAATGTGATTTTAGGTTTATTTTATTTAATTTACAAAGCTTAAGTGAACCCTCCAAGACTTATAAAACATTTTATCTTTTTAAATTGATTTCCTTAAGAGTGTGACCCACCTCCGCATAATAAACCATTTTATTTTAAGAATTTCATCCATTTTCTTTATATGATATTATTTTCCACTCCCCTTTGGCAAAAACCGTGGGCAAAAATCATGGTCTAGTTTGTTGTTTTGATTTGATTAATGTTTGGTGTCCAAAACAGAAATAATAAATAATTCTCTATCCTTTCCTATATAAACTCACCCAAGATCGTAATTCCCCTTAACTCAAAGCCATTGGAGTTTTTAAAACCTCTTACTTTCGATCTCTAACATCCTCCCAAGGTAACTCAAGCTCCCAAAAATCTTCTCTCAAGCCTCTCCCAAGCCTTTGGGATCAATTACTCCAATGAGTTACGTTGAACATATATAGGAATTATGTATCTATTTTGACCTAAAATAAATTAAAATAAAATAATTAATTATTTAAATAAAAAGTCAGTTTTAACCAATAACACAATGTTTTTCCATTATTCATACAAAATGTAATGTTTTCATAAAAATAACAAAAAATCACCCTAAGCTAATTTAAATATTTCAAATCCAAAAACGAACTCCATTTTGAAAGATAACATTTATAAAATTTCAAAAAGTGGGTATTACGATTCATAACAGCTAGTTTTCTTGGTTTTGGTGTGTTTGAACTTTAAGTTTCATACAACACAATCTATTTTATTATTCAAAGGTAAACTTACATAGGAAGCTTGGATGATGCTCATAGCTCCAATAGCTTGTGTTATATGCAACATCAAGTTCAAACACACCACAACCAATAAAACTAGCCGTTATGAATCGTAATACCCACTTTTTGAAATTTTATAAATTTTATCTTTTAAAATGGACTTCATTTTTTGATTTGTAATATTTAAATTAGCTTAGGGTGAATTTTTGTTATTTTTCTAAAAACATTCTATTTTTTATGAATAGTGAAAAAACATTTTGTTATTGGTTAAAACCGGCTTTTTATTTAAATAATTTGTTATTTTATTTTAATTTATTTTAGGTCAAAATAGATACATAATTCCTATATATGTTCAACGTAATTAATTGGAGTCATTTTATAATAATTTTAGATATATAAAATAATTCATTATTTTATTTTAATTTATTTGATGGTTCTTGTTTCACCAAACATCACAGAGGATCTTCCAATAATCCATCCTGTGGATAATATAATCATTCCTAAAATCAGATAATTATACAGTGAGGTCAAGAAAGTCAAAAAATAAATCTAAATTATGCATTATGGTGACAACTTGATGAATATTCCTTGGTTGAAATCAAACAAAGTTACATAAGGTTGAACAAGTGTTTATGTTCAGGGATAAGTTTTAACTTATAAAAATAGGATAATCCAATTAATGTGATTTGACTTCCCATTATAAAAAGAACTTACATTATCAGGGTACACCACCATATAAATAAATGCTTGAAGAATATATGAATTCTTGTATTTTTATAAAATTAAATATATTGATTTACATGGAATGTTTTATATGATTTTTTGTCAGTTAGTGAGCTAAATAAAGGTTGTGTGAAAGAGAGAAAATAATAAGACCTTGCATATACACACAATTACATGAAGGATCACTTGTGAGAATGTATTATGTGAATAATATAGTAGATATTATTCTCTTGATTTTATGATTAAGAACCAAACTCACTCAAGTTTGAATAAAAACTTGTTACCATTATATACATTTCATCCTTTGTCGTTTTCATAATGAAGAAGAGTGCATGAAGAAGGAAGAAAAGTGAACACATTCATGAAGAATCACAAGAACTCATATGCATGATTTGAAATACATAAAAATATTTTCTATATGGAATTTTTAAGTTTAAGAGTAACAAATAAATATTTTATACAAAAAACAAAACAATAACAATAAAATTAAATTTATATTATAGGGTTCTCATGAGAGTTATTTGAAAATATTTCATAACTTAACATCACATTAATTATTGATTTCCTATTTATTTATTTGAGGAAAAGTTTTTATGAAAATAATTAATAACTAATTTCATGAGCACTTGATCGACTAAGAAGATTATATTGAACAATATTCCATATTTCTTCTATAAAATACAAGAGACTGAAGCAAAAATAGTTATCAGAATAATTTATGTCTGAGTTATCAGTGTGTTGAGTTTGTGTAATATCAATATTTCCTAAATTAATATTGAAATTTTAGTTTGGTTCAGTTGAAAAAATATTTATTGCACCAACAAGAATAAATGTTAACTAGTTCTATATTCACTACTGATATATAATTGAATATGAATAATAAATTTTGATTATGTTAAGATGAGCATTCATTGTTTCAATAATTACAAAGGATGTTTATGATTCTAGTAAGAAGAATAGAAGAAGAGTAAGTGACCAAATTAATAAATTTTTATTATCATTTGGGATGAAGAATAATTTTTGGATATTTAGTCTAAAACATATTCATATTCTCATGACTATAGTAATAAGAAGAAGAAGAAGAAGTATCTTTATTTTTTTAATTGTGACGAAGAAATATTTTCATTTCTATCATTGTGCATGTAATAACTGATGATTTTAGTGGAAAACAAAGCATAACTATGAAATTAAATTGAAGTATCATCTAGTGTAGAAAATGTTTTATGTTATAAGTTACCTTCTAAATAAGGTGAATATTGTCTTCAAAGATAGTATAAGAAACCATTCTAAAGCTGTAAAATAGGAACTGTCAACTGACTATAGTGAAATTCAAGTGAAAGGATATTCCCCGCATTATTTCAGCCCATTAAAATATTATTTTCTAGTATTTGTGGGTTATTTTTTGTTTTAAACCCATTCCATGAATTGTATACTCATTTTGAGTAGTAAAACTTGTGAAAAAAACATGTTCCATCTTTATTTTCTCTCATATACTTGAATATGATAAGGAAAAAATTAAAATATCAAGATTCTAAAAGGTATTATAGGTGAATTGATAAGGGATAAAATTACTAAAAAGTCCCCTATAATTTTCAACCCATCCCCCACTATAAGTGTTGAGTATTTCCTAAAAAAATATATCAACAGTATCAAGTCCCAGATTCTCCTCTATTGGTTATTTACTGTGAAGCTCATCTCTTTTGAAGATTTGAGTTTCTTCCATGTATTAACAATAAAGTGTAGTTTTCGTGAAGATTCAGTTTTCTCTTTGTAGATTCATATTTCTTCCAAGACCATTATGAATAGGTGAAATAAATACAAAAGGATGTTTTGAATTAAATCCCGCTTTCCTAAATAAGAGGAAGTCTTAGTCTATCCATACCATGTTAAAAAATAATATATATTAGGCTTAGAAAGCGAACAGTCAGTGGATAAAATTTCAACCAATAAGAAGGATAAAATATTAACTAAAGATATCATTAGGTATTTTTAAATTATTAAAAAAACTACCCCCAAGAAGAATATATTATCATAAGTGGTAATTATGAGCAATCTACAATAGCTCAAGATATATCATTTGATAGATTAAGAGATATTCTGTATTTTTTTCCAATATAAATATTCTCTCTTATTTTTTTGGAGTCTTTCTAAGTATTTAGGAATAAATCACTGAGGTAGAAGAAGAAGCATATTTTATGGACAAGGGTTTACAAGGAAATTCTCTATAATGTTTAAATCTCCCAAGATATGTTAGATCCCTTGAAGAAATAGATAGGGAACATGAAATATGTTCCCCAACATGAATCAAATAATTTGAATATAAATATAGATTCAAAATGACTATATAATAATTCATCTATATACTTGAATAAAAAAGAAAGTATAATTGATGTTATGGATTTATAATTGGAAGAAAAATCCAAGAAGTTTAAAGAAATTGACACATTGATACATGAATAAGAAGTTAAAATAACAAAGAAAGATTTCTCATAAAATATAATTATTATTGAATATCAAAAAAATCATTCTCAAATGAAATATCTTGAATTAGAAGTTTAGTTGGCTGAACATGAGAAGAAAAATATTGAGACTTCACAAAAGATGGAGTCATTTATTTCTGTTTCTCAATGTGCACTATAGGATTATAATTTAAAAAACCCCAATATGTGATAAGAAGATAATGAATTTATTCAATGATATATCTGGAGAAGATGTGAAGAAAGATGTATCATCAATATTATCTTTTAATAATGCTTCTATGTCAGTTTTTAGGAATTTTGCAGGTCATAAAATAGATTCTGAAGATGTATGGATGAATAAAAGTGATAATTATCCAACCATCATGACTAAGGTTGGATAGGAAAATTAATTTCTAAGTATTTTCCCTACAAGTATCCCAATATGTTATGAAGAAGACCCAAAAACTTCTTATAGAGGAAACAAGAAGAACAAGTTTAATGGGAAAATGTTGGTGCTGTATTAGATTGTTACGTTATGAATTATATTTCCGATACAATACTTTAAATTTTAAAACACAAATAAATACAAATTCAAGGGAGATAAAGAAATATATGAAGGATAAACAAGAACAATTTATGAAAAATATATATAAAACAAAAATACTTAGAAATATTGAAAATATATGTGATGAATGTGGTGGTGGTGGTGGTCGCAAAAATTGTGTGTGATCTTCTTGACATGTATCAAAAGTGTATAAGAAAAGAAAACCAATGATGTTCGTTAATAAATAAGAAAAAACATAGGGATGAAATGAGAAAAATGTTATAAATAAGGATTCTCCCAATAAGTTAAAAAATGATAAATGTGAGAATATGTTGGATTCTAAATCCAAGAAGTTAAATAAAAGTTTAGTATCAAAAAATAATAATCACAATGGAACTCAAAAAATCCATCTGAAAATTCTAAACTTTCTTCCAATGTTCCTAATGTCAAATTAAATATCTACCTATAATATTTGGAAATAATGTGTAAAATGGAATAAGTATAATAAAAGTCTAGTGAAAAGAAAATAAAATATTCCACATTATGAAGAAAAAGTACATGAGATGCTGTCAACAAAACACAACTCTTATGTTAAATAAGTTTTGTGTGAGAGATGTGACCAAGAAGGAAATTGTGCAAAAGGTTTTCTGAATTTACATTCAGGATAAGAATAAGTCCTTAATAGGGTTTAGAATGCATTATATATAAATTGTGTTACAAAGAAAAAATATCCTTAAAAATAAAAAACTAATGCTAATATATTCACACTTCCTTAATATAAATCAGAAAGAAATCGTATGTGAAATTGTGAATACTAGAATAAATGGGGATACTTGGTTACCACAATTATCTTATCCATTTTTCACATTGATGAGAAAATAAGGGTCCATTGTATTCCCTTAATCTTTCTGTAATGTATTTTTTTATTATAATATAGGGAATTGAAGGTGAAGTAATTCCTCACCAGGATAACCTGAGAAGTTGTGGGTGTAAAAAATTCTTTAAAGTAAGGGAAAATATGTATTCATATTTGAATGATTCCTTATTTGGTATTCAAATAAAAAATTTATAGAGGATAATATTTGATGAATATTAATATTGTTTTTTCATGTCTTAGAAAATAGGGATATAGAATATAACATCATGGTTTGATCTATATTTGGTATCCTGAAGAAAAACTATTGAATAATATTATTCCTGGTGAAGTTGTGAATGTTTTCAAATCTTGACAATCATAAGTTAAGGATCCATTTTTGTATATTCTCTCAATTTGAACTTCTTGAAATTAACTCTTGAAGGGATCCATAATTATGAAGACGATGAGGATTTTTTCTATTAAGGAGGAAAAATGAATAAATATGAAGTTTCTATCATAATCATTATTTTAATTAATTTTGAAACTAATCATTCTATAATGTTCCTAGAGATCATTTCATTAAAAAATGTATATATTTTCCCAATCTCTCATCCTTGGTTATAAATATTAAAAAACAAAAAACAAAGGGGGGTAATTGAATAAATCAATTAAATAAGAAATGGGGAAATATAGAAGTTCTTCAATCCCACTTGTCCTATATATTGAACTTGAATATTTTTTTATATATTTGTTAATGTGAGCACATGAGTTTTAGGTAAACATTTCTTACAGAAGTTTCACATCTCATTTAAATATCTTCATCCTAGAATAAAAGTTGAAAACCCTTGAATACAAGTATATTTTTTATCATTTCATGCAGTAACAATATTAGATTGTTAAGGATATTTTTTTTTTCTAATTAAAATCCTCTTGTTTTCTACACCAATCATGGGTCACATAAACTTATAGTGAAATGATAGATGAAACATTTCTTATGTTTGGACTGATAACATTTTCCTATAAAATGTTTATTTATTTTTTAAATAAGGGTGATAGAATGTTAAATGAATATTTGAAAAGTAATTTTGCGTGATTCCCATATTGAAATATTCATCTAGAAATGACTCTAGAGGTATTGCCTACAAATACAAAGGGGGGTATTGAAAAGCCAACTTTTTGTATGAGTTATACTTATTGTTAATGATGATTATTATTTTCCAATAGTGGTTAATGAAATATCAATATTTCTATATCAATATTTCATTGATGATAATATTTTGAAGAAGTTTTATAGAAGGAAGTGAAATGTCCAAGATATCCAATATTGATAGAAAAGTGAATGTAGATTGGATAAATGAATATAGAAGAATGTAATCAAGTCTAATTATCTTATGGAAGTTCTTTGGATGACTATGGGTACATAAATATGATAATTTATTGAATTGATATAAATTTAAAATACATATTTCATTAATATAATTCACATTTAAAGAAGGATGAAAAAGATTTGATGATGGCCATGATTAATTATACTATTGCATGGGGAGTATTATTTAAGGCCGTGAAAAATTTTATATTTAAATGGTGAAGAGAAAGGTGGCCATACATTGTAAATTCATTAGATATCATATGCTTCATGATGTTTTGTTTTGAGAGTTGGTTGAAACTTTTACACATTGAATACACTAAGTAAAAATATTTTTGGATTTATTTAAAAATTTTGGCAAACCAACTAGATAGCCAAAGGGGACCCTTTAGGCCGCTAATTTGGTGGGTAAGTTCATCCTTCATCCAGCCATGCTGGTGGTAGAGGAGAGTTTTAGACACATGCAAGGAACCTATATAAGAAAGATAAAGCAAGCATATTTTGTGCATGGTGTGTGCAGAGTCTCTATAGAGGTACCCTAGTGGGACAGTGCATGTGGGGCATATCCTATGTAGGGCATGTGTGATTTGGGTTTGGGTTCCAACCACGATTTTGTGGATCTAAGTGGTGGTGGAATGGATTTTCTTTTAATTCACCACTCAGCCATTTAATCTTCTACCTAATAAGTCTCAGTTGGCTGATCACTGTGGGATTTAATCTTCTTCCTTTGGACTCCCAATGACTTCTATTTTCTAGATTTCTTAGATAAACATCTATTGATTGATCCCAAGAAAACCTTGATTGTTCTAAAGATGAGAAAAAAAAGTGATGAGTTCAGGAACATTCAATCAAACTATCCACTTCATGAAAAATAGGTGACAATTTGAATAACATTATTTGGCCAAATGATAATGATGTTTTATTGGCCAAGAACATATTCATCTTCTTGTATTATTTTGATATTATAAAACGAGTATTATTTAATGCATGTGGGTGTCCTTGTATAAGAATATACACCACCTTTATTGGTGTATTTCACAAGATAATTCCATTTTCTAAAAATATATGAATGTCAAGATCTTCATAAATTCATATATATTGGTTTACATGACATATTTTTATGGATTTTAAGCTGGTTAATAGATGAACAAAATGTGGTGGAACTCACTAATAAAAGTAGGCAAATCACATCCAAAGAAAGTGTTTTCAATCATTCTATATACAAGATATCTTTTTTTATTCTAGAAAACATATCACTCCAATCCTTATTTTAAATGAAAATAGAAGGAGTTACAAAAACCACTTGACTATGTGAATAAGAGGGGATCAGTATACTATTTTATATGAAGAAGAAGAACTAAAGGCACTTGAATTATGTTAACACAAAATTGAAATGTTTTGAAAATAACTTGTTCCTCAAACCAGTGGATAAACCCTCATTGTGTTTCCTAAAGGATAAATAAGAATAAGACCTTGGGTATACATACTGTTATTCAAACGAACCATTGTGTAAATGTCTTACGTGAATAATACAGGAGATATGGTGATCCTATTTGCATGACCAATATCCTCTGTCACTTGGGTTTATGTGAATATATTCTAGTAGGATATTCCATATGTAACACCCCAAGCTTCCACGGTATGTTTCCCTTTGAATAATACAATATCTTGTATTGTACGCAACTTCGATTTCAAACACACCACAACCAATAAAACTAGCCGTTATGAATAGTAATACCCACTTTTTAAAATTTTATAAATTTTATCTTTCAAAATGGACTTCATTTTTGGATTTGTAATATCAAAATTATCTAAGGGTGAATTTTTGGTATTTTTCTGAAAACATTCAATTTTTAATGAATAGTGAAAACATGATGTTAATAATTGAAACTGAATATTTATTTAAATAATTATTCACATTATTTTAATTTAATTTAGGTCAAAATAGATACATAATACCTATATATGTTCAACTTAATTCATTGGAGTCATTTTATAATAAGTTTAGATATATAAAATTTTATTGAATTTTTTACCATCTTTTACCCACCTCCGAGAAGCATATGCAAATTTGAATAAAACGTAATTTTACCATTTCTATTAATTGAATTACAAAAATCTGAGAGACATTGTTAATATCATTAAGTAATATTTGGTTCAATAAGATGAAAATAATTTTTGGTGAATAGTAACTTTTGGCTTTTATTCACCACGGTTAAAAGTAAATATGGTAATTAAGGCTAAAAATGATATCATAATTACCGTAACACATATCTTAATTCTGTTGGATAATTATAATTGACCAAAGACAACCTTATAAATAAAATATGATCCTCTTTGGTCCTCTTGTATTAGATTAGGACATTTATTATTAATTTATTTAAAGAGGAGTTAAAAGAGTTAAATTCAGAGTTTAATAACTAAACCATTTTATAATATAGAGTTACGCATAATATAAATTCAACTATAAATATTCATTATAAAAGTAAAAAAATTTCCTAAATATTGGTATTTTATTTATAATTTTTCGACATTAAATAATTTAATTTATTTAAGAAACAATGATGATGCACTAATTACATTATTAATGAAATATTAAAATAAAAGATATTATAAATATCCAAATAAATGTAAAGTGATACTTTTGATTAATTTGACTAATTTTAGTGGTTATTATGACATTTTAAGGTTGGTAAAATAAATTTTATTCTAAGTGATAAATTTTTTACGGCTTTTAAAAAAATCAAATACTAAAAAGCATCCAAATTGACATAATTGAGTTAAAAAACTATTATATTATTAACAGATTTAATATTACTAAAAATATAAGGTTTATAAAAAGGACTTATATAAGGTTATATATATTTATAATTAACCACATGGGGTTCTCTTGGCATGTTATAGTAAGTTTACTAACCATATAATATAAAAATTCATAGATAAATAGTAAATGACATACAATTTAACTTAGAGTTAAATAAAAAATATAATTTTAATATGATGACATAAACCTATATGAAACCTATTTTTTGAGATTTATTCTAACCATACCCACCTTATAATTTAAATAATTTATTTTTTATCCATTATAAATTGAAAATTATTTTATTATAAAATAAAATGTCAACCTTTTCCTAAAGTGACCCTCACCTCTCTTATAAAAGGGGACTTCCCCTTCTCTTTATTTCAAACATCCAAATACATTTGGCTCACCCAACCCCTACCAAAATATCCTCCCAATTTTTTCCCCTTCATCCTAGAGGCCTTCCATTGGTCATAAAGACAACCTATGGATCCCTATTGATCTAATTAAAAGGAAGAACCCGAAAAAGAGGTAAATATTTCATCACCTCTTTCAAGTTCTTTTCTTCTTCCACTTCCCCTTTCTTTGTTGTTTCCATTCTAAAATAATAAAATCTGTATCTTATATATAATTTTATGTTATTATAAAAATTTTATGACCATATTCATTATTCTATCCATATTAAAAATGAAAAAGTCCCCATACGTGCATACGTACGGATTACCATCTCCACACCGTGGTGTAGTTTGTTATTCAAACACTTCATTATTTTGATGGGTATAATAATGAGTATAAACTATTTAAATAATAAATATAACATGTTAATGATTCTATATATATGATATAACATCCAATTACATAATATATATCCATAAATATAATGATATTGTCGCTTGTGCGTACGTATGGATTACCGTCTCCACGACCGCGATGAGATTCATTCCCCATCGTAATCCTTCAAGAATAATTTTTATTTTATAATTAAAAATTATTTTTATAAACATAATATCATTCAGTATATGAATCAAATACATAATTTCCATAAAAAAATGGCTTACATAACCAATTATATAAAGGAAAACAAATTAGTTAACACCCTAAACGATGATACTACTAAAATATTATTAACAAAGCAATATTATAAGATCATATATGATATAATATTTATGTTTATAGTTATTATATAATTTAATAACAATATTTTAAATATTATACAAGAGGTTAACGTACCATCGAATAAGGAAAAGTACAAGCTAAGCGTTAGTTTTACAATATCTTTATTATCTGAGGTTGTTTTTACATAAGTATCTACTAAGACCTCTTTATCATCCACATCCGTGTTTTCTTAAAAATGTATTTCAAAACCATATTAATAGAATGTAAGGACTAGTTTGGGATATACCTAACACTGATAGGGGGGGTGAATCAGTGTTGGGGACTTTTTAAACCAATTCCAACTTTTATCCCTGTACCTCTAGACCTGTTAGGATCTTGATTCTCTTATTCGCTTTTCCCCGTCGCATGCAATAATAGAAAGCGGTAAAGATATGCACATGATATTTTTACAAGGTTCACCACTCAATAAGAGTAGTTATGTCCTTTCCATGCACGGGGATGACAAGTGCATGGATTCTCCACTATAATGTAAAATGTCGTTACAATGGAGTGGCTAGGAAAACAATCCTCTAGCCAGTGTGAGTCCCTACACTTTGGAGGGGGGTGGGAAACAATCCTCTTCCCTAGACTGGTGAAAGCCTAGTCCAACTTGCAGCCTCTAGCTGGTTCTTTATACTGCCTATAATGACAGTCTCTTGTAGCCTCTAGCTGGTTCTTTATACTACCTATGAAGACAATCTTCTCTCTGTTAAAAGAGTTTGCAACACCAAAAGAATCTTTCACCTTTTGAGACCTACTGGATGTCACAGTGCTACTTTGTTCTTCCTCTATTCAATTATTACCTGCCTAGCAGCATGTAGGTAAACAACCACTTCTTTCTCTGCAGCAATCCTGAAAGCTGCACAATCTTTTTCCCCTTCTTCTTCAGTGTAAAACCAGCTACACTAAGATAGCTTCTGCTTCAATCTGCTTGAATCACAAACTCCCATTGTGATTATCAGAACAATGAAGACCAGCTCATCTTAGCATCATCAGAATTGAATTTCCCTAAATAATTGTCAGCCTTCAGTTGGGCATACTCTCTTCTTCATCTTCTCTTCGTTCTCTTTGACACAGTATAATTACAGTGTTCTAACCTCTTTCTTCAATTCTCAATTCCAACACAAGAGTGTATTGGAATACTAACTTCTTCTGTGGTGCATATATGAATTCAGTTGCACATCGTGTTCTTCCTCACTTCACAATGCACAACTATAGTGTTAAACGCCAATCGTGTGAGTGCGGTTTAACTTCTCTTTGTGAAACCGAATGGTTCACAGTTCTTTCTTCTTCGCAAAGTTGCTTCTAGAGTGCTATGCACCTATCGAAGGCCTGTGGGACCCTCAAATTTTTTGTGCAACCTTCTAGGTGGATTTCGCGTAAAATTCAAGCCTTGCTCGTAAAAACACATGTTGGCGCGAAAAACCTTTTTTGCGCAAATCTTCTTTTTCGCGCAGAACTTCTTATTTCACGCAGCAGTTTCTTTTTTCGCGCAGCACTTCTTCTTTTCGCGCAATACTATATACTTCAATTTTTTCACGCGTCAGAGCTTGGGGTTTGTCTAAGTGTAGAGTCTCTACAAATGAGAGGAGTTCACCTCATATTTATAGGCATTTTTGAACCCGCGCGAAAAACACTAATCTGCGCATAAAACCTCATCCATGCGCGTAAAAACTCTTTTATGCAACTTCATATTTTGCACCATGCTTCAATATTTCGCACACCTCATGCCTTTGCTATTTTTCATCCTTCTAAGCATAAAGCATCAATTGCGCGCAAAATTCCACAACGTATTCCATATTGCGCGCAAACCCAATCTTTCCCGCGACATCATATTTCGCGCACAGCTCCAATCTTTCGTGCATTTTATGCCTTTGCCAATTTTCGAGCTTCTGATCTCGAAACACCTTTTGCGTGAAAACTTCATTCCTCAATTTCACGCACCATGCCAATATTTCGCGAAAACTTCATTTTACGCACAGCACGCTGATATTACGCACACAAATTTCTTTTTCGCGCATCCTGCTGATTTTTCACGCATCCCGCTGATTTTTCGCACAACCCGCTGATTTTTCACGTAACCCGCTACTATTTCGCGCAACCCGCATATATTGCACGCTCCACATTATTTTTGCACGCAATATGCCTAAATTTCCACGCACTCCATTTCTTTGTCATTTTTCAATGTCCTGTCATTGAATAACTCCTTGCACGTGAAAATATAAACCATCTTCAATCGTGCGTGCAAGATTGTCTATTGCTTTGTCATTTTATATCTTTACTGCTTCCCATTACCATTCTCCTGCTCTTATCATGAATCCCACTATCGTGATATTTATCATTTGTTAGATCAGCTTTAGCATCGTCAGAGTTGCAATGGGAACTAAAACATTCCTATCTTCCAGCAGCATCATTCATTCCAATCAAAAATTTATATGACTGGCATCATCATTTCTCTCCCTTTCCTTTATAAGGATTGCATTACAAGTTCCCATAACTCATGATATGTGTGAAATACATACCAGCAAATCATCGTCTGAATTGGATATAATGCGAAATGAATGGCTACCTCAGAATTCCAAGCCCTTCCACATTCTCTCTTCTTCTTCTGCCACCATTCTACACTTCATGAAAATCATATGATTTTATTCTTCAAGTAATCGCTTGCATGGATTACTATCATGAAGAATTTCATGGTCTTCTTCAAATCATCATTCTTCTTCAATCATCCTCAGATGGATGATACTTCTCCATTCTTCATTGTTGTAAACAATGTGTCACCATTGACACATGTTCTTTGAACTTAGGATCATCTCAACAATCGTCTGAATTTATCATCTAAGAGAATTTCTCAAGTATGAAATCCAATGCTATGATTCCATAAAAATTCTCCAAGCAACCTCACTTCAGCCGATCTCCATTAACTTTGGAGTTCTTCTTCATATCCTTCTTCATTTTGACCATCATTGACAATTGTTGACAAAAAATACAATCTTCAAACACAAATTGGTCCCAACATAGAAAATAGGTTAAAGTAATTTATACCCTTATTTGAACTTATATGTTTTGAAAGGAATATTTCTTTCATTTTCCAAACAAGGTACTTTATGACCTTTTTGAGAAAGTTAAGGTAAGAATGTATTTTTTTAACTTATACGGCAGGCGCGGCTATTTTCCACCGTTATAACATCGTCGAAGCTTCCCATACAATCTTATAAGAATATTTTCAAAATAAATTTTTTTTATAATTATATAACTTTTAAATGATTTCAAAATAGAAAGATATATTTCTCTAAAAAACGTTTTGATTTCATCTATGTCAATATCCTTTGATGGATTTTAATCTTGTTTGATGTTCATTTATTATGATACAAAACTTCCATATTTCATTGAAGGTTTTGTGATATTTTTGACTTTGGATGTGTTATTTTTACACAATTAATGGTTTATGGATAAATTATTGACATTTTTGTATGCAACTTTTAATACGTATGTTTATGTTATGTTTAAACCATTTCATATGAGGAATGCATTGAACTTAGTAAGGGATGGGTGGAGCCTACTATAGTTCCTTGATGTATCAGTATGTATCATGAGACAAACTAGTTTATTTTCACATGGCCTTGACAAAATATTATTTTTATTTTAGGCACAAGGCCTTGACTATGTGGTTATGAAGTCTATAATTATGCATTCCATCATTATGAAAGTGGCTATTGATACTATATGTGATTATTTGACTAGTAAAATATCCCTGTGAATAAGTAAATGGTATTATTTTATTTTATATTTACCATATTATTCTGAATTTTAAGTTAAAGAGGCTTTTTTAGTCATATACATTTCTTTAAATGTTTATGCTTATTTTTGAATGTTTCCGCTACATTTTTATCCTTCATGATCATCTGAGCTCACCCCTTTCTATGTTTTATTTTTCCTAGGATGTGAAAAGTATTTTATGGCTGACAGACAGGGATAGGCTAAGCATATAAGTGTGTTCAAAAGGGGAAAAAATGTTTTTGATGTTTTTATATCATTATGTAATGTAAAAATTCTGAATGTATCTAGTACTTATAAGGATACTAAAATGATCAATATTTCGGGACATAATTCTTTGTATCATGACAATGTTATGTAATAATGCACTGAATCTAGGTAACTGGGGTTGGGGAGTAATAGTTTCTATCAGAGGAAGTTTAGTACAAACCATGGAAACTAGATTTAGAAAAACTATGATTATAGAACACTACCCTAAGATAGACTTTGAGGATTAGTATAGAAGAACTTCCTAGAATTTTGGTACTATAGTGATTTTGTGAGTTTTCCAAGAATTACATCCTTATCTTTATATGAGAAGGTAGAAGCGGATCTAGCACAGATGTACCTAGGGGTAAAACCCAGAAACACCTCTTTGAGCTAGACTCGAACGGGAATTGGGGCACGACAATGGGCCTTGCCACACTCTTGGTTATGACAGTCATGGGGGATATACTAAGGATAATTCTAATTTTCTTTAAAAACCATTATAAAGGGTTTATGATTATATACTTCCTCAAAGAAAACATTTTTAGGATTATGGATTATATCCATAAACTGTTCAACTTATGTTAAGTGTTTTATAAGTATGAAATTTAGTATTGTGATTCATAAGCTAATCTAGTGTATGCCATTATTTAGAAATGGCACCGAGTGGAAGGAATGGAAACCATATGAATTCATGTAATTCATGTTTTGATTTCCCTCTTACACAATATAATTATAGTGGAGCTGGTGATGCAACTGGTACTGATTATCTTATCACCGTACTGGGACAACCCACTCAGGTTATGAAAAATAACCTTACCCGTATGGAGAACACTGATCCACAATGTGTAGGATCAATGTTATACTGCTTCATGAGGAAACAAATACCAAAATTAAATGGGATTACAAATACATTAGTAGCTAAGTAATGGATAAATTCCTTGGAGAAAATATTTCACACTTTGGAGAGTAGCGAAAGGGAAAAAGTTTTCATGGCAATTTATCACCTCACGAGAGATGAAGATCAATGTTGGTCATTGATTAAAAGCACAAAAAAGATGATAAAGTATCAAATATGTAATGGATAGAGTTTAAAGAGATTTTCTTTGAAAAATACTTTTCTCATGACCATCGAGTAGATATGGAAATTCAATTCTTTAGTCTGAGACAAAAGGATGATGAGAATGTCACAAAATATGAGGCTAACTTTACTAGGTTAGCAAGGCATGCAGGAGATTATATACGTAACCCAAGGTGTAAGATTGATTGATCCATTGATTGATTAAAACCAATTCTTCAACGAGCCTTAGTCTCTCCATCCTTCTTATCAAATGGAGATATTGTCTCATGTTCTATCAAGATACAAAAAGAATTCTTACGACTTTCAAAAAAAGTAGAAGAATAAGAGATCTGTTGAACACTCTCGAAATGGAAATAATGGAAAGAAGGGAAAAGTTGAATATCCATCCTATGGTAAATGTGGAAGAAACACCCTGGTAATTTCCTGAAGGGAATGAAAGTCTATTATAATTGTGGTGAAAAAGTACACCAAGCTCATGATTCCAAGGGGAAGAAAGAGGCTGCCAATGTTAAATGAAACAATTTTAGAGAAAAGGGGCATTATGAAAATGAATATCCTAAGCTCCAAGGGAACTTACCTCACAAAAGGCCAAGGGAGAAAGGCAAAGCTTATGCAATCACTACTACTGAGGTTGATGCTCCGAAAGACGTGGTGGCAGGTAATTTAATGGTTTCCTCAAGTTTAGCCAATGCTTTATTTGACTCTGGATCATCGCATTGTTTCATATCTTCCCAGTTTTCTAAGAAAATTAGATATTTTAAATTCGACTTAACAAGGGAGTTTTTAGACAAAACACCTAAGGGAAGTATCATCGCAAGAAAATATTTTTAATCAGTTCCCTTTAGGGAATATAAATGTTCTTTATCTTCAGATCGCATCATCATACCCATGATTTTATTTGATTTAATCCTCGGAATGGATTCGATTTCGGACCCTGATGCGAAAATTTATTATTAGAAGAAGGAGGTTACAATATTTGATGATGATAAGGGGTACCTTATCTTTAAAACAGAAACATCACCACCTGATTCTTATCTAGATCCACCCCCAGTAGCTCAACTAAATTCAATTGTTGTGGAAGAATAGAATGAAATAACTATGGGTGAGGAAAAAAATGTTCTAATATAGTATGTACCTATTGTGTAAGAGTATGTTGATGTGTTTCCGGGGGATTTACCTGGACATCCCCAAAAATGATAAATTGATTTTTTCCATTGACGAAATACCTGGATCAAGGCCCATATCAAAGACCCCTTATAGAATGTCTACTGTGGAATTTGTGGAACTAAGAATAAAACTATAATAATTGAGCAATAAGGGATTAATTCTCCCTAGTGTTTCTCCATGGGAATCCCCTGTCCTTTTTGTTAAGAAGAAAGACAGCTCTATGAGGTTTTTCATTGACTACAGGGAGATCAATGCTATAAAAATAAAGAACAAGTATATAATACCTCGCATTGATGATTTATTTTATCAACTTCATTGAGTTAAATATTTTTCAAATATTGAACTTTGATCTAGATACAATCAATTGTGCATGAAGAAGGAAGACGTTCCGAATGTAGCATTTCGAACCAGGTACGGGCATTACGAGTTTACAATAATGCATTTTGGATAGACTATTGCACCTTTGGTCTATATGGGTTTGTTATTTATAGTGATACTTAAAAGAAAGGATTGTTGTGTCCTTATGCTGAATGATAGAGTTATTTCACATGCATCATGACAGCTAAAAATTCATTATAAAAACTATTCCACTCATGATCTTGAGTTATCATTTGTAATCTTTGCTCTGAAAATATGGGGACACTATCTCTATGGTAAAAAAGTGAGATTTATACTGATCACAAGATTTCGATGTATATTTTCTCACAAAAAGAACTCAACATGTGGAAAAGGAGATGGCTTGAACTACTCAAGTATTATGATTAGACTATACACTACCACCTGGGGAAGGAAAATAAGGTGACAGATGCTTTGAGCAGAAAGGATCATGGAGTTTTGAACAAGATGAGAGTTGAAAAGGATCATATTTTCATTGATCTTGTAAAGATAGATGTGGGAATATCCATAAAGGTGAAACATCAAATCTTTTTCAAATGGTTTCCATACCATATTTACTAGAAAGGATAAAAAGTTTTCAGACTGATGATGAGGAATTTCAAAAGAATATTAAAGCTGTGAATGAGGGGAGATTGATCGACTTCAGATATAAAGATAGAATTTTCAAATTTGGGAAGATACATTGTGTTCCGTATATATATGATCTAAAAAGTGAATTGTTGTATGATTATCATAGCTCCAATTTCTCTATACACCCTCGTAGCACTAAGATGTATAGAGATTTGAAAGAACATTTTTGAAGGGACAACATGAAGAGAGAGATTACTGATTTTGTGTCGAAATGTATGGTTTGTCAACAAGTGAAAGCAAGAAGGAAACAACCCAGAGGATTCATGCAACCTCTTCCCATACCTAAGTGGAAATGGGGAAATATTATGATGGACTTTGTCATGGGGCTACCAAAGACACCTTGAAGGAATAATTCAATATGGGTCATTGTCGATCATCTTACCAAGTCGGCACATTTTCCTGCTATAAGAGAAGATTTACCACTTGAATGTATGGAAATACTATATATTAATGATGTTTTAAGACTTTATGGAGTACCCATATAGATTATTTTGGATCGTGATCCTTGTTTTACATCAAGATTTTGGAAAAGTCTTCAGAAGGCCCTGGATACAGAACTTCTTTTGAGCACTACCTACCACCCTCAAACTGATGGACAATCAAAACAGACTATTCAAACCATATAAGACATGTTGAGATCTTGTGAACTTGACATTCAAGGTATGCGGGATCAATATTTACCTCTACTAGAATTTTCCTATAATAATAGCTTACATTCATGTATTCATATGGCACCATATGAAGCATTATATGGAAAGAGATGCCACTCACCAACTTTTTGGGATGATGTTGGTGAAAGAAAACTCATAGGCATAGAACTTGTTGAGGAAACAATGGAAAAGGTTAAGGTTATCCAAACCCACATCAAAGCAGCTCCAAGTAGGTAAAAGAGCTATGCCGATTACTGAAGGAAGGATTTGGAATTTCAGGTTGGAGATCATGTTTTCTTGAAGGTATCTCCTTGGAAGGGTGTTATATGTTTTGGTAAGAAGGGTAAATCGAGTCCTAGGTACATCAAACCGTCTGAAATTCTAGAATGAATTGGAATTGTAACTTATCATTTGGCAATTCCTCCAAGTCTCTCTAATGTTCATGATGTGTTCCACATATCACTATTGAGAAAATACTTGCCTAACCCAACGCATGTACTCACCGATGAGGGAATTGAATTGGAACTCGATATGTCTTATTGTGAAGAGCCTTCCAAAATTCTTGATATAAGAGAACAAGTGCTGAGAAACAGGACGAATCATCTGGTAAATGTTCCTTGAAGAAACAATAAGATGGAAGAGGCAACATGGGAACCCAAGGAACTTATGATGCAGAACCACCAGAATCTTTTTATGCAATAATATTCTGGAAATTTCAAGGAAGAAATTATTTTAAGGAGGGGAGAATGTAAAACCCCAAGCTTCCACTATAAGTTTCCCTTTGAATAATACAATAGCTTGTGTTGTATGCAACTTCAAGTTCGAACACACCACAACCAATCAAACTAGCCGTTATGAATCGTAATACACACTTTTTGAAATTTTATAAATTTTATCTTTCAAAATGGACATCATTTTTTGATTTGGAATATTTAAATTATCTTAGGGTGAATTTTTTTAATTTTTCTGAAAACATTCAATTTTTTATGGATAGTGAAAAAACATTGTGTTATTGGTTAAAACCGACTTTTTATTTCAATAATTAGTTATTTTATTTTAATTTATTTTAGGTCAAAATATATACATAATTCTAATATATGTTCAATATAATTCATTGGAGTCATTTTATGATAAGGTTAGATATATAAAATAATTAGTTATTTTAATTTAATTTATTTGATAGTTCTTGATTCACCAAACTTCAAAGAGTAACTTCCTATAATCCATCCCGAGGTTAATATAATCATTCCTAAGATCATATAATTATGCAGTGAGGTCAAGAAAGTCAAAAACTAAATCTCTATTATGAATTATGGTGACAACTTGATGAATATTATTTGGTTGAAAGAAAAAAAAGTTTCATAATGTTGAACAAGTGTTAATGTTCATGGATAAGTTTTAACTTATAAGAATAGGATAATCCAATTAATGTGATTTGACTTCTCATTATTAAAAACCCTGACATTATCAGCGTACACCGCCATAGAAATCCATGCTTGAAGAATATATGAATTCTTGGATTTTCATAAAATTAAATATATTGATTTACATGGAATGTTTTCTATCATTTTATGTTAGTTAATGAACTAAATAAATGTGGTGGAACTCACCTATAATATGATAGAAACCATGGTTGAAGATTGTGCTACTTTTTGGGATTTATATGAGATCTCCTGTATTTATTGAAAATAGAGGACATCGCTTGTTCTTTTATATAAAGAATAAATGATTTCCACCATCACCTTATTTATATAAAGAAAGTAAGAATTAAATACTATTATATCCGAATAATAATAACCATGGACACTTTACTTATTTGAACACAACTATAACATATTTTATGAAGAAAGTGGTCCTGGATCTAGTAGATAAAACCTCACTATGTTGTGTGAAAGAGAGAAAATAATAAGACCTTGCATATACACACAATTATATGAAGGATCCCTTGTGAGAATGTATTATGTGAATAATATAGTAGATATTATTCTCTTGATTTCATGATCAAGAACCAAACTCACTCAAGTTTGAATAACGACTTGTTACCATCATATACATTTCATCTTTGGTCATTTTCATGAAGAAGAAGAGTGCATGAAGAAGGAAGAAAAGTGAACACATTCATGAAGAATCACAAGAACTCATATACATGATTTGAAATACATACAAATATTATCTATATGGAATTTTTATGTTTAAGAGAAACAAATAAATATTTTATATAGAAAACAAAACAATAACAATAAAATTAAATTTATATTATAGGGTTTTCATTAGAGTTATATGAAAATATTTCATAAGTTAACATCACATTAAGTATTTATTTAATGTTATTTATTTGAGGAAAAGTTTTTATTAAAATAATTAATAACCAATTTCATGATCACATGATCGACTAAGAAGATTATATTGAACAATATTCCATATTTCTATTATAAAATATCAGAGACTGAAGCAAAAATAGTTATCAGAATAATTTATGTCTGAGTTATCAGTGTGTTGAGTTTGTGTAATATCATTATTTCCTAAATTAATATTGAAATTTTAGTGTGGTATAGTTGAAAAAACATTTATTAAACCATGAAGAATAAAGGTTAACCAGTTCTATATTCACTACTAATATATAATTCAATATGAATAATAAATTTTGATTATGTTAAGATGAGCATTCATTGTGACAATAATTACAAAGTATGTTAGAGATTCTAGTAAGAAGAATAAAAGAAGAGTAAGTGACCAAATTAATAAATGTTGATTATCATTTGTGATGAAGAAGAATTTATGGATATTTAGTCTAAACCATATTCATATTCTCATGACTGTAGTAAGAAGAAGAAGAAAAAGGAGATGGAGTATCTTTATTTTTTAAAATGTGACGAAGAAATATTTTCATTCCTATCATTGTGTAAGTAATAACTGGAGATCTTCGTGGAAAAATAAATCATCACTATGAAATTAAATAGAATTATCATCTAGTGTAGAACATTTTGTATGTTATATGTTACCTTACAGATAAGGTGAATATTGCCTTCATAGATAGTATAAGAAACCCTTCAAGAGCTGTAAAATAGTAATTGTCAACTGACTATAGTTAAATTCAAGTGAATGGATATTCCTCACATGATTTCACCCCATTAAAAGATTATTTTCTAGTATTTGTGTGTTATTTGTTTGTTTGAAACCAATTTCAAGAAAAATATACTCATTTTGAGTAGTAAAACTTGTGAAAAAAAACATGTTCCATCTTTATTTTCTTTCATATACTTGAATATGATAAGGAGAAAAATAAAAGAATCAAGATTCTAAAAGGTATCATCTGTGAAGTGATAAGGGTTAAAATTACTAAAAATTCCTTGATAAGTTTCAACCCCCCCCCCCCCCCACTATAAGTGTTTAGTATGTCCTAAAAAACCTATCAACAGTATCAAGTCCCAGATTCAACTCTATTGGTTATTCACTTTGAAGCTCATCTCTTTTGAAGATTTGAGTTTCTTCCATGTATTTACAATAAAGTATAGTTTTCATGAAGATTTAGTTATCTCTTTGTAGATTCATATTTCTTCCAAGACCATGATGAATAATAGAAATAAATACAAAAATAATTTTTGAATTAAATCAAACTTTTCTAAATAAGAGGAAGTCTTAGTCTATCCATACCATGTTAAAAAATAATATAGATTAGGCTTGGAATCTGAATAGTCAGTGAATAAAATTTCAACCAATAAGAAGGATAAAATTCTTAACTCCAGATATCATTAGGTATTTTTAAATTATTAAAAAAACTACCCCCAAGAAGAAAATATTATCATAATTGGTAATTATAATCAATCTACAAAAGCTCAAGTTATATAACTTGATAGATTAAGAGATATTCTGTATTTTTTTCCAATAGAAATATTCTCTCTTATTTTTTTGGAGTCATTCAAAGTATTTAGGAATAAATCACTGAGCTAGAAGAAGAAGCATATTTTATAGACAAAGCGTTACAAGGAAATTCTATATAATGTTTAAATCTCCGAAGATATGTTAGAGCCTTTGAAGAAATAGATAGGGAACATGAAATATGTTCCCCAACATGAATCAAATAATTTGAATAGAAATATAGATTCAAAATGACTATATAATAAGTCATCTATATAATTGAATAAAAAATAAAATATAATTGATGTCAGGGATTTATAATTGGAAGAAAAATCCAAGAAGTTTAAAGAAATTGACTCATTGATACATTAATAGGAATTTAAAATAACAAAGAAAGATTTCTAATAAAATATAATTATGATTGAAGATCAAAAAATCATCCTCAAAATGAAATATCTAGAATTGTAAGTTTAGTTCGCTGAACATGAGCAGAAAAATATTGAGACTTCACAAAAGAAGGAGTCGTTTATTTCTATTTCTTAATGTGCACTATAGGATTCTAATTTAAAAAAAACCAAATATGTGATAATAAGATCATGAATTTATTCAATGATATATCTAAAGAAGATGTTAATAAATATGTATCATCTATATTATCTTTTAGTAATGCTTCTAAATCAGTTTTCATGAATTGTGCAGGTCAGAAAATAGATTTTGAAGATGTATGTATGAATAAAAGTGATAATTTTCCAACCACCATGACTAAGGTTGGATGGGAAAATTAATTTCAAAGTATTTTCCCCACAAATATCCCAATATGTTATGAATAATACCAAAAAACTTCTTATGGAGGAAATAATAAGATCAAGGTTAATGGGAAAATGTTGGTGCTCTAATAGATTCCTACATTATGAATTATATTTCTGGTATAACACATTAAATTTAAAAACACAAATAAATACAAATTCAAGGGATATAAAGAAAGATATGAAGGATAAACAAGAACAGTTTATGAAAAATATATATAAAACAAAAAGACTTAGAAATCTTGAAAATATATGTGATTAATGTGGTGGTGGTGGTGGTCACAAAAATTGTATGTGATCATCCTAACATGTATCAAAAGTGTTTAAGAAAAGAAGGCCATGGAAGGTGGTTAATAAATAAGAAGAAACATTGGGATGAAATGAGAAGAATGTTATATATAAAGATTCTCCCAATAAGTTATAAAATAATATATGTGAGAATATGTTGGATTCTAAATCCAAGACATTAAATAAAATTTTAGTATCAAAAAATAATAATAACAATAGAACTCAAAAAAATCCATGTAAAAATTCTAAACTTACTTCCAATGTTCCTAATGGAAAATTAAATATCTATCTATAATATTTGAAAATAATGTGGAAAATGGAAGAAGTATAATAAAATTCTAGTGAAAAGGAAAGTAAAATATTCCACATGATGAAGAAAACGTACATGAGATGTTGTCAACAAAACACAACTCTTATGTTAAATAAGTTTTGTGTGAGATATGTGACCAAGAAGGAAATTGTGCAAAAGGTTTTCTGACTTTACTTTCAGGATAAGAATAATTCCTTAGATGGGTTTAGAATTCATCATATATAAATGTTGTTATAAAGAAAAAATATCCTTAAAAATCAAAAGCTAATGTGAATATATTAACACTTCCTTAATATAAATTAGTAAAAAAAATCGTATGTTAAATCATGAATAGTAAAAGAAATGGGGATACTTGGTTACCAAAATTATCTTATCCATTTTTCACATCGAGGTGAAAATAAGGGTACATTGTATTCCCTTAATATTACTGTAATGTATTTTTTTATTATAATATAGGGAATTTATGGTGAAGTAATTCCTCAATAGGATAACCTGAGAAGTTGTGGGTGTAAAAAATATTTATAGGAAGGCTAAATAAGTTATCATCTTTGAATGATTCCTTATTTGGTATTCAAATAAAAAATTTATAGATGATAATATTTTATAAAGATTAATAATGTGTTTTCATGTCCTAAAAAACAAGGATATAGAATATAACATCATGGTTTGATCTATATTTGGTATCCTGAAGAAAAACTATTGAATAATATTATTCCTGGTGAAGTTGTGAATGTTTTCAAATCTTGACAATCATAAGTTAAGGATCCATTTTGGTGTATTCTCTCAAATAGAACATCTTGAAATTAACTCTTGAAGGGATCCATCATTACGAAGACGACTAAGATTGTTTATATTCAGGGGAAAAATGAATAAATATGAAGTTGCTATCATAATCATTATTTTTATTAATATCGAAACAAATCTTTCTAGAATTTTCCTAGTGATCATTTAATTCGAAAATGTATATATATTTTTAATCTATCATCCTTGTTTATAAATATTAAAAAACATAAAACAAAGGGGGGTAATTGAATAAATCAATTAAATAAGAAATGGGGAAATATAGAAGTTATTCAAGCCCACTTGTCCTATATATTGAACTTGAATATTTTTTATATATTTTTTAATGTGTGCACATGAGTTTTAGGTAAAAATATCTTACAAAAGTTTCACATATCATTTAAATATCTTCATCCCAGAATAAAAGTTGACAACCCTTGAATACAAGTATATTATTGATCATTTCTTGCAGTAACAATATTAGTTGGTTAAGGATATATTTTTTGTCTAATTAAAATCCTCTTGTTTTCTACACCAATCATGGATCACATAAACTTATAGTGAAATGATAGATGAAACATTGCTTATGTTTTTATTGATAGCCTTTTCCCATGAAATTTTTATTTATTTTTTCAATAAGGGTGATAGAAAGTGAAATTAATATTAGAAAATTAATGTGGGGAGATTCACATATTTAAATATTCATCTGGAAACAACTCTAGATGTATTGCCTACAAATACAAAGGGGGTATTGAAAATCCCACTTTTTGTATGAGTTGTACTTATTGTTAATGATTATTATTAGTTTCCAATAGTGGTTAATGAAATCCCCATATTTAAATATCAATATTTTTTTGATGATAATATTTTGAAGAAGTTTTATGGAAGGAAGTGAAGTATCCAAGATATCCAATATTGATAGAAAAGTGAATGTAGAATGGATGAGTGAATGTAGATGAATGTAATCAAGTGTAATTATCTTATGGAAGTTTTTTGGATGACTATGGGTTCATAAATATGATGATTTATTGAATTGATATTAATTTAAAATACATATTTCATTAATATAATTCACATTTAAATAAGGATTAAGAATATTTGATGATCGAAATGATTAATTATATTATTGCAATGGGAGTATTATTGAAGGTAGTGCAAAATATTATATTTAAAGAGTGAAGAGGAAGGTGGAAATACATTGTAAATTTATTAGATATCATATTCTTCATGATGTTTTTTTTGAGAGTTGGTTGAAAATTTTACACATTTTATATACAAAGTAAAAATATTTTTGGCTTTATTTAAAAATTTTGGAAAACCAACTGGCTAACCAAAGGGGAACCTTTAGGCCGTTGCTTTGGTGGGTAAGTTCATCCATCATCTAGCCATGCTGGTGGTAGAGGAGAGTTTTAGACACATGAGAGGAACATGTATAAGACTGATAAAGAAAGAATATTCTGTGCATGGTGTGTGCAGAGTCTATATAGAGGTACCCTAGTGGGACAGTGCATGTGGGGAATATCCTATATAGGGCATGTTTGATTTGTGTTTGTGTTCCAACCATGATGTTGTGGATCTAAGAGGTGGTGGAATGGATTTTCTTATAATGCACCACTCAGCCATTTAATCTTCTACCTAATAAGTCTCAGTTGGCTGATCACTATGGGATTTAATCATCTACCTTTGGACTCATAATGACTGCTATTTTCAAGATTTCTTGGATAAACATCTATTGATTGATCCCAAGAAAACCTTGATTATTCTGGAGCTAAGAAACAAAAGTGATGAGTTCAGGAACATTCAAGAAAACTATCTACTTCTTGAAAAAAGGTGATGATATGAATAACATTATTTGGCCAAATGATAATGACGTTTAATGGCCAAGAACATATTCATCTTCTTGTATTGTTTTGATATTATAAAAACAGTATTATTCAATGCATGTGGGGTATCCTTGTATAAGAATATACAACACCTTTATTGGTGTTTTTCACAAGATAAGTCCATTTTTTAAAAATATATGAATGTTGAGATCTTCATAAATTCATATATATTGATTTACATGACATATTTTTGTGGATTTTAATCTGGTTAACAGATGAACCAAATGGGGTGTAACTCACCAATAAAAGTAGAGAAATCACATCCAAAGAAAGTTTTTCCAATCATTCTATATACAAGATTTATTTTTTTCTAGAAAACATATCACTCCAATCCTTCTTTTAAATGAAAAATAGAAGCAGTTACAAAAATCTCTTGACAATGTGAATAAGAGGGGATTAGTATACTATTTTATATGAAGAAGAAGAACTAAGGGAACTTAACTTATGTTAACACAAAATTGAAATGTTTTGAAAATAACTTGTTCCTCAAACTAGTGGATAAAACCTCATTGTGTTTCCTAAAGGATAAATAAGAATAAGACCTTGGGTATACATACTGTTATTCAAAGGAACCATTGTGTAAATGTCTTACGTGAATAATATAGGAAATTATGGTGATCTTATTTTCATGACCAATATCCTCTCTCACTTGGGTTTATGTGAATATATTCTAGCAGGATATTCCATATGTAACACCCCAAGCTTCCACGGTATGTTTCCCTTTTTATAATAAAATATCTTGTGTTGTACGCTACTTCGAGCCCAAACACACCACAACCAATAAAACTAGTCATTTTGAATATTAATACCCACTTTTTAAAATTTCAAAAAATTTATCTTTAAAAATGGACTTCATTTTAGGATTTGTAATATCGAAATTATCTTAGGGTGAATTTTTGGTATTTTTCTAAAAACATTCAATTTTTTATGAATAGTGAAAAAACATGATGTTAATGATTGAAACTGGATTTTTATTTAAATAAGTAGTTACTTTATTTTTATTTATTTTAGGTAGAAATAGATACATAATACCTATATATGTTCAAATAATTCATTTGAGTCATTTTATAATAAGTTTAGATATATAAAATTTTATTGAACTTTTTACCATCGTATACCCACCTCTGAGAAGAATTTGCAAATTTGAATAAAACAAAATTTTACCATTATAATGAATTGAATTCCAAAAATTTGAGAGACATGGTTAATATAAATAATTAAAATTTGGTTCAATAAGATGAAAATAATTTTTGGTGAATTGTAACTTTTGGCTTTTATTTACCACGGTTAAAGTAAATTGGGTAATTAAGTGTAAAAATGATATCATAATTACCCTAAAACATGTCCTAATTCTATTGGATAAGTATAATTTGACCAAAAACAACCTTAGGAATAGAATATGATCCACTTTGGTCCACTTGTATTAGTTTTAGAAATTTATTATTAATTTATTTAAAGAAGAGTTAAAAGAGTTAAATTCAAAGTTTAATAACTAAACCATTTTATAATATAGAGTGACACATAATATAAATTCAACTATAAATATTCCTTATAAAAATAAAACTATTTCCAAAATAATGGTATTTTATTTATAATTTTTATAAATTTAATAATTTAATTTATTTATGAAATAATGATGATGCACTAATTACATTATTAATGAAATACTAAAATAAAAGATATTATAAATATCCAAATAAATGTAAATTGAGACTTTTGATGAATGCCACTATTTTTAGAGGTTAATATGACATTTTTGGGTTGGTAAAATAAATTTTATTCTAAGTGATAGATTTTTATGGCTTTTAACGAAATCAAATACTAAATTGTGTTAAAATTTACATAATTGAGTTTTTAAAAAAAACTATTATATTATTAACTGATATAATATTCCTAAAAATCTAAGGTTCGGACAAAGGACTTATGTGAGGTTATATATATTTATAATTAACCCCATGGGGTTCTCTTGGAGTGTTATTTTAAGTTTATTTACCATATAATATAAAAATACATAGATACATGGTAAATGACAAACTATTTAACTAAGAGTTAAATAAATATATAAGGTTAATATGAGGATATAAAACTGTATAAAAACTATTTTTTGAGATTTATTCTACCCATACCCACCTTATCCTTTAAATAATTCATTTTTTATCCATTATAAACTGAATATGGTTTTATTATAAAATAATATTTCAACCTTTCCCTAAAGTGACCATCGCCTCTCTTATAAAAGGGCACTTCCCCTTCTCTTTATTTCAGACATCCAAAGCCATTTGGCTAAGCCAAACCCTACCAAAATATCCTCCCAAGTTTTTCATATTCATTATTGAGGCCTTTCATTGGTCATAAAGCCAACCTATGTATACATATTGATCAAATCAAAAGGTGGAACTCAAACAAGAGGTAAATATTTCATCACCTCTTTCATGTTCTTTTCTTCTTCCACTTCATCTTTCTTTGTTGTTTCTATTGTTAAATAACAAAATCATTATATTATATATAATTTTATGTTATTATAAAAATTGTACAACCATATTCATTATTCTATCCATCCTATAAATGAAAAATTCACCATTCGTGTGTACGCACGGATTACCGTCTCTACGTCGTGGTGTAGTTTGTTATTGAAACACATCATTATTTGGATGGGTATAATAATGAGTATAAATGATGTAAATAATAAATATAACATGTTAATTATTCTATATATATGATATACCATCCAATTACATACTATTTCACCATCAATATAACGATATTGTCGCTTGTGCATACGTACGGATTATCATCTCCACGAACGCGATGAGATTCATTCCCCATCGTAATCCTTCAAGAATAATTTTCATTTTCTGATTAAAAATTATTTTTATGAACATAATATCATGCCTTATATGAATCAAATAAATCATTTCCATAAAAAACATGGCTTAGTTAACCCATCATATAAAGGAAAACAAATTAGTTAACACCTGAAACGATGATACTACTAAAATATTATTAACAAAGCAATATTATAAGATCATATATGATATAATATTTATGTTTACAGTTATTGTATAATTTAATAACAATTTTTTAAATATTATACAGGAGTTTAACATACCATCGACTAAGGAAAAGTACAAGGTAAGGGTTAGTTTCACAATATCTTTATTTTCTGAGGTTGTTTTTACATAAGTATCTACTGAGACCTCTTTATCATCCACATCCGTGTTTTCTTAGAAATGTATTTCAAAACCTTATTACTAGAAAAGGGGTTAAAGTAATTTATACCATTATTTGAGCATATATGTTTTGAAAGGAATCTTTCTTTTGTTTTCCAAACAAGGTACTTTATGAACTTTTTGACAAAATTAAGGTAAGAATGTCTTTTTTTAACTTATACGGTAGGTGCAGCTATTTTCCAATGTTATAACATCATCGAAGCTTCCCATACAATCTTATAAGAATATTTTCAAAATAAATTTTATTTCTTTTATAATTATATAAATTTTAAATTATTTCAAAATAGAAAGAGATATTTCTCTAAAAACGTTTTGATTTCATCTATATCAACATCCTTTGATGGATTTTAAGTTAGTTTGAAGTTTATTAATTATGATAAAAAACGTACATATTTTATTGAAGGTATTGTGATATTTTTGACTTTGGATGTGTTATTTTTACATAATTCATGGTTTATGGATAAATTATTGACATTTTGAATGCTAGTTTTAATACGAATGTTTATGTTATGTTTAAACCATTTCATATGAGGAATGTGTTGAACTTAGTAAGGGACGTGTGGAGCCTAATATAGTTCATTGATGTATCAGTATGTCTCATGAGACAAACTAGTTTATTTTCACATGGCCTTGACAAAATATTATTTTTAGTTTGGGCACAAGGCCTTGACTATGTGGTTATGAAGTCTGGCATTATGAATTACATCATTGTGAATGTGGCTATTAATATTGCATGTGATTATTTGACTAGTAAAATATCCCTGTGAATAAGTAAATGTAATTATTTTATTTTATATTTACCATATTATTCTCAATTTTATGTTTAATAGGCTTTTGTTTTAGTCTTATACATTTCCTTAAATGTTTATGCTTATTTTTGAAAGTTTCTGCTACATTGTTTAACTTTCTGAGCATCTGAGCTCACCCCTTTCTATGTTTTATTTTTCCTAGGAGGTAAAAAGTATTTTATGGTTGACCCAGAGTTATAGGATAAGTATATAAGTGTGTTCAAAAGGGGACAAAATGTTTTTGATGTTTTTATTTCATGATGTAATTTAAAAATTATGAATGTATCTAGTACTTCCAAGGCTACTAAATTGATCAGTCTTTCGAGACATAATTCATGGCCTCATGACAATTTTCTGTAATAATGCACCGAATCTAGGTAACTGGGGTTGGAGAGTTATAGTTGGTATTAGAGGAAGTTTTGTACAAACCATGGAAACTAGATTTACAAAAACTCTCATTAAAGAACACTACCCTAAGATAGACTTTGAGGATTAGTATAGAAGAACTTCCTAAAATTTTGGTACTACATAAATTTTGTGAATTTTATAAGAAATACATCCCTATATTGATATGAGAAGGTAGAGGAGGATCTAGCGCAGATGTACCTATGGGTAAAAAAAAGAAACACTGCTTTGATCTAGACACGAACGGGAAGTGGTGCACGACAATGGGCCTTGCAACACTCTTGGTTATAACATTCATGAGGGATATTCTATGGATAATTCTAATTTTCATTACAAAGAATTATGAAGGGTTTATGAGTATATACTTCCTCATGGAAAACATTTTTATGATTATGGATTATATCCATAAACTGTTCAACTTATGTTTAGTGTTTTATAAGTATGGAATTATGTATTGTGATTCCTAAACTAATCTAGAGTATGCCATTATTTAGAAATGGCACCTAGTGGAAGGAATAGAAATCGTATCAATGCATGTAATTCATGTTTGGATTTCACTCCTACACAAGATAATTATAGTGGAGCTGTGATGCAACGAGTACTGATTATCTTATCACCATACTGGGACAACTCACTCAGGTTATCAAAAATAAACTTACCCGTTTGGAGAACACTGATTCACAATGTGAAGGATCAATGTTAGACTGCTTCATGAGGAAACAACTTCCAAAATTCAATGGGAGTACAAATCCATTAGTAGCTAAGCAATGGATAAATTCCGTAGAGAAAATATTTTACGCTTTGGGGAGTAGCGGAAGGGAAAAAGTTGTCATGGAATTTTATCGCCTCACGGGAGATGCAGATCAATGTTGGTCATTGATTAAAAACGCAAAGGAAGATGATGAATTATCAAATATGTAATGGAGGGAGTTTAAAGATATTTTCTTAGAAAAATACTTTTCTCATGACCATCGAGCGGATATAGAAACACAATTCTTTAGTCTAAGACAAAAGGATGAGGATAATTTCACAAAATATGAGGCTAACTTTACCAGGTTGGCAAGGCATGTAGCAGATTATATACATAACCCAAGGAGTAAGATTGATCGATTCATATATGGGTTAAAACCAATTCTTCAATTAGCTTTAGTCTCACAATCCTTCTTATCATACTAAGATATTGTCTCATGTACTATCAAGATACAAAAATAATTCTCTAAGTATTATGACTTTAAAGAAAAGTCAGAGAATAAGAGATCTGTTGAACACTCTGGAAATGGAAATAATGTTAAGAAGGGAAAAGTTGAATATCCATCATGTGGTAAATGTGGAAGAAAAACTTTGGTACTTTGCTTAAGGGAATGAGAGTCGATTAAAATTGTGGTGAAAAATGACACCAAGCTCGTGAATGAAAGGGGAAGAAAGAGGTTGTCAATGTTAAATGATAGAATTGTAGAGAAAAGGGGCATTAGGAAAATTAATGTCTTAAGAGCCAAGGGAACTTACCTCAGAAAATGCCAAGGGATAAAGGACAAGCTTATTCAATCACTACTGCTGAGTTTAATGCTCCGAAAGATGTGGTGGCAGGTAATTTAATGGTTTCCTCAAGTTTAGCGAATGCTTTATTTGACTCACGATCATCGCATTGTTTCATATCTTTCTAGTTTGCTAAGAAAATTAGATATTTTAAATTTGAGTTAACAAGGGAGTTGTTAGACAAAACACCTAAGGAAAGTATCATCGCAAAAAAGTATTTTTAATCAGTTCTCATTAGGAAATATAAATGTTTATTATATTTGGATCTCATCATCATACCCATGCTTGAATTTGATATAATCCATGGAATGGATTGGGTTTCGGAACCTGATGCGAAAATTTTTTATTAGAAGAAAGAGGTTACAATATTTGATGATGATAAGGAGTACCTTATCTTTAGAATAGAAACATCACCACCTAATTCTTATCTAGATCCACCCCCAGTAGCTCAACTAAATGCAATTATTGTGGAAGAAGAGAACGAAATCACTATGGGTGAGGAAAGGATTGTTCTAATAGAGGACGTACCTATTGTGTAAGAATATGTTGATGTGTTTCCGGAGGATTTACATGGACATCCTCAAAAATGATAGATTGATTTTTCCATTGACGAAATACCCGGCTCAAGGCCCTTATCAAAGACCGCTTATAGAATGCCCACTGTGGAATTAGTGGAACTAAAAATACAACTATAAGAATTGAGTAATAAGGGATTTATTCTCCCTAGTGTTTCTTTATGGGGATCCCCTGTCCTTTTTGTTAAGAAAAAGGATAGGTCTATGAGGTTTTTCATTGACTACAGGGAGATCAATGTTATAACAATAAAGAACAAGTATCTCATACCTCGCATTGATGATTTAATTTATCAACTTCATTGAGTTCAATATTTTTCAAATATTGACCTTTGATCTAGATAACATCAATTGTGTGTGAATAAGGAAGACATTCTGAATACCGCACTTCGAACCAGGTACGGGCATTAAGAGTTTACAATAATGCCTTTTGGATTGACTAATGCAACTTTGACCTTCATGGATCTAATAAATAGAGTTCTCAAGGAATATATTGACGACTTTTTAGTGGTATATAATGATGATATCTTGTGCACTTGACTTTCAAGGTATGTGGGAGAAATATTTACCTCTGGTCGAATTTTCCTATAATAATAGCTACAATTAAAGTATTCAAATGGTACCATATGAATTATTATATGGAAAGAGATGCCGCACACCAACTTGTTGGGATGATGTTGGTGAAAGAAAACTTGTAGGCCCAGAACTTGTTGAGGAAACAATGGAAAAGGTGAAGGTTATTCAAACCCACATCAAAGCAGATCAAAGTAGGTGAAAGATTTATGTCGATTACTGAATGAAGGATTTGGAATTTCAGGTAGTAGATTATGTTTTCTTGAAGGTATCTCCATGGGAAGGTGTTATATGTTTCGGTAAGAAGGGTAAATCGAGTCCCAGGTACATCGGACCTTCTGAAATTCTAGAAAGAATTGGAGTTGTAGCTTATCATTGGGAAATGCCTCCAAGTCTCTCCAATGTTCATGATGTGTTCCACATATAACTTTTGAGATAATAGATGCCCAAACCAATGCATGTACTCACCTATGAGGGAATTTAATTTGAACCTGATATTTCTTATTCTATAGAGCCTATCAAAATTCTTGATATAAGAGAACTAGTGCTGAGAAACCAGATGAATCATATGGTAAAAGTTCTTTGAAAAACAATAAGATGGAAGAGGCAACATGGGAACCCAAGGAACTTTTGATGAAGAACCACCAGAATCTTTTTATGTAGTAATATTATGGAAATTTCGAGGAAAAGGTTATTTTTAAGAGGGGAGAATGTAACACCCCAAGCTTCCACTGTAAGTTTCCCTTTGAATAATACAATAGCTTGTGTTGTATGCAACTTCATGTTCAAACACACCACAACCAATCAAACTAGCCGTTATGAATTGTAATACCCACTTTTTGAAATTTTATAAATTTTATCTTTCAAAATGGACTTCATTTTTGGATTTGGAATATTTAAATTAGCTTAGGGTTAATTTTTGTTATTTTTTTGAAAACATTCAATTTTTTATCAATAGTGAAAAATCATTGTGTTATTGGTTAAAAATAACTTTTAATTTAAATAATTAGTTATTTTATTTTAATTTATTTTAGGTAAAAATAGATATATAATTCCTATATATGTTCAATGTAATTCATTGGAGTAATTTTATAATAATTTTAGATATACACTTTTCCAAAATGCTTCCACTCCACATGAATTTTTTTCAGCATCATATTGAGCTTTTTGGGAAGCGAAATCGGCCAAAGATACACCATAAAGTAGTAGAAAATTTAGATATGAGAGCATGTTTCACAAGGCATATTTTTTCGGTCATTGATAGGTATTTCCCTTTCCAAAAAGCTAGAGTTCTTCTAATTTGATAAACGATATTTGAGAAGTAGGGAGCCTTGGGTTTTCCCCAGAACAAGGGAACACCCAAGTAATTAAATGGAAGGTATCCCTCTTTGAGACACAATTCATTGATGATACATGCCTTACTTGACACTGAAATGTTCTTTCCAAAATATATAATGGACTTTTCCCAGTTGATAGTTTGCTTAGAAATAATTTTATAGTGCTGGAGTGCCCTTTTGAGATTGGAAATGTTCCTCCCGTATCCCTGTGTGAAAAATGAGAATGTCAGCAAAAACTAAAAGATGATAGGGACCAATAGTACCTCTTCTTGCTTGGATGACCCAAATACCACCCCTGTCAACCATGTCCAGAATGAGTCTATCAAGTAGTCCTAGACAATGGAAAAAATTATTTCTAATAGAGGGTCCCCTTGTATTAATCCCCTTGAGCAGTTGAAGTATCCCTCTGGTGAACCATTTATAAGAATGGAGACATGAGCTGATTCTAGAAGATTATTGACCCATCAAATGAAAATCATGCTGAAGCCAAATCCAATCAGAACTCTTCCAATAAATCTCCAATCCATTGTGTAAATGGATTTTTTAATATCAATCTTAATTGACACATTTCCACCTCATACTTTTTTCCTAAGGAGGATCACACACTCTAAAGCAGTGAGAAAGTAATCATGTATGTGCCAACTTTTCCCATGGATAAATTGATTATGAGTGACGATTTTCAGAGAGATCCTTGAAATCCTGTAATCAAGGATTTTCGTAATCACTTTGTGAATGGTGTTGACCAGCACAACTGGTCCAAACTGGCTTATCTCACTAGAATTCTCAACCTTAGGAATGAGAGAAATGAATTGAGCATTAAACCCTGGGTTGAAGACTACCCCTTGAAGATTTGTTCGACAAGTTGATTGATGTAATTTTGAATAGTATCCCAATAAGTTTAAAAAAAGTAGTTAGTGAACCCATCTAGTCCTGGAGAGCTATCCATGTTAATCCCAAATATTTCCACCTTGATTTCACAATATATAAGCGATGTAGTAAGGATCATGTTTCACTTTTTAGTAATTAGTTTTGTGATAATATTATCTCAAGGAAATTCAGTCTTATGGGTTCCATTGAAAGCTCCCTGTAGATGGGGAGAATGTGATTAGAAAGATCTGATCTTTCATCCAAAATATTACTTCCATATTTGAGTAAAGAAAGAGGCATATTATCTCTTCTGATCATTTGAAGAGACATAAAAAATTGTGTCTCTCTCCCCACCGGAAATTCATCTGATATTGAAGATCTTTTAATGATGTTATCTCTTAGATTTATAAGATTTGAGATCTTGAGTGATGTATCAGTTACACACTCCATATCCCCACAGAAATTCCCCCTGGTGTATGATTCCTAAATACCATGAAGGGAGCATTCAAGTCCATCAATTTCTGCATCCAGAGTGTAGAACTGGATTTTTCTTCATTCCTTTAGTTTCATTTTGATTTCTTTCAGCTTAGATATGTAGATGAGAGGAATCTCAGATGTAATCGTTGAGGCCCAGGTTTCTTTAATAATGTTAGAGTAGTCTAGGAGGGTGTCCTTGGAATTTTTGAATCTGAACGGGATTGGGAGCTTGTTGTCAAAGATTATAAAAATAGAAATAATGGGATGATGGTCTGAATTATTTTTTCCCAATGTGACACATGAAATAGACTTCCAGTATTTGATACATGTGTCATTGAAAAAAGATCGATTAATTCTACTATCACACATTCTACCAAGGCGACACATATACCAAGTAAATTTGGATCTAGTTAAGTTGACTTCATTTAAACCAGACAGATCAATGCATTCCCTGATTTTTTTGGTGGATATAGCATTAGTGACCAGTCCCATTTTTTCATCCATCTATAAGGTAGAATTGAAGTCTACCACAATTAACCATGGATCCATTATTTTTTATGAGTTACTTTTTATATTATCTCAAGGATACCTTCTTTTGATGTAGTGGTTAAAAGCATAAAACAATGAACAAAACATCTTTCTACCAGAATCTAGAAAACTACAAGTGATAATCTGCTCATGCTCCGAGACAATGGTTGGAGTGTCCACACTATTATGGCTAAGGACCAAAAGCCTATTTGGTCTCTTTGGGTCAAAATTTTTGTTAAGGATATGATACCCTTTGCTGCTAAAGAGATTGCCCAGTTTAGACTGGGGGAATTTTGGCTCAGATATGTCGATGATATCAACTTTTTACCTACCCATTATAATCCTAATGGAACCTTGAGTATCATGGTTGGACAGACCTTGAAAATTCAAGAAGATAATCCTCATAATTTTTTGGATCTGGGGGTGAGTCCCCCCTTGCCTGTTTTCTGCAGTCTTTGAGATGACCTTAACCCAGCAGCTGAGTTGGGTGCATCAATACCCCCAGATCTCATTTTACTGTCAACTTGAAATTGTGGTTTATCAGTCACCATTGTTTGGACATCCTTGTGCCTTTCACCAGGATTACTGAGGTGCTTCTCTTCCTGAGTCTCCACAAAATCCTTCTCGAGTGCTAGTGAGGACTACTGCTTGCAGTTGTCCTCAATTGTCCTAGAAAAATAGAAGATTTCAGATCTTTTCTACTCTTTCAAACCTTATGAATTAGATTTGATATGTTCCATGAAGTCCTTAATATCCCATGTGATAAGATCCATTAAATACTCAGTAATCTTCTTTGTGAAATCAACAATGAAAAATCCTAAGGATCAATCAATAAATATTCCCAACATAACTTTTAGTAGGGGAGTTCCATCTTTTATTGGATTATACTCTTCTTCCTAACCAGTGAAGCCCAATAAAAACTTGTTCTCTTCCCTTTTTTGAAATAATACCTTTTCATTGGTCGAACAATTTTCTTTTCCCTTTCTCTAACCATTTTGTAGCTTTCCCCTTTTGTACTTCCTTCCAATCCAATGGTTGTGCTACATGTTGAACCAATTCCTGTAACACACAACAATTGTTAAAAACGTGCCCAACCATTTTACAGTGATCATAGAACATATAAATATTCTAAAATTTAAAAATTAATTATATATATTGATCAGGTGTTGCTAGAAAAATATGCTTAGGATGAGATAATATTATATTGGAAGAGTTTAGCTATGTACATACTAATGAAAAACATTAGAGGGGAAATAAGATCTTACTATCCACATGTCATAATTATAAAAATAAGCTTCCTAGAAAATGACTCAAAGAAATGGGAAAATATATTAATCTTGTAAAATGGAAGAATCTAGATAATTATTATTCAAGGTATATAAATAATCTAGTGAATATGGTGGAACAAATAATGGTTTATAATCAATCCTTCACCCATTGTTTAATGCTTAACCATCAATGAACGTGGACACTTTCTAAGTCAATTAACTAAGCCAAGGGTCCTTGAGGATTTATGATGATAACAACCTTAAATGAAAAGAGAGAAATTATAATGTTACATCATTATCACTACTATATTGAATCATCAAAATAATGTGGTTATAATTATAGATTTTATTTGTTGTTGAATAGAGAATATCTTCTTCGATTTAAATTTTTTATATACTTTTATAACATGAAGGTTTGGTAAAAATATTCCACCACCACCTCATGAATAGAGTTTGGGTTATCGATAAAAACACAATGTGGTTCCATCATTTAATATCAATTATATAACTCTTCCCAAATTAAAATTTATTATAATAATATTCTATAAAATCTTGTATTACTCCCTTTGGTAGAATTAAATTTTATTGGGGGCCTGGAATAGTTTTCCTTATATAGAAAAAAATATCAACTGTTATGAAGGGGAAATAAATTTCCAAATCCCATACTATCCATAGATCTTATAAAAGTGAAATAAAAATGATAAATCTCATTTATAAACTCCTTCTCAAGCATGGATATTATTTCCTTATGATCGAGAATATATTTCTTAAATGATTGAGATAAATGATATTATTATACTTTATGGCATTATCATTACGATGGAATATGATGATGTATTCCCCAAAAAGTTTTTTAGTGTCTCCTATACTCAATAGGTTTATTTCTCTATAGAACATATACTTAGATATTTTCTCATATCCAAAAATCCCTATAGAATGGCCATTTTTAAACTAGAAGAGTTATTGAAAAAACTAAAGGAGGACTTATACATGGGTTTTGTATTCCTCATTGCTTTTATATTGGTTCCCCAATTCACTTTTACATGAAAAAGTATTGTTAAAATAATCTTCATTTTTATTATCACGAAATTAATAAGATCGTGATAAAGAGTTAGCATCCTCTTACACATATCGATAACTTTTTGACCAATTATGTGAGGATTAGTATTATCAAAGGTAGATGTGAGGACCCTTCCATAAAATACTACCTAACATTGTGTTTTTAGTTAATAATTCACTTTCTTACATTCTTAAATATATTTTTGATTAGTGTTTTAGAGAAATAGCTTATAACTATTACATAAAAACCCATATATTACAAAGGGTAAAGTTCTATTCTATATCCATTTTTCATAATATAAACCATTAAAATTTAAGGATGAATTATTTTCATGAAAAATATTCATGTCATACAACTTGAATTATTTTTTCTTCTTAAGAATCCATTTCCCATTTAAAAAAATTAAAACTTGAGATAGGAATAAAAAATTCTTAGTAAGGGATATAAAAGTAAGAAAATAGTTTAGTTCAATAAAAAACATAATAACCCATAAAATTTTTACCTGTATCATCATATTATTTTATCATATGAAATAAATCATATTTACAAGAATAAGAACATTTTTCTCAATGAAAATATTTAAAAACCAAATTAATAATATAATAACCCCTTTAGAAAAGTTAGATTATTATATTCATAACCCATATCCGGAATAATTAGATTTTAGTTAAATCAATTGGAAAAACACCCTTATTAACTCCCTATATATTTCGTTTGATTATAGGTAATATTACCCAATGAGTAGGAGAGGTATATTTGGATCAAACATTCATATAAACTGTATCCTGAGAATCTACTTGTATAAGTTGTATGATACTCACTCACATTTATAAGCTATATCGGGCTTACCCATTCATATAAGTTATATTGGTATCATTCATTCATTATATATAATTATCATCTTCCATATCATGAATAAAACATTTTAATATTATACCTTTTCATCATAAATCCCTTCAGGGACTCTTTTGAAGCTATAAGAAAAATGATTTGGGATACTAAAATAACCCTTCCTTTTAAAAATTAATTTTCAAAATTAAAATACCATTATTAAAAGAGAATTAGGGTGATTCTCTCAATAAAACATGAAAAATTTCAAATTAATCTAATCACAAAATAATGGTTACTACATTAGGAAAATCGTTTGATTTTGTATGTCTTAAAATATAAAATTTCTTTTCCCTTTTGTAAATAAAGTCAAAATGTTCCATATAAAATACAAAAAAAGGTTTTTCTTGAAAACTGTTAAAAAAAGTTGAAAAAAATATAAATTTAACTTTATAAATAATTTATTTCCATATAAATTCACTTATAAAATAAATTTCATAATATGGACTTGGAAGGAAAATTATTTATAAAATAAATATTTAAAACATTTATAATATGTTTTTGAAAGTAAAATTTCTGTAAGCTTGAGTCTGACATGTCATGTATATTCATTATATTAGAAAATAATAAATTTATATTAATTATTTAATTTATTAATAACCTTTCTCAAGTTCATTATTCATTTTATTTTATTTAATACCATGTTATATACAATAATTTAATCAATTAAGTTCACATCATATATTTTAATGTTATTCAGCTCATATCTCCAAAATGACATTGGTAGATTGACTATGATAAAGAAGGACATTGTTCCATCATCTACAGAATAATAAACCTGAAATTATTATATTATTTATATATAAATAATAATTTTAAATCAAAACATAAAATATGGTTATAAAAAATTAACTATGTTACAATCATGAAGAAGGTAAATTGTACGTACGCATGAGTAGCATTTCCATTTCTCAATAGCCATGATAAGAAAAAAGGTAAGTGTTATTTTAACTTTACATAATAATAATATTATCATAAATACCATCTGATTTATTTAAATAAATATATATACCATCCATGTGATGTGGTGATGAAAAATTAACCATATTGCATCATTGAGGTTGTAGTCCGCACGTGTACATGAACGATGTTATCATTTTTCAATGAATAGAAAGGTAAGAGAATATATGATATAATGATTTTTCAAAATAATAAATATTTCATGAATTTTGAACATAATCATTTAATTATCCATTATAAAAAATCTGGATATGAGGTTATAGAAAATTTAACACATTGCTTTATGGAGGTGGTAGTCCACAGGTATACGTGAATGATGTTTTAGTTTCCCATTGGAAGGAAGTGGAGATGGATATAGATTAATAAATTAACAAAATAACCTATTATTATATGTAATTTATTAGTTTTCTTATATTATCATTTTTTAATAATATTTTAATGAAGTATAATAATAAATAATACGAAAAATCTTGGTTAAGAACTACACCTCTTCTTCAGACAACCAATTTAGGTTTGTACCTAAAGCCTTCCTAGATTGGATATTTTATCAATTAAAAGACTATAAGATATGGGTAATGAAATTTGTGTGATATTTGGGAGATTATTTTCTAAATAAAAAAATAAATTTGCATGAGGAAACGATAAGAGGAGGTATCATTTTATAAGTGAGGCAAGGGAAACTTTTGGAATTACTAAAAATATTAAATAAATATAAATTAATTTTAATTTAAAAATAAAATACAAATTGATATAGTTGGAATATATGATTATTATGAGTCACAATAATATTATAAAATAATTTTTTTCAAATTTATGTGATGTTTTGACCCTTATCTCTTTGTTTTAAACCTCGTTAACCCTTTTTACGATTAATATCTCATCAAGGTTTTTTTTTCAATTTAGGAGTCAATAAAGTGAATATACAAACAAAAGTTGACCAAAAATGGAGCATGGTTTATATGATGAAATATAAAAAATTAATGTGGACAATTATAATATTTTTATTAATTTAAAATCATTTAATAAAATATTGGTTGTCATAAAATATCATAAATCTCATTTTTAGAACTATTCATTTAATTTGAAATTAATGATATGAAAACATTAATGTAACTTTAATATAAACTGTTAATACATCTATAATATTTTAAATTAAACTATAAAATTCATGGGTCTCTATAACCCACCCAAACAATATTACTTTTAATTTTTTTTAAAAAAATACATGCTTTTTCTGCTGCTTTCACAAGAACTATATAGGTCTTTCATAAGAATTTAAGTTATTTATTTCGTCACTAAAAATTAAAATAAATTAAAATTTTAAAAAATCATTTATATAAAAAATAAAAATTTAAAATTGAACATAAGTTTTTTTATCCTGGACAAAAAATATTATAGATCTTGAGGCAAAAATAGTGACATTTTTATTTAATATTTTCTTAAAATAATATAAATGTTATAATAAATGTAATCTCATAAACAAATTCTAAATTTTCAAACCTTTTATATTAGTGGTTGAAAAAAACATGTCCAATAAAATAAAAACAAGTTTTAGGGTGATCTTTAGGCCTTATAACATTATTTGTAACATTAATTGTCCAATTTACCAACATATAGGTGAAAAATATTTACTACAGTTACTAATTATAAGGACTAAAAAAGTGATTCATTTAAAAAAATTACCAACTAATTCCAAATATGTAATCTATATTTTAAGATTAAATTTCTAGAATTTTATTAAATTAATTATATTGTTTATAATTAAACTATACTTATGATTCTTTCATATTAATTGGGAAATTTATATTTAATTTATTAAATGAAAAAAACATAGTTTTTTAAAAAAATAAATATTCTTCACTATTCACTAAAAAATCAATCAGTTTAGAAAAATCAAAAAAAATCACCCTAAGATAAATTTGATATTATGATTTCAAAAACGAATTTCATTTTTTAATATTAAAAGTATAATATTTAGAAATTAAAGTTTTAAATAAAACCCTATAATATAAGAAAATGAGTTCAATAAGAATAAAACTATTTCTATTTTTGATTGAAATATTACTTAATACTATTATAATGAAAATAACAATATAAAAACATATTAATGAATATTAATAGGGCGTGAAATTAATTATTAACTTTACCTTTTTTATAGTTGACCTTTGTTCAGGATATCACCAAAAAAGGTGGTGAAGGAGGATATTACAAAGAAATAATATCATCCATGACATTGAAACTATGAGTTCATAGTGATTCCATTTAGACTCACTGATGCTACAGAACTATTTATGGACTTAACTAATATAGATTTTAGATATAACCTCAAAACATTTTTGGTGGTCTGTATTGATGATAATATCATATACTCTAAGATAATGTAATGACACAATTAACACTTGAGTAATATTAAAAATATATTATGATAAATGAATTTTTCTGAAAATTATATTAAATATGAATTTTATAGGGACATTCCACATTAATCTTATATATTATCACATGAAATGGTATAACAATTGATCCTTTAAAGAAAAAATAATGGATTAACTACCTGAAAAAATCTATAATGGAGATCCATATTTTTCTCTAATTGGATTTGTATTATTGATGGTTTATGAGGAACTTATCATGACATTTAATCTAACTAACCAAGATAGATCGGTGTGTAGTAAAGTATGTTTGATAGATGAATTTGAAGTGGGATTCAAGGTGTCTAAGAAGAATCTCACTACACCTGTACTAACAATAATCTCATGTGGGAAAGGATATGTGATATAAAGTGATGCATAAAATAAGATATTGTGTTTTGTAATTATGAAAAAATATAAAGTGATAGAATATGCCACAAGATAATTGAAGATACTTGAGAAAAATCATCAAAAGTGTGATCTTGAATTATATAGAGTAATCTTCACATTGAATATTTGGAAACATTGTAATTATATAAATAAGTGTGATGTATATATTGATCATAAAATTATAAACTATATATTCCCAAATAAAATGATCAACATGAACCAAAAAAGATGGTTTGATCTATTAAAGACTATGATAACTCAATCCATTACCATCCTACAATAAAAAATAAAGTGGAATATTATCTAAGTAGAAAAGTTTCTTTAGAACTATCAATGAAGTGGATTGAACTAGATCCCATATTCCAATAAATACAAAGGATAAACATGTGAGTCACGAAGAGAGGTACAATATCTCACCTTTTTTAAATGATTTTTTAAACATCTATCATGAAAAATATTGAGTAAAATCAAAGGTATGTTGGTCCAATATTCAATAATGTGGAATACATAAGGAAGGGTAAACCATAGAGTTCAATATTGATAAATATGGAGTTGTAATATTTGGGAAAAGATTACATGTTCCATTAGTGATAAAGATTAATAAAGAACTATAATATCATGCATATAAGTAAAAATTTTCTATCCATCTAATAAGAAAAATGATGAATAGAGATATTTGAGAGTACTTATGGTAGGGGAATAAGAAGAAGGATATTTCCAAATTTAAATCATGGTGTTAGGTATCTCAAATATTTAAGGAGTGATGCAAAAATTCCATGGAAATTTTATAAAAATTACCCATACAACATCGAAAGTGTCACACCTAAATTTTTTCTATGTATTATTTTTTTATATTATATGTATTGATTTTGAGACCAAGTGTTGAGATGATGTTCAATTCTGAGACATATTGTGCCCATAAAAAATTGTTTAAAAATATAAAAATATTTAATATCATGTGTGCATGGTTTTCGTGAAAAGTGGAATAAATATTAAATGGGTAGATACATCAGAAATATGAGGGTACCATTGAATTTAAGACAATAGCTTTCCTATAGACATGATCTAACATTTTTCAGCATGGGTCATCTGTAGAAAATGTCACCATTCATGTAATCATAAATAAAATAATTAAATATAACTATTTTATTTTTTAATATTAATAACTCATGAACATGGAATTCTATTGGAAATCTGATACAGATGTTGATTCTGTAACGAGGTTTTTTCCCTAGGTGTGACCTAATGTTAGTCAGCGTTGGTCCTTTGTGAAAAAATTATCAGGGCTATGAAATATATAAAATAAATTAAAATAAATATTTATTTTATTTTATTTTATTCAACCCAGTGACATGTTCCTCCATTAAGTTTATGTCTAATGAAATTGTCTCAGGGTTGGCCGCTAAACCCTATATACCTAGACCCCATTAGAGGAGAACATTCTTGGTGGACGACAACTGATCTAGATCAGATCAGGGATCTTAATGCTAGCATAGTTGGAGGGTCTCATCAATGGTGGAAACGCATCCATTCCCCATCAACAATCAATCTGAACTCCAGTTAGGGTGTGTTTTTCAATTTTTTGATTCCCCATTCTTAATTTCTTTGAAGATCACAAATCAATCGATGAACGGATTGGCTTCTAGACCGAACACCTTGTGTTATTGGTTTATTATGGGGTAATTTTGGACACTTATTTCTAAATAGTTTCTTTGATTATTTTATGTAAATTAATCGATATCCATATGAACATTGATCGAGGATTCCTCGTCTCCTTTTTTATATTCTTTTCTCCACTAATTCATCGTTTGTCATGATCATTCATCATTTGGCCCACAAATCGATTATTACTGATCAATCAATTGTTGTGTACATATTTCATAGTACAATAATCTAATGTTGTATATCTGGGATTGGCACACCATGATGAAGGTGTGACGATGGATATGAAGTGAATTAGATGAAGGATGATTCCTGATTTCACGTTCTTCAACATTCTTTGGTGTGAAATTAATAATGGAATTTTTATCTGATTCCCGAATAGATCCAGGGATGGAACATGTTTTTTGTAAATGGATAGGCATGTTAAACCTTGGAACTTAAATTTTTTGGAAAATGGATCACCCAATCAAAGGATGAGCACCGACTGGGATGCACGGAGAAACAACTGTGATTCTTGAAAATCCAAAAGAACAAGACATGTAATTCGGGATTACATGGTATGTGTGGCCCCCTGATTGGGCTTCTAGGGTTTAGTCAAAGTTAAGGAAGACCTGGTGTGTGACCACTGTCACATGGCATGTGACCCTCCCTATAAGACTAGGCATGTACTCTAGAGAGTACAAGGACACGAGTAAAAGTACACATCCAGATGGAACATCGTGCACTTTAACATGAATATGGATTAGAATACATAGACTGGTACATGGATACAACTTCCATACATGTACACAGCCAAGTGATATGCGTAGAGAACCATTTCTATCTACAGGTCATATACTCATCCTACACACCTTGTACATGGAGACTACATGTTGTGTGAGGTTCTTCCACATAAACAAGACGTGGGATAGTATAACATGCCATGTACCCCCTAAGACACACCTTGTACTCCCATCAAGAGTGCGTGAGGCTTTTCATTTTCCCACTTTGTTCTGGTATAGGTTGAGAGTGTTCCTTTGGTCCTTCCCTCAAGTGTTTAGTATGACATTACATCCACATCACTAGATTATAGTCACCTCTAGAGGCTGAATCTAAAACAAAATATGGTACCCCTCCATGAGACTGGAGTTTGATCCTCTATCACCCCTAATAGACTCTATAGAATCATGTAACCTCCTTCAGAATGGTGCTGATCCTACATCAAGTGGGCCACAACAGTAAGGTCTGTGGTATCCCCCAATGTGTCTGATCATGATCCACTACATAGTGGATCATTCTAGATTAGGTACATGAACTACTACAAAAAAGGTCAAGGGAAGCTCCCCCTTATATCAGCGCTTAGCAAAACTGCTGATAAAACGACCCTCTATCAATGCTATAAATGTGCTGATAAAGCGTACCATTATCAGTGATAAAAAATCACTGATAAAGGATACCTTTTTCAGCGCTAAAATGTTAGTGATAATAAAGATAGTCTTTATCAGCACTTTATTAGCGCTGATAAAACCTTAGTCCATTTTTTTATAAAGTTGGTCGCATAGTGCCCTCTTTTTATCGCGACCTAAAGCTCTAGCGGTATTGGAACCCGGCGAATCCCCTCTACCGCCCGCTGAGTTCGCGTTGTTGGACCTCTACCGCCCTGGCTTCTCGTTTCCGGACCTCGGCCGCTCGTTGAGTTCGCGTTACCGAACCTCTGCCGCCCTCGAGCTTCATTTTGTCGGACCTCCGCCGCCCGCAACGCCCTCGAGCTTCGGTTTGCTGGACCTCCCTCTAAGGCATGTTTTCAAATCATTTTTTAATATTGTTCTCCTCTCCCATCACACATAACCGTATGTTGATTTGGCATGATAGATTTAATGGATATTTGAGATTGTGATGGTTGTAGGCTACATGATTCATCCTTTTCTGGAAACCTACGGATGTTTTAGGTTATTTCCATTTAAAATCCCTTATGATTCCTTCCATGGTTGTCTTCTTTGGGTGGGTGTTTGAGGAAATTAAGGTGGTTATTATTCCTTATGGTCCTCTGATTCACAACTTCTTGGTAAGAGCTCAATCTTGATGTGTAGGGTGATCTATCTTTTAAGAGATTAGTTTGCCATCTTTGTGCAAAAACCATTTTATATGATCTATTTGTGGTTGGACATAGATAGGATTTTGGTGTGTACTCAAATGACTACGATTTTGAAGTCTCTTGATGGACCAGGCACTAGGAGGTGTTGGTGTCTACTTCAATGAGACCATCGATGGGGGACACTCTATAGTGGGAATTCAAGGTTTCCATCGAGTACTTGATCGACGAATAAATCCCTTTTAGTTTTTTACATTATTGTTGTCGTCTTAATCATTGATGGATATTGATTGTGTTATTTCATTTTGACTCATTGGTATGTTTTGGGTGTACCTTTCCTTAGGTTTCAAATTATTCTCTTAGTGGTTCTTCATGGTTAGTGGTTGTAGTCTCTTATTTGGGTGAAGGGATTTATTCTTAGTATATTTCCATCTTATGTCAAACCATTTTAGTGAAAATTTAAATTGTTGGGTGACCTATGCTAGGTATCTGGACATTATTGGTATTTTCTCTCTTCTTAGTGATGTAGACATGTCATTTGGAGACGTATGATGTTCTTGGATGATATACATTAAGGGTTCTTGGGAATATTGGTTACCTGTTCATTTTAATTTTTTCGTAGTGGTCCTCTATTCGGTGAATCTTCCTATATTTTGTGAGTTTTCCACACAATAATTATTGTGTAGAATTTATTTTTGTCTCATCATTATCTATCCTTCGTACTAGAATAATTATTTGGATAAAAAGTGGAACGATGGGGAGAATTGTGATATCACAATATCTCTTTCATCAAAGCAATGCTCTTTGAGTTTTTTTGGGTTTATTGAGGGGTCATAAGATGTCCCAGACTTTCATAGAAGGTGTGTACGTGAACATGTAGGTTGAAAAGCTTCATGTGGTCCACCGAATGGCTGGTGAGGGTAATTGGCTAGGCAATGGGATTCACAATGGATATATAAAAATCTATAGCCATCAGCTAGCTGGTGGGTTTGTAGTGACTAGCCAGTGGGATAACCTATGGTTATAACATTTATACTATAACCATTTATTAGCTGGTGAGGGCCACATTCTAGCTAGTGGTGTCGTTGTATATGAGGAAGCATCGAGGTAGTAGGGTAATTGCACCCCGATACCCCCATTTATTTATTTTATCTTCTCCCCCAAGTTTAACTCAACCCACTCAAGCCTTGGGAGCCCCTTTGGATAGTTTGGATTTTCTAGCCTCATCACTTGGTGGATTGAAGTTTCATTCGAAATGGTGATGCTCTTGTGGTATTTTTTTCTTTTCTTGAACTTCAATCTCTCTCCATCACTTGATTCTTTGTTCCTGGGGGCTATGGAAGCCTTGGTACTTACTAGACCTATAATTTTTATGGGGAATTATGGTTATAATATCTCTTTTACCTTTTATTGAGATCCCTTTTATTTGATTCAATGTTCTTTATTTGAGTAGACTCATTCAGATTCATTGTGTTTTGATCCCAAATATTCCAAGTGGGTGTTTCTATACTATATCTTATTTTTTGGATTCATGTGTTTCATTAATTCATATTTTATCCATTTGAAGTTGGTTAGACATGTTTTGATCATTTTGAAGCACAAAATAACCCTATTAATTAAAATAATATATGGAATATATGGTATCTTGTTGTGAATTAACCTTTTTCATGGAAATAAATTAGGATTCCTTCTACCATTGGTTCATTTGATATTACAGATGAAAATCATGGTTTAAAATAAAGATAAGTTCATTATTTAAATAAAATTCCAAATGGTTTGGCATGTGTTTGTTTATTGAATTTTTTTGGGAATGATTTCCAAAATAAACTAAAATGTCTTGTTTTTAAAAGTTTTATGGTATTGGTATTTAAAAAAATTGAGGAGGATTGATTTCCCTTTTGAACAAAATACCTTCGATCCCATCCACCATCCATTGTTTGATTGGGGTGACTTTAATGTCATTTCCAACCCAAAGGAAAGTTAAGGTAGAAGCCCATTCTAAAGGAAGTCCATCATGGAGTTTGTTCATTTCATGGCTGGGAAGGGCCTCATTGATCTCAGCTTCTCAGGTGATAGTTTCAACTAGTGAAACAACTGCATGGGCCATCACCGCTTGTGGAGTCTATTGGATAGGTGTCTATCCAACATGAAAGCCACTAACCTATTCTCAAATACCATGTTTTTTCATCTTGCTTGAGGTATTTTGATTCACTCCCCCCTCTTGGTTTCTATTTCTTCTTGGCATGATCATCAGGAACAGTTTCACTTCCACCAGTAGTGGGTTAACATCCTAGGGTACCAAGACATGGTTTGTGAAATATGGAATGAACTCTTGTAGGAGTATCGGGCCGCCTTCAACCACAGGGACCTAACCTCGATCCCCAATAAGTGCACGTTCACCCCTTCCTCCTCAGGATCCTTCACCACCTGGGACTACTGTCCTATATGGGATCCTTCAGAGTATTGAGATATATGTAATGATACCTTTGGTTTATTGGATTATTAACACCAGTTTGAGAATTATGTGTGACCCTATACTTATTATATTTTCTTATTATTTCTTACACACCACCAATTGAGTTGAGTAACCTGATTGAAATCCATATTGGTACTTTGGTTCTGATGTGGATATGGTTTTTTATGTGTTTGTGACATGTGTATGTGTGGATATATGGGTATTTAGGCATGATGATATTGAATGTTGGGCAGAGACCTAGGAGTGGTAGATGTATCATTCTTGATTATTCTTGTGTTTGTTCCGGGGTGATTTGAGGAAACTATAATGAATCTAAAGTAATTATATTTAATGAAGATGAATAAATACTAATGGATAGGCTCTATTAATATCTATTTTTATAAGGAATTGGTTCTCTTCTACTGTATTTAGAAGTCTTGTTTTGTATACTTGAACCATAAATACTAATATTTGATATTCAAATAGTATGAAGATGAATAATGATTGGATGGATGCTAATCGTTTGACAATAGAGTACGAGAACGGAGTGAAAGAGTTCATCAAGTTTGAAAAGGATCATGCAAAGGATCCTTCTCAAATCCTTTTTCTGTTTTTACATTGTTGTTATTCTAGACTACTTACTCTAGAGGAGTTGAAAGAACATTTGATATGTCACGGAATAGATCAGAGTTATAAATGTTGGAATAAACCTAGAGAAAAAGCGAACGTATCTACTGGCTGGGATAAAACTGCGTTTTATGGATGATCAGATATGAATACAAATATGGATAATTAAGAAGACTGTATGGAGGATGTGATTACAGATGTCAATGATGATGAAGATCGTATTAAGTAAATGACAAAGAAAATTGAAGATGAACTCTGTGATTGCCCAAAATTGTTTGAGAAGTTAAAGAGTTGTGCAAAGACGCCATTGTATGCTGCTTGCACTAAGTATAAAACATTTTCAGCTATACTAAAGTTGTATAAATTGAAATCAGGAAACGGATGGAGTGATGTCGTTTTTACGGAACTACATGCTCTTTTGAATGACATGCTCTCGGAAGATAATGAGCTCCCGAGCCAGACATATGAAGCTAGACAAATGCTACACTCGATGGGTATGATTTCTGAAAGAATACATACATTCCCGAAAGACTGTATATTGTTTCTCAAGGAGAAAAAATCACTTACAGAATGCCCAAAGTGTGGTGCTTCTCGATACAAGAAAGATAAGTCCAATCCTACGAAAGTTGTATGGTACTTTCCAATCATTCCAAGGTTTAGGCGTCTATATGGAAGTGAAGAAACTGCAAGACAATTTTCGTGGAATACAGATAAAAGAAATAAAGATGGGAAATTACATCATTCAGCCGACTCTCCTCAATGGAATAAAATTGATCAAGAGTATCCTGAATTTGGAAAAGAGCTGAGAAACCTTCGTCTTGTGTTATCTACAGATGGAGTGAATCCTTTTGGTTTTCAAACCAGCACTCATAGTACATTGCCTGTTATGTTGGTAAATTATAACTTTCCACCCTGGTTATGCATGAAGCGAAAATTTGTCATGTTATCTATTCTTATATATGGACCCAAACAACCAGGTAACGATATTGATGTTTATCTGGTTCCTTTGATCGAGGATTTGAAGTTATTGTGGGATTCAGCTCTAAAGTTTTATGATGCTTATAATGCTGTAATGTTGTATGATGCTTATAAAAGTGAATACTTCACATTGAGATCGATGTTGTATGGGACAATAAATGATTTCCCTGCTTATGGAAACTTTGAAGGCTATAGAATTAAAGGAACTCAAGGGTGTCCTATGTGCGAAGAAGATACAGAATCAATTAGGTTGAAACATTCATCGAAATCTGTGTTTCTAGGACATCATAGATTTCTACCTCGTCGGCATAAGTACCGATCCTAGACGACATCATTCAATGGAAGTTCCGAACAACACGCAACACCGTCTCCACTAATAGGTGATCAGATGTTTGAGAAAGTAAAAGATCTGAACACTATTTTTGGTAAACCATTTTTGAAAAATCTTACAAAAATCAGTTGAAAAAATAGAACAGTTTTTTTTTTGAATTACCATAATGGAATTATTTGTACTTCAGATATTTTCTTTATGTGATGCATGTGAAAAAAATGTATGTGACAGTGTAATCGTAACGTTGCTAAATTCCCCTTGAAAAACAAAATATGGAATTAAGGCAAGGTTGGACATGTTTGACATGGTAATAAGAGAATATTTGGCTCCCTTGAAGGGTGAAAATCGAATGTTTCTTCCTCCAGCTACTTATACTCTTTCTAGGGAGGAGAGATATCAGTTTTGAAACTTCTTCAATGATGTAAAGGTTCTAGATGGGTACTCATGAAATAACGAGAACATTGTTTCAATGAATTATTTGAAGTTAAAAGGTTTGAAATCACATGATATCCATGTTTTGATGCAAGATATAATTCCTATATATTTACATTGCATTCTTTCCAATAATTTTTGTCATACGTTAACAAAACTTTGTTTCTTTTTCAAAGCTATATGTAGCAAAGTTTTGGACCTAGAAAAATTTCTAGCTATGGAAAAATAAATTGGAATCATATTATGTGAATTAGAAATGTTCTTCCTGCCAAAATTATTTGATATGATGGTTCATTTGATGATTCACTTGGTGAGATAGATTCGACTTTCTGGCCCTACGCACTATAGATGGATGTATCCTGTTGAACGGTATATGAATATTTTGAAAGGGTATGTCAAACATCGAAGTCATCCAGTGGGTTGTATAGTGGAGTGACACATTGTTGAGGAATCCATTGAATTTTGTACTAAATGCCTATCTGATGTGGAAGTCATTGGTCTCCTAAAACCTCGTCACACTGGATTCATTGAGGGTGAGGGAATTTTTGGAATAGAATTTTTGACAATCGGTATTACAGATCGGGAGCAAGCCTGTCTTTATGTTTTCCATAACAGTTGGGAGGTTTCTCCATATATTGAAACTCACAAAGAAATTATTAGGTAGTTGAATCCATCAAGGGATGAAAAATGTTTATCAGATACACACAATCACCAGTTTATAGGATGGTTTCAGGACCATATTTTTAATCAATTGGATGAAAATCCAAATTCAATGTCAGAACGACTTCAATGGATAGCCGCTGGACCAAGTTTGTATGTATTATCCTACAGTGGTTATGTAATTAGTGGTTATACATTCTATACAGATGAACATGATGAAGATAGTCCCATGAAAAATAGTGCAGTTACACTACTGGCTGAAGCGATGCATGTTTCTGGTAGTAAGGAAAGAAATCCATTTTATGCAAATATGTCATACTTTGGAATTTATCAAACTAATATTGGAGTTGGATTATACGACATTCCAATTTCCGATTTTTCAATAAAAATGGGTTGATAACAACAGTGGTGTTAAAATTGATGAATGGGGATTTGTGAATGTTTATTTTTGTAAATAAGGGTACAAATATGAACAGTTTATAATGGAATCAAAAGTGGTACAAGTTTTTTATATTCCAGATCCTACAAACCGAAAGTGGTCTATTGATCTATTATCGTCCAAAACTACTGAAGGTTTCGATTAAAATTTAGCTGAGGATGATCCTTTTAGTGGTATGTTGCAATCATTTCAGAGTGGTCTCAATGCAGATGATGTTTTGTATGTTAGAGGAGACCACAATGAAGGGATTTGGATAATCGATAGAGGTGTAAAATACCTTCAAGATTTGAAAAAAAAAGAGGGATCAATAAACAGGTTATATTTTGTTTGTAATATAGATCTTGTTATCTCTTGTTATTATCTTATCATTACTGAATTTATGTAATCTAAATTAACTGTACAACCACTTTTGCAGATAATGACTTCTTCACATTCTGGTGCTCCTAACCTTGAGGCTGAACAAGTCTCTCAAGTTGTTTCTGTTGTGGCTGATGCTGCTCCTGCTGCTGCTCCTGCAGCTCCTACTGCTACTCCTACTATGGCTCATGTTTCTCCTACAACTCCTGCTACTACTGCTCCTATTTCTCCTGCTGCGGCTACTGATGCTCCTGCTGCTGCGGATCCTGATGCTCCTAGTGTTGAGGTCCAACAACCATCAGAACATGTTGTTGATACAATTTTATATGAACATATATATAATGTTGATATCGATGAAATGTTCAGGAATGAAGGACCGACGTCGCAGAAAACACAGGTGCGTCATAGTTTGACGGTGTTATCCAAAATTCATAAGGTGAAAAGAAAAGGCATCAAATTTGAAGTCGGATAGAATGAACGAGGCCAACATGTGAATCCCAACAAGGCTATGTATAGAAGCTACATTGGATTTTTCACTCAGCAACGCATGCCGATTGACATAGATTCATGGCACCATGTTGTGTCTGGGCTGAAGGCTGTGATCTGGGAAGAAATTACAGTAACATTATGAATTTATTTCTTTAATTTACTAGAAAATAAAATAATGAAACAATGTCTTACTCCTCTCAATCTCTTGCAGAGTGCATTTATAGTAGACGATTCACATAATGATTATGTACTAAGGCTTGCAAGAAGGATTCATCGAGGTTTTCTCACTATTGTAACAAGATGTCACCTGAAAGACTCCAAAGGTAAAATAAACCCACACCAACCCATTTTCTACGCTCACCTGATATCCCAAGAAGCATGGGATTCATTTATTGTTCTTCACGGGGATGAGAAGTTTCAGGTACATTGTGGGTGATAATACGTTGTTTGAGGATACCTATATTCATCACTTTATTGTCACAATTTCATTTATGAAACAGAAAATATGTACTGAAAATAAGGAACGTGCATCAAAACCAACATACCCCTATCGTAAAGCAAGGATGGGGTACGCTTCATTAGAAAAGAAAATGGTGCGTATTTTAAATTTACACTAATATTTTTAGGTTGCAATAAACAACATCATAATTATCTTTCTATGTTTATATGTAGATTGATGAGTCTAAAACAAAATGTACTTCCTTCCCACGTGATGTTCTATGGAAGGAGTCACGTGTGAACAAAGAAGGGAAGTTAGTAGATGAGAACACATAGAAAGTGTGGGAAATATGTGTAAGTATGACACGACGACAAAAATATTTGTTTTAAATTTCTATTACATAAAAAAATTAGTTATTTTCCTATATCTGACAGTCACAGGAATCAGCTACATCTGTTGCGGATAAAGACCTATTATCGATGGCTTTGAAGCAGCCATAAAAATACGGTCGTGTCAGAGGTTCAAGGTTTGGGGTGACACCCTGAGTATATTTTGAGAAGAAGAAAAAACGGATGATACAGTTGAAAAATTGAAACAAGTGAGCGAAAAAATAGCAACCCTTGAAGAATGATTGCAATGGTAGGGAGAGTTGCTAGTAACTTTTATTGGTGGGAAGAAAAGGGAAGACAAAACTTAGGAACAACCAGCGCGTGAACATCCCACCCCACCCCACACTAGCTTTGAGGCGAGCCATTCACCTCAAAGAACTGTCTTAGCCATGGTAATTAATATTCTAATAATTGTTCCTATGAAATGTGAATCAGACAAATACTAATAATTTTTTTGTATTGATCTTCTAAAGGGTGATAATGATTTTGATTTATATCTTTCAACACCCACCATTCTCCATGTAGCGAGGGCTACAGTGTTCAATATCCCAGATTCCACAATGCATAATAGACCACTTCGGAAAGATCATCTGAATGTGAGGATTACTGTAGCTCATGAGCCAAATGCAGAGCTACCTATTCCACTTGATGAAGTTGATATTCATACGGTTGAAAAGGATATTGGGACATTAATTTCATGGTCGTCACAACTTGTAAGAGTACCTACAGACAAAGAGGTATTTATTTCCTATTTTTCAAGATAAACCCTTAACAATTAATGAAAAAAGGGTCTGAAACAATGATTGTTGTTATAGACAGAGAAAGGGAATGGGGTGGAAAATGTCAGCTCAAAACCATCTAAAGGATCGACCAACCGATCCCAAGGAGCTACTGAAAGCACAATAACACCACCTATTCTCTATCCACGTTTACTAGCATTGAAGACTCATGTGGATATGAAGCTAAAAGATGGTAATATTCATATAGTGGTTTTTGAAGAGAATATATACGGATAATAAAGTCAAGATTTTGTTGCTACTGAAAATGTAAATGTGATCCTTGAAAACAGTTGTCTAGGCGTCATAGTTTCAAATGTATATACGAGGTATGTTTCCATGAATTTATTTTCTAAAAGTTGATCTAATGTGAAAATTATGATTAAATGCATTTTATATTGTTGACAGACGCATTTATGAAAAACAGTTGAAGGAATTTTCCCATGAGGCAAGATTTTGACTTGTTAGTCCTCATATCACATCAACACACCTAACAAAAATAGAGCCATCAAAAAGGGATGCAATAGTGAACAACTTGATGAAAACATTTGAATGAAAAATTACAGATGATAGACTATTCCTAATACCAACCATGTAGAGGTAATACTCTACGATTAAAGCATCTTAATTATATTTTCACTTATTTTTTTACTTATTCCTTTTTTTGTTTTTAGGAATCATTGGTTGCTAATTGTGGTGAACTTGGATACTGCAAAGATTTATTTTCAGGATTCAAAGCAAGGATATCCATCAAACCGACCACACATGATGGAGTTTGGGAATCTGTAAGACAATACATCATATGTTTTTGGTCTAAACATCAAGTAATATAATTTATATTATATTTTACTGAGGATTCTGTTATGATAGGTCGGTGTATCATTATTGTCTAAAAAAAGGAATGAGGACAGGGGCTAAGCATAAGGAAGCGAGCAAGTACTATGTCTAGACAATTATCAGGGTATATAAAATAAAATTTCACTATCCAAACACATCTCAACACTGGTTGCTTATTCTCCTAATGATACATTTTTTTGCAGTGTACAAAACAAACAAATGATAATGATTATGGTTATTATGTTTGTAAATTTATGAAAGAGATCATTTTTTATCAACAAACTACCATCCCTAAAGAGGTATTTTCAAAAACAACTACTACTTCATTTAAGTTATTTTTTAATTCTTTATTTTTATATTTTTCAGTACTACTATGACTGCCAAAAAGCCCCATACTCACAAGATGACATAGATGTGTTCAGAAACAAGTGGGCCGCATACCTGATGGCAGATTGTACACAAATACAATGAAGATCTGACTTGGGGACATGTACAATTGGTGTTCATTTTTTAAAGGGGTTAAGGGGATCAAAAGATGAAACATTGTTGTATGTAAATGTTCGTAGGAAAATTTTAATTGTTATTAAATAAAAAATCCTTTCTCCAATGAGTCACTTCACTATTTTAATAGATGATATGCACCAGCAACATGAAAGAATGTTGAACCACTCAAAGGGTCTCTATTTTGTTTAAAATGGACACGATTTTAAGTGAAAACAACAACTGAACTACGGAAATCCAACCAAATGCATTCGGACTGTGTTGATCCTTTAGGAGAACGATCCATGGGTCCTTTCTGACTTGTACGATTCATCCCTGGCTCAATATGAGGTATGGTGTGGCCGCTAGCACTCAAAGTGTCTCTCTTTTGTTTAAAATGGACACATTTTTTATTGAAAACAACAACTAACCTATTAAAATCCAACCAAACACATCTAGATTTCCTTGATCATTTATGAGAATGATCCAAGGGTCCTTAGTGATGTGTAAGAGTCATCCTCGCCTCAATCCGAGGCACGGTGTGGCTGCTAGCACTCAAAGGGTCTCTCTTTTGTTTAAAATGGACAGAATTTTAATTGAAAAAAAATAACTGACCTATGAAAATCCGACCAAATGCATTCGGAGTGCCTTGATCATTTATAAGAATGATCCAAGGGTCCTTGGTGACGTGTATGAGTCATCCCCGACTCAATCCGAGGCACGGTGTGGCCGCTAGCACTCAAAGGGTCTCTCTTTTGTTTAAAATGGACACAATTTTAATTCAAAACAAAAACTAACCTATGAAAATCCAAACAAACGCATTTAGATTGCCTTAATCTTTTATGAGAACAATACAGGGGTCCTTGGTGACATGTAAAAGTCATCCCCACCTCAATACTAGGCACAGTGTGGCCGCTAGCACTCAAAGTGTCTCTTTTTTTTTAAATGGACACAATTTTAATTGAAAAGAACAACTGACCTATGAAAATATGACCAAACGCATTCAGATTGCTTTGATCTTTTATGAGAACAATCCAAGGGTCCTTGGTGACATGTACGAGTCATCCCCGCCTCAATCAGAGGAACGATGTGTAAGGACCCTGGTTCCTGGGTGCCCATGGGGCATGATGTACTAACATTTCATTACAAATATTTACAATAATACATCATGTCACATTAATACAGAAGATCACGAGGTTCAGGTTATGGGAAACCGGCTGCTTCAAAACAACTTATTTAGTAATATTCCATACCTGAAAAATTTTAAAACACAAACGTAGGGTGATCAAAATATGCCTAGTAAGGGGTTTTAAAACGTTTAAAGTAATTTCTTTCTCAGAGCAGTCATTTTTAAAATGATGACACACTTAATTGAAAACAAGACGTTATATTTTCTTAAAACATGTAAATCCTACATTCTTGAAAACCACTTTGACATAAAAGAAGTAATTTCCTAAAATAAACCTCAAAGAAGACATAACTCAGAGAGCGCAAGCAAGTGTAGAATGGATGATGCATAAATCACGATAAAATTTCTTCAGCTCTGAAAGTCTGCGTGTAAAAAGGTAAAACATTCATATCATGATTTATCTGTGCATAAAGTTCCTATAACAGCATACCACATGTATCAAGGTTCATATCTCATAATCTCATTCTCAAAATTAAAGGAATGAAATTCCAACTAGGGGATATCCTGTTAGTCGAACTGTCCCCTGGTTGACCATTTATCATCACATGCAGAGGGCAAGTATAATGCTAGACTTTGTCAAGACCTTGTGTCAAGACCATAAACATCTCTATACAGGAATTTCACCTAAACCGTCTATGTTCAGGAATTTCACCTGAACTGTAACTGTTGTTAGGCCTTGTGCCATGGCTCTTGTTTTTGTCTCATGAGAACATTCGATGCATCATGGAGCTTATTTTTACTGGTCTCCAACACAGAGGTCTTACTTTTACCAGTCCCTCACTTGGAGGGCTTACTTTAACCAGTCACCAACCAGGAGGGCTTACTTTAACCAGTCCCTACCTTGAAGGGATTACTTTAACCAGTCCCTACCCTGGAGGGATTACTTTAACAGGAACCCAACTTGGTAGTCCAACACGGCATAGGTTCGTTAATTAAAATAATTGGTAATCATCATTCTAGGTATAACACACAAGATAAGATATGGAAACTACTAAGGAAATACTTACTTGATGACAAGTGTTACATGCATAATACAATGTGTTATATATCAATGATGGACACACCAATTAATTCACAAGAAAAAACTTCCAAGGGGTCATATGCATTATCTTTCGAATATGTTGATAAAGTACTGGTGGTTTGGCCATTATTTAAATTTATGTGGAACGGGTTATATACCATGGATGCATCAGATTAGCCGTGACATGCATAGATTAAAAAGATACACTTAAAGATAATACTTGAAATTCATTATTGTGATAAACATGACTTTGAAAATTGCAATTAAAGCATAACTAGATTAACTTCTAAAAATCATTGCAGCCAGATTAACATCGAAATAGTAAATGGTTACAACCTGATAACATAATCCCATGAATTCATAGTTCATTTCTTTAAAACATGTCGAAACTCATTCTTTTAAAGTATGAATTGCATCGAGGGTACATGTTAGGATAGCCTTGCAAATTAACCCAATTCACTGGTGCAATATTCACAATGGCTTAGAAACAATCTAAATTATTAGAACTTTACATGTGCCAAAGTATAAACTTAGTCCTGATAATTATTAATTGGAACAGGGTTTTGTAAAATTGAACTTAAAAATACACATTCACCTGACCACAAGTAAATGATTAAGGGGTTCACACCACATATTTTCATAAAAAATGCATGGATTGTCAAAAACGCTGATAAATGAAATATTCAATTAGAAGAAATATTTTGATATCGACCTAAACCTCAAATATATATATATATATATATATATATATATTTGACATATTTCTTAAAAATAATAATCTTTAAGGGTAAAATTATTTTATCAAAACATCGTGTTATACCAAGATGTATTAGAACATAATGACTATACACTTCCATTATATATTATGATATTATTTGAACGTAAATAAATAGACGTGTGCATATATTGGTATAAGATATATATATACATATTTATAGGTATGTGCATATGCACATACAAGTATATATTTTCCACCTAAAACTAAAACGAGGTAAAACATTAAAATTCCTTTGGTTGTATGAAAAAGAAACCAGTCACTAGTTTCGGAAAAATCCTTAGAAGAAAAAGGATTGTAGGGTATACGGTTCATGGAATTATATTAATGTATTAAAATATATAAATATAATCGATACAAGGTAAAACCAAGGGTTCTTTTTACCTCCTTGATAAAAAGGAAGTTAGGCCAGGGGAGACATGTAGAATAACCAAGGTCAGGATAGTTGCCTGACTTTGTGTACAGTACATATATATAAGTGTGTATATAATTTCAACCCAAGACTAAAAACAAAAAGGAAAGATAAAATCTTTTTCTTACTCCAAAAAAAAGGGGTTACTGGACTCAGTGAGAGAATAAATAGAGAAACAAGTATCATGATGTATGTGAGCTCCATATTCATGCACAAGTTTATATATATATATATATATATATAAACTCAAACCGAAACCGAAACATAAACAAGGCAAGACAAGAAGATCCCTTACCCCAATTTGGTTCTCCATGCAGAAAGAGGGAAGAATATATGAACGGTTCTTAAGCCCATATATATTTATATGTACACATATGCATGAAGTATATATATAATCGTTTATATTCACAGAAACAGATGAAAATACAACAAGAATATCTCCCTGACCTTTTCTCAGAGAGGAGGAGAAGACGATGCGGGTGGCGATGTCAAGGTAGTCAAAGATCCAAGAATCTGAAGCAACCCTCCCCTTATTCGGTGCAAAACCAAATCTTAAATAAGGTGGGATGGCTGACTTAATGTGAAGAGGTGGCGAGGGGTCTGAGGCTGGGTATTAATTAGGTGGTGCCGACTTTGGGGAAAGAGGGAGCAAGGATGGTCCACGGCTGGCCTAGGGGAAGAAACGAGAGGTAGGTTTTCTGGTGCGGCATGTGCGAGGAAGAAAAAAGAAACCGCAGGGAGGGAAGATCCCTAAATGAACAGATGGATAGGATCGCGCAGAAGAGGGATCAGACAGTCCAAATATATGCGGTGATAAATGGCCTTAGACGTCCATGATAAAGCGTGATGGATCGGATGGCCCGCAAAGGTGCGATTTTTTAAAAAAAAGTGTGGCCTCTTTTGTAACATTTTTATCCTAATAATAAAAAAAAGTTTTATTCACTTATTACACATATTATACTATTACTTTTAATATTAACATAAAATTATTACAAATCTAGTATTATTTTCTTAAGATAAGTCTATGGTTATAAATTCACATATATGTCAAACTATTAACCCCTACCTAAAACATAAATTATATTATCATTTTCCTCTATTTATTTAATTTATACATTTATATAATTTAATATCACTTATCCTTTATTTATTTTGACTTATCTTAATTTACATTTACATGTTAATATCTTTATGTTATTAAAACAAATTGATTATTTAACACAAAATTTCTAAATAATAAATTTTCATTTTACGTTGAAGAAAAACATAATTTCATAAAGTATGGTAACTTCATATAATTAAGCTAATATGAAAACATATAAAAATAAGAATGTGTAGATATATATTTATGTTGTTTCTTTAGAACATAGACCACAAATCAAACAGATTCATTAAGAATTATTTAAAATAAAAGAGTCTCAATTATTATGACTGTATTTAGCAAGACCCTAAAGGCCTTCGGATTTAAATCCCAACGGTTATCTTGAAAAGACAAAAACGGTAAAATTTTCAATAGCTATGTGGAACCTTTACAAATATTAAGTCTTGGTATTCATATTTTGAAGTCGGGTTGTCAGCTAAATATGGTTCAAGTCATTCCTTTGGTGCTCAGTACAGCTGCGGTGGCTTCGGCCACCCTCATGTTTGTTTTGATGTATGCCAAAGACCCTTATCGTCTTCTTGGGGTTCTTGTGGTCTTGAGCGGTCTTCCTGTAATGTTAATCGGGTTTTTAATTGGAATCTTTGGTTAGTTAAGCTTCCCGTTTGATCACTCTGAGTTGTAGTTACCAAGGTGTTCCTCATTTGAATAAAAGAGTCTTTCGTTCATTTTTGTGAATTTACTTTATTCCCTTTATATATATATATATATTATAAGAGAACAACTTGATCGATTAAAGGAAGACATAGTACTATAAAACATCTCGTTACATAACCTAGTTTCTTGGGATGTTACATTATTTCCCCCTTCAAAGAATTACATCCTCACAATTCCATTCATAAAAAGAAAAATAGAAACCCCAGTCGTACAAAATTACCGAAACAGGTGATCCGGCTCAGTTAATGGAATACCCAAGTTGGTACATAGTTCCTCCGTATCTCTATCCCAGATGCACCTTTAGCAGTAGGTTTTGAATCCCTGCTCATGTGTACTACACATAGGCTCCCATATGGAGGCTCGTGCGGTGAAAAACTCGGAAATTTCTGAGTGGAAAAATTCCCTGATAACCCTCCGAACTCCATCATGCTCGAGGTATTCGAGGGGGATGATGTGATTGAGGTGACTGAGATTTAAGACCTGGAACATATAGGCTGCCTTGAGGTGGCCATCTTGAGCAGCTATGAGGAAGCACGCTCTGGCAGAAATGTTTTGATCCATGGTAAAACACTAGAAGAGGCCTTCATAGTATCTCAACCTTCGCCTATGGTAGGGTAGTTGGGTAGTGTCAATGAGATGAAATACATTGTCATTCCCCTGACACGAACAAAGAATCTCAGGACTGTTTTCTAAGTCAAGCAGACGTTGGAAGGACCCTCGCAGGTGGATAAAGGATGGATAATCCACCGTTCATGCTTTGATCAATATGACCTCTACTAACTCGTCAGGTAGAGATGAGATGTTTGTTTGACCAGCCATCTAAAAAAACATTCAAGAGAGCTCACTTAAAAAAAACTGTTAAGGTATAGACAGGAAAGGAAACAGGAAACATTCAATTACATAAAAGTTTACATAACAAAGCCTGATTTTACTAAACTAATACCACAAAGAGAGGCAAAACTTCCTAACTCCTCAAACCACACATAGGCTGAATAGACGAGGTTAAACTCATGGGAATATCTATGACACCTCCTGAGTTTAGCATGAGGGGTATGGAGTTGAGAAACTTTGTTATACACTTTTTACCTATAAGACAAATGGGTGGATTCATCTTCTAACACCCCAAGGTCCATCAACTGGCCCCAGAAGCCGTAGTGAAAAATCTGACACAGGTAGGCCACTCGGAGGTCTCCGGTAGCAGAATCTTCTTGAAAGGGGTTATCGATCATCATGCCAAATTCTTCACCAGTCGTGAATACTCGGAAGAGTCCCTCGTGGTACCATCCCTGACGTGCATAAGAGGGGAATTGGGTCATCATCATAAAGAGGTAATCCATTCCCAACCATTGGTGTAGACTAAGCCCCATAGGTGAGTTCGACACATCATACAAGTTCTTGCATGACATGCGAATATGGGCGTAATTAAGATGGTTCTCTTGGCTAGCTAGGGACACAATAGTCTCTAGGGTCTTAGTGGGAAGTGATAGTAGATTAGTGGATACATTTCCATCAGCTATCTAAAAGTTACAACATAATTACTTATTCAATCATTGTTATATATTCATACTACCTGGTTTTCCAGAGTTTTTTGAACCCATCCTCTCATACCAACTATAAGGACCCCGGTTCCCGGGTGCCCATGGGGAATAATGTACTAACATTTCATTACAAATATTTACAATAATAAATCATGTCCCATTAATACAGAAGATCGTGAGGTTCAGGTTTTGGGAAACCATCTGCTTCAGAACAACATCTTTAGTAATATTCCATACCTGAAATTTTTTAAAACATAAACGTAGGGTGAGAAAAATATGCCCAGTAAGGGGTTTTAAAACGTTTAAAGTAATTTCTTTCTCAAAGAAGTCGTTTTTTAAATGATGAAACACTTCATTGAAAACAAAATGTTATCTTTTCTTAAAACATGTAAATCCTACATTCTTGAAAACCACTTTCACAGAAAAAAAGTACTTTCCTAAAATAAACCTCAAAGAAGACATAACTCAGAGAGTGCAATCATGTGAAGAATGGATGATGCATAAATCATGAAAAAATTACTTCATCTCTGAATGTCTGTGTGTAAAAAGGGAAAACATTCATATCATGATTTATCTGTGCATAAAGTTCCTATAACAGCATACCACATGTATCAAGGTTCATATCTCATAATCTCATTCTCAAAGTTAAAGGAAATAAATTCCAACTAGGGGATATCCTTTTAGTTGAACTATACCCTGGTTGACCAGTTATCATCACATGCAGAGGGAAAGTATAATACCAGAATTTGTCAAGACCTTTTGTCAAGACCATAAACATTTATGTCCAAGAATTTCACCTGAACAGTCTATGTCCACGAATTTCACCTGAATCGTAACTTTTGTCAGGCCTTGTTCCATGACTTTTTTTTTTGTCTCATGAGAACTTTCGATGCATCATGGAGATTAATTTTTCCGGTCTCCAAACCGAAGGGCTTACTTTTACCAGTCCCTAACCTGGAGGGCTTACTTTAACCAGTCTCCAACTTGGAGGGCTTACTTTAACCAGTCCTTACCCCGGATGGGCTTACTTTAACCAGTCCCTACCCTGGAGGGCTTACTTTAACCGGAACCCAACCCAGCAGTCCAATACGTCATAGGTTCGTTAATTAAAAAAATTGTTAATCATCATTCTATGTATAACACACAAGATAATATATGTAAACTACTAAGGAAATACTTTCTTGATGACAAGTGGTACATGCATAATAAAATGTGTTATATATCAGTGATGGACGCACCAACTAATTCACAAGGAGAAACTTCCAAGGGGTCACATACATTATCATTAAAATATGTTGATAAAGTACTGGTGGTTTGGCCATTATTTAAATATATGTGCAATGGGTTATATACCATGGATGCATCAGATTATCCGTGACATGCATAGATTAAAAAGATACACTTAAAGATAATACTTGACATTCATTATTGTGATAAACATGACTTTGAAACATGCAATTTAACCATAACAAGATTAACTAATAAAAATCACTACAGCCAGATTAACATCAAAATAGTAAATGGTTACAACCTGATAACATAAGCCCATGAATTCATAGTTCATTTCTTTAAAACATTTCAAAACTCATTTTTTAAAAGTATGAATTGCATCGAGGGTACACGTTAGGATAACCCTGCAGATTAAGCCAATTCACTGGTGCAATATTCACATTGCCTTAGCAACCAGCTAAATTATTAGAATGTTGCATGTGCCAAAGAATAAACTTTGTCCTGATAATTATTAATTGAAACAGGGTTTTGGAAAATTGAACTTATAAATACACATTCACCTGAACACAAGTAAATTTTTAAGGGGTTCACACCACATATTTTCATAAAAAATGCATGGATTGTCAAAAATGCTGATAAATGAAATTTTCAATTGGAAGAACTATTTTGATAACGAACTAAACCGAAAATATATATATATATATATATATATTTGACATCGTTCTTAAAAATAATAATCTTTAAGGGTAAAATAATTTTATCAAAACATCATGTTATACCAAGATGGATTAGAACATAATGACCATACACTTACATTATATATTATCAAATTATTTGAACGTAAATAAATAGACTTTTTCATATATTGGTTTAAGATATATATATATATATATACATATTTATAGGTACGTGCATAAGCACATACAATTATATTTTTTCCACCTGAAACTCAAACAAGGTAAAACATTAAAATTCCTTTACTTGTATGAAAAAAACCGGTCACTAGTTTCGTAGATATCCTTAGAAGAAAAATGATTATAGGGTATACGGTTCATGGAATTATATAAATGTATTAAAATATATAAATATAATCGAGACAAGGTAAAACCAAGGGTTCTTTTTACCTCCTTGATAAAAAAGAAGTTAGGCCAGGGAAGGCGCGTAGAAGAACCATGGTTAGGATAGTTTCATGTCTTTGTGTATGGTACATATATATGTGTGTATATAATTTCTACCCGAGACTGAAAATGAAAAGGAAAGATAAAAACTTTTTCATACTCCAAAAAAAGGGGTTACTAGACTCGGTGAGAGAATAAAGAGAGAAACAAGGATCATGATGTATGCGAGCTCCATATTCATGCACAAGTTTATATATATATATATATATATATATTTATTTATTTATATATAAACTCGAAAATAAACTGAAACGTAAACAAGGCAAGACAAGTAGTTCCCTTACACCGTTTTGGTTCTCCACCCAGGAAGAGGGAAGCAGATATGAACGGTTCTTAAGCCCTTATTTATTTATTTATTTATACACATATGCATGAAGTATATATATAACCATGCATATTCACCGAAACAGATGAAAATACAACACGAACATCTCCCTTACCTTCGCTTGGAGAGGAGGAGAAGACGATGCAGGTGGCGACGTCAAGGTAGTCGAAGATCCAAGAATCCAAAGCAACCCTCTCCTTCTTTGGTGAAAACCTGAAGCTTAAAGAAGGTGGGATGGCCGACCTAGTGTGAACATGCGGTTAGGGGTCCGAGGCTAGGTATAAATTAGGTGGTGCTGACTTTGGGGAAAGAGGTAGAAAGGATGGTCCACGACCGGCCTAGGAGAAGAAAACGGGAGGTAGGTTTTCTGGTGTGGCATGTGCGAGGAAGAAGAAAGAAACCGCGGGTAGGGAAGATCCATAAATGAATGGATGGCCAGGATCGCGCAGAAGAGGGATTGGAAGGTCCAAATAAATGCGGCGATAAATGGCCTTAGACGGCCGTGATGAAGCGCGATGGATCGGACGGCCCACAAAGGTGAGATTTTTTTTAAAAAAAATGGGCACAGCCTCGGTTGTAACATTTTTATCTTAATAATAAAAAAATTTATTCACTTATTAAACCAATTATAATAATACTTTTAATATTAACATAAAATTATTATTAATCTAGTTTTATTTTCTTAAGATAAGTCAAGGGTTGTAAATGCACATATATGTCAAATTATTAACCACTACCTAAAACATAAATTATATTATCATTTTCCTCTATTTATTTAATTTATCAATTTATATAATTTAATATCACTTATCCTTTATTTATTGTCACTTATCTTAATTTTTATTTACATGTTAATATCTATATGTTATTAAAACAAATTGATTATTTAACCCAAAATTTCAAATTAATAAATTTTCATTTTACGTTGAAGAAAAACATAATTTCATAATGTATGGTAACTTCATATAATTAAGCTAATATGAGAACATATAAAAATAAGAATGTGTAGATATATATTTATGTTGTTTCTTTATAACTTTGACCGCAAATCAAACAGATTCATTAAGAATTATTTAAAAGAAACGAGTTTTAATTATTATGACTGTATTTAGAATGACCCTAAAGGCCTTCAGATTTAAATCCCAACGATCATCTTGAAAAGACAACAATGGTAAAATTTGCAATAGCTATGTGGAACCTTTTTAAATATGAAGTCTTGGTATTCATATTTTTATGTTAGTTTTTCAGCTAAAGATGGTTCAAGTCATTCCTTTGGTGCTCAGTATGGCTGCAGTGGCTTCGACCATCCTCATGTTTGTTTTGATGGATGCCAAAGAACCTTATAGCCTTCTCGGGGTTCTTGTGGTTTTGAGAGGTCTTCCTGTAATTTTAATCGGGTTTTTAATTGTAATCTTTGGTTATCTAAGCTTCCCATTTGATCACTGTGAGTTGTAGTTACCAAGGTGTTCCTCATTTGAATAAAAGAGTCTTTCGTTCATTTTTGTGCATTTACTTTATTCCCTTTATATATATATATATTATAAGAGAATATCTTGTTCTATTAAAGGAAGACATAGTAATATAAAACATTTCGTTACATAACACAGTTTCTTGGGATGTTACATGGTGTGGCCACTAGCACTCAAAGGGTCTCTCTTTTGTTTAAAATGGACACAATTTTAATTGAAAACAAAAACTAACCTATGAAAATCTGACAAAACACGTTTTGATTGCCTTGATATTTTATGAGAACGATCCAAGGGTCCTTGGTGACTTGTACGAGTCATCCCCGACTCAATCTGAGGCACCGTGTGAACGCTAGCACTCAAAGGGTCTCTCTTTTTTTTAAAACGGACTCAATTTTAATTGAAAACAAAAAATGACCAATGAAAATCTGACCAAACGCATTTGTATTACCTTGATATTTTATGAGAACGATACAAGGGTCCTTGGTGACGTGTATGATTCATCCTGGCCTCAATCTGAGGCACGGTGTGGCTGGTACCACTCAAAGGGTCTTTATTTTGTTTAAAATGGACATGATTGTAAGTGAAAACAACAACTGACGTATGAAAATCTGACCAAATGCATTTGGATTGTACTGATCCTTTAGTATAATGATCCACAGGTTATTTTTGATGTGTACTATTCAACCCCGCCTCAATACGAGGCACGGTGTGGTCGGTACCACTCAAAGGGTCTCTATTTTGTTTTAAATGGACACAGTTTTAAGTGAACACAACAACTGATGTACGAAAATCCGACCAAATGCATTCGGATTGTCTTGATTCTTTAGTAGAATGATCCATGGGTCCTTTTTGATGTGTACGAGTCAACCCCACCTCAATCCGAGGGACATTGTGGCCTCTAGAAGTCAAAGGGTCTCTCTTTTGTTTAAAATGGACAAAATCTTTAATTGAAAACAACAACTAACCTATGAAAATATGACCAAACACATTTAGATTGCCTTGATATTTTATGAGAACGATCCAAGGGTCCTTGGTGATGTGTACGAGTCATCCTCGACTCAATCCGAGGCACGGTGTGGCCGCTAGCACTCAAAGGGTCTCTCTTTTGTTTAAAATGGACATGATTTTAATTGAAAACAACAACTGACCTACAGAAATCCAACCAAACGCATTCAAAATACCTTGATCCTTTAAGAGAATGATCCACGGGTCATATTTGATGTCTATGAGTCATAATTTCTTCAATTCGAGGCATGGTGTGGCCGATACCACCCAAAGGGTCTCTCTTTTGTTTAAAATGCAAAAGATTTTAATTGAAAACAAAAAATTACCTACATAAATATGACCAAACGCATTCGGATTATGTTGATCCTTTAGGATAATGATCCATGGGTCTTTTTTGACATGTACGAGTCATCTCTGCCTCAATCTGAGGCACGGTGTGGCCGCTAGCACTCAAAGGGACTCTCTTTTGTTTAAAATGGACACAATTTTAATTGAAAACAACAACTGACCTATGAAAATATGACCAAAAGCATTATTATTGCCTTGATATTTTATGATAATTATCCTAGGGTCCTTGGTTACATGTAAGAGTTATCCTTGCCTCAATACAAGTCATGGTGTGGCTGCTAGCACACAAAGGGTCTCTCTTTTGTTTAAAATGGACTCAATTTTAATTGAAAACAACAACTGACCTATGGAAATCCAACCAAATGCATTAATATTTCCTTTATATTTTATGAGAACAATTCAAGGGTCCTTGGTGATGTGTAAGATTAATCGTTGCCTCAATATGAGGCATAGTGTGGCCAGTACCACTCAAAGGTTCTCTATTTTGTTTAAAATGGACACTATTTTAAGTGAAAACAAAAACTGATGTAAGAAAATCTGACAAAACGCATTCATATTGTCTTGATCCTTTAGGAGAACAATACATGGGTCCTTTTTAATGTTTACAAGTCAACCCCTCCTCAATCCGAGGCACGGTGTGGCGGGTACCACTCAAAGGGTCTCTATTTTGTTTAAAATGGACACGATTTAAAGTGAAAACAACAACTGACCTATGAAAATCCTACCAAACGCATTCTTATTGCCTTGATCATTTATAATAACGATTAAAGGGTCCTTTTTGACATTTATGAGTAAACCCCACCTCTATCTGAGGCACGTTGTGGCCGGTACCACTCAAAGGGTCTCTATTTTTCTTAAAATGGACACGATTTTAAGTGAAAACAACAACTAATGTATGAAAATATGACCAAAAGCATTAGGTTTGTCTTGATCCTTTATAAGAACGATCCAAAGGTGCTTTGTGACATGTAAGAGTCAATCCCGCCTCAATTTGAGGCATGGTTTGGCCGGTACCACTCAAAGGGTCTCTATTTTGTTTAAAATGGACATGATTTTAAGTGAAAACAACAACTGACATAAGAAAATCTAACCAAAAACATTTGAATTGTCTTATCATTTATTATAATGATCCACGGGTCCTTTGTGACATGTACGAGTCAACCCGGCCTCAATCCGAAGCACTGTGTGGCCGCTAGCACTCAAAGGGTCTCTCTTTTGTTTAAAATGGACACAATTTTTAATTGAAAACAACAACTAACCTATGAAAATCCAACCAAACGAATTCATATTGCCTTCATCTTTTATTATAACGATCCAAGGGTCTTTGTTGATGTGTAAGAGTCATCCCTGCCTCAATCCGAGGCATGGCGTGGCCGCTAGCACTCAAAGGGTCTCTCTTTTGTTTAAAATAGACACGATTTTAATTGAAAACAACAACTGACCTACGAAAATCTGACCAAATTCATTAGGATTTCATTGATCATTTAGTATAACAATATAGGGGTCCTTTGTGACGTGTATGAGTCATCCTTGCCTCAATTTGAGGCACGGTGTGGCCGCTAGCACTCAAAGGGTCTCTCTTTTGTTTAAAATGGACACGATTTTAATTGAAAACAACAACTGACCAATGAAAATCCAACCAAATCCATTATTATTGCCTTGATATTATATTATAATGATCCAAGGGTACTTGGTAAAGTTTACATGTAATCCCTTCCACACTCTGTGGCATGATGTGGTCAGTACCACTCAAAGGGTCTATATTTTGTTTAAAATGGACACAATTTTAAGTGAAAACAACAACTGACGTATGAAAATCTGACCAAACGCATTCAGATTGTCTTGATCTTTTAGGAGAACGATCCATCAGTCCTTTTAGACATGTACGATTCAACCCCGCCTCAATACGAGGAACGGTGTGCCCGGTACCACTCAAAGGGTCTCTATTTTGTTTAAAATGGCCACGATTTTAAGTGAAAACAACAACTGACGTATGAAAATCTGACCAAATGCATTCAGATTGTCTTTATCCTTTAGGAGAGTGATCCAAGGGTCCTCTGTGACATGTAAGAGTCAACCCTGTCTTGAATTGAGGCACGGTGTGTCCGCTATCACTCAAAGGGTCTCTCTTTTGTTTAAAATGGAGACGATTTTAAGTGAAAACAACAACTGACCTACGGAAATCTGACCAAACGCATTCAAATTGTGTTTAAACTTTAGGAGAATGATAAAATGGTCCTTTTTGATATTTAATAGTCATCCCTGACTCAATATGAGGCACTATGTGGTTGATATCAATCAAAGGGTCTCCCTTTTGTTTAAAATGGACACAATTTTAATTGAAAACAACAACTGACCGGCGGAAATCCAAACAAATGCATTTTGATTGCCTTGATACTTTGAGAGAACGATCCATGAGTCCTTTTTGACATCTAAGAGTCATCCCTACTTCAATCCGAGGCACGGTGTGGGTTTTACCACTCAAAGGGTCTCTCTTTTGTTTAAAATGGACATGATTTTAATTGAAAACAAAAACTGACCTACGAAAATCTGACCAAACACAATCGTATTGTGTTGATCCTTTGGGTGAATTATCCACGGGTCCTTTGTGATGTTTAAAAGTCATCCCTTCCTCAATATGAGGTACTGTGTGGCCCCTATCACTCAAATGGTCTCTCTTTTGTTTAAAATGAACACAATTTTAATTGAAAACCACAACTGACCTATGAAAATCTGACCAAATGCATTCGGATTGCCTTGATCTTTTATGAGAAAGATTCCAGGGTCCTTGGTGACATGTAAGAATCTTAATTAAGTGTTTTATATATTTTTAGGTAAATAATTTTTCCAACCTATGTTATCCCCAAACCTAAAGCGTTCAAGCCACATAGAAAATACATTAGGGTTATGGGGCATTAAATTTTATAAAGGGTATCCAACATGGATGGATTGTGGAAGAAAAGCAATTTAATTGTGAATGTAGAGGTATGTGGATGAGTAGAAGAGAATATTAGTACATTAGGATATTATGTACACTAATGGATGAGAGACATCACTTGTGTGGGTCGTATTGTGAGGTTGTATGATTCAACTAACTATAATATGACATGATTATAAATATAAAGTCAGGGGAACAAGTATATGGAAGTGGGATCCCATGTAATTATCATATGTTGGATGAGGTGAGATTAGGGTATTGTAAATTACAAAAACATCCTTTCAACACTCACCACTAATGTTCCCTTAATATTACATTCCCTTGATGAAACTGTCGTAGCCTACCACCCTCAAAATCACTATGCCACCAGGGTATCTCAGTTTAGTTTTACATAGATTCTAATGAGATAGCTCATCATCTAGCCTAAATTATATCATCAATGTCATGAGATGTCATGGATGACATCTAGAGACTGGGATGACCCCCATGAATTTCATATATTGTTAAAAATCCATAAATGATAACATGAACTAAATTAGACAACTATGATGTCCAAATAAATAAACAAAAGTTGAATATCCATGCTGACACCATTTCTGGTTTTGTTGTGTCATGGTATCACTATGGAAGCTTTAGAGAAGAATATGTGGCATTGGATAATTAACACCCACTACATCGTGGGCTTGACCATTGTGTCATCAGAATCATGGGGCTTCAACCTAAGGTTGTGGATACACTATATAAATTACATAAAACATTGTGGATAATTTTAACCAGATTTTACGATAAGAATCTCTAATATATTGTTTAAATTATTCCACAGAGGTTACAAATTTGGTAGTGTTGTGTTTTTTAAGGATAAGGGGTCCACAACATTATTCTTTCTGATGGGCCAGGCGTAAATGAATAATGATAACATAAATTCTTCTACATTGTAGATACTAGCCACCCTAGTGAGGTTTTGAATATGGAATTTGAGTGTTTTTTGGGATGAAAGAGTTATTATCATGGAGGATATGGACTTAAAAACTCCAAGAAGAGGCATTCATGATGGGAATCAGAATCCATAATGGGTATTCCCCCTGTTTTCTGTCCATTTTGTAAAATCTGTTTCAATATAATATAAAATACTCAATATCCATGTGATTTCTAAAATATACATCCCATTTCCTTGGATAAAATTATGGAAACCTATGAATGAGGGCCTCATATTCCTAGAATAATGATGGAGAACTCCAGAAACCAATGATAACCTTCTAACGAATCTAAATTGTGATACGAATAAATATAAAGACAAATGGGAATGTATAACAGAGATAAAATTAATTAAAAAGAGAAAGGGGATATAATAGACTAATACATATATAAATATGAGGGGAAAGATACTATAAAAAGTGGAAGACAACATGATAACTCTGATGGTCGAAGATGTGGATAAGGCTTGGATATTAAATCAGCATCTTTCTTCTGTGGATATCTTATGTGTTGTACATTTTTATTCTCATAATGTATTCTACCGCTCAAAAATACATTATTTATTCTTTAGAATATGGGTGGAGATTATGAGTGATTGGTAAGGGATGGTGACCTTTTAGATATTCTACAGTAAAAATGGTTAAATAGATAATTTTATGTACTTAATTAACTTATAAATTATTTGTTAATGGTGTACGGGTATACTTGTTGTATGAGTATAATTTGGTATAATTATCTTATGATTTATGTGTTAATGTTTTATGGTTATACTTGATTTAATTAGCTTATTGAGATGCTGATTTGTTTTACAGGTGTTCGGGTGTGCTGCTGTAGATTTTTTCGTAGCAGCAGACAGGGCATTTATCAGCACTTTTTTAGCACTGATAAAGGATTAGTTTATCAGCGCTATAGGAGTGATGATAAAACACTCATTTATCAGCTCTCTTTTAGCGCTGATAAATTCTACCTTTATCAGCGCGTTTTTAGCACTGATAAAGGTTTCCTTTATCAGTGCTTTTTAAGTGCTATTAAATCTCTTTTTTAGCACTGTTAAAGCCCATTTTTGTAGTAGTGATGGTATCCCCTGATCATCTCAGGGCATGATCTATTGTGTCCCTTGGTCAGTTTTGGGCGTGAAACCCACTTGTTGTATCATAGTTTTCTTGGACCAATGTGTTCTCTTTGGGTGGGACCCAAATGAGTTATACCTCTTCATGGATTTCCATTAATGGTATCATGGATCGAGGAGTGATTCCTCCCATAACGAGCATGCTTTGAGCAGAATCTTGTGGCTGGTAGTTTTTTATGACTTCTTGATGGCATGGTGTCTCTCTTGTGTAAATCTAGATATTTTTGTTATATTTGTTGTAGACATACACCTTTCTAGATATGACATTACTTCCTCTGTTATATTTCTTTTTGGTTTTGGCGTTTCCTACTAAGTATTTTTATACTCACCCCTACATGATCTTTTCCATCAATTTTCATGTCTTTTTCAGACAATCGACCATTTGGGGAAATCCTAGGTGGATCACGACTAGGTGGTTCTTAGTGATACCAAAAATACCACAGTGTGTTCCTATGGCTTTTATAAAATAGTCCCAATACCTTTACTTTCAGTTTGGACTTCTATTACAGACTCTTTCTGGTGGCATTATATTTATCCATGTTTATTTTCTAATACTTTTACTATCTCACTTTGTTGGGGGTCCTTACTTTGTGCTCTATTTAACATTTTAGCATTTTATGGGCTTGGAGATATGTGTGTGCGTATAGGTACAAAGGAAATGCCCCCATGTTAGTGGTAATCCTACTCAGTGTCAGTCACCAACCCCTAGCCAATTGGATTTGGTCTTGGGGAGTCGTAGAATGGGTCCATCTGAGATGGGTTAGGATAGAGTGGTATAAGATGGTTGGTTCTACTCTAGGACTGAGAGTCTGTGAGATTTGTTATGGGCCATAATGTTAAGTGTTTTGAGTTGGGATTTCTGGCCTAGGACCCCAATGTTGGTGCGGTGGCTGACCTATTCATACACTAGGACTCTGATTACCTAATTTTTAACTCAGTACATGAAAATTCTAGCTTTAGAAAAAACAATGGTACATGCATCATAAAGGAATGGTTTTGTTATCTATTTACTTCTTGAGTTAGCTAACCATATATACTCTATTGACTATGGTAAATCTTGTTTTATGGAAGGATTCATCCACATATATAGCCAACAATTATTCCACCATGAGATCATGATGATGATCCTCTTAGTGTTGAGGTGTTTGTACAAGGGCATGTACCAGAGACAACACCTTCAGATTTTTTACCATCTATACCACCACCTATAAAGTAGAAGCTAATAAAATCACTACCAGTTGAAGATTCAAGAAAGATAACTGTTTTTCATAAGTTTCCGGGCAGTGACCTCCCTAGTTTTATGATAATACAAACCCCCAGATGGATAAGGATTTTCTATAGGTAGTTACCCCTATTTTGTTTCTTGTGAGGAAGCACATTGACTAGATGGAATCCCATTCCACAATTCTTATTTAGAGATATCCAGGGAGATGGTGGAGCATGGTGACTCAACCACATGATGAGACATATATCTACTGGACATAACATGTTCATCTCTTCAGGGCAGATTTATGTCCATCCATGTGGTGATCAGTACGCATACAGGAGCTTCTACATATGCAGTAGGTAAGTATGAATGTGGTAGATTATTCAACAATGTTTAATAATCTTTCCTACTACTCCTTGGATATGGTATGAGACCAATTAATCAGGGTTAAAAACGTTGAGTAGGTATTACGCCGATACATCAGAGCCTGGTGGTATCACTTAGCATTCCTATAAATTTTGGTGCACTTGAGTGAGCCATATTAATAGAAAGTTTTCTGGCAGAGTAGCCACAAATAGAGTGAGCTAGCAGTGGGAACTGAGTAGATGAGAACTCAAAAGTAGGTATATAATGGTATTCATAGGGATCCAAGTGATCCAAGCACTTCAGGTGGTGATCCCAGGACTCAGGTTCAGTGGTACATGGCTCATGGGGTAGTTCAAATCTGCTAAGGGATAGACGTTGTCACTCATTTGACGGTTGGGGACATCTGGAATAAGATTTCCCGACATGTTGTATAGCTGGTCAAGAGATGGTCTAGGGAATACTGAAATAAAGGAATTGATAGGAGCAGGGTGGTTCGTAGTTTGGTGCATATGGAATAGGGGCATACAGGGCAGTAGGAGGTGGTCAGAGGTTTGACCTATTACCACAACCACCCCGAGGTGGTCCACGTCAGGATCATAGAGTTAGTGGGCAGGTATGAGGCTAGCTGCAGGAAATGGAATATTATAACCCAAGGGATATTGGGATGATACTAGGTACTATCTATTACTTTTCCACCTTATCTACAATTTTAATAGACATAGGTGCTCGTAATTATTTTCTCTCCATGAATCTTGTCTAGGAATCAGATATTCTAGTTGAATCTATGACTCAACCCTTAGGCTTGGAGACTTCTGCTAGAGGGGACTCAATGATCACACACAGGTGCCAATATTGTGACCTGAATCTTAGAGGCAAGAGATTCAGTAGGGATATCTTGTTAGTGGCATCGAGGCCTTACAAAATCATTCTTGGTATGGAATGGTTATCCAAAATTCATGGTCAGATTAATTGTTTTAGGAGAATATTGTGTTGTGCCCGCAGTGATGGAACCACGTGTTCATTTTCTGGTGAAAATGAAACCCAAGGAGTATAGAATAGACTCACACATTGGAGGGTGTATCCTATTACTCATCAATTGTCTTGCCTCACCCTAAGTGCATTGTATTATATGAGTCCTTAATTTCCTAAAGTGGTGGAAGAGTATGAGGATGAGTTTCCTGAAGATGTTCCAGGGTTAACTCCATGTATGGAGATAGACTTCTGTAATGATCTATATCCAAAAACAACACTGACATCTACACCTTCATTTTAGATGGATCCCGTAGATCTTGGCATATAGTTGGTAGACTTGCTGAGAAATGGCTTCGTGAGACTCAGTGTATCACTCGAGGCAACCCCAATGTTTTTTCCAAGAAGGAAGATGGGGGCTTGATATTATTTGTGGATTTCAGATGCTTAAACTAGGTGACCATTAAGAACATTTATCCACTACCTAGGATCAATTACCTCTTTGATCGGTGGAAAGGATATCCGTGGTTGTAGAAGATTGAGATCAGATCAGGCTACCACTATCTAAAAGTAACGGATGAGGATATACTGAATATAGCCTTAGATATCATCAGGGTCACTATAAGTACATGTTGATTCCATTCGGTGTGACAAGAACCCTATTATTGTTTGTGGTAATCATGAACTAGATATTTCAACCTTACTTATACCAGTTTTTGGTGGTCTTCATCGTTGGCATCCTTGTGTATTCAGCATCTGAGGAGGAGCACGTGAGACACTTAACGATGGTCTTGGACACAATATGAGAGAACCAACTTTATGGGAATATCTTTAAGTTACATTTTTGGATTTGAGAAGTCCATCTTATAGAATATTTCACCTCAGAAGTTGGAGAAGCAGTGGATCCAGTGAAGGTTGATCCAGTGCATGGGAGCCACCCAAAAGTGTAACTGGGGTGCAGAGTTTATTTGGAATGGTAGGGTACTATCATAGGTTTTTACCGGACTTCACTAGAATGTAATAACACTTTACAGCTTTGATGTCAAAGGGGAAACCTTTTGTGTAGACTGAAACATTCTAGAAATGCTTTCAGGAGCTGAGGCATAGGTTGGCGAGCGCTCCCATCCTGAAGTTATCGGAGTAATGAATTGAGTATGTGGTGTTATGTGATGCATTAGGGACCGGTCTTGGTTTTGTTTAGATTTAGTGGTGATGAGTGACTACATATGGTTCAAGCCAGTTGATACCAAAGGAGTAGAACAACATGACCCATGATCTTAGGTCAGAAGCAGTAGTCTTCATATTAAAGATGTGGCAATACTACCTGATGGACAGGTGGTTTATGGTCTACTCTAATCAAAAGAGTCTCAAGTATATCTTCTATCAGAAGGAAATGAACTTGAGACAGAGGTTTTGGTTAGAGTTCCTCCATGATTAGGACATTGATATTGTCTATACTCTTAGAAATGGGAAAGTGGTGGCAGATTCTATTAGCAGTAGATCTAGTTTTCATTTGCTGAACGAGGCATCTAAAAAATTGGACCCATTGCAGTTATCCTTTGTGGATGATGATATAGAATCTTAATTGTAGTATATGGTTATCATCACTCCACTCTTATAGAGATGTAGGGAGGCATTGCTTTTTAATGTTGACTTCTAGACCGTACATTCTCATATGTCCACATGGAATACTCTTAATGGATATTCAAAAGGTGGGGAGCATGAAGTTCTTTTGAGAGGATTTGATGTAGTAACAGTGGAATTTTGGGAGGAGGTTCTAGGTGATTATCATGCATCCCCTTTGGCAGTACATCCAGGTGTGGTAAAGATGTTTTTGGACCTCTAATGATAGTTTTCGTGGATAGGGATGAAGAAATGAGTGATAAAGTTTCTTTCTTGATTCCTTACTTGTTAAAAAGTGAAGGTTGAGCACCAGGTCCCAGCAGGTTTAGCTCAACCCCTTGAGGTGCTAGAATGTAAGTTAGATGGAATATGGATGGACATCATGACAGGTTTACCATGTACATCCAGGAGACACAATGCCATCTGGGTGATCGTTGACCAACCCACCAAGTCAACCCACTTCCTAGCTATCTGAGAGCATAGTTCAGTATAGATATTGGGTTGCCTATATGTGTAAGAGATAGTTATACTCCATAGAGTCCCATCGATGATAGTTTCTGATCCTAATGCTCACTTTACATTCTAGTTGTGGAAAGGATTGCAATAGGTGTTTGGTACCCATCTATACTTGAGAACAGTGTTTCATCCACAAATGGATAACCAGACTAAGCGGACCATATAGGTTCTAGAGGACATGTTACCGGATTTAATGTTATATTTTTTTCCATAGTTGGTAGGATCCCCTCCCACTGGTGGATTTTTCATACAATAATAGTTATCACTCTATCATTGGTATGCAACCATTTGAGGCTTTGTACGGGTGACCCTGTAGGTAACCACTTTATTTGACTAACCTAGGTGATTCAGCACTCATGGACCCAGAGTTGGTGTAAGATACTATAGATAAGGTTAATTCCATCCAAGATCAGATGTAGAATGCACATATACAAGATAATTCTCATGAAAATATGCATCAAAGTCCATTGGAGTTTGAATAAGGAAACCACGTGTTCCATCGGGTTTCACCTCAATGAGGACTATGGAGATTTGGCCAGGGCGGAAAGATATATCTGAGGTTCATCATAACATTACAGAAAATATTAAGATTTGGTGAGGTAGTGTACCATTTGTCTCAACCAATGTAGTTATATTGGGTACACAACATCTTCCACATGTCGCAGCAGAAGATATATATGCATGACCTATCAAACATCATGGATTTGGGTGAGCTGGACATTGAGGATTGAGCGACTTCTTCTGAGTACCCCATGGAGATCAAGAATCAGTAGAGGAGAATCCTTACTAGGTGATTAATTCCTTTGTTTCATGTCCTGTGGTAGGATGGGATTCATTAAAAGAGCACATGGGAGAGGGAGGCTCAGATTTTTTCTCAGTACCCCCAACTGTTTGAGTAGTCCTTATTTTGGATTTTCATGGATGTAAATCCCCAAGGAGGGATAATTTAATGTCTCTGATTATTCTATATATTATTTTTGGATATTATATGGATTGATTTCAAGACCAAGAGCTGAGAATACATATGATTATGTGGTCAAATGTTCCCATAACAAATGGTTGAAGAATATTAAAATATTTAACAGCACGTGCATGTGGTTTTCCTGGAAAAGTGTAATAACTCAGAACAAAAGCTAAAATGGGTTCCTGGATCATAAATATGAGGGAATAATGGTATTAAGAACAAAATATTTACCCTATGAATGACCTAGATTTTTTCTGTGTGGGTTATCTATAGAAAAATTCCCCAAGGATGTAACCGTAAATAAAATAATTAAACAAAATTATTTTATTCTAAAACCCTAATAACTCGTGAACGGAGACTTGGATTGGAAATATGAGACCAATTTTGAGTTTTGATGCATTTTTTCCCTAGGCATGACCTAATGTTGATAAGTGCACTTTGTTTGTGAAAAAGTAGTCAGGGCTGAAAAATAGATAAAATAAATTAATGGATTTTATTTTATTTTATTAATTGTAGTGAGAAATTTTATCTATAAGTTTACGGCTATGGAAATTGTCTTAGAGTTCTCCACTAAATCGCAGGGACCTAGACTCTATTAGAGGAGAACGTTATTAGCATATGACAACAGATCAAGATCAGATCGTGGATAATCATGCCAGCGGAGTTAGAGGATCTCATCAACGACAGCAACACAATCGTTCCTCATCAACGATTGATCCATACTCCGGGTAGGGATTTTATTTCAATTGTTTGATTATCTATTCGTAATTTCTATGATGATCGCAAATCAATCTATGAATGGATTGGTTTGAAGATTAATCACCCAAATGGATTGGTTTATTACAGGGTAAATTGGGAGAATAATTTATAAATCTCTTCATTGATTATTTTCTAAAAAAATATTAGAGATCAACAAGAACATTGATCAAGGTTATTTCCTCTAATTTTTTTTAGTTATTTTCTCCCCTGATTCATCATTTGTCACGGGCATTCTTCATTTGCCTTGTAACAAAAATATGTCTGATTAATTGATCATTGAACACCAATTTCATGGCACAATGATCTGATATCATAGATCCAGGATCAATACAAAATGATAGAGCTGTGATGATGGAGATGGATAAAATCAGATGATAGATGATTCTCAATTATTCATTATTCAGTTTTCTTCAGTGTGAAATGATGAATGGTGGTTTGATCTGATTCCTGAGTAGATCTAGAGAAGGAACATATTGTTCAATGATGGTGAGGCACGGGTGACATTTTATCTTTGATTTTTTGTTGAATATATTGTTGGATTGAAGGCAGATCACCGGCTAGTACATGTAGAGGAAGAACGATGGTTCTGTAAAATCATCAAGAACATGACATGTAACTTAGGATTATACTGTGTGTGGGGGACCCTAACTACAGTGCTAGGGTTTTCCCAGATTTAAGGACCACAATGTGTGTGACCCATTTTACATGGCGTGTGGTCCTCCCTTGATGACATGACGTGTACTCCAGAGAGTACATGGACATGGGTAACAGTACACAGCAAGATATAATGTCATGTACTTATAAATGGACACATATTGGCATACGTGGACCAGTACATGAACACGGTCTTGGTACACGAACACTTCTAGATGAAAATTTCAGAGAACTATGTGTCTATACATCCTGTGTACTCATCCTACATGTTGTGTATATGGAGGATACATTTTGTGAGAGGTTCTTACACACTAGTAAGACTTGGGATAGTATAACACATCATATACCCCGTAGGTCACACCGTGTACTCCCATCAAGAGTTCTTGAGGCTCTTAATTTTCCCAGTTTGGACTTGTATAGGTTGATAAAGTCCCATTGGTCCTTTCTTCAACTGTTCGAAATGGAATTACATCCACATCATTGTATTATAATCCCCTCTATATTATGAGTCTCATATATAATATGATATCCCTCCATGAAACTAGATTGTGATCCACTATCACCCCTAATGGAGTCTTTGGAATCACATAACCATCTTGAGCAGGGTATTGGTGCTCCATCACAGGGGCCACATCGATAGGGTTTGTGGTATACCCCAGTGTGTTTGGACATGATCCCTTGCATAGAGGGTTGATCCATTTCTGGTACATAGTATCCCCTATATAGTTCTGAGCATGATCTGTGGTGTCCCCAAATCAGTTATGGATATATTCCCTTCTATGTGTATCATATTATTCCTTGACCAACGTGTAATCTTTTGGTGGTTCCCAAATCTAATTGACCACTTTGTGTAGTTTCTCTAATGATATCATGTCTTGAGAGAGAGTCTTCCCAAAATGAGATTTCATTTAGAAGAATCCTAGGTAAGACATTTGGTTATGACCACCTCATGGTGTGGTGTCTCTCTTGAGTAAATCTGAATATTCTTGTTATATGTGCTATAGAAACATACCTATGTAGAGTTGACCATACATCCATTTTGGTATTTATTTTTGTTTTTAGGGTGTCCTACTCAGTATAATTATACTCACCCCTACACAATATTTGACCACACATACTCTTTCTTGTGAAAATGATCGGCCTTTTGATGGATTCATAGGTGGACGAGGACCAGATGACTCTTACTATGACCGGATAGACCGAGGAGTGTTACTACTTCTTTCAGACAGCATTCATAGTACCTTTACCTTAAAATTTTAATTTTTTTACTAACTCTTTGTGGTGGTCTTGTATTTTTTTCCTATTTAATTTCTAGTACTTTAACTATAGTACTCTATTGTAAGACATTATTGGTATGCATGCATTGTTTACATATAAATTTTTTGGACATTTCATGATGTTGTGGGCTTGGATATGTGTGTGTGTGTAAAGTTACATAGTCAATATCTCCGATTTTAGTGATATGTCTACTTTGTTAAAGTCACCAGCCCGTAGCATGTTAGAGGAGGGCCTGGGTAGTTGCGGCATGGGCCCCTCTAATACTGGACATGACATAAATGATAGAACATCACCATGTAATTTATCAAGGTTCTTCTAAATACATTCAAATGAAATAATTTCATAAGTACTCATGTGTATTTTATAATAAATAATACTCACTTAATCTCCATTTAGGATTTTTTCACACTCAATAAACTTCCCAAGAAATACATATGTAAAGAACTGAGGATGCATGGAATACAATAATTGATTATATCTGATCAAGGTCCAATGTCAACTCAAAATTATGGAACATTATTCAACATGAGTTAAGACATAAATTGAACTTTAGTATGTCCTATCACCCCCAGACTGATTTCCAATAAAATGGACCATCCAAACACTCAAGGTAAGCTAATATATTTCTTTATAAACTTCAAAGGAGGCAAGGACAAATAAATTTATCTTGTGTAGTTCTTGTAAAATAAAAATAACCACTAAATAATTAATAAGGATCCTAATAAATTCATATTTCGGATGGATTTTAGGCATACAAAATTATATGTTGAATTTGGAGTCTCTATTCTAGTGGGGCGTAAATTGGTTGAGCAAATGGTAGACAAGGAAAGATCCATTCAGTAACACTTTAGAGTAGTACAAATTCAATATAATATATATGATGACAATCATCAATGAGACCAAAAATTTATACTGGGATATAAATCATTCATTTATATTTCTATATATAATATATTTATAATATTAGGGAAGAGGGTAATGTTAAGTATTAGATAAATTGGACCATTTGAAATTCCTGGTCATGTTGGAGAAATTGCCTATTAGATATCACTCCACCCAAACCTATCTCAAGTACATGATGTGTTCCTATTATCCCTCTTCAAGAAATATATAACAGATCCCTTACATGAATTGAATCAAGATTTGGTGTAGTTGGAACATTTTCTCTCTTATGATGAGCATCTACTGAAATCATGGATCATATACAAAAATATATATGGAACAAGATAACTCACCTTATCAAGAACTTTAGTGAAACCATAAGCATGAAGAGGCAGTAATGAAACCTGAGGAGATAATGAAATAGAATTATCCTTATATATTTTCAAATTATAGTATGAAATGAAATTTTTAAGGATGAAATTTCATGACGAATGTAATAACCCACTCATTTTCTATATGAAATTTCATTCTCAATATATTTGTGTATGGTGTAGTATAAATAAGTATAATGCACCTCATAATAAATATAAACAATATTTTATTACAATAACATAGAAAATCACTTATTAAGTATAAATATAATCCCTAAAATGGAAAATATCACAATGGGTTAAGTGATAGCATGACTAGAATTCAGAATTCTAGTGCATCATGGTCTCTTAAAATTTTTAAACCCACAAATAACTCTTTTAAAAAGAAAAAAAAATTAATATAATAGGAATTTTGAAAATGTAGAATATATAACTTTTAGAGTGATTTTATTTAATGATAAATAATGAAAATAAGAGGTATTTATAGTAATTATAAACCCAATATGACCCTTAGGAATAGTAACTAGTAGTTAAGAGTAGTATCTAACCAATGGGAATATTAATTGACTATTAGGAATCGTAAAATATCTGATAAATAATGTTTAACATTACTAAAAATAATAAATATAAATATTATAATATCATAAATTGATTTTTCAAATCATAAATCTCAAAATATGTATTACTATAAATTTTTAATAAAGTATTTCTTTATGCATTTGGTTAAAAAATTAATTTTCATATTAAAATTTAATTATTATAATTAACTAATTATGAAAATTATTTTGATAAAATGTAATTATGTTTTAAAATAATAACTTGAAAATTATTTTAGGGGGAATTTTTTGTTCATCTCTAAAAAAATTGATTTTTAGGGAATAGTAAAAATATTTTTTTATATATGTCATATGTTTTATGACATAATAATGATGAATAAATAAATTATAAAACATTTTAAATTGATTAAATTGTATTTAATGAGTAAAATAATGAATTTAAAATTAAATAACTTGATATCCAAAACTATAAATGAATTTCAAAGGAAAAGTTATATTTTATTCTAATAAAATTGTATTTTTTCTTATTTTCATTAAATAAAATATTCATATGATGGAATTAAATTTTAAAAGTGTTTAATAAAATTATATACATTCAATAACAAAATAATATTATTGGTTACAATAATAATTACTATTCATATTTTACAGCTAAAATAATAAAATACTTAGTATTTACTCAAAAACTCCCTTCTCTCTCACATATAAATACACCCACATATCCACCCATTCATATTAACTTATGAAAATATTTATTAGAAAATTATACACCAAAATCACCCCCTCTCAACTTCTATTACCATGTTTTTAGAGGCTCATTCTCACCAAAAGAACATATGTTACAGTCATAAGTAGTAAACTAAGGAAGCTCCCCCAATGAATGTATAGTTTTTCATAAAATTTATTTTATATTTTCACTTGCTTATAATAACTCCTAAACCTCATAATAAAATATAATAATGTTCTTATAATATTATTATTATAATATAATTTCATAGCATTAATATCTTTTTTATTATTTTTATTCTATTTTCTTTATTCTTAAAAACACCACTCACTCCATGGTGGGTTCATACAACCTATTTGAGAAATTATCACTACCTTAATAATAGTACTTTAAATATGGTTTTCAAGAATAATGAATATATTAATATTCTAATTAAGTTAATTTTATTTATTTTTAAAAATAAAATAATAATGATTTTAAGAATATTAAAGATTAGACTTCCTTGTCAATTTAACTTCTTAAAAAGATAGGTTTTCCAATTAAAAACTTTAACATTTTAATATATTTTGAGTATTGACGTAACTATTTTTACATCATACATCTAGGATTACCTGAAGATAAACATTGACACCCTTTAAAATCATTTATTCAAGTAATAATCCCGGATTACCAATATCATCCAACCGATACAAAATGGCATGAAACAAACATCATGCAGATTAACTAAAGAACAATATAATAACTAGTAAGTGAATGGTATATGAATATAAAGGAATTAAAATAATAAAGGAAATAATAAAACAATTTTGATTAAATAAATTCATAAATTTTACTTTATTATTTAAAATTTTAAAAGAACTATTCAAATCACAACATAAACAAGCTAAATGATTCTCTCAATGTCTTCATTATTTATTAATATTTTTTTCCCAAATTAAATTATTCTATAAACTTCTTATATGATACTATATTTCTCCAATTTTCCTATAATTTTATCCTCATTATTCTCAGGATATGAAATAATTTTTTATTATATTCATTTTTATTAAAAAAACATTATGATGTAATAACTTAAACACTTTAAATGTATTCCTTTTTCCCCAAAATTATACTATGATTTTCTTAGTCTATCATAATACATATATCCATTATATATAATACTTTAATTAATACTTAATTTTCCCATTATTGTAAAAAATAAAATGTTCCATATTATTTTGGGTACCAATATAATTCATTAAATTATTATGTTTCATGACATCATTATGTAACCTATTTTATTTTCTGGGTTTTATTTCATATTTACAATTGATATTTATTATATGTTTCCATGTGTCATATATAATCATGATATGTTACGAGTAAATTGATAGACATAGAATTATATAATCCATCAATCTATTGGGTATTTTCATCTCATGAGAAACCATATATTATTCTTGGGAATTTATCTCATCACATTATGTTATGATGTCTTGGAAATGTGTAGCAAATTTTTTATATGAAATTTTATTTTTTGTGCCACTTTATCATGATTTTCATGATTAAAATGATCTTATTATTCCATTAATTTTTCTAATTTCTTCCATGTAGATACTTATTATTAAACACTTTTATGATTCTATTATTGATTACAACCCACCCATATGTTTTATTTGATTAAACCTTAATGGGATTTTAAAATCACCTATTCTTTTTAGGTCATAAGGATATATGATGCAATGATAGGGAAATCATGATATTTAGGGTCCAATAATGATGATGAAAATGAGATATTATATAGTTTGATATAAAATGTTGCAGTTAATATCCCAATGACAATTGAATATTTATTTACTAGGTGTATCTTATTGGATATATAATAAAAATAATGTAATATATCATGTATGATAATGATTTAATTATAGTCCACATGTCGATGTTTATAATCATTTTTTACAAAAGTATTATGGAAGGATTTCATGACTAAAAATTGGTGAGGACTTGTATAATACATTCTCCTCATCGTTGTTATCATAGTTATGTCATTTATTACTAAGTTGGTTTTATGCTTTACTTTTAATTAATTTTATAATCTAAAGGAATGAGATTTTGATTCCATTAGATAGATATATCTATATATACTGATGATATTAATAAAAGTAATTAATTATGAGAAACCCTCCCACTGAGTATTAGGAACTTATTTCATCATTTTTTCTAATTTTGATCTATAAATAACATATCCAAACCATTATTCAAATTTTTTTACCAAACCATAAGATGATACTTCATTTTTCAAATTGAAATAAATCCAATTATGTCTAAACATGACCCAAAATAATGTTATGTCCATAAAAAACCTATAAATAGTTACAAATATTATAATTATTATACTAAGAAATATAAAGTCTTCATATTCCATAATTAACACATAAAACCTTTTCCATTTATTATCCTAAATATATACTTCACTTTTAATGATCTTTAATGATCAACTATCTTCTTATATATAAATAAAAATGTAAAATTAAAAAAAAAGGTATCTAATAACCATCTTATAGATTTATAGATTTTTCATTTTAATTAAGAATATAGCTGATAATTCCACTTGATTATTCACTATATTGAAGTTTTTTTTCTAAATGGAATTTCTTTCTAAAGGAAAAAAATCACATCTCACTCTTTTATCTCCCTTTAAATCTTTTATATTCTTGATTTAAACTACAAAATAACCACTAAAATTAAAAATTTTAATTTATATTTAACATTGTACATTATTTTAATTGCCATAAGGATTTAAGAATAAAATTACCACATATCCCTATCATAATATAGAACCTTATAAAAAATATTCTATTATAGATTCACCATACAGTTCATTTCATAATTCTAAAAAAGGTGAGAATTTGGGTCATCATGATGAAATAATTAGATTTGTAGGTAATTATTTAGGTCTATAGAACCTTAAGTTTCATAATTGATCAATATACCTCAATATATTGATTAAATAATCATTAACCAAGAATTCATATTTTAGTTTACAAGTGTAAAGATCCGGGATAATATCATTTATCATTTGCCTCCCCCCAACAAGTTCTTGTTGATAATTCAGCATGGTGTATCCATCCATGTACTTAGATAGTATATTTATACCGCTGGACGTAGTTGATAACATGATCTATCAAAAATTTGATGCATCATCTATGTGCATATTGTAGGAATCTATCTTACCCTCACTCATTCCTCGTGGAAGCTGATTAGGTATAAGAGATTCAACAACATAAAAAAATTCATGTAGTAGTAATATGTATAAGAACATATATAACTTTTGAAAATTTGTTTCAAGGATGATATTTTCAAGGACCCATATTGATCAAAATGGTAGTGAATTAATGGTATTACATTACATTATCCAAAAAATAAAATAGTTCTTGAATAATTTATTTTGATTACTAATTATGAAATAATTAATGAATAAATTGTATCTCCCATTATTTTTTCAAAACCCAATGGCTGTCATAGTTAGACTTAGAATATACAATTATTAGAATATTCTTGTGGAAATGATCCATATTTATTTTTTTATAACACAAAATAAGACCTTTATAAGTTATTCAAAGGTATTTATATAGGATTAATTCTTTACAACTCTATAAACTCACTATTCCTTGATCTATTGAGTGAAAATCCCAATCTTGAAATCATATACTCCGGTTCCCTTGAAACATAACTCTAATTTTTATTAATAATACTATATGAACTACTCTTAATACTAATATGGTTTATTAAAACCATTATCTTTATCAATAATCCTTAATAATTAAAAATTCCATCAGCTATGTCTTGACCAACACTTCAAACTATGGTTGCATCCTAACTCAAATAACATATTATAATAAATGAATTATTATTTTATTTGGAGTTATTTTTTTAACATATATGTAAATATATTAATTTTATTCATCACATTTGTATTAATATGTTTATGAAAATTATATAAATAATAAATCATATCTGGCAAAATAATTTATACATTTTTTATAAATTTAAATATACCTATATATGAAATCCTATTTTATCCATTACAAAAATTATAAAGTACCTTATATGAGTAATTAAATAAATATTTAAATGTATAAATCAAAATAAATCTAATAAGATTTCTTATATTTTATATAATAATGACTGAACATTATTTAAAATATGTGACTGTGTACAATTAATAAAATAAATGACCATGTTTCATATAAATAAATAAATAACTATGCCCTGATAAAATAAAATAAATATCTAAAGTTATCACGATCTTAATTTATTTTATTGTTTATAAAATAGAGATAAACTAACCAATGCCTAAGGGTAAATTTTTTTAATCATTTAATTTGATTGATTTTTACCGTCTTCTATTCTCTTTTATATCACTTTGTTTTTATCCATTTATGCTTAAGTCGTGAATCATCACTTCTGATTGGGATATCCATCCTTAAAAAATGTATACTCACATGCAAGTGAAGGGTATCAAGTGTTTAGGGTTACATCAAATAAACCATTGACACATAGACCCGTATTTAATAATGGTGTGAGTGATTATAAACATATCAACATATATAATTTATTAATAATTATCACATAACAAACCATGTAATAAATAAATAAATTAAAAAAATAAATCCCATCTAAACATAGGTTGGTTAAATCTCATGATCATTGAAAACATACAAAAAAATTTGTATTTACTAATTTCTATCATTCATTTCTGATTTTTCCTTTTTAAGATAAATAAATAATTTAATTATCTATCATGGAATATTCCCATTTAATGGCCCTTGAGATGTATTAAATAACCACATTATTTATTATTATAAAAATAATAAATTTAACTTTGTTAAAATATTTAAATACATTAAATGTACTTTTGAGGTTACATTTTGTGTACATCCTATGAAATAATAAATCCCTTAATTAGATATTTAATGATCAAAAAACATATTTTGACACATATAATACCATGTGATATGCATTGTATACAATCGATTTCATTTATCATGTACTACATGGCATGTAACTCCATATAGAATGAAATAACATATATTGTGTGTAACTCTATGTGTTTAAATTGTATTGAATACATAGCATGTAAGACCATAATGAATTCCATTAATGAATGTATCATGCATCACTAGCAAGCCACATAAGGTATGTAATGTGTGGCTAGCCAATACATATTGCGTGTTTCACTAGAGGTCAATATGTTCTATGTTAATAATGTCATGTATTGATCCCCATTACATGCCATGTAATATACAGTGCATTCCTTGATTGGGGAATCACCTATAAAATGGCATGTGGCCAGAACCACATTCCTTGTAGTCGTGTTTTGAAGCCAGTGACCCTGTTATATCTGGATGGATTATTTAAGAATTATTCACATTGATCATTCATGTTCATATGATGTTGGATTAACATGAAATATATAATATTGGTCTCAGAATGGAAACATGAACCTAAATACTAGGAAAAAAGATGCATAAAAATTCATCAACTTTTTTAATAATTATAAATCAAAAAAGTGAGACTCTAATTCTATTTAATGGTTTCGGGGTGAAACAAAAAGGTTGGGTTGACACATGATTTTAAATTTTTTTATTAATTTCAATAAAAAATCAGTTCGGGCTAGACCCAGGCTTGGTCGGGTCAGCGGACCTAGGTCAGGTCGGTCCGACCATCCCAGGTCGGTTCGATTGGCTTAGTTCGGTCTGACTGGCTCGGGTCGATCCGATCAGCTCGGGGAAGTCTGACCAACTCAGGTCGGTCAAACTGGCTCAGGGTGGTCTGACTGGCATTGGGCGGTCCAACTAGCCCGAGTCCATCCGACCGGCCCGGGCAGTCTTACTGGGTCGGATCGGACCCAAACCCAACCAGCCCATTTTTGGAAAAATGCCAATATCATTCATACCGGACATCCAATTAAGGAGATGTTTATAGCATTGGAAACCTTGTGAAGAGGGGGATATTTTGGAATGCTCAATAGAAGAATTAATGGAAGTTGAAATATGATGAAGGGATTGGGGAACAGTTCTCCTGAGATCAAGCTTGATCCGGGCAGAAACCTTGCGGTTAGCTGAGACCTAAAGACTACTGATAAGAGACCCTATGTGGATTGGATATTATAGTGCAATGGGAAGAATCTTCGGTGTGACCCATCAGGACCACGATGGGGAGTGGATTTTGTGTGCCTTGGTAGACCCACGGTACTTTATAGGAGGAGTACATTAGTTTGGCAATAGGTGGGAAGCGGCTTTTGTGTGACCCAACATGATCATGAGGGGTAAAGGATTCTGTGTGACCCAACATACCCATGGTACTCATCTGGGATGAGTACCACAATAGTACTGGGTTAGTGGGGAGAAAATACTACGGGACCCAGAAGGCCTACTATACTCATTGAGAAGGAGTTCTCCAGCAGCCCATGATGTTTGATGATGTGACTAATGGTCCTACTTTTCTACTCTAGAATATACATGTTGTGAGTTGTATGGCTTCGTGATCATGCTCGATGATCATGATTTTTGGTTTTCTTGTGAATTGCTCTATGATATTTCCTTTTTGTGTTGGGGTCCCTACTAAGTATATTGTTACTCACCCCAACACGGGCTTTACTCGCATATGTTGTGTATGGTAAAGATGACCGCCTCCTTGACCAAGGAATTGGTCGCCCAGGACCCAGTGGTGTCCAGTAAGGCTAGGTAGGTGGGGCATACTTATATGGCTTCCAGCAGCTACTATATACTTACCCATCATGTGGGGTTTCCAGTAGATGGCTTTCAGCATTTTCCTTGTACTTTCATGCTTTCAGTTTATATTTTGGTAGGGTTTGTATTCTGACCGATTTGACCTACAGTTTTTACTTTTACTCAGTGGTTGTTTAGTGGAATGCATGTTTACTTTTCAATATATGGGGCGTGGTTGTGTGTACATGTATACAGGTACTTAGGAAAATGCCTCTCACTTTCTATTTGAATCCTTAGATGCTAGTCACCAACCCCTATCATTCGGGAAGCGTTCTTAGGGTGTGTCACTACACAATCCCTGGGGGACTTGTCATTACATTCTTAAACTCCCATGTTCTATCGTGAGAAAAAAAACATCATTCTCTTCAATCATCACTCTAAATCTATTATTTTCTCTCCCATGATCATCAGAGATATTGGGAAGATTCTCTCTATCTCTCTCATTAAAACATGAGAGCACAATTCCTTCATGAATATCATGTCCCCACTATGAAATATCAATATTTTCATAAATTATTCCAACATTCAAAGAATACTAATATATTATATTCTTCTAGTTGAATCTTAATAAATACTTCATGTTGACTTACTCCTAAATAATAATTATTATTATTTTAATTTACATGAAATAAAAAAATCTTGTCACCTATCTCTTAAATAATAATAATTATAGTAAAAATACTTTTATTATTTAAAGGATATATATAGTGTATAAATAGAATTTTTTATATAAATAAATAAATATTAAAATGATATTAAAATACATAACACACATCACCTTGCTTAAAAAATAATATTTATTATTTTAGGAGACCAGTAATGATATAAAATAATTTATTAAATAAATGGAAATTTATTTAAATAATATTAAAATATATTTATTAGATCATTAACTTTATCTGAATCTTCACATAAAATTAATGAACTAGGAATAATAAAATATTACTTTCATAAAATAAAATAAATTTTATATTCATTAAACTTGAGAATAAAAATTTATTTATATATAATCACATAACTCAAATAGAATATTTATTTTAAATTATTCACAAATTTTTTTAATTAATAAATATTATATTCATTAACTTGGGAATAAATAAATAGTAGATCAAATTTAACTCAAATATTCTTAATTTTAAGATCTCAGATCAAATTTTATGATCAAATTAACTTGAATAAATATTGTTCCACTAGTTGAGAAAATATTTATTCTTAATGATAAATTCAATATAATTTAATGACATTTTAGATATACTTAGTTTGTGACTCTATAAGCCAATTTCATAATGATAATTAGTAGAACTAACCAAAAGTTTAAGATTGGTGTTTATCAACACGTTAAAGAACCCATAGGGAAAGAAGTTGGTCTAACCACTATAAAAATAATCTTATGAATGATACTATGTAATATAATCCCTTTGTCAACTGATATATCTTCAAATAGGTTGTATACATGTTTATTCATCCTATTAAGTTTACCAATAGAACTTTGAGTTTTTGAAATAAACTTTTTTTCAAGTACCATGGTTATGGAATTTTTTCAAACACTTTGATCTCAATTAAAGGGTTGTAGATAACATATTCCAATAAATTAGTACAGAAAAATATTGTTTTAACCATTTAATAAGATCTATGTAACTTATGATACACCCAATATATGATACTTCACCACAAGATCATCAATAAAAACTTCTTAAGAATAAGTATCAATGCTTATGAGCCCCCAACACCTGGTAGTCAAACATCATATGTGTCCCTTTAGATCATGTATCTCGAACATAATACATTTTATTTAACAATATTGTCATGTTATCTCAAGGTTATAATTATAGAGTGGAACTATTATAACCCATTGATTTAATAAATACCTAATTAATTTTTTCACATTAATGTTACTTGGAAAAATAAACACTATATGACAATAATAAATATGTTCTTGTAATATAATGTAAAAACTAGTTGGTTATTGGGAATTAACTCCAAAGGTTAGTAAAATAAAGGTTATTTATTTGAAACTATAGGATTTGGTAGACAAGATTTTTGGGTGCTCCATTCCACTTAAATAAGAAAAGTTCAATGGAGAGCACAAATTTACAAGGTGAAGATAATGAATAAGTTTTAGATATTAGAAAACTACGAGGAAGGTGTAACTAAGTGCTTAATGAAACTGAAAATTTTCTTTCCATATTTTCATATTTGTTGAGTATGAATAGTAATACTGAAAAGGTTCTTTAATAGAAGGATAAAGGGAAGAATATATCCCTTTTATGGAATTTTCATTGACAATAGAAGAGAACAAGTCTCCAAAGATTTTGAATAATTTATTTTCATCATATTTTATAAGTGACATAAATATTCATATATACATAGAAAAATGAAAGGAAGGTTTAGTATTATTCGATAATTATTAGTCACTAAAATTAAAAGATTATTTTATAATATAGATTTCATATATCATACTAAAACTAATAAAAACACTTTATATTGATGGGTTTTAGAATTAAATTCTTTGTGTTTACCAAATATGTGATGAATGGGAAAAAATTATTTTTTAAAAACATATATTCCAGGTTCTGAGGATAAGGGATGGTTATGTTTTGAAAATATTGAAGAAAGTGGTAACTTTTTCAAGTGTTAAAAGTGAAAGATTCTTGTCATTTTACCTTAAAGTTAGGGAATGATTTGTAGAATCCAAGATATGGTCACTGTAGCCATAAGAATATGAGTTGTATCAGTCAATAAGAAAAATTATGTTCAAATATTAAAGAAGTAAAGACAATGTATTTGTTCCACATTCCTGTTGACATATCAAAAATCCCACAAATACTTAAAATATACTTTGTAGGAAATATCTTAAATAACACAATTTTGTGTGTAGTAAATGGAACAAACATATATTAATAATAGAGTTCCATTTTTTGGATTCATTAGTATTTAAGTGGGGTTTACATGTGGTAAATTTTCCATTTATGGGATTGAAGAATGATGTCCTTAAAATGAGTAAAATTCCACGTGATTCGGTTATCATTTATGATAGCATATAAAATCTCTCTTGAGACCTTGTGAATTGAATGTGGATGAGCATCATTTTTGGAATTAAAGAAGTATCCACTTATATCCATGAGAATCCCCTATGTACCATTTTACTCATGGTGGAATGTTGAATCTCCCTTGTGGCATTGTACATCCTATTTGATGATATTTTGGGGAATTTTTTGTAACTCGTTGCATGATTTTCCAATAAATATTTCCCTGACACCCATTTCAAGGAAGATTAATTTTCTAAGGAAAAAAATCCAAGGATAAAAACACATCATTTATGAACACTTCCTTTATAAAAGGTTTTTGGGATTTTGTATAGTAATACTCCTCGTATTATCCAAAGATATAGGAAAAGGATCCGTGTAAAATATTTATAGTAATGGCTTCCTCACATAAAATCTTCTCAGTTCTATAATTATAAGATCTTTTAAAAAAGTATTATTTATTTTCTGATGGATTTTCAATGTATAAATATTATATGGTGGACAGCCTTAGATATTTATGTCTTTGGTGGAAATAAACAATTCACATTGATCCCTAATCTCATGAAAAAAATTCCTTCTTCCTAAGGTACATCTTTACCTCTTTTAAATGTTATATCACCTTGATGGATCTGACCTATGGTTAGTCACTTCACAAAGGATACCTATTAGAGATATATATGTCTCCTTAATGAATATTCCTTTATCTAAGTCATGTACATAGTCCGAACTGATCAATAAAATGACCTTATTGGCCTCTTTTCAAAAAAGTAAAACTCTGAAAATTACATTCCATCACAGCATTCTCCAAAGACTTTATAGATACATTATTAGGGTACCATTCACATCTTCATTCCAAATTAAGATAATTTATTCCATTAATGATAATAATATAGAATCTTAAAATATATCTCCCCTGGTGTCCTTCCTTACTAAAATAAAACTCATGATACAATCAATCATGTTTCCCTTTAATAAAAATTGATCTCTATTTCTTTTATAGTATTGACATGATCTTCATTGGCCTAATCCTCTAAGAATAATTAACTTGGTTATCTTAAATAGGTACCATGCCCACTAAAAACCTAGTTTATCTTCTGATTTATAGTCTAATAAATTATCCATAAATACAAAAGTCCTCCTACTAGGTCTAATCCTCAATTATTTTCTCATTTATAATATCATACCATATCCAATAAATAATCTATAAACATAATGGGCCTCCTATTATGAATAATCCCTACCGTCCTATCCTTGATAATGTCATCCTTAGTAAAATCAATGGGACATAAATACAATGAGCCTCCAACTACATGAAAATACCAACTAAGTTTTAATTATTAATATCATCCTTATTCACAATCAATTCACCATAAAATCAATGGGCCTCATTTTAGGTATAGTCACCAATCATGCCCAATATTGTTTAGTAAATACAAGAAAATATGATCTAGAGAGGGATTATCATGTGCAAATCCCCCACCAAAAATTACTCGGATTCTTTAACATAGTAATAGATTATTAATGACATAAAACATCTTAAAATTAGTCCAAGTCCTATTCTTAAACTACATGACCTCGTGGTATTGGATGCATGCCCTTAAAAAGGAAGTTCATCATGATCCCAGATAGACAATTTTAAAAATTATTTTACTTAATCTGAGAAGTATTTCTTCAAAATGGACTCCATTTTATCTTGGATGCATGACTTGAAAAGGAACAACATTTTTTCATGGTTACATGAACTTAAATGGAACACCATTGGTCCTTGTCACATAATCTTGAAAGGTATGATGTTCCACATTAAGTGTCACAAAACTACATGGGTTTTGATTCACATTATAGGGATATTAAAGTATATATTCCCATAGAACCAATCCCTACTCCAACACACCAATTTTCTACAAGGATAAGGATAAATCCAAGAGAGGCTAGTTGGGTGGCCTTAAACCATAGTGTATCCACCTAGAGAGAGGAAATATTAAGAACCTTTAAATATATAGATGTTCTCATTAATGAATGATTTCAATTGATCATATTCAGGATAAGTTTAACCCGTATTGTTACTTATAATTATTTCATGAATACATCTTAAATATATAAAAAATTTGTGGACTAGTAAATATGACCATTCATGGGATGAGCTGAACCACTATCTTTTCAAATGTGATATGCAATTATAAGTGTCGTGAGCTTCCCCTAATGAATAATTTACATTATAATATAGGTCCATGACTAAATGAAATATTGAATGTGCATTCATACGGAATAGAAATGGTGAACCCAACCTAAAATTAATTGTTTATAAAATATATTGATTGAATATTTTCATTTTCTTTTTAATATTTCATTGGCTTTATGGTTTTCCCTTTCAAAAAATACCATAAATTGAAATGGAATCACCAATTAACATACCAAAGAGAATAAAATTTTCTAGATGATCTAGAAGAAATGGTAGCTTAACTTGGATACCTATGAACGCCAGTGGATGGAATCTTGATCAAATTCATTGGTTGTAATGACTATTATATCCCAACACCTTCAGCTATAAGTGGTGAATGACCCCATGTGGGAGTATAGACTTGATAGATCCATCCCTACCCCAGTGGAAGATCATTAGAACCTCTAATATATTGATAAATGAATTTAACTTTATTAAAAACATGCCTATGGGAATCAAGTGGTCTTAGTTACTATTTCAAACCATTTTGGGAGTCTTTCCCTAGAGTTAAGTAACACCAATTTCCATTGTCTCAATGAGGAGAAGGAGAGTGTTCCTCATTTCAAACAAATACACAATATATTCCTATTGGAACTCCACTTTTTTACAATACCATCATCACTATATGGATTTGATAACTTGATGACATTTTAATGAGGTGTCCCTAGAGAACTTGTCCATGGTTATTGAATATAGGACACCCGATAGTAGGTCCTTCTAGGGGAATTTGACTTTTTAAGGTTTGGAGTAGTTCCATGGCCCTATTACCATTATCACAAATTAATTATATTATTATATCATGATGGAAACTAAGAATCCACCTAAGAGTTAACTTACCAATGGAGGTTGTTTCCCACATTGCACATACCCAATTATTGTTGAGGATCTAGTATAAATCAACCAAACAAGACCATCCAAAAGGAGGAACCTCCAAGAAAAATTTTCTTTCATAACCATAAAGGAGGTATCTACCATTATAAATATAGACATCTATGAGGATCAATTTCATACTCCAATCAGAACCCAAGGATTTTAATCATACACCCTGGTCAGGAATACTTAAATATTTGTGTTCAAATCACTAGTAAATACCCCTAAAAACTCCACATTAACAAGATAAGGAAATAAATGTGATAATGCTTCTCCCCACGACACCATAACAAAATAATTTGGTGGTCCTCCCCAAATTACCCATCATAGTGGTCCTCCTCGTAGTGCTAGAAGCATCAATAGTAAAGGTCCTCCTCATGGTACAAAATGGGAAATTTTATACACATGAAGTTATAACCATGGAAAAATAAAGTTAGGAAACTCTAGACGACCTCCTCATATCCTTCAATGTATAGGTCATCTTTGCATCAATATAAAATTGGTCAGGGATATTCTCCCTTGGATAAAGAATATTCTCTGCATGAAGGTACCCCTCAGGCTAAAATATGTTGAAGCCCTACCAATATCAAGAGATTGATTGGTAAGGAGGTTCTCCCCTCAGTAATCCATTTTCAGTTAGTAGCTGCATGGTCCCTCCACTAGATAACCAACTTAATGAACATAGAGTACCTTTATAGGAATATGTTATATATTGACACCCTATTATTGAACATTTACCAACCAACGAGTCTATATCTATGGAAATCATTGTGAAGGTCCTCCTCACAATAAAAATTCTCCTTATCATAGTGATCCTTCCTATGATAATGTTATTCCAAAGATTCACTCATATTGAGAGGCAATCAAGAAGAAAATTTTAGTTATACCAGTCACCCCATATTAGATAAATGATATTTTTTCCAAAAAATGGACATCTATAGGAAAAGATCATTATCTCCCCCTAAATGTGTACCCCTATATACAAATGATGTTATTCAAAATATTCCTTCTCACCACGATAAAATATTGGGGAAGTGACCTTTATTATCTTACTAGTTCAAAGAATCATTAGTGGAAGGTGAATAAAATATCATTACAATGTTTATAGAAAAATATGAAGACATAATATCAATCATCTTCTATCCCATGGATGCTCTTATATACTATATTACTTATTCATTAAAGGATGAATGATAACCTAATATCCCTCTAAACTTTTGATTGACTCTCTATCATCATAAGTCGTAGTATTTACTTTATTGAGATTATAATAACCATATCTAGGTGTTAGATAAAATTTGATGCAACATTAATACGGTTTCCCTATTATTGGATGAAGATCCTTAGTCAGGGAAATAGTGTCAGCCTCTCAAGTATTATTTATTTATCAGTTTGAAGACACTTCATCAAATGTTCAATGATGATCCAAAAACCATGTGTACAGAGGGTGTGGTGAATAATCTAATTTATATTTAACTCTTTACATGGGAAAATAAGACTTATTAGATATATTATACTACAATGTTATCAGTTAGTTTATGTATTAAGTACTGGATCCATCTATGATAGTTCTCCAGTCCAATCAAATAATTTCATGCTAAATCTAAAAATAGATTAACTTGATGGGGATGATCCATTAATTGGATTCTATATTTTGCTACTAATCATGAGAAATGGGAATTCTGTATATGGAAAAAATATACAAGGGTGTAATAATATCCAATGGTATGTTTTTTTCACCTAAATAATGTGTTATATCTAAATCATACTATAATAAAAGCCTAAAAGTAAAAAACTTATGGTAGAAACTTCAGTGGTAATACAAGAGTGAACTTATAACATAAGTTTCTTGGATATTTTTTCCTCCACCACCACCCCAAGAATCATAAAAATTATATTAAATTATATTTATAATAATAACATATCATGTTTTTTCCTAAACCATGGATATATGGTAATTATTAATCCCTTATACCCTAAGAATTTGGTACAATTCTAGACTAGGGGTAGGTTAATAAGAAACACACCTACAATTTCCTCTATTGATGTTTTGGGACAAATATCCTTAATTAAGGTTATATTTAGTGAAATCCTTAGGATACACAATCAAGAAAATGATACACAAACTACTTCTATTGGAGCATTAAGTGGAGAGGGTAAAACCATATAGGGTTCATAAATCAAAACAGTCTCCTATTAAGGAAAATGTGGAAAAAGATCATGATATATATTTTAAAGTTTACTCATAAACTAATAAAGCTCCCAGATATTATAATGTGGATGAGTATTTGATTCCTTCTACATAATTCACATTTGTAAATATTTTCAAAGTTAACACCCCAGTAGATGTAGTTCATGGAACTGACATTGCAGAATATAATGAGGACACAACTACTTGAAATGTGATTCACACCAAAAATACATGAAGATAGTTTGTGCACTTGATATATAACATAATATCCTGACTTAGGATCCCCTTAAATATTAAATTATTATATTATTGTTTATTTTTGTCTAATGATAAATGGAAATTCTGAACTATATATGCATCTAAAAAATCAGCCAAAAAAGTTGAGACTCATTTTTTTGAGAATAAAATTACACTATATAGAGATGGGTTGGAAAATATGATATGATTCAATTATAAATTACTAATATTTAATACACCCACTGATTGAAACTCTCAATCTAAGGCAATTTTTCATCTTCTAATGACTCATCTTCAGCAAGTCAATGTAAATCAACAATATTTTGTAGAATTGATTCATCCATCCAACCTGATGATAAGGAATCCAATCTAAATGACTCCAAAACAAGAAGATTACTAATAATTCTCCCTATTTTGTAAAAAAACACAACTATTGTTGAAAAGATATTTAAGGATAACTCGAGACTGTTATCAACCATACTTGCATATTTGGAAATTCTATATAGTTCGGCCAACTGCCTTCACTCAATAATTGGCCTATTTTATTGTAACACCAAGGCCCCTTGAATCAATTGAATCTCGTACTACCAAGTTATAAGAAAACTAAGGTTGATAAGTACTAGTGCAGATAGAAAGAAAACTATGTCCGGAGTGGGTATATTTGAATCCTCCTTCACCCAACTTTGGAAATCTCATTCTCCTGAATGTCAATGGTATATGACATCCATAGTAGAATCTCATGATTTTTTATCCTGATATAGATATTTTATGGTAACACTAGATTTTTAGGAGTCAATAAATCTCTTTTTATTTTTGAAAACCCTAGAAGGACCTATTCTTTTCTGCTACAGAAATCAACACATACATTTTTATTTCCAGTTAATAATATCTTTAATAATGATTTTATAACAAATTATTCTTGATGTTATGGAAAATAACTATATTTGACCTCTAAATTTTCAAAAAATATGGTAAATGAGATGGTTTAATATTTCATCACCAGGTGGAAACACCAAGTATACTCCATGAATATGAATCATTCACAATATAACCTATCATTCATATCTATAGATAATGAAAAAGATGGAATTACAATGTCTCTTATCCCTTTTAAATACCCTTGTGTATTATAATAATTTTCATAAGTAACTTAATAGCTATAACATGTCATTAATTACTCTAAAGTCTAGTATCACCTAGTGTCATTGACACGTGGGAAGAAATATGGTATATCAAAGACTAAAATTGTCATGATTAATACACCATCGGTTCCTACTACAACCCATAACCATGATCACTATTGGTCGGTACCTCATTTTAAAAAGATAAAACAGCAACAACCATTCCCTTATAAAGATGGGAAAAAAGAATAGAATCATCAAAATTTTAAAAAAAGAATAAAATCTATTTATTTTAAAAAATATCTTATCCTAAGATTTATTTTTTTCATCTAGGAGTTGTAACTATTATTGCTACTAGAATATATAATACCAAATGAATTGGGATTAAATGATTTCCAAGATAACTTCCCATATCATCATATTTTGGGGTAAAATATGCAAGAATACTTTATCTACATGGAATTATTCTAGAATATAGTAGTCACCAGACATGTAGAGTTGGGAGAGCCCTTATCTAAGTCTAATTGTGTTTACACTACCTAACCAAGATAAAAATGAGAGTGTAACAATATCCCAAAGAGAAGTGTATAAAATATTTATGATTAGGTAACCTAGAAATTTTACAACTATGCACACACTATAAACATGTCATGAATTAATCTTAAAATTGTGACATTAATTCCTTCTATGATACCCTATAAGATATGATCCACATTATAGTATTCCAATAGTTCATGTAACTAATTTTGGTTGGCGAAATCATAGATTGATGAGCCCTAATGGACGATCCAACTAGTATAGTCCCTTCTGGATTTATTCCTCTAATAATTTGGAAAATGGGAACCACTCTGAATGGAATTTTCATCTAATGAAGAGTAGTAATCTATATCTACCAATTTCGTTCAGTTTTTAGACCCCTTTATAGATGAAGGGAACTCTTATAAACTTTAATTCCCTACTAGAATTTAGGGAGGATGTAATAAAGGTTAAGGAAAGAGAATATGTAATTTACTGTATTGTTCTGGAATAATTCTTGCTGAGGCTATACATGAATATAAAACCCAAATATAATAATTCCCACAGTCTCAACAAGAACACCAGTCAGGTCTTAAACCCTCTAGGGATCACTGAAATCTGATCACACTGATTGATCACTTAACAGGAATTAGTTGGTTGATTATCACTAAGATATTGGGTGTCCACTTCAACCTAGTTCTCAAATAGTAAAATAGACACTTGATTGTAGTCAGAGAAAGGATTTTACAACATAGTTAGTTCTAGGCCCTATAACTCGTTTCAATGATAATTCACATGGAAGGAAGCATGGGACTTACTCTTAGATGTATGAATTTTTTAAAAATATCTCTATCATCACTACCTAGATAAAAATTTAAGATTCCTCAAATCTCGTAAAAGAAAATAATAAATATATCATCCGATACCTATCAATACCCTAATAGTTTTAGACTGAAATGGTCATGGATGAAACATATATTGTGAAAGTGGTATCTGTGAAATAAAACATTGCTATTTAATTCTTGTGAAAATATTGGGAAACTATAATAAATAAACACATCAAACCATTGAAGGTATCTATAAATCTTGATGATATAGATAATCATCAATATTTAGTATATGATGTTTTTTAAATCAATTTCATACCATTTTGGACACTCCATCACAAGGGCCACACTGAAGTTAATCTATCTCCTTTTATTATAATAGTCTATGTATGTGAAATAGGTGAGGAGAGGATACCTATGAATTTCATATTGAAAACCTGGTTTAAATACCTTATTTATAAATATGAATTCATTATAGTCTACTAGGATATATATTTCAATTCCTTATTGTGAAGAAATTTGCTTCATAAACAAGTAATAGTACCCTTATAATAACACCAATGCATGAAGTAAATTGTTGATGGGTAGTTTAGGGCACTATATAGAGAAATCTACCTTTTTGAATCCTAATAATCTCAATATAGTTATGCATTATAATATAAAGGTGATGGTAAATATCCACTTTTAAATAAATCCACACAAATTGTTGCCCCAAATTATTTGGAAGCTCCTCCAGTCAACCCTTAGTTCATACTCAGTGAAGAATTTGTTTCATTATCAACTGAATTGAGTTGAAATATCTATATCCAAGAAAAAACTAGGTTATATTATCCAATGATATATAACCTTTCATTATATTCCTATTATTTCATGTCCAATTAGATGTTTTCATTAAGAAACTATCACTAATAGAGAAATATACTTTCATATAGTCCATAAAAATTATTTTTACCCATGAGTGCCCCTATATTAATATAGCTTTGGATGATATTCAGTTAACAAATACAAGTCAATATGATTTAAAATATATGAATACTGGAATAATTATGTGGAATTTATGCATTATTGTTTCCATTCCCATTGTGTTTCCTAAACTTAATGAACCTTTCCATCACCGAGAAAGATATGATTCTGATGGAAGTAATAATTACCGTATATAACATCCCAAATATTAAGATTAAGTTTATTTTCCACATATGGTAATGGAGAATAATATGAATAAGAAGAAAAATTTTAGGTATTCTCAACTAGTTTTTAACCAAATTGTCTCAACTACCATTGATGAAACCCGACAAGTGAATTTGGGTATAAAGAAAGATTAGTGTCCCCTTTTAATAAGTGCTATCATGCCCCCTAAAAAACAAGATATTAATATCACTATTATTAAGAAACATAGATATGTTTTTTCATAGAATTACATTGAAATTCTTATGTTAGATCTCCATGTGACCACTCATTACATGATTCCTCTAAACAGTTGTCATAGTTACAAGAAGGCGATAAGAAGAATTCATCTGACACATACTTCCAAGATGGAAGATAAAGATTATAAGATACACAAATATAAATTAATTTGAGTTGTTTATTTCCAAAAATCACATTCCAAAATTATACATATTAATAAAAATAATTAGAAAATTAGGTTCTATAAAGACTTTGTAATTTGAACCGGAATTTTCCCAAGGACGATTTCCCAATCCTAATTATGCAGATATTTGTTAATGAAATAGCTAGATTGCAATCACAATAATTCAAAGAAAAAAATTCTAGATACAATCGTATCCATATTTCCCCTAATGTTAAAAACTTCATATACATTACGAAACCCGAAGGGTATACTGTTACCAAGTAATTCACATTATCCAGAACAATCTCAATGATGCCTATCAACATGTCATGCATAATATTTTTAATTCCTTCCATGGTAAAACCATATAATTCTATATAATTGAACTGGTGTGAAAATATCAATAATGTTTTTAAAACCTTACGGATATTGAGGAAATTAAAAAGAATTTACATCGACACAACCTGAAAATGAGCCCGTTGAAATGTTTTTTTGTGGTAAAATATGGAAAATTACATGGATTTTTAGTAATACATCATAGCATTGAGGTCTATCCTGGGAATAATAAGGTGATACAAGACATTTACCCTCCTTGAAACCTTAAGTAATTTAGATGACTCTAAGTTTGTATCACTAAAATTAGGCACTATATAGCTTGTTTTCCTTGATAGGGAGACAGTCCAATTGTAAAGAGGGGGGAAATTATCAAGTTAATAAAATTTTCAAGATTATATTAGTGTTATATAATTCAAAAGATAAAATAAAATATAATATTTTTATAACAAATTTTTATTGTGCTCTTCGCTTCTCGTTATTAGTGAAAAATAATTAAAAAGAGAAAATAAAATAAAATATTTTTATAAAAAAAAATTTACCTCATATAAATGTTTTCCTATGTCTACTCTTCTCTTCTAGTTATCCATAAGAGAAATGGAACCCAATATTAAAGTTACCAAAATTCTAAAGGGTAGTCACAACTAATTACGACAAACATTCCTAGTGGAGGTAGAAAGAAAAGACCTTTAATTTTAATGGGAAGTCACAACAATTGTAATTGAATATTTTTACCTATATTCATACCCTAAAAACTACATCTTTACCTAGGAGGCCCAACCTTAAATTCCTAAAATTTTCTATTTGAAGTCACAATATAGTGTCGCTTTTAATAGGTATTATAACCCAACCATTATTTCGTTTTAAGGAAATAATATAAACCAAAAAAACACATATATAAAAATGAGATGATATATCACCACTAAACCATTTTTAAACAATTAATTTTTTAATTTCAAGAAATTGGAAACTTTTATATCCTTGGAAAGTATTAATTCATGATTGAGTTCAACCAAAAAAGAATCACACAATGTAAGTAGTAAGTTCTCATGTACAACACTTGTCATTCATCCATGTATCTTTCACTGGTTCTACCAAACTCTATTTTTAGAGTTCCTTTAAACACACAATCCACAAATACCTTATAAATTTTAGTTGTTCATTCTCAAAAGTTGCTATAATGGAATAAATTTGAAAAGGATAAACTATTTGAAATTTTTTCAAATCCTCATATTAATTGTTCAATGATTCCTAGAAGATAATTCATGTATTTTTATCTTTTTAATGTTCTTGAAATATTCATCTAAAATCCTAAAATCATGTTCTTATATAGATATAAATAAAAAACATTCATGAAAACAGTGAACATAAATATGAAAATTAAATAAATAAAATAATCAAAATAAGTAAATAAATAGAAAAAATTAAAAATTCTTTAAGGGAGGAATATTTTCTAAGTATTTTTTAAGTTTGATTAATTTCTCATATTTTATGATTCATTTATCCATAAGTATTGATTTTTGAGTCTTTATATCCAGTGTATGATCCATTTTTTATTATTATTTTGAGCCATGTTATCTTTATATGATTCATTTGACCTACATTAGATTCATTTCAAATGTGTATGAGTCATTTTAGTACTTTATATGAGTCTCTTAATTCTAGGTATCAGTCTTTTACTTCTATATATGGTTCCTTAACTTTACATATATTTCAACCTATTATGCATATGTGTCCTTAAATTTTGTATTTTACCCATTTAATTTTCAAAAATATTGAAATCTCTAATCATAAAAGTATTTTAGAAAAATTAATAATAATAATGGTAAAATATATTATAGTTTCCCAAACTGGATGATCCACTAAGGGGGGTGTGAATCCATGGTGTTTCTTTTTAATGAAATTACCTTTTAATTCAACCAATGAAATTGGTTAATCTTCTTGATCCATTCAATAACTTCCCACATTCCTCACATCATGTGCAATAAATAAATGAAAGGTCTCATCACACAGTATTTACAAGGTTTCACCTAAAACCTACACCTTTCCATTTTGGTTATTCCCCCCAATATGGAATCTCTATAATCATCAAAAATTATTAAAACCATGGAAAATACAATCCTATACATAGAGAAATCACTATGTTTACCTTCACCAATTTTCTTTCCGACACATAATACATAGGGATTCACCACATCTAGAGTCCACTGAAAGATTCTTCACATATTCAATGATGATCTAATAAAAAAATATTCATTTTATCCTTGTTTTCTTCTACACCACATGGAAATATGATCTTCCTCAATGATTTTATGGATCAGAAGGTATACACATGTACCTCCTCAGGAACTTTAGCATCACTACTATTCTTGAGACTTCCTCTAGTTCTTAAGATAACTGGATTTTCCTCAGCCTCTCAAATACATAGATTCATGGATACTCAGCTTGAGCTTTTCTTCTTCTCACTAAAATACTGGGTGTATTAAATTCTCTCAAGGCTTCTCGATAATATTTTAAAGACTCAACAAACTCATTATTCAATTTCAACAATAATATATACAGAAAAAATATCATGTATATCAATTCCAATTAATTATTATTATGAGAATTAGGTGTTTTTATTAATTTCTAATTTAGTTAATAACCCCAAATTGTTTTCTCATTAATTATGGATATTAATTCATGTGTAATATCCAAAAATATATCTTCATTGGATGGTATATGAATCATGTTTAAATTGTCATGATATTATTCATTGAAGTTTACACAAAACTACATAATCATATTTGAACATAAATCCTCATTTTTATCCTAGGTATTATTTAATGATTAACACCCCATAATAATTCCTCAAAAAAATTTATAATATCATAAGGAATTTTATTAATTTTCATTCAAATAATTTACTTTAGATGTATTCCTAAAATTTTATTTCATGCAATCCTAAATCATAATTATACATGGAATGTATGAATATCATGTGGAATCATGCATGTACATATTCATGTCATAATATGAACACATTTCTATATAAACCCCATAGCATTTTCTCCTTATTCATGGAAGTTAATTCACATCACCTATAACATTAATGCATCGCATGACAATCATGGTCGATCAATTATCACTACTGAAATGAATGACTTGGCCTTTTTTGATTCAATTTCATGCATGTGTGAGATTATCACAATTACACATTCACACCATCCATTGTATATCATACTAAATAATTCTTATATAGGCACCAGTATTGGACATAGCTTGATCTCATATTAAAATATAGAATATGTGAGTGAATGTGTCCCATCATGATCTTTTCATGGTGATATATTATTATGATGAGGATGTGGCTCGATCACATTCATGTTAATGTGGACTTCATGATTTTTACAATGATAATCATATCAAGTCTCTCTTGAAAAATACAGAACTCCCAAGGTTCATTCCTTAAATTCATGAAAACTCTATGTTTTTACAATCTAATTTTCAAGTACATGTTTTCACAAAATATTCATTCTTCATAGAAGGAACTCTCACATTAGATTTATGTTAATTATTTATCCTAATGGAAGATTATTTATTCATAATCAGGGAATCTATATGTTCTCCTTCAAAAAATTACCATGCAAGAATCATTATTCATGGGAGATTCATGGAAGCCCTATGTAATTTTTGTGAAGACTCCAAATAATATAGGTAAAAAATATCTTCTCATAAAAGCTCCATTATCATGGAAGATTCTCACATAAGGACCCCACTGAAGCTTCATGGAAGCATGGATTCTCATGGATTGAGTGGTTCATATGCATGTATCCTGGTCTTTGGAAAATAATGAATTCATTAGTGAATATTGGATCATGGTAATGGTAGAACATCCTATGCACAAAAAACACTCAAAGGTCAAAATTTAATAGTTGATATCATAAATTAAATTTGATGGTAGTGATAACTTTAATTTCATGGCCTACATTATAAGTGTATCTTTTCAAATATGGGAAACGTTCTTGAAAAGTATGAGTCCCTTATTGATTCCATTTTGAAATTTACGATTATTAATAATAAATATCATTCTTTTATCAATTAAATTATGTGTAATTGGGTCCAATCTAGGAACCCTTTCCCCCACCATCATGCCACCCTACACAATTTCACCTCTTTATACTAATGTCATGCACACACTATTCTTACCCATACATATGCTTTTCCTCAACCATACTCACCTTCCACCTCAGTATATCGATGTCAAACTATCTCTCATGTGGTGACATATTCTATAATTTATGTGATTGAACTATAGAATTTTCTTTCTAGAGGATGTCTATGATTTTTACAAAAGTATTTTAAAAAGAGTTAGTAAATTATTTACATAATTCCAATACTATATCAAATATATTTATAAAAAACAAAAATATTTTTTCATTTCCTTTTATATAAATTTCACCAATAATCACATCATTAAATAATATAATAATTTGTGACCTTATTAATATATTATCAATAAAATAAATTAATGGACGTCTCAAAAAAACTTATTCAATCATATCCTTTACGGGATCTCAACAACTCAACACATACTGACTCGTTGAAAAAAAATTAATACGTAGCCTCAATAATATCTCCCTGATTATTTTTCTTTTAATATAAACATGTATATTTAAGGTTAATATGTATGGTCAATTATTTCTCCCCCTTATTGAAAATCAATTGAAAATTAACTTGAAAGGGGTCTTATTATCTTGTTTTATTCACAAGTTTTATTACTATTCTCCCTGAATAAAATCCTATAGAATTTTCCTTATAAAATAATAACAACATATGGAATTATAAACAAAGATACTCTAATTAAACCAATATATGTTTTTGTGGGATACCCTGATATATAAAAAAATATTCTATAACCAAGTAGATCAATGATATCCATAAAATATACTACAAATGATATCAGGCTCAGAAGTTCTTCAATAGGGAATTTTCAATCAAATATTTAATGATAAATATAATCATACACACTCTAATGAGAAATAAGGATATGTGTGATATCTAAGAGGGGGAGGGGTGAATCAGTTATCTTTCCTTTTTAATTTTTTCTATTCTTTAGAAAATAACCATAGACACTAATTAAATATTTTTAAATCTTTTAAAAATAGTAACCAAAGTCAGAACACAGGAACCCAAAAAATTACAAGTTTAACTACTCACTAAGATAATGTTTTCCTTGGAATGGTTTGAAAATAATCCAACATCACACAATCCACTAGAAAAAAACCTTTTTATGTGGTTACAGAAAGGAATATCCATACAATTTTATTTCACTATAATCAAACAATAGTGAATGTGATCCTTACATGGGTAAATGATATAAAATAATTTTTGTAACAACTGTAATAAATATTAAATAATAGGACTTAGTATATTGTCTCTATGTTACTCAAAAATTATCACACTTTCTCTTATTACAAGAATTTATTCTTCACTTTCTTACCTAACAGAAAGTAAGAAATTATTTAGTCCATTGATTGTATGTATAATAGGTTTTTCCAGTTTGTTTATGTGATAAACTCCATCCACTACCACCTTATTGATAAAAAAACTATTCTACTTTTTAACTATTCACCTTTACATATATTTTATCTGATATCATTAGATATAAAACTCTGTCTCCTATCTAACTGATGCCACTTCCAAATTTTTTATGGTTTCCTTCCTAACCTAATCTTATGATCGATTCTACACAATGTATTTTTTATAATAACTAATCAAAAACTCTATTTAGAAATTGAATATCTAATATTTATTTAAAATTAATATCTAATGTTTACTAAAAATGACTATATGATTGACTTTCTTATTCAAAATTGTTCTCCTCACTTTTTTTACATGAAAAATGAAAGAAATTTGGGTGTGCATACACTATAATGCTTCACGTCATCATGGGTTATGAACATAAAGATAAATTTCCATTTTTATGCCCAAATGTGGTTTGAACAAAAATGATAATTTATCATGTGATATGATCTCAAATAATTTTTATAACCACTCTATTGGCCTTGGAATAGGGTTTTTACCCTAGGAAATGAGTTTGGTGGAAATTTGAGTCATTCAAATTTTCACAGAATATTCAATATTTAATTAATTAATTATTAATTTATTCATTCATGTTCCTTACAGGATATATTTTAAACAAATAATTTGATTGATATTTTATCTCCTCCATTGAGTTTATAATGGGGTGTCTTCCCAGTGAGACAAAACCTTACATTGGTCAATGGGGTCAGACCCAAGAACTCTTTCTTTTCATTTTTTCCTCATTTTACTTTTATCTTTTATCTTATTTACCTTTCCACTTGGATTTTCATGCATTCCCATGGGGATCCCCAATATGGGTTCTTTGGAAAACATATGGATAGGTATATTATAGTGGCTGGGTGGAGGATGCATAACCCTAGAATCTCATTCAGAGGTTGATCAAGTCTACGAGGTTGGGTAGCATAGATCCAATGCAAAACATTAGTGGTTTCAACTTGAAGGTAGGATCATTTTTAATTTTCTGCTATAAATCCTAAAATCATAGTCATATTTAGGTTTTGAATCATTTTTTGGATTTTTTGGGAACCCCTGAGTATTGATATAGGGTTAATTAGGGAGAGAATAGGGTTTTGAGCTATTTTACGGATTTTTGTTCAATAAAACACATATACATAGTGTGTGGTTCAGACAATTCACACTGTTTATTCTTACTAATCATAGAAGATGGTTTTTTTGGACTACATGTTGGGTACCAGGGGTACATTCCATGTATCGGTGACTCAGTGTGTGCTTGGGGAACATGTCCACGTAGGGTACATGAACAAAGCCCGTGCGCGGTACACAACGAAAGCATGTCCATGGTACAAGTCTAGTAGTTATGTACTATAGTTGGCCTAACCCCATTTGGGTGTACTTGGATACGTACCTGATTGGGGAACTTGTAGGGGTAAATTTTTTGTAATGGTTGGTACACTCCATATAGTGGTGTGTTGTACATGAATAGTGGGGTTGAGGTACACAGGAAGGTACACCATGTGGGGTACATGTCATGTACAGGGTACAGATGCCATGTACTTTGAGAAAGTACATGCTGAGTGTCCTGGGGCATGTGGCCAAGGAGACCTTTGGGGATACATTTTGTACACCCAAGGTATATTCCATGTAATTTTTCACTCATTCCGTGTTTAAATAATTTTTACACTGGATTCAAATTTAGAATTTTTAGTATTTTATTATAATCATTTCTCTATATAGACCAGGATGGTGGTATCCTTCCAGTATTGAGAGGAAAAATAAATATATTTATGAATAGGGGGAGTGTTTGTAGGAGTATTTCTTTGTGGTTTAGTTTCAAAATATTTCAGTGAGTTGGGTTAAGAGCTACAAGTCCCATGTATGTTTTGTGAGATTGGTGATTGGTGTGGCTCAAGTGTGCCATGGAGATCTATTAGAGGTTCTTGGGAAAGATTACAAAAGTTGGGATTGTATACCATTTTTTAGGAGATATTGGATTTTCCCTCAGTGTCAGGATTAGTTTCTCGAGTTCATAGATATTAGATCCTTTAGGATGGGTTGAGGTTGTGGGATGGTAGTCATGGTCAAATTCTATTATAGTGTTCATATGAGTAAGATAGGATCATGAGGATACCCATTTTGGATGGAATCTAAAAGAGTGATTAGTGGATGTAATAGTTAGTGGTTGAGAAATATTATATGGCACAGTTTGGCTTATTTCAAGGACCCATTGTAGGGTACAACTTTTGAGGTGGTCATGAGGACTATTGATAATTCCCTTTGTTGACATTATTTTCTTTTGGATAACCTTTTTATGCCTTATTGATTGATGATCATCTGGATTTGGGGTGCTTCATTATTGGGAATGACCTATGATTTTGGATTATCTATAGGATCACTCATAGGGTTACCTGCCCTTATTTTGTCCTTTGTGCTATTTTCTTATCATTTGACGAGCATGGGCCAAGATCTCGGGTGTAGTAGGGGATTCTCTAGTTGGTTGTCTCTTTATGTTATGAACCCATAGATTGCCAGATCTTAGAGTTTTGGTTTATCCCTGAGGTGGGTTGTTGAGAGCTCATCACGGCTATTTTTTCAGATGAATAGATCCAGTGGATAGAGAGATACACCATTATTTACTTGTTGGGAGTTGATTTGAGATTTTATCTCATCTATTTGGGGGGTGGTTTTGTGGATTGGATCATCCCATGTTTAGTTGACCTTTGATCATGACATTTGTGTCATCTTCTACTTAGGACATTGGTGTATAGAGGAGAGCCTTGGGATATCTTAGATCAGAAATTAGACCTGATATTTGATCTATTTCTCTCATCCATTGAATGGTTGTAAATAAACAATCAGGGGGTGATAATGGGTGATCTAGATGTGTGTGCCCCTCTAGTTTAGTGGTATTTCCGAGATAGAGGTTAGATATCATAGATGATCATGTTCTCTTGGTACCACAGATTCTCTATGATATTACTCTTATAGATAGATCCCTATAGGGAAGTCCATTAGCCAGGTTCATGTGGGTAGATCCCATGTTATAGTGTAGTTATTGTGCCCATATTAGAGAAAGATTTTTTCTATAGGAATTTCAGTATATGATAGTTTCTCATATAAGTGTATTAAAGAACTATCACCATTTTGGGTCATTCCATTAGAATCCAATAGCTCGGAAGATAAGCTTTGTCTTGTGGATGTGTATAGTTATTACGTAGGGTCTGAAATTCTTTCCATTGAGTTTTGACATCTTAGAGTTCTTATATAGATCTAGAAGATGCTCCAGTTGTCATGTAGCTTAGTGAGACACTTATTATAAATCCTTTGGTGTGGGCTAGAGCCAGGGTAGACTTACCCTAGGTGTCATATTAAACCATGTTGTTGGCTATTTTATTTTATTCTTTTTCTACCCATTAATTTTTATGCAGTTGTTCTTTTATGCCAATTGTCTCAAGTTTCATAATAGTTTTCTCATATAATTCATGCATGTACTTGTTGTGAAAGAAGATTATATATTCACCTTTAGGGGTGGACTACTAAGATTTATTTATCACCCCTATACATGAACCTCAATGTGAATACAAACCCGATGACTAATTTCATGTTAGAGAAAATATTTCCCAGTGTATGGGGCGAAGGCATAGGGTTTCTTGATCAGGAGGAGACACTCATGTAGAATCTTTGAACTATGATAGTATAGATAATGGATTGTGAGTACAGGGTATGTGGTTGGCTTGAGTCTGGTTATAGATCCTCATATATTTAATTTTTAGTGTTTTTATTTTTTTTATGTGTTCATACCACTGGATGGTCATTTTTTGTATGTTTTCATGCTCTAAGTCTGTATCATTATATGTTCCATTCCATTTATTATAGCATGATTTTTTTAGTTCATTTATTATGCATACTCTGATGGTTTCCCGTGTGGATGGTTTTGGTTGTTCCTACTTTTATTTTACTTTAATCAGAGGGTATAGTCTCCCAACTGCATCTGTTAGACCCTATCTTCTCTTCAGTAGCCTCTAGAATATGGATAAGTGAGCTTGATGCCTTCTAATAGTCCGGATTGGGTGATGTTTTTGGTTGAAATGGGTGGATTCATTATGTAATGGAATCAGTGCTGTTTAGTTTTATGATTTAATTGGTTAATAGATAGGTGGTTAAGGAATATTTCAGAACTCAGGATGGATATCAAACAACTATGTCGTGCACACATTTTTTGATAGTAAGTCCAATTATATAGAGAATATGATTTCTATTTTTAGTTTCTATTTTTATGGAAATTTGATTTCAGATTGATTGATCCCTTGGATTAGTGGGTTTATGATTTATTATGGTTTTTGGATCATAGACCATGTGAAAGAGGCCAATATTCATATATTATTCAAGGTACATATGATTCACCTGACATATTCTTATCTTGGATGTTTTTTGGATAATGGAGGTTTATTAGTATAATTTGTCTCTAATTACCTTTTTGGTGTCTCACGTATTTCTCCTTTGTAGAATTATACTCAGCTAAACCATATGTATATATTTTGTTCTGATTATTGTTCATGTGGATCTTGTGGCGAAATTTCCACCGATGATGGTGATGTAGTCCCTTAATCAAGGGATGCATAGAAATTATTATGGGTTAGTAATGGGATCTATGTTTGATGTTGGTGGATAAATGAGGGCATGTATGCCTGAGATATGTTTGGATTGGGATCTAGTTTCAATGATTTTATGGTTCCTCTAATGTCCCAAGTTCATGTTCCTTGTGTGGGGTTTATTTTTTCCATTTATTTCCTATTGGGTCATGTCGTGGGACCCATGTAACTGTTATTATTGATGTCTTGGGTGGGTGTGGTTGTTCTTCCTTGGTGGGGTAGTTAAGTTCTACTATCATTAGGGTGTGGTTAGACATTAGTACTACTAGTTTTTGAGAAGTGGGTCACTAGCAGTGCTCCTGGATTGAGAGGGCATATTTAGTTGGAACCCTAGCCTTGATCGTTTTTTGTTTCATTTTGGGTAATAGAGAGGAAGTGTTGTTGGATTCTTATATATTTGGATCAATTAATTAGTGTAGGTGTTCATTTGGTTGATTGTGTAAAGAAAATTATGCCTCGATTTTTAAGATCATTGTTGAGGGTTCTCCGGATTTTTAGAACTAACATGTTTGAGGAGTATGTTCAATGGTTTTAGTCATGTGATCCTAGAAACATTCATACATAGCCTATGTGATCATTATTCTTCTTAGTAACTCAATGAGTGGGGTTAGTAAATCCTTGTTGTGTATAGTTCAAAAAGTCTATTGGAGGTTGTAAACCTTGTTTTAAGCAGATTTTCATGCATATAAGGTTATATTCCAAGTGAACCAATAATGAGCATGGGTTGTTCAGGTTTTTATGATGGTGATGAAGTGTGATCGGTTTGGCCACATGTATCCATTGTGATATGTGATGGATATAGCATGTGACAAGTGGTTTTTCATTATTAAGTTGTGTGAGGATAATGATACACCTGTTTTAGGGAATATCAAATCAGTCATGATAAAATTTCATCAATTTTAGGAGGGTGATCTCTAGATGTTGTAAGACTCATCATTAGATAGTATAGATAGTGTTATATATTCCAGTATGGGGTGATATCATGGAGATTGGTTTTCCACACGGGATTCATAGGGGTGATAAGTGTTTGTGGTTGGGAGTTTTTAACTCCTAACATTATTGTAGGTTTTGAAAATCAAGAGAAATTAAAAAAAATCCCTGATGTGTTTTAGTCTTGAAATATGGTGTTTAAATTAGTATTTAAGTTTATTAGAAGTCTAATTAATTATATTATTTACATAATATTAAATATTGAATTAATTAAATATTTTTTCTGTTTTTTTGGTGATATCTTTTAAATAGAATCTTAAATTTATATTTTTCCTTCATAGATGATTTCAAAATGGGGGTTTTTCGTATGTGAGGTATAACCTTGTGTTAGGAACCATGGCCTGGTCTAGGCCCCTATTCATTTTTTCTTTTTCTTTTTTTCTTCCATTTCTTTTTTTTCCTTTTTTCTTCATTTTTTCCATTGGATTATCAAGCATTCCTATGCATATCCCCCCATTTAAGTTTTTAGTTGAGAGAGGTAGAGGGGGATAATAGGGGCATGGAAGAGGACATGCAAAATAGGGACCTTGTCTGGAGGTAGATCAAGGCTTTGTGGGTGTGTGGCATTGATTCGGTATGAAGCTTCGGTGGTTTCAACCTAGAGGTAGACCTATATTTGTTTTCTAAAAATAACCACTCTATAAAATATTTTAGGTTTTATAAAACGGATTTCAGTTTTTAGGGTCCACTTGAGGGTCAATCAAGGCTTAAATGGAGAGAAATGTGGGGTTTTGGTCCATTTGGAACTTTTTTGTTTGGGAAAACCCAGGTACATGGCATTTGGTTCTAGGAACACATGATGTATACAATTATTTTATAGGGAAGATAAGTTTCTAGGACTATAAACCTTGTATCATGACTTCATACCATGTTGTGGTAACTAAGGGTGTGTTGAGGGTATGTGGTAGTGTAGTGTATACCGCTTGAGCACATGTGTGGTACATAGCTGATGGTTGTGTAATATACTTGGCCAAACCCTTTGTGTGGTTACATGGCCTAGTACATGGTGGGTGACCCCATGTGGGGTACAATACATGTATAGGTTATTATGTTCCATGTATTTGGGCATTGTAAAAGATGATTTGGGATGAGGTACATGGGTAGGTACCCCATGTGGGGTACACACCATGTACATGGTACACATGCCATGTTTTTTGAGAAATTAAAATATGAGTGTCATGGGTCACACATACAGGAATAACCTCTTGGGTTACATGTCATGTGCCCAAAGTAAACGATGTGTACTTCTTCTCCCTTAATGTTTTTTTCATATTTTTCTCCCAATTGTCAAAATTGGACTTTTGAGTACTCTATTCTGAGTTTTTTCACATAGATTGTGATGGTGGTATCCTTTGGGTGTTGATTGGCCTCCTGAATAGTGTTTTGGATTCGGTAGAGCTTTTTCTGTAGGATTTTATTGAGTTTTTCTTTTGGAATTCTCTGGCAGGTTGGTATAAGATTTATGAGGCCAGAGTGAGGTTTGTGTGTTAAGTGATCATCGTAGACCATGTGTTCCATGGTAATATGTTTGAGTTTCTTGGGATATATCTAACAAGTCTAGATCATATACTATCTCTGATAAGATCATGTATTGTTTGTGGACGTCGACATTGTTTGCTTAATATTAGAGATATTGGATCCATCAGGCTAATTTGATGATGCGGGATGGTGATCACAGTCAGGATCCATTATGGTGTTGAGATGAGTCTAATGGATTCTTGGTATACCCTTGTGGTATGGTTTCTGATCAAGTGGTGATTTTTCTTGTAGTTTGTGGTTTAAAATGCTATTGTGGTATAGTTTTTCTTATGTTTAATTTCTTATATAGGGTTTGGGTTTTGAGGTGGTCATGATGACCATTGAGAATTCTCTTATAATCATTCTTTTCTTTTGGGTTCACTTTGGGTGCATTGTTGATCAAGGATTAGTTAGAGGCCAATATGGTATATTTTGGATATTTTTTCATTAGAAATAACCCATGATTATGGATGATCTGGAGGAACCCCTTTTAGGGTTTTCTTCTATAACTATATACTTTATACTATTTTTTGATCATTTGATGGGAATGGACAGATATCAAGGGTGTATAAAGGGATTACCCAATTGGAAATTAATTTATGTTGTGACCCCAGGGTCATGAGAACCCTAAGTTTTAGTTTGGCCCTATGTTCGGTTGATGAGATCCCATGGTGGTTGTTTTTTTGGATGCTGATATCTAGGGGACCAAGAGATGCCCCATTATTTATTTTACATGTTTTGTGTGTTGGTACTAATTTAGTTATTTTGTTGGTGGGTTTGATGATTAGATTTTCCCATGTTTGTTAGATAGGATTAGGGAGTTATTGGGGGTATGGATGATTTCACCCCTCTATTTAACTGTTGCACGCTAGTTAGAGGTCAGATTCAAAGGATTCTCATGTGTTCTTAGTATTGTAGATGCTTTGTGCTCCCATTTTTATAGATATATTCCTCTAGGTTACTAAATTTTTGGATCCATATGGATGGATCCCCAATAATGGTGAAATTTCTGGGTCTATATCAAAGACCAATTTATTTTGTAGGACTTCCAAGATATTGAGGTTTCTTATATGTGTGGATTTCAGATCTATCACCAGTTCGAATCATTCCATTAGATTCCTAGATCCTAGTAGATGCACTTTGTCATGTGGATTCCTGTAACTATTCCATGGGGTTTGGTATTCAACCCTTTTTGTTTAGATGTCTTGGAGAACCAATGTAAATCTTGAAGATGCACTGGTTTTCATGGGGTTGGGTGAGTCACATGCTATAAATACTCTAATGTGGGAAAGACCAGGGGTATACTTACCTCAGGAGTTAGATTAAACACATTTTTAGATATTTTCCTATTTATATTTTCCATCTTTTTTTATATGTAGATGTCCTTTTATTCTAGTTGTTCATAGTTTCTCACAGGGTTGGGCATATCATGTTTTCATGCTCTTGTTATAAAAAAAGATTATAGGTTCACCTTTGGATGTGTCCTACATAGATTTATTTCTCATTCCATTTGCGTAAATCTTGGTGCACATTCAAAACTAGTGTCTTCATTCATGTGGGATAATAGGTTATAAAATAGATGGGGTGGAGTCCTAGTGATGCGTGATCGATTGGAGCTACTCATGTGGACTCTCACGGTCAGGCTAGTGCATCTCAAGCATTGTAGAGATCTGTTATATAGTTTTCATCAGTGTTTTTTATAGATACAGATGTCTTTTATTTTCATTTTTTTATGTGATCATCCAAATGGGTGTCTATATAGTGTAAATTTTGAATTATTTGAGTCTATATGACTAAATGTTACATTACATTTATTATATAATTATTTTGTTTTTGTTTATTTATTATTAAAACTCTGATGGATTCCCTTATAGATGTTTTGGTTTATTTATACTTGAATTTCACTCTAATCATAGGGTATATTCTCCCTACTACATCTGTTAGACCCTTGTTTCTAATTCGTAGCATCTGGCATATAGAGAGGAATGCTTGAGGCCTTGTGGCGGGTCAGATCAGGTGAAGTGGTCGGTCGACATGGGTTAGTTCTTTACAATAACACCCCTTTATATAGGCATTCTCCAATGAGCAAATGCAGGAGCCCAAATTTATTTTCCCGCTCAAAAAAACTCAAATTAAAAATCCCCTACTCACTTGTAAAAAAAGATATAATCTTTTCAGTACTTCTAAAATATTCTCTAACACTCTCTAAGATTGAACTTCTTCATACTTTTTTAAAACATGGTGAGTATCATGATTCTTCTCCACGATATTAGGTACATTGAACGACTAGCTCAACATCATCATATTTTATATCTTACAAAAGTTTTTTGAAGATATTTGGTTTGGTAAAACATTATACCACATGTTCATCTAGTAAAAATGTATAGCATGAATTCTATCAGATGAACCTCCATCTGATTACATGCATCGAAAAACATTATATGTTTCCATTTCATGGAAACCACTGTTTGATGATACAAAAATATCCATTTGATCATCCTAAAGTATATTTTCTAACCAATTTAACAAAAATTACACCTACAAACACCCTACTTTATAACAATATTACAAATGGTGTGTCTAACTGACTTTGACTGATATCATTGAGAAATACAGTCTGATGGTTTTTATATGATGTCATTCCTCAACAAATTAAATTTGAACATTGACCAATTTTCTCATTTCAGAAATCTTCATCAATATAAAACCTTGTAATGTGGAACTTTATCACATTAAGAAAGAAAACATGTACAACCAATCCTCTATCCAAAAAAATCATATCAATGAAATGATCTTTAAAAGTAGACATTCTTTACCCTTATGTGGTTTCCTCTAGTCAGCAAACTCTTTCTGGTGAACTTCATATAATTTCTTCAATATAGAAAGCCTCATTTAGTAAACTTCATAGATCTTTAAAGTGGAAGCTTTGTAAAAGCAATCTTTTTATTCCAATTTCAACTTAAGAAAAATTATCCCCTTTTAAATTATGATTGTAACATGATATTTTCAAATACTCATGATTTTTTGAACTTAATGAACAATAAATAATCTCTATAATTATTATTCACTGGAAACTCTATTAGTTGATCCTTAGTTTTTTAACCACTATCTGGTGGACTCAGTCTAGAAAAAATCATTTGATTTCCTTTGTTAGAAATCTTAACAAAGTGATGTGAATTTATGTTTGATCAAAAAAATAATTGTTTATTAACAACCAACCTAAAAAAAAGCATCTTACAAGCATCCTTCTGAAACTTTAAAACACCTTATACCAACTTGGTCCCAAAAATCCCTCCCTTTGGATATTGTTTTCAACCAAGGAATACAAATCACTAAAATAATTTACTGCAACAATTGATTACTTATCTAAAAATTCTAATCCTATGTCAGCAAACTCTGGGAAATAAATAATAATAATTAAACAATAATATCAAGTTGTCACTAAGAAGTGATCTAAGAATTTTTTTCATACAAATCATAAGAAACATTACCCTTAAACTTCTAAATATCATCACAGGACAACTTCTTATTACAAGAATAATAAATTTTTCTGAAATCTACTTCAACAAACTATCAAAATAGTTTACATAAACAGAAATCACATTTTACATTTTAAAACAACTACCCTTAAATATATTATCTTCCTTAAATGGTAAAGTACATACTAATGGATAAAGTTATGTAACCACTTTTCTCCCCTATCACGACACTAAATGAAGACAAGATGAGATAGAGGTGGATTTATATACCTTATCCATGAAGAGAGGGAGGTTTTACACCCACGTTCAACCTCAAATTTTTAAATGTTTCCTTTGAAAATGGTTTAGTGAATATATCAACACCATGATATGTTGTCAAAAAAAACTAGCTTTAGTTCATTACACTCCAAATTCTCATTGAGGAAGTGATATTTTATATCAATATTATTTGAATGATAATGTTATAATATATTTTTGTGATATTTATATAAATTTGGTTATCACTTCCCTAGAGAAGGGGTAACTTCCCTTTTACATATAAATCTCAAAAATTCATCTTCATCTATAGAATTTTTATTACATCTCGAGTGGAATATACATACTTATCTTAAAACATGATGATATTTTCTAGATTTAACTTCCATGTTATCAAAATAATACAAGTTTCTCCTAGAATGAAAATTCCACCACATCTGGAAGTTTCATCATCAATACATTTTTTCTAATATGTATCTATATAACCAAACAAATCAATCTTTCCTGATCTATCATATTTTATTCTAAAATATTTCTTGACACTGATTTTTATAATAATTATTTTTCATTCGATAAGATGATATTCTTTTGGATCACTTAGATACCTTGAACACAAAGTAATAGTATATAGAATTTCTCGCCTTTAACAATTTAGATACAATGAACTACGGACCAACTTTCTAAACTCTTTAGCACCTACCTCCTTTCCTTCCCCATATTTTTAAAACTTTGTTTCCACTAAGATAAGGGTGGATACAAGATTTAAATATTGTATTACAAAAATCCTCAAAATTTTCTTAGAAAACATATCTTGATATTGGAAAATATATTTCTTCTTTTATGAGATTTGTGATCTATGGAAATATATTACCTCTCCTTATATAGACGTTTAAAATAACTTCTTCATGTCCTCAATAAGTTTTCACATGTTTTTTCATCATTCCCTGTAAATATATTATTATCAATATAAATATTCACAATGAGGGAAACCACATTATTTTCCTTTATATAGAGATAACTATAAACTCTTCCTTTATTGAAGTTCATATTTTTTAATCAACTATCTACTTTAGAATACCAAGATCTTGGATATTACTTCATTCCATAAAAGTATTTTTTTCAAATTGTACACACATCTTTCATCATTCAAAATCATGAATCCACATAATTTTTTAATATAAAATTCATCATTGAACTCTCTATTCAGAAAAGATGACTTTACATACATCTGAAATATTTTATGTTTTCATTGTGTACTAATTTCAAGAAATATTTTTATAGTTTATAATATTTCCAATGAAACAAAATTTTCATCAAATTAAAAGCATTATATCTATGAGTATACTTTACAAACTAGTCATGCCTCATTTATTATAATGTCACTTTATCATTCAACTTATTACGAAATACCCACTTTATAACAATCACGGCATTATTATTTGGTTTGGGTATAATTTTAGTTGTATCACTCTTCTCTGTCTGATCTAACTCTTCATTCATAGAATCAATCCACTCTTGATGTGTCATTGCTACATCAAAATCTTTTCGCTCAAACTGTGAATATATGGAAGCATGTGAAAATAACTTCAATGTTATTATAATTTTAACCTATTTTAATTTTATCTTCAACGATATTTTGGAATAAAACTTACTTCCTTAACCTAAGATGAGATGAATAATATTTTTCTTCATTACTTGAAATAGTTGAGTTAGAATCTTTATCTTGATCAGCTTCAACATTATTAATATCATTAAGAACATTATCACATTTTTCAACTATATTCACTTCATCTTCCCTTTAATTTAAATAAAAAACGCTCTGTGAAACATTATTATAAAACTTATCAAGAAAATTCACATATATATAGCTAATATATTTCATATTTATTTATTATAAAAAATGAATCCTTTTTAAATACAATAGTATCCAAGAAAGAATCCATCAACACATCTTAGATAAAACTTCCCAAGACTCTCACCCTTGAATGTTATAATGAAATTACAATTGAATACACATAGGTGTTTGGAAATTGGGTTTTATTTTTAATAATTCTCAAAAAGAGTAATATCAGAGTTAATAATTTAAAAACATTGATTTTAAATATAAACTACTTCTTTGATAGCTTGCCTCCAAAAAATCGATAAGTATCATGTTTGATCAACATTATTCATGCCATCTCCACCAAAATTCAATTTCTTATTTAAAAAAATTGTTTTATTCTTGTGTTTTTATTGTAATAAACTCATGAAGAATTTCATAATTTTCAAGATAATATCTAAACACTCTAAGTGTATATTAACCACCATTATCAGTTCGTATTTTCTTCAAATAATATCCACATTCATTTTATACACTTCTCCCGAAACTCAAACATTTTTAAAGCCTTTGATATAAGTTTCAAAAAAACAATACATTTAATGTGAGTAAATTAATCAACATAAGAAATAAATTACTTATCTATGCATTTTATTTGTTTACTCATGGTCCCACAAATATCATCATGAAACATCTCCAAGGGACTAGTTGAATATATCTCAACTTTCTTATGTGTTGAGTTCATAATCATACCTTTATAAAATAATCGAAAACACCATTATCTTCTTCTTTTAATTTTTAAAATATAATGAATAATTTCTCTATTTAATATCTTACTCACACTCATCTGACTCATTTTCCCCTATCAATTGAAACCAGTTAGCCCTGGTCTATTGGAATCTTATAAAAACTTTCCCATATTTTATTCTCTTAACAAAAAACAGATATTTTATGGGGAAGAACTTTTTTACCTCCATAATGAATTATTGAAACACTTAATAAATTGTGTTTCATGAATCAATAATCGAGGCTCATATTTATTTTAACATCTCTTCACTACTGATAGAAAACCCAAAGCATTTTATTCTAAGTGAATCATAATTTCCAAATTTCACACTGTGTTATTTAAATTCTTTAACATTATTCAAAAACTTTAAATCACCTATCATATATGAATAATACCCACTGTCCAAAATCCAAGTTCATTATCCCTTAGAAAAGTTGAGATAAGTTTCAACAACTAGGGATTTTTACGTGCCTTCTTCTCTATTTTAATATATATTTTGATGTTTTTTTAATAAATATCACTATAAAAGTACCATTCCAGGATATCCTTCTTCAAGTTGTATAGGTTGATCACATTTTTACAAATAGTTTTCAAAGGTTGGAATCTATTTTTAATCTCAAACTAACTTTTTCATGTAGTCTTCTTTGGGTGAGTTAACTCCCCCTCTAACTTTGCCTCTAGTTACTCCAAGATTAAAAAAATGTTTATTATTAAACCAACATGTATTATTTGTATTCCAAAAGACTATATAATACCATCAGTAACTATAGAAATAATATTTCCCTATGTATACTACATGTTATTTAGAGCTATGTACCTACTCTTCATTTACATTATTACCTTCCACTTTAGCACTTTTTTGTGCAAAAAGGTTTTTTTACCTCATGATATTTTCTTTTTCATATTATAATTCTTCAAAACTATAATAGAATCAATAATAGTAGCTAATTTGATTCATTCTTTTCAACCTTAGAAGATGGATGTTTTTCAACTTCACTTTTTTTGGTTATATACGTAGTCTTCTTTTATTTATTTTTATTCTGAGCATCTTTATCTCATTATCAATGATTGAGGATAAATTCTGTTTATTTTTCTTATATTTACACTTACAATAACTTTTTCCAACTTTTCTAACAGTTTTTTTGAAATTTTTAATTCCTTGGTCAAATTTAACAAGTTATTTTTGAAAAATCACTAACTTTTCTTATTTCACCTTCAACTTCTCTTCAAGATTTATATTGAGATTCTTATTTTCATCAAAAAAAATTCTTTATATTATCAAAATATTTTAGAAACATATATTTTTCTTCAAGAAAATATTCTTGATTAATTATTATAACAATTTTTTCCAAATCTAATTGTTCTATATTTCATGTCTCATAATATTCTCAAGATATTATTTTAACTCAATTTTCAAAATAAAATTCATATGATTTTCTTCTTATTCAAAGCTAAACATTTTTTAAATTATGAAATTTGTATCATTCACTTCTACAATGTGAAGTTTTTTTGTAACATCATCACTAAAGTTTTTATGTTATTCTTCACTATCATTATAATCCTCACATATAGAAAAAATGGTTTCTACTTTTTATTTAAATAACTTAGTATAATTTCCCTTATAAAAATATTTGAATTTTTTTATTATTGTTAATGGATCTTCTTGACTGTCATTCATTTTTATCACTTTCTTCTTCTTTATTTTAATATATAAAGTTTATAGAAAAGTTTCTAATATCTCAACAGCCAAAACATTTCAATGATAACCTTTATTTAAACTTTCTTATGACTCTTTTAAGCTATTTTGAAAATAAATATAACACTTCATAATTTTTTTTATTAAACTCACCTACAGTTTTAGAGTTTCTAGATTCTTCTTTAAGAAATTTATTAGACTTTCCATACTTGGAAACTTTGAATAAAATATCTCAATCAGCCTCATCTTTATTCTCCATAACATTTTATCTTCTTATTTCATAAGTGATGAGAGTACTATACAGCTAATCTAGAGATAGAGTTTTATGATATCTATCTTCTAATAATGAAGCCTAAACTACAAATTTATTAGGAAGGATTCAAAATACTTTTTTAATAATGGTTGAGTTTTATAACTTCACATATAGATATCTTATAGTGCATATAATTTCATTCACCCTTGTAAAGAATTCACCAACAGATTCATAATTTTCCATATAAAGATATTCATACTCAAATTTCTAGATTTTTTGCTTTTATTTCTGTACATTTTTATTTTATTTGAATATTTTCTTCAATTTTTTCAAATTCCTTTACCTATTCCATCAACTATGACTGTAATAAAATCAAATCTAGAGAGTGAGTAAAGCATAACATTTCTTTCACTACCATAATTCTTCTAATTCTTCTTATTAGGTTTTGTAAGGGAAAATCCTCAGAATAAGAAAAAAAATATATACAACTTTGAGAACTTAATATCCAATATACATAAGATAAGAAAAATTATATGTTCCCAAATATGATATTTTTCAGTTAAAAACAGGTATCCCCTTATTGTTTGTGGAATTATAAACATCCATATAAACTTCTATATTCTTCCAACTTCAGTAAATATTCAATTAAGGGAACGTTCAATATAATACCACTTAAAATGACCAACCATGATATGTGTGATCACGGATAGGGGGAGGGTGAATCAATGATCTTTCCTTTTTATATTTTATTATTCTTTATTAAATAACCTTTTAATCCTATTTAATAGTTATAACTTTTCTAAAAACATAAACACAAGCATAAATATATCAACATGAGAATTTATAAGGTCCACTACTCTATAAGAGTATCTAGTCCTTATCATGGTTTTTAAACAATTCAACACCACAAAATCCACTAAAAAATAATTTTTCATGGTGAAAAAAATAAGGGGTGTCCTTAAACTTGTGTTTCACTATAATCAAATAACAGTTCATGTTATCCTCTTATAGGTAAATAATGTTACAAACATTTTTTAACAATTTTAAGAAGAATTAAAAAATAAGATTCATTATGTTTGCAGTATTCAATATGTACTTCCTCACACTTTCTCTTTTAGAAGGAACCAATTATTTAATTTTTTACCCGACAACAAGTAAGAACTTTTTCAGTTCATTAGTTATTTATATGATAGTTTCTTTGGTCTTTTTCATTCGATAAACTCAATATGATGCTTACTTGTTTTTTAATACCACAATTATTCCATTGTCCAAAAATTTACCTTTTTAGAAATTATATATAGTCTAACCTGATATAAAATTATGTTTTTTTTCTTACTTATAACTCTTCTTAATATTTTACGACTACCTTTATAACCCTATTATTCTGATCAATTATACACAATATCTTTATTATAGAAACTAATGAAAAAGTTCAAACAAAAACTTGACCATCTCATGCTTCTTCACATGACTATCTGATCTGTTTTATTCTTATTCATTTTTTCACCTCAATCCATTTCATATGAATAATACAAGGAATTTGGGTGTGTAAAAACACCACTTTATTTAGGTGTAATCAAAAGATTAAATTTGGTAACCCAACTTTATTTTCTTTCTCATCAAAAATCGAATGAAAAATCTCCCACTCACAAGAAATTTTTTTGGATGCTTCTCAGGTTTTCTAAAATATTATTTAAAATCCTATAATATCAAACTACTTCAAACATCTCAAAATGTGGTGAGTATCATTATTTTCCTCTATAATATTAGGAATATTGAACAACCAATTCAACATCATCACATTTGATATCTTTCTTAAATCTTCACAAAGATCTTTGATCTGGTAAAACCAATTTCTCAACATTTTTCTGGTAAAAATTCGAAGCATAACTTATTCATGATTCACCTTCATGTGATGAAATACATAAAGAAACATCATATGTTTCCATTTCATGGAAACCTATATCTAATAATACATGAATCTATATCAGATAATATTTTATCAAATTCACATAGTAACATAAGAAAAAGTACATATGAAAACATCATTCTTTCTGAAAAACACAAATGGTCCATGTAATGGACTCTGATCGATATCAATAAGAAAGATCATTAAATTATCATTGTCTAATGTTATTCCCCAAAAACTTCACTTTGAACTTTAACCATGTTTCCAAGTTTATAAATCTTTACAAACATTGATATTTGGAACATGTAACTTTATAGCATTAAAAAATAAACCCTATATAGCTTCTCTTATGTCTGAAAACATCAGTCTGATGAGTTAACCTTTTCATAGAGACTTTATTTACCCTTTTGTGGGTGACTCTAGTCAATATCCACTTTCTAGTAAACTTTATATTTTCATTCATCTATAAGTATTTTTCTAGTAAACTTTACAGATCTTCGTTATAATAATTTTGTATAATTGGATGTTTTCATCCCCTATCAACTCCAGTTAAATTCTCCCCTTTTAACTTATTCTTGAAACATGATAGTTTAAAATACTCATGTTTTTTGTAAATTAATGAAAAATATCATTTCTAGATTTATTCTTCATTTAAAAATCTTTATGATGATCCTCAATCTGGTAATCTTTGTATATTGGACTCATTCTAGATAACTTCATCTAATTTCCTTTATTGTAAATATCAACAATGTGATGAGAATTTATTTTTTCATCAAAATAATACAATACTTATTTATTCATAAAAACCTATAAACATCCTATAGTAACCTTTAAACACATAAACCCAACTTAGACCCAACACACACACTTCAACAAACACATCATAATGTTGAAAACCAAGATATGTATCTCCCTCTTTATTAATGATAACATCAACAATAAATCCCCCTACATAAATATAATTGATATAAAAATGGGATTAAAATGTGATTGGGAATCCACTTCCTTCATATTTTTCAAATCTATAAAAAATCAATATTTAATAGAACTGATAGGATTACAACTTTTCCATAAATTTTCCCTCATATAAGGGATGCACTGACAAATACACTTTATATTTGTAGGGAAACTCCATAGAAGGATAACTTAATTATTATAGAGTTTATAAAATAATCAATCTCTTATTTTTCTAGCGGTGATATCCTTAATAATATCTTTAAATTGTCTAATTTTTAGTACCAAACACATATAATAATTGGGAATAATAAGGGACCTTATAGTGCCTTAGAGAAAACATTCATTCTAAGATATTCCTCTAAACCTTGTCCATTATTTTCTTTTAATATCCTCATGGGAAGACTTCTTTAGACACTTACTTTTGTTTCAAGTCACAATGGAATTCTTCTTTTCATTATTCCCATAAGTTACTTATTTATGTGAAATATTTTTCTCTTCCTTAGTTATCAAGGAATATTCATTTCCTTATGTATTAAGTGACTTATTTATTTTCTCTTCTTGGGTGAGAAAGATAGTCTTTCAATTCATTGATTCATTCCCAGTGTGATTAACACTTTCACACTTCTTTTGGATTTTTTAGTCACCATTATTGTATGAATACTTGATGAATATTAAAATATTCTTCTAGAAAAAAAATTCATTTAGGTTCAAAAAATAATTCACCTTTATCTAATTTTTTATCCAATTTTAAATGTTTTGGAAAAATAACTATGCACTCTTTATTTATATTATCTATATTTTTAAAATTTCACACAGTTCACCAATATTTGTATTTTAAAATTAATTTAATTTCAAACAACAGTGAACTTATCCTTCCAATATTGTTGTAAATAACAAATCCATGTGTCCTTACAAACTAAATCTATAAAATACTTCTTCCAGAACATGAATATATTTGTTCTAGAAAACTTTTGTGAAGATCTAATCATGGGTTTTATCCTATTATATTTAGTCCTCAGATTCTCATCGAAACACCCCCTTTATTCTTAAATCATTACTAATAGAGACATATTGAACATAAAGAATAAGCTTTGTGTCCATCAATACCAAAACACTAGAAAAACCATTGAAACTTTGATCTTCCAAATTTATTTTATATTTTTCAGGAATAATTATTTTGACAAATATTAGTCTTTTATTCCTAGGGAAGTTATCTTCTTGAGACATATTGTGCTTCATTTATGTGAGAAAACCTCTTATATTTATTGGTCCAAGCCTCATTGGTTTCATTTTTGACACCAATACTATTAGGAATGAATGAACTATTTTTAATCTAATTAGGTGTTCATTTACCTTATTCTCTTAGACTTTTATTATCATTAGTTTGGGAAGATTCACCTTTTATCACCATTTAATTGTTAAAATATTCCGTATCTTTGTTTAAATAATTTCATAATGTGAGACATATGGCTTTCATCTAAAACATTTTATCCTTATTTAGAGGTAATTTTTCATTAAGATCACAAGCCATATTTTTAAGATTATCCACTTTGAATCTATGAATCTCGATCTCATCAACATAATATGTATCCTTTCTGAACATCTCCTATTTCTATATAGATACTTTTTTCACATTTTCATCAAACATAACATTTCTATAACCATACTCTTATTATATTTCTCAATATTTCTAACTTTTTTCTTGGGTAGTTTAATCTTCCCAACACAATATTCCAAATTTTCTTTTAACTCTCACTAAAGTTCAGTTCTCTCTTCTTATTCATCATCACTTCTTAATGATTCATGTCCCATTTTAACTTTATTAAACAACATCACTACATCTTATGAAGAAATTTTTGAGGATTCATCCTTTTCCTTTTTACTCATAAGACTTCTTCTTTTACTACTGGAATACTTCTTCCTAATCATGTGCTTTTTTTATTTTTATATCTTTTTATCATCCTCATTATATTCAAATTCCTTAACCTGCTTATTTGATAAATTATTTTCAATCTATCCAATAATACCATAATTAAAAATTAGTGATTTCATAACTTTACCATTACATTTACCCTTATTTAATCTCATTGAGAAAATAACTACGATTTACTTGAGATGTTATTTAACTTTCTTATCATCAAAATCAACATATTATGCACCTTATTATTTTTCCATTTTGTAGAATTTTTCTTTTCTCATAGCTTTAAAATATTTTTTATCTTTGGATTTATTGTGAAAAGCTAGTGTATTTTGAATTTTACAGGATATGAGGATTTTTTGAAGTTCACTCAGGGTTAGATCTTTTATATTCTCCAAATCAAAAACCTAGGGATAAAATCCATCTATGAGATTTCTTATAATCCTCTCCCAAATGAATGAGTCCTCCAAATTCTCTACAAATCATCAATTGTTTCGGACTATCTCATATACCCTAGTTAAATAATAAAATATATTCTTATCATTTTAAATTTATATATTTTCAAATATGATCCTATAAAAATACAATTTAGATTCCTTGCCTTTGATGTTACCCTTATAATTATTTCTCCATTTTTCCCTAATTTATTTGGAAGTCAAAAGAATCATGACTTTGGTATAGTCATTCTCTTATGGAAACATCAGGATTGAAATTTTTAATTTTATATCAATTTTCATATTCATTTTATCAACATGACTCATTATAGTATCTTTTCAAATAGGTGGAAAACTTACAGTAGAAACATCTATGACATCTAGCCTGAGTGAAAGGAGATAATAAAGTATATTATTCCTCCAACTATAGTAATTTGTACCATCAAAAGTTAGTACCCCTCACTAGTTTATAAAATTATTAATTTTTATTTATGATGATGAAATATTCTAGGATCTTTATAACGGAACCACCTATTATACCACTCGTATTATCCCAGTCCAGATAAACCACTACTATGGGTGAATCAATGGCCTTTTCATGTTGAGTATTCCCCTTAAAATGGATTCTTCACCACCTTACAAAAATGTTACAACTGAGGAAAATCCAATGTTATCTACTCAGGGAGAATAGTGACTACCTTCAAAAATTGTTTCTTCAACACATAATCTTCTATGTTTCACCATTTCTAGAGTCCATTGAAATATTCTTAACATATTCAATAATTATCCAAAAGAAAAAAATATTTTTCCTCCACTTTTTCATTCTTCTTAAATTAGAAATATAATCTTCCTCCATGAGAAGATAGATCAGTTGGTCTACACATATATCTCTTTAATAACATTAGCTACACTACTGGTCTTACAACTTCCTCGAATTATTGAGAAATATATATCTTCCCCAACTACTAAAATTCTTCGATTATTTGATACTTGGTTTTGGATATTCATCTTCTCATCCTGATACTAGGTGTGTTGAATTATCCCAAGAGATCTCAAGAATATTCTCAAGACATGAACAAGTCTTCATTCATCACATCCAAAATTATATACACAAAAAATATCTAATTTTCATTATTGGAAGAAGGTTTTTTTATTTACTTTTAATTCATTCCACAAACCTAAATTATTTCCTCATTAATTATAGATATTAATTAATATGTAGTATCCTATAATTTATCCTCATCAAATGTAAGATCAATCATGATACATGTATCATGATATTATTCATTTAAGGATTGATTTAATTGAAATTTTTTATTTAACCATTACTCTTCATAATTTTCATGGGTATTATTTAATATTTAATACCCCATAATAATTTCTCAAAAAAACTTATAATATCATAAAACATATCCTTTATTTTACTTTGGTCACTTTATTTAAGCTATCTACATCAAATAATATTCCTCGCATTCCTGCAATATCAATATAAGTGGAATTGGTGACTATTTCATGGACTCGTTGATGATCCCCATGGATTTGTGGACTTTTTTGATGATGCATGAATATCCCTTAGTTTTTTAGTGAGTTTGGATTATTATATTTGTTGAAAACCATTATTGAGGTTCTCACTAATTCTGATGGTGAATGATCTTGTTTCTATGGAATATATATCCTGAAGAGAGTTTAGTTATTAAAGAAAGTGTTTTGAGGTTATATGGAAATTTGATAAAGAGTGTCTACTTTATTTTGAGAGAAGTATAGAATTTTCAAGATCCACATAGTTGATTTCTTTGTGGCTGAATGAATCACTCATCTATTTCTATGACCTAGGAATTATGAATAGAACTACAAATCTAATTAAAAAAATATAGGAAATTCACATAGCCATTTTACTTTATGTATTTGGATGGATATGAGTCATATAGCTGATGTGAGTTATGTATCAAAATCACATAGTTGAATCTACAACATAGACATTTTGGAATGAATCGCATTGTTGATCATCCCATGTAATCAATCCAATTATGTACAGGATTGTTTCATACCTGAAATAATTCACTTTGGTGAGTCTAGAAACATAGAAAAATTTATCCAACCAATTCTAGCGACGTAGATTTTGGTTATGATGTAAGTGCTTTATATGATGTAGACATAGTGAAGCATGTAGCTAATATAGAATTTTTGTCAATGTATGGACTATGGTTATACAGGTTTCCATAATTTTAATATTTGGGGAGGAAATATTTAATGGTAATTGAATAGTTTTTGAATGATTCCACAACTATAGGCATAGGTTTTAGTCCATTATTCCAATATAATTTTAAGTACTTTACAATGGTAATTTTAGTGAATTAAATAATTACTTATTTACACTACAAAAAAATAAAAAAAAAAGGATCCATGAACCTGTTATTTTATTTTGATTTTACTTATAGATATAATGGGGTTTCTTATACCATTATGAGTATACATTTTTTGTGTGTATATTGAAAAATATTGTTATAAAGCAGTTTGTGTGAGAAATTGAGAATAAAGAGAGTCTAAAACTAAGGTTAGATATTCAGTAATTAACATATGATGAATCTTATGGATTTAATATATTTTATTTGAGTCTAAGATTAATTTTTTAGAATAATTAAAATTATCAGTATAGAATATTATTTCTTTCATATTCTGGAGGCCCATAGTAGTGGATATTTTCCTTTTATTAGCAATTAAAACTATATTATTTAGTGATTATCTTCATCTTGTAATCATATTTTCATACTTTAGTATAAAACGATAACATTGGGTGTGACTCCTAACATGTGTGGTATGATTTCACATGATTGATTGTTAGTGCAGATCTCTTGTGCTTACAGTGATGAGAAATCATGGTTGGGGAGGATAACTAGCCATGAAAAATAGTAAGATTCCACATTGGATTTGATCTTTCTAAAAATAATTTTTTCCTTATTATTTTGTTTTCTATATGATCATGTGAGGATGAGATATTTTTTTATTTAGTGAATTGTACTATGAAAAGACACAAAAGTATATTTATATTGAAAAAATAATATAAAAATGCCCCTCTGTTGATTCAACCCCCCTTCTTAGTGATATAGGGAGATAATTCCAGACACATAAATTGGTATCAGAGGAATAGGTTACCTCTATAGGATCCAAGCATTTCACTTTTGAGAAAGGATAATATTAATTCATTCAACTATAGGGTTTCACCAACATCCGATGGTAAAAATGTAACATTTTGAAGAATTGAGTGTTTCTATATATTTTATATTCTGGTTTTTAAGTTCATGATGTAGCTATAGTGGGATTTACACCCTTTATAAATGAGTGTCAGATGATATTTACTGATAATAAGAATATGTCAATGGATAGAAAAGTAAAAAAATGAAATTGTTATATCTTTATTGGATAAATTACATAAAAAATTTTGGGACATAAAAACAAAAAAGAAATCTGGGGAAAAATTAAGATCATTTATGAAGTTAATTTGATAGTTGAAGAGTAAAAGATACAGATATAGAGAAAGAAATTTTGAATACAAAAAAATAGTAGAGTGTGAATGCATTAGTGATTTATTTACTCTATTAAAAGAAATTTTGAGTAATATTTTGAGGATCTGGTGATAAACTTGATTACTTCACAATTGTAAAGAAGTTTATGAGAAATTTTCTAGATTGATTTTTTCCCAAAATTTCAGTTATTGTATCTAGAGAGTATCTAGTACTATATGTGTTACATAATATTCTCATTTCTTATGAAATTAGAGAGATTATATAATTTAAAAATAAATTCAAAGATGAAATGGATTTTGAATCCAAGATAAATATGAAAGTTTTTAATGATGGAGATGTTTCATACTCAAGTGATTTTGACAATGAAAAAGAATATAAAATAGTTATTATATTCATTTATAAAATAACTCGAAAGATTAAAAGAAATAAAAAATTTGCATTCTATGGTGTATTTTATAAATGTAATGGTCTTTGATAGTATATAGTAAATTCTCCAAATAATAAGTGAGTATATTGTGAACCTGAAAATGATGAAAAGACTCAAGGATATAGGTGGAGAAAAAAATGTAAACAATCTTAAAATGAGGGTAGGATCAAAAAGATGTTTCAAAAAATAATAAATTTTACGAGTAAAGTATAAGAAACTAATCTTATATTGTGTACTAATTCTAAAGAAGAAACACATGATAAATTTCAAATTAATTAGGCTCATTTCTAGAAGACTATACATTCATCAAGCACTTATAAATTTAATTCAAATCTATTATATTGTGAATACTTTCACAATGATGAACTTGAGTCTTGTATTGATGAAAAAATAATTCTCAAGAGGGGAGAATAATTTGATAAATTAGAACAATAGTCTAATAGATAAAAATTGATAGAAATTTAAAATCTAGATAGCTCTCGCTGATGAAAAAAAATCATGTTAAAAGATACTAAATATAGAAATATGATAAATGATATTGAATAAAAACACACTCTAATGGATGAAGAATTATCAATTAAATAATAAAAATATCTTGAAGATGATAAATAGTTTATAAAGATTAATAATTACTTCCAAACATATATTGGAATTAAGGGGGTCCCCTAGAGTTCTTCAAATATCTAGATAGAATCCCATTTGAAAATTCTATTTCTAAAACTTTTATCACTAAAAATATAGTTTTAAATATTAATTCTAGTCAAACTAGGAATGAGACAAATGTAGATAAATTTCATATAATATTACTTTGTAAAATTATAATCTTGTATGAAACTTTTATTTCAAATCATAAATGAATTAAAACCTGAAAATTTAAGTAGATGTTAAATTCTACATAGAAAATTTCAGTATACAACTCTATTTTTTCATGAAAATTAATATTTTAGGTTTATTTCTCAGGATTTTGTTTTTTTAGAATATAAATATTATATAGTTTATTATAAAATTTCTTTTACTAGAAGATGTAAAGAATCTAAGTGGAGTGGTTCTATGAGAAAGAAGAAATTCCAAGAAGAAATCATCCAAACATAAAAACTGGATACAAGTTAAAAACATAAAAAATTTGATTACCTTGAAGAGAAATGTGTATGGTGTGAGGAAAAGATATATAGAGTAAATAAATGCATGAAAATTTTACCTAATCAGTTCTTTCTCAAAGATAAAAGAAAATTAGTTCTAGTGTTTAATGAATAAAAGTCATATTTTGCAAAATTATTTTTAAACATTGAAAGAATACAAAGGAATGGATACATTATAGTGGGTGTTTATTAAACATTATAGGTGATTATAAAATTCCAAATAACATTAAGAAACATGAAGGAGGTTTATTAATTTTTTTAATGAAACTTCCTTAAAAACAAAGGTATTGGCATGGCTCAAATTAAGATTGATAATTTAAAATCATATGATATTCATTATGTTAAAGGGAAAAAATAAAACTTGTTGAGTGTTTTAAAACTATTTCATAATGGTAATGAGGTGACATTCAATAAAAAACATTAATCATTAAAATTACAAGTGATAAAAGAAATTTTTTTCATGGAAGAAGAATAAATGGAAATTTATTCTAGATTGGTGATCCTTCCAATACTTTTTACATGATTATGAAAGATAAAAATATGTTAAGGAACATAAGGCTTGAAAATACCATAAAAAGAGGAATCAAGATTAATTATAAGTATAAAGTTAAATGATATATTCAAAAAATTAAAAATTTTCCTTATTGAATCTATATATCATTTCTAAAGAGCAATATAAATCATAAAACTTACCAAAAGGTGGATATGACTTCTACAAGACCATTAGAATTAGCCCACATATGCTTTAATGGGTCCATAAGATAGAAGATTAATCGAGGTGATATTTATTTAATTACTTTCATATATTATTTCTCTTTAATGGCCAATTTATTTTTCATTACGAACAAGTTTGAAGCTATTAAAATGTTCAAATGAAAAAAACGGCAGGTTGAAAAAGGGATCCATTTGTGTTTCAGGAAACCGAGATATGATAATGGGAAATAATTCAAAAGTGAGGTATTTTAAATTTATCTTAGAGAAAATAGAATCAATAATCAGTATATAATACATTATACCCCACAATATAATGGTGTTGTAGAGAGGAATAATAAGACTATTGTTGAAATGTGCAGAAAAATACTGGTTGAAAATAAAGTTTCAAAATACTTATGGATAGAATCAATGTGTACAGAAGTTCATATTCTAAATAAATGTATTTTTATACCAAATACATATGTTACACATTATGATAAGTGGTTCCACAATAATCCTATAAAAATATATTTCATGTTTATAGAGTGTTCTTATTATATTAAAATCAAAGGGCGCATATTGTGAAAGTTTGAAGAAATTTTGGATGCTGGAGAATTTATGGGATATTTATCTAATTGGAATATATAAAGATCTTATAACAATATATTTCATAAAATTATTGACTGTTCATATATTTTAATTTATAAAAATATAGGCACAGCAAGTCGGTATATTTAAGTAGATTTTGAGTTTTCTATTGAAAACTATGAGACAATTTATAAAAATATGGTTTAAAAAGTGGATGGAATTAGAATAAAAACAATTAATAGTAATTCATAGTGTTATAGTGATAATATAGAATATTATGGAGGTGGTAGAAACATTTACATAAGTTAGTGAAACATATAGAATTTCATAAGATCATTGAAAATTATAAAGCACTAGTTTAGACTACAAGGAGGATAAAAGTTGGGAACCAAACCAACTCGTGTATCAAAATTTTGATCTTTGAAAGGTATATGATGCTATTTCAAATGATTAATTAGTGAAATATATAAATTAATAAATGAATAAAATTGAGAATAACATCACATGGGTATATTTTCTTATACTAAAAAATAAAAATGTGATTTGTACAATATCATTGTTCAAGAACAAAATTAATTAGAAAGCTGAAGTAACAAGAACAAAAAATCTATACATGTTTATAAATGAGATTAACAAATTAAATTCATATAATTTGAAGATACTTTTTCTCTAGTTGATAGAACTGAGATGATAACAATTTTATTGTAAAGAGAAGCTCATAATCATTATAGGATATATAAAATGGGGGTAAATTCTGCATTTCTAAATGGTCATCTTGAAGAAGAAGTCGTTAATGAACAACCAAAAAAAATCAACCCTTTAAATGATGCAATAATTACATATATATTGAAAAAAAATATGGATTAAAATACAATCCAATGGTCTAGAATTATAAACATTATAATTTTTCTCGAAAATGGGGTATTACAAAGGCTCTATTAATAGAAACATGTAATTGAAGAAAGATTTCTTATATACTATGATGGTTGTTCTAAATTTGTATGACATAATTTTTTTATAGTAACAACAATTTCTCATTTGGGGAGTTCCCTATGATGATGCATAAGCAGTTTGATATGTCTATGTTGGGGAAACTAAACTATTTTATGCGCTTAAAAATAGAGAAAAACAAAAATTATATCTTTATTTCAAAAAAAATTATGTCATATAATTATTGAGAAATTTTAGAATATAATATTAAAAATAGTTTTTTACACCTATATTAGTTGGAACAAATTTATGTAAATTTTAATAGGGAAACAATGTTGTTCATAAGAAATTCAGAGGCATGACTAGATGTCCATTGTATATCACAACATCCAAACCATACATTTCCTATATGGTGACTCTGTGTGTAAGGTATCAAAGTGAACTAAAGGAGTAAAACATAATTTCAATTAAAATAATTATGAGGTATGTAAAAGTAATAACGAATCATGGATTTATATTCAAATGTTGTAATGATATATATTTTATTAGTTACAATGATGTAGATTGGGTGGGTGACTATATAGATCGTAAATCTACAGCAGGTGGGGTATTCTTTTTTAGTTATGGTTGTATTAGTAAGTACAGCAAGAAGAAAACTTCAGCGACCCTTATTATAGCTAAATCATAGGATTTTACGGTTACTGATGCAGTTATATGGGATTTACGGATGCAGATACAACTATCAAAATTTTGGTTTGATGCTCAGAGACCATTAAAGATTCTTTCTGATAATCAAAGTGATATAGATCTTTCAAAAAATTTCATTCAATAATCATGATCAAAACATATTGACATTTTAAGTCATTTTATAAAATTTATGGTGGATTCATGTGAAATCAAACTTTTATATATTAACACAAAATATCAACTTACTGATATCTTTACAAAATCTATTTCATGTGATAGGTTTTTATAATTAATACTGAGGTTGTATTCTTATCCATCCCCATAAAATTGAGCTTTAATTTCTTGGAGATCCCCCTAGTTCCTTTGTATTATGTTTCCAAATGATGTGAGAAGTCTATGATGAATATGGATTGTAAGTTATAGATGGAAATATTTTGATAAGTAGAATCATTTGAGTCACCCAAACTAAACAAGATTTTCACTCAAGGATTAAAATCTCCCAAAAATACTATGTTATCCAATAGTGTGGTGTCAGGATACATTCTAATGATATTAGATATTATTTGAGGATTTAGTTTTTGATGAGTGGTAATTCATGTGGTTTTATATTGTTTTCAAAAAATAAAAGTTGGATATTGAAGAACCCCATGGATTTGTGTCCCAGTTTGAAGAAGCCTAAAGATTACTTATTTTGTGGTGAGTTTTGGTGTTTCTAATCATTGAAAACTATTCTTGAGGTTATCACTAATTATAATGGTTATTGATCTCGTTTTTATAGAATATGTATCATGGAAGACAATTTCAATATGCCAAAAACAGTTTTGGAGGTTAGATGGAAGTCATCTGAAGAGGCTCTGAGTTATTTTGATATAAGTTTTGAATTAGACAAATCCACATAGTTGTTTTATACATAGTTGAATGAGTCACACATTTTTTTTTAATGTATACCTTTTATAATAATCACATATATGATTTAGTGATGTAGTAAATTCATATTGATGATTTATTCTATGTATATGAATGGATATGAGTCATGTTGTTGATGTGAACCTTATAGCTGAATCACATAGGAAACTTTGCTACATAGTAATTTTGAACAAGATCACATAGCTAATCATCCCACACAATTTATCCAATGACATAAGGGATATTTTTATAACCAAAGTAATTCATATAAGTGATTCCAGTGACATATCCAAATTCATGTAACTGTTTCTAGTGAAGAATTCATTTTCTAAAAAGTATCCCAAGTGAACCACATATCTGATATTAGATTTTTGGTCATGTGTGTATTGAGGTTCTATAGGATTAAAAAATTTGAATATTCCAAGTAGAAAATCTATGATGATTCATGGATGGTTTTTTAATTCTTCCATAATCAAATAACTTAGTTTTAGTTAATTATTCTAGAATAATTTAAAGTAGTTTTCATATGTTATTTATACTAATTAAATAGTGACTTATTTTACACTACAAAACAAAAATAACAATCCATGATGTTTTTTTTATTTTGAATATAGTTATGGATATTTTGGGGTTTTTTATTCCATTACGAGTATACATTTTTTGTGTGTTCATTACAAAAATCTAGTTATCCAGTAGGGTGTGTGGGAAATTGAGAGAAATGAGGGTCTGAAGTTAAGGTTGTATATTTAATGATCATAATTTGATTAATCTCATTATTTCTAGAGATTTTATTTGATTATTTTATTATTTTCCCAGTTCAATTCAAGTCTTCACTAAGGGATATTATTTTTGGTATATTATGGAGGGTTGTGAAAGAATATATATATATTTTATTTCCAAATAAACCTAGTTTATGGGGTTATTCTCTTCATATTGTAATCATATTTTTTGTATAATATCATGAATCTATAATATTGGTTTTGACTCTTGATATATATGGTGTGATGTCTCTTGAATTCTTGTAAATGGAACTCACATGTTCTTATAGTGAAGAGAATATATGGTTGGGGATGATAACTACCAATGGAAATGAGTAGGACTATGCATTAGATCATAACCTTGTAAAAATTTGGTATTCCTTATTATTCTATTTCCTTCATGATTATTTAAGACTAATATATATTTTTTTAAGTTTATTGTACTTTAACAAGTTATTTAATTTTATTTCTATTTAAAATATTGTAAAACAATTCCTTCCAATAATTTAACCACTCTTCCCTACAGATGAAAATTATTCTTCTAGGAACTTCAATCATGTATGTATCTATTCATTTCATGTCATGGATAAATTATTTTTTAAAACCTATTTCATTTTCTCCCTATACATGTAAGATAATGAAAATCACATATAACCTAATTTCATCTCATGTAATTCATGGATGATTAAATCTTTATATGGAAATGGATATCATGGCCTTCATTTTGTATTCAATTCACAGGCATGCACATCAAGATCTTTGCATGTGTGAGATTATCACACTTACTCATTCACATAATCCTAAATTTTTTGTACCAAAAACTTCACATATATGTACCATAATTGTACATAGATCATGTTCATCTTAAATTATGGAAGATGAAAGTGCATCAAGCTCTACGTGATATTTTCATGGTGACTTGATATTATGAGGAGGATATGTCTCCATCACATTCATATTCATATGGATTTCATAATCATCACATTGATACACCTATGAGGTATCTCATTAGAAATATAGAAATCTAAAATATTGATCCTTAAACATGTGGAATGATTATGTTTTTCTAGTTGTGTGCCTCAAGTCTATAGATTAACATAAGATTCAAGCTTCACTAAAGGAAATAAAGAAAAAAAGTATGTGCATTATCCATACTCGTAGAATATTATATGTTCATACTCATAGAAGTTTTTTTGTTATTGTTCATAAATGAACCAAATCATCCTCATTATTAATAGAATATTTACGAATGGTTTGTGTGAAGATCATCTCAAAGAATTTCCCTTATCATTGAGGATACTCATGTAAGGAACTCATAGAATCTTCATGTAAGTTTATTTTAGTACCCCTAGTTTCTAGCATGTAACCTTTAATTAATACTTCTGTGATTATAAAATGTAAGGGTGGAGGTTGGGAGAGTTTGGATACCTTTGGAAGTGTTTTTAGGGCTAAATGAAGGTCACACGGGCAGCACACAGTTTGTCAAAACCATACGGAATTCCTAGAAGAAACTGTGTGCAATGTTCTTCATGAGTTAATAGCCCCATCACAATTCGAGCACAGCTTGGGGAGACTATACAAGGGGAGGCTGTGTGATCAGTATCTACCACATGGTTAGCACTCATTTTTCCTAACCGTACGAGCAAAACATGTGTAGAGTCAAATCTAGATCCCTAAAAATAGGATCTCACTCATTATTTCCATATCTCACTTTTTTTGGACCCAAATAGTCTCGAACTTGTGATTTTTTCTCCAAATGTCTAAGAGGGTTCTCCCATCTATCTGGTGGAAATACTATGGCTTCCTTTGGGGATTCAAATCCAGATTCTTGAGGTTTGTGATCGTTCTTCACCTTTTTTAGTCGGTTTCCTAGATCTACTTAGATCTACGTATAATCTATCCTTGGTTTCTTATATTTACACCCTTTATGGGTAGATATATGGTATTGGGTTCCAAATATGATGATTTTTGGTCTTAATATTTCTATTATAAGAGATATAAGGCTGGTTCTTAGAGATCTAACTTGGTTTTCTTAAGCATTCTTTGTTCATTGTCTAGTTTAGTCAAAACCTTTAAGGTAGGTAGATTTAATCATGACTCCTCTTGATAGAACTATGTGTAATGGTTTCAAATTGATTTCCTTGAGATTAATTGATCATGAATTCGCTGGTTATGAATTATTGGAAACCTTCTTTGGTGATGGTTTGTTAAATTATAGAAATCTGTAAAATTGGGTGTTTTGAATAAAGTGATTTTGTTATTGGTATTAAAATATGGATTTTAAAATGTTGATTTTCTAAAATTTTGGCACATGGATTTCATTAGATGTTTTGAATAAAAAGGGGATTTTTTATTGAAACAAAATGGTTGTTTTAAAATTAGGTTGTTATTTTGTTTTAAATAAAAGTACAGTTTTATTGAAATGGTTCCTTGGAATGGTTTTGGCATACATTTGGTTTTGTGTGAGGTAATTTTTGATGTTACCCAAAATAAGGGACGTGTACCATTGGGGTACAAGGTGCGTGACCCTAGATCAGGGGCCTGTGTCATTGGGACGTGCAAGGTATTTGAACTAGAGATTGCTCATGAGTATGGAACTATCGAATGAGCATGCATGTGGGGGTGTGTTGTGAACTATGGAATGGGAATGACAAAGTGATAATAAGAAGTGAATTTTAAGAATTGATTAGTTATTTTCTGGAAAAATAACTTGCTAAAAATTGGTTTCATTTAGTTTTGTTTTCACCTATTTGTAAATAGTTTTTAGAACTTGTCTATATTTTGTTATAAATTATTTTGAGAGATTGTTTTATATAAACTCTTTTAGGTAAATGATTCTAACTCTTATACCCTAGTAGTGTGAGTATGGAAGTAATTGCGGAAATTATATTGAGTTTTATATTCACCCCTTCTTTGGAACTTTGGTGTCTTTGGATATGCTATCTTCTAGGACAGGGGAAAAGGTAACGTTTCACACATTTTTAGCAATACCTCATGATACATGGCATGTTCGGTGATTATGGAGCATTGATATTTTAGAGTATGGAGACTTGTGGTCTCTTGAGAGTATTTAGTTGTTTATCCACCGTTTACGTTGATACTTGTTTGTTCTTACGCTACTTCACACTTTGATGTGGTTTTGAGATACTTGAAGCAGTGTAGTTTTTTATGTTGTTCATTCATTATTTAGTGAATAGTTTGGTTATGGTTTGTTCATTTATTGGTTTATTTATTAGAGGGTAAATTGTCCCCCACTTTTATTTAAAACCCTTCGGTATTTATTTCTAGCCTTTGGCACCATGGGGATGTTGCTTATGGACTAGTAATGACTCATTGTACTCTCAATCCAATGAGAATCAGTGGTTCATTACAAATGGTATCAGTATGGTCCTTTTTGTACAAATGTTATTAGCTTCTTTGGTCCTTGCCTAATAAGTAGTCATTAGTGTTCTTTGTCTTGGATTTGAAATTCTTACTTGTCTATTTCTTGGGTTATAATCTTAGAAAAGGTTAGGATTGTTGGGACTTGAAATGTATAGCATAAAAGGATGTATCTAACCCATTTATACTGAACTTCAAGTTACCAGGGTGATGGGTACATAAGTGTTTTGAGACATTTCTAGAATTTTGAAACCTCGTTGTCAAGTGTTTATTAAATGAGACGAGTATGACACGAGCTATATAGGAATGACTTCCCACTAGGAGTGCATACATCATTTTGAGAAATGATTCAGGTTGTGTATAAAGAATTGATTTTTGAAAAAGTATGAAATAGTTTTCAAATGAAAAACATTGAAAAAGAATTGTTGATATATTTTGAAATTGGTTTGATTTTGAAAAAACTAAATAAGATTTTTCAAAAAGTATTGACATGGAAAAATATTGTTTTTTGGAAAACAATTTTGTGATAGTTGATGTGATAGAATTTGAAATGTTAATCCATTGGTTTCTAGACTGTGAGATTGATGGATTTTGTTGTTGGTTTTGAAAATGGAACCTGGTAGGCGTCATAGAAACCAACCAGAGGAAGCTGCGGAGAATGTGGTTGCACCTAAACCATGGGTGAACCAAGAGCTATTTAAGAGTATTGTCCTAGATTTTCAAGTTGTGGATATGAGGAACCGGAGGATTGACCAAGGAAGTTGGATCATACCATCCAGTTTATGAAGAAAAATCCACCCATCTTCAAGGGTGATTTTGAACCTGAAAAAGAATAGGTGTGGTTGAGTAGGATGAATCACATATTCGAATTCAGTGGCACACTAGAGGAGATCAAAGTCAGTTTGGCCATGTATATTCTTGAAGATATTTCACACCAGTGGTGCGAAGTAGTTTTTTATTCTAAAGAAGATCAAGGCCTTACTTGGGAGGATTTTGATGAATTTTTCAACACACAATTCTATCCTCATATGTTAAAAATCCAAAAAATGATAGACTTCTTTAGCCTGAAGTAGGATAATATCTTTATCATAGAATATGTGGCAAAATTCATTAATTTAGTCTGATTTTCATCATAAGTTGAAGCAATTGTTTCCTTGAAGAAACACATTTTCGAATTGGGGCTAAGGCAAGAGATTAGATCGGAGATTTCAGTGCTCTATATTACAGATTATACAGAGATGGTGAATAGAGTGACAGTTGTTGAATGTGATATCTTGATATCAATGGGAGGAGGTATGATGATAACTATAGGGAATGGTGGGAACTCAAACACTAGTAGAAAGTGGAAAAGGGACACCTATTTTCAAGGTCAAAGTGGAAATCAGAATCAGACAGCTAGATTAGAGAACCTTCCTCTATGACCCAATAAAAAATCAGGTTGCATTCAATGAGGTACATTTGACCACATAAAGAAAGAGGGTATGGAAAAAACAAGATCATGTCATAGTTTTAAACATATGGAGAATATTTAGTGCTATTGTCACAATGCTCCAAGGTTAGGTGCTCGAGATGTTTCTCAGGAATCCCAGGCATCGTATACTTCGACAGTACGAGGACAGTAAAATTAGTCTCATTAGCATAGTAGAGATACCTATTGTGATTATAGGAATACCATGACTCCTCATGTAGGGCATTATTATCAAGGAAATAAGGAGAATGGTGTAGTGATGAAGCAATTGTATGGAGCTAAGCAGATGATTGTCGATGATCATGATCGACCATCTACAGAGAAAGGTATGATTCTTTTGAATTCTACCAATATGCAAGTGTTCCACGATACAATTTCATCACATTAATTCATTGCTTCTTGTGCTGTTGATTTTCTAGGTTTTAATTGGAAATGATGCCTTCTATTTTAAACCTCGAAAGTCCTCTCAAGGAAAGAAAATGTCAAACCTTTTTGTGTAGAGAATGTGTAATAACTATTGATGGAGATTATCTGAAATGGGACTTCTCAGTGTTGGACATGGAAGTCGATGATATAATCCTAGGTATGGATTGGTTGAAAATGTTCAAGGCTCGCATCAACTATTATATGAGAATATTTAATTTCATGAATGTGGACTGCATCGAACATCTCTTTAAGGGAGAGATGATGGTAAAGAAAGATGAAAATATCTTGTTGGAACTGACAGTGGGAATGATCTCTTACCAGTTGGAAGTGTTGACTTTTGAATAAATGGAATATATAATGGAAAATAGTTTTCCACTAATTTTGGATCAATTTCTATACTTCTTTCCCAATAACTTCTTAGAGTTGCCACCTATAAGGGAAGTGGAGTTTACGATTGATCTCTTTCTAGGGACCAGTCCTATTTCCATTTGTCTTATAGGATGGAACCAACAGAGTTATGGGAATTGAAATTGAATTTGGAGGAGCTGGAAAGCAAGGGTTTTATTCGACCAAGTACATCTCCTTGGGCCGTACTGGTATTGTTTGTGAATAAATCAGATGGAACTCTTTGTATGTGGGTTGATTATCGTAATCTTAACCAAGTTACAATAAAAAAAAAGGTATCCACTTCCATGAATTGATGACATTTTTTATCAATTAATATGAGAACAGTGGTTCTCCAAGATTGAATTATGATCAGGGTATCACCAATTTCAAGTTAAGAAGGAAGATATTCCAAAGATACCTTTTACAAGTAGATATGGCCACTATGAATATGTAGTCGTGACTTTAGGTCTAAATAATGCACTAATTGTCTTCATTTCTTTGATGAATTGGATATTATAGTGATATATGGGCTCTTTTGTTGTGCTATTTGTGGAAATTATCTCAGTGTATTCAGAGAAAATGGTTGACTATGAAAAAATCCTAAAAATAGTGTTAAAAATCTGTAGAGATCACCATTTGTATGAAAAAAATATCAAAGTGTGATTTTGGGATACAAGAAGTAGATTTTCTTGGATATTTCATTTTTATAAAGGCATTCTTGTTGATCTAGAAGAGATTGAAGTTGTTCTCTAGTGGAAACCACTAAATAATCTCATCGAGATATGAAGTTCCCTTGGTCAAGATGGCAACTACCAATGCTTTGTGTGTGAATTCTCAAGACCATATTCTTAAATGATACCTCTGAAAAATAAGAACTCTTCATTCCAATGGACAGAGGAATGCTATAAGTCTTTCCAGGAACTAAAATTTCATCTTACATTGGAATCTATCTTGATTTTTTCCTAATCAAGAAACTGGTATGTGGTGTACTGTGATGCTTCAAGATCAGGGTTGGGATGTGTTCTCATGAAAGGAGATCATGTGGTGTCTTATGGTTCAAGGAATTTGAGGGTTCATGAGAATAATTACCCAACACATGATTTGGAGTTAGCTTCAGTAGTCCATGCATTGAAAACATAGAGGCATTTTCTCTTTGGTAAGAAATTTTATGTGTTCATGGACCACAAAAGCTTGAAACACATTTTCTCATATAGAGATTTGAATTTGATGCAAAGGAGATGGATGGAGTATCTATAGATTTTTGACTTAGACTTGTTGTATACACCAGGAAAAGGGAATTCATTGGTGGATTCCTTGAGTATAAAGTCATATAATTAGTTTGAAAAAGAATATTCAGATGAATGGCAGTTGATATCGGTCCAAGATGACATGAATGTGTAATGTGAAGACTGAGGTGATGTTTTAGTTTTATTTTTATCTACTCTTGTTCTTGATTTGGTAAATATGGACAAAGAGGCACGAACAACTAATGTATAATAAATGGTTATAAGTTCAAAACTAAATGGAGGGGATACCATTGATGGATGGAAACTTGATAAAAGTCCATTCTTGTTTTTCCTAGATCGGATGGTTGTACCTATGGCTTGTTTAGAACAAATCATTCATGCTTACCACCATTAAAGATGGGTAATACATCCAGACACACAGATGATGTATAAGAAGTTGAAGGTAAAGTTTTGGTGGAGAGGTATGAAAAGGAATGTGGCCGAGTTCATTTCTATGTTCTTAAATTGTCAACAAGATAAAGAAGAGCATTAGAGACCAGTGAGTATGTTTTAGTATTTAACTGTCTTAGTGTGTAAATGGGATCAAATAGCGATGTGTTTTGTTACAGATATCCCAAGAATGGTTTAGAAACATGATTCCATAGGGGTGATTGTGGATCGTCATACCAAGTCACCACATTTCATTCCAATTCATGAAACTCGTGTGATGGAGGATCTTTCAAAAATTTATATCCATATATTGGTAAATAGCCATGGAGTACCAGTGTCAATAGTATCAAAGAGATATTCGAGGTTCATTTATCATTTCTTTAAATCCTTACAGAAATCCCTTTTCACTCAATTGAATATGAGCATGGTGTATCATCCTTAGAAATATGCGCAATCCGAGTGGATAATAAAAACATTCGAAGACACGTTGTGGGTTTTTGTAATGGATTTTGATGGATCATGGAAGGAGCGCTTACCCTTAGTGGATTTCTCATTTAATAATAGATATCAGGACTTGATACATATGGATCCATTTGAAGCTCTGTATGTTCATCCTTGTTGTTCTCCACAGTATTGGGTGGAAACATGTGAGACATAACTAATTGGGACGAGCCTTGTCCAATAAACAATGAAGAATATCTAGTTGATTATAAATAGGATGGAGATGGAGTAGAGTCTTCATAAAAATTATATAGATCACAATCAAATATTGTTGTCGTTCGCTGTGGGTGATCATGTCTTCTTGAGAATATCTCAAAGGCTTGGACATCATCATTTTGGGAAGCAGGGAAAGTTATCTCCTAGATACACTATCCCTTTAAATATATTGGAACAGGTTAGAGAGATAGGATATTAGTTTTCATTACCCCAATAGTTCAGTTTTGTGCATAATGTGTTCCATGTATCTCAGTTGAAAAAGTATCAGCCTGATCCTGACTATGTGATCAGACGGGATCACATTGACTTAGAGCCGGATGCATCATTGATACATATCCTAATGCATACTGTGGATAGGAATTATAAAGTATTTCATTGGAGAAGCATCGGTCAATTGTAGGTTTTATGGAAGCATGGTCAAATTCAAGAAGAGACTTCGGAACATGAGAAGAGAATGAATGTGCAGTGGCCAGAACTCTTTCAGGGCAGCGAATGTTTTCTACTTTCAGGGGATGGATAGACCAATGTTTGGGAGAATTTAGTAACCTAGGATTCTATAATGTAATCCTTACACCATTATTTTATGATTATAAAGTTTAAGCGTGTAGGTTGGGAGAGTTTTGAGACTTTTGGAAGTGTTTTGGGGGATAAATGAAGGTCGCACAGTCGGCACATGATTTGTCCAAACTGTGCGGAATTCCTTGGAGAAACCATACGTAGTGTTCTCTATAAGGCAGTAGCTCCATCATAGTTGGAGCATGGTTCGGGGATCCCAATAGTTTTCGGAATAACTCATCCATTTTTACCCAAATTGGATCTAACATAGTATTTCAATTATCCAATGTCTAGGTGTGTTGTCCCATCTATTCAGTGGAAATATGAAGGCTTCCTTTGGTGATTTGAAGCCATATTCTTGAGGTATGTGATCGTTATTCACCGTTCTTGATCGGTTTCTTAGATATACTTAGATCTAATTCTCCGTTATCTTGGTTTTCATATATATACACCCTCTATGGTTAGGTATATGGTATTGGATTCAAAATATGATGAGTTTTTTTTTCATCTTTCTAGGATAAGTGATCTAATGTGGTTTCTTCGATATCTAATAGTAGAAGAACTGTATCAGCACTATAGCTCCTGGGAATATTCCCCCATTTGGGCATTCGGGCCACAGATTTTTTTCCTCGATTCCTTTAAGGCCTTCGGGCCACCTAGGCCTTCGGGTCTGTAATGCTGTTGAGCCACCTCAAGACCTTCGGGCCACCTTAAGTGAAGATGAAAACTAGAAAACCTACAAGGAACAAGCTCTAGAAGAAGGATGAGCAATGATCATTCACCATAGAAGAAGCTAAACGAATTGCAAGAATGGGAGGGTATGGTACCTACCATCGAGAAAAGTCTGTGCATGCATAGGAAATCTTAGGCGAATAGCAATGCGAAGGTGGAGAGCTAATTTCATGATGAAGATGCTGGGGAGGAGCAATTCCATGTAGTTATTCTGGGTTGTATATAATGTTTAAATCCTATGGGAAATTAATTCCTCTAATTCCTACGGGCCATGTAATACTTACGCATATGGGCCTTGTAAGGGTTCCACCTCACCCCTTGAAAGGTGGATTATCAAAAATTAATAAAAAAATAAAGGCCTTCAGGCCATTGGAGGAGGAGGAATGGTTTTGGCATACATTTGGGTTTTATGTGAGTTCATTTTCAATGTTCCTCTAAATAAAGGATGTGTACCATTGAATTACAATGTGTGTGGCCCTGGGGGGTGTGTGTCATTATGACACAAAGTATTTGGACTAAATATTGCTCATCAGTATGGAACTATCAAACGAGCATGAATATGGGGGGTGTTGTGAACTATGGAATGGTAATGCCAAAATGATAATAATAAGGGTTTTTAAGCATTGATTAGTTATTTTCTTGAAAAATAACTAGCTAGAAATTGGTTTCATTTAGTTTTGTTTTCTCCTAGTTGTAAATGGTTTTTGGAACTTCTTTATATTTTTTTATAAAATATTTAGGGATATTGTTTTATATAAATTATTTTATGTAAATTTAGTTAACTCTTCTATCCTAATGGCATAAGTAGAGAATTTATTTGGTAAAACCTACTAAGTTTTATACTCCCCCCTACTCTGGAAATTTTGTGCTTTTGAAGATGTTATCTTTCGAGATAGGGAAAAAGGTAACATTTCACACATTTTTAAACTACCTAGTGATACTTGGTTTGTTTGTTGATTATGGTGCTTAGATATTGTGGAGTATAGAGTCTAGTGGGCTCTTGAGAGTCTTTAGTTTTTTATTCGCTTTTCTACATTGATACTTGTTTGATATTTTTCTATTGTACACTATGATGTGGTTTTGAGATACATGAAGTTTAGTTTTCTTTCTGTTGTTCATGTATTATTTAGTGAACGGTTTTGTTATGGTTTTTTGGTTTTTTGGTTTATTTATTAAAGGTTAAATCATCCCCCAATTGTATTTGAAACCCTTCAGCATTTATTTCTAGCCTTTGGATACTTGGGGACATCACGTAATGATCACTAATGACACCTTGTACTCTCAAAAAAATGAGAATTTGTAGGTCATTACACTTACTTTTATGCGCAACAAGTTGTTCATATGCATGTACCTCGGTTTGTTAAAGAACAATGTCCTGATCAGTAAATGTTAGAGCTAGATCATAGTGGAAATTAATGCACTCACAAACCCTTTAAGGTAAAAGGGTAAGTGATGATCTCATATATTCAATTGGATGGCAGTGATTTCTTGAATCTAATAAACTTCTTTATAAGCATGTCCTTAGAAATATGGGGACATTACCCACCTTGTTTGAATCCCACGTCAATTCCACGTGTGTCTAGTTTCGTCTAAATAATAAATTGAAATCCATTATCCATTAATTGAGGGTATCCAGGTCCTTTATGTTGGAGTTGTTGGTCTAGAACCAACTACTTTGTACTTTATTCACTTAAATAAAAGCTTTATCACATCTTGATTGTTCTTCTGTGTGACATGTCATGTGATAATGTCCTAAGGACATCTATTGCATTAAAGGTTCATAGAAGATCCTTGCTATGATGAGAACCTGGAAGTTCCATAACACTGTTCTTGAATGTATGTTCTATGGCCGGATGATATTATTTGAGGGACACAAATAATACAGGTCATTAGGGGTGAGGACTCATAAAACTATGAGACACCTTCTCATGGTGTGCACCCTTGGTAATATCCAGGACGATATTATGAGAACGAGACCCGCCAGTAGGAAATCCACATTTCATAGTGTCATTGGATGTTCCTATATGCGGACTTGTGTATTGGTCATTAGACTTTAAGATTATTATTAATGGGTATTACAACTCGCGCACTTAGATGTATTGATGAAAATTGTGATGACACACTGTTCGTAGTGAGGTAGGATACGTTGGATGCATCACGAGTAATACCGAATTAATAGATAATGCGAGAAAGGATTTGTCCCTTCCGTTCCATGACAGAAGTAGATATCTCAGGCCCTTTGATGGAATTGATATAGCCTAAATAAATACATGGACATGGTAAGGTATGGGCAAGTTCAATTTCGGGAATTCAAAGAAAGAATAATCAAGAACATGGGTTGATGGCACTAGCATGCAACCCGCTTGATTGGAGATATCGAGACAAAGGGATTATATTACATGGTAAGCGTTCGTAGGAGGTGACACGTCATTGCGGCATTAACTTCTTTCTCCATGGGTTCCTTGGCGTGTTGCTAGACGTTAACCTTGGACTTTAGGCAGGCTCATCCTAATGCCATTGAGAAAGAGGCCTAGAGGGTCACACACTAAGTGTGTCCATGTATCTCAGCTAAATATTAATTTAACAAGTTAAATAAATATTATTCCCGACTATTGTTTAATAATTATTTAAGGATGTATGATCGCATTTATTTTGACACCAGTTATTCGAGAGAATATATTGTGGATGAAATAATATATTTATTAGTGAGTAATGTAGTTACATTTATTTAAGAAATAAATACTCATTTCTCAAGGTCTAATAAATGTGGTGGAGAAAAATGGAAAATAAAAGTACACACCGTGTATATTAAATATACATGCTGTTTAGTTTTATGGAAAACAAGTACACACCATGTATTAATTATTACACGCCGTGTAGTTTTTCTAGTTGGGATTTTGAGGATTTAATATTGTTTTATTAAATGATATTTATTATAATCAGCTTGGGCGCATGTCAAGGAATTAATAATTCGACATGGGGGTTTTCAATAATAGTTAATGTAATATATAAAATGCGTAACGCGTTTATTTATTGTCATAACTCTATTAACCTCAAACCTGATTATAAATATCCTCGCAACCCCAACATTTTGAAGAGCCATTGTTGTGCACAACAGATTTGGAAATACTCTCAAGCCAAGAAAGAATTCCCTTTCCACCAAGAACGCCCTCAAGTTATGAGAGCAAGATCCTCCACCGGATCAAGGTGGTTGAAGGCGGACATCACAAGTGAAGGTTCTTCCGTGCTAGCACCGGGAGATCCCATCGGCGACGTCCGGAGATACGTGACACACATGTGGATCACTGTAAGAGGAATCCTACACATGGATTCTACGACGCAACGACGGTTCACCGAATCGTTACCGGACACATCAATGAAGAAAGAATTCCAAAGAGGTAATTCTTATGCATTAATTAAATTAATTATAATCAACATATGATGATCCTCCTCAAGGGTTCCAGGACTCTTCTTTTCTTTTCATTCTTCGTTCTATTCTGAAGATTTGGCGTTTTATATCGTGACGGATCTCGGATTGAACGTTGTTTAACGTTAAAATTAAAGTTGGGCAAACCCACCAATGCACCTCCACTGCGCCCAGAACATACAAGTGGTATCAGAGCAGGTCATATCGTTGATTATAATTATTTAGTTTTTCGTTGGTAATTTACACATTTAATAATTTAGTTATTTCAATTCAATTATAATCATTCTGGAAATTTAAATATCGAGATCTACTCCTCCTCCCTCATTTCTCATTCACCTCATAGAAATGATTTTTTTTAATTATTATTAAAATAAAATAGAGGAACTCATCCGAACGAGCCAAACATTTCTGGCCATATAACACCAGAATACACAGCGTGTATTCGGAAGTACACGTCGTGTAGTCTAGGTTCAATGCATTGACTGATCCGCCAAATCAGGTCTTGTATTGGATTATTTCTAAGAATTTAAGACATTGTGTGTTGACCAGAAATAGGTGGCACACGGTTTCCAGAATACACACTGTGTGTTCCAATGAACACGGCATGTAGTCCCTTCTGGTTAGGGTTGGGTCGTGTACTCCGTACATGGCCTGCCGAGTTGGAAACCGTGTAACGCGGAAACTACATGGTGTGTTTCCCACTGTACACGCTGTGTACTCCAAAAATTTCCGATGTACATTAACACGCCTTGTCCCCGGGCATGTACTTCGGATGGACGGTGAAGAAAAGTACACGCCGTATAGTTGGAATTACACGCTGTGTACTCACCCAAATTATGCAGATTTATTAAAATTTATTATTATATTATACAAACCCATGAGACGTGTACCATGGTGCAGGCGTAAAGATGAGGCACAACACGTGATAGGCGTTTTATATATATGTGTTTAATTTAACATTTGTGTAATAAATGGGAATTCACTAGGTTTCCTCCAAGGTACAAGTTACGTACAAGGATAATTTTAAATGAATTTATTTGTTTAAAATTATGATGGAAGAGAATCTCAAGGAAATTCAGAAAAGGGATTTAAGATAAAAGGATTGATTAATTAATGAAAATTAATTGATTCGAGCGTGATTTTTCTTAAACAAGAATGATTAATGAATTGAATGATAGTTTTATTTATGCGTAAATATCGTCGCATTTATGGATGATCATGATCTAGACCGAGACCTTTGTATGTGAATGGTTTCTTTTAATTTATTTATTTAAATTCAATTTTTTGGCCTACGAGCCATCTCCTCATTAATATGTAGGGCCTGCGCGTCCAAAGATTCTTTTTTGTAAAAACCCATTTTACCCCTCACCGGCGTGTGAGATAAATGCATATGTAATGGATGGAGCTCCCAAGCTAGTGGAGGCATCTCAAGTCAGGATCCAAGGTGAAACCAATCCAAGGAGATACAAAGGTGGATAAGTGGAAAGCTGTAAACACGAACCCAAAAGGTTCAAGGTGTTTCTCCCCTAGGTCATGGGTTAGTTTATCAACCGCTAGATAAACTAACCAATAGAAAATCTCATGATCATACGAATTATTTTATTTCTGTCAGTTGCATGGTTTACTTATTGTGGGTGTGTTGTCACGATCACACAATTAATGAATTAAACGAGCATGCAAGATGGAACTAAAATAAAATCTTCTTATACGTAAATATTATCATAGACATGGTTAATCACTTAAGTATATCCCACTTAATACTAACAAGCATGTAATCAAAGATAATAAAATGGAAGGTTACGTATAAGGATAAAATCCCTCAAAATAAATATTAAGTCGGCATAGCCTTACATAATCTTGGTTAGAATCAAAACATAGTTCAAAGTTCTTGACCAACCCTAGTCGGGGTGCTTTCAATTATCGGGGAATTCTAATTCAATGTTTTGGGTTGAATTGACTTGGTTCGCATCAAGGGTTGACTGCCACAGCAGGACTTGGTGTGACCAAGAGGCAAAGGTTGAGGAAATCCAAAAAGGATTTTAGGATTGGGGAGTCCACTAAACGGATCAAGGAGCTGCGAGTTAATGCAGTTTTCATTTGGAATGCCTACCTAAAACCCTTCAAGTTTCTTGACCAACCCTAGTTGGGGTAATGCGAAGGGCAATATGGATCCTTGCCACTAGAATATTCACGCAATATAATATTCTGAAGTCAATGGTGAGGGATATTGGATTTTGATAAAATAGTGGGAGACTAATAAGTATTAATGTATTTATTTGTCTCAAATTTTGTAATAAAGTACTAATCCTTTGCTCATCTTAATTTGTAGAAACGGCAAGAAAATTACTTCAAACATATCATTGTGCACCATACTCGAAAAAGAAAACCTTCTCACCAGCACCAATTTCCAAGAGTGGCAGAGGTGTTTACGCGTCGTCCTTCACCACGAAAGGAAAATATATGTGCTGGAAGAGCCTATTTCAGTTGTGCCTGGAAAAGAGGCTAGTGATGAGGAATTATCTCTCTACATGAAAAACATGGATGATGCCACAGATGTCCAGTGTTTCATGATATCGGCCATGTCTAATGAGCTCTTGAAGCAACATGAAAACATGGACGCGTATAGCATGATGTCTCACCTTAAAGATCTCTACCAAGAGAAGGTGATACATGAGAGATATGAGATCTCCAATGCTTTGTCTACCATGATTCTTGGAGAGTCTGCGCCAGCTGGGCCTCATGTAGTCAAGCTTATTGGCTACATTTAAAGCTTAAACATCTTAGGGATTAAATTCCCGGATGAGTTGCGTACAGATCTCACCCTATCATCACTTCCCAAGACTTTATCTAGCTTCATTGTCAACTATAACATGAGAAGTAATGAGAAGAGTCTATCGGAGCTTCTGACCATGATTCGCCAGGTAGATAAGGACATGGGACGTGACAAACCTGTGGTCCTTATGATGAACAAGAAAAGGAAGGACAAGGAAAAGGGGCCAAAGACTTATAAACAGTCTGAATCCCCCGAGCACCGTCCCTCCAAGAAGGGGAAGATCCAGAGGCAGGGCAAGGAATGGGAGGCAGTGTATTTTTCATGTTCCAAGCAGGGAAACTGGAAGAGTAACTGCACCCATAAGTGTGGGGACGCTAATGGTACGTTTGTTATTGAGTGCAATCTTTCTATTTCTACAAATTGGGTATTAGATAAAGCTTGTGGGGCTCACATTTGTATTCAAATGTAGAAACCAAGTATATTTAGAATGATCACCAGAGAAGAGGTGGATCTTCTAGCTACCAATGGCGCAAGGCGGACTTCATTGGCTATTGGTGACTACCACCTCTCATTGCTGACTGGGATGATTTTGGTTTTACATAACTGTTATTATGTGCCTAGTGTTACCAAGAACATAATTTCTGTATCTTGTTTGGATATGGATGGATTTGTTTTCAAATTTCGAAATAAGGGTTGTCTCTTTTATAAGAACAACTTATGTTATGGTATGGCACATTTAAATAATGGTTTGTATGTATTGAATTACGAAAACCAAGTGTTGGCAATCGTTAATGAAACAAACTCACATGACTCATACATCACCCAGTTATGGCATCACCACCTTGGTCATGTGAATGAAAAGCGTTTGACAAAGCTCTGCCAAGATGGTTATTTAGACTCTACTAAGCTAAAATCACTTGATATATGTCACGCTTGTTTACAAGGAAAAATGACCAAGTCGCCTTTTGCTGGACAAGGTGAAAGGGCCATAGAGCTTCTAGGATTGGTACACACGGATGTGTCTGGACCATTTCCAATAGAAGCTAGAGGTGGATATTCTTACTTCATTACTTTTACTGATGATTTGAGTAGATATGGATATGTCTACTAAATGAGTTATAAGTCAAAGTCCTTAGACAAATTTAAGGAATTCAAGAATGAATTAAAGAATCATCTTGGTAAGAAGATAAAGAAGCTTTGATCGGATCAAGGTGGAGAATATATGATCCAAGAGTTCATCGATCTTCTACGGGAGTCTGGGATTCTATCTCATCTCACTCCTCCTTATACACCACAGTGGAATGGTGTTAGTGAAAGGAGGAACCGTACCTTGTTGGACATGGTGAGGTCGATGATGATTCATGCGGAACTTCCATTATCTTTTTGGGGATATGAATTAAAAACTGCAGCATACACATTAAACCGAGTACCAACTAAAGTGAAAAATGGAATTCCATCTGAGTTATGGAATGGAAGGAAACCCAATTTTTCTCAAACACGTGTATGGGGATGTGAGGTGTTTGTTAAGGCCTTATTAGGCAACAAACTAGAACCCCGGGGCACAAAGTGTATCTTTATAGGACATCCCAAGGAAACGAAAGGATATTACCTATATAACCCTCAAGACAAGAAATTGACTCTCGCCAGACCAACCGTGTTTCTTGAGAGGGAGCACATCCTCAAGAAGGATAGTGGGAGCAAGATTGACTTCGATGAAGTTGATGCTCAAGATACACAGGAGTTGGCACAGGAGCAAGTTCCACAAGTCCCCGTGGAAGAGGTTCCAGAAACACAAGTACTGCGTAGGATATCAAGAGAGGTAAGGGAACCAGAGATATTTGGTTTCCTAGTCACCGAGGATGGTGAATATTTATTTTTGGACAATGATGAACCTATCTCCTACAAGGAAGCAGTAGAAAGCTCAGAAGTTGAAAGATGTCTAGAAGATATGAATTCTGAGATAGATTCCTTGTATCAGAACCAAGTTTGGGTTCTGGTTGATGAGCCAGTTGATGTAAAGCCTGTTTGATGCAAATGGGTATTCAAAAGAAAGCTGGACATGGAAGGTCAAGTTAGAACCTATAAAGCAAGGCTAGTGGAAAAAGGATTCAAACAGTGTCAAGGAATTGACTATAATGAAACCTTCTCCCTAGTTTCCATGTTTAAATTCATAATAATTATACTTGCATTAGCAGCTTACCATGACTATGAGATTTGGTAGATGAATGTCAAAACAGAATTCCTTAACGGGAACCTTCTGGAAGATGTCTATATGACACAACCAGAAGGTTTTTTGACACCAGGTGAAGCCAAACGGGCTTTTAAGTTGCAGAAATCAATTTATGGATTGAAGCAAGCATCCAGGTCATGGAACATTCGATTTGATGATGCCATAACGAAATTTGGTTTCATTAAGAACAAATGTGAGCCATGTGTATATAAGCGGTTTAATGGGAATGCGGTCGTCATCCTAGTGGTATATGTTGATGACATATTGCTTATTGGAAACGATGTACCAGCCTTACAGTCAGTTAAGGACTGGTTGAGCAAGTGTTTCCCCATAAAGGACATAGGACAAGCAGCCTACATTCTAGGGATCAAGATCATTCGTGACAGATCCAAGAGGCTGCTTGGACTAAGTTAGGGTATATACATTGACCAGACACTAAAGAGATTTAGTATGGAAAAATCCAAGAGGGGATTGGTTCCAGTGTCACATGGCTTACATCTTTCTAAGAAAATGTGTCCCCAGACACAATAGGAGAAAGATTGGATGAGCAAGATCCCATACGCTTCGGCTGTAGGATCCATCATGTATGTCATGTTATGTACCAGGCTTGATGTTGCCTATGCACTGATCATGATTGGCAGATATCAAACAAATCCATGAGAATAGAATTGGACTGCTGTTAAGACTATCCTTAAGTATCTGAGAAGAACTAAAGATATGTTCCTGGTGTATGGAGGAGACGAGGAGCTTGTCATCAGAGGGTATGTTGATGCTGGTTTTCAAACAAATCAGAATGATCTGACTTCGCAATCTGGATATGTTTTCTGTCTCAATGGAGGAGCTGTGAGCTGGAAGAGTTCAAAGCAGCCAGTTGTCACCGATTCTACAGTGGAGTCTGAGTATATAGTGGCTTTTGATACAGCCAAGGAAGCTGTCTGGATTCGGAACATTGTCTAGGAGATTGATGTGGTTCTTAGCAGTAAATATCCCATTACATTGTATTGTGATAATACTACAGCGGTGGCTCTTGAAAAAGAACCAAGGTCACATCAACGGACAAAGAACATACTCCGGAAGTATCACCTATTGAGGGATTTCTATCAAATGGGTGAAGTTGCAGTGAGAAGACTGTCCACAGAAGAGAACGTGGCAGACCCCATAACTAAAGGCCTATCTCAGCAGAAGCATGAATATCATGTGAGAGCTAGCGGGTTAAAGGTGGTTAGCAGTTGGCTCTAGTCCAAGTGGGAGTCTGTTGGAGTTGCTGGTCTAGAACCAACTACTTTGTACTTTATTCATTTAAATAAAAGACTTATCACATCTTGATTGTTCTTCTGCATGACATGTCATGTGATAATGTCCTAAGGACAGCTGTTGCATTAAAGGGTCATAGCAGATTCCTGCTATGATGAGAACCCGGGAGTGCCATAACACTGTTCTTGAATGTATGTTCTATGCCTGGATGATATTATTTGAGGGACACAAATAATATAGATCATTAGGGGTGAGGACTCATAAAACTTTGAGGCACCTTCTCATGGTGTGCGCCCTTGGTAATATCCAGGAGGATATTATGAGAATGAGACCCGCCAGTAGGAAATCCACATTTCATAGTGTCATTGGATGTTCCTATCTGTGGACGTTTGTATTGGTCCTTAGACTTTAAGATTATTATTAATGGGTATTACAACTCGCACACTTAGATGTATTGATGAAAATTGTGACGACACACTGTTTTCAGCGAGGTAGGATACGTTGGGTGCGTCATGAGTAATACCGCATTAATAGATAATGCGAGAAAGGATTTGTCCCTTCCGTTCCATAATGGAAGTAGATATCTCAGGCCCTTTGATGGAATTGATATAGCCTAAATAAATCCATTGCCATAGTAAGGTATGGTAAAGTTCAATTCTGGGAAGTCAAAGAAAGAATAATCAAGCACATGGGTTGATGGCACTAGCATGAAACCTGCTTGATTAGAGATATCGATACAAAGGGATTATATTACACGGTAAGAGTTCGTAGGAGGTGACATGTCATTGCGGCATTAACTTCTTTCTCTATGGGTGCCTTGGCGTGTTGCTAGACGCTAACTTTGGAATTTAGGCAAGCTCAGCCTAATGCCACTGATAAAGAGGCCTAGAGGGTCACACACTAAGTGTTTCCATGTATCTCAGTTAAATATTAATTTAACAAGTTAAATAAATATTATTCCTGACTATGGTTTAATAATTATTTCACGATGTCTGATCGCATTTATTTTGACACTAGTTATTCGAGAGAATATATTGTGGAAGAAATAATATATTTATTAGCGAGTAATGCAGTTACATTTATTTAAGAAATAAATATTCATTGCTCAAGGTCTAATAAATGTGGCGAAGAAAAATAGAAAATAAAAGTACACGTCGTGTATATTAAATATACACGCCGTGTATTTTTTCCAGTTGGGATTTTGAGAATTTAATATTGTTTTATTAAATGATATTTATTATAATCAGCGTGGGCGCATGTCAAAGAATTAATAATTCTACATGGGGGTTTTCAATAAGAGTTAATGAAATAAATAAAACGCATAACGCATTTATTTATTGTCATAACTATACTAACCTCAAACTCGATTATAAATATCCTCGCAACCCCAACATTTTTAAGAGCCATTGTTCTGCACAACGGATTTGGAAATACTCTCAAGCCAAGAAAGAATTCCCTTTCCACCAAGAACGCCCTCAAGTTACGAGAGCAAGATCCTCCACCGGATCAAGGCGGTCGAAGTCGGACATTACAAGAGAAGGTTCTTCCGCGCTAGCACCCAAAGATCCCTTCAGCGATATCTGGAGATACGTGACACACATGTGGATCACCGCTAGAGGAATCCTACACATGGATTCTACGACGCAACGACGGTTCACCGAATCGTGACCGGACACATCAACGAAGAAATAATTCCAACGAGGTAATTCTTATGCATTAATTAAATTAATTATAATCAATATATGATGATCTTCTTCAAGGGTTCCAGGAATCTTCTTTTCTTTTCATTCTTCATTCTATTCTGAAGATTCGGCATTTTATATTGTGATGGATCTCGGATTGAACGTTGTTTAAAGTTGAAATTAATGTTGGGCAAACCCACCAACATGCCTCCACTGCGCCCGGAACCTACACTTTATGTGCACCCTATCCTCTATCATTGTTCACCCCACATAGTTGTTCCTACTTCTCTTGTGTGTATTATGCACATTTTTTTCCTATCCATGTAAGAGATCTGACTCTACCATACTCATTTTTCACCTCAGGCTATCCATGCTAGGATGGATCCCATGTGGTGATATTTTCTCCCGTATATGAGGTTGATTTATCCCCTTGTCTTCTTAGGGGATGGAAATTTTTTTTACCAAAATGTTATTAAAATATTTATTAAATCCTTCACAAAATTAAAATGTTATCTCAAATATACTCATACAAAAATAGATCTATTTTTTATGGACTTCTTAATAAATCTAATCAATAATATCCTCATGAAATAATAGAATATTTCACGACCTTATTCTTCAAATATTATCCATACAATAATTTTATGGAATTATCAAATCAAATTATTAAATCATTGCCTTTTCTGGAGCTTACAAACTTAACACATATGGACTCATTGACAACAAACACAAGAATTTGGCACAAAACATTTAATAATCATGTATTTAAAAAATTTATCATAATTATTTTCTTCTACAGGCAGTGAAATCTTCAATAAAAAGAAAAATCCTTTCAAAACCAATATAAGAGAAAATAAATAAATATTATTCATTAATTATCAAAAGAAAATAATGTTTAAATAATACATGTAGAAATACACCCATTTTAATAATTAAAAAATTGAAAACAAATCAAAAATATTCCCTTCTATTTAATTGATCAAAAAGATGAAATTTTTGTTCAATTGTCCCATAACTTTTTTAATATCAAAAACGAAATTCTCATTACTTTTTCAAAAAATAAAAAAGTTTGAAAATATTTATCCCCCTTAATGTTTAAATAATATTTATAAATTAATGATTCATTCAAAAAATGTCTTCTTTTTAGATTTTCTCTCTCCAAAAATGATAAAGATTAAAATTATAATTCTCCCTTAGTTGACAAATATAAATATATATTTAAATCAGCATACTTGAGTAGATTCTAAATTGAAGTGGACGATTAAAAATACTTAAATCATATCTAAAAAATGTAATAGAAATATGATCAAGTTAATAAAAAGAGAATAACTCCCCCTAAAATCATTTATTTTTAATATATACATATATTAACTGAAATGAAGGGAAAAAAATAATAAATCTCATTCTTAATTAAATATTATTACACATAGAATAAAAAAAATAGTGCTGGAAGATTTTCAATTATAACATTAAATTCCCATCTTGTATAAGACTTTAAAATAAATATAGATACACGGAAACAACTTAAGATATTCAAGGAATTATGTAATTATTTTAAATAGATTAAATAGTAACCAATTTTCAAATTATATTATAGTAAACCATATAATGAAATAAATTTATCATGTTTACTATCCAAGATTAAATGATTCTTCAAATGAGGAATGAAAATAATTAGAATGTTGATAAATATTCCATACTCACCCAAATAGAATATAATTAAAACATATTTCCATCCAACAAAGTTTAAACTTAATTTTCTCAAACTTAGCTAAATCCAAATGTTTTGTAAAGATATCACCCAAATAATAATCATTATAACCATATTATAAAAAAAATATCTCCCTTTTGAACATGATATATAATAAAATGATAATATCTTCAACATATTCATTCATATAATGATGTAAAGAGTTCTTAAAAATATCTATAGTAAAATAATTACAATAATAAATAGAATAATTTTCAAAATAAATATCCAAATCCAACAATTAATATTTAATCTATATTCATTGCGAATAAAATATTGATACAACAAAATATTTTCCTTAATTTATTGAAAATGAAAATTAAATTTGTTTCCTTGAACTCCAGGAAACAAAATTTTAAATAAAAATTATTTATTCCACTAGTAATCTTTCTATAAATAGTATACCCTCCAAAATAAGAATCAACATAATTTTAAAAATAAAAAGTTGTTCTAATAGGATAAAAAACCAAGATTTATAGTTAACTTAACATATTTAATGATCCTTTTAACAACGCTCAAGTGTCTCTGTTTAGGGTTATCCTGAAATCTATGACATAGACATACACTAAACCTAAAATATATCTGAAAACTATTTATGTAAAGTAAAATACCAATTATTCCTCTAAAAATTTTAACATATATAGATTTTGTAATTTTATCATAATATAGTCTTCAAGAAGCCCTCATAGATCTATTTGAACTTTTATAAGAGTAAATAAAAAACATTATAACTAATTATTTAGCATATTTATATTATTTAAGAAAAAAACAAGTATATATTTAAAATATTTGAAGTCCTTCAAAGAATATCAATTCTTCCATAAGAATCATGTTATATTTTGAAGTCATTAAATATTATAATTCTTTTCAAATAATTTTACATAAATATCCAAAATTATATCATCAAAATGAATTTAAGCAATCAAAATATGTTAAGAGTTCTTATAAATAATGAAAATAGGATATACTTTTCCTTTTAAAAATAGTTTTTACAAATAAATTGAGGTGATCTTTCATACCATGATCTAGGGGATTGTTTAAGTATATAAATAGCCTTATAAAATTTTAAAACATGTTCATATTTATTTTCATGATCAAAACAAGGCTTTTGTTTTACATAAACTTCTTCAAAAATTAATCCAATTACAAAATAATATTTTTCTAACATTGAAAAAAGTTTAAATCCTTGATAATAAGTATATTATAAAATTGGTATAATATATTTTAATATAGAAATAAAAAACAAGTCACATAAAAATATATACCATCTTCTTGAAAATAACCTTGATCTACTAATTTGGTTTTCATTCTTATATTCTTTACAGATTCATCAAGTTTATTTCGAAATATTCATTTTACTAAAATTAATTATTTATTTTTAGTTGGTTCAACCAATATCAAAATATTTTTTATATAGAATTGACTTATTTATTATGTGGGAAAACCCAATTAGAATTAGTTAAATCTTTATAAATATATTTTGGAATGAAATTAGAGATAATAGAATTGTAAGAACAACCATTTCATAATGAATTTCTATTTTGAACTAAAGATTAAATATATCCATTAATTATATCTATAGGATGATCTTTTTGTGTTGTCTGAGATCATTCATGAGGGTAATATTTCTATTCAATAGGTGCACTAAATTTTTAATATTAACTTTCTCTAAAATTATAATCCATTAAATATTCTTTAATCTGATCAAAATCACTTTTTTATGCCTTTAAATCATTCTCTTTAATTGTAACATGTTTTATTCAACAACTATGGTTCTTTTATTATAGACTCTATAAGTTTTACGAATATTATAATAACCTAAAAATATCCTTTAATTATATTTTGCATTAAATTTATCTAAATAATTTGTAATATTAAGGATAAAAATGCTACAACTAAAAACTCTAAAATATCCAACAGTACATTTGTTTCCCTTTTATGGTTCATAAGGGGTTATCATAAAATTGGGACTCAAAAGAGTTATATTAGAAACATTGAAAGTTGTATTCATATATTTTACCCAAAAATATCTAATTTTTTTTAATTCATTTAATATGGGTCTATCCATTTCTTTTATAGTATTATTATTCCTTTCAAATATAATATTTTTTACGATGTTCTAAGATCTGAAAGGTCAGAAAAATATCCAATTTCTTCCTAACACTTTTCAAAATCCATATTTACAAACTTTCTGACTCTATGGATTCTAAAATATAAAATTAAGTATGAATTCTAATTTTTAACCAATTTACAATATGTATAAAACTTAGATATAGTATTATATTTATGACTAAAAAATAAGAACTTGTAAATTGAATAAATTCCATAGAATAACACAAACAATATTCTTAAAAGAAAGAATCAAATTCTAAATAAGTCTAAATAATTAAATATGGATAAGTCCAAGAGGACTAATATTTATAAATTTCATGATATATCTAAAATATTCTCTATGTCATTTATCATTGATTTATGAATCAAAAATGTGATTTTCATCCAGTTTTAACTCAGGATGTTATAGAATTTTTTGTTTTTTTAATATCATAAATAGTAGTATAAAATATATATGAATCGTCCTATTATTAAATAAAATAAATTTGTTTATAAAAAATTTAGACACTAAATATTCTAATAAATTATCTTAGAAAAATTAATGGAGTAAATTTTATATTTCATTTAAATTAAAAAAATAGATTCATCATTAAGAATAAAACATTTGACATTTTGAAATTTTAAAAAAATATTATCATCACATAATTGATAAATAATAATAATATTGTGTTTAAAATTCTCAACATATAAAACATAATAAATAATAATTTATTTAAAATTTCCAACTTCTCTAAAACCTTTAACACTGACTTTTTAATTGTATCAAAAATACATATTTTCAAGATTATCAACAATCCATATATATATTCTCCTAATACAGACTTCCAATGAATATATCCTATGAAAAAATATTTAATAAAATTTTTGTTCTCGTGAAAATTGGGTTCCAATCAAGTTATAAAAATAATTTTTCGAAACCCAAAGAGATTTTAAATAGTTATTCTAGGGTAGTATTAAAGAAAAAAAATTAGAAAAAAATGTTTCTCATGTACAAAAGAGTACCAAAATATTATAGATAATTGAATTTTATAATGACCTTATATCCTACTTATGAAACATGTAATAGTAGATACACTTCCTTTAGAACTTTTAACAAAAAAAATTTTTGAAATTTTTTGTACTTTTTTATTTTAACTAAGTCCATTATTATTATTATTTTACTTTTTCATACTCATAATTTTATCATAAATTTCTCTACCTTGATAAAAATTTGATAGATTCTCTTTTAAACATTCAAATTTATTTTTCATGTTTTCATTCTCTTCTAGAATAGATTTTAATTTTCTTTTTTCTTCTTTTTATTGAAAGAAAAAAAATTTATAAATATCTAAATATATACATAATTTATCATTAGTACTATATTAATTATTTCAAAAAACTTATTTTATTCAAGATTGATCTGATTTCCTCAATAAGTTTTTTACTCTTATCTTTTAGTACTTTAAATAACGTAGAAATTTTCATATTTTATTTTCTTATAACCATTAAATATCTTTTTGTAACTCATAAATAGTATGTTTTTAAGAATTCTATTCATTAGATTCATAATCATAATCACTAACCTAATTTAAATAATCCATGACACAAAAGTTGGTTAATTATTTTTCTTTTCTAAATTTATCTCTATAATCTTAATCATTCACGATACTACAACTAGATTCTAAAGATCAATTTTTTTTATTTTTCATCCTCTTATTCTTTATTTTCTTACTTTAATTTGTAAAATTATTATTAATATGTTCTTTTCTTGTATATTAATAACATATTACATCAATATAATTATTATAAATAACATTTGATTTATAATTTTTGTATGATTAAGTAATTAATAACATTTTCAAATTATTATATAGTATCCTTTCTTCCTTTTATACATTCCTTTTTCTTGATGGGAAACTTTATATCTTTCACTTCACTATAACTTGAAATTATAAGAGTAAAGAAATAACATTTATACATTATTTAAAAGAAACACCTTTTCTTTTTTTAATCTCTTATCAAAAATATTTTTAAGACCTAGATCGTATTAAAATAATGAACCAATGATATCATCAAGTTTATATTCCTTGAAATTATCACTTTTATCAACATCAAACATTTTATCAAGCCATTTATTTAGAAATTATCTCAAAAAACTTTCAATAAGAACTGTATAATCCAAGGATTCTCTTAAATCACTCATTCAATTTACAATACTAATAAACTAATGGAGAATTTGATTTTCATTTCTTTATTCACACATTTTAAAAATTTTAAATTTAGATCAAATTATCCCATTTTTAGTTCTTTTTAACATATGTTTTATAATGTGTAAATATATAGTCTTCTAAATTTCAAGAACGGTATTGAATACAAACATATTACTAATAACATTTCTTCTAATAACACAATATAAAATGTCAATAACATTACAATTTAAGATATAATTTACTGAATCATTACCAATCAAGGTTTTTAGATCAAATTCAAGTAATTTTTATAGATTTACCATGATATTATAGTGATCAATGCTTATTTATTTTTGGAAGGCTTCCATTGTATATTTATAATATCCATAGACACTACCATCAATGAAATTTGGCCACCGATGAATCAAAAAATAATTAGAACTTGAACCTACCATCTCAATTGATCTTTTCCCCTATATGATTAATTTTATAAAGCAGTTCATACTAAAAATTTATATGTATATAATATTAAAAGATTCAAGATCTGATACTAATTATTTTCCAAGATGGTGTGATGGTTGAATGGTTAATAGATGGGTTTATTGGACAATTTAAAAAACATTAAATATTTTATAAGATTTTAAAAAAATTAATTAGTGGAAAAGGAAAATATTAACACAAAAAAATTATAGTTGTTCGGATCAAATTGATCCTACATATACACTTAACTTATCTCTATCCTTGAGAAAAATATAACCTACTAATGTATTGACCTGAATATTAAAGGGGATCCACAACCTAATTACAAAATGTGTTTCCAGAGGATGCACAAACTATATAATATTACTTTTAATGCGGATTCATAACCCATTATAGAAGACTTTTTAACTAGGAGTCACAACACAAAAACCTTTCTTTTCACCATATAGGCGCAACCTAAATAGCCATAAATGTTTTCCTATAGGCATAGCCTAATATAAATTTTAAGGAGTAGTATAACTCCACCAGTCCTTTTTAATGAAAATACACAAACAAAAAAACAAACAAAGAAAATATGGGAAGATACAACACCGCAAAACTTGTTATAAATAGTAAATTTATGAATTTTTCAGGAGTAGGAAACTTTTATCTATTTGGAAAAATAGAAACCAACAATTGAGTTCATTCAAAAATGTATTGAACATTGTAATTTAAAATTTCATGTGTATATAACTTATCATTTATTCAGGTATCTGGAATAGTTTTTTTTAACTATATTTATATTATTTATTCCTTAACATAAACTTCCACCATTTTATTAATTTTTATTACTCATTCTTGAAGCAACAGTCATGAAATAAATATAAAAGTAACAACCTACTTTAGAATTGTTGAAATATTGACAGTAATTATTAGTTGATTTACCAGAACATGGTTTATGATTTGTTCTCTATTTAATGTGCATGTAATATTCATTTAACAACCATGAATATTGTTCTTGTATAGATTTAATACTAGTTTATATAAAACCTATAACATAAATATAAAAAATAAAATAAATAAATAAATTGAAATAAATAGATAAATTCAAAATCCATATGAAGATAAAATTTTCAGTGTGTTTTGTGTGTGTGGGTCACTTATCCAATTGTTTGATTCATTTCTCCATAAGTTTCAACATAAGTGTCTTTTTTCCTATGTATATGTCATTTTTTATTCTTTTTAGTAGTCATTTGATCTATATATGAGTAATTTGACCTCTGTATAAGACCTTTTGATTGTGTATGAGTCATGTTGTCTCTTTGTATGAGTCTTTTACCTCCGTATATGAGTCATTTCATTAGATTCTGTGTCAAACTAGACTATGTATGTGTCATTAAATTATTGTATGTTTCATTTACCTTTTATAAATTTTAAAAACTATAAACATAAAATTGTTTTAATAAAATTAATATAATAATAATAATAAATTTAATAATTAATAAATAAAATAACTAAACAACATTATTTTCTTCTACATGTAATGAAATATTTAATAAATCAAATTATTCATTATAAAACTCAGGTAATATAGAATAATAATATTTGTCCTTTCTAATTATAAAAACACAAAAAAAGTGACAAGGGTCAACTCAGTATAGACAACCTCACCAATTAATGAGTTCCCTTTACAATGATGATAAAGAAAGGGATCACCACCAATGGGATGAATATTTCTATAAGAACATTGATGACGTTGGAAAATAACTTTTTCACCCTCTAGTATTAGAACCTTCTATGGAAGGGAAACCCTGCATTCTCTATATTTTAACCTTTCAGAAATCATGTGGTGAACTCCTCGCTTAGACAAATGATATAGGAATAAATAATAGACTCTACTATCTCAATAGGAAAACATTAGAGGTGAAGACCTGATATTCCAATATTGAAAATAAATTACTTACAGTGGTCATCATAGTTAATAAATATAGGCATTATCAAATGAACAATGAGGTCCACTTGGTCTCTTACTTTGACCAGCTCAAATATATCCCCAGTTGTATCATGCTAAATAGATGCCCAGAATGATGGGTAGTTATTCTGTGGTAATTTGATATCCAATACATATATAAAATAGAAATCAATGGTAAAGTGATATAAAATTTATACATAGAATGCCTTATCATATAGGACCTATAATTGGACATATAGTTCTCTAATGATAAAATATTGATCATCCATGAAACCTCCAAGACATTAGAAATATACTTATATAGTGATTCTATAATCCCCCTAGATAAAAGGGTAGAAAACCTAAATCTCAATAATGTTAGTTTGGGGATCAAATTCTTCTCGCTAATTTCTTACTTTTAGAAAGTTTTACTAATAGAAAATAGAATACCATGATCTTTTTATAGGATTATAATTGATCTTATAAATATTTATTTCCTTATTGGACATGAATAGGGATTCAAAGTTGGTAATCAAGACAATTAATGGTGATTATACCATCAAGAAGGAAGAATTTATAACCAATATTGATTAAGTATGAGTGTTAATGCCTAAATTACCCATTAATGAAAAAAAAAATCTCACATCTTTTATTCACAAAATACTTAATTTAACACACTATTCATTGAAACTACATTCTTTGAAGACCTGAACCAAGATAAAATGATTATTCATATGATGAACTATAAGGTGATTTATCCATTCATCATCAAGGATATGGAGTAAATAAATAAATTTATTTCTGTAGTAGATAAGGGATATATTGTACCCTTAGTGATTACTTCCATACCTTCATGGTGAGGTTCACCAATGGGATTTATCTAGGAATCAATAGATATATCACTATGAAAAAAATCATCCTTTTTTATGGCCCAGATTTTTTTAAAGGTACTTTATAAATGAGTATTTTAAGGGGTACTCCTAAAGTGTATTGAATGATGAGTGACCCTCCCTGTTATAATGGAATTGTACACTATTTCCTATAGGAATAATTAACAAGGATTAATTATTTTCTTCCAAATCCGGAGACTTGGATACTTTTATCCCCATGTGATGAAATATTGCATTGAAATCATGAATAAATTCCATGTATTTAAAATATATTCCAAATTTATCCATCAACCCTATAATTTTTTTACCCTAATAAATACTCATGTATATTAAAAATATGGATAATAGATATTACTTTTTTCCATACCCTCTAGCCACTCCTATATAGTTTAAGTTCATTCTAATCACTTCTGATTTCTTAGAAAAATGTGTAGAAGTGGTTCCCCTCAAGGACGTTAGTATAATAGATATCATAACCATCATGAAATCAAATATAATTACTAAATTAATAATCCATTACACAATACTGATGGAAAAAATAAAAATATTTTCATTCATCAAAGCTAGAGAAGCTATATTTTGAGTATGATATCTTGTCCAACCACTCATCCTAATATCGTGTATTATGATGAAGTTATATGGAGGAATTGAATAAAAAGTTATCAAGTATCATTTAGAATATAATGGAAAAAAATAAAAAGAATTTTTTTCTAAATAAAACCTTATAGGATTTATGGTTTTATCACACCATGTCCTATAGTACTAATATGAAACTTCGTACATACTGTTCTATGGGAGAGTAGTCTTGTTTCCTATTTAAGTTTGGCCATCCTCACTTCACGTTGCAATTTTTTATCAACTATATAAATATGAGATCTCTTAAATATAACACTATTAGTTAAAGAGTCTCAATGAGAAAATTTTATCCATTTTATGTATCCTAGAGATCCATTATAATCATGTCACATTAGCATTCAATAAAAATGACTTTCACTGCCCCTTCTTCCAAGGAGAATTAGTCTAATTCTTTAGGATATAAGAGATACCCAAGAATAATCCCATAAATCTTTAGAAGAAATGGGTTCGACCATACATTATATATAAGGTCTACTATGATGTTGCTTACTCCATAATTATATTAGATCTAGAGTATATCACACCAACTAATAATGCTATGTTTCTCAAGAAATGATTTGAATTATTCTACGTGAAATTCTATTATATATGACTTTAAAATTATTATATTAGGTCCTCATTGTATGGACATGAATTTCATGTCACTTGAGTCCTTGTCACAAGATATTAAACTACAATACATCTGTTCCACCTAACGTGGCCTTTAAATACTCAGAGTGGTCTATTTTTTCAATTTTTTCTGAACACAAACCTGATCTAGGTTGATTCATTTTCACCAATTTCCTCACTATATTTCTTCAAAAAAAATTCATAGAGTCCTAGTTTCATGATATGAAACTTCATAACATATGTCCAACACTACATGACTGTTACACTAATTTGAGTGGTATGTTCTATATGAACTAACTCCCTTTTCTGATATTTTAATCTATATAATATTCTTAGTGTGTTCTTCTACCCACTAGAAATTAACACTTCTTTATAGAAATATGTGTTGACCGATTCATGTTCTCAAGGGATACATAATAACACTTGAACTTCATGTTTTGGGTAAAACCTTGAATACCATACACCCTAATCCAAGTGTATAGGCCTGAACTAATCCACTTTGGTTTTTCAAATATCCTTTCATTTAGATGGAACTATTCCACCTCATCTGGGTGTTGATACCTTGACCACATCAGGTTTCATCAATAATCTCATAAGGATACCCATCCATTTCATTACCATTCCCCCTATACATGAACAAAGTCTTTGTAGAGAATTTATAAGAATTATTTATGGCTTTATTGCTGATATTTGAAGATATATAGTGACATATAGATCACATATCTTGGACCCATGCATGAATTCCAATTCCATTCAATTTTCCCTCACCATCCTTGCACCTCACCTTCTAAATTCACAATCAGTTTGTCTCTATTAATCCTATTCAAGGATGAAATTTACATATAATTACTCAAAATTTATGTGTGGATATTTTTCTATTATTTTCTTATGTGTAGTAATGTCCATATTACCAATATTACAATCATCCAAAAATTACATTCTGAAGGAATAACTATTCCCAGCACATGGCTTCCTTTATTCACTTTGAGTCTTTCTATACTTAAATCCAACTAATTATAAAAAATTATTTTTTAATAACTTCATGTGGACAAATTTTAGGTTTTACAGGATATGAAGCAATGTTAGTGACATGTTTCTCAGGCCTAGAGGTAAATATTCATCCACTTATATTCCATTTTAATGTCTCATAAGAACCCAAAATTAGATTATTATGAACTATAATTTTCTAATTAAATTTTGAATATCTCTTCCTATATACCATAATTCATTCCCCAGATATTTGAATCACCAAAAACCTTCCATGGATATTAATAATGAGTGTATTATATTCTAAGAAGTACCCATTTACATTTTAATGACATTCATGTCATGTATATAGCCATTCCTTACCCAAATAGATGTATATTTTCATCTTAAAGGGAAGATCCTATAACCCCATGCGCCCTCAACCGTATTTAATTGAAACTGATTACTCAAATTTTTCTGGTGGTAAACCTCGATATTATTTTTAAATTTACTTATTTCCCCACTTAAATAATCCAAGTTGTGATTTACATTATTCTTGTACCTTATTCATAGGTGTTGAAACACTCCTAATTATTAAACCCCCAATAGTGGTATTCATGATTCCTCCCCAATCCAATCATTATGACCTTAAAATGAGTGAAACCTTTTCATTGGGTCATATATATATATATAAACCCTAACTTCTTTATGTTGGGTTTTCCCCTTGCCCATATCTGTTAATTGACTGAATCATAATTTATATCAGATTTGGGTGACCCAAAATAAGTCGTAAATTGTTTTGATAATTATGAACATAAACTAAATTCATACCTCCTATTCAAGGGTCATTGTACTAGTATGAGACTACATCAATTCATGTCAGGTCAGTTTTTCCTCTATGGATAACATGAAGACTCACCCCTATTTAGGTAAAAGTTATACTATCATGAACCCTAATAATTTTTTGTAAAATATATTTGACCTTAAATATCAATTATCAAAAGTTCTATATTAAATTCCTTATAATGAAAAATAAAATATGCATGATACTCATCATGTCAAAAAAACTAAAAAGGGTGTTGAGGGTTCCCAATTATAACATACCTAAATATTTCATCATTATAGATGAATGTTAAAGACATTTAATAATAATACATTCCCAAGGATTGTAAAGTTTTAGTGTCATTGGTGAAAAGAGACATAATGAAAATATTTCATAAAATATATACAATATATGCCAAAAATTTCTTCTCTCATAGTACCCTTCTTAGAAATTTCTTTCTTACAATATTTTTTTCATAACCAGGGATAATTTAAACATAATAAAGGGTGACCTCATATTCTCAGTAATGGTAAAAAATGAGATATCAATCAATTATCATAAGTGATAAAAAGCATTATTTTATAAGAATGTGATCATAACCTAAGAAAGTTATACCCAATTAGAAAAATATCTTTAATCATGAATCATGGAATAAGGTTATTTCATAAAAAAATACATAAGTAATAAGAGAGTAGAATCTACAAAAATAAATCATGATCCATGAGAACGTATCATAATCATAATACATAAGTTTTTTTCATACAAATAAGTATAGAAATTTTATTCCTAAGATAAAGATCAATGTGAAGGTTATTATAGAGGATTGGTTTTACTCCTCATACCATCATTTCCTTAGTCAAGGTTCACTCCAAAGGCTTTAATTGTGGATAGATTACCTTATTGAACTAGGTTCACCCTCAATTCCAATCATTATAATCTTGCGAGATATCTATCTTTACCTAATGAATTGGAGAGAAATATTATTCTCGGCCCACCCATAACATAATTAAAATCATAGATATGTATGACATGAGATCACAAAGTAGTCATATTTTCATTAAATATAACCCATATAAAAGAAACATGTATTATAGATATTTCATCAATTCATCATAACATATCTTATGGAAAAGAAATAGGTTTCATAATGATTTCATCATAACTTAATTGAACTATTGAAATAAATGGGTTTCATATAATAATCATCAAATCATCATCATCATAATCCATATAGAGAAATAAATTTGATGGTATCAAAAGATAATATCCCTAGTGTAGTATAAAAACCATTAAAGTTTATTTTCATAGATGAAAAATTAATTTAAAATATCATTTAGACCATTCTTTGTAAACATGAGTAAAATATCATTTTATTTTGATAAACTTTTAACTAAAATATTAAAGAATACAGAGAAAAATATTTTATTTGTAAATAAATATGGAAACATACAAATTATTATTCAAATAAATTAATGGTAAAAATGTAAAAAAAATATTTTTGTGTGGTAAATGTTAAAACAAGGATTCCTTTCACACTTTTTATACAAATTCATAAATAAACAGTTCATAAAAAATTGTAAAAAATAATTTTTAAACATTTGAAATAAATTTAAAATATTGATAAAAATGACATTAAAAATAATAGTGTCGTATAAAATATCCTTCTTTAAATCATTTCAAAATATTTGGACAGAGAAGAAAAAAAATTCGACCAAACTGGAAATAAATATGGTTCTTCTTAAAAAATATTTTTGATAATTTCAAGTGAATAAGAGATAAAAATGGTATAAATACTTGAAAGTTATTAGAATAAAAATATGATAATAAAATATATGGGTTTTAAATGATAATATTCATACAATTTCCATTAATTAAAATATATCATAGACAATCCCTAAAAGAAAAGAGATTGTAAAATAAATACTTACCTCATGTCTCACCTGGCTTTATATGAATTAAATACTATTGTATAATAAATATATATTGATTTTAAATATATTAAATAACCATATTAATACATAAATTATTATGTATCATTCCTTTATACTATCCATTATTGTTTTATAAACAATTATTTCATTCAAATGAACATTTTGGTAAAAATTGGTCAGTTTTTCATGCAATTTTGATTCGATGGTTCAGGTACTTACACTTTGGCCATGGTTTCATGATATATATATTTTTAATTATGAAATAATTATATTATTTATTCATCATATGAAATTTTTTCCCATTTATATAAATCCATTATGGAAAATAATTACATCACTTTGTGGAGATGGTATTTTGTATGTACTCACAAGTGATGTTTTCACTTTTCGATGGATGGAATGAAAGAAAGGTAAATATGAATTCATCATTCAATAAAAATAATTATATCATAAATATTATAAATATTCATCAAATGTATCCTTATTTTCATCCATGTAAAATGGAAATGAAAATTAAATCACATCGCTTTTTAGTGGTGGTAGTCCACTTGTATGCATGAGAAATATTATCATTTTCCAAAGGATGGGGATCTAAAAAGGTAGATAAGATCATATAATTACCAAAGAATACTTATATTATAGATATAATATATAAACATTAAATACACCTTAATAAATAACCATTAAATATTATTATGTAAAATGAACCAAATCTCAATACAGAGTTGGTAGTCCAGATGTACACATGAGTGATACATTAATCTCACATTTGATGGAAAATAGGTGGAAAATGATGGTACCATAATCATAATAACAACTCAGTATATTTGTGATAATTAATTCATTATGATTTTATTAATACAATATAGTTAGTGTAAGTGGAAGAATAAAAACACATTGAAAGTGTCGGGTAAGATGCTTACATCTTTTTTGAGAGACCTCCTTGGCTTACACCTTAATCCTTCTTAAAAGGGTATTATAGTAATAGTAGAAGATAAATAATGAAGGTAAGAAATATAGGATTGTTATTTGGACTTTTTTGGATGATATATAGTTCTCAATGTTTATTAATAAGGTAGGATAATAGGTTCCCATTTATAAGTGAGGGAGGGATGCACATAGAATTACTTAAAAGATTTAAATAATATAATGTCCTTTTTTTGTTCAAGTGGGACCAAGTAGACAATAATTTTAATTTAAAAAAATATAAGGAACAAATATCTCTAAATAAAAATATTTATACAATTTTATGTTTTTTTACCCTTATCTCTTAGTTAACCCCCCCCCCCACCCACCACCTGTAAACCCATTTCAAACCTAACTGTAATAACAAATTTTTATAGTTTTCATTATTCATTATGAATAAAAAATTAGTTGATAATATTAAATTATATTAATTATTATTATTCCAAATATTTAATCTATTTAAAAATATCCAATTTCTTTAAGTGGAATAAATTTATTTTAAAAAAACGGTGGAAAATGTAATAAAACCATTTTTAGGAAAATACATGTTTTAAGCATAAAAATGAATTTTTTTCTTTTTATTTTCATAGTAAAAACCATTAGATGAATGTTAAAATATTTTATTAAATATATTATCAAAAAAATAATTAAAATTATTAATCAATATTCATTTAATTAATTTATTGATTTAATAACACATTATGTGCATAAAAATAGGTTTTAAGAAAAACATATCTTTTTACATTCAAATACTTTTATTTTCATTTCTAACCAAATGATAACCAATAAATTAATTATATAAATGTGTAACAAAAACTTTTTCAAAATTTAGTTGGTCAAATTTATTCTTTTCAATCTAACGGCTAGGAAAAAACTGTCAAATAAAATAATAATAATTTAAAAGTATATCATGGTGCATTTAAACTTGTTGTTGTGTATAAAAAAAGATATCAGAGAAATTAAATTTATTTCAAGAGAAATATATAATAAAATATTTGTGTATTATAGTAATAATATTCAAAAGTCAATTCTTGACTTTCTGGTCCAATACATCACATATCATAGGCCAAATTTGGATAATTTGAAATTAAAGTGGGAAATATTTTATCATGGTTAAAACCTATAAAGGGTGGTCAAATAAAAATCAATGTTCCTACCTGAAAATAATTTCACTCTCATAGATAAATAAACATTTTGGGATAAAATCAAAAAATATAAAAAAATTAGGGACAACCATTTTGCCTTAAAAAATCACATTATACTCACTAGGTGTATGGATCTCAGAAAAAGATAGAGTACCCATGTGTTCCTCAGATATTAATTTGAATGATATATTCAAAGAAAATAAAGACATAATTTCAAGGTACTTGAACTCTATTAATAATTAATTCTTCCATATAAAATCCTATCATGATTTCACTTATACTAATCTATGTGATCCCTTATATCTGAATAGACTAATAAAGGATATCGGTGATGATAAATGCATCATGTATCTGCACCACTTATATCCATACAAGGGTATAATTTTAGGTGGAAAATAAAATTTGAAATATTTTTTCAAACAAGACCACATCGGATTGTTGTTATGGTGTAAAAACACTATGTATTCATCTTGAATATGTCTTTCTAATAGATCTTTCTTTAAAAATATTTAGTGATTCCCCTTTTATCCCATTGGATCAAGTGTTTTGAGATTATGTTTTGTTAACCCCATTTTTATTCAATGTTTAGTGAGATTTAATTATAATGATGTTACTCATTGTGGGATTTCATGGATTATTATGGGTAAATAGTCAAAGAAAAAATGTTCAAAATATTTATGACAGATTAAATACAAAAGTTTTTTTAATCATTGAGTAAAAAAGGAGAGTAGAATCCATAATTAAAAGACTCCCTCTTATCATGTACAAAGTAAGGAATGAATTGGAATACTATTATAAGGAATGTTCAATGGAATCCCAAATATGGATCATTAACATATATCAATCATAGATAACCTGTAGTATTTCATCCAACCATGTGGATTCCACCTATTCATCAAGACATAGTCCTTCCTCCCTTGAAAGAGCATGAAACATCACTTTCTCTAATTTTTTAATCAGTTAATAATGATACTCTATTACCTTCTCTATAGTGGTTAATTTTCAATGAAGTCGGCCCACCGAGGCCCTCCCCACCATAACCTGAAATTTATTCTTATCTACCACTATTGTAAGTTAATATTCATTATGAAGAATTATAGTCATATGGTTTATAGAATGGTATATATACACTATTTAAAAGAGTATTGACTAAATTATTATAGTTCACTCACATGAGACAATCACCTCCTTCACAAAAATGCGGATGGATTAATAGTCAAACCTAACGTATCCTAGGTTTCTAAACATATAGTAGAGTTAATGTGTTTATCTATGTAAAACCTTCTTGGGGGGTTGTATATAATCTTCAAGATATCATCCCATACACAATCACTACTGGAAAACTAACCTTTACCAATGGTTTGGAACCGTTGGTATAGGCCACCAAACCGTTGGTATAGCCTATACCAACAGTTTTGAGAACCATAGCCACGTAAGCCGTTGGGATAGGTCTATACCAACAGTTTTCCAAAAACCGTTGGTATAGGTAATATGAAATCTATACCAACGGTAATGGAACCGTTGGTATATAAATTCCAAAAATAAAACATTCGCTGGGATTTGATCCCAGGACCCCTCATTTATCATTGAACGACTCAACCACTAACCAAAAATGACTTTTGTGATCATAATTACATAAATATATATATGTATTCTCATAAATATTTTAAATTTTGATTTATATAATGTTCTTGGTATGAAGGTCCGATAAAAAATGAAAGTACCTATACCAACAGTTGTTAAAACCGTTGGTATAGGTCTTTGGTTGTGATTTTCATTCTATGGAGGATGTCGAATTTTGGCCCACTTTTCCCAACGGTTTGGCCAAACCGTTGGGAAAGGTAGACCTATCCCAATGGTTTGGCCAAACCGTTGGGAAAAGTGGCATATTTGGGGACCTTTCCCAACGATTTGGCCAAACCGTTGGGAAAAGTGGTATATTTTGGGACCTTCCCCAATGGTTTGGCCAAACCGTTGGGATAGGTCCACCTTTCCCAACGGTTTGTCCAAACCATTGGGAAAAGCTTCCAATTTGGGGGCCTTTCCCAACGGTTTGGCTAAACCGTTGGGATAGGTCTACCTTTCCCAACGGTTGTCCAAACCGTTGGGAAAAGTGGCCAATTTGGGTGCCTTTCCCAATTGTTTGGCCAAACTATTGGGAAAGGGGACCTATACCAATGGGTTTTACAAACTATTGGTATAGAAGCGTTGGGAAAGATCTAATTTCCAGTAGTGAATTCTGTGAAGCCTACCTAAAGTTCACAAACTCAAGGCCTGACTTAAATTCACTCCTAAAGATTGAAATATATTTCTTAATTTGATCACTCATGGGATATATGTATTTACCAATCCCCTAGATCATTAATAATAGAATATTCTCAACTCCCATGATCTATGCAGTTGATGTGTTTGAATGGTATCGTTTTCAACCTATTCTAAAATTTCTATGGTGACACTTCTATAAATTACACAAAAGATATTGGTAAAACAATTTTGTATCTTTTTAATATAGAAAAATTAATTATCAACTTCACCAACTATGGTGCCACTTTTTTTATATATTTTTATATCGCATAATGTGATTCAGCAATTTTCCTTTATTTTCATCAACACCTCATTCACTAATGTAAGATCCCATTTATTTTTTCAATTTTATTTCATCAATTTATGTGAGTTAGGTCCCCCTTCAATCAAACCATGTGTAGATTCTTTAGGTTCCATATTGATCCATGTATTCATGACACTATCTAGTAGAATCTTAGGCTTCAGGGTATCTCTAGTCCAAACACATCTCAAATTTACCTATGAAATACTACACCTAAAGGTAAATTTTTTTTAATATTGATAATAATAAAAGATTCAGTGTCAAGATAATTCACCTTCTTATAGAGACACAAAGAATGTAGTGACCTCTTATTCTATATAGTCAAATAAGTTCTATGATAAAATCTACAAAGACTACGTTGGTTGAAAAAAATAGCTTAAATATTCAATTAAAGACTTGACTCCATCATTTTCTAGGATTCACCAATTTTTATTCTAATCTCAACTCATTTCAGTTGTGCAATGACCATATGGACTTGGATGTCCAGTTTCCTTAAATTTTTAAATATTATCTCATCATATGAATAAAAAAAGGTATTAGTTTGAAGTTATAAAAAATAGACTTGGAACATGAACATGTGAATTGACAATTCACCTTCCAATCCCATGTATAGATGAAGTTACTTCATCTTAACCAATTCCCACTGATTGAACTGCATAGAATATATTTACATGGTAGGAAACAGTTGAATTGGAACTAATAATTATTCAAGGGGATTAGATATCATCACTTGTAGTTATTAAATATGGGTAGGCGAAGGTTCTTCTTCTACCTTATCGATTTAGTAGGAACTCAATCCAATCAGTTTTCCTCTAGAGGAATAATCTAAAGAAATGATAGAAAACTAAGCCCCCCAAACTCCTATAAGAGTATATATAAGATATCAATAATGATTATAGAAAAAATATGTTAAGTAAAAATCAAAATTTATTTTACCTCCTTTTTGGATGATAATTAACCCACTTATTTCTCTTCAATCATGTCCAACACTTTAAGAGGAACCTTATCATCACCTCTCTACTCACCATAATTTTCATCGCCATAATTCTCACTAATTCCGGATTAAATCTCCATTATCTTGGGTAATTATCTCTAGTAATGGGTTTAACCCTTATGTGAGTGGACCATAGCTTCAATATATCTGATATAATATTGAAACTTATCAAAATGATTCACGTATAATACGTAAAATGGTTAAATAAACTTCCCAAACTCTATCAAAATTATTTTATCCACATGGAGGAAATCCTAGAATTCCTTGATAGATAAAGTTCCCTAACATGAATTCTACTCCTTCCAAGATTTTTAAAGTTGAGAATTTTAGAGGATGGGTGGGAAAAAAAGAAATATTTTCTATTGTATAAGAAGGGTACAAGTTCCTTAACCTCTTCAAAAGAATCTGATCCACTATATTATTATTCAAAATGGGCTTATTCCAAGGCCAATCCATCTTTTTAGACAACTTTTTTTCTTTAACACCTTCAGTCATTGACAGACCCTTGAATTGGTACACCAAATCTCTTAATTAGTCACCAAAGTATGACCAAATCCATGTATTGGTGTACTCATTCAACAACCTAATGATGGAAGTTTTTTAGTGTAAACATGACCTCAAAGATTATTTCCTATCATGTGAGCATGATCGAAAAAATCCCTACAACTATAACATTTTTCTTGGCCCATACATTTTTAGGTAGGGTGGGACAATTATTTAATATACAATGAAAAAATCAACCAAATTAGAGTGGTGAATATTCCTTGTAAAGGGTTTCCCTATGAATTCTAGTTAACAGTATAACCTCTATCAGTGTGATCAAGAAGTCTTCAAGTTCATTTGTGACGATCACATTACCAATGACTGTTCTAATCAAATTATGATATAGATTGATGAAATCAGTTGTGGAAATTTAGTATATTTCTCACATCTTAATCATTGTGTGGGAGTGTATTAACCCCTCTAATGATCTGAAGATAAATATTGAACCGAGTACCAAAATTTATTAATCATCCAAAAATTCTTAATCTATCAAGTGAGAAAATATCCAGTCCTAGAGAATATAAATGATCCAACAATTTTAAATGGGGTATTATCCCAAAAAACATACTCAAAATGATTATATAACCTTGCTAACATTGGCACCTCATTGTTGATTCATCTTCCTCTAAAAAACTGATAATTCATTAAGAAGGTTCTAATCCTTACCTTATTGTGTAACTCATGCAGTGGTAGAAGGTATCCACTTATGACTATATTAATTAATTCAACCAATATAATAAATGTGTTAACCAAAGGGGGTATCCCTACCCCACCCAATGTACCATCCTTTTTCTAGAATTGGTTGATAGGAACTGAAGATCACATAGGTCTTAAGAGTTGGATAGATTTTGGTCCTTATTTTTTATGAATATATACTATTTGTAATCCTAATGAGTTACTTCTATATACCTAAGAAAAAATAGACTCATGGATGATGATATTATTCCATGATTATTCTATCCAACAAAATTAAATCCTCTATGAGAAGAGGAGTCCTCTTTGTATTACCCCATATAAATGTTAGTGTATTGAACTCATCCAACATATCTCCTAGAATAAAATCCCCTAATAATATTCATATCCCAAATTATTATCTTGGCCTCTCTATAGAAAAAAATAAATGTATTTATATCTTGGATCCATCTATTAATAAAATCTGAGAAGATTTTCTTATTGTAGTGGGAGAAGGAGTGTGATGCCTAAACAACCTCATATAATCCTAGTACCCATTTTTTAATTTAAAACACTTAAAAACATTATCATACCTAGTAAATCCATATCCAATACATATTTAATACACCACTAGGGTAGAGGTCCCAACTTGAAGGACATCCTAGTATTTGGTCTATTGTGGATCTTCATAGAATAGAGGCATAGTTGTAAACCTCTTTATCAAGAGTATGACCTCATTCTCCTAAGGTAAGTGGGGAATATCCAAGTAAATACCCCTCTAAATGATATACCTCTGTGGTAAATAATCTAGCTATAGAGGCATTGGATTTGGTCATCTTGTTATGGTTGTTGATATGTTATACTGGTTGGTTTGTACCTAGCTGAAGTTCATGGATTGGAACGTCCCTCAATAGCCCGAACCTATATTGAGGTTGCCTCTTGAATGATGTATTATATCAAAGAATTACTACCATAAAAATTTAAAATAATTGGATGCCTCATGATTAGGTGTTGATGTTTTCTAGACCCAATATAATTGATCATCCCCATCCTCTATGTATAAGAATCATGAACAATTTGTTCTATAGTTAGTTATGTAAATGAACAATGGCATGGATATTAGTTCAGTTAAAAATAATTAATTAAATGGGGGAAGGCTATCAAAAAATGAAAATTTCATAATTTTATCATAAAATTTATGTAGTGGTTTCACCTCATAAAAACTATGTTTTTAGGTTAATTTTATATTAAAGGTTCATGAATAAAGAGTTTGAGCATAAAATTTATGTGGTTATCTAAATAGTTAAAGGAATTTATAACTTATATGAGGTGTGTTTCATTTAAATATCATAAAGGAAGTGTCTTTTACAAATGGAATAATATTCCATGAACTTCAATGCACACCACAAAATATCAAGTAATTCCTTCCACTAGAATGTTTATAAGGGGTTTTAATCATTTAATCTTATGTAAACCTATATAAATATTATTTGATCCACCAAATTATCCTAAAAATTAGATCCTATTAATTATGATCAAATATAATTAAAGGGTAGTTTTCTACATCAAAAAATTCCATCAATATTTTATAGAAAGTTTGGAGGTGAGATACGGAATAACAGAGCTCGCTGTAAAGAAAACGGGCCGCTTATATAGAAATCATGTGTAACGATCCATGGGATTCATTTTTGGAATAAAACCCATGTTTCCTCAATTTATAAGCATAAAGAAATGAATTATTTATGTCCATTTGGAATCCCATGTGGCCCAACTACATTTAAGACAATATGAATAAACTCCCCTTTTGTCTACATGATTGTTATATGGGCGGGCATTATTTGTGACATCGTGGTGGTATCCTCTTATGTCCATGTGAAACCCTTATGATATTTTTACCTCATAGAAGAATCATAGAGGTCCATTCCATATTCATACTTCTTTTTTAATGAATGTTATATGAATTTTTAGAGAGTGATTACATAGTTTTCCTATAAATTCCACCCCAGAATACATTTCATGGATGATTAATTTTCAATAGTTTGATGTCTAGAAAAAATTGAATTATTTCTAAACTTTTACTTTACATAATTTCACAGATACATCCCTCATATATAATTATAATATAATCCTAATAGAGGAGGAAATTTATTTTGTAAAATCTTTATAATAATTCCTTCGTAGTATAAACACTTAACAATGTTTCATTTATAAGATCCTTAATAAAGGATCCCCATTTAATTACTTCAATAAGGGTTGAACACCACATAAATATTATTGTGTGATTATCTTTAAACATTCATACCTATAGTAGACCCCACTAATTATAAATGAACCCCAATATTATTTAAAATATTTACTTCCTAAGGTATATTCTTGCCTCTTTCAAATGGTCCATTTCCAAAAAATATTTTACAAATGGTTAGTCACTTAATGAGAAATTCTTTTATAGATATATTGGACTCCTTAATGGACCCTCATTTTCCTTGGTCACTTAACTGGGAAAAATCAATCACCCAAATGACATTATTAGCTTCCTTTCACCCATGTCAAATACCATCAAATGATTGTTTCATCAAGGAATCCCCTAAATTCACTAGAACAACATGATTTGGTTATCATTCATGTTTATATTACACCTTTTGATCATGTATTCCTTTGATAATATGAATAGGGAATCCTATAATAAATCTTACCTTGTTTTCATACCTAAAAAATAAAATCCTCAAGATATAATCAATCATTTATTCTCATGATAACAAGTACACTTTTTGTTAGTGGGTCAGCATAAGATTCTATATCCAATCCTCTCAAATAACTTGACTTGATTGTCTTAATTTGATGCCTTTTCCCCCAATATCTTGGTTAATATTTCTTCAACCTGACTTTTTCAAAATAATGATCTATAAATACAATGGGCCTCCAACTAGTTTTAAGTCTTAACCATGTTCTCATTGATAATCTCATCCCTATACTAATCAATAAGTTATAAATATAATGGTACTCTTACTAGGTATAAGACTCAACCATGTTATCATTTATAATCTCATACATAGTACAATCAATAATCCATAAATACGTTATCCCTCTTACTAGGTATAGGCCTTGATCATTTTAGCATTGATAATATCATTAATTTGACCAATCAATGATCCATGAATACAACAGTCCACCTATTAGGTATAACCCCCAATAATACCATCTCATATTAAATTAATAATATATAGGATGAACTAGGAAGGGATTATCTTGTGAAAGTCCCATGCCATACATTGTTATGTTTCTTTCACCTAGTAGTCTATTCTATATGATATTAAACAGGTTAGAATCGGTCCTGGTTATATGACCTTAAATAGTAACACATCATCGTGTTGGATGCATATAATTAAAATATATATCATCATGTTCCTTTATACAGAACCTTAAAATTCATTATATTCAATATTTAACACAATACCTTAAAAGGAACATCATTTGGTCTTGGTTGTGTGACCTTAAAAGGAACCACATTAGTCAACAAAGCATTTCTCTGAAAGATACAAATCGTCCTATTAATTGACATAGAACTATGTGAATCTTGATTCCCTTTATAAGGATACATAAGAATCCCTTCTCATGGGATCGATCCAAAATTCAATGAACATTTTATCCCCATAGATAATGATAAATTCCAAAGTGTCAAGCTATGTCAATTTCAACCATGGGGTCACCACTTAGATGTTAGTATCACTCAAAATAAGATAAAAACTAATAGGGGTGAATAATTGTTTATAATTTTTCATTTAAATCTATAATACACTTATGGTTACTAAATATGTCCCCCTTTAACTTATAATAGTGAAAAAATAAAAAGAAAGCATAGAATTTTTGTTAATGATATTTACCTCCATGGTGGATGACTACATCCTAGGTGGGTGGTGGTTTTTATCCAATGAACACACAACTATCCATTTATTATTAATAAGCATATACATGCAAGGGTATAATCTTGAATATGAAATATATGTTAGAACCATCCACGATTAAATAAGAACTAATTATAACAACCACTACAATAAATATTTTATGAATAATCACTAATTAAAGTGTATGTCACAATGGATGATTAGATGTGAAATTCTTCCTTCATGAAAAAAAATATCCTATCACCTTTATTTCCAATGAATTTATGGTCATTTCCAAACATTATTGGTTTTTTGTTTTGTGGTCATTGACTTTCTCAGGATCATTCACTTTTTTTGGTCAATGTTCTTAGTCACTATCCATAATTATTTGGACATTATGTTTTTCCTCAATTTCCATTTTTTCAATTCCTAATAATGTTCTCATATTTGGAAATCCATTTATGTGTTATTCCATATGACCTTCATATTTTTATTTATCTCTTTTCAAGAGGAGGTTTTATTAACCCTTTTTAAATAGTGAGATTTTAAAAAATGTATTTTCAAATTTAAAACCCTTGATTACTGAGATCAATTTCAAATATCAAGGATGAAATTTATTAAATGGTGGATAATATATTGTCCTATGATTTTAAAATAACACTATGTTTGATATCTTATATAACACATAACACCAATCTTAAACAAACCATGAAATATTATTATTTAAATTTTATAGTTGTATCTTTTCCATTAAATTGGTGGGTATGGATAATATTAAAGGAATTATTAAATATATATAAACATATGACTCAATAAAAATTTATTGATTAATTCTTAAGAAATAATCACTCAATTTTTGAGTAAATTCATTTTATGCTTCAAAAATTTGTTTTCATTAGAAAAAAAAAATTAATGATTTTTGTTAGAAAATATTATAATTAATTTCTAGAATATTTAAAATTTATTTGATACAAATTATATAATTTTATAATTCATCATGTCAAATTTATCTTAAGATGAGTTTTTTTAAAATGTTTTGAAAGGTTGGATTTTTCAATTAAGAGTGAGAAGTAGTTATTTTTATTGAAAGTTTTCTAAAATTTTCAAGAACATACAAAGTTGCATTCAATTTTAAAATAGATTGAAATTTTTAATTCGATCCTTTTGATGAAAAATAATCCAATAAATTTTTTTATATTCAAAATTATACTATATTTTTATATAAAAACGTTTTTATACTTAAAACGATATTTTTCTAAAAATCAATTTTAGTCACTATTCCTGGTTTAATTTTAAATTATACTATTCCACTTATAAAAATATAATTTGATAAATGGATTCTATATTTTGGAATCAAAATTAATAATATTATGTAATAACTTTAACATAATTTTAGGTCAATATGAATAGTAACCATAGTACATTTTAATTACCACAATAAAGGTAAAATGAGTTAATTGAGGTTAAAAATAATGTAATAAGGCTTAAAATTCATTAAAACAATAAATAATTTCATTTTATGTGTAAATTTTATCGATGATGATAAAAAATTCTAAAATATTACTTTCTTCTACTTATCTTTGATTTTTACCAATATAATATTTTAAGTAAAGGATAAAGTATAAAATGCCACTCTCTTGATTTTAATATTTATAATTTTTATAAAATGGATAAAAAATATATGTTTAGTATTAAATGGTTATTTTAAAGATAAATTATTTTTTACCACAGTAATTTTTTTTAATTTTTAGTGATGGAATAATTACTTTAAATTCTTACACAATACCGACACAATGTTTGTGCAAGTTGTAGAAAAATTAGGTGAATGATTTTAAAAACTCTAAAAGTAATATTCTTTTGTGATATCTAATGTCCTAATAATTTTATAGATCAGTATAATATATTATGGATGATTTAATTGTTTATATTTTTATCTTATTACTAACTTTATGACTTTGAAGACAAATTAAATTAATATTTTCAAAAACGACATTAATGATGTTTTTTGTTAAATAATATTCTATTAAATAATTTAAAAACCATAAAATATGAAAATATAAATATTAGGATGATAAATTGTCTCAAATTTCATCCCTAATCCATTTATGATATAATTTCCATCTTATAAGTACAGTTATAACCCTTTAATATTGAAAAAGTAATTACCACGGTTAAGGTTAAAATAGGTTTGTTAAGGTGCTAAACCAAAAGATAAGGTTTAAAATGATATCTAAACCTATTAAAATTTTATTGAGTGGTTATATTAATACCATATTATACTTATATTAAAATAAATTTCATTTTTTAATCATTTTACATGTGTTATATACATATAATATTATAATATTTCATGAATTTATAAAAATGACATTAAGGATATTTTATAATAAAAAATAATTTATTGAATAATTTAAAATTCATAAAAAATGTATATTAAAAAAATATAATTTTTTATGGTTTAAAATATCAACCATGTTCCATTTATGGGTCACTTGGCCTTTTATATTAATTTTTGTAACTCCTAAAGAGTATAGAAACATTGATATCGCAATAATTTTTAGAAGGGTTAACAAGGGTTAAAAAGAGATAAGAGGGAAAAAAATCACCTAAATTTATCCAAATTTTATTTTATGAGATTATTTAGACTAAGAATTTTCCTATATTTTAATTATATCAATTTTATCCACCTGAACATTAAAATTAATTTATATTAATTTAATACTTAAAGAAATTCAAACAATACTGCTTCCCTCATTTATAAATGGGCACCCATTCTCCTCTTCTCTCCACAATTAAAAAACCTTTTTGTTTGAATTATACCTACCCAAATACCGTTTTAAAATCTATTACCATGTTCTAGAGGTCTTATTTTGTTCATAATTTCTACCTTAGGTTCTTTAAGGTGTAAATCAAATGTGGTTGTCTGAATAAGTGGTATATCTTTTGATGGAATGTTTTAGTTTTCTTTATTCTTATACCTCCTTAAAATATTTTTCAATCTGGATGAAATAATAATATCAATATATTTTATTTAATTAAATTTTATTATATTAATATTATTACCTCTATCTATCTTCTCTTCCATCAAGTGGTAAATGAAACCATCGTTCATGTGTACAATAGATTATAGTCTCATGAACTAGTGTAAATCATTTTCCATCACCGCCTATTATGAATGGTTATAGTGATTGATATATATATATATATATATATATATATATATATATGATATTAAAGAAATAATTATCATTTTTTAATGATAATATATCATCTATTTTTTAACCTTTCCATCAATTGAAAATTTATTACTTCGTTCATGCGTTAGTGTAGATTACCACCTCCTTGAAGCGATGTGACACATTTTTCATCATCGAATCACATGGATAACATAAATAAATGTATTTGAATATAAGATATTATATTTATGATATAGAAATTTTTATTGAAATATAAAATTATATTTACCTTCTTTTTATCATGTTATTTGAATAATAATGGAAATGTTACTCATGCATACGTACGGCCTACCATCTCCATGATTATAACGATATTAATTTTTTATACCCATATTTCATGTTTGGTTTTACAAGTAAATTAATGCGTAAAAATTATAATTATTACATGATTATTATTCAGGATATTATGGAATAATTACCTTTTTTACCATGACAAGTATACCGAAAATATTTTAGAAAACATTTTTTACATTAGTTATTTTTTACTTTTTATGTCTGTTTTTGGCCACATTATTACAGGAGACGTTATAAATGTTGTTTCCTATGTCTTTTATTTTAAAAACAAAGTGAAAAACATAAATTGGAATCATTTATTATGTCAGTTTCTAAAAAAATGATGTGGAAACCACTTTGGAGTCGTGATTTATGACATCGGGTTTTTATATAATCGACATGGTATATAATTTATTATGTCAGTTACATAATAACCAATGTAATAAACAGTGCCTCCAAAGATTTTTTCATGTCAGTTATTAAAAAACCGTTGTGAAAAACAAGTTTTTTATGTCGGTTATTTGTTAACTGATGTGATAAACCAGTCTACGAAGCATTTTTTTCACATTGGTTAAACAATAACCTATGTGAAAATAGATATACTATGTCAATTATTAAATAACCAACATAAAAACCATTCTCATGCATTTATTACGTCGATTAAAAAATAACCGACGTAAAAACAAATTTTTTTAATAAAAGCATTCAACCATTATTTTGCTCTACCAAAGAAGACCTAAAAACAATAAGAAAACAGACCAAAACCAAACCAAATCTAGACCAGAATACATACCAAAAAACATTATAACAAGACCAAAACAAGAAGAAACAAAGAAAAATTAAACATTCATATACATAACATTCAAAACTTACAACTTCAACTAAAAAATCTAAAACCACTTGGATAGGCCCTACCACCATGGACACCCCCCCATCCAACTAGACAACCCCCCTGGACAACCCCCTAGACAACCCCTCACTCCCCTAGACACCCCCACCCCCTAGACACCTCCCCCCCACAACCACAATGGAACCCCCCGCCCCCACCCCCTAGAGAGAACCCCTAGACACCCCCTCCCACACCCCTTGGACACCCCCACACCCACTCCCTTGAACAGCCCCTCCCTTGGACACTCTCTCACCCCCATGATCCCCCCCCCCCAGACACACCCCGACCCCCTCGACACCCCCCCCCCACCTGCCTGGATACCCCCCCCCCCCAACCAACTAGTCACCACCACATAGGATACCCACACCACCCCCCGGAAACCCTCCCACCCCCTACCCCATTAGATTCCCTCCCACCCCCCTCAAAACCCCCAACCCCCTGGACACCCCCAACCCCCCCCCAACCCCCCCCCCCCCACCCCCTAGAAAGCCCCCTGGATGGTCCCCACCCCTAGACACCACCCCACAGCACTGAAACCCCCCCCCCCACCAATCCCCTAGATAGCCCCCCACCCCCTACACACCACCCCACCCCACTGGACAACCCCTCGGGACACCCTCACACCCCATACCCCCTTGGACACCCTCCCACCCCCTACACGCCACCCCACCCCCCATGAACACCCCCCCCCCCCCCACCCACCCACCCCTTAGACACCACCCCACCCAACTGGAAAGCCCCCCCCCCAGCCCAACCCTTGGACACCTCCCCACCCCCTGGACACCTCCCCCCACCCCTGTACACCCCCCACCCCCTGGACACCCCCCCCCCACCCCCTAGACACCCTCCCACCCCATGGACACCCTCCCACCCCATGGGACACCCATACCCCCTAGACCTCCCTCTCACCCCCCACCCCCTTATACACCCCCATCCCCACCCCACCCCACCCCCACCGGATAGCACCCCCCCCCCCCCGGACACCCTCCCACCCTTTACTCCCTTGGACACCCTCTTACCCCCTAGACACCACCCACCCCCCATGGACAGCACCTCCACCACCCAGGACCACCCCCCCCCCCCACCTCTATGGACACCACCCCCCTTCCCACCCCCACACCCTGGACAGCCCCCACCCCACTGGATTTCCCCCCACTCCATTGACACATGCCCACCCCCTGGACCCCCACCCCCTAGATAGCACACCCACCCCTGGAGAGACCCCCCACCCTCTGGACACCACCCCACTCCAATGGACAGCCCCCCACCCCTGGTCACCCTCTCACCCCTACCCCCTTGGACACCCTCCCAACCCCTAGACACCACCCCACCCCCCCTCGACACCCCCCAAGAAATCATTACTATGCTCTGCCAAATTATGAAACCAGCAAAAACGAGACCAAAAGCAGACCAAAACCATCCTAGAATCCATACTAGAAAAAGATTAGAACTTGACCAAATCATTAAGAACCAGAGAAAAATTAAGCATTAACATATATAACATTCAAAACTTACAATGTCAACTAAAAAACTAAATCCAACCAAAAAAATTACCAAATACACAATTATAATTACAATATTCAAAATTATATTTTATACTAAAAGTAAACTAAAATCCAATCAAACCTGTAAAATAATTTGACCATTCCACTTGTAAGTGTTTGACCTCTTCAGCACTATAGAATTAAGGGTCATCAAATAGCTATAAATTAAACTGATATTAGTTAACATGTATAATGAATAAATCAAATGAAATATTATGGAAAATTTTATAAGGAAATATTACCAGGTAAACTTCATAAGTGTTTTAATTGAAATTATTTCATACATAAATCTTCATATATAATATTTTAATTCAATGACGCCTTTTTGTTCATGAAAATTCTGTTTAAATTAGTGTCAATTCAAAATATCAATTTTATGTAACACATCGAAAAGTACAAATTATAAATATATATTTACCTTTACTTTTACATATTTGATTTTGGCACTCTTTTTCTTTGTGTTTTTATAGAAATTAGGCCCATCCCTTGTTATAAAATAATATGAATGGGATAAATTTAAAATTCATTATAATATAAACAACTATTAAGAAATTGAAACTTAATTTTCTAATATATTCTTAAAACTTCCCCGCACATCACCATGGACAGAGCATATCCAACAAAGTGTTTTCTCCCTTGTAAAAAAACACATAATATCCAATGATCACTGATATAAAATAAAATTCAAGGTTATTGATTTTTATGTTAAAATATAATGAAAACTTTGTCAAATATATGTTTCATACCTCCCAATAAAAGGAATCATCCAACACTATGTGATTATATTCTTCTCAAATCTTTCAGCAATATAAAGTGTTCTTTGTTCCTCATCCAATGCACGTGCTTTAGGGGAAATCATATGTGGGACCATGAATCCATATACATATATCTACTCATTCTTCTCACACAAGTTATAAAGATACAAAATACAAAACAAACATAATTATATATTTTTAATAAACATATTATAGGGAAAGGCGTTGAGACTTACATGGAAAAAAATTGCACCATGTTGATTATTAACTTATCTATAGTAACATGCTCCATGATATAATTTTTCAAAATCCCCACATTTATTACATGTCCACAAACATAAGCATCCATTGGAAATGAATAATGAGCCACCAACAAATTTGAATATCTGGGCAATCTGTCAAGACTACTAGAATATGTATCTGATGTTATACCCATTTTTCTTTGTTTGTTTTTTTAAAGTATTTATTTACCTTCTAAGTATTATATAAATAAATATAAAAATATTTTAGTTTTGAAATTTTAAAACAAATTTAATAAAAAATAAAATAAAATATATAACATACATACCTCTATGGTAATGAGTCGCAGAAGTCTGGATGGACAAACTAAAAAGTGACTGATACTATATCCAACTATCGTCACCACATCTATAGGTAATGGTACTCTAGATAATATATCTATAATATCTTGTACAGTGACCATATGATGCTCTACCTCAAACTATTGAGGATGAACTGTATCTACTATATAATATAGTATCCTATATGCAACTATATGATGGTGAGGATCGTCAACATACAATTCAACATAATTAAGAAGTTTTGGTGGAGGAGTATGATAAAGAATGGGGTCCACAGGCTAAGGTGGAGGATAAATAAAGGGGTTTGGAGGAGGGGGAGTGGGAGATACTGACGGAGGTTGAGGATAAATAATGGGTTCTGTAGGGGGAGGTGGAGGAGTGGGAGCTACAGTCTGAAACTGTCTTTGCATGTATGTAAACATAGATTATACCGATGATCTAATATTTTCCTCCATTGTCGCATTGATATTATGAAATTCAGCCTCCAATAATTATATTATTTTTATAAAAACTATCTATGGAAGAATTTAAAGAATGTGGAAACACGTTTGTTACCGATACACCTGTCGGGTATCCTCATACACAACCAGGGTGTTCGGGCTTTCCCAATGATGCAGATAAAATATCTTGCCTCCCAGTAGCTGTAAATACCCCCTGTAATCTCTAGTCCTCAAGAGAATCCTATATTAATTAATTGAACATTTATGTAATGATTCAAAGTATATAAATAATAGAATTAACATAAATAAATAAAATAAACATCTTACAATCCTATCAGCTACAATTCTCAATTCTTCTGAAAGATATTTCCCCTTTCTGTTCATCCGATCTCTCTTCCATTTTTCATGTCTATATGGCGGGGATGGAGGGGCAACCTCTCTAGAGATTGAAGACTCAACTATAAGTTTTTTTAATATTTCTATCATCATTTTTTCTTCCAATAAACTATACCCTCCCTGAGATAAACTATGAGGGTATAAATCTTTAGATTGGATCTCTTGATGATGTGCCCCTGTTTGCTGTAAATTAAGAATAATAAATCATTAAAAAACATTAATAATATCATTTTTGTAAGAAAAATTATAAAATTGTAAATTTCCCTTACCTAAAATGTATCTTTTTTTACTTTTAACAAATAGTTTCCATGTGTCTTCATCTATGAAAGGATATATATGACATGAACTGTCATGTTACCTATGACCAAAAATGAAATCAGATGTGAGGGTTGGTTTCTAATCCCTCCATCTTCTATAATCCATTAATAATCATTTCCTATTGACTCCTCTAGTGTCAGAAATATCAAATTTCATAATATAAAGAATATGTAAAACATATTATACTATAAAAATTTAAAAATTAGTCAAATAATAGAAAAATATCTTACCAAAACTATCTCCCATAACTGAGATATTATCGCTTTATCAACACATATCCAATCATCATAAAAAATTATTACTTTTCTTTTCCCCAGAGTTGATATAAAACTCTTAAAATCTTTTGCATTCGGGCCTCTAGGAATATCATTATCATCAAACTCCATGAGTATCCTTTTGTCCTGTCTTTGGGCAAGTGATGATTTTAGTTAACGTGTTCAGCCATTTATACCAACTCTTGAAGACTTCTTTATTGTTATGGGAGCACATGAGTAAGATTTAGGAAAATCAAGAGCATGTGAATGTTCCTCCCTCAAGGTATGATCATGATGCTCATCTCCAGAATAATGTGGTTGATCAACTAATTGATCTTTCATTGTCCTTCAAATCAAAAAAAACAAACATTAGTTAAAAAATATAAAAATTCAAATATTACCATACTAATGTAAATAAAAAATGAAAAACTGAACTAAGTTATATAATAGTAAACATGGTGACTATGGTAATCATCTTAAAAAATGGTAAAAACGGTAAGAATGATAAACATCATAGTGTAATTTTCATTCAACAAACTCAATAAATGTATAAGTTACGTAAAGTTAAACTATGGTAAACTATTGTAAACATGGTAAACATGGTAAACATGGTAAACCTAGTAAACATGCTAAACATGGTAAACATGTTAAAGTGATTTTCATTCAACAAAATCAATATATATATATATATGTTACATAATGTTAAACATGATAAACTAAACTAAAAAAAAATTAAAATAAACAAACATTTATACTTATTTGTTTTAATACTTGTTTTAATAAACAAAAAAATTACAATATCTAACATTTTCTGAAATTAAAAAATGTAAACAAGAAATTAACATCTATTACCTGAAATATTAGGAATGTACAAATGGATTGTTTTCCCAAATTCATTTTTCATGATCGTTCCTTATTGTAAAAACCATGTCTTCAACATACTCATCATTATGTTTTAATAATCTTTCCATGGAAGTAGGGATCTAACATAAATATGCATCTTCATCAAGTTGATACTCACCAAAATATTGTTTTTTTTTCTTGTAAAATAATAGACCATTGCATATCTGATTGATCAAAAACATAGAAAATCTATTTTTCATGTGTTTCCATTATAAAAGAATATTTAGTGTCTTCCAATCTATTCATTTTAACAACTGTCATTCCAAATTCATCATGCCTGGCACTGTTGTTAATGATAAAACATTTGCAGTTAAAAACAAGAACTTTAATTTTAAATTAATCAACCTCCCATATTTATTCAATGACTCCATAATATGCACTTGATGCAGAAATTGGGTTTTTGTCTTTAGAACTCGAAAAATGCATTGCTTCTGCAAAAACCAATACACCACTATTCTGAATTGCGCCCCTATTGTGATGATCTTTCGTATGAAATGTATAGCCATTAATATTATACTCATACCTTGTTATCATATTTAAACTTGGACCACCAGCTAACCATCTTAATGTCTATGATACATCTGATCTACCAAGCAAGGTCTTTTTTAACCAAGGAAAAAATGTTTTTTGCGCTCATCCAAATTCCACATTTATTTCTTCTATAGATAAAATTGTTTCAAATCATTAATATGAAATGTGATATATAGTTGAGCATCAAATATGTTATTCAAGATGTATAATTATAACTTATTCATCTGTTAAGCTAAAAATGATTTGACTTTCAAGCCATAAATCCCATTTCCCACATAATTAACTCATTCATGACGAGATTGAGGCAAACCTATCTACTCTTCCATATCCAAGTAGCTAAAAAAACTCTACAACCTCCTCAGAAATATACTTTTGAATAATGGAGTCTTCAGGTCAATATGGATTATTAACATACCCCTTCAATATTTTCATATTCCTTTCAAAAGCATACATCCAATGAAGATATATAGGTCCAAAAATCTTTATTTCTCAAACCATATGATCCATTAAATGCACCATTATATCAAAAAAAGGAGGAAAATACATTTCCAATTGAAAAAGTATAAAAATTTCATCATTTTTTAAAATTTTCAAAGCATTCACATCAATCACCTTCTTAAAAATTGAATTGAAAAATAACCCACCTTTAATATAGTCTTTCTGACACAGATAAGAAATATTCCTCATAATGAAACTGGTAGAATTTTTTTCATCGTGATGTGAAAATCATGAGATTTCATACCAATCAACTTCAAATCCTTCAAAGGGACAAAATTTTTTACATTTTAAGAATAACCTTGAGGCACTTGGATATCATGAAGACACTGAAAAAAGCTACTTCTCTCCCTCTTGGAAAATATATAACAAGTCAGGGGAAGAAATGTTCATCTTATATTAGGAGTGGAAGCTAACTCCAAATGTATTCCCATTGATAGTAAGTCTAATATTGCATTCAACCCATCTTTATTCTTTCCTTGAATTTCTAACAATGTTTAAAACAAACTATCATAGATATTCTTCTCCACATGCATGACATCAATATTATGTTTCACTTCAAGATATCTCCAATATGGTAGCTCAAAAAATATTGAACTTTTCTTCCAAATATTTCTATCATTAATAGATTTATGTTTTTTTTCAAATGTCACATCATGGTTTTGAACCATCTCAAAATACACATCAGGGGATAAAGGTTTTAGAGAAATATCAATTTCTTATGAGCCATTGATTTATTTTTCTAGTCTTCTATAAGTGTGATCCATATGCAAAAACTTTCCATGACCCATGTATACTGTTTTCCTCCCATGATACAATTGACAATATAAAGTCCATTCTTCACAAATTGGACATGCTTAATGCCCATTAACACTATATCCGAACAAATTTCCATATGCTATGAAGTCATTTATAGTGAACATAATAACTACATGGAGTTGAAAATATTCTATTTTATAAGAATCATACACCCTAATACCATCCTCCCATAAAAGTTTCAAATCATCAATTAATGGTTAAAATAAAACATCAATATCATTTCCAGGTTACTTCAGACCAGAGATCATTATACTAAACATGATATGTTTTCACTTCATAAAACATTCAGGAGACAGGTTGTAAATTACATATAAAACAGGTCATAAACTATGTGTGCTACTGAGGCTTCAATATGGATTCATTCCATCTATGCACAACCCAAGTCCAAGATTTCTAATTTCATTTATGAATGTAGGATTCTACTCATGAATTTTCTTCCATTATGGACAATCAGCTGGATAACATATTTTTCCATCACATAACATCTCATAACCATGCCGTCTTAACCTTTTTGCATCATGAGAATTAGAAAATAAACGTTTCAAATGATGAATTATAGGAAGATACAAAAATACCTTGGAAGGGATCTCTAAAATCTCTATATCATCCTGTGATTTTTCTTTCAACTTATACCAAGATGTCCCACATTTAAGAGAATGACTTTCAAAAATTAATCATGTATTTTCTCGTATCCCAATCCCATCAGGGAAAATATTTTCTTCTCCTTATAATGTGAATCTAGAAGATCATTGTATTTTGGCCTGCCTGCAAATCATTTTTTTTTTTTGATTTTCTAATAGACGGTTTGAGGGTAGCCGGTTCCCTTACTGCCCGGTTTGAGGAAAACCGGAAACCTCACAACATTCCATCTTCAAATTAGCATAAGCGGGATACAAAACACAGCGAATCAAATTCAAATTCAAACATTACTCAGACCACGCACCTCCTCGAGCCTCACTCCACCTCGATTTGCGTCACCTCGAGCCGCACACCACCTCGAGAAGCGAGTCAACGAAAATCCAACCACCTCCATCCATGCCGCCGGCGAGAGATTCTGACCATCTGCCTCCATCGACGTCGTCAAAAACGATGGATATCATGTCACCGGCGAGAGAACCCGGCCATCACCATCCATTGGCTCGTCGAAAAACCACGGATCAACACCATTCAAAAATCGTCCCAACACCAGAACACCAGTGAGATTCACAGACGCCCATCATCACGCACTCACCTGCGTCGGCGACGAGAAACAGCACATCACCGCCGGTAGAACCCTTCACCGAATACAACGAGGCAGATTCCCTCGTTACTGTTAACAGCGAGGTAGAAACCCTTGGCAAAACACCACCAGACCCAACCACAAAAACGCAATACAAAAAAAACCTAAAAGGAATCAGAGCCAGTCGCCACCTTCATCCCCGTTGGAGAAGACCCCAAAAACCCCCAAATCACACACATCCACCCCAGATCGAAGATGCAACCCCAAACAATCGAGAAAAATCGACTCAGGGCCGGCTCTGCAGCGCGAGGACCATGAACCCACGAACCTTCTTGTGGCGTATGCCGGAACTTTAGCAACCTCGTCGTAACCCGGTCTTAATCTCATGGGTCCAGATCCGACAGCGTCGTAGAATCTCAGGGCCTAGAGGAGGATCCCAAGCTTGACCTAGCCATGGAGGAGCAAAAACTGGTAAAATGAGGTCGTCTCTCCACGGGGAGAGGAAGGCGACGTTGGGAGGATAACTCACCGCTCAGAGCCCCTTACGGGCGCATGGTTCATTCATTCGCGGTCTCATATTTTGGAAGAATGACTTTCAACAATTATAGCATCTCTATAAAACTTTTGTCACTACATCCATGCTTCTCCATTAGGTTAATCAGTCTTAACATCACCAAAAAAAACCATAATATCTATACAACCAGGATATAATGGTTTTTTAGCATCACCATATAGACATGTAACTGTCGGTTCTATCTTAATTTTTCCTGCTGCAATATCACGAATCAATTCTTCAATTCCATTGGAGTTACTATCTTGCAAATCATCATCATCAGTAGATCTGACATTGTGTCCAGTTTCACCATGCCAAATCCAAGGGCTGTAACTTGGATTAAAACCATGACAAATTAGATGATATTTTATGTCTCTACTTTTCAAATTCTTCATATTCAAACATTTCAGGCATGGATAGAAAAACATGTCACTGCTTGGAACATTTCATTTAGAAAATTCCAAAAAGGCATCAACACCTTCCTCATATTCATAATAAAACTTCGACTCATTATTACCTATAAAAAATATCAAAATAATACATCTTGTAAAGATAAGACAGTTTTTTATTTATTTGAAAATATCATAATTTGAAAGTAAAAAAAATTTGAAATATAAAATAAATCTATGCGTACTTGAAAAATATGTTCATCAAAATGATTTTAAAAAAATATATAGTTAGATATAAAAGTTTTAAATTTATCATGGATCCTTTTTTCTTAAGGTAAAAAAATAATACATCCTGGTGCAAGTGGATACAAAATTCACCCTTCCATAAAAAAGAAATATGAAGTATAAATATTAAAATATGTATACATTCACTACTGAAAATTACACATATCCCAACAATTTGAAACCATTGGGATAGACCCTAATACCATTGGGATATAATACCCCAATAGTTTCACACACCACTGGCAAGATAGTCGGTTCAATATCCCTATACCAACGATTCTACAGGAACTGTTGGTATAGACTACCTAAAGCTAAAATATGCCAATGGATTCAGTGAAACTATTGGGATATATATATATAAAGGGTGTATGGGTGTTTTGGGGGTGGGGTGTTAGGGGAGGTGTGGATGTCTCCCTAGGGTGGGGTTGACCAGGGGTGTGGGGGCTATCCAGGGTGGTGGGGGGTTTCCAATGGGGTAGGGGTGTCCAGGGGGTGGGGGTTGTCCAGGGGTGGGGGATTTCAAAGGGTTAGGGGTTGTCCAGTGGGTGGGGGCTGTCCAAGGGGTGGGGGATGTCAAGGGGGGTAGGGGTGTCCAGGGGGTGGGGGCTATCCAGGGGGTGGGGGTTGTCCAAGGGGTTGGCGGTTCTCCAAGGGGGTCGGGGTGTATAGGGGGTTGGGGTTGTCCAGGTGGTGGGGGGCTATCCAAGGGGGTAAGTGGTGTCTAGGGGGTGGGGGCTGTCTAGGGGGGTTGTCTAGGGGGATGGGGGTGTCCAGGGGGTAGGGGTTGTCCAGGTGGTAGGGGGTGTCCAGGGGGTGGGGGTTATCCAGGGGGTGGGGTTGTCTAAGGGGGTTGGGGTGTTTAGGGGGTAGGGGCTGTCTAGGGGTGGGGGCTGTCCAAGGGGGTAAGGGGTGTCCAGGGGAGGGGATTTGTACAGGGGGTGGGGTTCTATCCATGTGGGTCAGGGTGACTAGGGGTGGGGGCAAAAATTACATGATAATGATTTCATGGTAGAGCACACATGCTAGTACATGCATACATACATAATAGAACACGCATGGTAGCAACAAAAATTGTAGAACTTGCACGATATCACTCCCATGGTTTATTTTACTAGAAAAGAACCTAGAATGGTATAAAATAACACTATGAGACTTACCATAATATAAATAACAATGTTATAAAAATAATATCTCAAAAACTAAATTTAAGGCATCAAAAAAATAAACAATGAAACTGAATCATGCGAAGATTACCTGAGTGTTGTGAGTCGACCTAATAGATCTGGTGATAATAAAGATGATTAATGGTGTTGAAAAATGAGGTTGTAGGGCACAACTTCAAAGAATCCTTTCTATGTTTTCCACATGAGAGTGAAGAGTCGTAGGATTCCTGATCGAAGAAAACAGAATGACAAAATACGGGGCCTGAAAAATCATTTGAAAGATTTATCACATCAGTTATTTAATAACCAACGTGATAAACTATTTTTTTATGTTTATCAGGTTGGTTATTTAATAACCAATGTAGAAGATATTTTATCATGTAGGTTATAAAATAACCGATGTTATAACCCAGTATTTATAATTTCGGTTATAAAATAACAGACATGATAAAACGTCGAGATTTGATTTATCATGTCAATTATAAAATAACTGATGTGATAAATCACTGAGAATTTCTTTATCACAGAACCTGTAAAAAACCCAACGTGATAAATCAAATCGTCGTATTTTTATGTTGGTTATAAAATAACAAATGTTATAAATTGATTCTCAGAAATTTATCAGGTGGGTTATTTTATAACCGACGTGATAAATAATTTTTTACATCTTTGTATGTTGGTTATATATAACTGAGGTAAAAAAACCGAGGTGGTAAACCATTTTTGCACTAGTGTGAGGTCCTTTTGAAGTTATGAATTGAACATCCTCAAAACACATGATGTGGACTTAACTAATTAAGTAATTAAATATGTAATTAAAATAAATTAAATAAATTATTTAAATATTAGGGATTAAACCAAGAAAATATTCGTAAAAAATTAAATTAATTATATAAGTTTATTATATAGGAGTTAAAAGACATACATGGAATGTCTACACTTAAGGTAAGGTATTGGGTCTCAATTTCCCATCATTGAAGAATATTTTAATTTTTTGAGCCTAATTTATTTTCTATGGTGTATAGACTACCACTTTAAAATTTCATATCATGAATAATTTATACATTATTCTATTTTAAGGTATAGCCTAAATTATTTCATTCAAATGGACTTGACTTCAACATTACCAAGTGGTAAGGGGTTTCTTAAATCAATTTTCCTTTCATTGGGTTATATCACTTAATCATTGATAATATTATGCAAATATTATGTATAAAATGAAAAAAAATATATTGTTTTTAGACTTTTTTTATTTACATTTGTTAAACATAATCACTCCATTGATTAATTGTCTATTCAAATATATGATCTTTTAAAGTCTTATTCACCTCAAATTTTCTTTCTTTGAAACATATGATTATGTTACACACCAATATTATTTTATGAGGTATATAGACTACCAATTGACATGTTATAAAATGGATCTCATTGTATTCATTTTATTTAATGTTTTATTTGAATTCATTTCTTTCATGGTCATAAATTTAGAATTTACCAAAATGATGTGGATTTTTATGACACAATATCATCTTATTTCGGCATTATCTATATGAAAAGTTCACTTGGGATGGATCATATGCTCTAATTTTCTTTAACCACAAATATATTCTTTTCATATGGTTATGAATGTGGTTTACATTTTCAGTTTTTCTTTCCACCCTTATTAATTTTAGAAAGATCAAGAAAGTTGTTTGTAATAGATCTTGCATCTTATTTTATATTGGGAATCATTCTCTTCCATGTCCATGTTTTCTAAAATGTTTTCAATAATTATTTTTTTATAAATATAAATGATTTCCAAAATCTATTTTACAATATCTTTCACCTTATTTTAAAAGGTTTTAAAAGAAAATTTTATTAATATTTTCTTCATGGGTCATTTTAACTATCTTTACAAAAATATTTCAAATAATGTTTAGCTTTAAGGTTGACTGCATGAATGGGTTTTCTTTACATCATGAATTTTATTTTATTTTATGGTAACTTTATAATTTCCCAAGGTTATTTTCAAAGTAGATTATTTTCACAAAATGTTTTTAGTTTTTAGTTTTTTAAATGCTGTTTTCAAATTGGAAAGGGTATTTTCCACAAGAATGATTTTAATGATATTTTTATTATATTTCCATTCATTGATGAAAACCCTTGATGTTATTTATGATCCAATGGGAAAAGGTCATCATGATACCATCCATATTCTTTCTCAAGATAGATTATGATATTTTCATGGAACTTGTTTATTTTCAATCAATAAATCAATCTATGAAATAATATTTTATTTTAAACGTATCTTTTTCTATATCAATATCCTTTAATGATTCATCTAATTAATTGAGAAAAGGGGCTCATGATACTAGAAATTTTTTTTCTAGATAGATTATAATGATAGTATTAAAGATATTTTCATTAAACGTGTTCTTTTTCCATGGTTTAACCAATATATAAAGGGATTATGGTTGATTTCAAGGGTGTTATACTTAAAAGTTCAAGATTATAAATATTTTATTCATGAATAGAACTCGGAAATTATTGATGATGGTGGTAGAGATTGAAATATCTCATGATGAAAGGTGGTCTTAATATATCACATGGTGAGAATTGAGCTCGATATAGCTCATGATGATGGGTGAGCCAGATATAGCTCTATAATGAATTGGTTAATAACTATGTTCTCTAGAGAATTATTTTGGAAGTTGATCGTATTGGTTATTTTAATTATAATGATTCTATAAATATAATATTCTATGATACCAATACATTTTATTAATTCCATTAATGGGATTTTAATGATTACCTTGTTCAAGATTGACATCGCATTGCTTAGGATTATGGATTCCTATATCTCTTATCTTATGTTAAAGCTATATTTCATGTTTCTAGATTGATGATCTAGGTATTGATGGGTATGAATTCTATTATTGTTTAACCATTCACTTTGAACATGTCATAATACCCTTTATTCTCATTAATGGAATTTAATTGTTAATGGTTATTTTTTCCCTTACTAATCATTTGATCTCACCATTATTATTTTTCCCTTTTTCCTAGGATATAAAGAATGATGTTAAATGATTATTTTCTAGAAATGTTTTGTGTGTGAATAATTTTATAGGATATGTTAGAGACTTATTGTGTAAATTGAAAAGCTAGGTATAGTGTAAAGAATTTTGACTTTAAGTCATAAGTATTGTTATGTAATAGTTTTCATTAATTATCTACAACTCTAAACTGAAAAAGTTATTAGATACGTAAGAGATCCAATAATTTTGTTTGATTATATGTTATTTGAAGTTTTAAAATTGTGTCACATTTATCAGATTCAAAGCCGGAAATGTAAAGATTTTGTTTTAGTCCCGAATTTGGGATTATGGGTTTGTGGATATCATAGGTGGTTACTTGAAGAGATGTAAGGAAAATTATTCCCTTTCCAATAAATACAACCATGAAACCCATTTTTAGAGAACATCGTATGAGGTAAATCAAGGTTCACACAAAGAGAACTCTAGTATGCTCTGAAGTCGCCCAAGTTCCTTAAAGTGACTTTTTAAGTTAAAACATAAGGATAATAATGGGAAATTAATTATAATTGGGTTATAAAAATATGTTAACATTAAAACCTTCATGAAATACCACTTACCCTATGTTGCATGAGAAATATGGTGAAACATCCCATTTTGGATAGCTTATACTATGGTACCATGCATCTATATAACTCTGAGGATATTGTATTATGGACCCAAACACCCAATTCACCCTAGGAGGTCCATACTAAATAAAAACTCTACACTTATATCCGTACTTGGGATACCTTTTCCCCTACCTCCATACTAGGGTGATAGTTCACTTTAGTCCTAGAGTAGATCACACTCTCACCCAGATCTCATACCTGGATGAAAATTCACACAGGTCGCATACCTAAGTAAAAATTCACCTAATTCTCACACATAGGTACCACTTAACCACTGTCACATATTTGGGGACCTACTTACCAAGGCCTCCTTCATAACCTCTAAAAGTCCATGAATAGAACATTCACATCAAATGTCACCCCTTAGATCATGTATTCCTTCGAAAAGATGGATCATTATTCCTATAATATAACTTCCCTATGTTTTATACCAAGACTAATAGGGTTATAAGGGTAATCACTATCAATTATTTCCTTGATAATGGAGGTCCCAATCTTGAGGATACCGGTGAAACCTATCTAGGACCATGAATCTCATTTTGACTACTTTGTATCTTAAATCTAATCATCCCAATCACTCAATTAACTTATTTGTTCCACTCAATGAGCCATAGACATATATGGGCCTCATAATATGTGTAAGCATCAAAACCTACTTTCACCATAGTCACTGATCAAGTAAGGAACCTTTATGCGGTATATTTATAAGCCCCACATATATCCTTCCTCCTCCCAAGAAAGGATTATTCCTCCTTGGTTGTAAAATAAAATCATGATCACATTAATGATCTCATCCAAGTTACCCATTAGTGATCCTTTTACACAAATGTTCCTACCATGTTTAATCCCCAACTCTTCATCAAAGGGAAATATTATCTATAATACACTCTTCCTCAATGGGCCTTATCCCCTAAATGCAATCATTCTCAATGAGTCATATTCCACATGATTTTTTCTTTCCCAATGGGTCATATTTCCTATGATTCAGTCATTCCTCCATGGGATAAATTCTCTGGGATCTATTTGATCACAACAGGTCATATTCTGTGTGAGTCTAACTATACCATCTCTTATATAGTTTCCAACAAATAGGATGAATCTGATAGGTTTTTTCATGAATAAGTCTCACCCAAACCATTGAGAGGAATCCTTCACTTAGTAGTACCAACAACATGAATTTAAACTGCATAGCATAACATCCTTATCACACAATGTTAAACTATATGGATCTGTCCAATCACAAGACCTTAAACTTTACAACTCAAACTACATAGGGTTAATTCTTATTAAACGTGATAAATAGGAAGCCTCTCTAAGTTCAAATCATAATACATCATGGTTTTGATATGCATTACCTTAAATAAAACATCAATGGGCCTTGGATACATAACCATAATATTAAATTCAATTATTCAGATTTGAATTACATTAAAAGGAACCATGTTGTTCCTTGTCAGATAACCTACAAATTTATGAAATGTACCATTAAGTTGCGATGAACTAAAAATTTTTTTAATTATTTTTATAAGGATTTGTAATAATCTATTTCATGGGTCTGATCCCAACATCACAACACCTACCTCCACCCTAGATGATAATAAATTTTATAGAACATGGTTGTGCAGCATTAAACCATAGAATAATCTAAATTAATAGAGATAAATAGAAAGTTTGATATATATAGATATTTACATCAATGAATGGTTTCAATTAATAATCAGTATTGTGGTAACTAGTTGTAATATTATTGCTACAAATAATTCATGAATGTGTCTTAAATATTCAAGGGATTCCTAGAATAATAAATAATTTTCCCAAAAAGGGTGATATAAGACCTTCCCCCCATACTATCAACCAATGTGCAACCCAAATAATCATTGGTAAATTCATAATTACTTCCTTACTTTGGAATGTAGTTCTATGATGACAAAAAACATGGGAATGACATACATTATAAATAGAATGGTGAAAATTAGGAATCCATACCTATGAAATAGCTTGATTGATCATGATTTTTTCTAAGATACCACAGAAACAGGTTTTCTATTTATGGTTATTGATCCATTAAGTACTTCTAGAAACCCTCTCATGACTCCTTTAAATCCAAATAGTTACATAAAGATGTGCATTTTACAATAAATTTTCCTAAATTATGGTGAAGGTTATGGAAACGCATCCCTTGAGGAAATTTACACTTAAACCGAGGCTTCAATGATAGAAAATTATTTCAATTATCAGGGATTATATTTTTAATAGTTTCGTCCAAAAATTTAAAATATCTCATGAAATCCTCTAGGAATTGAATCCCTACCAACTATACCACCAATGATAGGCCAAATAGATATAGGTGGAAATAGTGGTCACTTCCAACTGTTTCGAGAGCCTATCCCCATGGAAAAATAATTTATATCCTTTATATTAGAATGGTAGAGTAATATATTCATTTCAACATCACCTCTACTCAATAGCTTCATAGGAGTTCTCAAGTTATCCATTTTCATCAGCATAACATTATATCCCCATCACCTCAAGAATACACTAGGAGATGCTTAGATGATCCTACCCATTCTCATACAAAACAAGGCACCAATGAGATGGTCTCACCAAGGGTGGTATACTATCATTGATAGGGATAATTTTTATATCCATGTTACCACTCAAAAAATGAGTTATCATATTCTGGTTATGATAGAAGGAGGGCGCCGGAAGCTTTCAATGGAAACATTGAGGTGGGATTATATTCCTACTCTCATTCAAAGTATTTTTCAGTATATTTCAAAAGATAAAAAGGTAGTAAGATAATGTCCCTTATCCCATAAACATTTAAAAATCTCATCATAATACTCTTATAGTAATTTAAGATCAAGAGTAGTATCATATTTGAGTTCTATCCAGGGAAGTTAACCAACAAATTCTAGAAACAACTAATGAAGTGCATCGGTATATCCTGATGGTGATAGAGAAGTAGACATATAATCTTTCTTATATATAATAGGATAACAAACTTATTATGACTAGAATATAATAGTATTATCAAATCACTAATCCCATTTAAACATTGGATTGGTCTCATATCCTTGCTTCTATCTTAGAGATTCAAAGGAATATTTTAAAATATGTATAGGAGAATTATATTATCCATCCTTCCATTAATATTAATAAGGATTTCCATAATAGTCTAAAAGTGATCAGGGAGTGTGATAACATCCCTTATCACACCCACAAATACCATTTTATTATTTTTATGGATAAATGGGGGTTAATTAGCAGGGATCCATCTCAGGAGTGTTGTTTCCCACAATACAAGACCAAAATCATGATGGAGGTCCTAAACCTAGTCTCCTGATAGAGGAAATATAAAAGTAAGTATTTACCAAGTAAATCAGTCATCTAGGAGTGGTATTATATACCTAACCCAATCAATTCTAATATTCTTGATTCTCTTTATTGGGTAATTAATCCCTCAATGTTTCATAAATAGGAGAAAGAAGTTATACGCATAGAATCTATCTATGTCATTCCATGATTAGAATATCTATAGTTCCTACCAAAATAACCCACCATGAAGGTCATTACCAAGGAGATATGATGACCAATAATAAATTTCATCACCATGATTCCATATATAGAGGCTCTCCCCATGGAATGAAGGTTGATTTGTTGGGATGTCCACCCCATACAAACCCATTAGTAGTTGGGAACCGAGAAGGTCATTCTTATAAAAGCTGCGCCACTAACCATTGAGGTCCTCATCTTGGTGCTCATTATGAAGTTACTATCCATAATACCAGTTTTTATCAACATGTGGGTCCTCTCTATATAGAAAATTATCTATGATTTCCCTCTTATTAAGAGGCATAAGAAAATTCAAGGTTGGATACCCTAAGCACATCATCATTAATCAATAGTGTTTCATCCCTGTAACTAGGTGATTTGGGGTATGGGTCATCATCTATTCCTTCCCTAGACTGTACAGTCTTAAACACAACTAAAGATATCTCTAATGACCCTAATCCCCTTGAAAATCAATAGGGAAAAAACCTTTACAGTTTGATCTGGTTCAGGAACCCCTCTCCGAGGATGATGAAAATTCCATGATCATGTGGAAATAATTTGTTGAAGGTGTAATACCAGTTATATTTTGGATTCCAACCCTAGGAATAAAATTCCATACATACTAAAGGAGGAATGAAAACCTTATCTTCATCCCAGTGTATGGGTGACTCTGTGACATTTTAAGACTAATAATCTATCTTATGGGACAAAATCTAAAAACCATACGATAGTATCTACATATGAAAAATTAAGTAAACACACCAAGATTTTATTTTTATTCCTTAAAAATATATTTGAGGTATTCAATATCTTGATTTACACACAACCCAATGTCTAAATAAACCAAAAATATACTATACATTTATAACCTATCCATTGGATTCATGGGAATGAATATGATTAACCACATTATGAAATGTATATATAAATGTTTTTTTAATTCAAATTTATTGATTAATTCTTCTGAAATAATCACTAAAATTTAATAAAATATTGTAATGATTAAAAGGCCTATTTTTTGGAAAAAATGTATTTTTCTACAAGTTATGTATTATTATTTAAACAAAGTATATTTATCACTATTAAAAATTGATTTTAATGAAATTTATTGCTAATTTATGAATAATAATACATAAATCTATTATATATACTATAGGTTGTGCATTCTCAAGACACATGTCAACACCATAACCATCCTACTTACATGGTGACCTCTCTATGTTTTCCAATTTCCACCAACTCTCAATTCCTATTTTCTCGGTGATTCCACCTTCTCTTCTCCTCAACTTCATCCCCCTTTGCTTTGGTCTCAAACTCTGAATACACCTCCCCCACCCACTATTTCTACATATCCTCTATGTTCAACTTTTCCACTTGTACATCTTCCTTTTCCTCAATCTACACATATACCTCGGCCTTGGTCTACACCTCTGACTACACCACCACCTCAGCATTAGTCTATACCTCTACCTCCATTATCCCTCAGTATTATGCCATCCCCCTTAAATCCTCCCCACCCTAAACCCCAACTCTCCATACCCCTGACTCTCCACCCCCAACCCCATCCTCCATCCTTGAGGTCTGTGTCCATTCTTATACCTTTAACCCATCTCATCTATCAAAGCTATTCTCCAAAAATCATGGATAGACCACTGGAATTCAAATACATCACTATAAGAGCACAAAATTTTCAAGGTAACATCTATAAATATTTCTTAAATTATATAATATATATCTTATTCTTTTTCTCTAATTATTTGTCCAACCAGTCTTTCCTCTGACTTTGTAACCATGAAACCCTAGGTGGATTTCCTCTTACGGCTTCGATTTAGTTCCATATACTACATAATCCCCAATTATTTTGTTGATATAATATTTTGAATATGACCATACTTCACCACAAAATTAAATTTTGTGCTGGAAATATTGATAATTTCCCTGTTCTGTTGAGCCTCCTCAACCTCACTTTTATGGATCTTATCGTAGTATCTTCCCCTCATCAAATCTCTCTACCCCCAATTATTGTTCCTTGAAATCGTGGAAACAAAAAAACATAATTAATTATTTTTTACTCCCTCCTATGACCTTCCTCCCATATTCATATTGACAATAATTATTGTCAAAAAACCCTAACCTATCTATACATAGGATTTTTTTGGTCTTCTTTATTACAAATTAGCAGATTTATATTTGAGCGATTTTCATTCATACATTTCATGGTTTCTAACTACGAATTATCTCATGAATTGATTAATATTTTGTTATTTTTAGTTCTTCCCCATCCCAATTTATTTTTCAACTCTACCCATGAGAGGGATCCTCTATCCCCTCTATGATGATAGAATTTTGATTTTAATTTATATATTCTTGTTTGACATCAATAATTTAGAGTTATTATGTTTTTCTCCTGTTACTTGGTTATAATACTACTTTGTGTGTTTTCATGAACATACAAAAGTTCAAAAAAATTATTTTTCATTTTTATATTTCAATAGTTTATTTATAGTAACACTTCATTTAAATTAATATTCATTTGTTTTTATTTTATGTTAAAAAATCTGGCAATGATTTTTTCTTTTCTGGTATGGAGTTCTTCTCATGGGGAATTTCTTTTGTTATAAATTCTTAGATCATCAAGTACCTCTCCAAGGACGAATATGCAGTAGAAATTTTATTTGTTTCATATTTAAATTATATTTATATCTCTGGTATTCTCAAAAATGGTACCCTTTTTAGTAGATTAGTGTCTATAAATCTATATTATCTAAGAGAAAAATGTGAATCTTTTAATTGTTATATAATATACCATATATGTATTATTTTTTATTTTTTTATTCAAATTTAACTATGAAAGGAAATGTTAGATTTAAATGTATTATTTAATTTTTATTTTTATTTTTCATGTTATAATTTGTATTTTTTAAATTTGTCTGTATTATATTTTAGGTTCAAATAAAGTGAATTTTGAGAGTATAAATCCAACATCTAATGTGGTAACAAGTGTAATAAATGATTATATTGATAAATATTTTACATTAAGAACTCAAAAATTACTTTCATATACTATTATATTAGTTTCCTAATAGATTTATATCTGCAATTATCCATTTAGTGCATTATAGGAATTCATCTCTTTATATGTAGGGATCTTTTTTTAGATCCTATTGATAAATTAAATTTTTTCATTACACCAGATATATTTTAAATTTATATGTTTTTTATTTTATTTATGACTGTATGATAATTCCGGATTTCTTTGTTCTTATTCAATCAAAACATTGGTATACTTAAAAATCTTTATATATATTATATATCCTATAGGATGTGCTTTCTACTAACATGTGTTAAACCATGAATATTTCCATAACATGGCTTTATTGTCACACTTCATGACTCCCTCAAATTCCCCATTCCTCTCCCTCCCCTCAGGATTCCCTATCTCCCACCTGGACTACATTCTGTGCCTTCACCTCTGCCTTCCTGACACCCCTTCACCACACATCTGCACATTCTTCCTCCTCCTCCTCATCACAAACTCATGATACCTCCCAAAAATATACCACTTTTGTCCCCCACCTCTCGGATCCCAAATATATCAGGCATAACATCCTTAAGATTACTCTTTCTCTATTGATACCACTTCTACTTCAATGTTACCATGTCGAACACCATCGAGTTTCCTACAAATTCTAACCCCTGCATCGTCATAATCCATCAATGGTCATCTCCCATCACAATCCAGAAACACTAAAAATATTTCACCTACGTCTCCACCTCCATAAAACTCTCATGGTTTCATTGAATTACCTCATCTTGCCTCCACCCCCCCCCCCCCCCTTCTTTTATCTACCTCTACTTCCTCTTAACTACTATTGTGAACTCTCTTCTCTCCCCCATTAGTTCCCCCCGATGTAATCCCTCCACATCAAACCAAATTTCAGACTCTTCCTTAGTGGTATATGATCTCTCTCTTACATCAGTTTCATGACACAAATAATCCCTCTTCTCATCCACACATTATTTTTTGTTGTTCTCCATTATTCTTTAATAACTCACCGTCTCCATTGGTGGTTAATCCATCCCTTCCTTAGGTCTGAAACCCTTTTTTCCTTTCCACCAAGTTCCTTCTTACTGCTTTCATCTATCGTTTTTTATCATAAATCATTATTATGAACATCATCTATTATATTTAATGAGAGGATCTTCCTTGACCACATATTTTTTGTTACCTAGATTCAAGGTATTCTATAACCCGTAACATTTATATTTTTACATTTTCATATATATATATATATGTCTATATTTCTTATAAGAATCATATTTTCTACTAGGGTTTGTATTTTTAATTGTTCATATTTTTTAGAGGTTCAAATTTTTAAATATTTATTCATATTTTTATAGTTATATATGTTTTTCATACAAGTATATATATTTATTATTCACATAGGTAACATTTTTAATTTTTAGTATAGTAGTTTTTTATATATTTTATAAACTGTATTCCACTTTATTATAGGTTCATTCATTTTTTAAATTATTATTAATTTTTTATCCTCTTTTTATCTTCAATACAATAACAATTACCATATTTTTGAATTATTCTATTTTTTTATTTACCAAATTCCATTATGAATTTCTATTGTTCTGTTATTTTTTTTTAATATTATTTTTTTGATCTGGTACTTCTATTGTGATATTTTCAACAATTTTTCTCCCACCAAAATATTAAATCCAATTTTTTCATATATGTTCATATATTTTAAGAGAATAACTAATTCCACTATTATATAATTGTTTCCACTACCATATTTTGTATTGGTTCATATTTTTTTATATAAGTTACATATTTTTTATGGGTTCATATTTTTTTATAGGTTCATATTTTTCATATATTATATAGTTTTATATTTGTTTATTATAAGTATATATTTTTTCACATTTTTGCCTTTTAATTAGTTTCCTATTTTTACATATTCATATTTTTTCAAAAGTTCATATTTTTTACAAGGGCTAATATCTAAAAAGCATTATATTTTTAAGGTTAATATTTTTAAAGGTTTATTTTTTATCATAGTTCATAATTTTTTAGGTTTATTTTTTTTTCTAGGTTAATATTTTTACTGAATTTATTTGTATCCTTTTCATACAAGTTAATTTTTTTAATATAGTTCATTAATTTTTTATAAAGGTACCTATTATAAATATTTAATGGAGTACTTATTAATTTTTTCTATAATATATTCCACTTGAATATATATTTTCATTCTTTCATCAAATTCTTTCAAATGTATGTACTTATTTTTCATAATATTGAATTCAATTTTTTCACATTTTCTTATACGAGTTCTTATTTTTTTCATAAAGGTACATATTTTTTATAGGTTCATTTATTTGCAACGGATTCTATTTTTATAGGTTCATATTCACTTATTGATCAATATTTTTATTTACAACTCGTATTTTTAAAGGTTTATATTTCATAACTAGTTCATATTTTTTACCCTTTTCTATTTTTACATGTTCAAATTTTTTCTGGTGTTCATAATTTTATATGTTCATATTTTCTTGGTATAGGTACATATTTTTTTACATGTTTATGACTTTTACATGAGGTATTATTTTTACTATTCATATTTCTTATGGAGGAGTGAAACATTCCCCTAAGGTTCTTTCCCTAAAAAAAAATTTCTCTGCATGATGAATAGATAATACTTAATTATATATAACCATGGATCATATTTTTGTGGCATAAAAGGCAATAAGGAAGGGTTTTTATTTCCCATCTTTCATTTTTTATTTTTTATTTGTTTATAAAAATAAATAATACATTTGTATCAGTATTCATTTTTTTCATCTCTACTTGGAAGTCATTATGACTGTGTATATAATAGCAGCATGTATTTGTAGCATATGTATTACTATGAATTTTTTTATATGTATTAGGAGTTAAATTTTGAGATTAAGTGGTATGATTTTTCTATTTTCACTGTTTATAGTTTATAAAAATAGGAATGGTTGTTCTTTCTTGGTGTTCATTTATAGAATTTAGTGATACGGAGATAGGGGTGAGTCACAGATAAGGGCATGTATATTTTTTAGGGGTTCAATAATTTTATGTTTATAATAAAAAATAATTTCTAATGGGGAATATTTAAGGGTTCAATTATCCTACATGTATAATAAAAAGGTCATCATGTTCCTACCATTGGTTTCAAATTCACCACACATGTTTTTTATCCATTTATATTATAGTTTTAATGTTATCTATGTGGGTATTAATAGGAAGTAGCAGATGGTGTGATAGTTCATCACCAAGGATAAGTAATTTTTCTAACAGTGTAGATCCCATGGATGAAAGGAATATATCCAAGAGTATAACTGGGGAACCTAGAGTTTATAGATACTACAATAGTAGTACCCTTTAGGAACATAAATATAAAATTAAAGTAGCAAGTAATTATCCTATTTCACCTGTTGTATGATCATATTCTCGATCAAAGATTCCTAGAATTTGGTGGACACTGGATCTTGACCTTCACTTTGTTCAAGATATTCATAGGATAGGAAGAAATTAGAGTAAGTCTCAATTACCTTCCCTCCTCTCTCTACTCATCCTATGATTTAAAACTGCATTTTGGAGTGTAGGTTCCACACCATGTGTGAAAGTGCCATAACCAAGTCATTTTATCAATTGGTGAACATCAAGGGTCTAAGAATCACTCATTTCAAGATCCACATACAAGTTTGGGTAACGAAAGGTAACTATTTTTATAATTTTTTTGATATCCTCATGCACCAAGGCCACATTTTAATCCTTTAATCTATTTTTTAGACGTACAAGATCAAGAAATAAGAAATTAAAATCTTATTATACACATATTGATACCTTCCTCTCAATAAATTTTTACATGTTTGAAACTATATATGATACCATTAATAACTCTCATTTTCATAATATAAATTACCTTGATTTTTAGGATTATCCCTCAATCCAAGTATGGTAGTGTCTATATTTTACCCATGGTACACAAATTTGACGAGTGATATAACATTTATTCCAAATTCATACTACTTTTTCCTTTATATTTATCATTCCTTTGATATTTCAATCTCTTATAATTTATTTACCTCTCCTAATCAATCATATTATTTCCTATAATAAGTCATCTATTTTTTCCTAAATTGTCATCTGTTCATTTTATTACTACCAACCCCACTACTTTGAAGTCTTTCACTTTCTCCATATTCGCTTCTAGTATTATCCTTGAATTTAATTTATTATTTCTATAGATATAGAATTTCAGATTATATTTAAGCCTAAAATTATATTTAAATGGAACATTATATATCATATTATATAGATGTTTTATTGTATTATGATCTACTGAAATTATGATTCTCCTGTAGTACCCAATTAATTCTTCAACTTCACAATTCTTTTCTTACATTCTTTATTTCTGAACTTAGTGTGGTTTTGTTGTGGTTTGTGGTATTTTTTTGTATTTATATTTGTCTTTCAATACATATTGAGTGATATGTGATCATTTGTTAATCCTTGATTTCACCTGTGAATTTGAATTAAATGAGATTGAGGTGTTTTCCACCAACCCTTTTTTAAAATCATGATCCTCATAAATATGAGAATCCTAATCTCCCGATAGACCTAAACTCTATGTCATGTTATGAAGAACGTTAAAATCCTCTCTTATATAAGAAATATCAAATTAAGGGTACACTATATGAAATTTTTGTACAAATCCTCCAGAACTGGCCAGCATGAATGGCCACTGAGTACCATATTTAGTGGCATAAAAAGTTTCATTATAGAGAGGGGCCTCAACAGGATTCTCCCCATATTTTCCAATTTTCTCACCCTTGTATTTCCTAGACATACGAATTATATCCAATACCAAAATATCAAGAGTCATAACATTCCATGCCTCTAAAGATGTGTAATTATCTACCACTTTAATACCTTGTGTACAATTCTAATACCCCCTTCCAAAGACTTTTGTGGTTTATAGTCACACAAAGGAATAAGTTTGAAGAATTTTATTCCCTTTATGGCCATGATAAATAAGTAATGTTTTCTCCTATATAAACTGCTTATAAACATCTATCTATGAAGATACTTCATTCTTATACTCCTCATGATCAAATACATCCCCACCCCACCCCAAATTGTGCCTGTATCAAATCACTTTCAATTGATATCTCCCACCGTGTGTTCACTAATCCAACCTCATAAAACCCTACCATGATTCCGACCAACTTCTATTCACCACAAAATTTTATTCCATCATGTCAATCTATCATCACAGATAGCTGCGTCCAATCACCAAACCCTAGGCACCTATAATGAGTTTTTAGGGGGTATTATCATTGATATATTTATTATTTGTGATGATTTCATGATGCCTAGATGGCTAGATATAAATTTTATTATCTTTTTCTATCTATTTTATAAAATTTTACTCTATGTAAAACTATTACATCATTGTTGTGGCGGCATTGAAGGAATAATAAAAATATATCGATTAAATTTGAAATTCAAAAAAATTAGTAAAAAAATTTTTTTCATAGTGATTATTGATTATGAGGACATACTTTAGAATAAAGATAAAAGAAATTATAGTCTAGAAGGCACATGATGAGAAGAATTAATGTATCTATCAATGAAATAGAAATTTAATAATATTTAACAATTTATAATTAATTTATTGATTAAGGTGAAAATTTGATACATGTATTCTTGAATGAGACTAAGAACATAGTTATTGCAGATAGGGGTCCCATATGAAAATAGTTTTTGATGAGTTTATTTATTTGTAGTTTCCCTTAGTGAATTATTTTAGTTATATTACTAAAACTTTTTCTTTCTTCTTATATATGTCATCACCACTTATTCTCTATATAGCTTCATATTTGTATTCATTTTAGAGTAAACATATTCTGGTATGCATTTATTTTCTAGTATGAATGACCATTTTAAACTTATATAGAAAATAAGTGTGACATGTCAGCTTTATGAATTCTTGTATGCACTAATTTTCCAATGTTCATTACATGTATGCACTTATATAGGATATAATTGTGTTTCTATGTGAACTTATTTTCCAGGAATGCATATTGGAAAAGTAGAAAATATGTGCAAGTGAAAATTTAATTAAATCGTCAGGATGTAAAAATGCATGGGTTGGGTACTAGTTAGTTTTCTAAAGGTTAATAATGAACAAAAAATCATTTAATGGTAAAATGAGTTAGTTTTCATAAATTTGTTTCTTTGTGTTCAATGTGTTTTTATTATAAAAAATTAAATAAATAATTTAAGATTAATGTTTTAAATGAAATTTAAAAATTAAATATTCAACAAAATTTTTAACAGTCATTTTATAGTTTTCACTATGCAAGGAATGAAATTAAATTCAATTTTATGCTTAAAATGCATTTTTCTAAAAACAGGTTTTCATTGCATTTCACACTCTTTTTTTAAAATTAAATTATAACCATTATAGAAATTAAATTTTATAATATATATTATATATTTTTAATCCATATTTCAAAAAAATTAATGATTCCACTTTTTCCATAATGAATTGTAAAAATAGTTAAAATTTGTTGTCACTATTAAGGTTAAAACAGCTTTATATGAGGTTTGAACTAAAATATAATGGTAATAATGCCATATAAACTTGTTTTATTACTGTTTGTTGAAGATAATTAGAACGTATATTATCTTACCTTCTTAAAATTTTCCATTTGGAAGAATTGTACTTGAAAAATAAATTAATATTATTTAAATCTTCTAAACAATTCTATGTGTGTCCTCTCCCTCACTTATAAAAGGGAACCTCTTGAGAAAGACATCAATAGTTTTCAAAGATTCGTAATTATTATGGGTATCATCAATTTCAAGTAAGGAAGAAACATATTCCAAATACAACATTTCTTATGAGGTATTAACATTATAAGTTTATAGTAATTCCCTTTGGATTGGCTAATGCAACCTCTATTTTTATGGATTTGATAAACATAGTGTTTAAGGAATATCTTGATAATTTAATTATGGTTTTTATGAATTATTTATGTATACTATAGGATTTATGAATTGAATAATATTTGTCTGTTAATAATTATTTATAATCTTAAAGAAAAATAATTATATGGGAAATTTAGAAAGTGTGAATTCTATCTTCATAGAGGTCCTCTTCTTGGCCATATTATCTCTAAGGATAGAATATTAATTGATCCAACAAAGATAGAGGCAGTCAAAGAAAGGAATACACCACAAAACATAAATAAGATTTATATTTTCCTTGTATTAACATGTTACTATCAGTAATTCATTAAAAAAATTACTTGATTAGAAAACCCATGAAGTTGAAAATTAAAGGGCTTAAGTTACAATGGATAGAGAAATGTAAAGTTTGTTTTAAAGAACTAATGAGGAGGTTTATAAATGAACCATTATTTACATTAACATAATAAGGTCATGGATTTTTAATATATAGTGATCTTTCAACTAAAGGAATTGGATGTTTCCTTATGTATAATGATAAAGTTATTTTCCATCTATCAAGGCAGTTAAAGATACATGAATAGAACTATCTAGCCCCTGATCTTGAATTGGAATCCATACTTTTTTCCATAAATATATGGAAGCATTATATATATAGTGAAAATGTTTGATATATATGTATCACATATATATTTAAACATATGTTTTCATACAAATATATCAACATGATGCAAAGGATATATATATAAATACTCAAGGATTTTAATTTTTGAATACACTACCAAACTGGGAAGTCTAATAAGATATCTAATGCACTAAGATCATGCTCCAAATTATGGGTAGTATGAAAGGGATATTTATACATTAGAAGATATTATGATATCATGATCATTTGAATTTTAGGGTATGTTGGATTAGTAATTGCCTTTGCTGGAATTTGCATATAACAACAGCTTCCATTCGAGCATTCAAATGACACCATATGAATCATTGTAATAAAAGAGGTGTCGTACACCAAATTGAAGGGATGAAGTTGGTTAAAGTAAGCATCTAGGACTAGATATCATAGATGAGATATTAATTAAAGTGAATATTATTCATAATCATATTAAGGAGGATTAAAGTAAGAAAAAGAGCTATAAGAATAACTGAAAGGAGGATCAAGAATTTCAAGTGGGTATCATTTTTTCTTGAAGGTATCTTAATTGAAAGTTTTTATAAGTTTTTTAAATAAATTTAAACTTAGTCCCAGTGAAATTATACATTTTGAAATTATGGACAGAATTGGAGTTCTAGGTTACCATTTTGAAATGCCACCTAGCCTCTCTGAAGTTTATAACTTGTTTTATATATGTTTATTAAGAAAGTACATTTCAGACCCAATTATTATAATCACCAATAAGGAAATATATTTTTAGTTGTAATTATCTAGCTATGAAGATACTATCCAGATTCTTGGCATTTTAGAACAAGTTTTGTGGAATCGGATGACTCGACTGGTAACAGTACTTTGGAAAAAATATAAGATAGAATAGATGATGTGGGAACATTAAGAAGTTTTGATGAATAACTACCCAAATATTTTCATGAGGTGATATTTTTTAAATTTTAAGGATGATATTATTAAAAGGGGGATGAATTTAGGGCCTGAGATTCAAATATTGTCTGTAAGCTTTTCTTCATAAATAAATAATAGTATAAACCACAAAACTTTATTCATGAATGTGATTAAAACCTATAATCAAAAAAAAATTATAAATTTAATTTTAAGAAATTAATTTCATTTTTGAATTCATCATTTTCAAATTATTTTTGGATAAAGTTTTGGGATTTTTCAGGAATAGTTGATTTTTAGGTGAATAGTGAAAAATACTAACTTTACAAAACGATCACTTTAATGAAGTTATAATGATATAAGAATAACTTTAAATTTTATGAAACCTTTCATATAGAATAAATATATATTAAATAATTAATATAATTAATATAATTAATATAAAAATATAATGTTGAACTTATAAATATATGATTAAAATTTTAGAAATCTAAATAATCTTTTTGTACAAATAAAAAAATAGTTCTTTTCTATTAATCAAGTATATAAAAGGTTTATTTTAGTTTTAGTTTAATTTTAAAGAAAAAAAGTATCTTTTTATTTAACATAATATAATAAATTCCATTATAAATTATATTTTATTTTATTTTTCTATAAAATCATTTTGATGCCTAAAATAATGATTTTTCTAAAAACGGTATTCATTGCATTTTTTGCACTTATATTAAAATTAATTTCTAGAAATTATAAAAATTTCATCTTGTGAAATAGATTCCATATTTTTAATCAAAATAATTAGTAATACGTTTAACAAAAAAATTATCATAATGAATAGTAATAATAATAAATATTTGTCATCACGTCAAAGGTTAAAACAGGTATAACTGTGGGTTAAACATAGAGACAAGAGTAATAATGCCCCTATACACTTTTATAATTATTATTGGTTAAATATTTTAAACCTTGTATTATATTAATTAAAATAATTATAAATTTTGAAGCATTATACTTGAGAAATAAATTAATTATATTTTAATCATTTAAGTAATTCCATGTGTGTCCTCTTCCACACTTACAAAGGGAACTTCTTATTCTCCATTATTAAAAATATTTATCCCTTATATTTTAGCCAATAACTACCCTAATTCTTTCCTATATTCCTTACCTTATTCCTAGAGAATATTTTCTTCTCCTAATACCAATCTTTCAAGGCTTAAGGTGTCACCTAAAAGAGTTCTCTCAAGGAATAGGTAATAATATTTACCGACTCCTTCAATATTATTAATTATTATAATTCATATTAATTTATTTTAACCATAATTAAATAATTAATAAAGTATCATAAATATACTAATATATTAAAATTATTTTTTTTAAACCATTTTCCACCTCTTTTCCATCCTACAGAAAGTGAAAACATTGCTCATCCGTGCATATTCCTTACCATCTTCACATAGCTGTATAATTATTTTTTTATCCATAAATTACATGGATGGTTATAAATATGGAACTAAGGAATATATATGATATTTAAAAATAATTATGGTTATATAAATAGAATATATTATTTACATTCTAACCTATCCTCCCATTAAAATATGATGGAATCACTTGAGTGTACGTGTGGACTATCACCTCTACAAAGTGATGTGATTCATTTTTTATGTCCTAATTTCATATTTGATTAAAAATATGTATATAATAAAAATATATGATATTAATATAATTACTAACAATATGGATATGCTTAACCCATGATCAAGATGCAAGGAATGAAACTAATAAACTAAAAATTTCTTGAAAAATGAAACATTTAAAACCCAGAAATGATTATTTGAATAAATAATTATTAATAAAAGGGTATTGAAATAATTTCATTGGAACATATATGATATTATAATTAATTATATGGAACTTTTATAGAATTATAATAAATTTAAATTTATTATACATGAGATTAAAATCACTAATGTAGCAATTTAAGCCTTAGGTACAATTTTTTCAAAATCTCATCATTATTTGATATTGTTTATGTTTAAGTTTATATTAGGGGAATTATATTATATTTATATATGTATATTAAACCCCATATATTTTATTTTATTATGGTTATTTCTTCAAATTACAATTATTCCTTTTATTTTCCACCCTCTATGTACTCAAAATTACAAAATAAATTTTTTAAGGAAACACTACTTTGTTTTTTTTTATTTTATAAGAAATATTTTTATTCCATGTCCATATTTACTTTTAAATGTTTTCTATAGAGTTTTAATATTCTCCAATTATAAATTAAATTCATTTTTCCCATGTTTTATTTTTAACAAAAATTTAGGAGGAATTTTCATGTCATTTTCTGAGTGAGTAACTTTTTACTAAGGGGGTGGAAAAAATGTTTCTTTTAACATACACTGCATAAATGGATTTTTCTGCCCATCATGTCTATTTTTTTACTTGAATATTACTTTATAGGCTACCATTATTCTTTACAAAGAAATTTTTTTCCCTAATATTTGTAATTTTTTGGATTTTAAATAAGTGATTTCAAAATTAAAAGGGTATCCTTCCCTAAGAAATGTTTTAGTGATATTTTAAAACTATTTTCATCTATGTCAACATATATTGATGAATATTATGATTTACTTAAGATAAACCCTAATCATACCATCCACCATATTTCTCTGTATGAAATGTGATCATTTTAACTAGGTAAATTATTCAGATTCCTTATTCTAGTTCTTCCAATACATATAGTTATTTATTATTAAGGAATGTTGATTACTTTTTATTGTTTATTTATAGGATGAATATATTGGAATTATTAAGTGATAGGTAGATCCAGGAATTATAAATACCCTAGATTAATCATTAGGTATCATGAGAAAAAACATGTTGGTTATTTGGCATGGCCCTTACCCATTTATATAAGAATTCTTAGAATAGGTCCTTAATGGTTTCTTTAAGATGGCAAATATTATTCATTCCATAATTATGAAATATTTTATTAATGCACTTGAGATTATTTAAACAGTTACTTTATCCATGGAAACATTTTAAGCTCATATGATTATTTATATGTAATTATTATATCATAATTTATTCCTTTAATATTATTCATTCCCTATTTATTTTATGATAGCTTCGACTATAAGCATTCTATTACAAAGAATATGAGTTACTATTTTATTTTATTTCTTTTCCCTAATATTCCAATAAGTTTATTAATATTGATATGCAAGGATATTCTATATGGAACAATAATGTTCTCAAATAAAATACGGTGTCTTATTTTATGTTTTCAAATGTAATTTCAAATTTTAAAATGTAACTAGTTCTATAATAATAATAAAATAATAAATACTTTGGGATGTGATATAAATTTTAGTAAAAAAACCTTGGGATCTAGACTTAGGAAAACCAAGATTATTGAACAATACCATATGGAAAAATATGAGGATAAGTCTAAGTATAAGATAATATCATAAATATTTTGTAAAGTATAGTTTGTGTCATTTTCCTAAAAAATAAATCCATTTCAATATAATGTAAATTATATATGAGTATGGTACAGTTTCACTTAGGGGTAATAACTTTGAATGGGGTAGATTGGGTATTAACTCGACATTCACGTGTGTATGATGAGTTTATCTAAGACTAAACACCTATATAAAAACTCTTAGTGGATATTATTTGGTTGATTCGCATGCTATTTACAAATCATTGGGAAATATTTGAAAATAATTTTATGATTTAAGGATGTTCCCAATGAGACTAAGTATGTTCTTTTGAGATTATATATGCATAAATTTTAAATTTATGTTAATTGTTTCACCAGTTTTGGGATTATACATTATAATTTATAATTTTATTATATAATATATAGTATTACATTATTTAAAAATGTTTTCTAGTGTAAGTAATGGAAACTATATAAATACATGTAATCTATTTAGGGATTTCCCTCTAAGGTATGATAATAAATCTAGAGTTGGAGGTGGAGTTAGAGCTGAAAAATTATAACTATATTGTGGAAGATAATTTGTTTATGACCAATAACGATTCCCATATAGATTATCTTATTGATTTATAATGTGATGTAATAATATTAGACTATTTCAGGCGACAATACCCTCCATAATTCAATATAATTGCAAATCCATTGGTATATAAGAAATGGATAAGATCCTTATAAAATATATTGCTCACTTTGTGAAGTAATGAAAGAGATAAGGTTATTATGATAGTAAAATATCTCATGGTAGATGTCTATAAATGGTGTTCATTGATTCAAAACACTAATTATGTGTAGGAAATAGTTAGCATGGTTTCGAAGGATTTTAAGGTAATTTTCTTGGAAATATATTTTATTCATTAACAATGAATATATATGGATAGAAATTTTCTGATTCTAAGTCAAAAGGAAGAGGAAAAAGCTGCTAATAATTAATCTAACATTAAATGTTATCGATTGATGTTGTGTTCCATATAAATAATCCAAAGAGTAAGATTGGTCATTTCTTTGATGGGATAATGCCAATCCTTTGAAGGGTCCTAGTCCTAAAAAACCATCATATGATTATATGGTATAATGTTCTATCATGATAAAGAAATAAATCTAAAAGTCTTACGAATTTTAAGGAAAGAAAGAGAATAATATAATGGATAAGCACCTCATGAAGAAACAAATGGATAATGGGAGAAGATAAGGGGTGACTTTATAACATGTGATACCTGTGTAAGGAATAACTTGGGTTCATTCTTAAACATAAAAGTAGTTTTCTTCAAATTTGGAGATAACGGTCATCATTATCATGAATGTAAGTGTAAGGGATAATCCATCAATGTATATTGATTTGAATATAAGTATATGGGGCATTATGCCTACCAATTCCCTAAACGTTAAGGGAACTTATCACAAAAGTGTCCAAGGGGATAAGGATATACTTATTCAATTACTTTATCAAAAGATAAAGTTAATAGTGATTTGGTGTTAGGTACATTGATTATTATATCAAATATAGATAATTATTTATTTTATGCTAGATCCTTTCATTCTTTTATATATTCGATGTTTTCAAATAAATTTAAACATTTATCTATCACACTATAAATAGGTTTATCAATCATGTCACCTAGAAAAAATATTATTGCAATAAATAAATGTCATTCAATTATCATTACGATGCATGGGAATTCCCTATTAAAAAATATGGTTATTATACCTAATGTATACTTTGATATAATCCTTGTTATGGATTGGATTTCAAATTATAATTAAAAAAATTATTTCTAATAGAAGGAGATCATGATTTGAGATGGAGATGTATAATTCCATATCTTTAGAAAAGAAAATACATCATCTAAATCAAACCTAGATCCACCCCAAATATCTCTCCTTAATTAAAATCTAGGAGAAGAAGAATAGACACAACCTATGGATGGTAAAGTTGACCCTAGAATAGAAGATGTTCTTATTGTTAAATAATACATTGATGTGTTTCCTAAATAACTACCTAGACCTCCACCTATATGTAAAGTTGAATTTTCTATTGAACTCATGCCTAAAATGAAACCTATATCTAAGACTCACAAAAAAAATGGACACATTAGATCTCGTGTAGTTAAAGAAACAACTACAAGAGTTGTGTGATAAGGGATTCATATGCCCAAGTTTTTATCCATGGGGAGATTCAATTCTATTTATGAAAAGGATGGATGAGACTATAGGTATATGAATTTATTTTAGGGTTATAAATTAAATTAACATGAAGAAAAAGTATCATATAACTCATTTTAAATATTTGTTTAATCAAATTCTAGGATTTCAATATTTTTCAAAGATTAATCTTCATTTTTATTATCATCAATTGTGAGTAACAAACGAATATATTTCAAATAAATCATTCCATATAAGGTATGGACATTATGGGTTTAAATTAATGACCTCTAGATTGAATAATTCATCCTCTATTTTTATGGATATGATGAACATAGTGTTCAATAAATATCATTGTAATTTCATTATGGAATTTATTGATGATATCTTTATATACACCAAACTTTATGAAGAGAAAAAACATTATCTATGAATCATTATTGAGACTATTATATAAAATAAGTTATATGGGAAATTATTGATTTTTTATTTTAGATTTAGTAATTTTATTTACTTGGAATTATTGTCTCTAATGATGGAATATCAGTTGATCCATCAAAGACAAATGTAGTCAAAGATTGGCCTTCACTGACAAACATAGCTAAGCTAAGTAGTTTCCTTGGATTATTAGGTTACTATCAGTGATTTGTTCAAAATTTTCCCATATAGAAAACATGTTAACCATGTTGATATATAAAGAGGTTAATTTATAATGGATATAATAAAGTAAATAATGTTTTGAATAATTAAAGATGATCTTGATCAACACGCAAACATTGATATGACCATCAGGAGGGGATGTATTAGTGATATATAGTGATTCATAGAATAAAAGAAATAGATGTTTCTATATGCTGAATAATATATTTATTGTCTATGAATAAAGGTTGTTAAATACCCATAAAAAACTATCCAACCCGAGATCTTGAGGTGGTAGTTGTTATTTTTTTTCTTGGAGATATGGAGACATTATCTCCATAGTGAAAATTTTGGGATATAAATGGATCACAAGAGATGAAAATATATATTTTCATAGATATAAATCAATATTAGGAAAACGGTATGGCTATAAATACTCAAGGAATATGATTTATCAATACACTAACACCATGGGAAGGCTAATAATGTAGTTGGTGCATTAAGTATGAAATATCATGGAGTTCTGACTAAGATGAGGATTGATTAGTATTATTTATTTAGTTACATAATAAAAATGGAAATGGGAATTATTAGGGAATGATAAATGTCATTAATTTTACAGATTATTTACAATCCATCCTTACTAGAAAATATAAAAATTTATCATCTCAATGATAAGCATTTACAAAATAAAATTAAAGTTGTTATTAATGGGAAACTAAAGGATTTTATTTATAAAGATGGTAAGCTAAAATTTGGAAAGGGGTTAAGTGTTTTGTCTGTACCTATGTTTAAGAGTGAATTATTAGATTAATTACATATATTGAATTTCTCTATACACCCTAGAAGAACCAAAATATTTCAACATTTGAGGGAATATTTTCTGTTATAATATGAAACGGGAAATTTTATGATTTGGTATCAAGATTTATGGTTTTTTAACTTGTAAAGGATGAGAGACACCATCCAAAATCATTCATACAACCTATTCATATTCATGTGTGGTAATGGGATAAAATTACAATGCACTTTTTCACTAGATTTCCAAATACTCCTAGAAATAATGATTAAATATGGGTTATTGTTGATTAACTAACCAAGTCTTCACATTTACACACTATTAGAAAAGATATTCCTATTGGGAACATTGAATGACTCTATATTAATAAAGTTTTTAAAATTCATGGTAAACCTTTTTCAATTTTATTGTATCATGATCAACTGTTTATTTCAAAATTATGGAAGTTTACTTTCAAGGATCTTGAAACTAAGATATGTTTGAGCACCACCTATCATCTTAAAACTAATGGGTAGTATGAAAGGATTATTTAGACATTAGAAGATATCTAAATCTCATTATAGACTTACTTTCACAATATGTGGGATCAGTATTTAACTTTGGTGGAATTTTCATGTAGAAATAGCTCGAATTAAAACCTTGAAATGGAATCATATAAAGAATTGTATAGAAAGAGGTGTCATACTCCAACTTGTTGGGATGAAATTGGAGAAAGGAATCTTGTTGTCCTAAATCTCATAGAGGATACAACAATGATTCTAAAGACTATTCATAATCATATTATAAAATCTAAAAGAAGGAAAAAGATATATCTGGATAACAGAAGGAAGGATATGGACCTTCAAGTGGGAGATTTTGTTTTCATGAAGGTATCTTTATAGAAAGATGTTATAAGTTTCAGCCAAAAAGGAAAACTAAGTCCTAGTCACATTAGGTATTTTTGAAATTTTGGAAAGAATTAGAGATATAGATTAAAGTTTTTTTGGCCTTCTCCTATCTTAATCTTGTTTTAATGATCACAAATCCTATATTTCCAACAAATCATGTTTAATCTGTCTCAAATCATGTGTTTAGATGGTTGGTTTCTTTATGCTTTAAATAAACCTCTACAAGATCTTAAGTGCTATGTTTGATTATTGTAAACTATTTTTTATTTTTGTTATAATGTATTTCCTTGATAAAAGATTAAGTCTAATAAATTCTATGAATATCACTGTTTAAGTCTGTATACAGATATTTGGCTAAGCCTGAGAAACCCTGAGTCTACCACTGGTTATGTTTCGTGGAAAAGGACTGAGACACCATGAACAAACACTGTGACCAAACATCGTGACTCAGACACCGTGATCAGACATCCTGACCCAGACACCGTGACTAGACACCATAACCTAGACATTGTGACTAGACATTGAGAACCAGACATCGTGACCAGACACCTCATTTGTGCTATCGGTTTCTGATCTCTATATAATTATGCCATCATAATTATCTCACCACTTAAAAGAAAATAAGGATACATTGTTTAATGGAGACATTATTTCCAAATGACACCATTTCCATATAGATTGTGACACTGTTCTTTAATCTATTTTGTTATTTTCAATTTAATTTATAATGTTCATATTTTAGTCTTTTAAATGAACTAACATAATAAATATTTCTTTGTAGACATGTCACTTAAAAGTATGTGGTACGAGGTGCAGAATACATGCATCATGTTTGATCCAACACAAGCACTTTAAGAATAAAAAGAGAAGTTTGGCCCAGATACAAAGACACGCGCGATAATGAAAAATCGTGAAAATTATTGAGAAAATAACTGACACATGAAACTCAATACAAATAAAGAACACATGAAGCATTATCGAATCCAAAAAGTTGGGATACCATAGATCAGAGTCAATAACATATTATCAATACCAACTCCATGAAGAAAATGAGCCAGATCTAACTAGAAACCATAGCATCAAACTTGTGATACTCTGTTTCTCGCAAGAGGACCTGATTCTTATATTTACTTAATCCCAGAAGTCCAAAGCTACACTGAATAACACTCAGAGCACTTCTAACCTTATTTCATAATCTCTGCTCTATTGTGTATTATTTTTTTATCTTTTGAGAAGTGTGTGTGTGTCTGTATAAAAAAACACATTGTCTCCAACATTTAATGGAAGGATATAAGATATCCTTCCTCTCACACCTTTTTAATAAAAAATTACTCCCACAGATAAGTGTGGAATAGGTCCCTATGTGACATGTTAGTTTATAACCATGAAGAACCGTGGAAGAGGTCGTGTGACCTGGATAGTCCTGTTCACAATTGTTTACCCTGATCTAGGGTGTGGATCAAGTTTATTAATATAAACTTCTTGGTGGCAGGTAATCACCAAGTGGAGTGGATTAGGTCCCGACTTGATACTAAACCACCTTTTTTTATATCTGTTGTATTGTTTGATTTACTTTTCTATGTTTTATCGTATAATTCAGAAATCACTAAATTTACATTGATAGTTAATCTTGTTAATAAGTTATAATTTTTTCCTTATTAGAAAAGCTTCAAAAGTAATATTAATAACTGATATTAAGATTATTGATAATTATTCAATCTTCTGAGAAGTTATTTAAAAAGTAAATCTTTTATAACCGTATTACTCTGATTAACTGGGCTATATTTATTTTTATTGGGGAACCTTTTAATAATACTTTTCAAATAGATATATTTATAGATACTCAATTCACCCACTCTGGACTATATTTAGTATCAGAGGAACTTATTATGACTTTGTTTTTTACCCTATTCAACTATGATTTGAGTTATACTTTAAAGATCTGTTAATTTCTATTAATTCTAAATTTCTAACTCAATCAAAGTATTTTATTTTTATGGATAATATATTGGAAGGTGATGCAAGAAACAGACCACTAATCTTTAATGGAACCAATTATTTCCAATGGAAAATCAAAATGAAAATGCATTTAGAAATTATGGGTTTTGAAATTTGGTATTCAATTATAGATGAGTATAATATTCCTATTTCTGATAGAATCACTTGGGATGACTCAACCAAGACTTTCTAAAATAACAACTTCAAAGCCATGAATGCTTTATATTTCTCTTTAGGAGATGAGGAATTTAACAGAATTTCTGCATTAAACAGCCCATGAAATTTAAGATATATTGTCTTTTTCACGTGAAGGAACTTCTAGTGTGAAAGAAATGAGACTTAATACTTATACTATTAAATATGATAAATTTAAAATGAAACTTCATGAGCCTATTTCTGACATGTATCTCTGGTTCAACAAAATTGTTAACACAATGATTTCTCTTGGAATAGAAGTCACTACCAAAGAAAAAATCATTAGGATTCTCAGATTTCGACCTAACATATAGAGAGAAACCTCTATCTCTATTAGAGAGTCATGAAAAATTAGAAAGTTACCTATAAAAGAACTCATTGGGAAACTAATGATGTATGAAGAGGAGATGAAAGTCAACAAGGATGAAGAGGATGAACCGAAAAGAAAATCTGTTGCATTTAAGACCACCACCACTAAATACAAAGATAAAGGGAAATTGGAGGCCTCTATAGAAATTTATAACAGTGAACAATCATCACCTGGTAGGGATGAGTAGATGTATCAATTATCCAAAAGGTTTACGAGATTTTACAAGAAGAATACATTTTTCAGAAATATTAACTTCAAGAGAAGATATGATCAAAAATGAAGTTAGCAGAAAGATTGGAAAAGTAATGACAAGTATGATGAGATAATATGCTATGAATGTAAGAAAAAGGACATATAAAGTCTGAATGTCCCAAGATCAAGTATAAAAATAAATATGAGTACAAATATAGAAAGTATAAAAAGGTAATGAAAGCAATGTGGATTGCTTATGAGGATAGTTCAAGTAAATCAGAATCTTCACATCATGAACAGGATAACAATGAAAATATGTGTTTTATGAAAAACACATTTGAGGTAACACTAGAATCTCCTGTACACAATTCATATTATTCTGAAGATGAGAGTGACTCTGAAAATATTTCTAAAAAAGAAATGTTTGAGTATTATAACATGATTTAAGAGACATGTAATGAACTAAAAGATAAATAGAAATCTTTAAAGAAGAAACATGCTCTAACCTCAACTGTTAAAACTGAACTTACTGTAGAAAGGGAGAAAAATATTCAATTACTAAAAGAAAACGATGCACTAAATCTATATAACGAACAATTTAAAAAGGACCTTGAAAGGATAACTAATGGTAAAGATACATTGGTACAAATTCTAGGTAAAAATATTTCTCCTAAATATACTACTGGTATTGGATATCAACCCGGTAAAAGAAATTTTGGAAGAACTAATTTTTTTTCTTAGTCTAGGACATACAACTTTACTCCTAGTTATGAAAAACATTCAGTTAGTTCGATTTATGATAAACTCTCTAATGTTTCAAGTTTTTCTAGAACAAATAGAGTTTATTTTTCAAGAACTTTAAATAATACTTATAGGGAAACTATAAGGTAGATAAGGGTTCCTAAAGAACTAGTCACTAATATTACTGGACCCAAACAAATATGGGTACCAAAATCTATTTTTATTTGACTATATTTTAGGAATGTTGCTTAATGATATCCTGAAAAAGCTTATGGTACTTGGACAGTGGGTGTTCAAAACACATTATAGGATACTATTCATGCTTTAAGAATTTAATAAAAATTGATGGTGGACATGTAACCTTTGGTGAAAATACTAAATAAAAGATCATTGGCCTTGTCCAAAATGGTAACTCTAACTCATTTTTAATTTCAAAAGTACTTTTGGTTGATAGATTAAAATATAATCCTTTTAGTATTTCACAACTATGTGATGATAGATTTCATGTTAAATTTGAAAATAATTCTTGAAATGTTTTCAATTATAAAAATTAATTAGTACTTTCTATATTAAGAAATGAAAATGTATACTTTGTTATCATAGATTATTTAGTCTCTCAGAATGCTTCAAGTTTAAATGTATTTCACAAAGAGTATTGGATTTGGCATAAGAGACTATAACACTGTAATATTCACTCTCTTAGAAAGTTAACTAGAAAAATATTAGTCAAAGACCTACCCAAACTTGAGTTTCGAAATGATAATGTATGTAATACTTGTTAAAGGGGAAAGAAACACAAAATTTCATTTAAACCAATGAAAGAAGTGTCAACTTCTTAACCTCTCAAACTGGTTCACATTTATTTGTTTGGACCATTTATAGTTTATAGTTTAAATGGGAATCATAATGTTTATGTTCTTTTAGATGAATTTTCTAGATATAATTGGGCTTTCTTTTTATCTCAAAAAAGTGAGGCCTTCTCCCATTTTACCAAATATTCCAAAACTTTCAAAAATATTGGTGGACTTAGAATTAAATCCTTAAGAATTGATCATGTTCGTGAGTTTAAAAAATCAAGAGTTTGAATCTTTCTATTCTCAAAATGTATATAGTCATAATTTATCTGCCCCTAGAACACCTCAACAAAATGGAGTTGTAGAAATAAGAAATATAACCTTGCAATAAATTTTTAGAACCATGATAAGTGTATATGACTTACCTATTTATTTTTGGGTTGAATCTATAAATACCTCATGAAATATTATCAATATAGTGTTTATTAGACTCATTATTAAAAGAACTTCATATGAGTTATTTAACAATAGAAAACCCAAAGTTAGCTACTTTCAAGTTTTTGGTTGCAAATTCCATATCATTAAAACTAAGGAAAATCTTGACAAATTCCCATTCAAGAGTGATTAAGGAATTTTTCTAGGAAATTCAATATCTAGTAAAGCCTATAGAAGTGTTTAACAAAAGAACTAAATGTGTGGAAGAATTTTTCTATGTCAAATTTTATGAAACAGATCCATATGAGCCTAAGACCACTCTAGAGAACCTGATGATGTATCAAATCTAAAAATTAATTCAAAATCCTCTAATAATCCAGTAAAAGAATCTATGAAAACATTCAATTCTAGAAATTCTTCAGATTTTGGTTGTAATGAACCCGAACCTATTGAAGAACCTGAAATCACTGGTCCTTTTTCTAGATTTGTTAGAACTCTTAAGAACCATCTTTTAGATGTAGTTGTAAGTGATTTAGACAAAGGAACTCAAAATAGAGCTTCTCTTATAAATTATGTTGAACATAAAGTCTTCTTGTCACAACATGAACCTAAAAACCTTAATGATGCTATCAATTATGAACTTTGGGTGATGGCTATGCAAGAAGAACAAAATTAGTTTTAAAGAAAAAAAGTTTGGAAACTTGTTGACAGACCCAAAAAAACATTCACCATAGGCACAAAGTGGGTTTTTAGAAATAAAGTATATGAAGTTGTTAACATAGTTAGAAATAATCCTAGATTTGTTACACAGAGGTATAGTCAAGAATAAGGAATTCATTATGAAGAAACCATTTTACTATATGGTAGGATTGAATCCATCAGAATTATATTTACTTATGATGCACATATGAATTTCAAACTATATCAAATGGATGTTAAAAGTGCACTCCTAAATGGGTATATAGCTGAGGATATCTTTGTTGAGAAACCCCTTAGTTTTAAAAATCCTCATTTTAAAAATCATATTTTTAAATTATGAGAAGCTTTATATGGATTAAAACAAGCTCCAAGAGCTTAGTATGATAGATTAAGTACTTTTCTTATTTCCAAAGGTTTTACAAAAGGAATAGTTGATCCTCACATTTTTATAAAATGTATTTACAATGTTTTATTAGTAGTTCAAATTTATGTAGATGATATTATCTTTGGATCTTCAAGAAATTATTTATGTATCGAATTTTCTAAAATGATGTAAAATTATTTTGAAATGAGTTTAATGGGTGAAATAAAATTATTTCTTGGATTTCAAATGTTTCAAAATAATGATGCTATTATTTTAAATCAAATAAAATACACTAGAGATATTCTAAAACTTTTTTTCTTGGATAGAACTAAAAGAAGTGACACTCCAATGAGTACTACATGTAAGTTGGATCTTGATAAAGATGGAAAATATGTCGATCAAACCACTAATAGAGGAATGATTGGAAACTTACTCTACATAACTACGAGCTGACCTAAAATTATGTTTAGTGTATATATGTGTGCTCATTTTCAAGAAAACCCTAAGGAGTCTCATTTAAATGTTGTTAAGAGAATTTTCAAATATCTCAAGCATACACCCAATCTAAGACTGTTCCATCTTAGAGGATAATCATTTGAGTTAGTAAGTTATTCTCATGCTGACTTTGGTGGTTATAAGTTAGACAAAAAAAGAACCTCTGGAACATGTCACTTTTTAGTCAAGTCTCTAGTATCTTGGTGTAGTAAGAAACAAAACTCAGTTTCATTATCTACTATAGAAGCTGAATACATAACTGTTGGTAGTTGTTGTGCACCAATTTTTTGGATGAAACACACATTACTAGATTATGGATATCAATTCAGACATGTACCTATAAATTGTGACAATACAAGTGATATTAACATCTCAAAAAACCATGTTTCACACTCAATGACAAAACGTATTGATATAAGACATCACTTTTTTATAGACCATTATCAAAAAGGTGATATCACTTTATAATTCAATGGAACTGAATATCATCTCGCTGATATATTCATTAAACCATTAAATTCTGAAATAGTAGATTACATCATACATGAATTGGGAATGATCTTAGATAGTAAGTGTACTATTTCACAACTTACTGTTTCATAGTTTACAGTTTCACAAGTCACTATCAGAAGATTACATTATAACTCTTACAATTATATAGTTTACTATCTTAAAAGTTTTTTCTTTAAGAAATACAGTCACACAGTTTTGAAATCACACAGTTACGGTGTCACCATGAAAGCTAGTTACGGTCTCATCGTGAAAGCCTGTTCCGGTCTAACTATAAAAGAAAGTTACAGTCTCACCATAAAAACGATTTATCATTTTATTTACATATTACAACTCATATTGTGGTAATTAATTTTCTTATTTTTTTACTTTCCTGGGATTTTTATTTTGCGACACTTGATATCCCTAAATGATAAAAATGAAATAAGTTTCACTCCTTTATTCACCCAAGCTCTCTTCTCTCAAACTGTAATCACTCCTTAAACCTTTATCTCTCTCTCGAAACTTTGTTTAATTCCCAAAATGAAACACCCATCATCATCAACTCCTGATAAGCGAAGTTCAAAGAAGAATATGAAAATAGCACTGAAGATAGCACCCAAAGGTCCTTTGAATCCGAACCTGGTGAATAGAATAGTGATACCTAAAAAGAAAATTTTCCCCAACTGGATACTGTAAAATAGGTATTTATTATTTAAATTAATAAAATAGAAAGGATGGATGGATTGGTTCACAAAAAAGGATAGGCTAATTTACACAAATCTAGATGCAGAGTTTTATCACTTTGTTCAATTCTCTTTTGATGCAGAAGATGGTTTTGTTCTGAGAAGCTCGATCAATAGAAAAAGATATACCTTTTCTTCATGGTTATGGGCTTCTTGCTAAGGATACCTCATGAGGGTATTTTTTAGGACTACCATATAGGTCCTCCACCTCTAAGTGAGATCTTTATTTTGGAATAAGCCTTGTGAAGCTTGAATAGAAATGAAACAAAGAGAAGAGATATAGCTATTGATCTATATGGGGAAACCATACTTTTGTTTAAGTTTGTCCAGAATATGATTAGTCCAAGAAAAGGATACTTTTATACACTCAAGTATCATGATGTATTTTTTATACATCTTATCAAGAATGGACAGAAGATCAACCTATAAAAGTATGTTATACTCCATATGTGTGAGTTGATAAAGACAACCTCCAAGTCAACCTCCCTGTTCTACTCAATGTTAATCTCTATTATTCTTCATGCCAAAGGGATGGTTGGACTAGTTGAAAAAGTCATTAAGAACTATGAATTTTGTATCTCAAAAGTTACAATCAAGAGAATGAAAATCAGTTGGAATCCATGGATAAAAGTAAGGGTAGAAGATAAATAGAGGGTCTATGAAAAGTTCAACTCAGTTGAGCATTCTTCAAGATGATATAAGGACATTTTTTATCCTAATTTGGTGCTAGATGATATTTCTAACTATTCTAATGAGGAATAAGAAGAAGAGGTTATTTAACCTATAGGGAGAACTATCCTGGATGAGGAAGACAATGAACCTGCTCCTCAAATCTTAATTGAGTAGGAAATACCTGTTCATAAAGAAATTGTTGATCTCGAACAACAACCGGCTTCTAACGAATAATCTTTTCCTAATGTAATTAAAATGGTTATTCTATAAGAGAATCTTGAATAATACCTTTCTCTTGAGAAAGAAGTTTCTTATGAGGAACATTTGTAGGAAGTAGTTGTTCCTAAAATTATCCCATCTGCTAAATAGAGAATGGAGCAACCCTTTCAATTGTCTAGAAAAGAAATGGGTGAGGATATTAGGGATGAAATCTTGGAAATAGATCAAGGATCTAAATCATTTAGTCCTGAAAAATATGCACATGTTGAGGGGGATAAGAACCCAAATTTGGAAACTATTGATATTCCTAATCCTATTGATCCAAGATCTGTGGATACATGGTATAAATTCTCTAGCTATTTTGATGTGAATGATTCCCAGGAAGCCTCAGTTAAAGGTATATATTAGTATATTGTGTTTCAATTGAAACAAGTATCTCTTATAGATGATATAGAAAAAAAAGAACCTGATCCTGTATTATCTCCTATTCTCAAACCTTCAAAATAACCTTCCACCTTGGTGAGTAAGTATGATTTGAAATCCTTTGGAGCTACCCAGTTGGATGGGGTTGAAAAAATCTTGAACACTCAACCTGCTCTTGTGACCAACTTGAGTGAATGAGGTGTTTCCCTATTGTTAGAGAATATTATTTGGAAGATTTATCCAAAAATGCTTCATGAAATTCAAGAAGATAGAGTTGAGAACAAACAGCTCAGTGATGAAGTGAAGTCTCTTAGAGGTATGGTTAAAGATATGCAAAGAGTGCTGAACTCAATACCAGAACATGTTTCTCATATTATTGAGGAAGTTAGTGGTCAGATTCAACAAGAAGTTGCCTCCTTGGTTCAACCTAACCTAACTTCGTCAGTTGTCAAGGTGGCTGAAAAAAACAAAAAAATAGTTCAAGAGATGCGTAATATTTTTATTGGTCTTAAAAAGTTGACTGATGAGTATAAGGGTTGTCTCCAGAAAGTTATGAATCAACTAAAGTCTCTTACTTTAGTTATTACAGTTTCTAGTACCTATGGATAGTCATCTCAACCTTCCTTGGATAGTGATCTGTTCAGAACATTTGTTAAGGAAAAACTTCATTCTATGCTCAGTGGCTTTGAAAAAGAGTCTCTATATGTGGTTTTTAAGAATAGTGACAGAGTTCTTGATTTGGTAAGAATTCATTAAAATATTGAAAATGATGCTCAATAATAAATTACTAATAAAGTTGATTTCAACTTCAGAGGGATTTTCTCTAAGCATGATATGACAAACCACTTCAAGTACCTTATAGAGAATCTGAAAATTCATCTTGTCACTCAAGCGTTCAAAACTCAGGTTCAAAAGATAAAGGATTTCACTCCCTTGTTGGACAAGTTCATGGAGAACAAGGATGACTTCTAGAAAGCAATGCAGTATGGTGGTGATATTATTGCTAACATCATCAACCTATTAAGGCCTTATCTTTATGTGCATATCATTGCTATTGTGGCTCCTGTAGCTACACCCTTGCGACCTAGTTTTCCTTCTGCCTCATTCCCTGCCTTTGCCTCTACTTCTACAGATGTCTCACAAGCTCTGAGTCAGATCAGACTTGTTATCCTTGACCAACAATTTACTCAGTCTTCCACCACACCTTCCTTGGCCCCTTCTATTTTAGAAGGACTCTCTTTACTTTCTCTGTCAGTTGGTTCACTTCCTTCTTCAACTTCCACCTCTTCTCCTCTGGCTACTAATGATGTTGCTACCATGGGTAAAGAAAAGACAGCCAGTGCTGAAGGAAAGTGACTACTATATTTTTATAGGCATATTGTTGTATTTTTGTTACCTACTATTTATAATGACACATTTTTATCCATCTAATGCATTGTGAACTCTTCTTATCTATTATCTTCTTCACTTCTATACTCTTTTTCATAATCCCAAAAGGGGGTGAGATATACACTCTAAATGCACACTACGGAAGAGACCCATTCACTACGAACATATATCTCAATCACATGATTGTTGATCATAAAAAAAGGGGGATTTTGGGCTCCTCCTGTCTTAATCTTGTTTTAATAATCACAAATCCTATATATCCTACAAATCCTGTTAAATCTGTCTCAAATAATCTATATAGATGGTTGGTTTATTTATGACTTAAATAAATCTATCCAATATATTAAGTGTTATGTTTGATTATTGTAAACTATTTTTAATTTGTGTTATAATATATTTCATTGATAAATGATTAAGTATAATCCATTATATGAATATAACTTTTTAAGTCTGTATACAGATATTTTTTTAAGTCTGAGAAACCGTGAGTTGGCCACCGATTGTGTTTTTACGGAAAAGGACCCAGACACTGTGACCAGACAATATGACCAGACACCATGACCCTGACACTGTAACCATACACCATGACCCAGACATTATGTCCAAACACTATGACCGAGACACCATGACCACACACCGAGAACCAGACATCATGACCAAACGCTGCATCTGTGCTACTAGTTCCTGATCTCTATACAACTATGCCATCATAATTGTCTCACCACTCGAAGGAAAATAAGGACATATCATTTCATAGAGACACTGTTTTCAAATGACACTATTTTTATAAAGATTGTGACATTGTTCTTTAAATTTTTTTGTCATTTTGAATTTAATTTCTAACGGTCATATTTTAGTATTTTAAATGCACTGACATAATTAATATTTTTTTGTAGACATTCCACTTGAAAGTATGAGGTACGAGGTGAAGAATACAAGCATCATATAAGATATAACATATGCACTCCAAGAATAAAAAGAGAAGTGTGGCCCAGAAACAAAGATGTGTACGATAACGAAGAAGCACCATCATTCTTGAGAAAAGAACAGAAACAAGAAACTCATTACATATAAAGAACACACGAAGCATTATCAAATCTAAAAAGCTGGGATATCATAGATTAGATTCAATAACATATTCTCAATACCAACTCTATGAAAAAGAAAAACCAAATCTAACTGGAAACCAGAGCATCAGACTTGAGATACTCTTTTTCTCACAAGAGGACCCAATTCTTACATCTGCTTCATCCTAGAAGTCTAAAGCTACATAGAATAACAATTAGTGCACTTCTAAACTTATTTCATCATATTTTCTCTATTGTGTATTATTTTTTTAGATTTCAAGTAGTGTGTGTGTGTGTGCGTGCGTATAAAAACATGCACTGCCTACTATATTAAACTAGAGGATACAAGATATCCTTCCTCTCACATCTTTTTACACTTTTTTACTCCCACGGATAAGTGTGGAAGAGTTTCATGTGCGACCTATTAGATTATACCCATGAAGAACTGTGGAAGATGTCCTGTGACCTGGACTATCCTGTGCAATGTTTCTTAACCCCATCCACGGTGTGGATCAAGTTTGTTAATATAAACTGCTTGGTGGTAGATGATCACCAAGTGGTGTGGATTAGGACTTGTTTTGAGACTAAACCACTTGTTTTATATCCATTGTGTTGTTTGATTTTGTTTTCTCTATTTTATTGCATAATTCAAAAATCACTAAATTTAATTCGGTAGTTTGTCTTGGAAAGAAGTTATAACTATTTTTCCTTATTAGAATATATTAAAAAGTAATATTAATAACTAATATTAAGATTACAAAAAATTAATCAATATTCTAAGAAGTTATTTAAAGAGTCAAACTTTTATTACCACGGTACTTTGATTAACTGGGATGTATTTAATTTTATTGGGGAACGTTTTAAGAATATTTATTAAGAAAAAAATTGTATATATACTCAATTCACCCCCATCTTGATTACTCTATTCTGACCAACAGTTTTTAAATTCCACTTAGCCTCTCTAAAGTTAATGATGTGTTCCAAATATCTTTATTAAAGAAGTTATTTCTAGACCCAATTCATGTGCTCACTTATGAGGAAATATATTTGGTACCCAATTTTTCTTACTATGAATATATTATCTAGATTATTCATACTAGAGAACAAGTGTTATGGAATTATATGACTTGGTAAGTAAAGGTAGTTCGTAAAAATTATAAGATAGAATAGGCAACATGAGAAGCTAAAGAAGTTATGATAAATATGTACCCACATATGTTAATGAGGTGATATTTTTGAATTTTGAAGATGAAATATTTTAAAGAGGGATAAATTAACACCGAAGACTCAATTATAATAAGTAATATTTTCTTTCTAAAGAAATAATAGTATAATGTGCATTGATTTAATAAAAAATGTGATTAAAATTTGAATTCTAAAATTTTATAAGATAAATTTTAAGAAATTAGCCTCATTTTTTAATTCATATTTTCAAAAATATATTAGGGGTTACATTTGATATTTTTTAAAAAATATTTGATTTTTAGGTGAATATTAAAAAAAATATTGATTTTATAAAACTATCAATTTTATAGTATTATAATGATATAAAAATAATTTTAAAGTTTATGAAAAAATTATTAAATAAGAATATTTTTATTAATAATTATAATTCAAATAAAAATATATTTTTTTACTTAAAAATATGTTGATTAACATTTTTTAAATCTATATAATGTTTTTGTTCAAATAAAATTTAATTTTTGTTGTTTTCTATTAATAAAGTATATGTAAGGCTTATTTAGGCTTTGGTTTATTTTGAAATAAAAATAATTCTCCATTGATTAAAAATAATATAATTAATTTCATTGGAACCAAAATTATACATTAATTTTCTGTAAAAACACTTTTATGATTAAAAGAAACATTTTTCTAAAAATAGTTTTCATTGCATTTTGCGCACTTATAGTTCAATAAATTTCTTTCACTTATTAAAATTGAATCTTGTAAAATTAATTCCATATTTGGAATAATAATATGTAAAATTATATAACAATTTAAACTTAATTTTTTTACAATGAATAGTAAAAATAGTAAAAATTTGTTACCACAGTTATGGTTAAAACAGGTTTACCAAGGATTAAAATAAGAGATAAAGGTAATAATTGAACATAAACCTACCTAATTATTATTTTTTAAAGATATTTAGACTCTATATTATATTCCTTAAAATACCTGGTCATTTTGAATATTTATAATTGAGAAACACATTAATTGTATTTAAATATTTTAAGTAATTTCATGTGTTTCCTCTCTCTCTCACTCATAAATGGGAACCATCTATCATCCCTTATTTACAAATTTTGATCCTAATATCTCACCCAAGTCTTACCCTAATTCCTTTCTATCTTCATTAAAATTTTCTTAGATCTCCTATTATTCCCTTAAGACCAATCTTTCAAGTTTTAAAATTTATTCCAAAGGAGGTATCTGAATAAATAGGTAATCATCTTTACCGACACTTTAATGTTTATTTTTTCATATACTTATAATAAATCTATTTTATCCCTAAAAAATAAAGATTCTAGTACCATAAATATAATAAGATGTAATTATCATTATAGTACAACCATTTTCAACCTTTTCTCATCATACAAAAAGTGAAAACATCACTTATGGATACACTACTACAAAATAGTCTTTTAACAGTGCTTCGCTTTATCAGTTCTTGATAAAAGCACCGAAAAAGGCACCCTTTATCAGTAATATAAAAAGAGATAATAAAAGATCCATTTATTAACTCTAAAAAAATTCTGATAAATGGGGGTTCTTTATTAGTGCTAAAAAAAGCACTGATAAAGGGGGACCTTTATCAGTGCTAATAAAAAAGTGATGATATTGGGGGCCCTTTATCAGGACTAATAATGGGGTCCCTTTATCAGTTCTAGTAAAAGGCATTAATAACCCCCCAATCCCTATTAGTGTTATCAAAAAAGTGATGATAAAGGGGGCACTAGTAAAAAAGCACTGATAAAGGGGGGTATTTATCAATGCTTTTTTACTAGCGCTGATAAAGGTAAAATTTCATAAAAGAAATATAAATCATTAAAAATAATAAATTAACAAAAAAAATATTTATATTGATATATATATATATATAATATTTTATTAAATAATATTTACATAAGGCTAAATATGCATTTACCAGGTAGGAGGGAAGCCCCTGCTTATTTTATTAAAGTAGGAAATGCCTCTTTTTTCTCGGAAGAGGGAGCCCATTACACGACCCATCGGCTTGGTGGATATTAAGCCTCGTTAAATTATGGTTTTAACCCTACATTATTCGAGATGATGTTTCATCGCATGTTCCCTAGAAACCTATCAGAAGAAAGCACAACCACACGACATCACCAATTCGCCACCATGTCTGTTGTCGACCTGCCCCCAACCTAGAACAAGCACTAACGTTGTCTTCTATAGATCGTCTGCAATCACCTATATCTTTGTCCCTTGGAATCCTCCAAGGATCCAAATCTCCTATGATATTTGAATTCATCCAGTGACCTATTTTGGACCATCCAGCCACCCAAAACAAGCATTTCCGCAATCCTCTATGGATAACCCACAACCACTGTCATCTTCATTTCTTATCTTCCTCTGTGGATCAAAATATCCAACATCCCCTAACTTCATCTAGAACCCTACATCTATTATTTTTTGTCCTAGAGATAACGCCCTTTATGTCATCGCCCCCATAACAATCATCTACCATCCCTAAGGGGACTATCAATCATCATGCCTGCATCGAAAGAAAGTGAGAAATCCACAACCCCACAACTGGGAAAGCACAACAATCGGGGATCAAAACCTAAATTATGGGTGAAATGGTTAGTGCCTTTTCCAGTCGAACAAGCACTTGTTTTTAAAAAGGTGTGAAAGGGTAAAGCTCGCCTCCCACTAGGGGGCCCAAAAGGCCTAGAGTGCACCAAACATTCCCTAGCTAGGAAAATGGATTTGAATCACCTTTTACATAATATGCATAGTTTTCAAGTCTAGTGAGACACGGGTATGTGTGAGTTTCCATGGAGAGTGATGGGTACAACTTTTGGGTACCATTCGGCTAACACCCCATGGGCTCATAAATAACCATTTACATTTAATATATATGACATTTAGTGAAAAAATAGATTATAAAATAATTAAAAAATGAAATTAATTAATAATTTTCTAATTATTATCGATTAATAATCACTTAATAACAATTTGAAGATATAAAAAATTAAAAAAAAATATTAAACGCACTAAAATAAGTTAACACTTGACTTGAACTTCAAACGGCCATGACTTTTGATTTCGGTGTCCATTTAGGATCTAACACATATCAAATCAAATCCTACGATGATCTCTATGCACTAGTTTCCATTGGGACCCCCAATTACATTTTTAAATGTTAAAAATGTCTATAAAGCCTCCAAAACTGAGTTTTTAGTCGGGGTATACAAATTTCTTAACATTTGATGGAATTTTAGCCACATTTAACGGGGTCTTATTATCATTTTTCAATGGATAATGAATTTATTCCTAGTTATTACATTCATATTGATATTATGGTTTTAAATTTTTATCATTTTTCATATTTTAATATTATTTATAATAACATAAATAAAATATATACATATTTTTTATATATTCACACATAAAAATTTAATTCTATAAATAAATATATAAACATATTTACATGAAAAATATATTTCTAAATATATAATCCTTATCTCAATAAAAAATAATATCCATTTTATTTTAAATAAAAATGTATGAATATTTATACCTATACAATTAAAGTATATATAATATATATATATATATATTAATATTTGTGTGTGTGTTTTGACAAACATATATATATTTATCAATATATTCTAATATATATAAAATATGTAAATAAATATAAATATGTATAATTATATTTATAGATGCACACATATATATAAATATATATATATATATATATGTGTGTGTATTTATTTATTTATAAACGCACACATACACAAACACACACAAATAAAACATAATTTATATATTTATTTAAAAATATAAATTTAAATATATATATATATATGTGTGTGGAAAAAAATGTAACAAAATATATATAAATATATATATATATATATCATAAAATATAGAACAAAACAATATAGGTTGGTGGAAATGAGTGGGAATATGAGGTAGAGGTCTTAGGTTCAAAACTCACTAGAGTTAGGGGCATACAACGAGACTGGAATTATGTAAAGTGATAAGAAAGGGGGGAGAACCTGAGTGAGTGGGTATCAATCATTGATAATGGGGTTTTGGAATCACTGATAAAATGTGGGGTAATAATAGGTTCAATAAAAAAAATTATCCCCCTTTAACAGCGCTTAAAAAAGCGCTCATAAAGGCCCCCTTATGAGCATTTTTTAGCAATATTAAAGGGGGGATTTAGGAAAACTTTTTACGAGTTCTATTAAATCCAACACTTTAATATATATCAGATTATAAATACTTCTATATCACTGATAAATCCCTTTTACTAGTGTTGTTAAAGTCCATATTTGTATAAGTGATACACACGGCTTACCGTCTCCACGTAGCGTTGTAATTCATTTTTCTTAACCACTTTAATTAGCTGGTTATAAAGATATAAAAATAAATATTTATGATATTTATGAAATAATTATGTTTCTATAAATATAATATATCATTTACCTTCTTACCTTTCCACCCGTTAAAAAAGATAATGTTTCTCATACACACATGTGGACAACCACATCTACGAAGCGATGGGATTGATTTTTCAAGTCCTCCTTTCATAGATGATTCTAAATATGTATATAAGGAATATATATTATATTTATATCATTATTAAAATTATATATATAATGTAACCAATGTAAATGTTCATGGACTGAAACTACATAACTGAAACTTACAAGAAAAATGAAATAGTTAACACTCAGAAATGATGATTTTAAGAAAAAATTATTAATAAATTTGTGTTGAAACATTTTAAGTGGATCATATGTGATATTATAATTATGTGTATATTTTTGGTATAGAATTATAATAAATTTAAATTTATTATACAGGAGGTCAAATTCACTTATCAAGCAAGTTGAACTTGGGGTAAGGGTTTATTTAATAATATCATCATTATTAGGAATTGTTTAAGTTTAAAATTTTATTGAGATATTTATATGATAGTTACATATTAAACCACATATATTTTATTTTCCTATATATATTAATAGAAATTACAAGTTTCCCTTTCATTTTCCTCATTCTATGTACTCAAAATTTCGAAAGAATGTTTTTTTAGAAAAGCTGATTTTGTTTTTCTATTCGGTCCGGAATATTTTACTTCCACGTCTATATTTTCTTTAAAATGTTTTTAATAATGTTCTTTTATTCACTAATTATTGATTAATTTAATTTTACCCATGTTTTAATTTCTAAAAAATGGTTTAAAAGTAATTTTCTTTTCATTTTCTGAATGAGAAAATTTTTACTAAGCATGTGAATAGAATATTTGTTTTAATATACTCTACATGAACGGATTTTCCCTCCATCATATCTAATGTTTAATCTCAATGTTCCTATAAAATCTTCCATGTTCATTTTCAAATAAAATAGTTTTAATAATATTTTAGAAATTTTTTTATTATAAATAATTGATTTCAAAATGAGAAGGGTATTTTTTCAAGAAATGTTCCCATGATATTTTAAAAGTATTTTCATATCTATAAAAATCACTTGATGAATATTATACATTATTAAGGATATAATATAGTGATAAAATCCTCCATATTCTTTGCATGGATTATAATCATTTTTAACTTGGCAAAGTAATTAAATTTTGTCTATTAGTTTTTACAATATGGATGGTTATTGAATATTGAGGCATGTTGATTAAGATGTATTGTTTATTCACATGATAAATGTATTGTAATTTTTAAGTTAAGGGTGGGGCCTAAAATTAAATATCCCCTTGATAAATTTATAGGTATCATAGGAAAAAATGGTTGGGTATTTTTCATTCATTATCCATTTATATAGTATTTCTTGGAATGAGGCCTTGATGGTAAGTTTTAGATATCCTTAATTATGTATTCTATCATTGTGAAATCAGTTATTAATATATATGTGATTATTAAAATAGTTATATTATCCATGGATTTTTTTAATGTTGTGTTATTATTTATATTTAATTATCTAGTCATCATTTATTCCTTCCATATTATTCATACATTATTTTTTCTATGATAGCTTCTGGTATAGGCATTCCCTTACGAAGCATATGAGATCACCCTTTTATTTTGTTTATTTTCCATAGTATTTTAGGAAGTGTTAAATGATGGAATTTTTAGGATATGATAAAGGGAATAATAATGTTCACAAATAAAATATTGTGTTGTATTTTATGTTTTCAGATATAATGTGAGATTCGAGCATTTATCTAGTTTTCCAATACTAATAAACTAATCAATCCTTTAGGATGTGGTCATTTGTATCCATTTTCAATGTAATAAATTTACCACTAGATATGTGATAGTAGTATTAGGATTTTTATTATTGGTATCAGATAAAATATAGTATAAACCTTAGGGAATATATTTAGAAAAACTTATATTAGAACATAACTCAATAATAGACCTTGAGGATAAGTATAATGATTGGATAATATCATTTAGTTTTGTAAGAGTAGATATTGTGTGGTTTTCATAAGAAAATAAATTCATGTGTAGATATTCTAGAGTGGATATGGTTGTGGAATAGATGCACCTTGGGGTAACAACTCTGAATGGGGAAGATTGGGTATTAACTTGATCATCACCAGTACATGATGATCGGGCCTAATATTGCACGCCTGGATAAACACTCTTGGGAAATATGATTTAGTTGATTCACATTCTCTTTAAAAATCATTGTAAAATATTTGAAAATATTTTTATGATTTGAGTATATTCACAATCATACTTAGCTTATCGTTCTGATATTATATATGCATAAATTTTTAATTTATACTAATTATTTATCTATTTTCAGAATTATAAATTATTATTTATAATATTTTGATATAATCTAGTTTATTACATTATATAGAAAAGAAAACAAGAAAAGGTAATGGAAACTATATCAATGCATGTAGTCTATTCAGGGATTTCCCTTTTGGGAAAGATAATGAAGCCAGAGATAGAGCTAGAGCAAGAGAAAAACAAATTATAATAATAATGGGTTATCTAACTTAAGTTATAACTAATAACCTTTCTCATATAGACAAACCTACTGATCTACAATGTAGTGTAACAATGTTAGACCATTTTATGAAATAATATCCTTCATCATTCAATGGATCCACAAATCCACTAGTAGGTGAGGAATGGATAAGTTCCTTTGAAAATTTATTTCTCACTTTGGTAAGTAATTAAAGGGATATGGTTGTCGTGTTAGTGTTCCATCTCATAGGGTATGTTGATCAATGGACATTATTGATTAAAAACACTAAGGATGTGCAAGAAATAGTGAATATTGAGTGGAAGGATTTTAAGCTACTTTTATTGGAAAAATATTTTCCTCACAAACAGCAAGATAATATGGAAATATATTTATTTGGTCTAAGATAAAAGGAATAGAAAAATGTTTCTATGTATGTATACATATTTACAAGGTTTTCACATCATTTTTTGAACAACATACATATTTCAAATTGTAATATTGATCGTTTATTTGAGGGATAAATCCAATCTTTTAAAGGGAACTAGTATCACAAACATTCTCATCGTATGAGGACATAGTATCATATTAAATCAATACAGAGAAACAATTCACAAAGTCTTATGACGTTGAAGGAAAATAAAAGAAAAATGAGATGGCATAGAACCTAATGAATCAAAAAATGGATAAGGGGAAAAAATAAGGGGAATTTCAAACATTTAACACTTAATTAATTAAACACTCTAGTATCTACTTGAATGGAATATAAGTTTGATTCAAGTGTGAAGAAAGAAAACATTGTGAACTTGAATGAAGGGGTAAGGGAGACTCCATCAAAAAATATTTATTAAATTATAAATAGATATAGAACTATGAAAAATAATTCACCAAACATCAAGTAAACTTACCATAGAAGAGTCCAATGGGAGAAGGCTAAGCTTATACAATTATTAAATAGGAATTTAAATTTCCTAGAAATGTGGTTCCAGGTACATTGATCATAACTTCAAAGAAAGATAATGATTTATTTGATTCGGTATCCTTGTATTCTTTTATATATTCCATGTTTACCAAGAAAATTAAATGTTTTTATAGCACACTAAAAAGGTAGTTATTAATCAAGACACCTAGAATAAATATTTTTAGAAAAAATATATGTTAGTTAATCCCCATTATGATTCATTGGCATACCCTATTTGAAAATTATATTATTATACTTTTGGTATAATTTGATATAATGCTTGGTATGGATTGTCTTTCAAATTAAAATAAAAAATTTATTTTCAACTGAAGGAGGTCATTATTTTTTTTAAAGATAGGGAATTCCTTATATTTGGAATAGATACTTTATAATATTATTCATTCCTAGATCCACCCACAGTATCTATCCTTAATGAATTCCCTAGATAAAAATAGAAGACACGACATATGGATGGAAATGGTAACCCTAAGATAAAATATATTATTATTGTGTAAGAATACATTTATGTGTTTCCTAAAGAAATACTCAAAAATCCACCTAAACATGAAGTTAAGTATTATATTAAACTCATAAATAACTTAAAACCTATATTTAAGAATCTATATAGAGTTTTCATAGTGGATCTAGTATATTTAAGTAAATAACTACAATATTTTTTTCATAAAGGAATCGTACGCCCAAGTGTTCCTCCTTAGGTAACTCCTATTATTTTTGTCAAAAATAATTATGAGACTATGAGGTTGTGAATTTATTATAGGAAAATCAATTTATTTACTATGAAGAACTCATATCCTCTGCCTCATATTGATGAATTGTTTGATAAAATTCCAGGAAATAAATATTTTTCAAAGATTGATCTTTATTTTAGGTACCATCAATTGAGAGTAAGGAAGGAAGGTATTCAAAAGATAGAATTTCTTATAACTTATGTACATTATGTTTTTACTGTAATAGCCTTTGGATTTACTTGTGTACCCTTTATTTTTATAAATCTAATAAAAAGAGTTTTCAAGGAATATATTGATAATTTCATTGTGGTATTTATTGATGATATCTAGGTATACTCCAAAATTTATGAAGAGAAAAATATTATTCCAAGAATATTTATTGAGGATATTAGATAAATAGAATTATATGGGAAGTTTAGAAAGTTTTAATTCTAGATTTGGGAAATTACTTTCCTTGTCCATGTTATCTATAAGGATTGAATATCACTTAATCCATCAAATACAAAGGTTGTCAAAGAATGGACTATTCCAAAAAAACATAACAGAGTTATGTAGTTTCCTTGGATTAGCAGGTTACTATCTATGATTTTTTCCAAATGTTTCTTGATTTGTAAACCTATTAAAAAAATTTACATGTAAAGGGGTTATGTTCTTATGGAAAATGTAATACAAATAATTTTTTAAATAATTAAAGAGGAACTTCGTCAATGAGATAGTGTAGATATTTCCATCAATATGGGATATATTTTTTATATATAGTGCCATGTCAAAGAAAGTAATCAGATGCGTTCTAATGCATAATGATAAATTTATTACCTATGAATCAAGGTTGTTAATGATTCATGAACCAAACTATCACACCAATCATATTAAATTATGAGTTATAATTTTTCCGTTGAATATATAAAGGCATTATCTCTATGGTGAAAATTTTGAGATATATACATATCACAAGAAATTTAAATACATATTTTCATATAAAGAGTTCAAAATGAGTAAAATGGTATGGATATAACTACTCAAGTATAATTATTTCTCAATAGACTACCACCATGGAAAATCTAATAAGGTAGTTGATGCATTGAGTAGGAATGATCATGGATTTCTCACTAAGATGGGGATTGATAAGGATTCTTTATTTAGTAAATTAATAAATAAGAATATGGTAATTATTAGGGAAGGTGAAACATCACTCATTTTCCAAATTATTGTCAAACTATCATTATTTTAAAACATAAAAATTTATCTACTTAATAATAAGAGTTTACAAAATAAAATTAAAGCTATTAAATATTGGAAACATTAGGAACTTTTTATAAAGATAGTATGTTGAAATTTGGAAAGAGGTTGTGTTTTTCAACCGTAACAGATCTTAATATAGAATTATTAGATAAATACCATGGCTAAAATTTATTTATATACCCTATATGAACTAAAATGTATCAAACTTTGAGGGAATATTTTTTAATGGATAATATTAAATGAGAAATTATAGACTATGTATCAAGATTCTTGGTTTGTGAAAAGGTAAAGGTTGGAAAATAACATCCTAAAGGATTCATTCAACCTCAAGCTATTTTTGTGTGGAAATGGGATGATATTAATAGGGACTTTTTTAGTGGATTTTCAAAGACTCTTACAAATAATGATGTTATATGACTTATTATCGATTGCCTTACCAAATTCACACATTTCCTCTCTATAAGGTAAGATCTAACTCTTGAGTGCCTTTCATGAATATATATTAATAAAGTTATAAGGCTTCATGGTAGACCTATTTTCATTTTATTTGATCGTGATATTAATTTTATAATGAAAATTTAGAAGATCCCTCATAAGGATCTTAACATCGAGTTACGTTTGATCACAGCCTATCATCCTCAAGCTGATGGGAAATATGAAACGACTATTCAATAATTAGATGATATATTAATTTCATGATCAATTGTATTTTAAGGCTTTTGGGTTCATTATTTACCTTTGGTGTAATTTTTTTTATAATAATATCTTTCATTTAAGAATCTAAATGGTATCATATGAAGCATTGTATGGTAAGAAGGGTCATACTCCAACTTATTGTAATTAAGTGGGTGAAAATATGCTTTTAGGTTCATATCTTATTACGGATACAATAATAAAATTAAGGAATATTCAGAATCATATTTAGGAAGATCAAGGTGTAGAAAAATATACCGACAACAAAAGGAAGAAATTAAAATTTCAATTGGGAGATCATGTTTTATTGAAGATATCACCATAAAAAGGTGTTATAAGTATAGAGACTCAAGATTTTCAAACATATAAATTAAATATTTTTAGATGAATATTCATTGTATTAAAAAAACACACACCTAAGGATCATAAAGGTATAGTGACTTTGGAAACTTGGAAACATAAAAAAAACTGGTTCATATGTGAGATACGTAATCACTCACCAAGTTATTCATAACTAACAACCATCATAGACATATCTTATATAATAATATTCATCATAAACTAGGGAAAGGAAATATAATAAAGGGTGGCCTCAGATTCTCAATAAGGGTAAACAAGGGAGATATCAACATATTATGAGCATAATGGTACAAAACTAGGATAATAAAAATTGAGAACAATACCATGTATACCATAGATCATAAAATTGAGTTATGGAATAAATCTTGGTAGTTTATAACACATGAATTATAAAGGAATCAAGGAACATAATACAAGAGAGTATAACATTGGGATAATACATAGAGTAGTGGAAAACACATAATCCTAGAAAAACCTATGTCAAGGATACCCACCAGGACATTCATATCATGTTAGGCTTAGACTAACTACCTATGTACCTACTTTGGTCTTGGGATAACCTCTCATGTAATCTATGTTCAGGCAGAGGATAACCTCCCATATTCCATATAATCTCATATAACATTAATTAATACCTTGTGAATTAGACGGAGATATATGTCCCACCCATCACATAATTAAAATCATACATATGTGTTCCAACAGAGCATAAATAATTCATCATATTATAACCCATGATAAGAATTATGTTCTATAAATATTTCATTATATCGTAACATGTGGAAAAGAAATTGGTTTTATAATCATTTCATCACATCATCATATCATATCCCATGGAAAAAGAAGTGTGTTTCATAATAATTTTATCGTGGCATATCACATGGAATAGAAATGGCTTTCATAAATATCTTTTCATTATAATCATAAACCATTTCAATAAATTATAATAATTTTATCCCCGGGATTATATCCTTAAAAAAGAATAAGTAACATAAAAGGTTATCATATTTGATTGAAAGTTATTTTGAAAGTTCACTTGGAAATTTTATTGAGGAAAATATCATTTCCAATTTGAAAACCAATTTTTAAAACATAAATCATTTTAAAATAATTTTATTTGAAAATAACATTATAAATATATAAATTAATCTTTAAAAATAATTAAAATATTTTTTGATTAAAATATCCCATCCAATTTGAAAAAAAAACTTTCTAAAACATAAAACATTTTCAAAATATTTACCTTTGAAAATAACCATGAAAACATATAAATGAATCTTCAAAGAAAATAATGGTCATGGCGGAGGGAAATTATGTTCATGTGGTACACTTTAAAATAATGATTTATTTCACATTGTAAATAAAATACAAATGGGAATTATTTGGAAAATGACATAAATATTAATTTTTAAAAGACTTTTAAAAAATTAAAACTTGGGTAAGAATATATTTAATAAATCATTTTTATACTTTTAAAAAGGTTGGAAATTGTTTTTAAAAAATGGATATGGAATAAAAGGCTTTTCAATTGAAAATTTAAATAAAGATATTTTTATTTAAAAAAACTTTGAAATATTGAGTAAGTAAAGAGAGGAAAATGAAGGGAAGACATGTATTATAAATAAATAATAATAGGAGAATAAAATTCAATAGTTTCTTGATATATATATATATCATAATATTTCATCATTGGAATAATAAACATAAATAATCTTGATAAATGATGAGATTTTATCATAAAAGCCTTACCACTTTGGTAACTTTGAATCATAGTCCCCATGAAAGAATATAATTTAATGAAACTTAAAATATCATGAGAATAAATAAATTAATGATATTACAAGTCAAATTTTTTTATATACCCCTCATAAAAGAAGGTAGGTTCATAACATAATGTATGTCCCAAAAAACACAGATAGAGAAACAAATATCTTATAACGTTGGTAATATCTTGATATGTAAGACCCATTGAATAATAACTTCTAATAAATGTTTAAATAACATGAATATAAGAATATTAACTATATAACATATCAAATGTTAGTATATTCACTACACAAAATAAATGAGTGGTGAATATGGCATAAGTCTCCCAAAAATAAAAGAGAGGCAATAAATCTCTTACCTTAAGTTTCAAATTCCTTTATACATGTAAAAACCTCATGTATAATAAATATAAGTTTATTATAGATACATTAAATAAAAATAATTAAATATATCATACTATATATTATATTCTCATGACCTTTAATTACATTATTATTAATAATTCCATGTTAGAATCGTATTTTAGGCAATAACCGCTTTATTTTTTTCCATGGACGTTTTGATTTTTTATTTTAGGTTCTCTTAATTTGATCATGCTTGCATCATATAAATATTTTTAACCATTATATAAATATCATATATTTAATATTTATTTATTTATTCATAGTAATCTATATAATTTAGATATAGAAAATGAAATATATCCTTTATGGAGATGGTAGGTCGTACATACACATGAAAGATGTTTCTTTTTTCTTGATGGATGAAATAAAATAAATATAAATAATATATTAACTTTATCAAATAATATTTATTTAATATATATATATATATATCAAATATATTCATTAAATTTATACTAATTACCTTCCATGCAAAGTGTAACTAAAAAATGAACCACATCGCTTCGTGAGAAGGTACCTCGCCATACACACGAACGACTTTATCATATCCCCCATATAATAGAAATTAAGAAGTTATATATGATATAATAATTAAAAAAATTATAATTATGTTTGAAATATAATATATATTTATTTAATCTATCCTTATTACCATCCAAGTAAAACCAAAATGAAAAAACACATCACATTGGTTCGTGAGTCGGTAGTCTGGCATTCACACGAGCGACATTATTGTTTTACAAAGGGTTGGAAGGTAAGAAGTTAATGTAATATTATAATTAAATAATTATAATAATATCATAAATATATTATATAAACATTAAATATGTCATTATATCTGGTCGTGAGAGGTGGTTATGGAAAACAAATAACATCGGTTCGTGAGGAGGTAGTCCACCATACACACGAAAGACAATTTCATTTCCCATTTGATGGAAGTGGAGATGGATATAGGTTATTGAATTAATATAATAAAATCTCAGTATATTATATATACAAGTTTTATTATATCATAATATATGAAAAATATTTTAAGGAGGTGGAATAAGAAATTAAACAACAACACTAGTTTAAGAATTTTACCTCTTCTTCAGAAAACCTCTTTAGGTTTATACATAAAACCTTCTTAAGATGGTTTCCTAATAAAAATAAGTCTCTAATGAACTCTATAGGTATATAAGTAATATGTTTGTTTATGTATTTTCATAACCAAATGGTTTTTAAATATTTAATAGGGTAGTATAGTGGTGTCCTTTTATACTTGGGGGAGAGGACACACTTAGAGGTTTTGAAAAAAAATAAAGTGTACTCACATTTTTCACAAGCCAAAAAGATCCAAAATTGGTCCTTATAGAGTCTAAGAGGTGATACAGTATAAATATTTCCATAAAATGGGATTTTTAAAAGTTTATAGGTCATTTTACCACTTATCATTTTATATTGATCACCTCGTTAAATAGTTTTAACCTTAACCACAATAATTAATTTTTACTATTTTTACAATTAATTATTGGTAAAAACTAAGTTAAACACATTATATAATATTAATTACTATAATTAAAAATATTTAATCCATTTTTCCAAATTAAATTCACATAATTGGAAAAAATTAATTTAAAATTAAACTCACATATGTAATGAAAAGGTGGTTTTCCAAAGAGAAAATATTCAATAGTTTAAAAACTTTTTATATAAAAATTCAATATGAAATTGATTAAAATGACATAAATTTTAATATTATATATATTTATCATTAAACTAATTTTACTTTTAAATCCATATTAAAATAAAAATCTTCTTGTAAATTCTTTGAATGAAAACGAAAGTTTTTAATAAATGACAGTGTTTTTAACTATACAATGAAAATTTTAACTTTTCAAAAAATTATTAAAATTTCAATAAAAGATAATTTTTAATTTTTAATTTAAAAAATGAAGTACATTTTTTCAAATAAATTTTCTAAAAGTGAACAAAATTATTTTTAAAATGAGTGCGCAAAATATGACAAAACTGCCTTTCTAGAAAAATACATTTTTTAAGCGTAAAATTAGATTTATTGTTATTTAATTCCTAGAAAACACATAAGATAAATTTTAAACATTTTATTGAATATAATATATATATATATATCATTAAAATAATTATCCAAAAGTTATTTATTTAATTTATTTAGACAAAACATGTTTGTGTGCATAAAAATAGTTTTTTAGAAAAAAAATATCTTTTATTTTCAAATAGTTTTTATTTTCATTTATAATTAATTGGTCATCAAATAATTATATTTATATGCATGTTTGTACCATTTATTTTCATAATTTAGTTAATATTATTCATACTCATAATTCCAACATCTATGAGATAACTATCATATTAAATAATTATATTTTAACAGTATGTCATGTTTTGTTAAAACATGGTGTTGCATCCTGCACAAGCTGTCAAAGAAATCAAAATTATTTGAAAAATTCTATTTAAAAAAATATCAGGGTGCTACATTATACCCCTTAAAATGAATTTATAACTTAAAATTCATCACTCCAATACAAATAAATAAGGATACATCTTCTTCATCATATCCTTGGGTTCCCATGTATCTTCCTCGAGCCTGTGGTTTCACCACAAAACTTAAATCTTGTGAGGGATCTTGTTTTGTTGCACTTTATATTTACAATCCAGAATTCCAACATGTTGTTTCTCATAAAAAATATCATGCTCCATTGGTATGAACTATGAGTTCAGTACATGTGATGGATTGGGTATGTACTTCCTCGGGGTAGATACATGGAACACACCATGAACTTGAGAGAGATTCAATGGAAGCACCAAATGATAAGCTACCATCCTAATATAATTAAGAATTTAAAAGGGACAGATATACCTAGATCTTAGTATTCACTTATATCTTACATAGATAAAATTTAGGAAACACCTTCTCAGGTACTTCAAATTATATATCATGTCGATGATTATCAGCATAAATTTTATGGAAACTTTATGATGCCCTTATATACTGCTGAATAGATCTAACATCATCTATCATTTATTCACCTATGTTAAGTCTCAATATATTTCCTTCCACAAATTCCTTACATCACATTAGATCACTATACTTATTTCTATATATATATATTCATAAGGATCCATTTGAAAGCTTCGAGTGAGATCTATTGTTCTAAGATAACTCAACTATAGTAAGCTATTAATCTCAAATACCTTTAAAATCCATAGAAAAATATCTTATAATATCCTCTAAGGTTTGAATTTTTCTTTCAGACTAACTATATATCTAAGGATTATATGTAGTTCTAAATCTTAACTCCATATCAATATTTTGTTGAAGACTTTGACAGAACTTTGAGTTAACCTCAAACCATGATCAGACAACATGGAATATGTAGTTGTATAAAACCTTACAACTTCCTTAATGTATATCCTATAAATATGATCCAGATAGAAATATTCTATGATATTTATTAAGTGTGATGACTTCTTTAGGTGGTTTACTATGACCCATGTAGCATTATACACTTTAGATGTTTTGGGGGGTCCGACGACAAAACCCATATGGATGTTTTCCCATTTCTATTCCGGTATAGATACTTGTTGTAGCATCCCCATAAACATTTGTATCTCCACCTTAACTTGATGACATACCAAGAACCTATATACATACTTAGTAATATCTCTCTTCATGTTGCATCACTATAAATATTCTTTCTCAGAGCCAGTGGTGGGAGTTATACCCTTTTCATCATTCAGTTTTGGGTTTAATCCCCCCAGCTTTTCTAGATGTGATGGGTTTTCACTTGGCATTCTCTTTATCCTATTTTTCCAAAACTATATTAATATAACTCCTATAACATTAGTAAATTATGATAACCCATAATTATCTCAAAATAAAATATAATAAAAAACATAAAGGTTTCTAATACCTTTAATATTATGCCCAAAAATATAAAGTAATTATTCCTCAAATAACATTTTCACTAAAACATAGATAAAGGGTTGTATTAAGTGACTAAAAATTACTTTTTTTTATTATAATAAACCCCATTTAAGGGAATAGGGGGAACCCAACATGACATCAAATACTTAAAAACAACCAGGCCTCTATGATACAGGAGTTTAAGGACAAAAACAACTTATTTAAGCCTACAAAGAAGAGCCCCTATCTAACATCAAAAAACATTAAGATCAACATCCTCATTTTAATTGTTGCTTAGATAAATGTCTCATGAATGAATATATGGGCCTAGTACCAATGATAATTCCATACCCTCTCAAACCTCCAAATCTGGATAGCAATGACATGGTGGAAACTCTCTGCTCTAAACCACATCTAGAGAAACCCCTTGAAAGTGAACTGGTTTCATAGTCCCTCAAACTAGGAAACATAGGGCCACAAAGAAATCACCCCCATAAAATGAAATCAATGAAGTCAAAAATTCATCAACATCACAAATAAAACCTTCAAAAAAACCCTTCACCATGAAGCTTCATGAGTCAACCTCCACCAAGACAACATCCCAGACGAACCCCACCGTGCTCCTTATGACTCCCACCATCACTACTGTCGTAGGAGAAAAAAAAAGGAAAACCAAGGAACGTGATGATGAGCCATCATTACCTAGTATTGGATGACCCAACACCACATCGAGGGGACCTTGCTGATGATGTGGTCTGGCTCACTCTGAACCAAAAACACTGCTCTGGGCATGGATCCAATCAAATCTGAACCGCGAATGCACCATCACTGGAGTCTGATGCAAGAAGACTATAAGAAATGGGGGAGATGGACAGTGGAGATAGATAGTGTCGAGCTGGCCGCCATAGACAAATAGATCCTCCACTTCAACTCTTTAAAAAAATATAGAAATCACTGAAATCAAACTTATGAGAAAAATCTGCAGGAACACTAGAATCCAGAACAAAGAAAATCCTCCCCCCTCCACACCACTCCAGAACCGATATCAAGCCACACTAAAAATGGTGAAACCAGCATACCTAATTATTCAACCATCAATGTCAAGACAATATCCAACATTGAGATGTGATAGGATTTGATGTAGGAAGCCTCGCCTGAGATAACGTCGTGCCAACACGCTAGAACCGATGAAGATGGAGCCTCGCCTAAGCCTTCACCAAGTCGACGTGCCAGAAATGACTAAGTTGAAGCCCTGTATGATCCTTTTCTGATATGAATTTACAAGACTGACAAACCCTAAAGCCTCTCATAAGCCTCACTGTGCCACGATGATGCTGACCCAGAGGTTACTGACACTGATCTACACCAAGCCATACCGGAGGAGAGGAGGGGATGACTCTAGAATTGAAACCCTAACCCCTAAATAAGAAGAAATAATAATCACTTAGAGGCCTCAAAAGGGTTTTATCACCATAAATGTTTCTAAAAATATACTTAATATTGTCAAATTCCCATCAATCAAAACCTCAAAATGGGTGTCCAAGACTTTGAGCCTTAAACTCATAAACTCATTATGGTATCCAAAACTCTAAAGTTAATCTTACATGGATTCATATACACTTCCAAAAGATAATTCACCCTTTAATCCTTAAATAAGGTATTATATTAGAAACAAAATCGATTTGAATCAAGGGTTCACACTAGCATAGATATAATATCAAATGTGATTTCATTACTCCGAAATCCAGGTAGAGGGAGATAATAAATGCTTCTAAACACATAAAGTTACACTAAGGGATGAACAAATGATATTTTCATAAGTATCCTTTATAAAAAAATAAAACATGAAATTCCCAAATAAGTATTGAAGGATAAGTGTTCCCTAATTATAATGATTCACTTTATCCATTGTGATTTCATAAGCATTACCTTTTTTCTTTGTCTTCAGAGGTTATTGTGTCTTATCATCCTCATTTTCCCTTAGATTGGGTAATTTATCCACATAATTCCCAAACTCCAAACACTTGAACCAATAGAGTGTGGGTGGTGCATTTTGTAGATCTTTCTCTATATTTTTATCATTAGTTCACTTCTTTCCACCACTACAGCATTCAAATGATCAATAGTCATCCTTTCCACACTAAAAATATTTTATCAGTCCCCTTAAGACAATTTACTTCATGTTTCCTTCCATGCTTTTGTAATAAAGATAATATCACCTTATTTTCTCCAAGTTTTTTAGTGTTTCCCTTGAATCCCATCTTTCTTTTCTTATCAAAACAATGCAATTGATGGGTCACTCAAATATCAATTTCCACATTGATATCACAATGAACAATTTATTCATAGCTATCAATGTCCCTTATGGTTAACTCCCTTCAGAGAATTGGTTTTAATCCACTAAAGAATAAATCAGCATTACATTCAAGTTTAATGAAAATACTAGAAGCATATATCACAAGTCTTGTAAAATTTTCCTCAAAGGTACTAATGGATTCATCTTCCTTCTTCTTTAGATCAAGGAATTTATTCCCTATTTTTATACAATGAATACGAGGGAAGTTCTTATTGAAAAATAATCTCTTAAAATCATCCCACTCTATGGAGTAAATTTCATCTTTTTTCCTCATGTTCTTGATAAGATTTCACTATTTATCCACTTATCATTCCAAATTATAGAGGCCAAAATGATTTTTTTATACGCCAAACATTGGATAAAAAAATATATTCTCAATGGTACTAATACATTTTTTTAGAAACTAATGGATCAACATAACCACTAAAAGATGGTGGACATTGCCTCATGAAGGAATCAACAGAACGTTTTTCCCTCCATTTCTCATTTGGAAGTTCAAAATGATGCATAGACTGAAAATTTTGTGTGACAATAACAATAAGATTTTTCATTCCAACTCCCATAACATTGGTTTTCTCAAGAGTATAATCATCAGATTTTCTATTGTATTCATTATTAACACTCTTTCAAGTTTCATATATTGACTTAAACCAAAATCATGGTGTGAGTAACAATAATCATAGTGGGAAAACAAAATAATAATAAAGAATCACCTAAACAATGTCTAAATCATGAAACCTTTTTTACAATATATAGAGCCTTAGGCTTAAACTATGACATTGATGGTCATTATTTATATCCTTCATGATGTTTCATAAAGTTTTTGTGAATTTCCAAAGAATATCCCCTAGAGTATCAAAACAGGTGAGTATTAAGGCCCACTACTATATACCAAGTAATGCTCGAGTCAAGACAAACACACCTTTTAAGATTATTTACCCCTAGGTATATTTTTTTCCGAACCACATCCACAAGTAATATCTAGATAAGAATGTATTTATAGGAAATAATTCTCTATATCCTTCACCAATATTCTAGGATATTTTTCTATATATATAATTATCCTAATAATTATCCTTAGATGTATCCTAGGGGATATCACTAACCTTTTCTCATCCTAGTCTCCAAAGGTTAACTAAACCTATCCTATAATACAAACTATAGGGGCCCTAGATTTTCATATATATATATATATTATATATTTTTAGATGAATAATCATTACATTATACAAACACACACCTGAGGATCATAAAGTTAGAGAGTCTTTAAAAATATTGATACATAAACAACTGGTTCATATGTGAGATACATCATCTCCCACCAAGTTATTCATAACTAACACCCTTTTTAGACATATCATACATAATACCTTTCATCATAACCTAAAGAACAAAAACATAAGAAAGGATGATCTCAGATTCTTAGTAATGTTAAAAAAGGTTGATATTAATATATCATGAACATAAGGGTATGATAACATGAGAATGACATTTGAAAACCATACCATGTATATCACAGATCATAAAGCTGATTCATGGCACAAATCATGGCAGTTTCTAAGACATGAACAATAAATTAATCAAATAACATAGTCTATGAGGTCATAACATTAATAGAATATAGAGAATTTTGGAATAACACAAGCATAGAAGACGTTATTTCAAATATACCCACAAAGACATTTATAACATGTTAGGTTTGGGATAAACACTCATGTACCTACTTTAGGATTGGTATTACATCCTATGTACCCATTGTTCAGGATTGGGATAACCTCATGTGTTCCCTATGAGAACATAGAAAATTAGTCATTATCCAATGCATTAGAGGTAGATTTAGGTCTCACCCTTCACATAATGAAAATCATACATATTTCAGTCCTAGGTGCATAAATAATTCATCATATCAGAACCCATGAAAATAAATAGGTTTCATAAACATTTCATCACAGCATAACCTACTGAAAATAATCATGTTTCATAACCATTTCTTCATTTCATCATATTATAACCCATGGAAAAATAAGTAGGTTTCATAGGAATTTTATCATGTTAAATCCCATGGAAGAGAAACGGGTTTTATAAATATCTTTTCATCGTAATTATAAACCATTCATAGAAATAATAATAATGGTATCCCTGGAATCATATCCCCAGTAAAACATAAGTAACATAAAAGGATGTCATATTTGATGGAAAAAAATTGAAATATCACTTGGAACATTTCTTGTGGAAAATATAATTTCTGATTTGAAAAATACTTTTTAAAACATAAAACATTTTTAAATTCCTTTTATTTTAAAATATCCTTGGAAATTTATAATGGAATCTTTAAAATCATTTAAAACCTTTCTTGCTGAAATTAATCATTACAATTTTTAAAAAAACTTTTTAAAAAATAAAATGTTTTAGAAATCGTTTTATTTCAAAATAACCATGAAAATTATTAAGGAAGATTCAAATAAATTAATGGTCATGTTTCCAGGAAATTCTATTCTTTCCGTATATGTTAAAACTAATATTCCTTTCACATTTTTTTTAAATCTAAATGGTACTTGTTTGGAAAACGATGTGAATATTACTTTTTAAAAAAATAAAAATTATAACATGGGTAATAATGTCATTAATAAATCCTTTGTATAATTTTAAAACATTTTTGAAAGAATTTTTAGAAAACATGGATATGGAAGGAAGGGTTTTGGCCAAAAAGATGAATAAAGTCAGTTTTTGTTAAAAACAATATTTTGGAATCTTGAGTATATAATGAGAGGAAAATGAATGGAAAACATATATTGTTAATAAATAACTATATTAGAAAAACATTTATTAGTTTATAGAGTTATATATCATAATATTTCATCATCAAAATCATAAACATAAACAAGCCTTATAAACGATGAGACTGTATCATGAAACTCTTACCACTTTGGTAAATTTTAATCATAAAAAAATGAAATAAGAACATTAAATAAATCTTAAAATATCATTATAATAAATAAATCCATGGTATTACAAGTTAAATGGGATGTATAGACACCTAACAAATGAAGGTAGATGTATAACATATCATATGTCTCAAAGAAGACAGATTGAGACAAAAATCTCTTACTATTTTGGTAATATTTTGATTCATAATACCCATTAAATAATAACATAAAATAAAACTTTAAATGTCAATAAATTAAGTATATTCATGATATAACATATAAAATGGTAGTATATACACAACATAAAATAAACAAGAGGTGAATATTGCATAAGTCTCCCAGAAATAAAAAAGAGACTAGAAATCATTTACCTTAAGTTGTGACTTCCTTCATGCACGTTCAAACCTCCTATATAATAAATATAGGTTTATTATAATTCTATTATATAACCATAATTAGATATATATAGTAAAATATATTATTTTTTTATGACCTTTTCTACTCATATATTATCAATTTCATGTTAAAACTATTGAAAGTGGGTTCCCCTGACACAACTTATGTATATACTTTGATTACTATTACATGTATAAATATTGATATATACATGTGTTTATATTTCCATAATAGTGTTGATCATTATGCATCCACTATATTTATGGTAATTTCCATATATTATGTGTCGTATCAAAAGATTATAGTAGTTCTCAGGCTATAATGATAACCTGGAGATACCATGACAGTAATCTTAAAGTTATGTATTATAGTTCAGATACATCATATAGACAAAACACATATGATGTGTTTCCACTAGGTTTTGGGGGATCATAATCATTGAGATTTTTTCTCATGATGTTCTCACTTGGTGATATTTAGTAGATGATATCTTGAGGACAAACCCATTAATAGGAACGCCACTTGTTTTGGGTTTCATTGGTTGTTCCTATCCACATAAATGTGTATTGGTATCTTTTCTTGATATCATTATCAATTTATGTCATTTTATCGTGTTATTTGATGACATAAAACCCCCATTACATTGAAATCATAGTGAGGTTTCTTTTTTGGGTTGTTTCATTGGTGGTATGGAATTGTTTCAATGATCAAGATAGAAATTGTCACTTCTAAGTAGAGGAATCGATATCTCCGGCCTGGTTGATCAAGATGGAAATACATTTATAAATCCATGGCCATGGTAGTAAAAGGTAATTCAATCTAGTTAGATCAAAAAATAATAAATCAAGAATGGATATTGACACAAGTTATTCATTATTCTTTATGAGATATCATGATATAAAGAGATTATATTATAGAAAGTGTGTTCATAGGAAAAGTTCTCATTACTATTACTATTCCTTATCTCTTTAGGGGCATTGATGGGTTTCTATTCTATACTCTTGGACTGTTAATAATATTTACTACTATTAAGATAAGGTCTTAGAGGGTCGCACACAATACTGTATTCAATATACTTCCTTATTCTAGTGAATACGTATATAGGAAATGGTGGGACCCACCATGGGATCCAAGAGTTGTCCAAGTTTTATCGATCACCAAAAAATAAATTAATTCATTATTATTATAGTATATAATAATTGGGTTAAATCTATTTATTAAAATTACTTACAAATGTTTAAATAAATAGGTAGAATAATATTATATGAACGAATATTATTTTAATATTCAAAGTTTGTTTAATATTAGTGGGAATTATGAGAGAGGTAAATGGCTTGGGTATATCACATAATATATTTAATATATATTAATATTATGTGATAAAATATAACTATTATTTATGACATAGTTAGTTCATCATAACTATTTATTTATTACTTATTTAATGAACATTAAATATACAGGGTTTAAGAAACCCTAAATGGATATTTTTTACACCAAATATATTAGCATGGGAGGATCTCTAATCCATTGACTATTTATCATTAAAAATTGAGATATTTTATCTCCTCCCAAATCCCATAGAGAAAAATGATTTATCCAAGTGGTTGATCCATGATTTTCTTCATGGATTGAAGGCATGAGATCAAGGTGTTTGTTACAACGTCGAAGAAATTGTTAAAGCTCCGTGCTAGAACCTAGAATTCAATGAACAATGTACGTGTGAATTCTTGAAGTGTGTGTGGATGAACTAAAGGTTTTTATCCTTGTATCATTTGTAAAACATTCCTCTGTGATGTGTAAAATATCATCATGCTTCCATTCGAATGAGTTACTCTTTATGTTTTAATTTATATGATTTGATAATTCATTTGAGATACTCAGATCATACCGGGGCTCGAATCATTGAAGAAAATGAAGTTTCATCACTCCGATGATGAAATATTTTAAATTTAGAGACCACCAACTTCTTTTGAATTTCCCAATACCAGCAATTATTATCATAGGGACCACATTTTCTAAATTAAGAAAATGAAATTGGATTTAAATTTAAGTAAAAGGCATTAATCTGGTCTAAAAAACCACGTATCAATCTGATATCATATGGTCAATATATGGTAATCTGAAATTTTTTATATGGACAGCCTGTGGACATTCGGGTATTAAAATTTGAATAACATGATATATATATATATATATATATATATATGATCATGCTCTAATTTTACAGTGTTTCAATTGACCCCCACAGATTTTTGGCTTGGATACGGCCTGAATCTGAGGGCTGTAAATAGTACCCCTCGAAAGAATAAATTATTTATTGTATGATGAATCATTGATTATTAAAAAAATAATTTTTAAAAAAAATCATATCCCTAGTATATACAAAAAAAATACCAAGGGGATTGGGTGTAACGGGTGGCATGTGTGTTGAAAAAGCACACAAGAAACAAAAAGGGTGGCAGATCTGTCAAAAAGCATAAGGGTTTCAAAAAAACAAAAAAAAATGTGGCTTACTATTGAGGCCACCAGTTACACCATTTTATTTCTTTCCACCTCCCTCATCACATTACCTAGCTGAGCCACACCATTCACCACTAGATGACGACCCCTCATCCTTCCAGTTGAACCACACATCACTACCCTCCTCCTTCCGGCAATAGTCGAGCCCACCATATGCATCATGTCGTGTTTCCCTTCCAAACACCATCCTATAATGATCGACGTACCAACCCCCCCCCCCCCATTAGGGCCTTCTTCCATCTCATATAATTGGTTTTTTACCCACTTTGAACCATTCTGATCAATGTCACATGACCACCCTTGTTAGGATCTCATCAATTGTGTCCCTCTGTGTCCAGATCAGGTGACCACCTGGTTCCCACAGGTCCTGTTGGATCTGATCTACCCTACAAAAGACATGGGAACATCTTCCCAACCTGGAATGGGTTAGGGTAGGTCTGTATGGTATAGAATAACCCTACATAGGGTCTATTAGGCCCAAAACAGGCATGTGTGCATCTTTCCCAACTCGCAATGGGCCTGGATGAGGTTTCTAAGATTGGGGAAAAATTAATACCCCCAAAGGATTAAAAAAATAATATTGATTTATTATTTGAAAAATAAATTAATTTGATTTTATTATAAAGTAATTTAATTAATTAAATTAATTTTTAAAAGAAAAAATAAATTAAAATCAAGAATGGATGATAATAAATTATTTGAATTTAAATGATTCATTTAATTTATAAAAATTACATCATTCATTAAATTTATATAAATTTAATTTTATGGTGATGTTATTTTACCTATTGACAGGTATTGAGTACTAACTGAATCTATGTTTTCCTAGGTTAATTTTTTTAATTATTTTTTACAACTATGTGTGATGTTTGTAAAAAAATAGTTGCCTTTATGATGGTATGCACATTGTCTTCATTTTTCTCAATATGTACAAGGTCCCTATGCATCCAATTTATCTATATGTATTTTACGCATCCCATAACCCCCTCACATCCATGTGGGTTTTAATGTTCTATTGAAAATGATGTTGTAAGGCACGAAACCTGCCAAGATGAGGTGGTATACCAAATAAGAAGTGAATACACTGGATTGGGGGAAAGTGTTGTATTGGAGTCAACATTCAACATAGGTATGATACCCCTAGTTCATTATTGATCCATTAAATTGGAAATGTATCAACCAATTTTAGATTCTCTAGACCATTTGGGTAATATTATTCCCATTATACATTGTGTATTATTTTATGTATGTGCTAGTTTACTATGAAAATAAATAAAATAATAAATAGGAAAAATAAATAAATATGTGATGAATTTTTTTCCATTAATGTTCAATTGTGAGTGAAACAACATATTATGAACATATTTAATATAAAAGGATAACATTCTTTCAAAAATTAAAAATACCTCAAAGAAATACTAATTTGTGAATGCCTTCCTTCATTTAAATTTGAACAAAACTAGGTGTATGAGGTTCTCGTCAGCCATAGTTGAGGGTACCTTTTATTATTAGGGAGTTCTTATATAAATTATGGGTAGACTTAACTAAAGTTGGTATCAAATAAGTATCCATAGATATCTTGCTAAAAATTTAAAGGTAAGTCATTAAGGGAATCAAGGTTATGATTTTGATAAGATGGGACTTTACTCAATAGATCAAGGAATGGTGTGTTAATGCGGTTGGCTAGCCTAGTTCCTACCATGGAACTATCTGAGTAGTGGTGTATCCATAGATTATAGTATATGAGGAAAAGTTTCAGGGATATTTTCCACTAAAATACTCAAGTGAGAGAGTATTTGGAATCTAGTAGTCAGGGATACTAGAGGTTGATAAAATAGTGGGAGACATTTAATGATTTAATTAATTGATCAATAATGTATAAAAAAGGTAATCAAGATAAAGCACTAATTTTTATGTTTATTTTTGGTAGCTAAAAATGGAAATCACCAATACCACAGGATCACTATAACTATTATCGATACTAGATAAATAAAATATCATGAATGGACATAACTTCTGAGAGTGGTACAGGTGCTTATGCATAGTAATACACCAAGGGAGGAAGCTTTATGTGTGGGATTCCTCACTTCCTGTTGAGCCTCTTCAGGGAGATATCAAGGTAGATAAAGATGAATGTAAAAAACCTATATATGGTGAACTAAATGTATTGTTTATCATGTTGTCATATATGTAATGTCAATTGTAGAAAATTCATGAGAATAATTATTCCAAAAAATGTTGATTCATATCTATTTATTAAATAAGGAGAGAGATAGGAAATAAAGTTATGATATTTCCAATGAAGTGTAAAGGTGTAGACAAGTAGATGGGAATCAATCAGGACCTCTTGTACTCAAGATGATTGGGTACATTGAGAGACTTAAAGACCATGGGTTCAAACTGAACCAAGAACTAGCAACAGATATCATTCTAGCCACTTTTTCATCATGATTTTCTACTTTTATTATTAATTACAGTATTAATAACATGAAAAATTCTCTCTTGTATCTTTTGGATTTAGTTCACCAAGCTGATAAGGATATTAAGAATACAAATTCTTCAGTCCTTATGTTTAACAAGAGGGTAAAGGGAAAGGGTAAGGGGTCTAAGGCTAAGCCCAAGATGAAGAAATCGATGCATTGTATGTAACACCCCAAGCTTCCACGGTACCTTTCCCTTCGAATAATGCAATGGCATGCATTGTACGCAACTTCGAGATTCTAACACACCACAACCAATCAAACTATCTGTTATGAATAGTAATACCTACTTTTTGAAATTTTATAAACTCTATCTCTCGAAATGGACTTCATTTTTGGATTCAGAATATCGAATTTATCCTAGGGTGAAATTTTGTAACTTTTCGAATAACACTTATATTTTGATGAATAGTGAAAATTACTAAATTTTAATTAAAAACAAATTTTTAAATAAAAATAATTTATAGAGATAAATTATATTATTGAGTGGTTTAAAAGTATAATTAGAATATATTTTTACCATTTTATACAATGGTGTTCATTAGAATTAATTTCACTTTGAAATTGGACCTAAACAATTGTCAATCTTTTGATATATATTGTTTCTTAAAAACACGCTATTTGTGGTGACAGCGAGAATTAATTATAAAATTAATTAATGCAACCTATATGTTTAGAATTTTGTAAAATAGACATCATTTTTTAATTTGGAATATCAATTATAGCTTAGGCTGAAATTTTGGCATTGTTCTGAAAAACTTCAATTTTTGATGAATAGTGAAACTACTAAGTTGTAGTTAAAAAAACTGAATTTTTCATAAAACTTAATTTTACCACTTCTGTGAATGGAATTTCGAAAATCTGAGAGACACGGTTAATATCAAGAAGTAAAATGTGGTTCAATGAGATTAAAATAATTTTTGTTGAATAGTAACTTTTTACTTTTATTTACCACGGTTAAAAGTAAATAGGGTAATTAAGGGTAAAAATGATATTAATATTACCCTAACACATGTCCTAATTATATTGTAAAAGTGTATCTCGACCAAAAAAAACCTTAGGAATAAAATATTATCATTTAGGTCCACTTTTATTAGATTAGGACATTTATTATTATTTAATTCAAAGAATAGTTAAAAGAGTTAAAATTAAAGTTTATTTACTAAAACATTTTTAATATAGGGTTATACATAAGATAAATTAGATTGTGAATATTCACTACAAATATAATAATATTTCCTACATAATGATATTTTATATATAATTTTTAGACATTAAATAATTTAATATAATTATGACACAACGATGATGCAGTAATTACCATAATAGTGAAAAATTAAAATAATTGATATTATAAATACCCAAATAAATATAACTTAAGAATTTTAATGAATTACACTAATTTTATAGGATAATATGACATATTAGTATTGATTTAATTGACTTTGTTAGAAGTAATCATTCTGTTATGAGTTTCACAAAAATCAACTATTGAATAGTGTCAAAATTGACATAAAATAGTTTTTAAAACAAATATTATATTATTAATTGATATTAAATTCTTAAAAATCTAAGGTTCTGAAAAGAGACTTATATCATGATAGGTATATCATTAATGGAACACTTGGGGGTCGCTTGTATGTATATAGTAAGTTTATTAACTATATAATATAAAAATAAAAAGTGACATGGTAAATGTCAAACTAATTAACTAAGAGTTAAAACTAAAAGATAAGGTTAATATAGTAGCCCAAACCTGTCTAAATTCTATTGATTGAATGGTTTTAGACCTATCCCCAACTTAAACTTTTAATAATAAACTTTGGATCCATTAGAAACCGAATATAAATTTATTATAAATTAATATTTCTAGCTTTTCCAAAGGTGCCTCTCACCCCTCTTATAAAAGGGCACTCATCCTTCTCATTTCTCCACACCTTCAAATCCTTTTGGTTCGGCCAACCCCTGACCAAATACTCTCTCAACTTCCCTCACTACAACCTAGAGTCCTTATTCTGATTGTAAAGCCAACCTAAGGATCCCTTTTGATCAAATCAAAAGGAAGAACCTGAAGAAGAGGTAATGTTTTCACCACCCCTTTTCAAGTTCCTTTCTTCTTCCACTTCTTCTTTATTTGTTATTAACATTATAAAATAATAAATCCAGTATCTTATATATACTGTGATGTTATTATAAATATGTTACAACCATATTCAGTATTCTATCCACCCTTTTAATAACATGTCACCATACGTGCGTACATACGTCTTACTGTCTCCACGTCGTGGTGTAATTGTTATTCAATATATTATTATGTGGGTGGGTATAATAATGATGTGTAACTCATTTAAATAATAAATATAACATGATAATGATTCTTTATATATGATATACCATCCAATTATATATTATTTTAATATCAAAAGAATGATATTGTCGCTCGTGTGTACGTACGGACTACCGTCTCCACGAACGCGATGAGATTCATTCTCCATCATATCCATTCAAGTATAATTAAAATTTTATGATTTAAAAATAATGTTTAAGAACTTTATATCATTATGTATATGAATAAGATACAACCTATCCAAGACAAACATGGCTTACGTAACAAAACATATAAAATAAAACGAGTAAGTTAACACCCGAAATGACGCTAATTCTAAGATATTATTAACAAAGAAATGTTAAAAGATCATATATGATATCATATTAATTTATATGATTCATGAATAATTTAATAACAATTATTTCAACATTATACAGGAGTTTAAGCTACCCCCATCCATGGAAAAGTACAAGGTAAGGGGTTTCTTAACTCACTCTTAATTTCGTGAGAATTTCATTGTTCACCACTTAATTATTGCATGTGGTGTATGTGTACTGAACATGATTGTATTCATTGTGTAATATACTTTAATTTATGGGTATTTACATCATCATGGTATGATCCTTCTTTCATGGGTTTATGTTTCGTAAGTTACCTAATCGATAAGGGAACTTGAAATTTCAATTTCCACTCATTTGGCTTTACGCATATTTAATTGATTATACTACCCCAAGATTATGTGTGGAATCACTATTCATTTGATTATGTCATAATTTCCACTCCCCTTCCTGTAGATATACTTTTTATACACATAATCACTCCATTTATAATTTCTCAAGTCAATGATATGAATTTGATAAGAGTAATTTTAACTCATTCTCCATTTGTTGAGTTAAACATCCAATTCGTTGGTGTTGTTTTTACAAGAATATGTGTGAATGTCCTTGATTATTTTACAATTAATATCCAATCATATTTAGTGTATTTATATTTTTCACACAAAATTATGTCATTTATTTATCCTTAACCTAAGGATACGTCCTTTATGATAGATTTCATCTCAATTTACATTCCATTGAGACTTCTTTGTTGTTATACACCAAATCACTTTTATGTGGTGTATATAATGTTCTTTGACTTAGTATATCATGAATTAATTTATTCTCCTGATATTACAATGATTTTATTACCTCAATTATTTGTATTCAAGTGTCTCTCTTTTGGTTAGAAACTCTAACTAAAATACCATTTTTAAATGTTTTATAGACTTATTCTTCTAAATCATTCTCATTAATGTCCATGTTTTAAAAAATGGTTTTAAGGATTTATTTATATGGACATTAAAGTTTTAAAATTAAAACTCCTTTTAAAAGTTTCAAAGTGGTGTGGGACACTTTGATTCAAAAATCTATTTTTAAATGGCTTCTTGACAAATAGTGTGACTTTTAAATGATTTCAAGAAAAAGGGGGATATTTCTCTCAAATATTTTTGATGATTATTTTCATCTATGGCAACATCCTTCATTATTCTTGATTGAGGTTAATGTGATACAATATAATCTTTCATATTGTATCAAATGAGTTATGTTTGACTGTGGATGTGCAATTTTTATACCATTCATGGTTTGTGGTTAAAGTATTGACATTTTGTATGCTAGTTTTAATAAAAATGTGTATGTTATGTTTAAACCTTTTATTATGGGAATGCATTGGACTTAATATGTGACAGGTGGAGCCCGCTATAGCTCCTCGATGCATCTGTAGGTCTCATGAGACAAAATAGTGTCTTAGCACAAGGCCTTGACAAAATATTATTTGTATTCTTGGCACGAGGCCTTGGCTATGTGGTTATGATAGTCTGGAATTATGCATTCCATCATTATGAAAGTGGTTATTGATATTGCATGTGATTGTTCGACTAGTAGAATATCCATGTGAATAAGTAAATGGCATTATTTCATTTTATCTTTGCCATATTATGCTGAAGTTCAAGTTTAAAAGGCTTTTGTTTTAGTTATAAATTACTTTAAGTGTTTATGCTTATCTATGAAAGCTTCTTCTATATTGTTATAGTGGAGCTAGTGATATAACTGATGCCGATCAGCTAATCACCATACTAGGACAACTCACTCAGGTTATAAATAATAACCTTACCCGTATGGAGCACCCTGGTCCGCAGCGTGGAGGATCAATGTTAGATCGATTCATGAGGAAACAACCACCAATGTTCAATGGGAGTACAAATCCCTTAGTAGCTGAGCAATGGATATTTTCCCTAGAGAAAATATTTCAGGATTTGGGGAGTAGTGAAAGGGAAAACGTTATCATGGCAGTTTACCGCCTCACTGGAGATGCTGATCAATGGTTGTCATTGATTCAAAATATGAAGGAAGATGATGAAGTATCAAATATGGAATGGAGGGAGTTCAAAGATCTGTTTTTAGAAAAATACTTTCCTTGCGACCACCGAGCAGATATTGAAAGGCAGTTTCTGAGTCTGAGACAAAAGGAGGATGAGAATGTCGCAAAGTATGAGGCTAAATTTACAAGGTTAGAAAGGTATACTAAAGATTATATATGTAACCCAAGAAGTAATATTGATTGTTTCTTTGATGGGTTAAAACCATTTCTCCGTCGAGCATTAGTCTCACAATCCTTTTCATCGTACGAAGACATTGTCTCATGTGCTATCAAGACCGAAAAGGAATTCTCTAGGTCTTATGACTTTAAAGCAACGAAAGAGAAGAAGAGACATACTGATTAATCTGGGAATGGAAATAAAGGGAATAAGGGAGAGGTTGAATATCCATCCTATGGAAAATGTGGTAAGAAACACCCCGGTACTTGCTTGAAGGGAATAGGAGTCTGTTACAAGTGTGGTGAAAAAGGCCACCAATCTCGTGATTGCAAGGGGAAGAAGGAAGCTACCAATGTTTAGTGCTACAATTGCAGGGAGATGAGGCATTATGCAAACGAATGTCCTAAGTGTCAGGAGAACTTACCTCAGAAAAGTCCAAGGGATCAAGGCCAAGCTTATGTTATCACTACTACTGAGGTAGAAGCTCCGAAAGATGTGGTGGCAGGTAATTTAATGGTTTCCTCAAGTTTAGCAAATGCATTATTGGATTCTGGATCATCGCATTGTTTCATATCTTCCCAGTTTGGTAAGAAAATTAGATATTTTCAATTTGATTTAACAAGGGAGTTGTCAGTTAAAACTCCTAAGGGAAGTATCATTGCAACAAAGTTTTGTGAATCAGTCCCCATTAGAGCACATAAATGTTCTTTATCTGCTGATCTCGTCGTCATACCTATGATTGAGTTTGATATAATCCTCGGTATGGACTGGATTTTGGACTATGATGCGAAGATTTATTGTAAGAAGAAAGAGGTTACTATTCTTGATGATGATGATAAGGAACGCCTTATCATTAGAGCAGAATCGTCACCACCTAATTCTTATTTAGATCCACCCCCAGTAGCTCAACTAAATTCAATTATTGGGGAGGAAGAGAATGAAATAATTGTGGGTGAGGAAAGGAATGTTCAAATAGAGGATGTACCTGTTGTGAAAGAATTTGTAGATGTATTTTCGGAAGATTTACCTAGACATCCTCCAGAACGAGAAGTTGAGTTTTCCATTGATTTAATTCCTGGATCAAGGCCTATATCAAAGACCCCTTATAGAATGGCCACTGTAGAATTAGTAGAACTAAAGAAACAACTAGCGGAATTGATTAATAAGGGATTTATTCGCCCTAGTGTTTCTCCATGGGTATCCCCTATTCTTTTTGTTAAAAAGAAAGATGGATCTATGAGGTTATGTATCGACTACAGGGAGATCAATGCTATAACAATAAAGAAAAAGTATCCCCTACCACGCATTGATGATTTATTTGACCAATAGCATGGAGCTCAATACTTTTCAAAGATTGACCTTCGATCTGGATACCATCAGTTGTGTGTGAAGAAGGAAGACATTCCGAAGACAGCATTTCGAACCAGGTACGGGCATTACGAGTTTCCTATAATGCCTTTTGGATTGACTAATGCACCCTCTGTATTCATGGATCAGATGAATAGAGTTTTCAAGGAGTATCTCGATGAATTTGTGGTGGTATTTATTGATGATATCTTGGTATACTCTAAAAGCTATGAAGATCATTAAAATAACTTGCGCATTATCTTGAAGACTCTGAGAAGGCATGAATTATATGGTAAGTTTAGAAAGTGTGAATTCTGGATTCAGGAGATTTCTTTTCTTGGCCATATTGTCTCTAAAGATGGAATCTCTATTGATCCTTCTAAGACCAAGGCAATCCAATAATGGACAGAACCTACGAGTATAACTGAGGTACGTAGTTTTATTGGTCTGGCAGGTTATTATCGACGTTTCGTCCAGAATTTTTCCCGATTGGCTAACCCATTAACTAATCTCACACGTAAAGGGGTTAAATTTGTTTGGACAAAAGATTGTGAAGAATGTTTCGAAGAACTGAAGAGAAGATTAGTCAATGATTCTATATTGACTCTACCATCGGGGAATGATGGGTTCGTTATTTATAGTGATGCATCGAAGAAAGGACTTGGTTGTGTCCTTATACAGAATGATAGAGTTATTTCCTATGCATCACGATAGTTGAAAATTCATGAAAAAAACTATCTTACTCGTGATCTCGAGTTAGCAGCTGTGATCTTTGCTTTGAAGATATGGAGGCACTAACTCTATGGTGAAAAATGTGAGATTTATACTGATCACAAGAGTTTGAAGTATATTTTCGTCCAAAAAGAACTCAACATGAGGAAAAGGAGATGGCTTGAATTACTCAAGGATTATGATTGCACGATACACTACCACCCGGGGAAGGCAAACAAGGTGGAAGATGCTTTGAGCAGAAAAGATCATGGAGTTTTGAACAATATGAGAATTGAAAGGGATCCAATTTTCATGGATCTAGTGATGATGGACATGGGAATAACCAGGGAAGGAGAAACATCAATTCTTTTTCAAATGGTTGCCAAACCATCTTTACTAGAAAGGATTAAGATTTTTCAGACCGATGATGAGGAATTTCAAAAGAATATTAAAGCTGTGAATGATGGAAGACTGAGAGACTTTGTGTATGAAGATGGAATTTTGAAATTCTGGAAGAGACTTTGTGTTCTCGATATACCTGATCTAAAAAGGGAATTTTTGGATGATGGTCATAGTTCCAATTTCTCTATACACCCTGGGAGCACCAAAATGTATAGATATTTGAAGGAACATATTTGGTGGGACAATATGAAGAGGGAGATTTCTGATTTTGTGTCAAGATGTATGGTTTGTCAACAAGTGAAAGCTGGAAGGAAACACCCTGGAGGAGTCATGCAACCTCTTCCCATACCGGAGTGTAAATGGGACAATATTACGATGGACTTTGTCATGGGGCTACCAAAGACTCCTAGAAGGAATGATGAAATATGGGTTATTATTGATCGTCTTACCAAGTCAGCACATTTTCTTGCTATAAGAGAAGATCTACCACTGGAACCTCTAGCAAGACTATATATTAATGAAGTTGTGAGACTTCATGGAGTACCCCTATCGATTATTTCTGATCTTGATTCCCGTTTTACTTCAAGATTCTGGAAGAGTCTTCAGAAATACCTGGATACTGAACTTCATTTGAGCACTGCCTACCACCCTCAGACAGACGGACAATCAGAACGGACTATTCAAACCTTAGAAGACATGTTGAGATCTTGCTCACTTGACTTTCAGGGTATGTGGGATCAGTATTTACCTCTGGTAGAATTTTCCTATAACAATGGCTTCCATTCGAGTATTCAGATGGCACCATATGAAGCATTATATGGAAAGAGATGTCGCACACCAACCTGTTGGGATGACATTGGTGAAATAAAACTTGTAGGTCTAGAACTGGTGGAGGAAACGATGGAAAAGGTAAAGTTAATCCAAAATCACATCAAAGCAGCTCAAAGTAGGCAGAAGGGCTATGCCGATAATCGAAGGAAGGATTTGGAATTTCAAGTCAGTGATCATGTTTTTTTGAAGGTATCTCCATGGAAGGGAGTCATACGTTTTGGTAAGAAAGGTAAATTGAGTCCCAGGAACATCGGACTTTTTGAAATTCTAGAACGAATTGGTGTTGTAGCTTACACATTGGCAATGCCGCCAAGTATCTCCAAATTTCACGATGTGTTCCACATATCTCTGTTGAGGAAATACATGCCTGAACCAACGCATATACTCACCTATGAAGAATTAGAACTGGAACCCGGTCTATCTTATTGTGAAGAGCCCGTCAGGATTCTTGATACGAGAGAACAAGTACTGAGAAATCGGACGATGCGTCTGGTAAAAATTTTGTGGAGAAACCATAAGATGGAAGAGGCAATGTGGGAACCCAAGGAACTTATGATGAAGAACCACCCGAGTATTTTCATGTGATAAGTATTCTAGAAATTTAGAGGATAAAATTATTTGAAGGAGGGGAGAATATAACACCCCAAGCTTCTACGGTACGCTTCTCTTTGAATAATGTGATAGCGTGTGTTGTACGCAACACCGAGTTTTAACACACCATAACCAATCAAACTAGCCGTTATAAATAGTAAAACCTACTTTTTGAAATTATATATATATTATATTTAAAAATGGACTTCATTTTTGGATTCGGAATATCAAATTTAGCCTAAGGTAAAATTTTGGTACTTTTCGGATAACTTTAATATTTTGATGAATAGTGAAAATTACTAAATTTTAATTAAAAACAACTTTTTTAATCAAAATAATTAATAGTGATAAATTATTAATTTGAGTGGTTTTAAAGTATATTTAGAATATATTTTTACCATTTAATAGAACGTTGGTCATTGGACATAATTTTACAATTAAACCGGACATAAACAAATGTCAATCTTATAATAGTTATTATCTCTTAAAAACACGCTTTTTGTTTTAACAACGGGAATTAATTTTAAATTAATTTCTGCCACTTCTGTGTTTTGAATTTTGAAAAATGGATTCCATATTTGGAATCAGGATGTTCAAATTGTGTAAATAGGTAACTTTTATTTTTACACATTTTGAATAATTACTTCGGTAAATATTTTATTTACCATGGTTAAGGGTAAATCCGGTAAATAAGGGTTAAAAAATAATATTATAATAAAACTAAATTATCCTAAAACGTGTCCTAGACTTATTGGTTGATACATGTTCGACCATAGGCATCTTTGGGTCGATTTTGGGACCCCATGGAGCCACTTGTAGGTGATAGGGACACTTAATTTTAATTAAGTTAAAATAAGTACAAAAATGACATAAGCATATATCTTTTAGAAAATCAATTTTTACATAGGGTAATATATGTTTTATTTTGGACTATAAATATTCATTATAAATCTAAAACGATTTCCTACATAATGATATTTTATTTATAATTTTTAGACTTTAAATAATTTAATTTATTTATGACACAATTATGATGCAGTAATTACCATAATAGTGACAAATTAAAATAATTGATATTATAAATACCCAAATAAATATAATTTGAGACTTTTAATGAATTAAAATAAATTTATAGGATAATATGACATATTATAATTGATTTAATTGACTTTTTTTGAAGTAATAATTCTGTTATGAGTTTCACAAAAATCAACTATTGAATACTGTCAAAATTGACATAAAAGAGTTTTTTAAAACAAATATTATATTATTAATTGATATTAAATTCCTAAAAATCTATGGTTCGGCCAAGAGACTTATATCATGATATTTATATCATTAATGGACCACTTTTGGGTCTCTTGGATGTATATAGTAAGTTTATTAACCATATAATATAAAAATACAAAGAGACGTAAAAGTGAAACTAATTATCTTAGAGTTAATACTTAAAGATAAGGTTAATATAAGTACACAAACCTGTCTAAATTCTATTGGTTGAGTGGTTTTAAACCCATACCCACCTTAACATTTAAATAATTTACTTTGGAGCCATTAGAAACCGAATATGAATTTATTATAAATTAATATTTTTAGCTTTTCCAAAGGTGCCCCTCACCCCTCTTATAAAAGGGCACTCCTCCTTCTCATTTCTTCACACCTTAAAAGCCTTTTGGTTCGGTCAAAATCTTCCCAAATACTCTCCCAACTTCCCTAAATACAACCTAGAGGACTTAGTTTGATCATAAAGCCAACCTAAGGAGCCCTTTTGATCAAATCAAAAGGAAGAACCCGAAGAAGAGGTAATGTTTTCACCACCCCTTTTCAAGTTCCTTTCTTCTTCCACTTCTTCATTCATTGTTATTACCATTCTTAAATAATAACTCCAGTATATTATATATACTGTGATGTAATTAAAAATATGGTACAACCATATTCAGTATTCTATCCACCCATTGAATAACATGTTACCATACTTGCGTATGTACGGCTTACCGTCTCCACGTCGTGGTGTAATTGTTATTCAATATATTATTTTTTGGATGGGTATAATAATGATGTGTAACTCATGTAAATAATAAATATAACATGTTAATTATTCTGTATATAAGATATACCATCCATTTATATATTATTTTAATATCAAAAGAATGATATTGTCGTTCGTGCGTATGTACGGACTACTGTCTCCACGAACGCGATGAGATTCATTCTCCATCGTATCCATTCAAGTATAATTATCATTTTATGATTTAAAAATGATGTTTAAGGAATTAATATCATTCTGGATATGAATAATATACAACCTATCCATTACAAACATGGCTTACGTAACAAAACATATAAAAGAAAATGAGTAAGTTAACACCCGAAACAACGATAATACTAAGAAATTATTAACAAATCAATGTTAAAAGATCATATATGATATCATATTAATGTATATGATTCTTTTATAATTTAATAACAATTATTTCATCATTATACAGGAGTTTAACCTACCCCAACCAAGTAAAAGTACAAGGTAAGTGTTATTTCACAATCTCTTCATTATCTGAGGTTGTTTATACATAATAATCTACTGGGATCTCTTTATCATCCACATCCATGTTTCTTAAAAATGTATTTCAAAACATTTTTACTATTTAAAAGAACATGGGTTAAATTCATTTATACCCTTGTTTGACTTTTTATAAGAGTTTTATAAAGGAATCTTTCCGTCGTTTTCCAAACAAGGTGCTTTTAACCTTTTCGACAGAATTAAGGTAAGAATGCTTTTTTAAATTATACGGCGGGTGCGGTTATTTTTCGCCGTTATAAAATCGTCGAAGCTTCCCTTACAAGCTTATAAGAATATTTTCAAAGAAAATGTTTTATTTTATAAATATATTACTCTTAAATGATTTCAAAAATAAAAAGAGATACTTCCCTAAAAAGAGTTTTGATTTCATCTATGTCAACATCCTTTGATGGATTTTACGCTTAATTGAAGTTGATTTATTATGATACAAAACTTCTATATTGTATTGAAGGTTTTGTGATATGTTTTACTATGGATGTTCTATCTTTATACCATTCATAGTTTATGGTGAAATTATTGACATTTTGTATGCTAGTTTTAATACGAATGTTTATGTTATGTTTAACCCTTTTCATATGGGAATGCATTGGACTTAATAAGTGACGGGTGGAGCCCGCTATAGCTCCTCGATGCATCGGTAGTTCTCATGAGAAAAACTATTGTCTTGGTACAAGGCTTTAAAAAAATCTTATTTGTAGTCTTGGCACGAGTCCTTGGCTATGTGGTTATGATAGTCTCGCATTATGCATTCCATCATTATAAAAGTGGTTATTGATATTGCATGTGATTATTCGATTAGTAGAATATCCATGTGAATAAGTAAATGGAATTATTTCATTTTATTTTTTCCATAATATGTTTAAGTTCAAGTTTAAAAGGCTTTTTTTTTACTTATACATTGCCTTAAATGTTTATTATTATTTATGAAAGTGTCCGCTATATTGTTATCCTTACTAGGCATTTGAGCCCACCCCTTTTCTAAGTTTTATTTTTCCCAGGGTATGAAGAAGTAAATTATGAATGACCTGCAGGGATAGTATGTGGGGATATGAGTGTGGAATATGAAGAAAATATGTTGTTTTATTTTTCATTTTTAAGATGTAATGTAATATTTATGAACATATCAAGTATTTCCAAGGCTACAAAAAATGAAGTCCATTTTGAAATATAAAATATATATAATTTTAAAAATAATTAATAGTGATAAATTATGAATTTGAGTGGTTTTAAATTATATTTAGAATATATTTTTACCATTTATTACAATGTTGGTCATTGGACATAATTTTACAATTAAACCGGACATAAACAAGTGTCAATCTTTTGATAGTTATTATCTCTTAAAAACACGCTTTTTGTTTTAACAACGGGAATTAATTTTAAATTAATCTCTGCCACTTCTGTGTTTTGAATTTGGAAAAATGGATTCCATATTTGGAATCAGGATTTTCAAATTGTTTAAATAGGTAACTTTTATTTTTAGACATTTTGAATAATTACTACGGTAAATATTTTATTTACCATGGTTAAGGGTAAATCCGGTAAATAAGGGTTAAAAAATAATATTATAATAATACTAAATTGCCCTAAAACGTGTCCTAGCCTTATTGGTTGATACATGTTCGAACATAGGCATCTTTGGGTCGATTTTGGTCGAGGAGTCACTTGTAGGTGATAGGGACACTTAATTTTAATTAAGTTAAAATAAGTACAAAAATGACATAAGCATATATCATTTAGAAAAACAATTTTTACATAGGGTTATATATGTTGGATTTTCTACTATAAATATTCATTAGAAAGGTAAAAATATTTAATACAGAATGATATTTTATTTATAATTTTTATACTTTAAATAATTTAATTTATTTATGACACAATTATGATGCAGTAATTACCATAATAGTGACAAATTAAAATAATTGATATTATAAATACCCAAATAAATATAATTTGAGACTTTTAATGAATTACACTAATTTTATAGGATAATATGACATATTAGGATTGATTTAATTGACTTTGTTCGAAGTAATAATTCTGTTATGAGTTTCACAAAAATCAACTATTGAATAGTGTCAAAATTGACATAAAAGAGTTTTTTAAAACAAATATTATATTATTAATTGATATTAAATTCCTAAAAATATAAGGTTTGGCCAAGAGACTTATATCATGATAGTTATATCATTAATGGACCACTTGGAGGTCTCTTGGATGTATATAGTAAGTTTATTAACCATATAATATAAAAATACAAAGAGACATTGTAAAAGTGAAACTAATTAACTTAGAGTTAATACTTAAAGATAAGGTTAATATAAGTACCCAAACCTGTCTAAATTATATTTGTTGAGTGGTTTTCGACCCATACACACCTTAACATTTAAATAATCTACTTTTGATCCATTAGAAACCTAATATGAATTTATTATAAATTAATATTTCTAGCTTTTCCAAAGGTGCCCCTCACCGCTCTTATAAAAGGGCACTCCTCCTTCTCATTTCTTCACACCTTCAAAGCCTTTTGGTTCGGCCAAACGCTGCCCAAATACTCTTCCAACTTCCCTCAATACAACCTAGAGTCCTTATTTTGATCATAAAGCCAACCTAAGGAGCCCTTTTGATCAAATCAAAAGGAATAACCCGAAGAAGAGGTAATGTTTTCACCACCCCTTTTCAAGTTCCTTTCTTCTCCCACTTCTTCATTCATTGTTATTACCATTCTAAAATAATAACTCCAGTATCTTATATATAATGTGATGTTATTATAAATATGGTACAACCATATTCAGTATTCTATCCACCCTTTGAATAACATGTCACCATACGTGCCTACGTACGGCTTACCGTCTCCACGTCGTGGTGTAATTGTTATTCAATATATTATTATTTGGATGGGTATAATAATGATGTGTAAATCATTTAAATAATAAATATAACATGATAATGATTCTGTATATATGATATACCATCCAATTATATATTATTTTAATATCAAAAGAATGATATTGTCGCGTGCGTACGTACGGACTACCGTCTCCACGAACGCGATGAGATTCATTCTCCATCATATCCATTCAAGTATAATTATCATTTTATGATTTAAAAATAATGTTTAAGAACTTTATATCATTATGTATATGAATAAGATACAACCTATCCATGACAAACATGGCTTACATAACAAAACATATAAAAGTAAACGAGTAAGTTAACACCCGAAATGACGATAATTCTAAGATATTATTAACAAAGCAATGTTAAAAGATCATGTATGATATCATATTAATGTATATGATTCATGAATAATTTAATAACAATTATTTCAACATTATACAGGAGGTTAACCTACCCCCAACCAAGGAAAAGTACAAGGTAAGGGGTTTCTTAACTCACTCAGGTTATGAATAATAACCTTACCCGTATGGAGCACCCTGATCCGCAGCGTGGAGGATCAATGTTAGATCGATTCATGAGGAAACAACCACCAAAGTTCAATGGGAGTACAAATCCCTTAGTAGCTGAGCAATGGATATTTTCCCTAGAGAAAATATTTCAGGCTTTGGGGAGTAGTGAAAGGGAAAAAGTTATCATGGCAGTTTACCACCTCACTGGAGATGCTGATCAATGGTGGTCATTGATTCAAAATAAGAAGGAAGATGATGAAGTATCAAATATGGAATGGAGGGAGTTCAAAGATCTATTTTTAGAAAAATACTTTCCTCGCGACCACCGAGCAGATATGGAAAGGCAGTTTCTGAGTCTGAGACAAAAGGATGATGAGAATGTCGCAAAGTATGAGGCTAAATTTACAAGGTTAGCAAGGTATGATAGAGATTATATACATAACCCAAGAAGTAAGATTGATCGTTTCTTTGATGGGTTAAAACCATTTATCTGTCGAGCATTAGTCTCACAATCCTTTTCATCGTACGAAGAAACTGTCTCATGTGCTATCAAGACCAAAAAGGAATTCTCTAAGTCTTATGACTTTAAAGCAAAGCAAGAGCAGAAGAGACCTGCTGATCAATCTAGGAATGGAAATAAGTGGAATAAGGGAAAGTTTGAATATCCATCTTGTGGTAAATGTGGTAAGAAACACCCCAGTACTTGCTTGAAGGGAACAGGAGTCTGTTACAAGTGTGGTGAAAAAGGCCACCAAGCTCGTGATTGCAAGGGGAAGAAGGAAGCTACCAATGTTCAGTGCTATAATTGCAGGGACATGGGGAATTATGCAAATGAATGTCCTAAGAATCAGGAGAACTTGCCTCAGAAAAGGCCAAGGGATCAAGGCCAGGCTTATGCTATCACTACTGCTGAGGTAGAAGCTCTGAAAGACGTGGTGGTAGGTAATTTAATTTTTTCCTCAAGTTTAGAAAATGAATTATTTGATTCTGGATCATCGCATTGTTTCATATATTCCCAGTTTTCTAAGAAATTTAGATATTTCCAATTTGATTTAACAAGGGACTTGTCAGTTAAAACTCTTAAGGGAAGTATCATTGCAACAAAGTTTTGTGAATCAGTCCCCATTAGAGCACATAAATGTTCTTTATCTGCTAATCTTGTCATCATACCTATGATTGAGTTTGATATAATCCTCGGTATGGATTGTATTTCGAACTATGATGCGAAGATTTATTGTAAGAAGAAAGAGGTTACGATTCATGATGATGATGATGATAAGGAACACCTTATCTTTAGAGAAGAATTATCACCACCTAATTCTTATTTATATCCACCCCTAGTAGCTCAACTAAATTCAATTATTGGGGAGGAAGAGAATGAAATAACGGTGGGTGAGGAAAGGAATATTCAAATAGAGGATGTACCTATTGTGAAAGAATTTGTATATGTATTTCCGGAAGATTTACCTGGAAATCCTCCAGAACGAGAATTTGAGTTTTCCATTGATTTAATTCCTGGATCAAGGCCTATATCAAAGACCCCTTATAGAATGGCCACTGTAGAATTAGTTGAACAAAATAAAGAACTAGAGGAATTGAGTAATAAGGGATTTATTCTCCCTAGTGTTTCTCCATGGGGATCCCCTATTCCTTTTGTTAAAAAGAAAGATGGATCTATGAGTTTATGTATCGACTACAGGGAGATCAATGCTATAACAATAAAGAACAAGTTTCCCCTACCACGCATTGATGATTTATTTGACCAACAGCATGGAGCTCGATACTTTTCAAAGATTGACCTTTGATCTGGATACCATTAGTTTTGTGTGAAGAAGGAAGACATTCTGAAGACAGCATTTCGAACCAGGTACGGGCATTATGAGTTTTCTGTAATGCCTTTTGGATTGACTAATGCACCCTCTGTATTCATGGATATGATGAATAGAGTTTTCAAGGAGTATCTCGATGCATTTGTGGTGGTATTTATTGATGATATCTTAGTATACTCCAAAAGTAAGGAAGATCATGAAAATCACTTGCGCATTATCTTGAAGACTCTGAGAAGGCATGAATTATATGGGAAGTTTAGCAAGTGTGAATTCTGGCTTCAGGAGATTTCTTTTCTTGTCCATATTGTCTCTAAAGATGGAATCTCTATTGATCCTTCTAAGACCAAGGCAATCCAATAATGGCCAGCACCTATGAGTATAACTGAGGTACGTAGTTTTATTGGTTTGGCAAGTTATTATTGACGTTTCGTCCAGAATTTTGCCTGATTGGCTAACCCATTAACGAAGGTCACACGTAAAGGGGTTAAATCTGTTTGGAAAAAAGAGTGTGAAGAATGTTTCAAAGAACTGAAGAGAAGATTAGTCAATGCTCCTATATTGACTCTACCATCGGGGAATGATGGGTCCGTTATTTATAGTGATGCATCAAAGAAAGGACTTCGTTGTGTCCTTATATAGAATGATAGAGTTATTTCCTATGCATCACGATAGTTGAAAATTCATGAACAAAACTATCCTACTCATGATATCGAGTTAGCAGTTGTGATCTTTGCTTTGAAGATATAGAGGCACTACCTCTATGGTGAAAAATATGATATTTATACTGTTCAGAAGAGTTTGAAGTATATTTTCTCACAAAAAGAACTCAACATGAGGAAAAGGAGATGGCTTGAATTACTCAAGGATTATGATTGCACGATACACTACCACCCGGGGAAGGCAAACAAGGTGGCAGATGCTTTGAGTAGAAAAGATCGTGGAGTTTTGAACAATATGAGAATTAAAAGGGATCCAATTTTCATGGATCTAGTGAAGATGGACATGGGAATAACCAGGGAAGGAGAAACATCAATGCTTTTTCAAATGGTTTCCAAACCATCTTCACTAGAAAGGATTAAGATTTCTCAGACTGATGATGAGGAAATTCAAAAGAAGATTAAAGCTGTTAATGATGGGAGACTGATAAACTTTGTGTATAAAGATGGAATTTTGAAATTAGGGAAGAGACTTTGTGTTCCCGATATACCTGATCTAAAAAGGGAATTGCTGGATGATTCTCATAGTTCCAATTTCTCTATACACCCTGGGAGAACCAAAATGTATATAGATTTGAAGGAACATTTTTTGTGGGACAATATGAAGAGGGAGATTGCTGATTTTGTGACAAGATGTATGGTTTGTCAACAACTGAAAGTAGGAAGGCAACGCCCTGGAGGATTCATGCAACCTCTTCCCATACCAGAGTGGAAATGGGACAATATTACGATGGACATTGTCATGGGGCTACCAAAGACTCCTAGAAGGAATGATGCAATATGGGTTATTGTTGATCGTCTTACCAAGTCAGCACATTTTCTTGCTATAAGGGAAGATCTACAACTGGAACCTCTAGCAAGACTATATATTAATGAAGTTGTGAGACTACATGGAGTACCCCTATCGATTGTTTCTGATCGTGATCCCCGTTTTACATCAAGATTCTGGAAGAGTCTTCAGAAATCCCTAGATACTAAACTTCATTTGAGCACTGCCTACCACCCTCAGACAGACGGACAATCAAAACGGACTATTCAAACCTTAGAAGACATGTTGATATCCTGCTCACTTGACTTTCAGGATATGTGGGATCAGTATTTACCTCTGGTAGAATTTTCCTATAACAATAGCTTCCATTCGAGTATTCAGATGGCCCCATATGAAGCGTTATACAGAAAGAGATGTCGCACACCAACCTGTTGGGATGGCGTTGGTGAAAGAAAACTTGTAGGTCTAGAACTGGTGGAGGAAACGATGGAAAAGGTGAAGGTAATCCAAAATCACATCAAAGCAGCTCAAAGTAGGCAGAAGAGCTATGCTGAAAATCGAAGGAAGGATTTGGAATTTCAAGTCGGTGATCATGTTTTCCTGAAGGTATCTCCATGGAAGGGAGTCATACGTTTTGGTAAGAAAGGTAAATTGAGTCCCAGGTACATCGGACCTTTCGAAATTCTAGAACGAATTGGGGTTGTAGCTTACCTATTGGCAATGCCGCCAAGTCTCTCCAAAGTTCACGATGTGTTCCACGTATCTCTGTTGAGGAAATACATGCCTGACCCAACGCATGTACTCACCTATGAAGAATTAGAACTAGAACCTGATCTGTCTTATTGTGAAGAGACCGTCAGGATTCTTGATACGAGAGAACAAGTACTGAGAAACTGGATGACGCGTCTGGTAAAAGTTTTGTGGAGAAACCATAAGATGGAAGAGGAAACGTGGGAACCCGAGGAACTTATGATGAAGAACCACTTGAGTCTTTTCATTTGATATGTATTCTATAAATTTCAAGGGCTAAATTATTTGGAGGTGAGAATGTAACACCCCAAGCTTCTACTGTACACTTTTCTTTGAATAATGTGATAGCGTGTGTTGTACGCAACACCGAGTTCTAACACACCATAACCAATCAAACTAGCCATTATGAATAGTAATACCTACTTTTTGAAATTATATATATATTATATTTCAAAATGGACTTCATTTTTGTATTCGGAATATCGAATTTATCCTAAGGTGAAATTTTGGTACTTTTCGGATAACTTTAATATTTTGATGAATAGTGAAAATTACTAAATTTTAATTAAAAACAACTTTTTTAATCAAAATAATTAATAGTGATAAATTATGAATTTGAATGGTTTTAAAGTATATTTAGAATATATTTTTACCATTTAATACAATTTTGGTCATTGGACAAAATTTTACAATTAAACCGGACATAAACAAGTGTCAATCTTTTGATAGTTATTATCTCTTAAAAACACGCTTTTTGTTTTAACAACAGGAATTAATTTTAAATTAATTTTTGCCACTTCTGTGTTTTGAATTTGGAAAATTGGATTCCATATTTGGAATCAGGATATTCAAATTGTGTAAATAGGTAACTTTTATTTTTAGACATTTTGAATAATTACTTCTGTAAATATTTTATTTACCATGGTTAAGGGTAAATCCGGTAAATAAGGGTTAAAAAATAATATTATAATAATACTAAATTGCCTTAAAATGTGTCCTAGACTTATTGGTTGATACATGTTCGACCATATGAATCTTTGGGTCGATTTTGGTACCCCATGGAGCCACTTGTAGGTGATAGGGACACTTAATTTTAATTAAGTTAAAATAAGTACAAAAATGACTAAAGCATATATCTTTTAGAAAAACAATTTATAAATAGTGTTATATATGTTGGATTTTCGACTATAAATATTCATTATAAAGATAAAATAATTTCCTATATAATTATATTTTATTTATAATTTTTAGACTTTAAATAATTTAATTTATTTATGACGCAATTATGATGCTGAAATTACCATAATAGTGAAAATTTAAAATAATAGATATTATAAATACCCAAATAAATATAATTTGAGACTTTTAATAAATTAAACCAAATTTCTAGGATAATATGACATATTATTATTGATTTAATTGACTTATTTCGAAGTAATAATTCTATTATGAGTTTCACAAAAATCAACTATTGAATAGTGTCAAAATTGACATAAAAGAGTTTTTTAAAACAAATATTATATTATTAATTGATATTAAATTCCTAAAAAACTAAGGTTCATCCAAGAGACTTATATCATGATAGTTATATCCTTAATGGACCACTTGGGGGACTCTTGGATGTATATAGTAAGTTTATTAACCATATAATATAAAAATACAAAGAGACATTGTAAAAGTGAAACTAATTAACTTAGAGTTAATACTTAAAGATAAGGTTAATATAAGTACCCAAACCAGTCTAAATTCTATTGGTTGAGTGGTTTTCAACCCATACCCACCTTAAAATTTAAATAATCCACTTTGGAGCCATTTGAAACCAAATATGAATTTATTATAAATTAATATTTCTAGCTTTTCCAAAGGTTCCCATCACCCCTCTTATAAAAGGGCACTCCTCCTTCTCATTTCTCCACACCTTCAAAGCCTTTTGGTTTGGAATAAATCTACCCAAATACTCTCCCAAATTCCCTCAATACATCCTAGAGGCCTTATTTTGATCATAAATCCAACCTAAGAAGACCTTTTGATCAAATCAAAAGGAAGAACCCGAAGAAGAGGTAATGTTTTCACCACACCTTTTCAAGTTCCATTCTTCTTCCACTTCTTCATTCATTGTTATTACCATTCTAAAATAATAACTCCAGTATCTTATATATACTATAATGTTATTATAAATATGGTACAACCATATTCATTATTCTATCCACCCTTTGAATAACATGTCACCATACGTGCGTACGTTCGGCTTACCGTCTCCACGTCGTGGTGTAATTGTTATTCAATATATTATTATTTGGATGGGTATAATAATGATGTGTAACTCATGTAAATAATATATATAACATTTTAATTATTATTTATATATTATATACCATCCATTTATATATTATTTTAATATCAAAAGAATTATATTGTCGCTCGTGCGTACGTACGGACTACCGTCTCCACGAACGCGATGAGATTCATTCTCCATCGTATCCATTCAAGTATAATTATCATTTCATGATTTAAAAATTATGTTTAAGGACTTGATATCATTCTGGATATGAATAATATACAAATTATCCATTACAAACATGGCTTACGTAACAAAACATATAAAATAAAACGAGTAAGTTAACACTCGAAACAATGATAATACTAAGATATTATTAACAAATCAATGTTAAAAGATCATATATGATATCATATTAATGTATATGATTCTTTTATAATTTAATAACAATTATTTAACCATTATACAGGATATTAACCTACCCCAACCAAGGAAAAGTACAAGGTAAGGGTTATTTCACAATCTCTTCATTATCTGAGGTTGTTTATACGTAATAATCTACTGGGATCTCTTTATCATCCACATCCATGTTTCTCAAAAATGTATTTCAAAACATTTTTACTATTTAAAAGAACATGGGTTAAAGTCATTTATACCATTGTTTGACTTTTTATAAGAGTTTTATAAAGGAATCTTTCCGTCATTTTCCAAACAAGGGGATTTTAACCTTTTCGACAGAATTTAGTTAAGAATGTGTTTTTAACTTATACGGCGGGTGGAGTTATTTTCCGCCATTATAAAATCATCGAAGCTTCCCTTACAAGCTTATAAGAATATTTTCAAAGAAAATATTTTATTGTATAAATATATGACTCTTAAATGATTTCAAAAATAGAAAGAGATATTTCTCTAAAAAGAGATTTGATTTCATCTATGTCAACATCCTTTGATGGATTTTATGCTTATTTGAAGTTGATTTATTATGATACAAAACTTATATATTGTATTGAAGGTTTTGTGATATGTTTGACTGTGGATGTGCTATTTTTAAACCATTCATAGTTTATGGTAAAAGTATTGACATTTCGTATGATAGTTTTAATACGAATGTTTATGTTATGTTTAAACCTTTTCATATGGGAATGAATTGGACTTAATATGTGACGGGTGGAGCCTGCTATAGCTCCTCGATGCATCGGTTGGTCTCATGAGACAAACTAGTGTCTTGGCACAAGGCCTTGACAAAATCTTATTTTTAGTCTTGGCACGAGGCCTTGTCTATGTGGTTATGATAGTCTGGCATTATGCATTCCATCATTATGATAGTGGTTATTGATATTGCATGTGATTATTCGATTAGTAGAATATCCATGTGAATAAGTAAATGGAATTATTTCATTTTATTTTTTCCATACTATGTTTAAGTTCAAGTTTAAAATGATTTTGTTTTAGTTATACATTTCCTTAAATGTTTATTCTTATTTATGAAAGTTTCCGCTATATTTTTATCCTTACTGGGCATTTGAGCTCACCCCTTTTCTATGTTTTATTTTTCCCAGGTTTTGAAGAAGTAAATTATGAATGACCTACAGGGATAGTATGTGGGGATATGAGTGTGGAATATGAAGAAAATATGTTTTTGTAGTTTTCATTTTTATGATGTAATGTAAGACTTATGAATATATCTAGTATTTCCAAGGCTACTAAACCAATCGGTCTTTCGAGATTTGATCCTTCTTGTGATCATGCCAATGTTATGTAATAATGCACCAACTAAGAGTTAAAACTAAAAGATAAGGTTAATATAGTAACCCAAACCTGTCTAAATTCTATTGGTTGAATGGTTTTAGACCTATCCCCGCCTTAAAATTTTAATAATCAACTTTGGATCCATTAGAAACCGAATATGAATTTATTATAAATTAATATTTCTAGCTTTTCCAAAGGTGCCCCTCACCCCTCTTATAAAAGGGCACACCTCCTTATCATTTCTTCACACCTTAAAAGCCTTTTGTTTCGGCCAACCCATGCCCAAATACTCTCTCAACTTCCCTAACTACAACCTAGAGGCCTTAGTTTGATCAGAAATCCAACCTAAGGAGCCCTTTTGATCAAATCAAAAGGAAGAACCCGAAGAAGAGGTAATTTTTTCACCACCCCTTTTCAGGTTCCTTTCTTCTTACACTTCTTCTTTCTTTCTTATTACCATTCTAAACTAATAACTCCAGTATATTATATATACTGTGATGTTTTTATAAATATGGTACAACCATATTCAGTATTCTATCCACCCTTTTAATAACATGTCACCATACGTGCGTACGTACGGCTTACCGTCTCCACATCGTGGTCTAATTGTTATTCAATATATTATTATTTGGGTGGGTATAATAATGATGTGTAACTCATTTAAATAATAAATATAACATGATAATTATTGTTTATATATGATATACCATCCAATTATATATTATTTTAATATAAAAAGAATGATATTGTCACTCGTGCGTACGTACGGACTACCGTCTCCACGAACGCGATGAGATTCATTCTCCATCATATCCATTCAAGTATAATTATCATTTTATGATTTAAAAATAATGTTTAAGAACTTTATATCATTATGGATATGAATAATATACAACATATCCGTGACAAACATGGATTATGTAACAAAACATATAAAAGAAAACGAGTAAGTTAGCACCCGAAATGACGATAATTCTAAGATATTATTAACAAAGCAATGTTAAAAGATCATATATGATATCATATTAATATATATGATTCATGAATAATTTAATAACAATTATTTCAAAATTATACAGGAGTTTATCTTACCCCCAACCAAGGAAATTACATGGTAAGGGGTTTCTTAACTCACTCTTAATTTCGTGAGAATTCCATTGTTCACCATTTAATTATTGCATGTGGTGTATGTGTACTACCCATGATTTTATTCATTGTGTAATATACTTTAATTTATGACTATTTACATCATCATGGTATGATCCTTCTTTCATGGGTGTATGTTTTGTAAGTTACCTAATCAATAAGGGAATTTGAAATTTCAATTTCCACTCATTTGGATTTACGCATATTTCATTGATTATAGTACCCGAAGATTATGTGTGGAATCACTATTCATTTTATTATGTCATAATTTACACTCCCCTTCCTGTGGATATACTTTTTATACACATAATCACTCCATTGATTATTTCTCAAGTCATTGATATGAATTTGATAAGAGTAATTTTAACTCATTCTCTATTTGTTGAGTTAAACATCCAATTCGTTGGTGTTGTTTTTACAAGAATATGTGTGAATGTCCTTGATTGTTTTACACTGAATATCAAATCATATTTAGTGTATTTATATTTTTCACACATAATTATGTCATTGATTTATCCTTAACCTAAGAATACGGCCTTTATGAGAGATTTCATCTCAATTTACATTCCATTGAGACTTCTTTGTTGTTATACACCAAATCATTTTTATGTGGTGTATATAGTGTTCTTTGACATTGTATATCATGAATTCCTTTATTCTCATGATATTACAATGTTTTTATTATCTCAATTATTTGTATTCAAGTGTCTCTATTTTGGTTAGAAACTCTAACTAAAATACTATTTTTAAATGTTTTAAGGACTTATTCTTCTAAATCTTGCTCATTAATATCCATGTTTTAAAAAATGGTTTTAAGGATTTATTTATATGGACATTAAAGTTTTAAAATTAAAACTCCTTTTAAAAATTTCAAAGTGTTATGGGACACTTTGATTCAAAAATCTATTTTTAAATGGCTTCTTGACAAATAGTGTGACTTTTAAATGATTTCAAGAAAAAGGGGGATATTTCTCTCAAATAGTTTTGATGATTATTTTAAATTATGGCAACATCCTTCATTATTATTGATTGAGGTTAATGTGATACAATACAATCTTCCATATTGTATCAAATGAGTTATGTTTGACTATGGATGTGCTATTTTTATACCATTCATGGTTTGTGGTTAAAGTATTGACATTTCATATGCTAGTTTTAATACGAATGTGTATGTTATGTTTAAACCTTTTCATATGGGAATGCATTGGACTTAATATGTGACGGGTGGAGCCCGCTATAGCTCCTCGATGCATCGGTAGGTCTCATGAGACAAAATAGTGTCTTGGAACAAGGCCTTGACAAAATCTTATTTGTAGTCTTGACATGAGGCCATGGCTATGTGTTTATGATGGTCTGGAATTATGCATTCCATCATTATGAAAGTGGTTATTGATATTTCATGTGATTGTTAGACTAGTAGAATTTCCATGTGAATAAGTAAATGGCATTATTTTATTTTATCTTTGCCATATTATGCTGAAGTTCAAGTTTAAAAGGCTTTTGTTTTAGTTATAAACTGCTTTAAGTGTTTATGCTTATCTATGAAAGCTTCTGCTATATTGTTATCCTTACTGAGCATCTGAGCTCACCCCTTTCAGTGTTTTATTTTTTACAGGATAAGAAGAAGTAATTTATGAATGACCTACAAGGATAGTATGAGGGGATATGAAGACAATATGTTGTTTTAGTTTTTTTGTTTACCTTATGATGCAATGTAATACTTATGAATATATCTAGTGTTTCCAAGACTACTAAACTAATCGGTCTTTTGAGACTTGATCCTTTTTTATCATTCCAATGTTATGTAATAATGCACCGACTCTGGGTATCTAGGTTCGGGGTGTTACATTGTACTTCCAAGAATCCAAAGATATATAGGGATTGAAATGAACAAGAGGATTTCTACTTTCTATGTGTCAAGAAAGACCACTAGAAGAATAACTATATAGCTGGAAAGAAGAAGCAAGGTCGTGCTTATACTTTAGGTATTTTTTTCATTGAGTTCAATCATTCATTATCTATATGTTGGTTATAGGATAAAAATCATGGCCCAAAAATTTGTATTCATATACGGGAACCACGTAGATACAAGGCGAGGTGGATCTCCAAAGTGAAAGTGGTGTGAATCTAGCAGCCTTGGCAGTAGAAGATTATCACCTAACTTTTCTTAGTGGTCTGGTTCTTAAATATAATAATTGTTATTATTTACCTTCAATAACCAGAAATATAATCTCATTGTCAAGTCTGGACACCATGGGATTTTATTTCAAGTTTAGAAATAAAATTTTTCACTTTTATATGAATAACATGTGTTATGGTATGGTTCATCTTAACAGTGGTTTCTATATACTTGAATTCGAAAACTAGGTGATGAAAATCAATAACAATAACTAATGAACATGACTCATACAACACCCACATGTGTCACTTCTAGCATGGTCATGTAAATGAGAAGCGATTATAGAAATTAAATCAGGTGGGTTATTTAGAATCAACTAAGTTAAAACCCATATATGAATTTCATGCTTTTTTAAAGGTCGATTCATAAATTTATAAAAATAGAAAGATTACAAAAGGAGAAAGTGAAGGATTTTATTACAATCATCCCTATAGAAAAGGAGTAAGGCCTCAGGGAGAGAATCAGACCAGGTAATAGGTTTTCCAACTCCAATGTTTGCAACAATATCCGCAACACTGTTAGCCTCTTGAAAGATATGTGTGATGATGAAGTTGAGAGTCAAAAGAATCTCCATGCATTGCATCCACTTTGCAGCGAGCCGCTAAGAGATAAGCATTTCACCATTTCTGATGGCCTGCACAATGGTAGAAGAGTCACTCTCAAGCCAAATATTAGACCGGCCCTTCATTTTCACAAAAGAAACATCATGTATGATCCCAATCAATTCAGCCTCAAGAGAGCTTGTCATGCCACTAGAACGATAGAAACATTCTTTGATGGAGTCATTGTGATCCCTAAAGACCACACCACAATCCGAAGGGCCAGTATTCCCTTTTGAGGCACCATCCATATTGACTTTAATCCAAAGGGGGAAAGGAGGGATCTAAAAAACCTCCATGGTGCCCAAAGCAGGTCTGAAATTTCCTTTAACACCCAGATTTTTCAGAACCTTGAAGTCCTGAATATTGTTGTAACATTCCCCCAAATAGACAGTCGACACATCCCTTATAACTACAAAAATAGTCATCAAGGAAAGCTTCAAGTATCATCCCATCCCATTGAATATTGCAACATTTCAGAGCTGCCAAATAGTGTGAAACACTTCCAAAATAGCTACAGAGAGGAGTGCCCGAATTTGAGGTGAAACTTGAATAACCAAACAGCAACATAGAAGGGCTTGCAATCCCAAAAATATGAGGCCATCCAGTTCAAAGGCACCCAAAACTAGCTTCCTATTGGTCGTGTAAGTTGCACAAGAGAGGAAGAGGTGATCTGTATCCTCCCAATGTTTATGACACATAACACACAGGGAGCATCGCTACAATACAAACATCTGGAGAACCTCATCTGTGGGTAATCTGTTGTAAACCAACCTATGGATAAGTGTCAGACAAGAAGTCTTAATCTATAATTTATTGAAAATATACAACCATTTAAAATCATCATTGATACCCTGGATTTCATGAGAGTAATACAGTCTACTAGTCATAATCCCATTTCTACCTGGCTCCCATGCTATGAAATCAGGGCAGGAGACAAATTTGTAACTACCAATTAAATCGTGAAGTTCACTAGGTAACTTTCTTGAAGGATTATCCAGAAAATACTTGATGGATACCTGTTCCCCTAAGCTTAGAGCAGCATGCTAAAAATCATCAGATTTAATATTACCTATCCAATTATCAAGCCAGAACTTAAGATTGGATTTTCTATTGACAATCCATCTAGATCAGGTCATAATTTTCTGGAAAGAAGTTTTAACTGCTGTCTAGAGAGAGGAAACTATGTATGTATTTCTACCAAGCTTCAAATTATTAGCAAATCGAGCTTCAAGAAAAAACATAGATTAAGAATTACTATGGATGATATCCCATGCTAAGTAGGCTTGAAGTGAGTCATTAAAGAGATAAATATTTTTTATTCCCATGCCACCAGAGTGCAGAGGTTTACCACAGGCCCTCTAAGGAATAGTGACTAACTTCCTTTCCAGGATGCTACCACTCCAAGTAAAATTCCTGATGGATGTGTTCCATCAATTAAGAAGGCACCTAGGCCATTTATAGACCATAAAGGAGTAAACCAATTTATAAATGATAACATACTTCACCAAAATAATTCTCCCAGCCATAGAGAGACTCCTCCCTTTCCAGGTTGAGAGTTGGCCAATAACTCTATCCAAAATTTCAGAGAAATAAAAGGCCCTAGGGTTCCCCCAGAAGAGAGGGACATCCAGATAATGAAAAGGTAGAGATCCTTCCTTGATTCCCAACTCTGAAAGAGTCCAGTTTTTCCTGGAAATAGAGAACCTCTTCCCAAAGTTAATGGAAGATTTATCCCAGCTGATACATTGACCAGAGACACTTTCATAATGCGGAAAAATTTGTTTCAAGACACGTACATTCTTCTATCCCCCTGCAAGAATAAGATGATATCATAAATGTATAAAAGGTGAGAGGGAGAAATGATGGACCTTGATGCTTGAACCAGCTTAATATTTCCTTGATAGACCATGTGAGTTATGAGCCTGCTGATGCAATCTTCAGCAATGGAGAAGAGAAGAGCTGATAGGGGATCCCCCTGTCTAACACCCCTAGAGAAATAAAAGTATCCCTTAGGTGAACCATTGAGAAGAAAGAAGATATGGGCTGAACCGAGGAGGGAAGAAATCCATTTAATAAAAGTTTAATTGAAACCAAATTTCCCAAGAACCTTATATAAAAAAACACTAATCCAGAGTGTCAAAGGCTTTTTTAATATCAAGCTTGAGGGCCATTCTACCTTCTCTTGTAGGAATTATGAGCAGATTAAAACACTCTGAGGAAGAACAGATACACTCTTGTATAGATCTTCCTCTGATAAAGCTGTATTGATTCCAAGAAAAAATCCTAGAAGCAATACATGAGAGCCTGTTAGTAAGAATCTTACTTATGGCCTTATATCTTGTGTTAACCAAGGCAATTGGCCTAGAAAGATGAATCTCACAGGCATTCTCAACTTTAGTAATAAGAGTAATAAACTGAGAATTGAGGCCTTCAGGGAGTTCCCCAGAGTAAAATAAAGAGGAGACTAACTTGCAAATGTCCTCCTTGATGACATCCCAATATTTCTGGTAAAAGTAGTTATTGAAGCCATCTAGACCCAGAGCATTAGAGGCATTGAGGCTGAAAATAGCATCTTTGATTTCAAATTCCAAATAGAGGGAAGTAAGGATGGCATTATCAGAAGTAGTAACCAGAGTGGGAATGATTTCATCCATCAGAGTTCCCCCCAAAGAAGTTCCATTGAAGATTTTATAGAAATAGTCAATAATTTAGTTAGTGATATTTTCCTTATTGTCTAAAATCAGATCGTCAACCCTCAAAAAGGAGAAGGGATGGCTATCCCTTATAATTATATGGATATAATTAAAGAAATTTTTATTATAATCCCCCTCTTTTAGCCATTTAATTTTGAAATTATCCTTGAGGTTCTTCTCCTTAATATCAAGAATAGAATTCAGTTTAAAAGAAAGCAGGGCTTCCATGGAAAAATCCATATTGAAGTCTACTTTGGAGGCCTCATACTCGAGCTTTTGAAGAGAGGATTAAAGCATGAGAATCTCCTTTTCTAGGTCACTATAAGTCACTTTACTCCAAGATTTTAGTTTTCACTTCAGAATTTTCAATTTAAACAGAAAATCAGCACCTTGCATGCAGGACTAGGAGCTCTCAATTAGCTTACTACAGCCACTTTGAGATGAACAAGAATTGTTGAATTGAAAGGGGAGGGGTATACTAAGCTCTCTGCCATTAAAATTGATCAGGCTAATGTGATGGTCAGAGGCAAATTTGGGAAGGGTGATGCTGGAAATAGAGTTCCATTTATCTAAAGTGGAGATGTTCACAAAAGCCCCGTCAAGCTTGCTAGCAGTCATGCAGTTGAGACATCTTCTGTACTAGGTCTACATGGCACCAACCAAACTAACCTTAGTCAAATCATTTCCATCAATACATTACTTAAATTCATTAAGGGAAATTTGAGAATGAATTAGGCCAGTTTTTTTCACTAGAACAAAGTATCATATTAAAATCACCAATAACAAACCAAGGTGAAGAGGTACCTACCAAATTGCTCAGATCCTGCCACAGCCTTCTATGGTTCTAATATATGCTTCTAGAATAAACAAAATATCCCACCAGCTATACATAATCCCACTGCAGAGAACAAGATATCATCTGGTCATTAATGTAAATTATATCAACAGTTTCAACAGAGGCATGTGCAAAAACCCATAGACTTTCCTCCCTCCCATTTGTACCATTTGTGGCGAATAGAAGGAAACCATATTTGTTGAGACCCGAAAAACCCAAAGAGGGTGAGGATTTGGGTTTATAAATTCAAAGAAGCTTCGACTTGTGAATCATAATGTGCCTATGCAAGGCATTGACTGTGGAGGAATTCGCAAGACCCTAGCAATTCCAGTAAAGAACATTCATTTTGAACCAGATTTGTAATTAAAGTTGCCCTTTTTATTTTTCTTCTTTTCTTTCTTCTTACATGAAGAGTTTTTGGAACCAGTAGAGAGCTTGGTGAGACTCCGAGTTTGCATTCTGTGAACCGAACCATCATCAATACTCAGTACAGGATTCATAGGCTCCAGAGAGTGTTCATTCACCTCCATGGAGCACGGGGGTGCCCTTCTGGCCTCTAAAGCTTCTTCCTCCTCAACCATGTCGCACCACTTTTTTCTAGTGCGACTTGCATATTTTTGCAGAATTGCATCCCCCAGAGAGAATAGATCATTTCCAATCCCTTCCTCAGGTATACTAGTCACCAGAGGTGTATCCACAGTGACAGGTATACCATTTCCACCACCTTTCAACTCATCCTCCACATAGATAATGGCAGCAGTAAGAGAGATACAAACCAAATTAATGACATTCATATAAATCTCATTTTCTTTATCTTCAACTCCAATAGGATGTGGTCTTGAGGGGATACCACCAGTAGAAGTAGCAGTCAGGGGTCCCTCTTTTCACACATGCTGATCCTAAACAAAGTGCTCCCCCTTTTCAATTGTAGGTGTCTTGGCCTTGTTCTTCTTTCCAACCATCTTCCAATGATTCACCTCGTCAGTAGAAGAATCTATAACAGACCATTGCATGCATGCCATGCTTGTTTATAATGGAAATTGACCAAAGCACCCTTTTCTAAGAAGGGATTAAGATCCATTGAATTACTAAAATTAATTCATACCAATATATGAGGTTTATTTCCAATATAGGAAAGGGGTGGGTTTTTGTACTTCATTAATTTTACCAATGACTATAGTGGTAGTTTATATCTACTTAATGTGTTATAAGTCTTATTCCTTTCATATATTTAAGGAATAAAAACATAAAGTAGGAAACCATCTTGGTATGAAGATTAAGGCACTCCAATCAGACTGAGGTGAAGAGTATCTTAACTATGATTTTATTGATCACTTTAAGGGGTGTGGGATAGTATCTCAACTCAATCCTACTTATACACAATAGTGGGATGGTGTTCGTGAAAGGAAGAACCGTACCCTACTAGACTTGGATAGATCAATGATGTTTTATGAAATTCTTCGAATATCATTTTGAGGATACGCCTTATAGACAACTGTATAAACCCTTAACTGAGTACCAACTAATGTTTCATATGGGATTACAAATGGGTTATGGTATGGAATGAAACCCAATATTTTACACATATGTGTATGGGGATGTGAGGTGTTTTTAAGACTATGACTAATGAAAAATTAGAATATAGAAGAACAAAGTGCATCTTTATCAGTTATCCAAAAGAAAAAAAGATATAACCTATATAACCCTTATGATAGAAATGTGATTGTGGTAATACAATACATATGTATAGAAAGGGAACATATTTCTAATTGAAATAGTGGGAGAAAATTTGACTTTAAGGAAGTTAAAGCTCTAGATGCACAAGATTTGGTATGAGAAAAATATCTATAAGAGATAGTGGAAGGTGAAGATGTTCCTGAGACACAAGTAATGAATAGGTCGATTCGAGAGGTTAGAGAACCAGAGTGCTATGTGTTTCTTTTCACTGAATCAGGTGACACATTACTCCTTGAGAATGATGAACTAATGACCTAGAAGGAAGTAGTAGTTGGAAAGAATGTTGCTAAATGGAAATAAGCTATAAATTCTAAGATGGATACCATATTCCAAAATCATGATTGGATTTTAATAGACCCTCCAGCTAATATAAAACCCATTAGGTGAAAATGGGTATTAAATAAAAATTTAGACATGGATGGTAAGGCCAATGCCTTTAAGGAAAGACTAGTAGAAAAGGATTTCAGGAAATTTCAAGGCATAGAATATGATGAAACCTTCTCACTAGTAGTAATGCTAAAATCCGTCAGAATATTACTTATAATAGCATCCTTCTATGATTTTGAGATTTGGAAAATGGATTTCAAGACTACTTTTCTAAATGGGAAGTTGGTTGAAGAAATATATATGACTCAACCTGAAGGGTTTGATAATTCAAAGATTTCCAACACTACTAAAAAATAGACCTTTAACAGTGTTTCCCTTTTATCAGTGCTAGCAAAAAAATGATGATAAATGTGTCATTTATCAAAGATTTTATTTAGCAATAATAAATGGTACCCTTTATCAATGCTTTATTTTTTGCACTGATAAAGGTCTAGAATAAAATGAGATAATTAAATAAATAAAAATTAAAAAAAATATTAACAATTTTATTAATTAAATAATTACTAATAAAAATGAATAAATTGAAAGTACATATATATAAATTATTATTTCTTAATAAATAGTATATATTAAATATATAGATATTTAAAATTAGTAAAATTAAATAATTAAACAAATAAAAATTAAAAATGAGTAAATTAATAATAATATTAAACATTCTATTAATTAAATAATTATTGATAAAAATGAATAAATTTAATATAGGTATATATAGATTATAAATATTAATAAATAGTATATATTAAATATAGATATATAAATTTAATGAATTGTAATAATTAAACGAAAAAATTAAAAGTAAATAAATTATAATAATTAAACAAAAAATTAAAATGAATAAATTAAAAAATGATTAAAAAATATTAATGAAAACATTATTAATAAAAATTAATAATTTTAATATATACATATATATTAATTATAAATAGTAATAAATAATATATATTATAAATATATATAAAATGAATAAAATGTAACAATTAAAAATAAATTAATATCATATTCATTTTTAATGTTGTTTGATTTTTCAATTTAACATATGTCAAAAGTGTGTTAAATTGATTTCACACACATATATATATAATTAATTAATTTTTATATATAATGCACAAATACAAATATTTACACAATTAATGAAATCTTATATACAAACACATACATCTAATATTTATGTAATTTATTCAGATTTTAGTATATTTTAGAATTTCAATATAATATGATATGTTTAATATATTATGTTTTTAATCGGTCAGTTTAATTTATTAATTATTAATATCATTACATATTGGTATTTATTTATTTATTTTTAATTTAAACATTTTCTATTATAAAGTGTACTTGTTTTTAATTATTCAATTTCACTCATTTTTAAAATTCATGTATTTAAGACTATATATTCATTAATAATGGTAAAAATATATTTTTAAAGAAATATTTATAAATAAATATATTCATAAGTGTATACTTAATATATTTATAAATTTATGTATTTATAAATGTTTTGGTTCTTTGTCGTTGAAGTCGGGAACAATGTGGCCTCACGAATGGAGTCTAGATCTCAACCATTAAAATTTTAAAATTGTGTTTTCATAGGTATGGGTTTAGATTCATGAGATGAATTGAATTATTTATCATATGAAAATATAGCATGATATTTCTACTACCATATGAGTTCTGATCATGCAAGAAAACGATATGGAGCTAGTGCATTTTGGTCACTTTGCACGTATACAAGTGGAGTGGACCTCAATGCTAGCCTTATAGACAAGGTAACTCTCTCTATGACAAATGATGATCTGTATTTGACTATTGAGTATGATAATCAACCATTTTTTGTGTGGAATTTCTTTCTATTGGGGATTTATTGTATGACTTCTGAAGGAGGCTTTTCTTTGAATTTTTCTCTCTTAAGGGGAAATTGTATAAGGATTATAGGAAGAAGCTTTTGAAAAGGGTACATCAGGATTTGGCAGCCCTAATGTGTGTATGGTGAAGGAGATTCCTCCTACATGCAATGTGTAGTTCAAGATCCCTTCAAAAGAGGGATTTCCCATTGGCCAAGATGGGAGGTTGGTAGTGAAAGAGAACCTCTTATTTAAAGAGGTTCTATACAAGAAGGTTGATGATGAAATTGAAATTGAAACCTCTGGTCTATCTGATCACAAGGACATCATTCAAGAGGAAGTTGACTATGAGTAGCATTTGATCACTGCTAAAATAAATGGGAAATCCATAGTGGTGTATGATGGTTGATTTTAACTGATCACATATAGGAAGCATAAGAATCCTTCCCCCCATGTCTATTCAATTGAATATTACTGAATCCCTTGGGCAGGAGTAGGTTTCTCCAACTCGCCTTACACCCCCTTTGTAGGAGAGTATTGTTTTGTAGCAGGTTATTCTTTAGCTTATGGTGCACTAGAAAGGTAAGTGGAAACCATGGTGGATTCCATTTCTTTCTAAGTATCTAATCCTGGAACAAATTATCTCACTTTGTTGGATATTTTAAATAGATTAAATAGTAAATATATTTTCTATAGAGAATTTGGTAGTCTTCGTGATAAAGTGAAAGTCTCTAGCGCTATAATACCTGTTATAATGTCTGATGACCATGATGTTAATATCTTGAAAGATGATTACTCTAGAGGATCTCATGATTATGATGATACATCAAGAAGGGGTGATCAAGATGTTTAATGGAAAGCTATAAAGCAATGAAAAATGGAAAGACACATGAGAGATCAGGATGACACACGAGCAAGGGGTGGAAGACACAAAAGACAGTGACTAATGTTTTCTTTGTGTTTTGATGGTATTATTGAGGCCATCATGTTTTCATTTAAATCCCAATTCTCTTGGATTTAATTTTTCTTTTAATTAATAAATTTTTTGGACCATGAATTTAATCCATGGTTTACATCATTTTGATTATAAATGTGTAAATAAAAAATATAGTTTTTTTAAATTATTTGTGTAATTAAAAATAATTAATTTTATTTTTAAATAATTATAAAATTTTAATAAACAAATATATATATATATTTATATAAATTTATTTATAATTATAATTATAACCTTTATCAGCATTTAAAGTTTTAGCACTGATATAGGTCTCTTTTATATATGTTTCTTTAGCACTGATAAAGATAGAGGCTTATCAACACTTATCAATTTAGTGCTAATAAAAGGTATCTTTATCAGTGATTGTTTATAAGTACTAATAAAAGTGTCCTCGGTCTATTTAAAAGAATGCTAACTGTGACTAATTTGGTCATGATTCTCAAGCTCTCACGGGACTCTCCTTTAATTGGCGGTCCTCCTCTACATTTTCTTGGATGAATCAAGGCTAGAATACAAGGTATGTTATTTTCCCCTTTTTCTCTCTCATTGATTACTTGTTTGGGTTCTTTAGTTTGTGTTTTTGTGTAGTTCTCAACCATGATGAACCCTACTTATTCACTAGAAAACAATGATTCCTTATGCTTCTTAACTTTAGTATGTTCTTCAATGGGTTCCAAACCTTAACATAGAGGCCTTCCCATTTCTCATAGTTGAATTGGATGTCCAACACAGTGACCAATATAACATGATCCATTCTCACTACCCATTTTGACTTCACATGAACTTTATGCAGTCTCATTTACCTTTACACAACACCATACTTGTTTACTTAGATTATGTTTGTTTTGATAATGGTTATCCTCAAAGGAAATTATTTTGATTTATTGTCTTACACTATTCTCATGTTCCTTGTAGTACAACCATTGAACTATATGTGGTGTTTTGGATGATTTTTTAATTTTATATATTGTGAAGAGGAATCTTTTGATGTCCCTTAAATATCCATGCACTATATTCCCTCCTATAACATACTTTAAATAATTCTTAGTTTCCTTACGAATGTTAATCAGGTCCATCGAACAACATATTTAACATATGGGCCATTGTATATTTTTGTCACTATGTCCTTTATTATTTGATCTCTAATGGGACTCTGTAATTCATTTCATGTCCCAAAAAAATTATACAATTATATAAATTCAATATGTGCATTAAGATAAATTCATAATACATCATCATAATATCCAATGTCTTGGATAACTATAGACTCATTTTAAAAAAATGAAACTATATATTTTCCTAACAAGGTAGAAAACAATGTCAGAGGCATAACATGAATGATTTCTGAATTTTTACTCTTAAATTCCAATATATTTATTCTTCTTGTTCATGATTATTAAAAATTATCTCTTTATCATGGTCTAATGAGTATAGGTAAAATATTTATTACGTGATGTTTTCTTAAATTACTTCATCTCTATCAATTATACTTTATCCAACTGAATTATACTCTTAATAAATAAAAATCATTTATATTATTATTTGAATAAATATTATACAATTATAATAAATTTATAACACACTAATAAATAAATTACGAAATTACCATATCCATTGAGTTAATACATTGATCCATAATAAATTAATATAAGGATCCAATAAATAAAATTAATTTTTTTTTCATGATGATTTCAATTCTAAATTGATTATTATTGGGTGAATTTTTATGGTATACATGATTTAGGTTATTAATTATAATATAGGATATATTAATTACTAATAGAGAAGTGTAATCGATAAATATTTTTTGGTGATTGAGGATTATAAATAATCATGAAATTATGGTATTAAATTTTGATTCTCATATTTGAATTGTATTTTAAACAAATCTACATATGTTGTTCTAGAATGGGTGGATAATTTATGAGAATGAAAGATAATAATTATGAATTTAGATCATATATAAGTTTTTATTAATTTTATATTGATGATAAATATATTCAAATTGAATTAGTGTGATCAATAATAATTTATACATGGTTGATTGTTTTGGGGGATATTAAAGTGATGAAAAACTATTCTGAAATTTAATTTAAATTATAATAATTATTAATTAATAAAATTATTTTTATTTAATTATAGTAGATTAATAAAATTATGTTCATTAGTATAAAATGAATTCGGTACAATTGATAATTATGGTGTCCAAGTTAGTACACAATTCCTTGACTTACATGTGTATTTTGAGTGTTACTACTTTGAACATATACTCAAATATCTGCATTGTTGTATATTTTAGGGTGATAGTATTTAGATATTTATTTTTATACTCACACCCTAAAAAATGGATTCATGTTAATCATTGGAAAAAATAGTATTAACATGGAGTAAAATAGGTCATCAAGTTTACAATATATCATGCATAAGAACCTTCTCAAATCCTTTGTTCGTGTTTATGTTATTGTTATTCAAGACAACTTAAATGTTTGAATACTCATGTAGATAATGTATTATGAACATAATGACATTACCAATCTTTAGGAAGAACACGTTGTTTATGATGAAACTTTATAATTATTAGGGTATCAACTTCATGCTGATGAAAAAAACAATGATGCAACATCACAATATTGAATAAAATTAACAAGGCAAGAAGTCAGGGTATAAAATATGAGGTTGGTTGTAATTGATGTAGCCAACCTATTGAACCCACTGAGATAGTGTTAATTAGTTATGTTGGGGTCACAACTAATATTAATTTTTTGATTTATATTTATTCATGGGGCCACATCCAACCTATGATTAAGGTGATACTTTGTAAATATATAACGTAAATGTTACAATATACTTTCTCTATTTTACTAAAAATTATATAATGAAATATTGATTTAATTTTCATTATTCCTTGTAGAGTTTGATTATTTTAGAATATATCCATAAGAAATTTGTATTAATGGCCACTGAAAAATTCCATAAAGGATTCCAGACTCTTGTTATGAAGTTACATCTTAGGGATGGTGAGGGGGAAGTAAATACCCACCCACTAGTTAATTATGAACACATTATAAAGCAGGAAACATGGACTTATTACATCAATTGTCATAATGAGAAATAATTTCTGGTTTATTTCAGTTGATAATATATTATTTACATTATTTATTTTATCTAATTGGATTCAATATTGTTAATTTATGAAACATTAAATGAGTAAAGAAAATAAATAATGTGCATCAAAACCAATGTACCCCTATCACAAAGCAAGGATGGGGTATGCCTCACTTGAGGAGAAATTAGTATGTATTTTAAAAAAAATAATAAATTATTTATGTGATATAAAATAATATATGTTTATTTTTAATATTTAAATTGATGAATCAAAATATAAATCTGAATCCATCCCATGTCATGTGTTGTGGAAGGAGGCTCATGTAAATAAGGAGGGTAGATGTAACGACCCAATCTTTTTGAGTAGTATATTAACTTACTCTTATTGATTTAATAAGATGTTAATGGTTAATGCAGAAAGAGGAGTCGATGGCTTCATCCAGTAGACTCGACCCTTATGAAGCCCACTTATCAGAGCTTGGGAAGGAGGTAGCATCTGTGGGCTTCGCTTTGGACCAAGCCCAAGCCGAGCACCAGCGTGTCAAGCTTGAACGGAAACGCCTACGGGAGAAGTTCAAGTTAGTAGAGATTACTACTAGGGAAATGTTATCTGAGCCTCCCTCATATTCTCTCACCATAGCACACCTTACACTCAGGTCTTATGCCAGTGTTATAAGGGGCTATGTGACGAGACCCTAGCTTCCTTGTGTAATCCCTTCGGGTGAATAAATTGAGATTTCTTCCTTTAGAGATGTTTGTGAAATTTCAAATGTCCAGATAATTTTAGAATGTATTTTATTGATGAATTTTGAAAAAGGGGTATTTTGAAATATTTATGTAAACCTAAATAACTAATGATGTGTAATGATTTTCAAAAAATGGTCTTCTACAAAAGTGTTCATTAAGGAATTTGGAGTCTAATAAGATCAACTTAATTTTTGATGAATAGTAAATAGTGAATAGTGATTTTACCCTTAGGATTAGTAATGTGACCAAATGGATTAGTAATCTCACTTAAAGAAAGTTTTAAAATAATCTAGGCACCTTTATTAAGTAATGTGATTCAATAAAATGGGTAAATAACAGTTTCATAAATTATTATTCAAGTATTAGTTTTTTCGGATGAATAGTGTTTTTTAATTAAAAATTTAATTAAAAATAATTAGAAAATTATTTTTTATAAAATGACTTTATTTTTGAACTCAGAGCATCGATATTATGTTATGGTAATTTTTTGGGATTTTTCTGAAAAAATGAATTTTTGATGAATAGTGCATTTATTTAAAAATAAAATTAAAAATATTTAGAAAATTATTTTTATAAAATGGAGTTCATTTTTGAAATCATATCATTGATTTTTTGTTAAGGTGAAATTTTGGGATTATTCTGAGAAAGTTGAATTTTCGGTGAATAGTGAAAGTATAGTTTTTAAGTTACGGGTGTTTAATGACATCATTAAATGATGTATTAAGTATATATTCAATATGGTCGAATTATGAATAGTAAGATAAGGTGTGAGGTGTCCCAAGTGGCCAATACCATGGGCAAATACCATGGGCAAGCCCATGGTTTTGCCAAAACCACTAGTGAGGTGTCCCTTGGCCATTAATGCTTTGTCCCCTCACTTTCCCTATAAATACCCACCCTTTCCTCCTTTAGTTTTTACTCCCAACTCTCCCCAACGAAGTTCTGGTCTTCTTACCTTCCAAGGAGTCCTCCCAAGGTGCCCCCAAGCCCTCAAGGTCCAATCCTTTGAGTTTCAAGAGTCACGTTTTAAGGTAAGGGATCCGACCCCTCTCTTTCTTTTCATGTAATCTCTTTTATGTCATTCCTATTATGCTCCATGTTTTTATGTGGGAGGATGTTCTTTTATATTACTCTTACTTCCCTTTCATGTTTATATGATGAGAGATCCCCTCTTACTCTCATCATTTCGTTTTATGAAAGTTTAAGTGGCGCCGTTAGGTTGCCGAATTTTTAAGGGATTCTTTCACCCTTCTCATTTTTCAAGTTCGATTTTCATGTCAAGTCTTTCAAGTTCCTTTTTATTATGCTGGGGCATGATCTCTATATCTATCATACTGATCTCTTATGATCATATTATGAGAGACCCTATTTGATCTTGTCAAATCATTTTCTTTTGAAGTTAAGTGACGCCGTAAGGCTGCCGAATTTTCATAAGAGAAATCTAATCTTTTTTTCCTTCCATGTTTTTCATTTCAAATGGTATGTCCCTAAAATTTCATTACCATGTCCATATGTCCTTCTTATTCTTTCACCCTACTGTTTTATGGATCATTTATGAGTGGGTGACCCATGTCCCCTCTCATTTCAATGTTTTCTAAAACCCCGAAACTTAGCCGTTATGCTGCAGAATTTTCCCCTCAAAATGCCTCTCTCTTTTCTCAAAAATTATTTTATGTTATAAAGTGAATACTCAAAGATCTTATTTCTACAAGGGTATTCACATATATATATCAAAATGTTCCATTTTAAATTCTGGTAATTACATACATGAGACCCACCTTCCTTTTTTGTGGGTTTCAAAGTGTCGTAAAGATCATGTCTTTAAAGCAGTTTTTAAAACGTTATGATTATGAAATGAAACCCATTTATTTTATGCTATATGGGTTATTTATGAAATGTTTGATGATGATATATGTGGCTCACATGATAATAAAGGCAAATTTAAGGGTGCGTCCTGATAGCGCTCCAATGCATTGGGTAATGATGTAACCACTAGAGATTACAATTTTCATGATACCTTGGTGAATAACCTTGGTAATTTTCAAATGACACCTTGGGGATGGACCTTGGTGATATGTTCATGATTGTCTATGTTAAATGATGTAGCCACATCTTCAAGTTATGGAAAATGTTGTTTTTATTATGAAATGCCTCATGATTTTATTTCTCATTCCTTAAAGTTCTTTTCATGTCCTTATTGAAGTATATCAAGTTCACATGTAAAATGTTCCTCTTGTTTCCCTTACTGGGCCTTCTGCTCACCCTTTCTTTTGATTTATGTCCCCAGGTTATGAGATGCAGTAATGAACCTAGGATGAACTTAAGGAGAAGCCTTTCAAGTGTTTAAGAAGAATGCTTTATGTTGTTTTTATGTATTATGTTCCTGGTTTCCAAGACACTAAACCTTAAAGATCCTCAGTTGTGTGTAATGTAATGAAAGTTTATGTTATAAAATGGCGGGATGCTATAGTTGGTATCAAAGGAAGGTTTAGTTATTTGTGGAAATTAGGATATAAAAAAAACTTTAGGAAGAACCCTATAGAAAAGTTTAAATATAAGAAAACCTCCTGGTATTTTGGTAAGTATTGAGTAAGTGGTTTATCAAACAAATACATCCCTGTCTGGATACGAGCAGGTAGAGGCGTATCTGGCACAGATGTACATAGTGGTAAAACCCGAAAACACCGCTTTGAGCTAGACTCGAACGGGAACTGGTGCACGATAACGGGCCTTGCTGCACTCTTGGTTACGACACTCCCGGGGGATATGTTTGGTTAATCACAAGCTTTTTATGAATCATTATGAAGGAATTATAGAGAAGTATAATTGTTTAAGCATGAAGTCTTAGTTAAAAGATTCATAAATGAAATAAGTTTCTCACTAAGGTTTTATTCTTTTAGAAGATGGCGGGCAATAGGAGGAACCGTGCCGATGGTGACCGCAATGCACCATGTGCTGATGGACCTCCGATGGAAGCCGGAATGGAAACATTCATGCGAATGATGAACCAACTGACTCAAGTTATGAGTAATAACTTGAATCAAGCTGAGAGGCCGACCTCACCACGAAGGGAACAACACTCTGTTGAGTCCTTCATGCGTCAACGACCGCCAACATTCAGTGGATCTACTGACCCATTGGTTGCGGAACAATGGATAAGCTCCATTGAAAAGATATTTTCTGTACTTCATTGTTCGGAACAAGAAAAAGTCACCCTTGCTGTTTACCGCCTTGAGGGAGATGCTGATCAGTGGTGGTCACTGATCAAAAACACGAAGCCACGAGGAGAGATGGAAGCTATGGAATGGGAAGAGTTCCGGGGAATATTCTTTAATAAGTATTTCCCTCGTTCGATGAGAACGAGAATGGAGAAAGAATTTCTCGAGATGAAGCAAAAGGAGAATGAATCAGTTGGAACCTACGAGATGAACTTCACAAGGCTTTCCCGTTATACCTCAAGCTTCGTCATGGACCCTATTGGGAAGGTTGATAGATTCTTTGGTGGACTACGACCTCATCTGCGGAAGAATCTAGCCAACAGGGACTATGATAGCTATGAAGAAATAGTTCGAAGTGCCATGAAGGTTGAACTAGAGTTTGGGGAGACACAGTGGTCTCACAAATCTAATGAGAAGAAGAGAACTCTAGAACCGAGCCTGGGAAGAAGTTTTGATCAGGAAAGAGGTGGAAAGCTTATGCAACATCCCACATGCAATAAATGTGGGAAGAAGCATTCGGGGAACTGCTTGATCGGAAGTGGTAAGTGCTATAGGTGTGGAAAAGAAGGCCATATTTCTCGGAATTGTCGTAGTGATGTGAAGCCTCAACTTCCCAACACTAACGACAGAGGAAAGATGGTTCTGGCCCCACCCGAAGTCACATGCTTCAAGTGTGGATAACTTGGGCACTTTGCTAATCAATGTCCAAATCCGAGGGCGGTGGGGGGAATCATCATCAACCTCAGCAGAGGCCAAGGGAGCAAGGTCGTGCTTTCGCTATCACAACAGCTGAAGTTGAAGTTCTGAACGATGTGGTAGCAGGTACTCTTGTTGTCCTCTCAAAACTAGCAAGTGCTTTATTTGATTCTGGTTCTACGCATTCCTTTATTTCTTCCAAGTTTGCAAAGAATATAGAATCAATCCCCGAATTGCTTGAGGTAGAGTTGTTAGTCAAGACTCCAAGTGGGATTATCCTTGCATCAACAGTATTTAGAGACTCTAGTGTTTACTTTGGTGAGCACAATCTTATCGCAAATCTAGTAGTCATTCCCATGATGGAATTCGACATTATACTAGGGATGGACTGGCTCTCAAAGTATAATGCTAAGATCAAATGCAGAAGTAAGGAAATCTCAGCAGTCTTGAATGAACGACCTACAGTTATCTTCCGAGGAGAGATATCCCGAACTGATCCCTATCTAGAAGCACCTCCTATAGCTTTCTTTATGGAGTTAATCAGTGATGATGAAGATGGGAAAGGGAGCATACAAATTGAAGATGTTCCGATTGTTCAGGAATACATGGATGTATTTCCTGAGGAGTTACCTGGACCTCCCCCAGAAAGAGAGGTAGAGTTCTTCATTGAACTCGTACCTGGGTCTCAACCGATATCAAAGACTCCGTATAGAATGGCAAATGTGGAGCTAGAAGAGTTAAAGAAACAACTCCAAGACTTGTTGGAGAAGGGGTTTATCCGACCAAGTGTGTCTCCTTGGGGAGAACCAGTTCTCTTTGTGAAGAAGAAGGATGGATCAATGCGGCTATGCATTGATTATAGAGAACTGAACGGGATCACAGTGAAGAACAGATATCCTCCTCCAAGAATTGATGATTTATTTGACCAACTTCATGGGGCTCAATTCTTCTCTAAGATTGACCTTCGATCTGGTTATCATCAACTGAGGGTGAAGAAGGAAGATATTCCAAAGACTGCCTTCCGATCAAGATATGGGCATTATGAGTTTACTGTTATGCCCTTCGGCTTGACTAATGCTCCTGCTATTTTCATGGATTTGATGAATAGAGTCTTTAAGGACTACCTTGATAACTTTGTGGTAGTTTTTATTGATGATATTTTGATATATTCAAAAAGTCACGAGGAGCATGAAGATCATCTCAGGGTTATTTTGAAAACTCTACGGAAGGAGAGGCTCTTTGGGAAGTTTAACAAGTGTGAGTTTTGGTTACAACAAGTGGCTTTCTTGGGGCACATCATAACCAATGAAGGAATCTCGGTTGACCCTGCAAAGACAATGGTTGTGGAGGAGTGGCCTCAACCCACAACAGTAACTGAGATTCGTAGTTTCCTTGGTTTAGCGGGATATTATAGGAGGTTTGTGAAAAACTTTTCACGACTTTCTAATCCACTAACCAAGTTGACTCGAAAAGGGGTTAAGTTCATATGGACAAACGAATGCGAGGAAAGTTTCCAAGAGTTGAAGAAGAGATTGGTTACTGCACCTGTGTTAACACTACCCTTTATCGGAGAACGATTCGTTATTTTTAGCGATGCATCTCTGAAAGGGCTTGGGTGCGACCTCATGAAAAATGACAAAGTAATTGCTTATGCATCTCGACAGTTGAAGATTCATGAGCAGAATTATCCTACGCATGATCTAGAGCTGGCGGCAGTTGTTTTTGATCTAAAGATATGGAGGCACTATCTTTATGGGGAGAAATGTGATATATATACTGACCACCAAAGTCTAAAGTATATTTTCACTCAGAAAGAATTGAACATGAGACAAAGGAGATGGTTGGAGATTATTAAAGACTATGATTGTTCAATTCATTATCACCCTGGGAGAGCAAACAAAGTCGCGGATGCATTAAGCAGGAAGGATCCTGTTGTTCTAGCAACAATGAGGATCTTAGGAGATCCCTTGATTAAAGATCTAGTAAAACTGGACATGGGAATTATAAGGAAAGGGACATCATCAACCCTATCCCAAATAATTTCTCAACCTTCATTACTAGAGAAGATCAAGAAGGATCAAAAAGAAGATCCTTTGCTGCAGGAGAAGTTTGAGGCTGTAAAGGATGGGAAGTTCCCTGATTTCAATATTGATCAAGAAGGTGTATTGAAATTTCGTACAAGACTATGTGTTCCATCTATCCATGAAATAAAGAAAGAAATGATGGATGAAGCTCATAGCTCTACTTTCTCTATACATCCGGGAAGCACTAAGATGTATAGAGACCTTCGTGATCATTATTGGTGGGATAACATGAAGAGGGAGATTGCCGATTACACTACAAGGTGCCTGGTGTGTCAGCAAGTAAAGGCAGAACGACAACTTCCTAAGGGGGTATTACAACCGCTACCCATACCAGTATGGAAGTGGGATAATATCACCATGGACTTTGTAACTGGTCTCCCAAAAACATCCAAAGGAAACAATGCGATATGGGTTATTGTGGACCGTCTCACCAAGACAGCCCATTTTATCTCTATTCGGGAAGATTTCTCTCTGGATCAGCTTGCCAAGATATACGTGAAGGAAGTGGTAAGGCTGCATGGGGTACCACTATCCATCGTATCTGATCGCGACCCAAGATTCACATCAAAATTCTGGAGAAGTCTTCAACATACTCTGAATACTGAATTGAATTTTAGTACGGCCTATCATCCTCAAACTGATGGCCAATCTGAAAGGACTATTTAGACACTCGAAGACATGTTGAGATTATGCTCAATGGAATTTAAGGGTGGATGGGATCAACATCTCCCATTAGTGGAGTTCTCCTATAACAATAGCTTCCATTCGAGTATTCAGATGGCACCCTATGAAGCTCTATATGGAAAGCGGTGTAGAACTCCTACTTGTTGGGATGAATCTGGTGAGAGGAAGCTTCTTGGGCCTGATCTCGTGCAAGAGATGACGGAACAGGTTCATGCCATCCAACAACACATAAAGGCTGCTCAAAGTCGGCAGAAGAGCTATGCTGACAATCGTCGAAGAGACTTAGAGTTTGGTGTTGGTGACAAAGTCTTCCTTCGAATTTCTCCATGGAAGAGAGTCATGCGGTTTGGGAAGAAAGGGAAGCTCAGCCCTAGGTACATCGGCCCCTATGAAATCCTTGATCGCATAGGAGAAGTGGCCTATCGTCTAGAACTTCCACTGAACCTAGCTCAAGTTCATGATGTCTTCCATGTATCTCTCTTGAGGAAGTACATACCCGACCCTTCGCATGTACTGAACCCATAGGTGGTACAACTTGAACATGACCTCTCTTATGAGGAGCAGCCAGTGGAGATCTTGGACCGTAGAGACAAGGTTCTACGAAACAAGACTACCCACCTTGTGAAAGTGTTGTGGATGAATCATAAGTACGAAGAACCGACTTGGGAGCCTGAGGAAACGATGAAGCAAAAGTACCCTCACCTTTTCGACTAGGCCTCAAGTATAAATTTCGGGGACGAAATTTCTTAAGGGGGGAAGAATGTAATGACCCAATCTTTTTGAGTAGTATATTAACTTACTCTTATTGATTTAATAAGATGTTAATGGTTAATGCAGAAAGAGGAGTTGATGGCTTCATCCAGTAGACTCGACCCTTATGAAGCCCACTTATCAGAGCTTGGGAAGGAGGTAGCATCTGTGGGATTCGCTTTGGACCAAGCCCAAGCCGAGCACCAGTGTGTCAAGATTGAACGGAAACGCCTACGGGAGAAGTTCAAGTTAGTAGAGATTACTACTAGGGAAATGTTATCTGAGCCTCCCTCAGATTCTCTCACCATAGCACACCTTACACTCAGGTCTTATGCCAGTGTTATAAGGGGCTATGTGACGAGACCCTAGCTTCCTTGTGTAATCCCTTCGGGTGAATAAATTGAGATTTCTTCATTTAGAGATGTTTGTGAAATTTCAAATGTCCAGATAATTTTAGAATGTATTTTATTGATGAATTTTGAAAAAGGGGTATTTTGAAATATTTATGTAAACCCTAAATAACTAATTATGTGTAATGATTTTCAAAAAATGGTCTTCTACAAAAGTGTTCATTAAGGAATTTGGAGTCTAATAAGATCAACTTAATTTTTGATGAATAGTAAATAGTGAATAGTGATTTTACGCTTAGGATTAGTAATGTGACCAAATGGATTAGTAATCTCACTTAAAGAAATTTTTAAAATAATCTAGGCACCTTGATTAAGTAATGTGATTCAATAAAATGGGTAAATAACAGTTTCATAAATTATTATTCAAGTATTAGTTTTTTCGGATGAATAGTGTTTTTTAATTAAAAATTTAATTAAAAATAATTAGAAAATTATTTTTTATAAAAATGACTTTATTTTTGAACTCAGAGCATCGATATTATGTTATGGTAATTTTTGGGGATTTTTCTGAAAAAATGAATTTTCGATGAATAGTGCATTTATTTAAAAATAAAATTAAAAATATTTAGAAAATTATTTTTATAAAATGGAGTTCATTTTTGAAATCATATCATTGATTTTTTGTTAAGGTGAAATTTTGGGATTATTCTGAGAAAGTTGAATTTTCGGTGAATAGTGAAAGTATACTTTTTAAGTTACGGGTGTTTAATGACATCATTAAATGATGTATTAAGTATATATTCAATATGGTCGAATTATGAATAGTAAGATAAGGTGTGAGGTGTCCCAAGTGGCCAATACCATGGGCAAATACCATGGGCAAGCCCATGGTTTTGCCAAAACCACTAGTGAGGTGTCCCTTGGCCATTAATGCTTTGTCCCCTCACTTTCCCTATAAATACCCACCCTTTCCTCCTTTACTTTTCACTCCCAACTCTCCCCAACGAAGTTCTGGTCTTCTTACCTTCCAAGGAGTCCTCCCAAGGTGCCCCCAAGCCCTCAAGGTCCAATCCTTTGAGTTTCAAGAGTCACGTTTTAAGGTAAGGGATCCGACCCCTCTCTTTCTTTTCATGTAATCTCTTTTATGTCATTCCTATTATGCTCCATGTTTTTATGTGGGAGGATGTTCTTTTATATTAATCTTACTTCCCTTTCATGTTTATATGATGAGAGATCCCCTCTTACTCTCATCATTTCGTTTTATGAAAGTTTAAGTGACGCCGTTAGGCTGCCGAATTTTTAAGGGATTCTTTCACCCTTCTCATTTTTCAAGTTCGATTTTCATGTCAAGTCTTTCAAGTTCCTTTTTATTATGCTGGGGTATGATCTCTATATCTATCATACTGATCTCTTATGATCATATGATGAGGGACCCTATTTTATCTTGTCAAATCATTTTCTTTTGAAGTTAAGTGACGCCGTAAGGCTGCCGAATTTTCATAAGAGAAATCTAATCTTTTTTTCCTTCCATGTTTTTCATTTCAAATGGTATGTCCCTAAAATTTCATTACCATGTCCATATGTCCTTCTTATTCTTTCACCCTACTGTTTTATGGATCATTTATGAGTGGGTGACCCATGTCCCCTCTCATTTCAATGTTTTCTAAAACCCCGAAACTTAGCCGTTATGCTGCAGAATTTTCCCCTCAAAATGCCTCTCTCTTTTCTCAAAAATTATTTTATGCTATAAAGTGAATACTCAAAGATCTTATTTCTACAAGGGTATTCACATATATATCAAAATGTTCCATTTTAAATTCTGGGAATTACATACATGAGACCCACCTTCCTTTTTTGTGGGTTTTAAAGTGTCGTAAAGATCATGTCTTTAAAGCAGTTTTTAAAACGTTATGATTATGAAATGAAACCCATTTATTTTATGCTATATGGGTTATTTATGAAATTTTTGATGATGATATATGTGGCTCACATGATAATAAAGGCAAATTTAAGGGTGCGCCCTGATAGCGCTCCAATGCATTGGGTAATGATGTAACCACTAGAGATTACAATTTTCATGATACCTTGGTGAATAACCTTGGTAATTTTCAAATGACACCTTGGGGATGGACCTTGGTGATATGTTCATGATTGTCTATGTTAAATGATGTAGCCACATCTACAAGTTATGGAAAATGTTTTTTTTATTATGAAATGCCTCATGAATTTCTTTCTCATTCCTTAAAGTTCTTTTCATGTCATTATTGAAGTATATCAAGTTCACATGTAAAATGTTCCTCTTGTTTCCCTTACTGGGCCTTCTGCTCACCCTTTCTTTTGATGTATGTCCCCAGGTTATGAGATGCAGTAATGAACCTAGGATGAACTTAAGGAGAAGCCTTTCAAGTGTTTAAGAAGAATGCTTTATGTTGTTTTTATGTATTATGTTCCTGGTTTCCAAGACACTAAACCTTAAAGATCCTCAGTTGTGTGTAATGTAATGAAAGTTTATGTTATAAAATGGCGGGATGCTATAGTAGAATAGTTGATGAAAACACAAAAATAATATGGGAAACATGTGTAAGTATGAAATAATAGTAATTAATTATTATTTATAATAGTATTACCTAAAAATATCTATTTATGTTCATATTTTTTCATACAGTTTAGACACAAGAATCGTTAGCTACTGTGCCAGAATAAAAACTACATTTAGTAGCTTTGAAGTGGTAGGAACAATATAGTCGTGTTAGAGGATTTGGTTTTGGAGTGTATCCTAAAACATATTTGGAGAATATAAAATCACATAAAGATATAAATATTAAGGTGAAACAATTGCATATACAAATAGACTCACTGGAGAATATTATTGTTCAGTCTGGTTTGGCAAACCAGTGTATGAGAAAGGATCAAATAGAAATAGTGGTGGAACAAAGATCTTCACATGAAACAAATGAACCCACTGTCTTTGAGTATAGTCATTCCCCCAAACCACATACATTACCCTAGGTAATCAATTTTTTCATTATTATTTCTCTTAAATGTTAATCAAACAACTTCGGATAACTTTATATTACTAAAATTCTACATAATACAATTGTATGTTATTTGTATCTATCAACACCCATGTACCTCCTTATTGTGTGGGGTAGGGTTTATAATATCTCACAAGAAAATATACACCACAATTACCTCCAAAAATATCACATGAGAGTGTGGATTGAGGTAGCTCATGATCCGACTACTGAGTTGCCTATTTCACTTGATGATTATCATATTACAACAGTCAATGGTGTTATTCAAACTTTTATAGCATGGTCATCAAATCCTATAAAGATACATTAGGTATGTATTTAATGAATTTTTTCATATGAAAACCTATAACAATTGATGGAAAAATGTCTGAAGTGGGGTATAATATTACATATGTTTAAAGAGATGTGGAAATTGGAGGAAGGATCAATACAGTCTATTGAATAGCACAAGAAATAAAAATGACCTTCTGAGAGTACCTTCTTCTTGGTAGTTCTATAGTAACATTTATTATCATTAAAAATTCATACAGATAAAACATTTAAAGATTCTAATATTTTTTACATTCCATATGAAAAATAAATATATGGAACTTTCAGGACAAACATAAGTTGTATTGATACTATAAATGAGATTCTCAAGCATGTATGGTTTGGGGTCTTAATTGTGAATACATATATACGGTAAATTTTCATAATACATATGTCAAAATTGTGAGATAATATGTTTATTAAAGTTAATAATAATAAATATTTTCTACATACAATTATGTTACTACTTTATAAATAGAAAATCATGGGAAGCTTGATTTGGATTCATCAATCCCTATATCATTTCTACAAAAAAGATTAATTTGAATAATGAATAAATTAAGAATAAAAAATATGAGCTAATAAGTGTTTTTAAGAAAAAAATACCAGACAAAAAAACTCTTTTTGATGCCTACAATGCAGAAGTAAAACTCGACAATCTCATAACATAAAATATATTTTTATTTTTTTCATTACTTATTTGTTTTTTTAGGCAGCACTGGATGTTGATCACAGTCAATATATATACACCAAATATTTATTGTTTGGATTCAATGTATGGATATCCAACAAACCAACCACACATGATGTGAATTGTGAATTTTTAATACACTACAATCAACATTTTAGTGATAAACTTTGAATTATATGTTTTAGTCTATGTTTTAACAAGAAATTTTTTATGATAGGGAAGTCACTAAATATAGACTAAATTGTGGCATGAAGTTGGTGTCTGAACAGATAAATCTTGTGTATTACTAGAAATGGAAACATATTAAGGTATATACAAAAAAATTTAACAATAAAAAAATATTTCAAAAAAAATTACATATATTTTCCAATTTTTCTATATTGTTCAATGTAAGATAATGAAACAGATTTCGGATTTTATGTTTTCAAATTTATGATAGATATCATAAATCATTAAAAGACAAGCACCCCACAATAGTTAATTTTCGAAGGTGATTAAAATTTTATTAAATATATTTCTTAATCATTTGTCTATCTATATTTTCTTACTACTATCAAGATAACTAAAAAACTTCATACTAAAAAGAATAAGTAAATTTGTTTAGAGAAGAGTGGAAAGCGTACATGTTTTTATAATGTTTTATTACAACAAATTTAGGTGATTACCTACTATGTTTTTGATATAGTATTATCTATGGCCTCATAAATATATTTGGGGTGTGAACAATTAGTGTTAAAATGCTTATATATTATTTTTGATCAGTTTCTCAAGGATAAGTATAATGGAGGAAATAAATTTGTTTACAAGTGTTAACCTACAAATAATAGAATTGTTTGGAAATGGTGGAGGCAGAGGTGTAGTCAGAGTTGGAGTCAGAGACCGAGGTGGATGTGGAGGCAGAGGTGGAGACCGATGCAGAAACCAAGGTGGAGACCGAGGTGGAGGGGGATATGAATTGATTGCTTTCAAACAAAAAAATTGTTGGTAAATGGAATAGAATGGGGATCATACCAAGGTTTTATTTGAGAAAATGTGTTGAAAAGTGTTAACAACACTTGTCACTTAAGATAAGATCCATTGTGAAAGTGTTTCAGGTTGATTATTGAAAATATGTTTTTCACCACTTGTTTATGTGAAATAAACCCCTCACCAAGAACAAAATAAATAATAATAAAAAGATGAAATTTCTTTCACATGAATTCTCTACAATACAAAGAAAGGGTTTTAATAGTGGATCCAATGGTAACTTGAGAGTCATACAACACTAATCCAATAATAAAACAGGTATATAATCTAACTCAAATGTTTGAATAAATATGTGTGTAATCAAGCACCAAATCTAGTAGGTGTATGAGAGAACTATTGGAGGACAACCAAAATTGAGAGATCATGGTCATCGAGGATGGATGGTGCCAAAGGAAACATGTCATCAAATTAAAAGAACTTGCCTTATGAATAAATACCTGAACATGAAAAACCCAATTCAAATGATATCATGGAGCACCAAAAATCCAAATGAATACCCCTTTGAAGAATATTCTAATAGCTTGACCCAAAACCACTAAAAAATAAAAAAATAAAAAAATTCATAGACTAAATCATAAATTTTTAGAAAATAACAATACAATGGTTTCAATTTGGTGGATTTGGAATTATTTAGTCAATTAGATCATCAACAAGATGCATGATATAATATCAAAAATTATTGTGAAATCTCTACAAGTAATATTTACTATGAATGTGAACATTCATTGTGTAAAATGATACATTTTCACAAGATCATTAATAAAAAAACTCATCATAATTCTCAATAAAAAATACATGAGAATAGGGATATTCCCATGTTTATAAAAATATAATTATGATATTATGTCAGAGTTTATCATCACTCAAAAATATTGAAAATGATACACTAATCAATAGCACAATCCAAGAATACTAGATCGATGTACAAGATTTCAGTGTCATTTGGATTCTATAAAGGGATATAATGATGTTTAATACTATCAAAAGGGGTTAAAATTTTATAATGGATTTTAGGGTCTTCTAAAAATACATAATGGGTCATACTGAAGTTTTTTCCATGAAAGGAGGTAAACGGTTTATCATGGAGTTTGTACTCTCTATGACGGAAAACGAGAAAGATATATTTCATTATGTTTCATAAAAACTTATATGTAAAAATTTATTTTAGTTCAATCAATTAATGTTGATAGTTTTAAACTGGTGTTTAATGTTTTCTAGGAATAAATGAATTCATCAATAAAAATGAATCACTCATGTACTATGATCATGAACTCGAAAAATATGATTCACTCATGATGATGAAATTTTCTTTTTATTCCCTAATGCATTCAACATTTTGGGTCTTCAAACTACAATATTGTTAGATGACCCAAAGTGTTTAATGAATTTAATAATAAAAATACATGGTGGAATCAACCATACATCAAATTAGTACACGGTGTTCCTGGTATGACTCAAATTGTGTGGTTTCAGTTTTAATTTGACATTTCATTAATGTATTGGTTCATATTTATTTTTAATTTATTTATTCATAGTGTTAATAACATAATAATTGTTTTATTATACAAGATAATTTTTTTGATCTAGTTGGGGTGGTTTGTTTAAAGTTTCTCATGATTGTGAGAGATTGTACTTCAAGACTGCAACTGAGATAACAACAATAAGGAAATGGGTCAATAATGTATACAACCATCAGGAAAAGGTTAATTACTACTAATTATTTAGTTAATTTTTTCACCATTTTATCTAATATTTTTATGTTAATTTCCTTCTCATTCTTATCTAATATTTTTTTGCTTGAATCTTTTGGGAATACATATTTTTCCTTCAATCGTTTGTAATAAGCCAGAAAATAGAGAACATGGTGCTTTTGTATGATGTGTTTTAGACAGCATGGGGTTTCTTATTCCATAAAAATGGAACAATTATTTCTTTTCTATCTTGGTTAAAATGGTTTAAATAAAAACACACATCACATACTCAATCATCTGCACCTCAATCTGATGCATGGTGTGACCAGTATGACTAGAATGGTATATTTTTAGTTTATAATTTACATTTTAGTTCAAAAAATATAATATAATCAAAACTAATAAAATTAATTCAAATTTTTTATACATTATAAAAATTATCCATACGTCATTTGGGATGTGTATGAGTCAGCCTCACCTCAATTGGATACACGATGTGACTGGTATGACTCTAAGTGTGTATTTTTATTTAAAATTTACATCAATTTTACTAAAAAATACAAATAGCAAACTCAAAAAAATTAAAATTCAATAATATTGTTTTTATAATTTATTAAAAAAATACATAATTCATTTTTGATGTGTAGGAATCATCTTCACCTCAATATGATACATAATGTACCTGGTATGACTCAAATTTTTTATCAATATAAAATTGACATTTAAGTTCAAAAAGTGTACCTCACTAAAAACTAAGAAAAAATATCATATAGTCTTGATAATTTAGGAAAATTATTTTTAATTAATTTATCATTTGTAGGAATCATTCTAACATCAAACCCACACAGGATATGACTATTATGACTCAAAGTGCGTGTTTTCAATTTAAAATGACATTTTAGTGAAAAAAACAAGTGGTGTGGTCAAAACTAATAAAACACATTCATATTATTTTTATACTTTAAAAAAAATATCCATAAGTCATTTGTGACATGTAATAATAATTTCCACCTAAATTCGACACACGTTGTGACTAGTATGAATCTAAGTGCGTCTTTTTATTTAAAATTGATATTAATTTTAGTAAAAAAGACAAGTGACGTACTCAAAACTGGTCAAAGGAATTTTTTATTATATTTATACTTTAGGATAAAAATATATAATTAATTTTTGACATGTAGGAATCAGCCACACCTCAATCTGATACACGATTTGTCTAGTATGACTCAAAGTCTCCATTATCAATTGTAAAATGAGATTTTGGTTCAAAAAGTGACACCCAATAAAAATTGAGAAAATAAACTCATATTATCTTGATGATTTAGTAAAACTATTCATAATTTATTTATTATATGTAGGAATCAGTCATGGATCAAACCCACACATTATTTGACTGGTATGACTAAAAGTGTGTGTTTTCAATTTAAAATGACATTTTAGTAAAAAATAATTGGTATAGTCAAAAATTAGAAAATGAATTCATATTATTTTGATAACTTATTAAAATAATCTATAATTCATTTGGTATGTGTATTAATCATTCACACCTCAATGTGATTCATGGTGTGATCAATATGAATCCAAGTGCGTCTTTTTATTAAAAATTGACATTAATTTTTGTAAAAAATAAAATTGATATACTCAAAACTAAGAAAATGCATTAAGATTTCTTTTTTTACTTTAGGAATATTATATACAAGCCATTTTTCACATCTATTAATCATTATCACCTTAATATGATACACGATGTGCCCAATATGACATAAAGTCTCCATTATCAATTTAAAATTTATATTTTAGTTCAAAAAATGTCACTCACTGAAAACTGAGAAAATCTGTTTGGATTGTATTGATAATTTATTAAAATGATTAATAATTAAATTTTCAATTATAGGAATAATTATCACATCAAAAAAACACATTATGTGACTTTTATGACTCAAATGATGTGTTTCTAATTTGAAACGACATTTTAGTAAAAAAACATGACTCGCATACTCAAAACTGAGAAAATGCATTCAGATTATTTTTATAATTTAGGAAAATGATAAATATTTCATTTGGGATGTATAGAAATCATATTAACCTCAATATGATGCATGTTATGACTAGTATTACTCCAAGTGCATTTTTTATTAAAAATTGACATTAGTTTTCATAAAAAGATAACTGACATACTTAAAACTGAGAAAACACATTTGAATTGTTTTGATACTTTAACAAAATGATCCATAAGTCATTTTTTCCATGTAGGAATTAGATGCACCTCAATATGATACATTATGTTCTTGATAGTACTCAAAGTATCCATTATCAATTTAAAATTGAAATTTTAGTTCAAAAAGTGTTACTCGCTGAAATCAAGTAAATGTGCTCAAATTATCTTAATAATTTAGGAAAACAATCCATAATTAATTTTTTATATTTAGTAATTAGTCTCACATAAAACCCACACACAATGTAACTGGTATGACTCAAAGTGAATCCGTCCAGTTTAAAATGATATTTCTGCAAAAAACAAGAGTCACATGATCAAAACCAAGAAAATGCATTCGTATTGTTTTAATACTTTAGTAAAATGATATTTAAGTCATTTGGACCATGTTATAATCATATTCACCTCAACTAAATGCATGATGTGACCAGTATGCCTCCAATTGCGCCTTTTTATTTAAAATTGACTTTAATTTTAGTAAAAAATAAAACTGACATACTCAAAACTAATCAAACACATTCAGGTTACTTTGATACTTTATTAAATTGATACATAATTCATTTGTGAAAAGTAGGAATAAACCACACCTCAAAGTACAAGTTTCCAGTATAAAATGCAATTTAAGTAAGAAACACAAGTGACATTCTCAAAACTAATGAAATTCATTTAGATTGTTTTTTATACTTTATGAAGATGATACATAAGTCATTTAGGACATGTTGGAATCATACTCATATCAATCCAATGAACTATGATCGATATTACACCAAGTGAATCTTTTCAATATAAAAGTATCATTTTAGTTTAAAATGAGCATCACATCACTAAAACCAAGAAAATGATCCAAGATTTTTTCTCATCATTCTATATAATATTACATAATTAATTTACTTATAATTTTTAACTTATACAAATTTAGTTAGTTTATATAGAGATAATTATTGAAGATGAAAAATAAATGGTGTGATGTTCATGAATTAACTGCAACTCAATCTGATACACAGTGATCCTGGTATATGACTCAAAGTTTAGTTTAAAATTAACACTTTCTGTTTAATTTATTTCTTTATATTATTATTAACATAAGAAATTTTTCTTTTATAGGTGTGTTAATTTTCTTAAGTAGGGTTGGTTTTTTCTTTTATACATGTGCGTTCTTTTTCTCTATAATATTTTTTTCCCTGTATTTGTGTTGTAAATTTTATAGCATTTATATTCTATATTTTTATCTTATATTGCTAATGTTTTGTTCCATTTCTAGCGATACAGTGTTTTTTTAAAGCACACTATAGCAAACCATATTTCTAGTTTTGTAGTGTGTTGTAGCATCACACTAAAGTATTCCCTTTTATCAGTTCTCCTTAATGTGCTCATAAATGAATTCTTTATTAGTGCATGTTGAATCACTGAAAAATTGACCCTTTATCAACACTTGTAAAAGTGCTGATAAATGATACCTTTATCAATTCACTAAGTAGCACTGATAAAGTCCCCATTTATCAGTGATTTTCTATCACTAATAAAATCCTAGGTTTTTTAACCGTGCTGCAATTGTCAACACTTTTTTAGCACTGATAAAGACCTATTATAGCATTGTTAGAGGTCTCTTTTATAGTAGTGCAACAAAGAGTGCAAGTAGGAGAGATCCATTTAATGGTTTAAGCAGGCATCACGATCATGGAATGTTCATTTTGAAGAGTCCATAAGATATTTTAGTTTCATCAAGAAAGAAAGTGATCCATGTTTCTATAATAAGGTTAATGGTAATTCCATCATTTTCCTAGTATTATATTTTTATGACATGTTAATAATTGGAAATAAAGTGAAAGCCTTATAGTAAATTAAGAATTGGTTAAATGAATTCCTCGTCATGAAATAAATAGGTTAAGAAGCCTACATTATAGGTATCAAGATCTACGGAGATAGATCTCGTAGGCTTCTTGGGCTAATTCAAAGTACATGTGTTTAAAAGGTACTCAACAGGTACAAGATAGAACAATCCAAGAGAGGGTTATTGCCAATGTCACATGGTATCAATCTCTATAAGAAAAAGTGTCCACAAAAACATTAGGAGAATGGAAGAATGAGCAAAATACCTTATAATTCATTAGTTGGATCTATCATGTACATCATGCTATGTACTAGGTTTGATGTTACCTTTTCTATAAGCATAGTGGACAGATATAAAGATAATATAGAAGAGGTTCATTAGGCAGCTGTCAAAACTATCCTAAAGTAATTGAGGCATACAAAGTATATGTTCTTGATGTATGGAGGAGATAGGTAACTGGTAGTGAAAGGATAAACAAATTATAGTTTCCAAATAGAATAAGATGATCTTAAACCATAGTCAAGATATGTATTTTTCTTGAATGGTGGTGCAGTGAGCTAGAGAAGCTCGAAGAAACTCATAGTCACTAACTCTAAAGTATAATCCAAGTATATTGTGGCTTCTGATGTAACTAAGTATGCATTCTGGATAAACATATTTGTCTTAGAAATTAGTTTTTCTCCTAGAATTGAATACTATGTTCTAGTTTACTTTAATAATATTGCAGAAGTAGTGCTTTCCAAGGAGCCCAGGTCACACCAAAGAAAAAAATTATATACTTCTTAAGTTTCATCTCCTAATGAATTTCACTTAGAGAGGGGAAGTATCGATTAGAATAGTTTCCATAGAGGATAATTTGTAACACCCCGTGACTAAATCCATGTCATAGAAGAATCATTATTCTCATGTGAGATCTACAGATTGATAATTGTAAGTGGTTGGCTCTTGTAAAAGTGTGAGTGTTGAAAGTGGGTTCCCTAGACCAAAATTTTGCATGTAATTTGATTAACATTGCACGTATATAGTTTTATATATATACATTTTTTATCTTACTAGAATAATTTTGATACTTTTTCACCCACTATATTTATGTAAATTCCAATATATTAAATGTCGTATCAAAAGGTTATAGCAGTTCCCAGACTATAATGGGAACCTATAGAAATCATGAAAGTGATCTTAAAGTTATGTCATGTGGTCAAGATATATCATATTGAAAGTACACATATGATGTTCCACCATCTAGTTATGGGGGATCATAAGTATTGAGACTTTTCTCATGAAGTTTTCACTCGGTGATCTCAAGTAGATGATGTTATAAGGATAGACCTTCTAATAATAATACTTCATGTTTCAGGTGTCGTTAGTTGTTCCTATCTATGTAAATGTGTATTAGTATCCTGAATTTAGATTATTATTAATTTTTTTAATTTATTTGTGTGCTTTGATGTAAGAAAAAACCCATGACATTAAATTCATGGTGAGGTATCTTTTGTTTGGTGTATTTTCGATGGTATGGCACTATTTGAATGGTCAAGATAGAATTTCTTACTTTCAAGTTGAGGAAGTGATATCTTAGACCTGGTTGGTCAATATGGTATTACCTTCATAAATTTATGTACATGGTAGTCAAAGGTAAGCATGTCCAGTTAGATCAACAAATAATAAAGTAAGAATGAATGATGACACAAGTTGTGCATCATGTTTTATGAGATATAATGAGATAAAGAGACTATATTACACAGTGCTTGTTATTAGGAATGGTTTTCATTCCTATAAATTTTACCTATATTTTTAGGGGCCTTGATGGGTTTCTAGACTCCACTCTTAGTCTATTAATAATATTCACTACTATCGAGATAATGACCTATAGAGTCACGCATAATAGCGTATTCATGAGTCTCCCCTATTCAGGTGAATAGGAATATAGGACATGGTGGGCCCCAACATGGGGTCTAAGAGTTGTCCAGGTTTTATCGATCACTGAAAAATAAATTAATTAATTAATATTTGAGTATAGAATAATTTTTTTGAATTTATTTATTTAAAGTATTTATAATTGTTTAAGTAAAAATATGGAATAATATTATATGAAAGAATATTATTTTAATATTCAAGGTTCATTTAATATTAGCAATAATTACAAGTCAATTGAATGAATTGAGTTTATAATTTAATATATTCAATATATATTAAAATTATATGATAAAATATAAATAATATTTAGGACGCAATTAGTTCTCCATAACTATTTATTTATTACTTATTTAGTGGATGTTAAAGATACGGGAGTTGGGGAACCCAAAAAGGTATTTTGGATGCCCATGATATAATAATAGGAGGAACTCTATTCTATTTAATATTAATCATTTTAAATTGATAAATTAACTCTCCTCCTAAATCCAAGATAGATAAAGGCAATATCCAAGCGGTCAATCCAAGAACACCTTCACAGATTGAAGGCACAGGATCAAGGTGATCATCACAATGTAAAATAAATCATCTTAGCTCCATGATATCACCCATAATTGCATGAAATATGTAAAAATGGATTATTTAAGTGTTTTTATATGATCTATATAGGTTCATCCTTAGATCCTCTAAGAAACATTCACCATCGACGTGCGACAGATGAGCGTGCTTCGATTCGAATGAGGTACTATTTCTGTTTCAATTTCTATGATTTGATAATTCATATGAGATACTAGGATCATAATATGGATCATATCACTGGATAAGTTAAATTTTTACCACTCTGGTGATTAAAATTTTTAAATCCCTAGTCCATAAGCTTCGTATGTGCTCCCTAGTACTAGTAAAAATCACGTTTCAGGTAATAACTGCTTTACTTTTTTCATGTATGTTTTGATTTTTTATTTTCAATTATATTACTTTTATCATGGTTAAATAATATATATATTTCTAAAAATTATATAAATATATTATATATCCATTATATATTAATTTATAGTAATCCATGAAATTTAGAGATAGAAAAAGAAATAAATTGTTCATGGGAGATGATAGGTTGTATATATACATGAACACTAATTCCATTTTATCAATGGATAAAATGAAAGGAAGATAAATAATATATTAAATTTCTATAATCATTTATATTTCATATATATATCATATATATTCCTTAAATTTACCCTAATTACCTTCCAAGCAAAGTGTTAGTGAAAAATGAATCACATTGATTCTAGATGTTGTAGTCCACCGTACGCATGAACGATGTTGCCGTATCACCCATAGAATAGAAGGTAAGAAGGTATATGTGATATCATAATTATATAAGTATAATTATTTTAAAAATATTATATATATTCATTTAGTATATCCTTACTACCATCCAAGTAAAACAAAAGTGAAAAACACATCACATCAACTCGTGAAGCGGTAGTCTGTCGTACACACAAGCAATGTTATTGTTTTACAACGGGTGGAAAGGTAAGAAGTTTGGAATGATATTATAATTATATAAGTATGATAATATTTTAAATATCTTTTATAAACATTAAATCCATAATTATATCCATCCGTGAGAGGTTTGATGGAAAATGAAAAACATCGGTTTGTGAGGTGGTAGTCTGTCGTACGCACAAGCAACGGGTTCATTTCCCATTTGATAGAATTAGATATAGATATAGTTTATTCCATTAACATAATAAAATATCAGTATATGTGAGATATTGGTGTTATTATATCATCATATTTGAATAATATTTTAAGGTGGTGTAATAATAAATAAAACAAAAACATAAGTTTATCAATTTTATATCTTCTTTGGTGAACATATTTATTTTTATATCTAAATATATCTTAGGAGGGCTTAATAATAAAACTAAAGACTCTAGTGTAGCACCCCAGGTTTCAATTAAGTAAACCTTTATTTATTATTTTTAAGTATGCAAAGGGTTTGGGTAAAGTTTGGGAGGGTTTGGAAGACTTCTGGGATGTTTTTGAGGCTTTTCTATTGGTTCATAGTTTGAGAATGGTTAGTGGAAACCATAAAAGTCATATTAGAAACCTTTAAAGTTGAAATAGGGGCTTTTGGGTAGGTTCATGGTTTGGAACGTGGTTTTTCTAGACCATGCAACCACCCAAGAGAAACCGTTCAAAGTGGGATAGAGGTCTTTTGCACGGTAGGCGCACGGTTTGTCTAACCATGAAGAAAAATTGTGTGAGGTGCTTCTTAAGGTAGAGGATTTCACATGATTAATGCACAGTTTTCCTAATCGTGTGACTAACCATGCACAGTTTAAAAATTATATCCTTAAAAAGTGAATATTAATTGGGATTAGATAAAAACATCTTGTTTTTTCCTATTTTTGAACCTAAGATGTTTTTACTTCCTCCCAAAGCCTATAGAACCTCTACCCAGTGATCTGGAAGAAATGTGAAGGCATATCTTGGTGTTGTGAAGGTTTATTCCCTTGGTAATTCATCATTTTTTGTATTTTTCGTTAGATATACTTCTATTCCCACACTTAGATTCTTAGATCTAGTCTGTTGTGAATAGATTTATGGTTTTTGATGCCAATAATGATGAGATATGGTTGTGTTGATGTTAGGGGAAGAGATCTAAGTCGGGTCTTGGGAGATTCAACTCGATTTTTTGGGTGTTTACATGTCATTTTTTATTTTCACCATAGTTCATGATGTAGGTGGCTTCACTCTCGACTCCTGTTATTATAACTTGAAGTCTTAGTTTCAAATTGTTTTAATTGCATGCAATTTATTGTGAAATTGATGTGAAAATCATGTTGAAAACCTTCTTTAGTGATGGTTTTTGGATTTGTAGAATTTTTTATGTTGGTTATGCAAAGTTCTTTGTTTTATTGATTTTAAAATGTAGATTTTAAAATATAGAATTGTTTGATTTATGAAAATGGTGTGCTAGAAAGGTTTTAAATAAAATAATGATTCTATTGAAATGGATTTAAATGGTTGATTTGAAATGGTTTTGGCATACATGGGTTGTGTGAGGTCATGATTTAGACATGACCCTAAATAAGGGGAATTTACCATTGGGGTATAAAAGAATGTGACACTGGATAAGGGGTATATTTCATTAGAACATAAGAAAATTGGCCACTTTATGACAACTTAGTGGGTGGATGAGAAACCGCTCATGAGTATAGAACTATTAGTGAAGCATACATGTGTGGGTGTGGGTGTGAATTATGGAATGGGTATGCCAAAAATAAATGTAAAATGGATTAAATAATAGTGTTTTTCTTTCCCTGGAAACTATCTTGGTATGAAACTGTTTGGATTTGTTTTATATTTTTGAAATATTTAAAATCATTTTATATGAATTTTTTTAAATAAATGTTCTAACTTGTTCTATCCTTTTGGTGTGAGTGGGGAATTATTTGGGGAAATCCTACTAAGTTTCATTACTCACCCCTGATTTAGCACTTTAATAATTTTGTAGATATTGTTTATTGAGACATAGGAAAAGGGAAAGTAACTCATTTCTTTAGTATTGTTGTGTGGTACTTGGATTGTTTTGTGGAGTTGGAGCATGGAGCATGTTTGAATCTATGGAGTTATGTCTTTGGAGTCTTTATATTTTGTTGGTTTTTTTCACTTGTATTTTGATGTAAGTAGTCTTCTGATGTGGTACTCTATTGTAGTTTAGTTTTAATATAAATGGTATTACTTTGAGTTGTCTTACATTGTTACCATAAATCATTTAGTGGTTATTTTTTATGGTGGGTTTGGTTGGATTGTTTTATTTATCCAAGGTAAAATTGTCCCCCAATTGTATTGAATCCCTTGGAATTTATTGCCAGTCTTTTTCACCTTGGGTATGTTTCTTAAGTACAAGTAGTAATTCCACCTCGACTCAAGCCAATGCTGAGGGGAGAGATTTTACAATTGGTATCAACTTTTTTGTTCATTGACTAGTAATTTGAGTCACTCCCAATCAGTCCTAATATCTTTCGGTACAAATGGTATTGGTTGTCGGTCTTGGATTTAGCATTCATTCTGGTTGAGTTCTTGAGTTGGGATCATATAAAGGAGTAGGATTATTGGGACATGAAATGTATATCACAAAAAGACATATCTAACCTTTTTAATTTGAACTTAAAGTTACTAGGGAGTTGGGTACATAAGTGTTTTGGAGACACTTATAGGATAAGTAATCTAATTTTCATGGTTTTATCCAATGATATAAGAATTACAAGTATTATAAAAATGAATTCCCGCTAGGAGTTTACATTGAATTTTGAGTAATGATTTATCATATTTTGAAAAACTCTTGATTTTTTTAAGCATTGGGATTATTTTCTAATATGAGATTTTGAAAAGGGCATGGTTGTAGTATTTATAAAATGGGTTGATTTTCAAAAGCATGGTGGAATTATCAAAAATGGGTTGAAATAGAAAGTGTTTATTTTTGGAAATCATTATTGTAATAGATTTAATGTGGTATAATTTGAAATATTTAATCATTAAGTTGCTATAGAGTGAGACTTATGGTGTAAGTTGGGTTATATAAATGGAACCCGGTAGGCATATAAAGAACCAATAGGAAGAAACTTTTGAGAATGAGGTTACACTTGAGCCACAGGTGAACTAAAAGGTGGTTCAAATTAAAGTCGAAGATTTTCATGCTATGGATAAAGAAACATAAGGGATGAAAAAGGCAAGTGGATCATTCCATTCAGTTCTAGAAGTATAATCCACCCATATTTCGGGGTGATTTAGAACTAAAGAAGGCGGACGTGTATCTAAATAGGATAAATAGAATCTTCAATTTCCTTAGCATGCTAGTAGAGATGAATGTCAAGTTTGAGGCATATATATTGGAGGAACTTTCTTGATAATGGTGGGATTTAGTAGTACAGGCTAAATTAGACCAATTTATTTCTTGGGTAAACTTTTAAGAATTTTTTAACAAAAAAATCTATCCCCATATATTCTGGATCGCAAGAATGATGGAAATTTTTAGCTTGAAGAGGAAAATCCTCTCAATGATAGAGTATGAAGATACATTTATAAATTTAGCCTTCTTCTCACCCAAAGTTGTTGCAAGTGCATCCTTTATGGAATATATTTTTGAATCAGATTGAGGAAATAAATTCACTTGAATATTTTCATGCTTTGTATAATGGATTATACAAAGACATTAAATAAAGATATATTTGAAGAAAGGTATATCTCAAGAGATATGGGTGGACGGAACATGTTGATACCTATGGTATATTGTGGGAACTCTAATTCTAGGAGAAATAAGAATAGGTAAAACTATTTCCAAGGTATGGGGATGACTCGAAATTAGATATTTAGATTGGTGAATATTCCTCCAATACCCAAGAGCAAAGATTTATGTTTCCAATGTGGTTCTATCGACCACATAAAGCAAGAGTGTATGGTACCACCTAGATCATTCCATAATTGCAACCATATGGGGAATCTTCAGAACTATTATCATAATTCTTTGAGTTTGGGTTTTGGGACACTTCTCATGTGTCATAGACATTGTTTGATTCAATGGGATGAGGGTAGCAAAATAATTCTTGTCAACAAAACTGAGCTAGCCATGGTGATTCTAAGAATACCATGACTCCTCAGGCAGGAAAATCTCAATGGGGAAAAAAAGAACATAGTGTAGTAAGTAAATAATTATATAGAGATGAGAAATTTATTTTAGATGATTAGTCTAGACCATCAATGGTGATAGGTATAAATCTTTTGAATTCTACCCTTATGTAGGATTTTTTTTGACATAGGTGAATCCCATTTGTTTATTACTTTCCATGTTTTTCAACTTCTAGGCTTAAATGTTGAGATTATTCCTTCTAATTTGGAATTGAAAATGCATATTGGTTTAAGAGAATGTTGAGACTTTGCGTATAAAAAATTTTCTATATTTTTTTATAGATCTAAGTTGATATGGTATTTCTCTGTGCTTTACAAGGATGTTTACGACATAATCCTAGGTATGGATTGGTTGACAATTTTCAGGTCTCACGTCGATTGTTATACATAAGGGGTTAGTTTTAAGAATGATGATGGTGTCGAGTATCTCTTTAGATGTGAAAGAAGTGTGAAGGTAGGTGAAATGGTATTTTTGGCACTAGCAGTTGGAATGATGATGGTGTACAGAAATTTTTTATCAATTTTCTTGATGTATTTCTTGAGAATTTCTCACGGTTTTCACCCATAATAGAATTGGAATCTACAATTAATATCCTTATGGGGACCAGTCCAATTTCCCTTTTGTCTTACCAGATGGAACCAAAATAATAAATGGAATTGAAAGTGAAGTTTGAAGATCTAGAAAAAAATGGTTCATTCATCCTAGCACGTATTTGTGGGTAGCATTGGTCTTGTTTGTCAAAAAGGCAGATGGAACTCTTCACTTGTGTGTGAATTATCATAAGATTAACCATGTTATGATAAAGAAAAGGTACCAACTTCCACACATTGATGATCTGCTTGATCAATTGAGAGTATCCCAGTGGTTATCTAAAATTTACTTGCCATTAAGATATCACTAATTGTGAGTTCGGAAGGAGGATATTCCAAAGACAGCTTTCAGGAGTAGATATGGCCATTATGAGTATATAGAAATACATTAGGTCTTATGAATCAACCAAAATTATTTATGAAAATAATGAATCGGATATTTCAATGATATCTAGATTCTTTTGGGGTGGTGTTTGTGGATGAAATATTTGTGTATTCAAGGATAAGGGTTGAGCATGAGAAACACTCAGTGGTGGATTTGGAAATCTTACAGGATCATTGTCTGTATGATAAACTATAAAAGTGTGTTTTTTTATACAAGATGTATGTTTCCTTAGTCATTTAATCTTTGAAAGAGGTGTTTCTATGGATCCATAGAATATAAAATTTTTTATCTCTTGGAAACCACCAAAGGAATTCCTTTAGATATGCAGTTTCCTTAGTTAAGCTGGTTATTACTGATGTTTTGTTTTTTATTAATCATGACGATCTATTCCAATGATAGATTTGACAATGAAGAATGTCTCATTCTAATGGAAGGATGAATTTCAGAATCCCTTTCAAGTGATCAATTTTCGACATACATCTTCACCAATCATGATATTTCTGGAATCAAGATAAGGGTATGAGTTGTATTGTGATGCTTCAGGATATAATTTGGGATGTGTTCTTGTATAGGGAGAGCATGTGGTTGCTTATGAATCAAGGAAGTTATGATTTCATGAGAATAACTACCCAATGCATGATTTGTAGTTATCTTCCTTATTCCATGCTTTAAATACTTGGTTTAATTACCTCTTTGGTAAGAAATTTATAGTTTTTACATATCATAAGAACTCGAAACATATTTTCTCACAACGATATTTGAAACAAAGCCAAAGAATATGGTTGAAGTATCTCAAAATGTTTGACTTTGACTTGATGTATACACTGGTTAAAGGAAATTTGATGTATTATGTATTAAGAAGTAATTTATATACCCAATTTGAAAAAGAGTCTTCAGATTAGTGGCATTTGATGTCAGTGATAGCTGACATGAGATTGGATTGTGAAGATTGGGGTGATATTGCAGTTTTATTTCCAATTTATTTTGTTCATAATTTGTTTGATATAGTAAAAGATGCACAAAAATCTAAATCATAATGCGACACTATGACATCAAAACATAGTGGTGGGGAGACCATATAGGGATAGAACCATATGGGAGTTTATTTTTGTGGTTTCAATATCGGACGGTCATACCAATATCTTATCAGGAATAACTTCTTCAAGCTTACCACCATTCAAAGTGGGTTGTTCATTCAGGAATAAAGAAGACATATAAGGTATTTAAAGCACAGTTTTGGTGGGTCGGTATGAAAAGAAAGGTGGATGAGTTTCTTTTGAAATGCTTAAATTTACAGTAGGTTATGGCATAGCATCAGCGACCAAAAGGTATATTGTGGTCTTTACCTATACCTATTTGGAAATGGGAACAGATTTCCATGGATTTTGTAATAGGTCTCCCATGAATGATTTATAAAAATTATGTCATATGGGTGATACAAATTTTGGAAGACATATTGTGGGCTTTTGTAATGGATTTTGGTGTCTCATGGGAAGAACACATACAATTATTGGATTTATCATATCACAATAGTTATCAGGCCTCAATACACATGAATCCTTTTGAATCATTGTATGGGTTTCTTTGTCATTATCCACTTTTTTGGGTTGAAATATGTGAGACTTCACTGGTTGGGACAAGTCTTATCCAGGAGATAATGGATATAAATTAGTTTATTAAAAAGATAATGGAGATAGATTAGAGTCCTCATAAATCGTATGTGGATCCTCTTTAGTGGTCATTGTCATTCGAGGTGAGTGATCATGTGTTCTTGAGGATCTCTCTAAGTGTTGGGAATCATCGTTTTGGGAAGTAGGGAAAATTATCTCCTCAATAGATATTCCCTTTTGAGATACTTTAATGGGTTGGTGAGGTGGCATATTGGTGGTCTTTTCCCCCATGGTTAAGTGCAGTGCATAGTGTGTTTCATGTATCTTAGTTGAAAAAATGTCAGCCTAATCCTAACCAAGTGATTTTATAGGATCATTTTGATCTAGATTCATATGCTCAATTAGTACATGTGCCAGTTCATATTGTGGATAGAAAGATAAAGTATTTCATGGAAAAATAATAGGTCTAGTGTGGGTTTTCTGGAAGCATGGTTGGATCTAGGAAGAAACTTGGGAACGGAATAAAGAAATGGTCAATCAATGGCATGAACTCTTTCAGGAAGGCAGTGGTTTTCTACTTTTTGAGGATGGAAAGGCCAATTTTTTGGATAATGTAACACCCTTGGTTTCAATTAGGTAACCCTTTATTTATTCTTTTTAAGTATGTAAAGTTTTTGGCTGATGTGTGGGAGGGTTTGGAAAAAATTTGGGATATTTCTGAGGGTTTTCAAAAGGAGCATGGTTAATGGAAACAATGAAACTCTTATAGGAAATCATGAAAGGTGAAACATGGGCTTCTAGGTAGGCACAAAGTTAGGTGCACTATTTTCCCAGACTATGCGGCCACCCAGGAGAAACCATGAAATGTGTGGTAGAGGTATTTTTCATAGTTGGCACACTGTTTTTCTAACCATGTGACCGACCATGCATGGAACTTTTTGAGGTAGAAGATGGAACATTGTTAGCACATGGTTTTCCTAAAAATGCAACTAACCATGTACGGTTTAAAAATTAGATCCTTAAAAAGTGAATTTGGCTCAAGATTAGCTCTAAACCTCTCATTTTTTCTTATTTTCGACCCTAAAATGTTTTCTTCTTCCTCCCAAAGGATTCGAAATCTCACCCCTTCAATCCAAAATCAGTCTGGAGGAAAATCTTGGTGTGTTAAAGCCTTATTCCCTTGGTTTATCTTCATTTTTAGTAATTTTCCTTACATCTACTTATCTTTCCTCTATAAAATTCTTATATCTAATCCACTGTGGATAGATATAAGTTTTCTAATGCCAATAATGATGAGATATGGTTGTGTTGGTGTTAAGGGAAGATATCTAAGGTGGGTTTTGGGATATTCAATCCGGTTTTGTGTTTTTTTTCATGTTGTTCTTCATTTTCATCATAGTTCCTGAAGTAGGTGTCTTTACTATCAACTCCTATTATTAGAACTTGAAGAATTAGATTCAAATTGATTAAATTGATTGAAATTTATTATTAAATTGATGTGAAAATCATGGTATAATCCTTTTTTATTTATGGTTTGTGTATTTGTAGATTTGTGGAAATTGGTTGTGCAAATTTCTTTGTTTTCTATATTTTAAAATTCTGATTTTAAAATATGGAATTTTTGGATTTATGGAAATCATTTTTCGGAATGGTATTCAATAAAAGAGTGGTTTTATTAAAATTTCTTGAAATGGTTGATTTGAATTTGTTTTGTAAAAAATGTTTTGTGTGAGTTTTTTCTTTTGATATGACCCTGAATAAGGGGTGTGTATCATTGGGGTACAAAGGGATGTGACCTTGGATAAGGGGTGTGTATCATTGGGACCCAAAGAGATTGGACACTTTGTGATGACTTAGTGGATGGAATAAAAATTTCTCTTGAGTATGGAACTATCAGTGAAGCATGCATGTGTGGGTTTGTGTGTGAATTATTGAATGGGTATTCCAAAAATAAATGTAAAATATTTTAAAGAATTGTTTTTTTCTTTCCTTGGAAACTATTTTTGTATGAAATAGTTTTTATTTGTTATATATTATTGAACAATTTATAATGTTTTAATATAAATTATTTTATATTAATGTGCTAACTTTTTCTATCCTAGTGGCATGAGTAGGGAAGTCAAATTGGGAAAGCTAACTGTGTTTTATTAATCACCCCTTCTTTGGCACATTTGTACTTTTGTAGATATAGTTTATCAAGACATAGGTAAAGGGAAGGAAACCCATTTATTTAGTGGTGTTATGTGATAATTAGGCTATTTTGTGGTGGTAGAGAATGTAACATGTCTTGGGCTATGGATTTATGACTTTGGAGACTTTCAATTTTGTTAGTTTTGTCTTCCGCTTGTATTTTTATGTTAGTAGTCTTCGGTTGTCGTACTCTATTATAGTTTGGTTATGAAATTAATGTTATTATTTTGAGTAATCTTAAATTTTCATCATTAATCATTTAGTGGTTATTTTATATGGTGATTTTGGATGGATCTTTTTATTTCTAAAAGGTAAAATAATCCCCCAATTGTATTGAATCACTTATCATTTATTTCCATCCTTTAGCATCTTGGGGATATCACTTAAGGCCAAGTAGCAATTTCTCCTCGACTCATGCTAATGAAGAGGAGAAGGATGTCACAATAGAAATTGGAGAGATAATTTTAGAATATATTTTTGGGATTTATTAATTGAACCAATATATTTTGAAAGCGTGGATAGAGGAGGTGATGGGGTGGGCTTTTATAAGTGGGGGAGATGACACACTTGGAAATTTTTAAAAGAGTAAAATGTACCCACATTTTTTACATGAAAAAAATCTTAAACATGGATAATTATACAACGTTAAATGTTATAAGGTTTAAATATATCCATAAAATTCTATTTCTACAAGTTTCTAGGTCATTTTACCAATTATCTTTTTAGTTTAACCCCCGGGTAAACTCATTTTAACCTTAACCGCGGTAATTAATTTTACAGTTTTTAATATTAATTATGGTAAAAAAATAATATGACATAATTTTATAATATTAATTATTATAATTACAAATATTGAATCTATTTTTCTAAATTCCATTCACATAAATGTAAAAAATTAATTTAAAATTAAACTCGAAGACGCGACGAAAAAACTATTTTTTAAAGAGAAAATCTTCAAAAGTTTAAAATGATTTTATATCAAAATTCAATGTGAAAATAATTCCAATGAACTAAATTGGATTAATATATATATAAATGAACTAATTTTACTTTTTAAACTATATTAAAATATAATTTATCATGTAAATTCCTTGAAAGAAAATGCAGTTTTAAAAAACCAATATTTTTCACCATTCACTAAAAACTTTATCTTTTAAGAAAATTAACAAAATTTCACTATAGGATAATTTTTTCATACTGATTTCAAAAATGAATTTATTTCTTTCAAATACATTCTCTAAATTTGAGAAATTTTAATTTTAAAATAAGTGCACAAAATGTGACAAAACTTGTTTTTTATAAAAATAAAGTTTTTAAGAATAAAATTGGATTTATTCTTATCTCATGACTAGAAAACACATAATATTAATTTTAAATATTATATTTAATTAATAATATATATATCATTAAAATAATTCGCTAAAATTTATTTATTTAATTTATTGAGATAAAATATGTTTGTGTGCATAAAAATGGTTTTTTCAAAAAAGATTTCCTTTATTTTCAAATGGTTTTTATTTTCATTTATAATTAATTGGTCACCAAAGAATTCATTTTATAAACATGTTTAAACCATATATTTTTATAATTTAGTAAATTCTATTCATACCTCTATTCCAATGGTTAGGTAATAATTATCATATTAAACAATAATATTTTAACAGTTTGTCGTGTTTTGTTAAAACTCAGTGTTATGTCTAGTGAAAGCTATCAAAGAAATTAAAATCGTTTGAAAAATATATTTCATAAAATCTCTAGTTGTTATAGTAATATTAAAAAATAAATAGAAACTAAGTCCTAGGTACATCAATCCTTTTAAAATTCTAAAAAAAATTGGAGTTGTGGGTTACTATTTGGAAATACCACCTAGCCTCTCTAAAGTACGTGAAGTATTCCATATCTCATTATTGAGGAAGAACATAACAAACCAAATTTTTGTTCTTTCCTATAAGGAAATAAAATTGTAACATATATACAGCACACATATCCACCTAGGATATAATAATGTGGGAAGGATAAATAAAACTAAATGTAATAAAAACAAAACGTGTGAAAAACTCTTGGACCCATAATGGTAAGACAAGTCAAAATCCACAAAGAATAAGGGAAAAAATATATCCCCAATGGTTAAAAGGGTAAATAGACATAAACAAATAAAATGAGGATGTCCTTGCTCCATGATGAATCCAAACATGAATGTCACCACTACTACAACCTATTGGTTCCACTAAGAACTATCAACATTGTGTCCACCTAGGTTTCCACTAGGCTTTAGCTATAAACAAGCCACACCATCTTTACATCCACTAGGACCACATCTGATCTTCACACTAACTATATTGGAAAAAACCTGTTTGGTAATAGTGCCCATATAGGAGTGAGTATATACATACCATATAGGATGCCTTAAAAAGAACAAAGAAAGCATATAGTATCAAGTCATCTCAAATTATCAGAAAGAGATGTGACTCGAAGGAAGATAAAAGGGAGAATATGGAAAAATAAGGTCATCTATAAGTTTTTGGAACTATAGGTAAAATGGAAGAAAGATAAGGAAAGGTTGTCTCAAACTCTAGTGTAGAAAAGTAACTAGTGGAAGTTAAGAATAAACCAGATATATTGTAAAACCAGAAGTCATAAGGATAGAAAATAGACACATTCAACATTATTTTAATCCATGAGGGTTCATCTTAATTATCTCCAAAACAACCCACGGTTTTTTGAATCTTATAAGAAAATGGGGATTCTCAAAGTATTAAAAAGAACTCCCATAGTATAAAGTTGATAGCCTAGTTGTGCATCTTGTATCAAATGAAACTAAGAGGTGCCTTATATATCACAAGTCTTAAATTATCCAATATACCAAAACTTTCTTCTATGCACCCATTAAAATGATTCAATGGGAAATATTCTCCTTGTTATAAAATTTGCATCTATATAGAAAATTCCCAAATTGTTGTTCACCAATACTACATCATCAGTTCAGAAACCCATAGGGTTACCATTACTAACCAATGAGACATGTTAGTCCAAGGAGTGTTAACTACCAGCCTTATAACAACCTAGGTTGTTCACAAAACCATGACACATCACAGAGAACCATTGTGGGAAAATGTGAAACATGTTGAGGGAAACGTAACAGTTGAGGGAAATTATTGACCCTAGAAGAAGTCTCACACCCCAAGTCACATATAGTAGATGGGGGTAGCAAATAGAAGGTGGAAGGGAGAGAATATAACTCTATTAGAGTTATTGGGGGCATATTTTTTGGATCAAAAGTTATGGAAATAAAGACTATAGTGGGATGAATAGTCATTTTAAAAATTTACGGAACAAATCGATGAGAGTTTTTTTAATTAAAGAAATTAGTGACTATTATTTTAAAGATATGTAGTGCAGCAAAAATAAAAGAGAATGAGCATAGATAATTTTATAGTGGTTTGGTTAATAAAGATTATATTCTACTCATCAACCTTCTCTACTCTGTGAGAATAGTGGTACCCACTAATAAACTAACTTTTAGAGGTGTGAGAACATGTTAAAAAATCTTCCTTTTATAAATACCTTGATGCACAGCCCAGAGTTTTTACAGGAGTCTTTAACCTAGTTTTTGTCCTAAATTTTTTTTAGGAGTCACAAACCAGAATTCCATTTAGGTTCTGTAATAACCAAAATTTAAGACATTCTTTTGATGGGGGAAAGAAAAAAACCTTACATGAATAGTTTATAAACAGATAAAAAAATATTACATGATGAAAAACCCAGTAGGAAGATATGATGATAAGGACAATGTGGTTTGATGATCTTGATCACTACAGTAGTACAGGATAGTACAATAGAATTTACTTTGGGATCTTGGAAAGTAAACATAAGTTGTATAGATTCTTGATCGAATGAGAAGCAATAAAGTGTATCAAATGAATGTTTTCAAGAAATTAATTTTGAATTATCTATATGTTGTTATTTTATCCCTTTATGATATATCTGATAGATTAATTTAGATTCATTAACTTCAAATATCTCCTTGGAGTTTCAAGTAATCCAAACAATAAATTCCACATGTTAGCACGTAACAAAATATAATATTACAGTTACCTATATTTGGAAATATCATGCTCAATATCATAGAGATTTATCACTCTTCTATTTTATCAAGAAAATCATTAAAAACATTTCTAATATATTCTTTAAAGTTAGTTGTGATCTTTAAAATGATTAAAACAATTAATATTTCTCATGTAAACTTACAATAAATTTATAATTCAAATATTATAGAAAATATACTATAAAATGAATAACATGAAAATTAAAAATTTCAATAAGGATTTATATGATAATTTTAATGCAATAAATTATAAAAATTCATTATAATATTAATTTATTTTATAAATAAATAAAATAGTGTAATAATTCTAAACAAAGTTTCAGTAAGTATTTTTTACAAAAAAAAACACTAAAAATGGGTATCATAAGAAAATGTAGTTCATTTAAAAAATAACAAAAGTGATGTACTAATTGTGTGGGGCACAAGCCTCACAAACATTATATTTACCACGTGATCTCATGTAGTTGGTATGTTTTCTATGCATGCATGGTCGATATGTTGATTGTGCGATCCAAATGGTCGTGTGGTCGTTATACTGACTGTGTGAAATTTTTTGACGTGTGGTCAGTTGAAATGTACATGCAGTCTGTATATATATTTATATAAAAATAAAAATATCTCATGCTATTAATATAAAATATTAAAAGAAAAAAATATTTCAATTAATTATAAAGAATAGTTTTTAAGTAGTTAAAAAAATAATTAATACTCATGGTAGGTTATAAGTTCAAACTACCTTCATAGTAATGAGCCACAATAAGTTAAATTGATCTATATAAAGTAGAAATTTCTCACATGGTAGGAAGAGAAAAAAAATCATAGTAATGTAATATCTCACGGTAAGGTGAAACTCACACTCATGGTAGGTACACCCTTCATGGTAGGTTCACTCCACTGCCACTGAGAGAGGATTATCCAGGTGTGCTAGATGGTGAAACAAAGTTACACTCCATGTGCAAGGTGCGAAGCCTCTATCGATCAGATATTTAGGAGTGCGCTAAGTGAATTGATGAACGGATAGTGCAAGGGAGATCATGTGTGGGGCCTGGTTGAACCAATATCATCACTGAACTAATGATGTGGTGTAGAAATGTGTGCTGACATAGAGTTAGCATTGATGGATTCACTGTCGAGAAAAACTGAGGAGGTTGTTATGCACAGGTTGAGCTTCGGACTGTTCCAGGTGCGTACATGTTTATTTTTGATCTGCAACAGTTAATACTTCATGGAATCTATCTAGAGTTGGAGGTTCCTATCACACCATAGTGGAGCTAAAACATGGAGCCAGTATGAAGCATCGAGGAAAATAGCTTCCATGAAGAAGAAGGTGCGGATGTTGGAGATTGGAGTTTTTTTTTAATATGTTTTTAGAAAAAAAAATTTAAAAACAACTGGGTTAAAAAAAAATTAGAACTTCCACTAAAACAAAAAAAATTATTATTTTTTAAATTTTTCATTTTTATTTTTTTGTTTTGTTTTGTTTATATATATATATAAATATAAACAAAAAACAAAAAAATCAGAAAAATTTATCCACTATTTAAAATATAGAAGTACTGCCATTACAGCAGTCTAGATTCTGACAGTAGCTCTCACCTAGGGCTCCCTTTTATAAGAGGGTTTACCCTGGAAATCATTCTACATTTCTGATGTGAGATTCTGGTTCTCCCTTTCCTGCGCAGAACATTCTCCATTTCTGATGTGGGATTCTGTTTCAAGTACGTGAATTTGAAATATTATAAAATATAAACTATAAGAACAATATAAATTAAACTTAAAACATAGATTAAACATATAAAAATAGATGAAAACAAAAAGAATTTCATAAAAAATGTTGATGGAAAATAATTTATAAGGTTTCAAAGACACATACTTGAAACTTAAAAATGTTTCAAATACGTGACTTTGAAAGCCTATAAAATATAAACTACGATACCAATATAAATGAAACTTAATACATCGATTTAACATATAACAAATAGTTGAAAATAAAAATAATTTCCTAAACAATTTTCATGAAAAATAATTTATAAGCATTCAAAACCACCTACTTGAAACTAAAAAATGATTCAAGTAGGTGGCTTTGAAAGACTATAAAATATAAACTATAGGACCGATATAATTTAAAGTTAAAACATGGATTAAATATATAATAAATAATTTAATTGTTTAATTAATATTATTAATAATTAATTATATAATAATCGATTAGTTAATTAGTAATTATATAATAATCTATTAGTTAATTATTAATTATTAATTATTAATTATTAATTTGTTAATTATTAATTAGTTAATTAGTGATATAATTATTAATTATATTGCTATTAATTTTATAGTAATTAGTTACTTAATTAATAATTATTAATAATTAATTAGTTAATAATTAATTAGTTAATTAGTAATATAATTAGCTAATATGTAATATAATTATTAAATATTTAATAACTAATTATATTACTAATTAACTAATTATATTACTAATAAACTAATTAATTATTATATAATTAATTATTAATAATTACTAATTAACTAACTAATTATTATACAATTAATAATTATATAATTAATAATTATATAATTAATAATTATATTAGTAATTAACTAATTAATAATTAATAATTATAATGAATAATTATAACAAATAATTATAATGAATAATTATAATACTAATTAACTAAGTAATTATTATATAATAATTTTTAATAATTACTAATTAATAATTATAATGAAAACTTATATTACTAATTAACTAATTAACTATTTTATAAGTAAAATTTATATTCCCAATTAACTAATTAATTATTATATAATAATTTTTAATGAATACTAATTAATAATTATAATGAATAATTATAATTTATAATTATATTACTAATTAACTAATTATAAAAATGGTCTGGACTCTATCTTTCTCAAAAAATTAATTAATTAAATATTATATATTTAACATTATATTACTAATTAACTAATTAGTGGTTATATAATTAATGATTAATAATTAAAAATTAACTAATTACAAAATTATATAATTAATAATTATATTACCAATTAACTAATTAATTATTAAATAATTAATAATTATATTACTAAGTAACTAATTAATTATAAAATAATTAATAATTATTTTGATAATTAACTAATTATATTACTAATTAACTAATTAATTATTAACTAATTAATTATTAACTAATTAATTATTAATAATTACTAATTAACAAACTAATTATTAGACAATTAATTGCTATATAATTAATAATTATATAACTAATTGCCTAATTAATAATTTATATTTAATAATTAATAATTACAATGAATAATTATAATGAATAATTATAATGAATAAATATATGGAATAATTATAATTTATAATTATTTTACTAATTAACTAATTATATATTATATAATTAATAATTATATTACCAATTAACTAATTAATTATTATATAATAATTTTTAATAATTACTAATTATTAATTATAATGAATAAATAAAATTTATAATTATATTACTAATTAACTAATTAAATATTGTATACTTAATAATTATATTACTAATTAATTAATTAATTATTATATAAATAATTATTAATAATTACTAATTAACTAATTAGTTATTATTAATTAAATAATTAAATAAATTATTATATGTTTAATCCATATTTTAACTCTAAATTATATCTGTCTTATAATTTATATTTTATAGTCTTTCAGAGCTACGTACTTGAAACATTTTTAAGTTTCAAGTAGGTGTCTTTGAAAGCTTATAAAATATTTTCCATCAACATTTTTTATGAAATTATTTTTATTTTCAACTATTTATTATATTTTTAATACATATTTTAACTTTAAATTACATCGGTCTTATATTTTATATTTTATAGGCTTTCAAAGTCACATGCTTGAATCATTTTTAAGTTTCAAGTAGGTGGTTTTGAAATCTTATAAATTATTTTTCATGAACATTCTTTGAAAATTTATTCTTATTTTCAAATATTTTTTATATGTTTAATCTATGTATTAGGTTTCATTTATATTGGTCTTGTAGTTTATATTTTATAGGCTTTTAAAGTCACATACTTGAAACATTTTTAAGTTTCAAGTAGGTGGTTTTGAAAGCTTATAAATTATTTTTTATCATCATTTTTTTATGAAATTCGTTTATTTTAAACTATTTTTTATATTTTTAATCCATGTTTTAAGTTTCATTTATATTGGTCATATAGTTTATATTTTATAGTCTTTCAAAGTCGCGTACTTGAAACAAAATCTCACATCGAAAATGCAGAATGTTTTGCGCAGGAAAAGGAGAACCAAAATCCCACATCAGAAATGCAGAATGATTTCCAGGACAAGCTATATTATAAAATGGAGGCATGGATAAGAGATTATGTTAGAATCTAGACTATTGTAATGACAGTACTACTGGATTTTAAATTGCAGATAAATCCTACAGAAAATTTTTGTATATATATATCTTTGTGTGTGTGTGTGTGTGTTGTCGCCTTTCGACTTAACTCGAAAGGTAGCAGCACCGCTGTCACCTTTCACCTGAAGCGTAAAGGCAGCAGCTGCACTACCGCCTTTATAGATTATTTTTAAAAAAATTAATCTCGGCATTTTTTATAAAAAAAAATTTAATGTATTTAAAAAAAAATACGGGTGATTGATCCGAACATGGAGTTTTGGAGATTCTTAAAGACAATCAATTATAATAGTGCGTATTTATATATACTATATATTTATATAGGTATGTTATTTAAACCGATATATATATATAAGAATTTGTATATATATATAAATATACAACCAAATAATAAAAATAATAATAATTAACTAAGGATGATAAAAAATATTAACACTTGTACTAATAAAATTAGTATAAAACATTTTAAACCACTTAACATTAATCAATTAAAATTAACAATAATATAACTGTTTAAAGATTTTCAATTTAATTAAATGGGAGGAAATTGTAATTTATCAAAATAAAAATATTAAAGTATTAACATACATGTTCAAACACTAATAATATCCCCTTTTAAAAATTAAAAAAACAAACATTTACAAAAATTTCCAAAAAAAAATATCCCCCTTTTTAAAATTTATCAAAAAGAAAAAAAAATAATATTTTTCCTCCTAAAAAGTAATAGAATTAGCTGCTTATTTATAACATTTAAAAATTTTATACATGTACACAAATATTTAAATCAATATCCAAATTTAAAACAAGCGGTAATTATCATAATCATAAATATTATGCTTCTAACATACCCAACTCAAACTTCATTTTCTAAAATTTGATAGAATCTAAAGGTTTAGGGAAAATTTCATCCGATTTTTTTATATAGGAATAAATTCTAAACAAATATCACCTTTATTTACATTATTCCTTATAAAATTAAATCTAACATTTATGTGTTTTGTTCTAGATTATTTCATAGGGTTTTTAGAAATTGAAATGGTATTAGAGTTATCACATAAAATATGAATTTTTTCAAGACTAATATTACAATCAAATAATTTTTTTTTAGTCTATATATTATGTGAACGGAAACTTGTAGTAGAAAAAATATTTAGCCTCAGTTATAGGTAGTTCTATTGATATTTTCTTCTTAGAACTCCATTAAATCAAACATTTAACCAAAAAATGACAAATACATTTTGTTCTTTTCTAGTCAATCCCACAACCACCAAAGTCAAAATCAAAATAAGATAATAAATCAAAAAAATATTATTTTAATAAAATAAATGAGTGATTACAGTACCTTTAATAAATATAATTACTCTCTTAACCACTTTAAGATGACCTTCCTTAGGATTAGACAGAAATATATCATATAAACAAACTGAGAATAGTATGTATAGTCTTGATGTAGTGTGATATAATAAACTACCAATCATATCTATATACAGTTTAATATCAGCTATCATTCTAGATTCATCCAAGTCCAATTTTGAATTACTACTCATATGTGTTTTCATAGTGTTAATAGAATCAAGGGAAAACCTTTTAATAAGTTCTTTATCATACTTTTTTTGATTTAATAAAATACCATATTTTTTTGATTAATTTGTAAACTAAAGAAAAAATTTAGTTCTCCTCATAGGCTTATGTAAAATTCACTTATCATTAGTTTAGAAAATTCATTACATGGTGAAACATTATTTGAACCAAATATTATATCATCAAAATAAATTTTTGTAATCAGTATATCATTTTAAACTCTATTTATAAACAAAGTTGGACTAACCTTTCCTTTAACAAAATCATTTTGAATTAAAAATTGAGTTAGTCTTTCATACCAAGTTTGAGGAGCTTGGTTAAGACCATATAAATATTTATCAAGTTTAAAAACATGATTTGGAATTTTTTTCATCATCAACCCCAAGGGGTGGTTTAATATAAACTTCCTCATAAATTATCCCATTTAAAAATGCACTTTTTGCATCTATTAGAAACAATTTTATATTTTAAAAACGTGAAAAATATAATAAAACTATAATTACTACCATCCTAGAAATATGAGACAAATAATCTTCAAATTCAATTCCATATTATTTTGAATAAAAATGAGCTACTAGTCTTTCTTTATTTTTAACTATTTTTCTAGCTTCATCAATCTTATTACGAAAAATCTATTTACTTTCTATTAGGGGTTTATATTTAGGAAAAACAACCAAATTCCAGAATTTATTCCTTTTAAATTGAATTAATTCCTCATGCATAGAATTAATCCAATTTGAATTAAAGAATTATCAATGTTGAAAGGAAAACAATTAACAAAAAATAGGAAGTTTTCATAGTAAAGTAAAACAAATTTTCTGGTTTGTATACAAGATTCTATATTTCCAATTACTTTTTCAATTGGATGATCTTTAAGAGTTTTTCATTGTTTAAGATCAATTTGAGAATAGATATGCCCTTCCAATGGATGCATTCTCATATTCTTGGTCAATATATTCACAAAAATTTAATTCCCTAAATTCATCATTATCTTTGTCTAAAAAAGATTTTCTTCATCTTGGTTTAAAAAAAATATTCTTATTATTACTATTTTCATTAAACTTAACATATTCAGAATCTTCAACAACTAAATTTCTCTTATTGAAAAATATATATGCCTTTCTAGTATTGTTATATCATAAGAATATTCATTCATAACTTTTAGAATAAATTTTTTCTAAATTATCTTTTTTATTTAAGATAAAACTTCATAACCAAATACCCAAAAATATTCAACTTTAAGTTTAAACCTGGTAAATAGTTCATAAGTGGTCTTATTTAAAAATAGTTTTATAAATACTCTATTTAAAACCTGAAAATTGGTATTTATAGATTCTTTCCAAAATATCTAGGAACATTAAATGCCATAATCATTGATCAATCCATTTCTTGTATAAATCTATTATTTGTTTCAACCATACCATTTTATTATGGTTTTCTATGGGTTGAAAAGTAATGTTTGTAACCATTTTATTAAAAAAATTATCAAATTATAAATTAATAAAGTCACCGCCTCTTTCAATTCTGATAGTTGTGTTTGACGGATACTTAATGTTTTGAATAAGTTTATATAAAGCGTGGAATTTAGTTAAAGTTTCATTTTTATGAGATACGAAATAAATCCAGAAAAATCTATTATAATAATATATAATTAAAAATACATACCTATTACCATAAAAACATACCGGTTGTATAGGTACAAACAAATCTATATGTAAAATTTATAAGGATCTATATAAACTGACGTAATTTATATAATTAAACTTTTCTTTGTGCTGCATATCCTTTAAATAGGAATCAAACATAAAGTATGTACTTGTATGTAACTTGGGTAGTTGAAAACCTATTCATTCTTTGATAGTTTGTGCTACAGTCTGACGTTTTCATCCTCAGGTCTCCTATGTCACATAATGTCATCTTCTTCTACAATATTTAAACACTTAACCTTTAGTTTGGTTAGATAAGAGAAATCAATAGTGTAAGAATTCTCTTTTTTATTAGTAGTCAATAAAACAGATTTATTTTTTAAAAATTTACATTACGCATTTTAAAAAATAATAGTTAATACATAATCACAATGTTTTGTTATAATAATTAGATTGTGTGTTAAACTATATATAAATAATAATTTCGAAATAGTAATATTTTTAGAAAAAAAAATAACTTCACCAATACCTTTAATATTGAGTTGTCTACAAATGTGACAGGGCCGCCATCACATGAATTTAAGGATAAAAATTTAGAAATATCACATGTCATGTTCCTGGAGCATCCATTGTCTAAATACAATGAGTCTTTGAGACTTCTAAGATAATTTTTTTGTAATTAAACAATCAAACATAGTGTTTTGGTACCCATTCTAACTTGTTTTCAACCAGATTAGTAGTAAAAAAATTTGGAACACAAATAGATTTAAATCTTATATTAGAGGACTATTTATAAAATAAATCTCTAGTAATAAAACTTCTATTATGCCTAAATAACTGTGTAAATCTCAATGAAAATTCATTTCCATAACGCTCCTTCATTCTAAATCAAAAACAGGTTACACTAGAAATAATTCATTTTGAACATTTAACAAATGGTGTCTTATTTAGACATGGTGATAAATTTTTATAACTAAAACCATTCTTATTTGTGTTTAGTTTCATCAATGGAATCATTTTATCATATTGTTCTTTACCTTGAACAAATTTAGATAAGTTCTCTTTTAAGATTGAAAACTTATTTTTTCAAATTCATATTCTCTTTTAAAATAGTCTTTAGATATATATAAACTTTATTATTAGATCCACAAGTTGTGTTTATTAATTTCTTATTTTATTTCTTAAGTATCTTACAATTATTTTTTAATTTAATTAAATCTTTCACAACATAATTAAATATTGTTTCATGATCATTATCATTAACTACCAAAATTTTTTAAGAATTTTATTTCCAGCTTTTAGTTTTAGTATATCAGAATCAAAGTTCCTTTTAGATTCTAAATTATGGAAAAAAAAAGTATTCAAATTATCACATTCCATTTTCATTATCTCATTTTATTTAACTAGCTTCTTAATCTTGATTTTTATATCAGTGTATTTTTCAATTATCCTGACTCCATTATTCCTTAATTCTTCATTTTAATTAAATAGTTGTTTGGATTAAAAATTAACATAATTAGAATCAGTTTCAATATCATTTTTAGAAATATCATTATGATCTACATTAGTATAACTAATTAATTGATTGAAAATAGAATTAGTTACCTTACATTGTATACCCATCGGGGTATGGTTCTCTATCTCCTGATTAGTTTTTGAATCAGTGATTGAGTATGAACTTTCTTATCAGTCCCAACCTCTACAAAAATTATTTTCTTTTGTCCTTTTGAATTTGTATTTCTTTTTATGTTTAATTTTGGGTATGTCTATTCCAATGTTCCCTTTTTTCCTCCACTCATAACATGTTAATTCTAACACGTCATTACTATTATTAAAATTACCTTTCTTGTAATCCTTCTTGAACTTTCATATGAACTATATCTTAACACATTTTTTTCTGAACTTTAAAAACATATTACTAAAATGATACATCACTATGTCACATTCATGGAACTCAGATTCAAAATTGTTAGATATTTCATTTACATTAGACTTATGTATGTATGTATGTTTCTATGTATGTATCTATAGATTTTAGATGTATATTTGTTTAAAAAAATGTCAGAATATATTTGTTGTATTTATATTAGTTAATAAATTTTGTAATATATATATATATATATATAACCTTGTGAATATACATATATAAAATTTTTACAAAAAATTGTAAGGTTTATTATATGTGTGTGTGTGTTTATATATATATATATTTGATATGTATATTTGTTTGAAAAGAGTGAGAATATATTTTATGTATTTATATTAATTAAGAAATCGTGATTTATATACATATATATATTTATATATATATATATTAATTATTAAAAATATATTAATAATTTAACTAATTAGTAATAATCAGTAAATAATTTATAATAATTAAAAATTAATTAGTCAATATTGTCAATAAATAATAAATATTAGTGTTAATTACAAAATATTTTTAATAATTTGAAAATTTGATGAAATTACGATAATTTGTAATAAGTTGTAAAAAAATATGGCATACTATAAATTTTTAAAATTAGTAATATTTAATATAAATTTAGTTATGATTAATAAATAATTAATATTACTTGATAAATATTTTTATCAATTAGTAAAAATTAAAAAAATATTTTTAATAAATACTAAAAATTTTGTCATCCCTTGAAAAAATATAAGAAATGATAAAATCTATTAGAAATCCACAATAATTTATAAAAATTCTATATAAATTAAAATAATTAGTAGTAATAATTCATCTAAATGTTGTAATATATATATATATATACATATATATAATATTGATAAAATATTAAAAATGTTACCCACAAATGTAATGTTACCAAACACTCAATGCGCATAAATGTTATGTCGCACCTAGTATAAGTCCCCAGCCTTAAACCTTACTTAATCTTGAGTTATTACAAGATTACACATTGAGGATATTTTCGGGTTTAGAGTTTTAGAGAATTAGATCATAAAACTTGCATTACATTCCACATATAAACAAAGTGGTTACATAAAGATAGTATTCTTCATTCCCATCAATGGAAACATATTTAAAATAAAACATGGATTCTTTCTTGACACTTCCTTGACACTATCATCATATCATGTACCTTTCCCTTGACCTATGAAAAAAATTTCAAAAAAACTTGGGATGAGCATAAAAAGCTCAGTAAGGGTTATAAAAATATGGAAAGGAAACATGGGTTTATATTTACATAAGAATGAAATCATACTTTACCCATAAAACATAAGCACTTTAACATACCTCATCAAATCATGAAAAAATCATAGAAATCAAAAGACATAAAGGTAACTTGAGGCATTCATAACATTCTTACGTAGGGCGTAACCCTCTTGGTTACGTTTGGAATACCCATCACAGTATATTCCCTAAATCTCTTCGGAGAAACCTTAACGTTTTACTCCTTCACGTTACCCAATGCATTGGAGAGCTATATCGGGCTCACCCGCCCTTAGCTTATCACGGAACCACCCGTCTTCATAATAATGCCCAAGAACATCAACATAATCGTATCACATAAAACATGCATAAAGGAAACATAACATTCCCACCTTTCAATCACAATATATCAATACAACACATTGATATAAAAACATTATGAAAACCCTTTTCAATACCAAAATAAAAGAAAAGTAAAACATGGTATTTATTTTTCTTTTAAAAAGAAGGTATGCCTTGTAGAGGAAGTCGAAACTCAAATAATAGTCACGGCGGCAGAGAAGTTGTTGTCGCGGCATACGTACGACAAAAACATTCCCTTTTGTCATTTTGTAAAATGATTCATATAAAAAATATTCCTTTTGGATAAACTTAAAAGTCAAAGGGGTTTATACACCGTATAAAAGAAGGTTGTGTATAAAACAAAATATGCCTCACTGAAAGGAGATTGAGACGAAGTCCCATACCTCGGGTCCGACTTGACTCGATCGTTCTTTAATGTCCTGAATAATAAACTTGAGTTAATTTATACTTTCTTAAGAACCTTTTTCAAGTTCATTATTCCTTTTATATCACTTATTACCATGTTATGAACACTATGTAATTATTTGAGTTAATAAAGATCGTTTTAACGATCATTGGTACTTGAGTAAAAAATAAGCCCTTTATAATTACAAGCTGTTCATGTATCCATCATATCAAGAATTATAATCATGATGTATATATCATATATATTATATATATCCAGTATATACGTGCATTTATAATATTACATAATCATTTAGAGGTAAGAAATGAAATGCACCGTTCAAGGAGACGGTAAGCCGTACGTACGCATGAACGCTACTTTCATTTCTATTTCGTATTTTATAGAATGGAATCATAATGATATAAAGTTATATTATAATTCCAGTATAATATCGTTTATAATATCATAGTTCCAACCTTTATACGTCCCACATATGGTATTTAACGAATCAAATCACTTTGAGGGGGCGGTAGTCCGCACTTCCTTAAATAAAGATATCGCATTTACCCATAATGGAAACCATAAAGGTATGCCCAAAATGAAAAATACAGAAGCTTAAGGAAAACATAAACATAGTATATATCATATATAAATATATTGTCATCTTAATGGCCACCTTTGAAGGTGTTAAAGGAATGTTGAACAATCATCGTTTCGGGAGGCATAAATTCACCATCCACGGAAATAGTATGTTCATTAACCATTAGATGTAGGTGTGTGTAAGTGTAGCTTGAATCCTTATTATAACAGCATCCTAGTATATTTAAGATACTGGAGTTGTTACAAAAGAAATAAATAAAAAGAGTTTAGGGGGCTGGAGAATCAAAATAAAACAAAAGGACTCAAGTGAAGACATTACCTTAAAATCGGGTAACTCCCTTTGGTTTGAGCTCAAAGGCTTCCTTGGGAAGACTTGTTCCCAAAGTGAGGCTTTAAGGAGTAATAGAGGGAAGTGGAGGGACAAAATGGGCAGGGGTTGGCCGAGCCAAAGGCTTTTGGGAGTGTGGGTAAGGAGGTAGAGGTGGGGGCCTTTTATAAGAGGAGAGGAGGGGCACTCTTGTAAAGTAAAGAAATATTACTTTATTTGAAAATGATTTTCGGATTTAAAAGGTCTCACATTGATATAATTCTAGGATAAGGTGATAAGGGTTCTAAATCCACTCATCCAATAGGTTTTGGACATGTGTAGGTCTTAGATATTACATTATCTTTCCATTTTATTTAAATTGTTAATAATGAGTTCATCGCTGCATCATCATGATGTCATAACTAATTTAATTTATTTAATGTCTAAAAATTATAAAAAAAATACTATAATGTAGAAAATCTTTTTATCTTTCCAATGAATATTTATAATCAAAAATCTGATCTTTATAACCCCATGTAAAAATTGTTTTAATAAAACATTTCATGTGTGTGTCATTTTTACTTTAACATTAAATAAAAAGTTATTTATGTCATTTCCCAACACAAGTGGCTCCATGGGATCCCCAAGTTGACCCATGGCTTTTCTTGGTCTGCCATGACACATCCAATAAGGTTAGAACATGTTTCTAGGTCATTTCATATTATTAAAGCATTATTTTTACCTTAAACTACACTAATTACCGCTAATCGCGATTAAAAACTTAATAAGTTACTATTCACCAAAAAAAATATTATAATCCCATGGAACCACATTTTACTTCTTAATTAAAACAATGTATATTGGATTTTTGAAATTCAAATCACAAAAGTGACAAAGTTTCATTGAAACGAAAAATCAGTTTCTTTAACTACCACTTAGTGATTTCACTATTCATCAAAAATTGAAGTTTTTCAGAAAAATACCAAAACTTCACCCTAAGATATATTTGATATTCTGAATTCAAAAATAAAATCTATTTTACAAAATTCAAAACATATAATTCACATTAATTAATTTAATAATTAATTCCCGCTGTCAGAGCAAATAGCGTGTTTTTATGAAACAATAAGTATCAAAAGATTGACACTAGTTTAAGTCTGATTTCAAATTGAAATTAATTCCAATGTCCACCATTGGATTAAATGGTAAAAATATATTCAGATTACACTTTAATACCAATTCAAAAGATAATCTAATCATATAAATAAATTAGATTAAAAAGCAGTTTTAATGTAAAATGCCGTATTTTTCACTATTCATTAAAAAATGAACATTGTCAGAAAAATACCAAAAATTCACACAAAGTAAATTTTGATGTCACAATCATAAATAATAAGTTTATTTTGACAAAAATAGCTTATAAAATTTTCAAAATATAGATTTAAAAATGGTTTGCCATCAAAAGGCAGTAAAACAATCTTTTAAAAATATTAGTGTATTCCATGCTTAAGATTGGATTTATTTTCATTTTAAGCCCCTAAAACACTATATAGTTCATTAATAGACATAGATAAAAATATCTATTATTCATTACTTACTTGGGATGTTACATCCTTCCCCCCTTTAGAAAATTGTGTCCCCGCAATTTATTTACTTATCGAATAAATGGGGGTACTTATCCCTCATTGCATTTTCAGATTCCCATGTTGCCTCTTCAATCATGCGGTTTTTCCACAAAACCTTTACCTGGTGAATCACCTTATTCCGTAACACTTGCTCCCTGTGGTCAAGAATCTGGACCGGTTGTTCCCCATAAGATAGGTTCTCTTCCAGCTGAACTATAACAGGACTCAAAACATGAGATGGATCTGGCATGTACTTTCTCAACATTGAAACGTGAAAAACATTGTGTACCTGAGATAAACTCAGAGGTAAAGCCACTCGGTAAGCAACTGATCCAACTCTCTCCAGAATTTCATATGGTCCAATGAACCTTGGACTCAGCTTTCCTTTCTTACCAAATCGCATCACACTTTTCCATGGTGATACTTTGAGAAAAACATGATCACCTACCTCAAAAGATAGATCCTTCTTCCTATTATCTGCATAACTCTTCTGCCTACTCTGAGCTGTTCTCATGTGCTTATGAATCAGCTGAACTGTTTCTGCCAACTCTTCTACCAATTCTGGTCCCATCAACTTCCTTTCACCCACTTCATACCAGAAAGCTGGAGTTCGACACCGCTTCCCATATAATCCCTGAAATGGTGCCATCTGTATACTGGAATGAAAACTGTTATTATATGAAAATTCAACCAAAGAAAGATGTTGGTCCCAACTTCCCTGATAATCCATAGAGCAAGAACGTAGCATATCCTCCAAGGTCTGAATTGTTTATTCTGACTGCCCATCTGATTGAGGATGAAATGTTGTACTAAAATTTAATTCAGTACCCAACGACTTCTGAAGGCCTTTCCAAAAGATAGAAGTAAACCTGGGATCACGATTCGATACAATGGAGAGAGGAACTCCATGTAACCTGACTATCTCTTTAAGATACAAACGGGAAAGTTGATCAAGAGAGAAAGTATCTCATATAGAAAGGAAATGAGCAGATTTGGTCAAGCGATCAACAATAACCCAGATTGCATTATTACCTCGAGATGTCTTCAGTAATCCCACAACAAAGTCCATGGATATATTCTCCCATTTCCACTCTGGCACTGGTAGAGGCTGAAGCATCCCTTTCGATAATTGTCGCTCTGCTTTAACCTGTTGAAAAGTCAAACACTTCACAGTAAAATCAGCAATATCTCTTTTCATTCCATCCCACCAGTAATACTCCTGAAGATCTCTGTACATCTTAGTACTTCCAAGATGAACTGAAAACAAAGAACTATAAGCTTCACATAACAACTCTCTCTTCAACTATGAATCACAAGGCACACACAATCTCTTCCCAAATCTCAAAACACAATCACTATCAATGTTTAATTCAGGCAACTTACCTTTCTGAACCAGCTCTACCTTTTTCTGCAACTCACTGTCTTGCTTCTGTGCTTGCTTGATTCTATATGATAGAGAAGATTTCACTGATACCTGAAACAAAACAGAAGGACTTCCTGCACCAACAACTTTTATTCCAAAGTTCATCAAATCCTTAACCAAAGGATCACGTTCCAAATGCAACATTGCTAATGAAGCATTACTTTTTCGACTCAAAGCATCAGCCACTTTATTTGCTTTTCCTGGATTGTAATGAATTGTACAATCATAATCCTTGATTAATTCTATCCATCTCCTTTGTCTCATGTTCAATTATTTCTGAGTGAATATATACTTTAAACTTTTGTGATCGGTATATATTTCACACTTTACTCCATACAAATGATGCCTCCAAATTTTTAAAGTAAAAACAATAGCAGCTAATTCCAAATCATGTGTAGGGTAATTTACCTCATGAGTTTTCAACTGTCGTGAAGCATAAGCAATTACCTGATCATTCTGCATTAGGACGCAACCAAGTCCTTTCAATGAAGCATCACTGTAGATAACAAACTCACCATTCCTGGAAGGTAGTGCCAAAACTGGAGCATTCACCAATCTTCTTTTCAATTCCTGTAAACAATCATCACATTCTTTTGTCCAGATAAACTTAACACCCTTACGAGTTAGCTTAGGCATTGGACTAGATAACCGTGAAAAATTTATAACAAACCTTCGGTAATAGCCTGCCAAACCACGGAAGCTACGAATCTCAGTTACATTTGTGGGTCTTGGACAGTCTTCCACAACTTTTGTTTTTACAGGATCAACAGTTATTCCATCTTTAGAAACAATATGACCAAGGAAAGAAATTTGTTGCAACCAAAATTGACACTTGCTGAATTTTCCATACAGTTTCTTTTCTTTTAAGGTTTGCAAGATAACCCTTAAATGTCTTTCATGCTCCTCTTTACTTTTAGAAAACACCAAAATATCATCAATGAAAACCACCACAAACTTATCCAAGAACTCATGGAAAATTCTATTCATTAAGTCCATGAATACATCAGGTGCATTGGTTAGCCCAAAAGGTATTACTACAAATTCATAATGGCCATATCTTGTATGGAATGCGGTCTTCGGAATATCTGCCTCCTTTACCTTCAGCTGATGGTACCCCGATCTCAAGTCAATCTTTGAAAAAAACTGAGCTCCCTGGAGCTGATACAACTTCATTTGATGGCCCGACATCTACTGAAGTAGTTGCAAAGGATTTCACCACCCATTTCTGCTTGTAGTCTAACTGCTTCCCGTCACTCAAGCTCTTTGTCGAACACTCGTTTGCATAGTGACCCATCTCATTGCACTTAAAACATTTCACTAACTGTAAATCAAATTTGGTCTTACCATCTCCTTGATCTTTTTCAGTGCAATCACGAGCCTTATGTCCCATCTTACCACATCGGTAGCACTTTCCAGAATTCAGAAGACATTCCCCCGCATGCCTTTTTCCACATTTATCGCAAACTGGAAACTTAGTTTTCTTACCATCAGACTTTTTTGAAGAATTATTACCTTTCTCCTGCCACCTCAGTCTCTTCTTCTACTGGTTGTTATAGAACACTTGGTCATCAGCAAACTCCATTTCCACCTTCTCAGCACATCGAACAAGCTTTTCATAACTTTTAAACTCACGAGAAGCTAATGCCCTTCGATATTTTGGCTTTAATCCTGAGTAAAAACAATTGATTTTACTATCAAGGTCTCGGATAAAATTTGGAGCATACCTTGCCAATCGAGTGAACCTTTCATCATAGGCAGCCACTGAGTCTTCCTCTTGCCTCAATTCCAAGAATTTCTTTTCCATCCTAAGTTGAACAGCCTTAGGGAAATACTTCTCAAGAAACATACCTTTGAATTCATCCCATTCAAGAGCATCAATCTCATCGGTGTCCCTGATATTTTTAACCATCGACCACCACTGATCTGCTTCACCCTCCAAACAGTAAATAGCAAGACTAACCTTTTGATTGTCTGAACACCCCATGACATCGAAAATCTTCTCCAGTGCTTTAATCCACCCTTCAGCTAGCACAGGGTCAGATAATCCTCTGAATGATGGGGGATGTTTCCTCATGAAATGTACCACCACTGACATGTTCCTCTGTGGTTGATCTGGCTGATCTCGTGCATGGATACCACCACCATTTATCGCTTGAGTCAACTGTTCCATTACTGCAACAAACTGTTCAGTTCCAATTCCGACCATCTTAGGATGCTGATTCAGAAGGTTATTTCCTTCTGTATGTCTTCCTAGCACCACTTCCCTGTTTCCTCTGCGGAAAACCATTCTGAGCAAACATGTCTTAGATGAAGCAACATGGTAATCTTCAAATGCTATATCATTTCAAAAAAAAATTGCATAATCATTTAATATAATTCTAACTCCTAAAGTTATCTAAACCGACCTTTGATACCAACTATAAGGCCCCAGCCTTAAATCTTACTTAATCTTGAGTTATTACAAGATTACACATTGAGGATCTTTTCGGGTTTAGAGTTTTAGAGAATTAGATCATAAAACTTGCATTATATTCCACATATAAACAAAGTGGTTACATAAAGATAGTATTCTTCATTCCCATCAATGAAAAAATATTTAAAATAAAACATGGATTCTTTCTTGACACTTCCTTGACACTATCATCATATCATGTACCTTTCCCTTGACCTATGAAAAACATTTCCAAAAATCATGGGATGAGCATAAAAAGATCAGTAAGGGATATAAAAATATGGAAAGGAAACATGGGTACATATATACATAAGAATGAAATCATACTTTACCCATAAAACATAAGCACTTTAACATACCTCATCAAATCATTAATAAATCATAGAAATCATAAGACATAAAGGTAACTTGAGGCATTCATAATATTCTTACGTAGGGAGTAACCCTCTTGGTTACGTTTGGAATACCCATCACAGTATATTCCCTAAATCTATTCGGAGAAACCTTAATGTTTCACTCCTTCACATTACCCAATGCATTGGAGAGCAATATCGGGCTCACCCGCCCTTAGTTTATCACAGAACCATCCGTCTTCATAATAATTCCCAAGAACATCAACATAATCGTATCACATAAAACATGTATAAAGGAAACATAACATTCCCACCTTTCAATCACAAGATATCAATACATCACATTGATATAAAAACATTATGAAAACCCTTTTCAATACCAAAATAAAAGAAAAGTAAAACATGGTATTTATTTTTCTTTTAAAAAAAAGTTATGGCTTGTAGAGGAAGCCAAAACTCAAATAATAGTCACGGTGGTGGAGAAGTCGTTGTCGCCGCATACGTACGACAACAACATTCCCTTTTGTCATTTTGTAAAATGCTTCGTATAAAAAAGATTCCTTTTGGATAAATGTAAAAGTCAAAGGGTTTTATACACCGTATAAAAGAAGGTTGTGTATAAAACAAAATATGCCTCAATGAAAGGAGATTGAGACGAAGTCCCATACCTCGGGTCGGACTTGACTCGATCGTTCTTTAATGTCCTGAATAATAAACTTGAGTTAATTTATACTTTCTTAAGAACCTTTTTCATGTTCATTATTCCTTTTATATCACTTATTGCCATGTTATGAACACTATGTAATTATTTAAGTTAATAAAGGTCATTTTAACGATCATTGGTACTTGAGTCAAAAATAAGCCCTTTATAATTACAAGTTGTTCATGTATCCATCATATCCAGAATTATAATCATGATGTATATATCATATATATCATATATATCCAGTATATACGTGCATTTATAATATTACATAATCATTTAGAGGTAAGAAATGAAATGCACCGTTCATGGAGACGGTAAGCCGTACGTACGCATGAACGCTACTTTCATTTCTATTTCGTATTTTATAGAATGGAATCATAATGATATAAAGTTATATTATAATTCCAGTATAATATCATATATAATATCATAGTAACATCCTTTATACGTCCCACATATGGTATTTAACGAATCAAATCACTTTGAGGGGGCGGTAGTCCGCACTTCCTTAAATGAAGATATCGCATTTACCCATAATGGAAACCATAAAGGTATGACCAAAATGAAAAATACAGAATCTTAAGGAAAACATAAACATATTATATATCATATATAAATATAGTGTCATCTTAATGGCCACCTTTGAAGGTGTTAAAGGAATGTTGAACAATCATCGTTTTGGGAGGCATAAATTCACAATCCACGGAAACAGTATGTTCATTAACCATTAGATGTAGGTGTGTATAAGTGTAGCTTTAATCCTTCTTATAAAAAAATTCTAGTATATTTAAGATACTGTAGTTGTTACAAAAGAAATAAATAAAAAGAGTTTAGGGGGTTGGAGAATCAAAATAAAACAAAAGGACTCAAGTGAAGACATTACCTTAAAATCAGGTAACTCCCTTTGGTTTGAGCTCAAAGGCTTCCTTGGGAAGACTTTTGCCTAGAGTGAGGCTTCAAGGAGTAAGAGAGGGAAGTGGAGAGACAGAATGGGCAGGGTTTGGCCGAGCCAAAGGCTTTTGGGAGTGTGGGTAAGGAGGTAGAGGTGGGGGTCTTTTATAAGAGGAGAGGAGGGGCACTCTTGTAAAGTAAAGAAATATTACTTTATTTGAAAATGAGTTTCGGATTTAAAAGGTCCCACATTGATATACTTATAGGATAAGGTGATAAGGGTTCTAAATCCACTCATCCAATAGCTTTTGGACATATTTAGGTCTTATATATTACATTATCTTTCCATTTTATTTAAATCGTTAAATAATGAGGTCATCGCTGCATCATCATGATGTCATAAATAATTTAATTTATTTAATGTTTAAAAATTACAAAAAAAATACTATTATGTAGGAAATATTTTTAGCTTTCCAATGAATATTTATAATCAAAAATCTGATCTTTATAACCCCATGTAAAAATTGTTTTAGTAAAACATTTCATGTGTGTGTCATTTTTACTTTAACATTAAATACAAGGTTATTTATGTCATTTCCCAACAAAAGTGGCTCCATGGGGTCCCCAACTTGACCCATGGCTTTTATTGGTCGGCCATGACACATCAAATAAGTTTAGGACATGTTTCTAGGTCATTTCATATTATTAAAGCATTATTTTTAACTTAAACTACACTAATTACCACTAATCGCGATTAAAAACTTAATAAGTTACTATTCACCAAAAAATTATTATAATCCCATTGAACCACATTTTACTTCTTAATGACAACCATGTATGTTGGATTTTTGAAATTCAAAACACAAAAGTGACAAAGTTTCATTTAAACGAAAAATCAGTTTCTTTAACTACCACTTAGTGATTTCACTATTCATCAAAAATTGAAGTTTTTCAGAAAAATACCAAAACTTCACCCTAAGCTATATTTGATATTCTGAATTCAAAAATTAAATCTATTTTAAAAAATTCAAAACATATAAGTCACATTAATTAATTTAATAATTAATTCCCGCTGCCAGAGCAAATAGCGTGTTTTTATGAAACAATAAGTATCAAAAGATTGACACTAGTTTAAGTCTGATTTCAAATTGAAATTAATTCCAATGTCCACCGTTGGATTAAATGGTAAAAATATATTCATATTACACTTTAAGACCAATTCAAAAGATAATCTAATCATATAAATAAATTATATTAAAAATCAGTTTTAATGTAAAATGCAGTATTTTTCACTATTCATTAAAAAATGAACATTGTCAGAAAAATACCAAAAATTCACACAAAGTAAATTTTGATGTCCCAATCATAAATAATAAGTTTATTTTGACAAACATAGCTTATAAAATTGTCAAAAGATAGATTTAAAAAGAGTTTTCCATCAAAAGGCAGTAAAACAATCTTTTAAAAATATTAGTGTATTACATGCTTAAGATTGGATTTATTTTCATTTTAAGCCTCTAAAACACTATCTAGTTCATTAATAGACATAGATAAAAATATCTATTATTCATTACTTACTTGGGATGTTACACCTAGGGTAAACTCAGCATTCCAAACCTAACAGTTGTCTCAGATATGATACACTATTATAGAGATACATCAATTTTTTGTGAAAAAATTATAATAAAAATATTAAATGAATTACCATTATGCTAGATATTACCAAACTCCCGACGAGAACAAATTTTATGTCATGCCTAGGGTAAACCCATCATCCCCAACCTAATGTTAGTCTCATATTTCTGATATGATACACCATTATGAAGATACTTCAATTTTTTGTAAAAAAAAAGTAACAAAAATATTAAATGAATTGTCATCGTGTGTGATGTTACCAAACACCTTATACGAAAAAATGTTATGTCATGTCTTAGGTAAACCTCGTATCCCGAACCTAATGGTGGTATCTAGTTTTTCATACAATAAATGGTTTGGGAGATAATTATTTTTTTATAAAAAATTATAATAAACTATTAAATGAATTACCCTCACATGTAATGTAACAAAACACCTGACACACACAAATGTTATGTCACACCTAGGGTAAACTCTTTATCCCGGAATTAATGGTGCTATCATATTTCCCATATGAGACATTGTTCATGAGATGTTCCATTATTTTACAAAAATATTGAATATGTGATCTAATGTATTTAATATTTTTATTCTATCTTCACCAAGACTCTATGAGCCCCGGAATCCAGTGCTAACCTAGCACCTCACTCAAATAATATTCCATAGAATATCCAAAGATATCAAAATATAATAATAATTTGTAATTAAACACAAAGAGTGATAATTATTCTTTTTTCTATTGTTTTTTAGATAAATATAGACTCGAGAAGTAAACACCAAATTATATTACATGATTGTGATTAGATAAATAATCAAAAAAATCCAAACAGATCTGGTATAAATCTTGTTTATATTGAGGTGTTGAATCATTCAAATCATTTGTATCATCAATTTCAAATTTTATTTTTGATAAAATAATTAAATTCCAATATAAGAAATGTGATCTTAGGGGATTTAAAATGTTTGACAATGTTAGAATTCAACTACTTTGTTTTTTTAGAAAGATTATATTTTTAGGTATCAAAAGAGTGAACAGAATTTAGTATACAATACAAATTTTTTGGTTCCAAATCCATTATTTCAGAATTTAGTGCATGAGGTAGTTTTTTCATATATTCAAGAAACAACCACTCATAATGATATTCAAATTCTTGAATTAGAACCTTCTTAATTTTATAATTTGTTGAAAGATGTTTATGAGGCCTTATATCTAGGATTCCATATGAGAAAAATTGAATCTATTAGGAAATTTATGGATATTAAATAAAAATTTTGGAATGTTTACTAGTTGTTGTGATTAGATTTTATTTTTTGTTAAATAATTATTGTTTAATAGAAATACATTACCTGTAAGTTTCTAAAAAATTAAGTGGTTGGACCATAATTTGTGTCTTAGTTATTAGAATATTCATGTGTATTCAAATGACTTCATCTTATATTATGGTGATTATGAATCATTATTTAATTATCCAACATGTGGATAATAGTGGTATAAAGAGACACAATAAGTAAATTCTAGATTTCCTATGAATCATTTGAGGTATCTTAGAATTACACTCCATTTACAACGTTTATTTTTGTCTCATAACACAACGGCATTAATTACATGGAATAAATCAAATATTTTCATCAGTAAAAGCTTAAATCACCTATGTGATGGTGATTCATGGAAATGATTTGATCATATGAATCATTATTTTTCTTCATAACCTCATAACATATGATTGGGTCTTTCTACTGGTGGTTTTTCTCTATTTGGTGCTTATGAAAGTCAATATTATTGTTGGTATGTTTTTACTACTTCGTACAACTTTCCTTATTGGATGTTGATAAAGGAACCATAAATATATTTGACGAAATTAATTCTAGGACATCCAAAGAAGAATATCGATGTTTATTTGAATCCACGAATTGATGAGATAATTTTATTATAGAACAATAGTGTGACTACATTTGATATAGTTATATATTGGTATTGTACATTAAAGGTTGCATTAATATGGATGATCTTTAGATTTTCAATGTATGGTATGTTATATAGATGGAATACACATGCTCTAAAATCATTTCCATACTATATGGATGAAAAAAAATATTTTATGCTTGACAATGGGGGAAATAAAATTTATTTTGACTGTTATTGGTGATTTCTTCAAATGGATCAGTCTTTTTTGAAGGAATAGAAATAATTTTAAAAAATGTATAATTGAAAGAGATGAACAACCATCATTTCACTTAGGTATTCAATTAAAATCTATCATCTCTTCATTACCTTCTATTACTTTTTAACCATCCATAAATGAAAAAAATAAATGGTTTTGGGAGAGATCATAATTGTATAAAGTGGATTATTTTTTGGGACCTTCCATATTGGTCTGATTTTTTGGCTCATCACATGTTAAATCTAATGAATGTTGAAAATTATTTTCTGGATAACATATTTTATACCATGTTAGACACACCTGAAAATCCAAAAGATAATATAAATTCATGGTTAGATCTTTTCCATATTTTTAAACATTTGGAACTTGAATTATTTGAAGATGAAATATCACAAAATTTAATAAATCCAAAAAGTAGCTTATGTGATTTCTAAAGAAATCTAATTATTATTCTTTAAATGGATTAGAGATTTGAAAATATCATATGGTTATTCTTCTAATTTTTCTCATTACATCAAAAATGGGCATATTATCAGGTTAAAAATTCATGACTTCCATGTCATAATAGAAAGCTTATTTATTTTTGTTCTTAGAGTGTTTTTGAATTCTTCAATTTGGGATGTGTTGACTAAAATATCATACTTCTTCTATTATATTTTTGTAGAAAAAAAGACTTATAATTCATTGAGTATGTTGAAAAAAATTGTTTTAATTTTAAGTAAATTGGAGAAAATATTCCCTGGGCCTTATTTAACTCAATGGAACATTTAATATTTCATTTTCCATATGAAGCTAAATGTGGATGTCCAGTACAATTCCAATGTTTTTATCCACTTGAGAGATGTATGCAAAAATTAATGAATAAACTATATAACAAAGCTTCATTTGAAGAGTTGGTGGCAAAAACGTTCCTGCAGGAGGAAATTTCAAATTTCTTATCTTATTATTTTCAATAATAATATTATTCAAAACATAATCACACTGGTCACAATGAGAAAAATGTTGATGATTCAATAGACCATAGTTTTTTGGTTTTTAATCATCTCTATCTTGGTTTTGGTGGTCATCATAAATTATGGATTTCATATGAAGAACCATACAAAGATCATACACATGCCCTACTGAATTCTGAAGAAATGAAACTATTTGTGTAGTAAGTACTACTTATTATTACTTTTCTAAAAAAATATAATAGATACATTATTCACATAATTTTTTTTATAAACTATATGATGACCATATCAAAAAACAATTATAAAAATTACATATGCTTCTCTTGAAGAACATCATCAACAGAATTTTACAAATTGGTTTCAAAGATTGGTAAGTTATGGTGTTTTTTATGGAACATTAAAACAATTTTGTAATGATATCTATTATTAATCATTTTTATTATTTTTAGGCAACAAAACATGAAATTAAAATTGATATTCGATTATGTGTACTAAAAAACCCTCCATCGAAATTGGTAAAATATTATAATGGGTATGTAGTTAATGGATTTTGATTCCATACACACATATATGGTGAATCAAAAAAATCAATTAATAGAACTGTTTATTTGAAAAGATATCATCATAAAGAAAGTGAGTTAAATTTTATGGCATGATGGAAAAAATAATGAGTTATGTGATCTGGGGACAAATTATGTAACAATTTTAAAATTTCATTGGTTTGATAATGATCGAAGGTTGTGATTTCATCCACGACATGGAGTTTTTGACATTTAATTTAATAATATTATTATAATAAATGAACCATTTATATTGGCACATCAAGAACATCAAGTTTTCTATGAAAATTACTATAATGTTTCGATAGATTAAAATAACTGGTGGAGTGTAATAAAAACAAAATCTTGTGATAATCAGTTTCTTGAAAATGAAAATTATTCTGTAGAAGTGCCACATATTGAAGTTTTTTAAGAAACATACCCAAATATGTCTCTTACAAAAACAGATATAGATATCAATGTTTATACCCCCCCCCATTGAAGGGCTGATGATATTGATAATGTTGATGAAGTAATAAGGGGTGATGAAATCAAAAGTCATATGTAAATTGATGATGTAGAAAATTAAGATGAATACATTGTCCTTGATGAATATGAGGAAGAAGATGACGAATAATGTAATATATTCAGGTATTTATTAGTTTTTTATATTTTATATTTATATTGACAATTATTTATAAGAAATATTATTTGTTTCAGATGGTTGGACCCAATGATTTATTTTGTTCCTTCACTGATTCTAGTAATTATTAGTTTTTTATATTTTATATATGCATTAACAATTATTGATTGGTAATAATATTATATTCTAGATGATATTTATTAGTTTTTTATATTTTATATCTTTATTAACAAATATTTAAATGTTATATTATTAAGTTATGGTATTTATAAATAGTTAATTATTATATTATGGTATTTATTAGTTATTTATATTTTATATTTGTATTAGCAATTTCTTACGGGTAAAATTATTATATTATCCAATTTATTTTTTTAACATATTTTATATTTTTATTAAAAATTTATCATGTGGGATATTATTTTTTTTAAATGGATAGATATTCTTCTGATGATCTATTTTGTTCTCTCATAGATGTCGTACTTCCTACTGATGAGCCCGATTCATCTGATATGTTGGATATTGAACCTATTAGGAGGGGTCACTGTCGTACTTGATTAATGATTCTAGACCCTATTCTAGAGAGATTTCCATATCTTGATTTTGATCCTCATTTATGGATATATGTTTAATTGATTAATATATTTATTTTATATTAAGTTTTTGTGTTAATTTTAGAAATAATATTCAGATTATTTGTTTTTATGTGAACATTTTTTTCATTTAGTTATTGGGTAGGCTTGTGTGATTATAAGAAATTATATATTTTTATTCATGGGTGTCATGGGACTAAGTTCCCATCATTATTCATCAGAATATGTTTGACCACTGGATTGTACGTTATTAAATAATACATATTTTTTTAAATTTATTTAATTATTGATATTTTGTTTTAAATTATTATGAGGAATTTTTGGTCTCCAATTGTTAATAAAATAAGAGCTCCTATCTATGAGGAATTTGATATTTGTATACGTGAATTTTTTCATCTGTTTTCATAGAAACTCATAAAGCGAGCTACGAATAGGTCTTCTGTAACTGTTTTCTACCATTTTTGCATCTCCCATCAACTAGACTATATCTTAGCTCAGGTATGTGATGGATTGTGCTCCATCTAGGTAGGATAGACTTTTAGGATGAGGTTTTCATCTGGACATTAGATTCGAGGGAAATAGCAGGTCGTACATAAGGTCGGAAGTCATACATTTGGCATACATCGATGACATATGGTAAGACATATTATTTATTAATGTATATATACTTTAGATGTAAAATGTTTGTTATATTATAAATGTCACTACATACCCCTCTATTATGGAGCTTGAAGTTTATAAAAAGGTATACATTCATCACCATACATAACAACATGTAGGTGACCGACATCGCCATATTGTGGCTAGTATTTTTTTATAAGCTTAATTAATATTAATTTTAGTATTATTATTATTTATAATTATATTTTATAGAAAACTATGAGGCTGTAACTTCTCATTCATGAGAGTCAAGTAGAGAGTTAAGAAGATGCCACTGGTGAGCCAGGATTTGGTGAGGGAGTTTAGATATAGGTGAATTTTCATGGTATCAAGAAAGGTCAAGTGATCGTTATTAGTTCCTAACTAACTCCTATGAATTATTATGACACTTTTGTGATGTCATCGATGAGCTCAAAGGGAGATCATGGAGATTCATCATCCTCGTCTGCTACTTAGTATGAGGAGGGGATGAGAGATCAGGATGAGATGATATAGCAGATGTAGAGAGAGAGGGAGCAGTATCATGAGAAGTTGTGTCATAGAGATGATAATATGTCGGTTTATATGAAATAGATTGTGGTGGCATTGGTATGAAGTTTTCTCCCCCTAATTCATCGAGTAATCCTCCTCCTCCAAATACCAGTTGATGTTGTATAATATTTTATTACTATTATGTATTTTTTTGTGATAAATATATTATGTTAGATATAATTTATTAATGGTATACTTGTTTTTATTTTTCAAATTATTTTAAATCTTTTAAATTTTGAATTTTAATTATTATTTTGTAATTTTTTATTTTTTTTTGAAAAAATTGGTTTTTGAAATGTACCTTACATAATTACTTATTTAACAAACTTTTTCAAATTATTTGTAACGAATCTATCCATTATTGTAAATAATAATTATTTCCAACGACCCATCATAAATAAACATAATTATGATGCCATTTTCTATGAGGACTCACTAGAGATGGAATCTCATCACAAATGACTTTTTGGGATGGAAGTCCATTGCTAATGAGTCATCGCACAAACTACGAACTCCAATAGTGATAGAATATTAGTTCATATAAGGTATAGTATTTAAAAAAATTACTCTAAATGATGATCACCTTCTTTCCAAGCTATCTTTTTGGTAGAGATATCATTACTCTTTTCACTTGAGTTGTATTGTTTAGTACTTCACCAAGATCACTCATACCATTTGTGATACTTGTATAATGATGGAATATCTAGTTCACTAAATCTTCTTCTCCCATTTTGAAGTCATGGTATTCTGATTGGAGCATTCACTACTACATAACAGACTTTTTACAGTGCTAAAAAAAGATATTAATAGCGCTAAAAAATAACTGATAATCAAAGTGTGGTTAGAAGGGGGACCCTTTTATCATCACGAAAAAAACTAATAAAGGACTTTTTTATTGGTGCTGATAACATTTATTTTTAATAGCACTAAAAAATAAGTGTTGATAAAATTTAAAAAATAATTTTTTAAAAAGAAAAAAATCCGCAAATTAAAAAAAATCAGACCCCTTTTATCAGTGCTATAAGCCCCATTTAACATCATCAGGTACCCCCCCCCCCCACCTTTAATAGTTCTAGGCCCTCCACATATTTAATAGCGCTTGTTGACCCCTTCACCCACTGACACACTCATGGCTCCACTAGGATTCAAACCCATTACCTCTCCCTTGTGCACCTGCACCTTTACCACTCATCCATCTTATTTTGTTATCTATTTTATGAAATATCAATTTATATATATATAGTAATATTAATATAAATATATTTATTTATTCATTTATTAATATATATATATCAAAATATATATAGTTATATTTATATATTTATTTATTTATTTATTTGTATATTAATATATATTTATATCTATTTATTTATATATATATATATATATATATAATTATATTTTTTTATCTGTACATTTATTCTTATATTAATATATATTTATATGATTATTTTTAAATACATTTATAAAAATATGTTTTATGTGTGTGTGTCTTTATAAATAAATGCATATATATATATATATATTATATAATTGTGTATCTATAAATATAATTATAAATATTTTTATTTATTTACATATAGTATATATTTATATTTATATACATAAAATCAAATACATATATAATATATATCAGTTTGTTAATACAGACATGCACTGATACACACACAAACACACACATTATATAGGTATATAAATATTGATATAGTTTAATTTTAAATAAAATGGATATTATTTTTTATTTATATGTAGTTTATATATTTATAAATATATTTTATATATAAATATGTTCAATTATTTATGTTTTTATGTGTGAATATATAAAAAATATATATATAATGTTATATATTTGATTATAAATAACAGTACATTGTGAAAAATGATAAAATTTCAAATTCATGATATCAATATCAATGTAATCCCTAGTAATAAAGTCAGTCCCTATAGAAAAATGGAAATAATACCACCTTAAATGAGGCTAAAAATCCATCAAATGTTAAACAATTGGGGTACCTCGACTAAAAACTCAATTTTGGAGGCCCTCTGGACATTTTTGGGGGTTGAAAAATAGGAAGAAGCTCATAGAACTTATTCTATCCATTTTTTGTATAGATATCATCATAGGATTATATTTGATATGTGATAGAGCCCAAACGGACATCCAGATCAAAAGTTATGGTCGTTCAAAGTTCGAGTTATGTTTTCAACTTTTTTAAGATCTTTTATTTATTTTTTGATTTTTTATCTTCAAATTGTTTTTAAAAGACTATTACTCAATAATAATTAGATAATTATTAATTGAAAATATTTTTAAATTATTTTATAACCCATTTTCACTAAATATCTTATATATAAAGTGTAAATGCCTATTTACTTTATCTAAAACATATTTAAAATATGTATATTATATTTATATCAATATAAATATATTTATACATTAATATATTATTTTTAATGAAATATATATATATATATATATATTGAAATATACCATTTATCAGTGCTAGTAAAAAAGCACTGATAAAGGGGGGTATTTACAAGCGCTTCTTAAAAAGCGCTGATAAAAGGGGAACTTTTAACGATGCTAAAAATGTGCTGATAAATGGGGTACCTTTATCGGAGATTTTTTATCACTATTAAAGGGTGGTGCTGCATAAATCCGTTTCTTTGGTAGTGATTCATAACTTGGTTTTCTTGATCTTGTCAGTCCCACAGTGAGTCCCTTGAAGTATCCTATAAATATCGTGGGTTGTCTTACAAGTTGAAACATGGAAATCAAAACTTATACTTCTAGCACAGCACAAAATATTATAAACATTATGATTTAAAACATATTTTACTATGTCATTACCTACAAGTGTCTTCCTATCAACTTTGGGTATCTCATATGGATTCTCTATGATAGTCTAGTGATCCACACTTAACTGTTTCGGGTAGGCTTCCATTCTGTTTTTCCAGTAGTCATAGTCACTTCCATCAAAAAATTTGGGTTTTGTTGAATCTATCCATCATTTTCATTCACACATGACATATTAAAAAGCTAAACTTTTATTCCTTCGAGTGTTAGTTCTAGGATAATTTGGTTAGCACAAAGCTAAAAATAAAAAATATAAATATATCAAAATTGATTAAAATAATCAGAGATGCTAACAATCATTTAAGGAACAACCTCCGTAGTTACCAATTTTTGGATCATAAGTGATGGAAACTAATACCAGAGGGGGTTCAATATTAGTTATAAAAATTTAAAGAATAAATCAATTACAGTTTTATTAATTAAATAAATTAGTGAGTTTTGTGTTCAAGATATATAGTGCAGCAGAAATAAAATAGAAGGAACATAGAGAATTTTATAGTTGTTCGGATCACCAAGATCTGAGTCCACTCATCAACCATATATAATCTGAAAGAATATTGATACTCACTAATAAACTCACTTTTAATGTTCTGATAATCTATTGCAGACTCTACCTTTTACAAATACTCAGTGGCACAAACCAGACCTTTTACATGGGTCTTTAATCTAGTTTGTGTACTGAATTTTGTTCAGGATTCACAACCTAGACTTTTTTTAGGTGGTGGAATAACCAAAAGACAATACCTGCTTTTTATGGGGGTAATATAAACACTACATGAATAATTTACAAATAGATAAAGAAAGATTACACAAAGAAAAATAAATATAAAGAAAACCCCAGTAGAAAGATCTGATAGTAGGGATGATGAGGCTTGATTATCTTGATCACTATAATATTAGAGGATGGTACAGCAGAATTCACTTCATGATTTTTGCGGGGAAACATAATTCATATATCTTCTTGATCAAATGATCATCAAGAAAGTGTATCTCATGAATGTTTTTAAAAAATTCATTTAGAATGATCAGAGTGTTGTTGTTTTAACCCTTGAAGATATCACTAACGGATTAATCTAGATTCATTAACTTTAAATATCTCATTGGAGCATCAAGTAATATAATCACTAAATTCCACTTATTATCATGTAACAAAATATAATATTACCATTACCTATATTTGGAAATATCATGCTCAATATCAAAGAGATATTGCACTCTTCCATTTCTTTGTGTCGTGTTTCACAATGGTGAATGTAATCGACCTTATATATAATGATTTTAGTTAAAAAATTATAATAATGTCATTATAATATTTATTTATTTTAAAAATCAATAAAATTGTGAAATCATTCTAAACAAAATTGTAGTAAGTATTTTTTACAAAAATAACACTAAAACAGGGTGTCATAAGAAAATATAGTTCATTTAAAAAATAACTAAAGTGATGTTAACCATATGGGGAACAAGTTTCGCAGTCTTTATGATTATAGTGCAATCATGTGTGGTCATTATGCTTATCTTGTGTGCATGGTCAGTATCATTACCACATATCAGTGCAAGGGTAGCACCGTCTTTTATCAGTGCTTAAACAAGCACTTATAAAGGTGTATCCTTTATTAGTGCTAATAAAATGTATATTTATCAGTGCTATTATTAGAACTGATAGAAGTTTCTAATAAAAATTATTATTAATTTATATAAAATTATTATACTTATATTCAAAAACAATTTTTATTTGTACACATTAAATAAAAAATCATGTTTATAATTAATATATTTTTTTAATAATTCTAATATATATATATAATCTTTTAAAAAAAGTATTTATATTATTATAATTAAATAATTATATATTTAAATAATTATAATATTATAATAAATTTTATTAAATAATAAATATATTTATGATATTTGTAATTATATATTTATAATTATATATAAATACTTTTTAAATATATATATTTATAGTTATAATTATAAATATATATATATATGTTCTAATGAATTTGATCAATAAATATATTGGTGCATGAGTATAATTTACATGCATATGTTATGTATTCATCATGAATGTTCATTTATACATTATACCCTTATTATTATTCATGTTGTCCATATATGTAATGATTTGCTTCTAATAATATATACTTTAGTAGATATATGATTTATTCATGTAATACTCATTAATCTACTATGTTATCATAAATACTTATAAAATTATAATAAATATATTTAAATAATAAATATATTTATAATTATAAATTTTTAATTATATATAAATACTTTTTAAATATATTTATTTATAATTATAATTATAACTATATATATAAATAAATATAAAATTAAAATAGATACAGCTATTATAATATAATATATATATATATATAATTATATAAAAATATTTATAAATATATTTATTTATACTTAGCTTAGTTTTATCGTGTAAGGCGCCCACTCCCTGGCAACAGAACTGGCTTTGGTTTGAGTCGCCACACTCAAAATTAATTGGGGGAGTTTGGTGCATAGGTGGTGGGTTAGGCCCAGAATAAGTATGGTGTGGCACCCACCTATACCTCATTACCCATATAACATGTTTTTCAGTTGGGATGTGCATCAGTGGTAGAGGTTCCCTCTGATTCTACATTAGACCTGAGTTTAAATCCGATTGGGATTGAATTTTCGCTGGCTGGTGGTGGCACAGACAGGCAGTGACGCAGGCATGACGCAAGCAGATGATGACACGGGCATGATGTAGGCATGATGATGCACTGGGCATTCGGGCAAGATTTTAGGCCTTTAGGCCATGTAATGGGCTTCATGCCTACTGGTCCTTCAGTCCATGTACTGAATAAATAAGGCTTTATAGATAGGTTATCCCATGGGGGGCTATGGCCTTCCTTTTCAGCCTGTGTGTGTGGTTTCTGTGTGTGTTTAATGTAATGGTACCCCCAAATATCTATAATTATAAATCTAAATAAATATAGAAATATTTAAATAATTGTAGAATTATAATAAATATATTAAATATACTAATTATATATATTTATAAAATTATAAATATAATAATGTTTTTATAATTTTATAATTTTTTAAATAAATGAATATATATATATATAATTATAACTATAAATATATTTATTTATTTATTATAATTTTTTAATTAAAAATAAATATATATTTATTTGCAGTTATAATTATAAATATATATTTATTTATTTAGATAATTATAAAATTATAAAAAATATATATTTATTATACTTATAATGTTATAAATATATATACTTAAAAAAATATTTATAAATATATACCATGAAAGTTCAGGACTCGAGTGAGCTTGGTCCTAAAAAGTGATTAAAGAAAACAAAAGTAAAACAGAACATATAAAAACATGCGGCTCAAAAAATCCCCGCCAGACCAAAAAGGTGGAAAAATAATTCCACCCTAGGCAGAATCAAGCAAAGTTAGGATCATTCCCATAATGTTCAGAGTCTTCATCAGTAGTCTCCCACTCTGATGGTGAGTTTCTTTGATTGAAGACCACTGCATACTTCTCCATGATCTTATCCTACTCTGGAGTGAGTTTGGAAGAATACCTGTAAGGCACAATTTGGCCACACCCTTATGTCGCAACCCAATCACCTTTTATATATCCTCTGGCACGTCATTTTGGATTTCTACCCCATGTCCAAGTTTTGGGAGCCATCTGATTAGTCACCCCATCATCAATCTCGTCCTGAGAGCAAGAAACCATCAAAGGTTGTAGAATCTTTACTATATAAACATCCTCTGGCAAGCCAACCACTAGTAGTATGTTTTGAACAACATTGAACTGTGAGAAATCTATATTTTTTCCACTTGATATGAAGCAATAGATTCTTGACCAATATCCTCACATAATTTAATAACTCCAAAAATATTTGAAGTAGGCACCTGAAAAGAATCAGTTCCCCCACCCTTTTCTAGAGGGGGATCACACCATGATGGGATTTTGTAGCAATCACATGTGCATGTTCAATATGAAAAGTTGGAAGTGCAGCTGTAAGAGTCAAATATTTTTAGGCTAAACCAATTATAATCTCTCTGCATCCACAACCTTAGCCTTCCCCTTCATTTTTGCAGGTGCAATTAAATCATGCCTCAATTCAAGATCAAATTCTTCTTGAATGATAGCCTCATGAATACAATGATTACCATCATCCTCATGGGAAGAAACATCCTACTTCTAAGATTCAATAGGCATCCTCTCCTTTTAGGAAAGTACAACATGTTCAGCCTGAACTCCTTCTGTTATGCCGGTGTTTTTTAGAACCTCCTTAGTAGTTATAGCTTCCCATGATCTCTTCATGCCTTCAGACCTCTCATCAACATTTTCCTTTTCTCTTATTAAAGATGAAGGACCCAAATCATGTCTAGGACCAAGGTAAATAGCCCTAGCTTCCACATTGTTGAGATCATTAAACTCTTTATCCTCCCACACTTTTCTATGAAAGTATTTTTCATTAAGGTGGGAACCTCCATCCGTGTGAACATATCCCCTATCACCCAAAGGATGTGGTTGGATCACATTATATTTTCCATTTCCTAGTGTGGAATCCTTCATATATCTCCTGTATTTGTTAGTCATGTGAACCTTCATCCTACATGCACTACAGACAATCCATCTTCTACACTTAGCATAGGCATGCCCAATATTGTGACAACCCATGCAAAAAATAAAGAACATTTTTAAATTCAATGGCTAAATAAAACTTATAATCATCAGCATACAACATCACTATTTTGATCAGATGGGAGGTGAGATCAACCTCCACAAGCAGTTGAGAAAAATGGCCATATCTCACCTTTCCTGTTTCCCTTTCTATCTTGATCATAACACCTATAGCTGAGGAAACTTCCCAGAAAAATTTGTAGATTCCACATAAACCAGTTGAGACAATATATCTTAACCCAAATTTGGGTTCGAGAATTATTTGCAGTCAAGGGATTAAATTCATGATCCCAATTTTTAATCCAAAGGACCCTAGGTTTTAAATTCACAATACCAAACCCCCATTCTCTTGAATTAATAGCTACATTTTTTAAAACAACATGAAATAAGCCCTTCCCCAGTGAGGTGATTTTCCAACCATAAAAACTGAAAATGTAAGTGAGATGTTTCCTAAGAATATATAGGATCTAGTGATATTCCATGGCTTACAAAGAAATATGAGAAATAATATAATTCTTATACTCCTTAATTTTATCTACTATGATTCATTTATTAACTTCAATAAAGGCGGTATCGCTATTCCTCGTGATTTTTGGGGTAGTTAGTTTGAAGCAGTACTTAATTCCTTCAAATGGCATTATTTTCTAAGTAGTTGTTCGTTTATGTGAAGTCTCAGACACATTTGAGGCTGGATCTAGATTCAAGACACTAGGAATCCCATGCACTGCTTGAGAATAGTTTTGATTCAGAGAAACTCCTAAAACATCAAAAGTCGAGCGATCCAAACCCTTACCAACAACATAGGGCACCTTTCATGACCCCATTCCTCCAAATCTACCCCTCCTAAACTAAAAATGAAGAAATATAGTTAATGAACCCTGATTCCCACCTCCATTAGGCCCCGGGGTGGTTACTAGAACAATGGGAATACAATCTCACAAAAATGGGATACATTGCCCTTTGTAGGAAAATGAGATCGAGAGATAAGATGGTTCATCCCAAAATAACTCCAAGACATGTATATATATATATATATATAAGAAAACCAAAATCCATCCTACATGCATGTTTAAAATAAAATTTTTACAAGTGCAATAAAAATCCAAGGTAATTACCAAATGCAAGCTAATGCAGCAAATCAGCAACTGTACTAAATCTCGAGCTAGTAATGCCAATCACAGTCCACGTAATCCTCCTGGAAACCTAAAAACAGTTTTATATACATAGGGTGAGTATAAAGATATACTCATTAGGAAATACCTAAGTATCTCATGCACAAGCAAAATGGATAATACTAATACCCCTATGAGAAAATAGTAGAACCAAACAACACCTAACAAGTATACTAACCATCCCAGACCTCACTAAGTCATACTCACTAAATAACACAAGTCAAGTAAAGTAATATAGCACGAACATCAATGATTAGGTAACCCCGCACCACTCCCCATTGTTTTAGCCACTCTTTCCTAATAGAAAACATTCTCACACTCCCACCTCTTCTGAAAGAACCATGTCACAACCTGGCCACACACAAATGGTCCCCACAACCACACCTCATCCCATCACCCGGTCAATGAGCCACATCACATCCCTCCCATAGACACCTAGGCCACAAACCACATCACATCCCTCCCATAGACACCTAGACCAAAATCCATATCACATCTCATTCTCAAGACACCTAAGAAAGAACAACTCATCTCATCTTGAAGACACCTGGTAAAACACATCCCATCTCATCTCGAAGACATCTAAGAAATCACAACCCATCTCATCCCAAAGGCACCTAGGAAATAAAAATTCACCCCTACACACCTGGTCCTCAAAAACCACAACTTTCCCAAATAATCTTGGGCTATCGTCGCCTGGAAGAGGGAGAAGGGAAGAGTGGATGTTCATCCATCCATCCTCCCATTAGGATGCTTGGTAAACACATCCTCCCCCGTGACGATGGGGGTGTTTGGAACATAGTGATCAACTAGGGTGGGGTATGCATTGAAATTACAAGGTAAAATACATGTATATACATATATGATATGAAACACTCAATCCCAACCTATGGTTTCTCAATATACAAACATCTCACAACACTTCCAACTTCGCTTCTACTCTAAAATGCACAACACCACACATCAAGCCACAACCTCCTTTCAATTTACAAACAAATTAAATAATTCATTACCATTATTTGTTCACAAATCATTTATTAATTCCATTAACCAAACCAACCCAAACTAGTTCCAAATATGATTAAAAAAATATTTATTCATTTATTCCACTACTATTTGGGAAACTACCAATCACAGCACACAACAACACATGTAGAAACACATCACTGCACAACCCAATCATATCCCCACTGTGAAACACTACTCATACATTCCACAATCAATCAATATCTCAACCTGATATTCCATTACATGGTCAGGTTGATGTATCATAAACAAGTTCATCCACCACACCACCCAAACTAAACCACAACACACACCTATGCTTCATAAATGTACCACAGCACAAACTAGAGTGTATCCACACATCACAACATAGACACTTCACATTCCATATATACAACATAGAAAACAGTACTATCCCACACAACACATCACCCTAGATACCAAATAATAACACAATTCTTGATTTAAGGATGCATCCCTTATTTATTTCTACTTGTTAATTCAGGGGTTTTCACATAAACTGGGTAATCCTAGGGAATCCATTTATTATCCAAGTGTACATGATTTATAAATTTCCATATACAAATGTTCAACAAGAATAAACCAACATGAAAGTTGTTTAGTGTGCAACCAAGGACCACCAACAACCACGATTTTTAGTGGGGCATTTAGCTTGTATAATTCACAACATCACAATAACATCAAAGCCATAAAAACATGAGCATCGGATCCCTCTACACCTTTCAATTAATTTACTCTGTTATTAACTTTTATTAGTGTGGTAAAAATATAATCCATATAAAAAAAATTATCCATACAACATGATTCACAATCAAATAGAAATGAAGGAAAACTCTTCCTTGAAGAATATTTTCAACTCCTTCGTACACCATAGGGCGAAGAAGAATGGCCTCAAGAGATAACCGTACCACTAGGAACACTGATAAACTTATTCTACACCAGAAGATTATCAAAACTCTTCCCAAACAACCAACTCAATCCAAACTATACCATGGTATTGAATCTCGGGGAAAGAACAAGAAGAAACAGATGAGAAAGAGGAGAAAACCCTCCATGGATAGATCACGAATGACCAACGAACAACCAATGAGATTGATAGATCAAGGAGGGATGAGTAGGGCTCAAATGACTCCTAAAGATAGCTAGGACTAATCTGGAATGAGAAAAAAAGAAAACCATGGTCGAATTAATAATAGTTCAATCAAAAATAATTATTAAAACTATGCATGATCAGGGTATTGCATGACATGTAATGCCCTGTCATGTCGTGTAATATCTGGGGTTTGTTTTCCGCTGAAAAATATTTCGCCTCTCGATATTATTTTATTTTTTAAACCCTAAAATATTACATGCCATGAAACTATTCTTCACACCTTTTAAAATATCTATATATTTTGAAAACTCCAGGACAATCCGTAAAATAGACTTTCACATCGTGTAATCACCATACTCTTAGCCTTTAGCAACTGAACTTCTCCAAACTCCTTCTGAGACTCGTCCAAACACTTACAACCATCAAAACATGCAAAGTAACAAACTAGGAGGAAACACACCGTTACATTATATGCCTCTAAAGTGATTCTTTCCCTCAAGAATCCAAAACCAAGCCCAGAAGAAATAGGGTTCTGAACAACCACCCTATGAGATACCACTCTAAGATCTGGCTATGCTTGAATCGTTTCTAATAACCGAACACATTAACATTTAATGATAAACCACCCTATTTTATAAAAAAGTTGGATTGGAAAATCCCACATCCAATAATGCCTATTTTGATAGCTGCTACCCAACGATAACAAGGAACAACACACAAGCACAATAACCACACTGTTCGAACATCTGAATCATGGAATTTTGTCATCCATGTCAAGATATCATCTGCTTTGGGTGGCACTGAATCACTCGCATAGGTTCAATCACATCACAGTTAATGCATCTTGATTATAAATATGGTCTTCCCATTTTCACATGTTAGGAATTTATCACACATTTTACCACACACAAATTAACCTAAGGGAATACAACTCATTTCATAAAACAAGGTTCAAACATTACATTTCAAAACAAAACAGAACAATCCCAAACTCAGAAAAACCTCGTGTACTGGGTGAATATGCATTTTCCACTCCCAAGTACTCTCGTCCAGGACACCATGCCTCCACAACATACCAACCAAAGGAAAGGTCTATTCATCCAACATCTTCTCCCAATGATCCTAGATCTCTATCGGCCACTCCACGTAATTTGCGTCATAATTGATATCCAACTCTCCCCAGTCAAGAACATGGGAGTCATCATGAAGATATTGACAAAGTTAAAAGATGTGGAAGATTTCATGGATCCTCTCCAACTGAAGTGGCAATTCCAATTGGTATTCCACCTCACCAACTCACCCCAACACCTCAAAGGGTCCAACAAAACCTGGGAGAAAGTTTACTCTATCTACCAAACCTCTGCTGCCCATGTCATGGGTAAACCTTCAAGAACACATGGACCTTAACCCCAAACTGAAAGGGCATTATTCTACGATCATCATACAACTTATTCCAGTCTTGTACTATTTTCATCCCCTCACGAACAAGATAATCCTTCTTTTTCATGCTCTACACTACCTCGGGACCAAGAGCATCTTTCTCCCCAACCTTCATCCAACACAATGGAGAACAACACAGTCCTCCATACAAAGCTTAAAATAGAGCCATACAAATGGATGAGTGATAGATGTTATTATAAGTAAACTCTACCAAGGTTAATTGGTGCACCCAAGATCCATAAAAGTCTAAGACGCATGCTCGCAGCATATATTCCAGTGTTTGGATAGTCCATTCTATCTAACCATCTTTATGAGGGTGGAAGGCATTATTGAGAAATAACTAGGTTCCCAAATCATGTTGAAATCCCCTCCAGAATCATGAGTTAAAACATGCATCTCTATCTAAGATAATGCATCTATGAACTACATGCAACCGCACCACCTCATCTGCATACCTATTAGACAAAGCATCCACTATGCCTGACTCCATAATCTTTAAGAAGTTATCTGATTTCATCAACTGATCCACTATCACCCATATATAATCATAGCCTCCTTGAGATATGGGTAACCCTATGAAGAAATACATTGAAATGTAATCCCACTTTCACTCGAGGACATCCAAGGGCTGTAATAAACCACAAGAAAAATGGTGCTCAGCCTTCACCTACTGGAAAACTATGCACCTTTCCACGAACTCTACCACTACCCATTTCATCCTGGTCCATCAAAACTATATCCTCAAGCCATGGTACATCTTAGAAACTCTTGGTTGCACCACTAATGGTGATATATAAAACTCATGAAGGACCCCATCATGCATAGCTACTAGAAGAAATAACTTTATGTTAAATAATATCCGGTTTTGACCACCCTTCAGATCATCACCATGGACAACATGATCGCACAAAACATCTACCTATGACTCTCCCCACTAAAACCCCTCCACATGCTACATCAAAGAAGAATGCACTTTCATCTGAAACAAATAGCCTCTAATACCATCTGTTCCTGCATCTAAGTACAAGGATTCCAACTCCTCCATAACTCTTCAAGCATCTACAGATTCCTGAACAACCTCCTTTTACAACATTATACTCAAAGAATCAGCCCCAACATTTCCCTTTCCTGAGGTATAGGATATCTCAAAATTATAGTCTTGAAGAAAATTCCTCCACCATCACAGCTGCAAGTTTAGATCTCGCTGAGAAAATATATACCTCAACTCTTGTGATCTTTAAAGACCACAAAGTGCTCCCCAATGAGGTAATGTCACCACAACTTCAAATTAAACATGACAGTTGTTAGCTCCATCTCATTGGTCCCATAGTTACACTCATGGGGATATAACTTCCTGGAATCATAAGATATTATTACTCGTTGTTTCATCAAGTACTATCCCAATCCCAAATGGGAAGCATAACAAATCACCTCAAACACCACCCCTTCCTCTGGAAACTAGAGCACTGGAGAACTAACCAAATTCCGCTTCATATGGTCAAATATTTCCTGGAACTTCTCACTCCACAAAAAATATTTGTAATTCCTACTAAGAGTGGTAAATGGTGCTACAAATCGATATGAATTGGGCACAAACCTCTGATAATATCATGTGATATCAAGAAAACTATGAACTTCCGCCTCATTATTGGGTGCTACCTAACAAAAAACTGCTTCGACCTTCGATGAGTCCACTACCACACCCTTTTGTGACACCACATTCCAAAGGAAATTCACCTCTCGTGTTTAGAACATTGATGCACCCGATTTGTGTATACATTTTTACAGACTCTATAGAAAATAAGAACATAATTTCAGAAAATACCTACTATTGAGTGGAAAAATACTCTGATTTTGGTGATCTTGTTCATTTTCAGGTGATTTCTATACAAACACACAACCCTGAGAGAAATTGAGAAAAATTTACAAACTACATGGCGTGTACATATATACACAATGTGTATATTCATACCCAGACACGGATTGACTAGGATAACTACATTCCCAAGTTACTAGAAGTTGATACACGCCATTTTCACCCTATAAACGTCGTGTATACTCTTCTAGAAGTGGTTGGAGGATAAGAAGAAGTCTACATGCCCATGTGGACGGCTGACAGGGACACATTGTGTTCACAATTTACATGCTTTTTATACCTTTTTAGAAGTGGTTGGTGACCGAAAAATAAGAATACACACCATGTATAGTGGTGCTACATGCCGTGTAGATCTACCTACCAGAAAGCACCATGTTCTGAGTCAAATATGGCGTGTTAGGCCACCTACTAGTGGAGAAAATAATGACAAAAGAACGTTAACAAAAGTACAGGCCGTGTACTTTTTTCACACACCATGTAGTTTGATTTTCTATAAATAGAGGCATTGGCCTTCGGTTCAAAAAGGAAGAGAAGGGGGGTGAAGCTCCAAAGGAAAGAATCTCTACTTACATACTACCATCATTCTACTACTTCTATGTTCTACCGTTCTACCAAAGAGTTACTACCTCCTCAATGTTTCAAGCCATGATCACATCAGGTATCGAGGGTTTTGTGTTTATCTTTTCCTCTATGTGTAACTAAATACCCAGTGTGTTGGGGTTGTGGGAGACGTAAGGGTTGTAATTTAGATTAGTATCTATGAATGTGTTTTTTCTATTAACTTCTTCTTATTCTTCTTAAATCACTTCATCTTATCACTGAAAATTTGGAACCATACCAAGGGCCTAATTCTTAGGGATTCAAAAGAAGAATAACGATGGATATTTTCATGATCATTGGAAGTATTCGTCAACTAAAAAATGGAATGAGCCTAATAAAGAACTATGAAACGTTGACTACCAGACCAAGGAGTCGGTTTCCTCAACTCAAGACATAAGTTCACCAGACCAAGGTAACTTTGTTATAAATCGAAACCCAGGGTGTTGGGTTATTATGAACAACAAAACCTCATAAGCAATTTGATTTAATAATCAACTTCTCATAAATCCAAAACCCCAAAGCATTTCTCTTCTTATTTGCATCAAACCCAATTTTCCCATATTTTCCTTTATTCATTAAGTAATTTATTAAAGAAAATTAAATCCAATTATTCTTTTTATCCAAACATCAAAAATCGACTCTAAATTTAGCACACTTCACTAAGACAAAAATACAAACTAGATAAGCATGACAAAAATAACTTCTTTTTCCCAATGGATCGACCCCTTACTGGTACTATACTCATTAGGGCAAAAACAATTTGTGACACCGATAACATACCTTCAGTGAAAAGACTCATAAAATTTTGGAATCATTGTCGGGGAACAAGAAAAGTTAATTTTTTCCATGTTTTAATTAAGTTTGTATGAAATTTTAGTGAAAATAAAAATCATAAATTCCCAAAAATCTCTTTTCTAGTCTCATTTATGTTTATATTTCTTCTTCCTCATTTACGCTTATTGTGTTTCAGGTTGTGCAGGTCTATAGGTGTAGGATCAGCTACCTCACACATTCCAAGAATGCTGAGTTATTGGGGGTTTTCCCAATAGACCCAGAGATTGAACATATTCTTTTGAGGCGCCAAAAAGCACTCATGACCGAGAACAATCACAATAATCTCATAGCACAAAATGAGGAAGGAAATCCAGTTTTTGTCCAAGGAACTGGACATCCATTAGTACTGGATGATAACCGGAACCAGTAAGCTTCACTTTCTCTAGGGTATGGCCCACAGCAGCTCCAACAGTTTTAACTGGAGCAGATGCCATTTTTACACATAGGTTAGGGGTCGTACCTCACACCTTAGGAACAAAAATACATGCCATCCCCATTCCCTCGGTAGCCACCTCCACGTCGTACTCTCATGGAGTACGACCTTCCATCTATCCACATAGTTGACACGGGCATCGTCTATCCACCAGTGTCGGCCCAACACATCAAGATTAAGCCTTCTATCATGCAGCTAATCCAAAACACCATTCAGTTTCGCATTCTGCCCAACAAGGACCCCAATGCCCATATTTCCAATTTTCTGGAGGTCTGCGACACATTTCTCTACCACGAAGTGTCCACAGATGCCATTTCTCTTCACTACAATTCCTTATCTTTATAGGATAAGATGAAATACTAGATCAAAGGATTATCGTAATGATCTATCCTCACCTGGGAGGAGCTAGGCCAGGTGTTCCTGTCAAAATACTTTCCACCCACGAGGACGGTGAATCTATGAAATGAAATACAAAACTTCCAGCAGCATGACTCAGAGTCATTTTATTAATCATAGGAGCGCTTTAAGGAGATGTTTTGAAAATGCCCACACCATGGACATCCACTTTGGATGTAGGTCCAAAGATTCTACGGAGGATTGACAACGAATACAATGTTCATGGTGGATGTTGTTTCTAGAGGTATAGTAATGAGGAAATCCCCTCAAAAGCTTTTAGAACTACTGGAAGACATGTCTACCAATAGCTTCCAGTGAAATTCTGAGTGGGGTACACAAAAACAAGGTATGAATAACATCGATGCTACAACTATGATTGTTACCCAGTTGGACGTTGTTTCTAAAAAGATCTAATCGCTCAATCTAAAGGGCACATCCCAAGTAAATATGACAAACCATCCGACATGCAGCAAATGTGGTGATAACCAAATCATGGGAGAATGTATGGGTTCTGCATGTGTCACTTCAACGAGCGAGGTGAGTTATGTTTCCCAAAACTGAGGGCCAAACCTATACTATCGGTACCAGAACCTGGCATGGTGTGATCAAGAGAACATAGGTTGGGACCAACAATAGCAGAATCCTCTACCCCAGTGACTGCCTGGCTACAGTTAGCCTCCGTATAAGAATTAGTACCCAAGGTAGCAACATACCCAACAGGGCTCTTATTAGAAGCAAGGGAATCAGAACCCTCACCCATAGCAGTCGTGGTAGCCACCACATACACCAGATCAACAACCAACTCAGCATGAGAACACCTCAAGGTTAGATGATCTCATGAACAAATTTATATCTACTACTAAGACTCGATTCTAGAATAAAGAGGCCTCTATTCATGTCTAGGAGAAGTAGATTAGTCATCTGTAAAACCAACTATCAAGAAGGAAACCTAGTACACTACTAGGTAACACTGAGAAGAACCTGAGGGAGGAGGCTCATGCTGTCACACTATGGAGTGGAAAGGAGATACAACAAAAGGAACAAACATATCCAAGTGCACCTATACCCCCTGTTGATGAAGAAGATATAGATAAATACCCCTCCTCATCCAAAATCCCATAAAAGGAATCTTAGTAGAATAAATGAAAGGAGGTTTTCAAACCTTTTGAGCCTGCCTTACCCTTCTCGGAGAGAATGAAGCAAAGAAAGCTGAACCACCAGTTTGGAAAATTCATGGACGTGTTCAATAAACTGCACATCAATATTCCATTTGTATATCCACTGATGCAGATTCCTACTTATGAAAAATTCATGAAGTAAATCCTCTCCAACAAAAGAAAGATTAAGGATCTGGGAACAATTTCCTTAACCATAGAGTGTTTAGCAGTTGTCCAGCATTCGATTCCTCCCAAACTCCAAGATCTAGGTAGATTCACTATTCCTTGCACTATTGGACCATGTGAGTTTGGGAAGGCCCTCTACGACTTAGGGGCCAGTGTCAACCTCATTCCCCTCGTAGTTTTTAATAATCTATGGCTCAACAAACTAAAGCCTACCTGATTTTCCCTTTATCTTGTTAATTGATCCATCAAATATCTAAAGGGGCTACTGGAGGACGTGCTGGTCAAGGTGGGTAGGCTAATCCTCCCCATAGATTTCATCATCCTCGACATGGAGGATGACCAGGAGGCACCTCTCATTTTGGGAAGGACATTCTTGGTAACTAGGAAGGTACTGATCGATGTGCACCAGGGGGAGCTAATTTTTTGAGTAAGAGGTGAGAGAGTCTCCTACAATGTCCTCAAAGCCGTAAAGTATGCATCATTTTCAAAGCATGAGGGATGTTATGCAGTAACCACTATGAATGATTACTTGATAGAAAAAGGGGATGATATGGTATGTTCTTTTACTTCAGTAAACTTAGTTATTCCCGACATTCTAGTTGACAAAGCACCAGAGGACCTACAATTCCTAGAAGGCCAAGGCAGCCACTATTGGAAACGAATAGTTATACCCAATATTTTGGAGTGGGAAAAGGTACAACCACTTGTACCTTAGATTCTAAAGGTGTATGAACTAAAACTAAATCCTATTCTATCTTCTCTAAACTACAGGTATTTGGGAGACCATCAAACATTTTTTATCATACTTAGTGTAGAACTGTCACAGGATTAGGAAGATTTACTTCTACAAGTTTTGAAATAGCAAAAGCACACTATTGGGTGGACATTTGCAGATTTTAAGGGAATCAGCCCTACCATTTTCACCCACAAGGTGATGCTTGAAGAATCACTAAAGTATCTACTGAACAAGAAATATGAAAAGCAACAACTGATCCACTGGGTACTCCTATTACAAGACTTTGATCTGGAGATCCAAGACAAGAAAGGGAGTGAGAACGTTGTTGCTGGTCATATCTCTTGCCTCGAGCATCCTCATTTAGAGAAGGAGGAATATTGAAAGATCTGGGAGGATTTCCCTAATGAGAACCTATTTTCAATCAATGAAACACCTAGACCTTGGTATACTAATATTTATAATTTTTTTGTTACAGGTGTCATTCACCCTGACCTCTCCTTCCAGCAAAGGAAGATATTTCTCTCTAATGTCAATAAGTACTTCTGGGAAGATCCTCTTCTATTTTGAACCTATCGATATGGGGTGATCCATCATTGAATCCCAAAAAATGAAGTTTATGGATTCCTGAAATTTTGTCACACCTTTCCAGTTGGGGGAAATCATAGCCCAGATCGTACAATAGAAAAGATCCTACAATCTCGGTTTTTCTAGCCCACCATGAATAAAGATGATCAGGCCTTTGTTTCATGTTGCCATAGATACCATAGAACCAGTAATCTGGCACATAGAGCTGAGATTCCCTAGCATCCCATCTTGGAGGTCGAGATTTTCGACATCTGGGACATAGATTTCAGGGGACCCTTTCCCCCATATTTCGGGAACACTTATATCTCGGTCTATGTCGACTACGTCTCTAAGTGGGTTGAAGCTGCTGCTAAAACTCACAACACGACCAAGGTAGTCATGATATTTTTAAAGAAACACATTTTTAGCAGGTTCGAAGTTCCCCAAGTACTAATTAGCAATAGAGGGACCCACTTCGACAACACACTGTTGAGAGGAATATTGTTGAAGTATGGAGTAAAGCATCATATGGGGACACCATATCATCCCCAGTACAGTGGACAAGGGGAGCTCTCCAACCATGATATCAAGAAGATCCTGGAGAAAACAGTGAACACTTCGAGGTAAGACTGGTCCAAGAAGTTAGACGATGCTTTATTGTCATATTGGATAGCTTTCAAAACACCATTGGGATTGTCCCTATTTCACCTCATCTATGGAAATCTATGCCATCTGCCATTAGAATTGGAGCACAAAGCATACTGGGCCATCAAGGCCCTGAATTTTGATCTAAAGGAAGCTAAAGAGAAGTGAAAGTTCCAACTATCAGAACTTGATGAAATCAGATTAGATTCCTATGATAATTCCAAGTTGTACAAGGAGAAGTAGCGAGCAATTCATGACCAGATGATTTCATGAAAATAATTCCGACCCGTTGATCAGGTAATCCTTTTTAACTCTCATATTCGATTATTCCCAAGGAAGTTAAAGTCACAATGGTTAGGACCATTCCAATTTATACACATATTCTATCATGGAGTGGTGGAAATTTTTGGAGAGGATGGTCAACCATTCAAGGTGAACGGACAGTGACTGAAGGCTTACCATCATATGATGACATGGTGGTAACATTGTCACCATAAATCTTCGGTAAGCAGAGGTAAGTAGGTCGATCCAACGACCTAAAACAAAGGTGCTTCCTAGGAGGCTACCCAGCGGATACACACTGTGTACAACTTATATAAATGGAATGTACTTACTCCTTTTCATTTATCTTCTAACAAATATAAATATATAGCTTAACAAAGTAATAAATAGGGATGATGTTGGTGCCGATGTTAAGGTCATTGTAGTTTATCCGAGCCATCACAGGTTTGAATCTCTCCTAACCTACCTTCGGCATGGGGTACCTCCTTTTTATCCTCGTGTTTTCTTACATGGTGTGCATGGTATTTTTCATATATATATTTATATATTTTCATATAAGAAAACTCATGGTGGGGATGGATCGGTTGTCCAGGGTCGTAACCTGACTCCAAAAGACCCGGGTTCAAATCTTGAAAATCACCCCATTTCCATCATTTTTCCTTTTAATAAAACTACATGTCATGTCTTTCTATATACGTCATGTGCGCCATGTTTTCCTTCTTAAACTGGAAAGATTTTTCACATAATGAAATTCATGCGGGTGAATTTGGCAGATTGGCAGAGTCTCGGCCCTGGATCTAAAAGACCCGGGTTCGAACTCAGCTAATCAACCTACTTCATCCCTTTTTGTCTAATTAAAAACCGCACATCTTGCATTTAATTTATTCCCATTTAGTATAGTCATGTTTAATTTTATTATATTTAAATAATAAATAGGAGAAATAGTATAACCTTTGCTCCATTGGTTGAGGGCTTCCATTCGAAATGGTCGATCGCCGGTTCGAACCTTGCCCCAAGCACCGAACCAAAGGTTGTACTTCTCTTTTTCCAATCTTAAAACACACAATGTGTATTTCCCAATACATTATGTGTATAGTTTTATTTTTTTTTAATTATGTATATATATATATCTTTTATTTTAATTATTAATATCAATTATTTTATAGTTTTCTATAATATATATATATACATAGTATTAAAAAAATGTGATACACAGCATGTATTACACTGATACATGTTTTGTGCCTTGGATATAAAAGCCATGGCCCACCTAGATACAGCCTGTGTCGCGCGAAACCCCCCCCCCCCATCTCCCCATTTTCTTCTCCCACAATATGTCCGGCCTCCCCTTCCCAAATCTGCGGATTTTGGGTGTTATAGCTTCTGATTTCTACTTCATTGTGATCCTCGATCCAGGTATTCCCTTCTACACCTTTTATTTCAAATTTTCATAGATGTTAAGGGTGATTTTTGGATTGGATGACCGTTCGGTTTCCACGATACACAGGAACAATTTGAAGAACACACGCTGTGTACTTCTGTACATGGCCACCCTCTGAATGCTTTGCAATTTGGAATTACGTGGTGTGTATGTTAGGTAAACACCATGTACCAACCCCCATCATGCCTGGGTACCTTTTTCACATGGCCTCACACACCATGTTCACGAACACGGCGTGTCTGTTTAGTACATGTTGTTTATGACATTTCTTTCAGCCATCCCATGTCTAGCCCATCACACGGCCATGTAACCTTTTCTCTTCCGCATGCCTTGTTGACCTTTAACACGTATTATCCTATGTTTTTATAACTTCTTAAATGGTGGTTGTGTCTTTTAAAACACACGACCATGACCACTTTGCACGAACACGGTGTGTATGTTCGGTACACGCCGTGTATCCTTCCCTAGTCTCAAATGCTCACTTGGTGTGTCTATCTAGAGAACATGGGATGCTTCCTTCTCTATTATCTATTACTGTACCAAATGATGTCGCTTATAAGGTGAACCTCTGACTGGTTTTGGACACATGTTTTCCATTATCTATATATTTGTGATATCTTGTGTCTATGTATTTTATGTATGATTGTATTGTTTTCTCTCCACGACTGTCACAGGTACTCTGGCACACTGTGGACTATCCTTCTCTGCCACTTCTTGTCTTTATTCACCTAGACATGAGGGGAGTATGGTTTTTCCACATTTTAAGTTGTTTTCTTTTCTTTCTTGGTTTACTTCTTTCCTTACTTCCCCTCATTCTGGTCCACTGTTGTGTTCCCCCATTTCCTTCTCCACTTTATGTGGAACTTGGTGGACCATGTGCGATTTTAAGTCTGGGGGAGCATCTCTTGACCACCTTAGTCTTTTCCCATATCATCATCTAGGAGACACCATTATTGGAAGATATATTTGAAAATGTGAAGACATTTTGGTTAATCGTGTTTCTAAATAATAAAACTGAAAGTGGTAAATTTTTAAGAGTTGTATGCTTATTTTGGTTATTAAGTGTTTTAAAATGATTGCTGATATAGTTTAAAATAAAAATTGTAATCCTTGGATAATTACATTGATTAGACTAATCATTTATATGCAAGTCACGACCTAATTATCTCTTTTTTTCCCACTCTTGAGAGGTATTCTAAACCCTTCATCATTTTCTTCCTAATACCCTCTTTCTTGAGAGATTCTTAGGAAATACATAACTACCAAAATTTGTAAGTTTTCTTTTCAAAACATGAATAATTTTTTAATTATATTAAAATGATTGAGGCATTAGATTGTTTTAACCTCTTTATCTTGAGACCTACCCTACATATGATCTTTGTGAAGCCCCTAGAAACCATGAACAGCCTTTATAGGAAGCCATATTGCAAGATTATTTCCCTTCCTACCCTAATTATTTTATAATTCTGTATGATTATTCACTTTAGCTTAAAATAAGGGATTGGAAACACATGGCATACTTTTGTGAATTGTCGTGAAATTAAGTATGGGGGAGAGACTCTTGATCATTTTGGAAAAAAGGGTTCCAAACCTCTATTTGTGGAAATTATAAAAGGTCCCCCTTTTTTCTATTAAAAAAATGATGGTACAGACAAAGAGATCTTATACTCACTTGTTGGTTTGTGAACCCAACCCTACTAAAGGAGATAGTGTTGATGATGTCATTTGATAGAGCTTGTTGAGGACACTTTTTCATTGCGCTTAATTTTGAATATCATGCACTGTTATTTAAATAATTTAGCCTCTTTTTTAAGCCTTAGAGTTATTTTTCACATCTTTACCTACCAACCCTTAGCCACAGAAACATTTGATCCTTATTTAAAAGCCCTCATGATTTTTTTAAATCGATTTTCTAAAGTGGAGAACTAGATTTCTTTAAAACCTATGGATAGAGTGTATATATCTTTGATTGAGCATAACTTTGATTTAAAATATCTAGAGTGTTGAATATATTATTGGTGAGGTAGATCATCAAGTGACTTGATTATTTTTGAAAGGTTGAAACATGTGTTTAAAGGAGGATGAAAGTAGTTAATTAAATTGTATAGAAGGCATGATTAGAATGTCTTTTGAATTGAAACTATTTTGTACCTTTTTAGAATTTTCTCTTGTGACTTATTATTTACATTTATGATTAACTAAATTCCTTCCTTTTAAAATATAGACTCTCTCAATTAGATGTTGAGATTTTCTTGAGGTCAAGCAAATGACTAAGTATGGGGGAGTTTGATGCACCAGATTTGTGTATTAATTTTCACAAAATCTATAGAAAATGAGAATAGGATTTCAAAAAATACCTACTATTGAGTGGGAAAATACTCTGATTTTGGTGATCTTGTTCATTTTTAGGTTATTTCTAGACAAACACACAAACCAAGGGAAAATTGGGAAAAATTACAAACTACACAGCGTGTACATATATACAGGTCATGTACATTCAGACCCAAACAGAGATTGACTAGTAAAACTATGTGCCCAAGTTACTAGAATTTGGTACACAGTGTGTTCACCCTATACATGTCGTGTATACCCTTCTAGAAGCGGTTGGCAGATGAGAAGAAGTCTACAAGACCATGTGGCCAGCTGACGGGGAAACGTCGTGTTTGCCATTTACACACCGTGTATACCTTTCTAGAAATGGTTGGTGGCCAAAAAATGAGACTACACGCCATATATGGCAGTTCTACACGTCGTGTAGATCTACCTACCAGGTAGTGTCATGTTCCGAGTCAAAGATGGCGTGTTAGGCCACCTACCAGCAGATAAAACAATGACAAAAGTGTGTTAACAAAAGTACATTATGTGTACTTTTTCCATGCTCTGTGTAGTTAGATTTTCTATAAATAGAGGCCTTGGACTCCAGTTCAAAAAGGAAGATAAGGGGGTGAAGGTCCGAATGAAAGAAGCTATGCTATCATATTACCATAATTCTACCACCTCTTTGTTCTACTGTTCTACTGAATAGTTACTCCCTCCTCGAATTTTCAAGAAATGATCACATTAGGTATTGAGGTTTTTGTGTTTATCTTTTCCTCTATGTGTAACTAAATACCCAGTGTATTGGGGTTGTGGGAGATGTAAGAGTTGTAATTTAGATTAGTTTCTATGAATGTGTTTGTTCTATTAACTACTTCTTATTCTTCTTAAATCACTTCATCTTATCACTGAAAATTCAGAACCAGAACAAGGGCAGAATATTCAGGGATTCAAAAGAAGAATAACGATGCATATTTTCATGATCATTGGAAGTATTCATTGACTGAAAAATAGACTAATATTAATAAAGAGTTGCGAAACACTGACTATTGGACCAAGGAGTCAGTTTCCTCAGCTCAAGACATAAGTTCATCAGACCAAGGGAACTTTGTTAAAAATAAAAACCCAGAGTGTTGGGTTATTATGAATAACACAACCTCATAAGCAATTTGATTTAATAATAAACTTCCCATAAATCCAAAACCCCAACGCATTTCCCTCCTTATATGCATCAAAACCAATTTTCCAGTATTTTCCTTTATTCGTTAAGTAATTTATTAAATAAACTTAAATGCAATTATTCTTTTTATCCAAACATCTAAAATCGACTCTAAATTCAGCACACTTCACTAAGAAAAAAATAAAAACTAGATAAGAAAGACAAAAATAACTTCTTTTTACCTGTGGATCGACCCCTTACTATTACTATACTCATTAACAATTTGGGACACCGATAACATAACTTCGGTGAAACAACTCGTCAAACATACACTTGGACAAATTTCCAAAAAGTTGGTGGTGTTGAAGAACCTATAAGACAGTCCTAAGATTCTTTTCATGTTCCTCCTATGACTTCAATTATATCAATATGTAATCGATGAATAGAATGATGAACTAGTCCAGGAACTCATAGAAAACAGAGTTTATAAGCCCGATGAAAATGGCTGGTGCATTTTTAACATCAAACGACATGACTATAAACTAGAAGTTCTCATACCTATACCTAAAAACAGTCTTTAGGATATTTCCCTCCAACACCCTCAACTGGTGGTATCCAGATCATAGATCGATCTTAGAAAACTAAATTTCTCCTATTAGCTGGTCAAAAATATTATCTATCCTTGGAAGAGGGTAATGTTTATTTATTGTCACGTGATTCAACCTCTGATAGTCTATTCACAACCTCATATCACTATCCGCCTTTTTTGTAAACAACACTAGAGCACCCCATGGAGACACATTGGGCTGGATAAATCCCTTCTTCATTATATCATCTATTTGAATCCCCAACTCCTTCAACTTAGAAGGTTTCATCTGATAAGGATCCATCAAAATCATAGAAGCTTATATTGCAGGTAAATCCTAAACTCAACATCACGTTGAGGGGGTAGCATCACAACCTCATCGGGAAAAATATCTAGGAACTTCCCAACAACTATGGGAACCTCCATCATCCCAATGTCTACTGATTCCACTAACAACTCAGTTAACAAAGAGAGAGGGGTCTCCACACACCAACTTCCCACCTGAAAACCCCTCTTTCCAATGAAAACCACACATTGACCAACCATATCTAAAAACACGGCTATTTTATAGAAGTAGAAGATAATGACATGCATAGAACACAACCATTTGATGCCGAGAATGACATTGTATGGATATATCTGTAGCAATAAAATATATCCATAGGACTGATGCAGTCCCTTAATCAATCTATATCCCAGGCACACGTCAAACAAGCTAGTCTAACCTCTAACAAGTGCACTAAACACTAAAGGCACAAGAATAATCTCTATGTATAGCCTCAGATCATGGGAAATAGTGGGTGAAACAAAGGAGTAAAAAGCTCCTTAATCAAACAAATAACAATCAAGGGTACCAAAAAAATTGATCATACCCCTAACAGTCTCTATTCCTTCTAAAACCGCAACCTCTGTTGCATGCAACTGACCACACCCAACTCATATTCTCCTAAGATAACGACCACCTCTATGACCATGATAGGTTTGAGGTACCTAAGGGATATCCTGAGGCTGACCCCTACCTGCTCCATCTCCCCTTGATGGAGCATGATCATGTTGTCCCTTTTGCTAAAATGGTCTAACTAGAAATTGTTGCTGAGGCTGGTGCTGAACCTGCCCACATCCACCATACTAAGATCAAATGATAATTGGACACTAATTATAAATATGTTCATGGAATACACAAAAGAAAAACCTCTACCCCATGCCCATAGAAAAATAATGAGGACCAAATGGTCAAAAAGGAAGCTACTAGGGTCAACTCCCTGTCATTTGAAACCTTGAAGGTCCTGGAACCTGAGACCTAGCACTGGTGATCATGCCTCCCGAAGAACCCTGATGGCTCCCCTCTCGTGGTAAACCTACTCTCTAGTGAATCCACTTGATCACCTCCACCTTTTTCTGGACCTACAAATATGTTGGCAACATAAAGGGAGTAACTGCGTACAAGATAGAAGGATAGAGCACCTCCTCTAGATGTCTCACATGAGACTCCTCATTCAAAAATAGATCTGGGGTAAAATGGAAGAGATCATTAAACATGAACCCCAAATATTATTCTCACATACTCCCTTACTCCAGGGAGAGTAATTCCTGCCTCTTCTCAGCATTCATGGTCAATGAAAACAATTATTTTAAGAATTAATTCTTGAAAATGACCCACAAAAATCAGCCTCCTTCCTCTCCCCTAGGTAAAATGTCCACCACTGACGTGTAGCTCATTGCACCTGACTAACCTCTAAAGGAACCTAATACTCCATCAAATCCCAGATTAAGTTGAAGGTGATCTCAATATCCTCTATCTATCTCCTTGTCTATAAGTCCAAAACATTGCCCTCATACTTTCCCAAATATTTTCGCTAGAAAGAACATAACTTTCTCTACCACTGGTCAACCCTCTCCACTAGATCAACCCTCCACCAATAAATCAGATTAGCCTGTTGAGCCTCAAATGCACGATCTACACACATAAAATGACCATGTGCCATATCTAAGAGGTAAACAAGGAATTCCTAATCTCTAATGGTATGGAATTTTCTTTAAGAGTCATTTTAACTCATTTCTTGTCATTAATTCCTAATTTCCCAAACCACCCAATTTAGACAATAAAACAAGTCATTATAATGCATGTACCTTTACGAGGGTCTCTACCCTACAAATGGTGTAGGATCACTTGGTCGTTAGGTAGGCTCAGAGTCCTTGAATTAGATCAAAGTGGTCTTAAAATCCCACGTCCTATCTAGTCTTCCCTAGACTATGTCACGCACAAAGATCACCTGACACTTTTTCCCTACCAACCCATGAAATCCTCAATGTGCCTAACCCTAAGCTCCATCCTATCTCTCAACCATCACCTATAATATTATTCTATCATGACCCCCTCCCTCCAAAGATACCCCTCCTGGGCTGGCAATTAAGAAATGGAGATAATGACCCCCAAGTCCCACCTCCAGTAGGCCCTGGGGTGGAGACTAGCACCAAGGGTATAAAATCTCCCAAAATTGGGAGTCATTTACCTTTTTAGGAAAACGATATCAGGAGATAAGATGGTTCATCCCAAAACAACTCAAAGACATATATATAACAAAACCAAAATCCATCCCACATGAATGTTTAAAATAAAACTGTTACAAGTGAAATAAAACTCCAAAGTACCAAAATAAAGCTAAAGAAGCAACTTAACAATTATCCCAAATCCTAATCTTGTAACTCCCATCACGATCCACGTAATCCTCCTAGAAACCTAAAAATGATTTTATATATGTAGGGTGAGTATATAGATATACTCAGTAGGAAAAAACTAAGTCTCTCATGTACAAGTGAAAGGGAGAATACTGATGCCCCTATGAGAAAATAGTAAAACCAAACAACACCTAATAGGTATACTAACCATCCCATTTCTCACCAAGGCATGCTCAACAAATAACGCAAGTCAAGTAAAGTAATATCATAAGCACAACGATGATTAGGGAACCACTTCCCACTGGTTTAGTCACTCTTACCTAATGAAAAATTTCCTCACGCTCCCACCTCTTCTGAAAGAACCACATCACAATCCACCTACACACACCTAATCCCCATAACCACACCTTGTTCTATCACCTAGGACATGAGCCACATCACATCACACCCATAGACACCTGGGATACAAACCACATCACATCCCGCCCGTAGACACCTAGGTCACAAACCACATCAAATCACATCCCAAAGACACCTGGGAAAGAAAAACTCATCTCATCATGAAGACACCTGAGAAAACATAACCAATCTCATCCCAAAGACAGCTTGGAAAGAACAACACATATCAACCTAAAGACACCGGGGAAAGAATAACTCACCCACACACACCTATGCTTCACAAACCATAACCTTCCTGAAGAATATTGGGCTATCACTGCCTGGAAGATGGTGTAGGGAAGAGTGGGCGTCTATCCATCCATCCTCCTACCATGATGTTTGGGAAAGAAACCCCCCCCCCCCATGATGATGGGGGTGTTCGACACATAGTACTCAACTGGGGTGGGGTGCGTATATAAATTACAAGGTAAAATACAAGTATATACATGTATAATACCAAAAACTCAAGCCCAACCTATGGGTTATCAATAAACAACAATCTCACAACACTGCCAACTTTGATGGTACCCCTAAATGCGCAACACCACACATCAAGACACAACCTCCTTTCAATTTTCAATAAACTTAAATAATCCATTACCATTATTTGTTCATACCTAATTTATTCATTCTATTAACCAAACCAACCCAAGATAGTTTCAAACTTTGTTAACCAATTATTTATTCATTTATTCCACTACTATCCAAGAAACTACCAAGAATAGCACACAACAAGCAACACAGAAACGCATCACCGCACAACTTGATCGCAGCCCCACTGTGCAACACTTCCCATACTTTATAAAATCAATAAATCTCACAACCTGATATTCCATTACATGGTCATGTTGATTTATCATCTAGAAGTTCATCCACCACACTGCCCAAACCTACCCACAACACACACCCATGCTTTAGAAATGTACCACAGCACAAACCAGAGCATATTCATGCATCACAACATAGAAACTTCACATTCCATCTATCCAAAACACATAACCACACTATTCAACACAAAAAATCACCCCACATTCCAAAGTATAACACAATTCTGGATTTAATGATGCATCCCTTATTTATTTTCACTTGTTAATTTAGGGGTTTTCACAAAACTAGGTAATCCTGGGGCATCTGTTTATTATCCAAGTGTACATGATTTACAAATCTCTATATATAAGTGTTCAATAGGAATAAACCAATATGAAACTTGTTTAGTGCACAACCAAGTACCACCAACAGCCATGATTTTTAGTGAGGCATTTAGCCTGTATAATTCACAACATCAAAATAACATAAAATCCAAAAAAATATGTGCATCAGATACCTCTACCCCTTTCAATTCATTTACTCGATTATTATATTTTATTAGTGTGGAAAAACTATGATCTTAAAGAAAAAATTATATCCATACCACATGATGAAAAATCAGATAGAAGTGAAGGAAAACCTACATTGAAGAAGCTTTTCAACATGTCCAAGAACTGTAGGGTGAAGAAGAATGCCCGTAAGTGATAAACACATTTCTAGAAATGCGAAACAACCTATTCCACACTAGAAGATTATAAAAATGCTTCCCAAACATCCAACTCAATCCAACATGTACCACATAAGTGAATCATGGGGAAAGAACAAGAGTAAATGGATGAGAAAGAGGAAAAAACTCACCATAGATCGATCACAAATTGACAACGAACAACCACTAGGGTTAATAGATCAATGAGGGAGGAGTATGGCTCGAAGGACTCCTCAGGGTGCCTAGGGTTAATCTGGAATGAGAGGAAAAGAAAACCATTATTGAATGAATAATGGTTTGGTAGAAATAATTATTAAAACATTACATGATCAGGGTATTGCATGATGTGCAATACCTTATCATGTCATGTAATACCTGGGGTTTTGTTTTCACCAAAAAATATGTCACCTCTTGATTTTATTTTATTTTTTAAACCTTGAAATATTAAATGTCGTAAAACTCTTCTTCACTATATGTAAAATATATGAACATCATGAAAACTCCAAGGCAGCCCATAAAACAAAGTTTCATGTCATGTAACATGATTACACGATGTGTAATCACCCTACTTCCAACCTTTAGCAACTGAAATTCTCCAAACTTCTTCTGAGCCTCCTCCGAACACTTCCAACCACCAAAACCCACAATGTAATGAACCAGGAGGACACAAAACATTACAGTGCCACCAAAATAACACCCAGATAATTAGAAACCCTATTAATAGGCTTGCCTCCCAGGAGATCCTTGCTTGAAACCGGAACCGAAGATCTCTCATGTGAAGACTTAGGTATAACAAAAGATGGATTAACAATAGAGAGAACTGTTGAAAAATCAAAAACCCTTGGAGTCGACTCCTTTCTTCCAAGTAGATTCTCACGCAAATCCAGAATCAATGCAGATCCCTCATACACCGACATATCATTCATCGAATACCGCCACGCAAAACCTGAATCAAGATCGCCATGGGATCACCAATGATGTTGAGGTCACCAAGAATATCTAAGTCACCAAGGTCGCCGAGAACACCACCTCCCCCCTAAGAATAGTTACTCATTTATAAATATATATGTACAAATATTTATAAATAAATACAAATATTTGTAATTATAATTATAAATAAATATATATATTTAAATCATTATAAAAATATTATAAATATATTAATTATATGTATTAATAAAATTATAAATATAATAAATATATTTATTATAATTTTATAATTATTTAAATATATATATATATTTATAATTACAATTATATATAAATATATATTTATTATAATTTTATAATTATAAATAAATATCTATTTATACTTATAATTAGAAATTTATATGTATATATATATATAATTATAAAATTATAATAAATATATTTATTATAATTATAATGTTATAAATATATATATAGTTATATTATTATAAAATTATAATAAATATATTTATTATAGTTATAATGTTATAAATATATATAATTAAATAAATGTATTTATAAATATATACAAATATTTATAAATATATATAATTATATATATATATATATAATTTTAAATTTTAATAAATATATTAATAATATATTTATAAAAATTATAAGTATAATAAATACAGTTATTATAATTTTATAATAAATATATATTTATTATATATATAATTTTATAAATATATATAATAATATAAATAATTTATTAACATTATATCTTTATCATTACTGATAAAACATATCTTTATCAGCACTTTTTAGTAGTGCTGATAATAGCCTTACCCGTTTTTATAAATGAACCCTAATAGTTGACTTCTTCTCTCGCGCACCTCAAACTCTCACAGAAGCCGACCCCCATTACCGCCAACCCCTCCTCTGCTGTCGTGAATCCCTCCTCCTCCACCACTATGAACCCCACCTCTGCCTCTGAACCCCACCTCTGTCATTGAACCCCACCTCCTATGTGAACCCTACCTTCGCTGTAAACCCCTCCTCTGTCGCAAACCCACCTCTTTCATCGTCTCTCCCTACCTTGGCATCATATCTCCCTACCTGAGCATCGTCTCTCTCTACCTCATCGCTGTCTCTTCCTGCCTCACTGCCTTCTCTCTCTACCTCACCACCCTCCTTTTTCTTCTCCATCATCACTCCTTGAAAGGTAAGCTCCTTAGATGATGGATAATATTTATGTATAATGTAAGGTTTTTCTCTTTACTATGTTTCAGGTAGGGTCAAATTTTATTATGTATTCCATGCCTTTGATAAATTATTCTATGTGATTTTCCTTCTAGATTTAGCCTTGAAAATTTTCAAGAGTTGGTTCCACCACTTCATCTATTTCTGAATTATGCATGTGCTTGCTGAATTTTCTTTTAAATATGATGAATATGGTTATTTTATTGAAAAATGGTGTTATTTTGTGCATGATTAATGGGGAATCATCAAGTATGAAAATATTTTTGTCTGATGGGTTGTACAATACTTCTAGTTTATGTATTAAACTTGTAATATTGTAATAATGGAAAGGAATCATTCTCTGAGGACTTTCATCAAGAAGCCTACGTGAAACTCCAAAAAGGTTATCTAACCAAGAGTTGGGAGGACCTATTCAACTACCTGGACTCAATAAAATGTGACACATTGATGATTTTAGGATTTCTCTATCATGAAATGGAAGCTTGGTTCATATAAAGGGGTAAATATATAATTTAGTGAGGTTATGAATGTTGAGTGCTTTTAATAAGATGGAACTAGGTCTGCTATGAAATTCTTGTACATAAGGAAGAGGGATGGATATATTGGTATGGAAAGAGAGATTCTTGGTCTATGTTTAATTTTGAAAGGTAGAGAACTGTGGCTTTATGGATGGATACTTAGTACTTGGTAATACACTGCTTGAAAAAGAAGATTTCAGGAAGTTACCAGTTCCTGAATATATATAAGCATGATCTGGTGTTTGTCTCAGTGATGAGGGATAAGATGCAAAGTAATATTGAAGTGGTTAAATAGGGAATAAAGGCTAAAATCAACTAGGGTTAGTGGATGGGACTAGTTTACATGGGTTGGTGGAGCAGGACTTTATGTTTCTAGAGAAACATTGAAAAATCATTCTACAATAATGTATATAGAATTTGGTTCATTTTTCAATTGAAAAATTGGAGGGATAGATTTGATAGTGAATACACCATGCTAAAGTTATAGGCACGTGATCTAGAAGGTGATTGGTGTGACACTGTATGTTTAAATTGAATGTACTGCAGGATGTAGAACAAAATAGAAAAGTGGTTCTTGGTAGATTGTTCTTCATAGTTCTAGATTTATGTTTGTGTATTTGGAAAGTGTAGATTTTATATAGGTTTTTACTCTTTGAGTCTATATTTTCATAAGATCGCATGTGGGATACTAAAACATTCTAGAGCACGGGATTATCATATCTAGTTCCATTGATCAGGTGGTTGGGAAGATGGGTGTGATCTAATCCGGTCCTGAGTAATGCATGGAGAGGTCATCTTGGATCTATAGTGGCTCTTTGTATGGGATATAGTCTTCAACTTAGAAAACTATGGATACAAAAGAGGTACCAATCGAGTTTAGTTAGTTTCAATCTAGAATCATGGTAATTACTAGATGTAGCCAAGGAAATGATGATTTATAGTTTATTAAATAGTGATAAACCTGGGGTAGGTGTATAAGGCTCCCATATTGGTTTAGTTGGAGAACTGGAGCTACAAAGGCTAGACGTGAAAAGAATATAGGTTGGTCAAGTCAATAAAAGAATGTAGGTAGCTTGATATTTAGAGATTTAAATATAATGCGTATATAATGTAATATAGAGAATTGAGAGATAAGAATAATGATGAGAAGCTATATTTTATTTAAGTCTCTTTAAATGAAATTTTATCAAATATTATGAAATAATCATATGAGAGATATGTGAAATTGTCTCCCTGCATGTCCATTTTACAATAAAATTTTCATTTATAAATTATATACATAACATTAAATTATGAAAATTCCATTAAGGATAGCTATAAAGAAGAATTTTCCCAACCCTTTTCCAAGTATCTAGCATTTGATTTTTTATCTAAATTATAACCATATTCCTTTTACAAATAACCTATATACCCATCCTTTGTATTTCAATAATGGGAAAGAGTTTCTAGGGTTCTATTTTAAACGTGATCTATAAAAAAAGATTCAATTATTCTATGGGACTTAAGGTAAGGTTATTTTTTACCATCAAAAATATTATTTTTAACATTTAAATTATTTCTCTTAATTTATCTCCATGAAATTTTCAAGAACTTTCTTTCTTTATGGTTTCATTAAAACAAGTTTATTTTTAATGAGCTTTATGATAAAAAAAATTAATGTTCTAAATATTTTTTCCACATAATGATATTTGGGTGGTGTAGCCTTAATGTGATAATTGTTTGCCACATTCCTTTTGAGATTTTAATAGAGTTTTATTTTAAAAATGTTCTTTTATAGAGAAATGTCAAATATTGGTGTTTTTAGTGAAATTATAATTATTTGAATACTTTTATGAATATTTGAGGTTTCGGGGAAAAAGGGATTAATTATTCTTATATTAATCTTCCTGTATTTTGAGAACAAATATTTTGATGTATTATTTCTTGAAAATTTCCATTAACATTTTATATTACTCTTAATCTATTACATGGACCATCCTATTTATAAAGGGATTATGTGTCATTTATAGATATACTTTGGTTAGATTTGATGTGTCCCTCTCAGTCCTTACTACATCATCTTATTTTTACTATCTTTATTATATACCAAGTTCCCTTTCTTTTTCTTTCTCCTTAAAATTTTCTTTATCCTTAAATGATTATTTTTTTAAAGTGTTTCCTTATTATACTTATGCCCATATGAGTTCCCGTAAGGGGTAAATAGTGTTTTCCAAGTGGTTTTATCCCTTTTATGGAATAATATTCGATGAAATGTGTTTGAGAAAATACCTAAATGGATTTTTTAAAATAATTATTTTGTTTTTAAAATTAGTCTTAATCACTAAATTGATGGTTTAAAATTATTCTTGTGTTAATTGGATTTCAAACTAAGAGTTTGGGTGATTTGAAAGTGTTAAAAATGTAGGAAAATGTAGTTTTATTTTTATAGATTCAGATTTTTTCTGGATTTTTTTGCTTCCTTTGGATCTTATAGGTGGGATATATAGTTGGATGATGACCCTAGTTGAATATCTTTTGTGTATTTATTTTTTTAATTATTAATATTACTGAATAAAATATGATGGATATGAATAAAGAATGGATGAATGTCAATCATCTGAAAAAAGAGTATGAAGATGGCATGAAAGAGTTCATCAAGTTTGAAAAATAGCATGCATATAACCCTTCTCAAATCCTTTGTCCATGTTTATGCTATTTTTATTCAAGAGTAATTAGTTCAGAGTAGTTATAAGAACACTTGATCTATCACTGAATAGATCGAAGTTATAAATGTTGGAATAAGCATGAGGGAAAAGTGAATGTATCATGTGGCTAGGATAGCACTGTGTTTTATGGATCATTTGATATGATTACAAGTGTGTACAATGAAGAATATTGTATTGAGGATGTGATTATATATGTGAATGATGATGAAAATTTTATTGAGGAAATGACAAGGATAGTTGAAGATGAACTTCGTGATGTCCAAAAACTTCTTGAGAAGTTAAAGTGTTGTGAAAAGAGGTCATTGTATACTGGTTGCACTGAATATACAACATTTTCATTTGTACTGAAGTTGTATAATTTGAAAGTGGGCAATGGATGGAGTGATGCTAGTTTTACAGAACTACTTTCTCTCTTGAATGACATGCTCCCAGAAGATAATGAGCTCTTGAGATGAACATACGATGTCCAATGAATGTTATGCTTGATGGGTATGATCTCTGAAATAATACACTCCTACCCAAATGACTATATACTATCTTTCAAGGACCAAAACCACTTATATAATTCCCAAGGTGTGGTGCTTCTCAATACAAGAATGATGAATCTGGTCCTATGAAAGTTTGATGGTACATTCCAATCATTCCAAGGTTTAGGCACATGTATGGAAGTGAGGAGACTATAGGGAAATTGGCGTGGCATGCAGATACAAGAATTAAATATGGGAAAATCTTCCACCTAATAGACTCTCTTTAGTTGAATAGAATTGATCATGAGTATCCTGAATTTGGAAACAAGCCAAAAAAAAACCTTTTTCTTGCATTATCTATAGATGGAGTAAATCTTTTTGGTTTTCAAAACATCACTCACAATACATGGTTGGTTATGTTGGTAAATTATAAATTTCCAATGTGGTATTTCATGAAATGAAAAGCATCATGTTATCTATGCTTATATCAGGACCATAAAAACTGGGTAATGATATTGATGTTTATTTCGATCCATTTATCAATGATTTGAAATTATTGTGGGATTCAAGTGTTATGTTGTATTAAACTTATAGAAATGAAGATTTCACATTGAGATCCATGTTGTATGGGCTGAAAAATGACTTTCCTTCTTATTAAAATTTTTTAGGATATAGCATTAAAGGAACTCAAGGGTGTCCCATTTGTGAACAAGGTACACAATTAATTAGGTTGAAACATTAAACTAAAACCATGTTTCTAGGACATCGTAGATTTCTACATTGACATCATAAGTACCAATCTTGGATGATACCATTCGATGAAATTTCATAAGAATGTACAGTACCGTCTCCACTAATGGGTGATTAACTGTTTAAGAAATTAAAAGATGTGGAAACTGCTTTTGGTAAACCATTTTTAAAAAACCTTATGAAAATTGGTTGGAAAAAGAGATCATCTTTTTTTGAATTACCATACTGGAATTCTCCGTATGTTAGACATTTTATTAATGTTATGCATGTTAAAAAAAATGTATGTGATAGTTTCATCGACACGTTTATAAATGCACTAAGAAATATAAAGAATAGAATTAAGGATTGGTTGGACATGGTTGACATGGGAATACGAGAAAACTTAATGCCAGTGAATGCTGAAAAATGAAATTTTCTTCTTCAAGCCACTTAAACTCTTTCTAGGAAGGAGAGATATAATTTTTGAATCTTTTTGAATGATGTAAAGGTTCTATAGGTGTATTCATCAAATATCAATAACATCATGTCAATGACCAATTTAAAGTTAAAGGGTCTAAAATCACATGAATTCCATGTTTTGATGCAAGATCTAATTCCTATAGATTTATATTTCATTTTTTTAAAGAATGTTTGTAATACATTAACAAAGATTTGTTTCATATTCAAAGATATATGTAGCAAATTTATAGACCCAATGAAATTTATAACTATGGAAATATAAATTTTCATTATATTATATAAATTTAAAATGTTCTTCCCACCAACATTATTTGATATAATGGTTCATTTGATGGTTTACATGGTGAGAGAGATTCAACTATTTGGTTTTGTACACTATAGATGGACATACCCCCATTGAATGGTATATGAATATTTTGAAAAGGTATGTCAAAAATCAAAGTCATCCATAAGGGTTATATTATGGGGGACATATTTCTAAGGAAGTCGATGAATTCTGTACTGAATACCTATCCTGTTTGGAAAGCATTGGTCTACCGAAATCTCATCACATTGGGAGGCCTGTGGGTGAAGGAATTTCTGGAAGAGATGTTGTCACAATAAATATTACATATCAAAATCAGGTCCACCTTTGCATTTTGCATAAAAATTTAGAGGTTTCCTCATATATTGAAACACACAAAGAAATTCTTAGGCATTTTAATCCATCAAGGGATAAAATATGGATATCAAATACACATAATCAATAGTTTATAAGATGGTTTTGGGACTATATTTTTAATGAGTTGGATGAAAATATGGATTCAATTTTAGAAAAAACTTTATGGATAGTTGGAGGACTAAGTGTGTGTGTATTATCTTAAAATGGTTGTGTAAATAATGGTTATAAGTTCTATGAAAATGAACATTATGAAGACAGTACCAAGGAAAATAGTGGTGTTACACTTGTGGATGAAGTGATGCAAGTTACTGGTACTAAGGATAGAATTCCAATTTACGTGATGTCATACTTTGGAATCATCAAACAAATATGAGAGTTAGATTATACAACATTCCAAGTACCAATTTCTCAATGAAAGTGGTTGATAAATGGAGTGATTTTAAAATAGATGAATTGGGATTCATGAAAGTTGATTTTAGTAAGGAAGGGTACAAAGACGAACTATTTTTAATGGCATCATAGGAAGTACATATGTTTTATGTTCCAGATCCTGCAAACTAAAAGTGGTCAATTAATCTGTTATCGACCAAAACCATTAAATGGTCAGATGAAAATTTAAATAAGGATGACCATTTCATTGGTACATCGCAATCATTTCACGGTGGTCCCAATATAGATGGTGTTTTTTATATTAGAAGAGACCACAATTAAGGGATTTGGATAGTCAATAGAGGGTTTAAATACCTTCAACCTTAAAAAAATAGAGTTTAATAATCAGGTTATATTTCTTTGGTAATATGCATCATGTTACCTCATGTTATTATCCATTCTATGCTGCATTTATACACTCTAAATTTAATATTAAACCACTTTTGTATATAATGGCTTCTGCACGTATTGGTGCTCCCAATCCTGACAATCAAAAGGTCTCTGAACCTGTTGTTTCTTGCATTGCAAAGGAACAATGACCTTATACACATGATGGAGCTCCCAATCCTAAGTAACAATAGGTTTCTCAACCTTTTGTTACTCCTAGTGAAGAGGTACAATGACCATCAACACATGCCACTATGACCACTCTAGAGGAACACATTGACGATGTTGAATCAGAGTAAATGGTAGGAAATGAAGGACCAGTGATGCAGAAAAAACAAGATCTTTGTACTTTGATGTTGTTTGAAAAAAACATTAAGGTGAAAATCAAAGGCATCAAATATGAGGTCAGATGGAATACACAGGGCCCGCATGTTAACCCCAACAAGGTCATGTTTAGTAGTTATATTGGAATCATCACTCAGAAATACATGCTGATTGATGTAGAGTCATGGAGCCATGTTGTGGTCGGGCATAAGACACTGATGTGGGGAGATATTACAGTAAAATTATGATATCATTTCTTTTTTTACAAAAAAATAAAATAATGAAACATTGAATTACTATTCATCATCCCTTGTAGATTTCATTTATAGTAGATGACTCCCATAAGAAATATGTATTAATTCTTGTTGGAAGGATTCACAAAGGATTTTTCACAATTATATCAAAACTTTATCTTAAATATGCTAAAGGGAAAATAAACCCACACCGACCACTTATCTATGCACACCTAATAACCCAAGAAGTGTGGGATTCATTTACGAGTCGTCATGTGGATGTGTCTTTTCATGTACATTTTGGCTAGAAATACGTTGTTTAATGATACATTGATTCATTACTTTGATTGAAAATTTTATATTTATGAAATAGAAAATGAGTGCTAGAAATAAGGAACATGCAACAAAGCCAACGTACACCTATCGTAAAACAAGGATGAGGTACGCTTCACTTGAAAAAAAAATTGGTACGCATTTTAAACCTATCATAATACTTTTATGTGACATGAAACAACATAATTATGTTTCTCTGTTTATATGTATATTGACTCCAAATAAAAATACACTTCCATCCCCTTCCATGTGCTATGGAAGGAGGCGCGTGTAAATAAATATGGGATAATAATAGAAGAAAACACATAAAAAGTGTGGGAAACATGTGTAAGTATGACATAATAAAAATTTATTTTTCTTTAAATTGCTATTACATAACAATGATTACTTATTTTTCTATATTTTATATCTGACATAGTCATATGAATCAGAAACACTTATACCAGTTGACCGCCAATTATCGATAGCCCTAAAGCGGTCAGAATAGTATGGTCGTGTCAGAGGTGCGGGTTTTGGGGTGACACCCCAAACATATTTTGAGAAAAAAAAGTAGAGGATCAAAGTGAATAAATGAAATAGTTGAGAGAAAGAATAGATACCCTTGAATAAGAATTCCAATGGTAGAGAGAGTTGATAGAAACTTTTATGGGGGGAATCAAAGAGAAGAAACAACTCAAGAACAACCATCACATGAAGATCCCTCCCCACCCCCCACCAACTTTGAGGTGAGCCATTCCAATAAAAAAATAATCTTATCCAAGGTAATCAATGTTCTAATAATTGTTTCTATAAAATATGAATCAGATAGACATAGATACCTTTCTTGTACTAATATTTTATAGGGTGGTAATGACTATTATTTATATCTATCAACACCCACCCATCACTTTGTAGCGAGGGCTATGATTTTCAATATCAAATAAGATATTCTACACAATAGACCACTTCCAACAGGTCATCTGAGAGTGTCAATTAGCATAGCCTATGAGTTGAGCACTGAGCTACCTGTTCCAATTGATGAGGAAGATATTCACAAGGTTGATCAAGCTGTTGGAACATTCATCGCATAGCCACCGCATCTTGTAAAAAACATGTTGACAAGGAGGTATTCATTTACAATTTATTTTTCAAGATAAACCTTTAATAATTAATGAAAAAAGATATGAACAAATGAATGTTATTACAGATGGACAAAGAGAAGGGGGGTGAAACTAAATATCTGCTCAAAACCATTTAAAGGATCAACCAACCGATCGAACAGATCTACCAAAAGCACATTTACCCAGCCCATTCTATATCAGCATTTACTATCATTACAGGTTCATGTGGATATAAAGTTAATAAATTTCCATATTCACATAGTTGATTTAGAAGAAAATATGTATGGAGAGTAAGTTCAAGAATCCATTGGTGTTGAGAATGTAAGTGAAATCCTCAACTATGATTGGATGGGTAGATCAATTTTAAATATATACATGAGGTATGTTTTCATGATTTTATTTTCCAAAAGCTGATATACTATGTTAATTATGACTAAATAAATTTAATATTTTTGGAAAGTGTATATATCAAAAACAATTGAATGGAATTCCCATTAAAAAAATTGGACTTTTTATTCCTCGCATCTCCTCTACAAAACAACAAAAAATAGATTCCAAAAAAGAGGATGAAATAGTTGTAGGCCTACTCAAATCATTTGAAAGAAAACTTACAAATGAAAGACCCATCTTAATACCAATGATGCATAGGTAAAATACTAAAATTTAATCATATAAAATATATTTTAATTTCTTTCATTACTTATACCTTTTGTGTTTTTAGGCAATATTGGATGCTCATTGCAGTCAATTTGGATACTCCAAAGATTTATTTCTTAGATTAAATGCATAGATATCCAAAAAATTGACCAAAAATGATGGTGTTTTTAAATTTGTAATACACTACATCCAATGTTTTAGAACTAAACATCAAGTTATATAATTTAGGTTATGTTTTAATGATGATTCTATTATGATAGGATGGTGCATCAATAATGTGAACAATAAGGAATGAGATCAGGGGATAAGAATAAGGACCCTGAAAAGTACTATGATTGGACACATATCAGGATATATATATAATAATATTCCACTATCCAAACACATATCAAAACAAATTACTTATTTTTCTCAATGTTTCTGCAATGCCTGAAACAAACAAATGGAAAATATTGTGGTTATTATGTTTGTAAATTTATGAGAGAGATCATATTACATGAAAAAAACATCATCCTTGATGAGGTTTTTTCAAAGAAAATTACTATTTCATTTAAAATATTTATTAATCCTGTGTGTATTTATATTTTTCAGTACTACTATTAATGACTAAAAGACTCATACTCATAAGATGATATAGATGTGCTCAGAAATGAATGGGAAGCATACCTAATGGAAGAATGTACACAAATAGCATGAAGATGTGACTTCCATATAAGTATTGAATTGTTTCATATTTTTGTTTAATTTATTTATTTTTTTGTATTACTCACGTAATAATTTTTTTCTTATAAAGGTGGATTCCTTTGTTCGAGTTGGGGGGGTTTGTTCGAAACTGATCATGCTCGTGAGAGATTGGACTTCAAGGCTGTAACTGAGATAATGAAAATAAGGAAATGGGTCAATAATTTATAAAGGAGAATTCCTACTACCTATGTAATTAATTAATTTTGTCATAATTTTATCTATTATCTGTAAGTTAATTTCCTTATCATTTTTTATCTTAAACTTATTTAGTTTTTTTACAGATCTTTTGGGAAGCCATATTTTCCTTTCGACTATCTACAATCACTACAAGAAAAATGGGCATTTGCGACGGGTTATTTGCGACGGGGATAAATCCCGTCGCAAATAGGCCCGTTAGAAATTTATTTGCGACGGGCAAATTCTACCGTCGCAAATAACTACTTATTTGTGACGGGGTAAGCTAACCCCTCGCAAAAGGTCTGGCGCGAAATGCGCGCCAAATCGCGGGAAAGTTATTTGCGACGGGGGGTTACCACCCGTCGCAAATAACCGGCGGCGGTAAAAGATATTTGCGACGGGGAAAGCTCTCCGTCGCAAAAGGTTATTTGCGGTAAAGTTATTTGCGACGGGGGTTACTGCCCGTCGCAAATAACCGGCGGCGGTAAAAAACATTTGCGACGGGAATATACCTCTGTCGCAAATAGATTGTCGGCGGGTTATTATTTGCGACGGGACCCGTCACAAATAACTATTTAACCGTTGACCGTGATAAATGCGGGCTAAGGTATTTGCGACGGTACCCGTCGCAAATATGCTAACCTATAAATACCCCCATCCGTTTTTTTCCATTCATTCTCAAACTCAATCTTCTACTTCTCTCAAAAATCTATTTTTAGAGTCCAGAGTTTCTTAAGTTTAATTTTTATTTCCGAAGTTGATATTGAAGTCTGCAACAACGATCAGAGATCAACCTCAGATCAATTTTAAAGGTATTTATGTTCATTTTAATTTAATATTTATTTTAAATTTTTTATTAGTTTTAATTATTCTTAATTAGTCGTAATTTAATTATGTTTAGATTGTTTTGTTACTTAATAAATTTAAATTATTAGTATTCATTATTCATAGTTAATGGTAATTAGGAATAATTAGTAATAATTACCAATAATTGCCAATAATTAGTAATAATTAGTAATAATTAACAATAATTAGTAATAATTTCCAATAATTAGTAATAAATAGTAATAATTAGTAATAATTACCAATAATTAGGAATAATTAGTAATAATTACCAATAATTACCAATAATTAGTAACAATTAGTAATAAATATCAATAATTAGGAATAATTAGTAATAATTACCAATAATTCGTAATAATTACCAATAATTACCAATAATTAGTAATAGTTACCAATAATTATCCATAATTAGTAATAATTACCAATAATTACCAATAATTACCAATAACTAGTAATAATTTACTAATTACCAATAATTATCCATAATTAGTAATAATTACCCATAATTACCAATAATTACCAATAATTAGTAATAATTGGTAATAATTAGTAATAATTACCAATAATTCGTAATAATTAGAAATAAATACCAATAATTACCAATAACTAGTAATAATTAATAATAATTACCAATAATTAGTAATAATTCTTAATAATTACCAATAATTAGTAATAATTAGTAATAATTACCAATAATTAGAAATAATTACCAATAATTACCAATAATTATTAATAATTACCAATAATTATCCATAATTAGTAATAATTACCAATAATTACCAATAATTAGTAATAATTGGTAATAATTATCACTAATTACCAATAATTAGTAATAATTAGTAATAATTACCAATAATTAGTAATAATTAGAAATAATTACCAATAATTACCAATAATTAGTAATAATTACTAATAATTATCAATAATTAGTAATAATTAGTAATAATTACCAATAATTAGTAATAATTAGTAATAATTACCAATAATTAACAATAATTACCAATAATTAGTAATAATTAGTAATAATTATCAATAATTAGTAATAATTACCAATAATTAGTAATAATTAGTAATAATTACCAATAATTAGTAATAATTAGTAATAATTACCATTAGTTAGAAATAATTACCAATAATTACCATTAATTAGTAATAATTACCAATAATTACCATTAATTAGTAATAATTAGTAATAATTTGTAATAATTTGTAATAATTAGTAATAATTACCAAAAATTAGTAATAATTAACAATAATTAACAATAACTAGTAATAATTACTAATAATTAACAATAATTACCAATAATTCGTAATAATTACCAATAATTACCAATAATTAGTAATAATTACCAATAATTATCCATAATTAGTAATAATTACCAATAATTACCAATAATTACCAATAATTAGTAATAATTTACTAATTACCAATAATTATCCATAATTAGTAATAATTACCCATAATTACCAATAATTACCAATAATTAGTAATAATTGGTAATAATTAGTAATAATTACCAATAATTCGTAATAATTAGAAATAATTACCAATAATTACCAATAACTAGTAATAATTAATAATAATTACCAATAATTAGTAATAATTAGTAATAATTACCAATAATTAGTAATAATTAGTAATAATTACCAATAATTAGTAATAATTAGTAATAATTACCAATAATTAGTAATAATTACCAATAATTACCAATAATTAGTAATAATTACCAATAATTATCCCTAATTAGTAATAATTAAAAATAATTACCAATAATTAGTAATAATTAGTAATAATTATCACTAATTACCAATAATTAGTAATAATTAGTAATAATTACCAATAATTAGTAATAATTAGAAATAATTACCAATAATTACCAATAATTAGTAATAATTACTAATAATTACCAATAATTAGTAATAATTAGTAATAATTACCAATAATTAGTAATAATTAGTAATAATTACCAATAATTACAAATAATTACCAATAATTAGTAATAATTAGTAATAATTATAAATAATTAGTAATAATTACCAATAATTAGTAATCATTACCAATAATTAGTAATCATTAGTAATAATTACCAATAATTAGTAATAATTAGTAATAATTAGTAATAATTATCAATAATTAGTAATAATTATCAATAATTACCATTAATTAGAAATAATTACCAATAATTACCATTAGTTAGAAATAATTACCAATAATTACCATTAATTGGTAATAATTACCAATAATTACCAATAATTACGAATAATTAACAGTAATTAGTAATAATTACCAATATTTAGTAATAATTATCAATAATTACTAATAATTACTAAAAATTACCAGTAATTACCAATAATTACCATTAATTAGTAATAATTACCAATAATTACCAATAATTACTAATAATTGGTAGTATTTACCAATAATTACTAATAATTACTAGTAATTACAAATAATTACCAATATTTAGTAATAATTATCAATAATTACTAATAATTACTAATAATTACCAGTAATTACAAATAATTATTAATAATTAGTAATAATTAGTAATAATTAGTAATAATTAGTAATAATTAGTAATAATTAGTAATAATTACCAATAATTAGTAATAATTACCAATAATTACCAATAATTACCCATAACTACCAATAATTAGTAATAATTAGTAATAATTAGTAATAATTAGTAATAATTAGTAATAATTAGTTATAAATATTAATAATTAGTAATAATTAGTAATAATTTGTAATAATTTGTAATAATTAGTAATAATTACCAAAAATTAGTAATAATTAACAATAATTACCAATAGCTAGTAATAATTACTAATAATTACCAATAATTACCAATAATTACCAATAATTACCAATAATTATTAATAATTAGTAATAATTAGTAATAATTAGTAATAATTAGTAATAATTACCAATAATTAGCAATAATTACCAATAATTAGTAATAATTTCTAATAATTACCAATAATTAGTAATATTTCCAATAATTACCGATAATTAGTAATAATTACCAATAATTATCAATAATTACCAATAATTACCAATAATTACCAATAATTAGTAATAATTAGTAATATTTACCAATAATTAAGAATAATTACCAATAATTAGGAATAATTACCAATAATTATGAATAATTACCAATAATTAGGAATAATAACATTATTACATTATTTGTATATTTTATTATTAATATTAAAATAATATAATTTTCTATATTATATACAATTCTCCTTTCATCTGTGTGTTTTCTGTCTCCACATGTAATATTTGCATTCTTTTTCAAAATTATCAACCTACTCACCAATGGAGAGGTGAAAGTGAATGCAAATATTACATGTAGAGATAGAATGTTAAACACACAGATGAAAGGATAATTGTATATAATATAGAAAATTATATTATTTTAATATTAATAATAAAATATACTAATAATTTAATAATGTTATTATTATATAATTAGTATTTATGAAAAAATAATATTAGTATTATTAAAATAATAAAAAATTTATATAATATTAAAATTATCAATATTTGTAACAGGTTTTTCTTTATTCTCAACATATTCAATTCTTAAAGGGTCAATTTTTAGGGTTATCTCAATAAAAAGTTTACGTCAGTCGTGTCTGATGTAGACTATAATTATCCTTGCTTGAGTGTTTTTTCTAACAAATTATTCAAAACTAGTAATGATTTTATATTTTATAGGAAAATATGGAACAACGAGGTCGTCAAAATTCATTATTAGATGACCGCATATGAATAAATCAACGTAGAAATCCAAACAGTTCTGGTTTAAATCCGGTATATATAGAGGGTGTGGAGACTTTTTTATCATTTGCGGCATCAAATCCAGAATTTGTTTCAGAAGGAAAAATAAAATGCCCTTGTAGAAAATGTGCATTGAGAACGTTTGACACGTTTGACAAAGTGGGAGGACATCTCTTGCGTTTTGGTTTTCAACTAGATTATGTTTTTTGGTATCAACACGGTGAACGCAGTTCCAGAGTAGGTGATACCAACTTGATTCCGGATCCATCCCGGTTTCAAGATTTAGTACATGATGTTGTAGGTTCATCTGTTCAATATACAGAAACTCCGGCTGATGTAGCTTCAGATCCTGAGTTGGCACCATCTAAATTTTATGATTTGTTGAGGTCTACTGAGGATGCATTATATCCTGGCTGCAAGATGAGAAAATTAGAAGCAGTTGCAAAATTTATGGCTATCAAATTAGATAATGGAATGTCAAACACCTGTTTTGACCATATATTTGCTTTGCTTAAAACACTATTACCCGAAGGAAATGTTTTGCCTGCAAATTACTATGAGAGTAAGAGGCTGGTTCGAAATTTGGGACTTACTTGTCAGAAGATTCATGCATGTTCAAATGAATGCATTTTATATTCTGGGGAAAATGAGTCGTTGGATAGTTATCCCACATGTGGGAAACTGAGATATAAAGAAGGGCAACATGGGAAGTCTGGTTTGATTCCTGTAAAACAGTTGAGATATTTTCCTCTTACATCTAGACTTCAGCATTTATTCATTTCTAAGAATACAACGACAATGATTTCATGGCATAAAGTGAATATTTCAACCGATAAAAGCTTGAATCATCCAGCCGATGGTGATTCATGGAAACATTTTGATAGAGTGCATCCATCCTTTGCTTTAGAAGCTAGAAATGTTCGACTGGGCCTTTCCACTGATGGTTTCTGTCCGTTCAGATCTTATGGTAGTCAATATTCATGTTGGCCTGTTTTTTTAACTCTGTACAATTTACCTCCATGGATGTTGATGAAGGAGCCATATATCTTTTTGACTTTACTAATTTCAAGACATCCGAAGAAGAATATTGATGTTTATTTGAAACCATTGATTGATGAATTAAGTTTATTGTGGAGTACTGGTGTCAGTACATATGATGTTGCTACGAAACAGAATTTCATACTGAGAGCAGCATTGATGTGGACAATTAGTGACTTCCCGGGTTATAGGATGTTATCTGGCTGGAGTACACATGGTCAGAAATCATGTCCTTACTGTATGGGAGAGAACAAAGCATTTATGCTCATTCATGGAAATAAACCTTGTTATTTTGACTGTCATCGCAGATCTCTTCCAGCTGATCATCCTTTTCGCAGAAACAGATCTCATTTCAGAAAAGGAACAATTGAAAGGGATGGACCTCCAAAAATGCTATCAGGTTCGGAGTTAAAATCAGTTGTATTTTCATTACCTCTCATCACTTTTGGTCCCACAATAAACCAACAGAAAATTTCTGGTTTTGGGAAAGAACACAATTGGATTAAACGTAGCATATTTTGGGATTTTCTATATTGGTCTGATTTGTTGGTCCGCCACATGTTGGATGTCATGAATATTGAGAAGAACTATTTTTATAATTTGTTTGATACTGTTTTGGATATGCCAGGAAAGAGAAAACACAATGTAAATACACGTTTAGATCTTGCCCAAATTTGCAGGCGTCCAGAACTGGAACTGTTTGAGAATGTCAGAACAGAAAGGTTACTGAAACCAAAAGCAGCTTACACACTATCTAAAGAAAACAGTTTATTATTTTGTCAGTGGATTGTAGATTTGAGACTTCCCGATGGTTGTGCTTCCAATTTGGGTAGATGTGTAAATAATGGTCATATTACTGGATTAAAAAGTCATGATTGTCATGTTATAATGGAAAGACTTCTACCCATTGGATTAAGAGTTCTGTTGAATTCTATGATTTGGGATTCCATAATAGACATGTCTCATTTTTTTCGGGAAATTTGTGCGGCTACAGCAGATTATGATGCTCTATGAAAACTTGAAGAATATGTTGTTGTAATTTTATGTAAACTGGAAAAAATATTTCCGTCGTCTTTCTTCGACTTAATGGAACATTTGATGTTACATTTTCCATATGAAGCCAAATGTGGAGGTCCAGTACAGTTTCGATGGATGTACCAATTTGAAAGATGCATGCAAAAATTGAAAAGAAAAGTACGTAACAAAGCATCTGTTGAAGGATCTATTGCAGAAGCTTATTTGCAAGAGGAAATATCTTTTTTCTGATCCCATTATTTTGAATCTGAGTATCCTTCAAAACACAACCGAATGGGACGTAATGAGAGGAATATTGATTAAATCGACAATCAATTATCTGTTTTCAACTAGCCATAGCTTGGTTTTGGTGGAGTTTATGAACGCTGGCTTTCGGATGATGAACATCACAGAGCTCATAGGTATGTTCTGCTCAACTGTGAAGAGATGACATCAGTTGTACTGTAAGTGTTTATATCACTTATTCTATCATTTATGTTACATTAAATAACTTTGTTTTTTATAGGTTGTATGATAATCATATCAAGAAACAAATTTCACAAATTACAGCAGCTGCTCTCGAAGAACGCCGACAGAAAAATTTCTCTCAGTGGTTTCAAAAACTGGTAACATAAATTCTTTATCTTTTAGCAACTCATTCAATGTATAGTTTACTATATTGATAATTATTTCACAAATTTTTAGGTGTCTCGACATGCTGATAAAATTGACAAACGACTGTGTATATTGAGTAACCCACCTTCCAAACTTGTTAAAACTTATAATTCATATGTGGTGAATGGATTTCGATTTCACACACATGCATATGGGGAATCAAAAAAAAACAATGAACAGTGGAGTTAGCTTGAGAGGATCTCATCATCGAGAAAATGAAGTTGACTTTTATGGAATACTTGATGAAATCATTGAACTCTATTATCTTGGACAACATTACATAACCATGTTCAAATGTCAGTGGTTGGATACAGAGAGAGGAGTACGTGTTCATCCGACTCATGGAATCATCGATATTAAATGTAAAAGTGTTCTCGCAGTAAATGAACCATTCTTATTGGATCAACAGGAACATCAAGTTTATTACGCAAAGTACTGTGCTACATCAAGAGACTTGACTGATTGGTGGAGTATAATAAAAATCAAAATTCGAGACAATCAGTTTAGTCAAAGTGAATGTGCTTTCACTGATGTGCAAAGAATTGAAGTTTTTCAAGAGAGTACTCAAAATCAATCTTTTTTACAAAGAGACATGAGTATCGATGACGACACCCTACATTTAAGAGTCGGTGATGACGATGATGTTAATGATGTCACATATGAATTTGAAATGGTAAGAGATGAAGCAACTGGAACTCGAATGGATATCGATGATGTTAATGAGGAATATGAAGATGACATTGACATATATAAAGATGATGATGAAGATGAACACTGATAGAATTCCATGGTAGTTATATACAATCATAACTAATATATATGTATATGTAATAGTGATTATCAATTATTTGCTAACAACATTAACATTTTCTGTTTCAGATGGACGACGAGACATTTCGTGAGTTGGCGGATGCTGACCTGCCTTTCGATGCAGATGAGTTGCTGGCAGATGACCCTCAGCCTGCAAGCACTCCAGGGAGTACGCGGAGGGGGCGCGGTCTTGCACGATTGATGATTCCTGACCCCGTCCCCGAGCGACGTCCACGTCTTGGGTTTGATCCATGCACACGGAGGTGTGATAACCTGTGGATTTGACTAATATTTCATTAATCTATTCACATAATAAATGTTTATTATTTTTACAGTTTTCTGCATATAGCAGTCGGACAGGGCAGCGCTATTTTGTGCAACTTTTTCTCTTAGCCTTGGACCACATGGGAGCAGATTCCCATTGATGTGCATCAGGCCATGTTCGTCCATTGGTTAGTACGTACGTAAATAAATAATTTTTATTTCGAAAATTATTTCATTTCTAACTTGATAGTTTGATTTATTTGTAGGGTTTATGGTATCCGATCGAGGATACCATGCGTGACGCCATCCACGAGGCATGGGAGGTGGCCATGCATGATCGCTTTCATCAGTTTTTGCACAATTTAAGAAAAGCTAGCACGAAGAAAGCAGGAGTGTCAAATTTTGACGAGTCATGTAAAACACGCCGACCAGAGTACATTTCATCCCATCTATGGGACGGATTATGTGCGCACTGGTTGAGTGAGGCCTTTCAGAGGAGATCATCAGTGGGGAGGCAGAATCGGGGGAGACAGGAGGTGACTCATCGAGCTGGGAGTCGTAATTTCAGTACTCATAGATAGCATCTGGTACATACATTATTTATAAATATTTTATATAACTATAAATATTAATAGTTTATTTTTTATTCTTATAGGCTGTCGAGCACCCCGATATTACGGAGTACGACATATATCGGCAGATGTATAGTGATCCTGCTACTGGGGAGCTCAGAGGTGATCGTCAGCGTCACATCGTGGTCAGTATTATTTGTTTTCAAGTTTAAAAATTAACTGCATATAATATATTCACAATTTTAATTTTAAATTGCAACTACAGGAGTCATATGAGGCCACAGCATCACAGACCCGGCCTGAGAGTCAGGCCGAGTCATCAGATTAGACCACTGGCTGTCAGTTTGATGAGGCGACATGGATGCAGGCCACCTAGTATGCCTTTGAGAAGGGCCGGGTAGTTGGTATCAGCTGTCGATTGACTCCCGGAGATTATTATGGCAGTACTGTGATGTCGGCGTCCAGCTTGAGAGGAGCTCGTGCATCTTCTTCTGCTACACAGTATGAGGATCAGTTGCGATCTCATACTGCACTGATAGAGAGTCTCCAACAGGAGCAGGAGCAGATGCGTTAGCAGCAGCAGCAGCATGAGGAGGAGCGTCGACGCCAGCAGTAGCTGTACGAGGAGCAGACGAGTCGGTGGCAGCAGCAGCAGCAGGAGCAGATGGAGTACATGCACCGACTCACTCATGCTTTAGGGATGGAGTTTCCTCCACCATCATCTGCAGATCCCCCCCCCCTCCCCCCTCCTTCAGATTAGAGTTGGTTTTTATATTATAAAGTTTGTTAAATCAAAATATGAATTTTTTTTCTATTCGTAGTTTCTGTCTCATTATAAAATATTAATAATATTATATTTTAAAATAACAATATTAATATGAATAATAATATTATTTATATTTTATAATATTAAATTTTATATATATATTAAAATTTTATAATATTATTATTTTATTATTATTTTTTTGTAATATTAGAATTATTTTAATATTTGAATGTAAAATAATTCTATTATTTTTATATTAATTAAAATAATTTATTAATATTTTTTTATTTATGAATTATAATTCTAATATTATTATATTAATTAAAATCATTTATTAATATTCTATTATTTTTTATATTTGAATTATAATTCTATTATTATTATATTAATTAAAATAATTTATTAATAATTTATTATTTTTATTTGTGAATTATAATTCTATTATTATATTAATTAAAATCATTTATTAATATTTTTTTATTTTTGAATTATAATTGGATTATTATTATATTAATTAAAATAATTTATTAATAATTTATTTTTTTATTTTTTTAAAGTATTTGTGACGGGATACTATGCCCGTCGCAAATAGTATTATTATTATATTAATTAAAATAATTTATTAATACTTTTTTAAAAAAAATTAAAAATACTAATTGCGACGGGCCCGTCGCAAATAGTATTTGCGACGGGCCCCTCCCAATTAGTATTTTAAAAAGTTTTCTCAAATATACGGACTACTATTTGCGACGGGAAGGATCGTCGTCGCAAATAATACCTTTAGCGACGGGCCCGTCGCAAATAATTGTTGTTGCGACGCCGTTTTCTGCGATGGGCTTTTTGCGACGGGCCCCCGTCACAAAAGCCTATTTGCGACGGGATCCCGACGCAAATGACCCATCGCAAATGCCATAATTTACAGTAGTGAATAATCCATAAAAGAGAGAACATGTTCCTTTTGGGTGGAAGATAAAACCCCATGTTGTATGAAATGTGAAGTGAATCGTAAGGATGAATCTACCAAGGTATTTATCATTAGTTAAATGAAAAGTATAACTTTCCCAAAGATCTTTCATGAACATTTTTTTAAACAATATAGTAATCAAGTGAAACTCAATTAGTAGTACCTCAATCTTAAATACAATGTTCTCAGTTTGACTCGAAGTGTATGTTTTTAATTTATAAAATTCATTGATCCTTTAAGATTCATGTCTTCTGAACTACCATGAACAGATCCATGACTCATTTTTATGATATATGATAAGTAGGGTATGAATTTATAAGGTTAATATCACCTTATAACATCTTTATTCTCATGTTATCCTTATATGATCATTGATATCTACTTTTTTACACTTATTGAGAATTTATTATCACCCTTTATTATGTTTCATATCCTTATGTTATAATGAATGGTTTTAGAAATGATATGTCTAAGAAGGTTTCTAGTAAAGAATAACTTAATGAGATAATCTTATGAACTATTTCTTTATGTTTCCATGTTTCTAAAAGCAGTATACCTAAAATATTGTGTCATGGGTCACTATGTAATGTAAGGAATATTAATCTATTAAGATGTGATATCTATGTATGAAATGTTTGAGTCAATGATTATAAACTGAATGAGGCTAATATTCATTGTTAATATATATATAATATTCATGTGATTTATTATTCATAAACATACTTTTAGTTCATTTTACACTTTGAACATTATTTCATATTATAATTGTAATTCCTTCTTAAAATTCACTATTACATGGTACATATTTTAACATAATTTAAAGTAACCAATGATCTTGATTTTATTTTCATATTTTATTTTCAGGTTTCTGATTACATTGGTAACAATTCATACTTTTGGAGTACTTGAATATTCATGTTGGAAGACCACCAAAGTTGGCCTTGAACAAACAATATTATGGGTGAAGTGAACTGGAAAGTAGCCCAATAAAACTATTTTATAGGAAAATATCCAAGACCAATAATTCTGAAAATTGAACTAGAGATATATGAAATCATGGGAAAATTTTAATTTAATAGTGGGAAAATCTAATTCTGATTTTTTTAATGTATTTCCAGGCAGCCCAAGTTGGAGATAAAATTCTGGGCCAGATTCTGCGGCCCAAAAAAACATCCCACCAATTTTATCATACATCAACAACCACAAATTAATTTGGGATGAAATTTTACATAAATTTTTTAAGAATACTGATATCCATTTTATTCTTCTATGAACCACTCTAATTCTTCCATCTAGAAGGTCATTTAGACACCTTTTTTTGGTAGATGAAAGTTGTCTGCCACTTCGGGTCAAGGACAAAGAAGTCCAATATCCCTTACTTTCCACCACCCTAGGCCTACCATACTCAAGTGGGATCCTTTGTACTATTGGTAAATCGACCCAAGCCTCTTGAAATGCCTGTTTAATTTAGTGTTAGATGAGGAGTTTATCATCTTGGAGATTTTTTTCATTGTAATATTATTATGCCAATTTGTCTTTGTAACATTCTTCTTCTCATGTAAGTTGTTCAATTCACCTTAGTTTCTTAATAAAATTTCTTCTTCTAATAGTTTTTTGTACTTATTAATGTCACTTTGATAAAATTGGTTTAAAGTTTGAATTTATTCACACCAAACCATGAGAAATTATCACATAATTGTGGAGTGATCGTTATTTCATTGTCTTTTTTTACTTCTCTAATTCCTCCCTCATGAGTCTACTTTCCGCTTCCATTGAAACCATAGAATCAATGGAGGGATAACACATTTATGGGTTGATCCAAGGGAGTATCAAAGGGCCATATTGGATTTTATTTCTCACTCCATTAATTTATAATCACTTATTTTAATTGATAATTTTGTTTTAATATCTTTAAACTCCTTCATCCTTGTTAAATTTAAGGTCACACACTTCAAGTGTTAATACATACCTTTACCTTAAAATGATAAAAACTTTGATCCTTAAACTGTATAAGTGATTAGTATTAAAGTGCGTAGGTATTAAACCAGTAAGTGATGATTTTGTTTTATCTTCTTAAATAAATCCATCTCAAATATAAGAAATTGAAATAGTTGAAAAAGGAATGCATCCAATCCACCCCAAGTGATAACCTAGGATCAAATCATTATTTTAAATTTAATTCACTTATGTATCTTATCATTCACTTAAACCCATATAAAATCAACCCAATTTGTCCACTTCATAGCCAATAACATTCCATAGAAATTATGTGTTTATAGGTTTCTTTTTAGGTCTCTGAGGATTCGACAACCCAAGCTAAACTACAAGAAACAACTTAAAACTAAACTCTTGGGTAAATTTGGGAGAGACAAAATTTTTGTGTCGTTTATGGGGACCCAAGTAAGTTATATAAACACCTATTCTATTCTCCCCAATTTATTCTATTCTTCTCCAAGTTATTTTATCTTTTCTCTTTATCATTTTTTTTCTTTTGGCGCTTGTCCGCTTACACTTGTGACCAATCAAATCGTCTAGTTAGGGTGGATAGTCCTAGGTTTTGGGAGTAAATTACACCAAGGTAACTCTTTCCATTAGATCCTAATATTACTAATACTCTATAGTCAAAAATTGAGCCCATTTCAATAGATGTTCTTCAAAGAAACCAACTCATAAACCCAGGTGGGAACCAAAATGGAAATCCAAACGAGGTAGCTGCAAACTTGGGGAATGCAGTCTATCAAACCATGAATGACTACCTCATACCTACCTGTACCAATGCCCCCTTGTGCATTATACACAATTCTATAGGATATGAAAACTACATATTTAGAACCCATGTCTTAAACCACCTTCCCACATTCCATGGAATGGAGTCCGAGATGCCCTACCTTTACGTCAAGGAGTTCAATGACATTGTAGAAACCATGTGTCCCCCAAATCAACTAGAATCAGCTAATATGAGGCTATTTATTTTTTCTTTAAAGTATCGAGCTAAAAATTGTCTATAAAAATTGATACCATCATCCATCAACTCTTGGGACCAACTACAAAGAGAATTATACAAAAAATATGTTCACCACCACAAAACAATTGTACTTAAAAATAGCATCCAAAACGTTTTTGAAAAAGATGGAGATTCATTCTATGAAACATTGGAGGGGTTCAAAGACACACTCAACATGGTACCTCACCATGGATTTTCAATCCCAGAACAAGTTCGAATTTTCTATGAAGGGTTGGGTCCAGGGAACAAACAATCCATTGACATGATGTGTAATGGAACTTTCGAAAACAAAGCCCCAATTAATGCTTATGAGTATCTAGAAAGCCTTGATGAACAAAATCAGACATGGGAAACATCACCTTACTATGAGAAGCCACCCAAATCTGGTGTAATTCACACACTTAGGGAGGAGGAAAGCCTTAGGGTGAAACTCACATCACTCACTAGGAAGGTTGAAGAGATGGACCTTAGGAAAATCCATGAAATCCAAACTATAGACCCCATTTACACAATTTGTGACAAACATGACCAAAAAACAGACAACTTCCCAACCATTACATCCATCAAGGATGTTCTTCAAGGAGGAACACTTGCTGAAGTCAATGCCCTAAACATAAAAAATCCCCAATACCAAAATACTTTCAATCCAAGGTACAATGACCATCCAAGATTCTGTTGGAAAGATAACCAACAACCCAACCAACAACCTAGCCAACCACAAGGACCAAACCCCTACCTTCTACAAAATTTTCAAAACCATAACCAATTACAACCACAACTAGTACAATACCAACATCCTCCTATCCAATACCAACAGCCCATCTAACAACCAAAGTATCCTCTTGGGATAAACCAACCAGCACAAGCCCCAACTCAATCTGCCCCTCTACCAATCCTTGAATAGTTGTGTAAACAAATGGAGGAAATGAAATCAGAAGTCTCATCCCTTAAAAATGAACTAAAAATCATAAAAAATTGAGAGAAGGCACCCATTCCTACTCAGGTGGTACCATCCTCAACTTTAAGGGGGGAGTCAAGTTATACTCAAACAACTCATGAACAACTAAAGGTTGTGATTGTTTTAAGAAGTGGTAAATCAATTGGGAAACCTGAAAAAATAATTCAAAAACCATATAAATATTCTAACTCTAATGAAAATTCAAATGAAACACATGATCGAACTAAAAAAATAGATAACAATATGAAAGAAACAACTCTTCAAAAAACAATCCCACAACCTGCACCATTTCCTCAACGCATGAGGGGGAAACCAAGATTGAATTGAGTGAAACATTGAGTGAAATATTCTCAAAAGTCAAGTTGAACATTCCACTCCTAGATTACATTAAAACCATTATTTCATAATAAAAATACCTTAAGGACCTCTGCATATTTATAAGTAAATTCTCACATAATAACCAAGTCATTCTGACAACAAATTTTAGCAAAAAAATCCAAGGAACCCTTCCAGCAATGATGAAAGACCTAGGATTACCTTACATAAATGTTGAACTAGGAAAGAACAAAGTTATCAAAGCCTTGTGTGACCTAGGTGACAGTTTCAATCTCATTCCCTATGATGTGTACTACTAGTTAGGACTAAAAGAGCTCCAACCTACATCTGTCACACTTTAACTTGTTGATCGTAGCATTAGGGTTCCAAGGATGTTCTGCTAAAAGTATAAAACCTCATCTACCCTTCTTACTTCAATGTCCTTGAAAACAATCCAAACTTAGGAAACAATGAACAAACCCCAATCATCCTTGGTCATCCTTTCCTTGCAACAATCAACTCGATTATCTGAGTTCGAAATGGGAACATGACCATCACCTTTAGAAACATGATTCTAGAATTGAACATCTATAATGAAAACTCTCAAATTGGGGATGATGAATAGATCCATGAGGTTAATTAGATTGGTAGTGTTGATAGAGAACTTGAGGACCATCAAAGAATTACTGAAGGATTTTGAAGTCAGGAAGAGATTTATTTTCTTTATTCACGTGAGGGAAATTTGTCTCCTTAGCTTCAATATCTTTCAGATAGCTCTTTTGATTATTTTCTCAAATAACCAATCAATGATACCATTGGTGAAATCAATAACATTGATTCCATAACCATTCATGAAACTAGTCTGGATAATTTAGTGGATGAAAATTCTGTTCACAAGGTACCAATTTTGTCAAGAAATCTGAACAAAGAAACTGAGTTCAATACAAAGTCCCATCCTTCCTTGGAAAGTGATAACCAATCAGATCTAGAATTTAAGGTCTTATCTTTATCACTCAAGTATGTGTTCTTAGTGGAAAATCAAGCCTTTCTTGTTTTCATTTCCTTCTCTCTTGAATCCAATCAAGAGATAATGCTTTTGGATGTCTTAAGAAAGCATAAGAAATCAATTGGATGGACCCTTTATGATATCCCTGGGATTATCCCACTCATTGGAACTCATAGAATTGTTCTTGAATCTGAATCCAAACCATGTTTTCAACCTCAATAGAGACTCAATCAAAATCTTATATATGTGGTAAGGAAATAACTTCTTAAGTTGTTGAAAGCGGGTATCATCTACCCCATTGTTGAGAGTGAGTGGGTAATCCCAATTCAAGTTATCCCAAAGAAAGCTGGAATCACTGTGATCACCAATGAGGATGGTGAAATTCTCCCCACAAGGTTCAGTAGTATATGAAGAGTTTTTATTGACTATAGGAAGCTCAACTCTTGTACCACAAAAGACCATTTTACATTGACCTTTATTGATCAAGTCCTCGAGCGAGTGGGGGGTCATCAATTCTATTACTTCCTAGATAGATTCTAATGGTATAATCAAATTGAGGTCTCCTTAGAGGATCATGGAAAAACAACCTTCACTTTTCCATTCGGCACTTTTTCTTTCAAATGAATGCCCTTCATGTTATGTAATTCCTCTGGTACCTTCCAACAGTGCATGATGGGAATCTTCTCAGACATGGTAGAGGATTGTTTAGAGGTATTCATGAATGACTTCTCCATATTTGGGGATACTCTTGATGGATTCCTTCTGAATGTTGAAAGTGTTTTGTTAAGATGCGAGGATAATAGTCTCATCCTAAATTGGGAAAAATGTCATTTCATGGTAAAGGACTTGTTATGGGACATCTGGTATCTGGTAGAGGGATATAAGTTGATAAAGCTAAGGTAGACATCATTCTTCACCATCCCTCTCCTAAAACTATTAAGGAAGTGAGGTCTTTCTTAGGACATTCTGGTTTCTATAGAAGGTTCATTAGGAATTTCAACTCTATTTCTTGACCACTTTGTGCTCTATTGGTGAAAGATGCTCCATTTTTATGGAAATAAAGATATGATGAATCATTCTCTATACTCAAGTCAACTCTTGTCTCCCCACCTATCAGGAAATCTCAAAATTGGAAACTTCCTTTTGAACTCATGTGTGATGCTAGTGACTTCGTTGTAAGAGCAGACTTAGGACAACAGTGTGAGAAAACTCCATGTGTCATTGCTTATGCAAGAAAATCTTTAAATGATGCACAAATAAACTAAACCACCACTGATAAAGAGTTTTTTGCTGTTTTATTTTCCTTATATAAATTCAGTTCTTATATCTAAGGATCACTCATCATTGTCTTCATCGACCATTCAACCCTGAAATACCTTTTCCAAAAACAAGATACCAATTCTAGATTGATTAGGTGGTTCCTTCTTCTGCAAGAGTTTGATTTAACCATTAACAATAAAAAGGGTGTTGAAAATTTTGTAGATGATCACCTCTCTAGGATGGAATTAAAAGACAACTCACATCACCTTTCTGTGTCTGATTCATTTCTTGATGAGCACCTCTATTCATTGAGTGCTTTTCCATGGTATGATGACATAGAAAAACATTTGGTGACGGGTGAAATTCCAAAATTCCTAGGGATTCAAATGTCAAACACTATGTGTTTGATGATCCTTACCTCTTCAAGTTTTGTCTTAATCAAGTCATTAGAAGATGTGTTCTTGAGTCCGAGCAAGATTCCATTCAAAAAAGTTTCATGGAGATGCATGTGTAGGCCACTTTTCTACAAAGAAAACCACTAAAAAGGTCCTCCAAATTGGTTTCTACTGGACTAACCACACTAATAATTCCTTCTAATTCTGAAAAATATGTCCTTAGTGTCAACAATTAGGATCCATTACCAAAAGGAATCAAATTATCCTCACTCTTATTCTGGTCATTGAAATCTTTGATTTTTGGGGAATTGATTTCATGGGACCCTTACTAAACTCTAGGGGATAACTCTACATCCTCTTAGCTATTGATTATGTCTCAAAATGGGTTGAATATATTCCCACCAAGTCTAATGACCATCATTCTATAATCTAATCTCTGAAAGAGCACATATTTTCTCGATTTGGAATTTCTAGGGCTATAATCAGTGATCGAGGAACCCATTTCTGCAACCATCCATTCTCTTCACTCATGACTAAGTATGGGATTTCTCATAAATTTTCCATTGCATACCATCCTCAAACTAATGGTCAAGCTGAGTTAGCGAATATAGAGATTAATCAAATTATTGAAAAAAATGTGAATCCCTCTAGGAAATATTGGTCCAAGAAACTCTTAAATTCCCTTTAGGTATATCGTACAGCATTCAAAACCATCCTAGGAATGTCACCATATAGGTTGGTTTATGAAAAAGCATGCCATTTACCAATTTCAATTGAGCATAAGGCATTTTGGGCAATCAGAAAAATAAATTTTGACATTTCTTTGGCTGAAGCAAAGAGGAAATTAGATCTTAATAAACTTAAGGAACTTAGGATGGAGGCTTATGAAAATTCAAGGATAAATAAAGCTAGAGTTCAAGCCTACCAATATAGGGATATCAAATTCAAACATTTTGAATTGTGAAAATTCATGCTCTTGTATAGTTCAAAACTTAATTTTCACCTAGGAAAGTTAAGTTCTAGATGTCCAGGCCCATTCATAGTGCATCATGTGTACCCCCATGGGGCAGTAGAGATTCAGGATCCCATAAGTGGTCACATTTTTAAGGTCAATGGTGATAGGTTAAAACCATTCATTGAATCAATCAATAAACAGGAAATAGAGGTTGAGCTAACTGATCCAACCTATGAACCGGGAAAAATTGATAGATTTAGGATCCATGTCGGGCTAACGACATTAAACAAAAGTGCTGCATGGGAGGCAACCCATGGTATTAGTGTTTTCGATCACTGTGAATCATTTTGTTTTAAAATAGGATTAATGAATCATTTTGATATTTTTTTAAAAAAAAAATCAATTATTGAAATGTTTTTCTATTATGAGTATTGATGGGTATGAAAGGAAAGCGCCATATTCATCTGTGTCATGTGGTGTGATCCTTAAGTAATACCTTACCCTAAAATTTAAAAATAAGGTAATGCATCATCAGTTTATTTTAATTTATTTTTATGTGTTTGTAGATTAAAATAAAAATACAAAAAAAATATAATAATAATTAAAAAATAATAAAAGGACACATCATAGGTCATGGTTTAAACCCCATCACAATTGGAGAAGCCGTGGGGACTCGAACCCAGGACTGAAGGGAGATAGGGGCATGCGCTTACCACTGAACTATAGCTTATAGTGCTTCCTTATTCAATAATTTTCGTATATATACTTATATTTTACTTTTTATTATTATTATATGAATATATATATATATATATGTTTGTTTGTTTTTTCCTTTTTACACTAGGGAACTCTGCAAGTGACATAGATATCAAAGGACTAAATTGGAACAGCAAAAACTTCAACTTCAACCACCAGGTGACATCATTTCATGATCCTCATATTTCAAATTCCTTTTAGAACTCCTCTCATCTACCTCTACCACCTTCTAAATTTTATTTTCTTTAAACACAGGGTACAATGTTATTCTAAGTTGGGGGGTGAAAATAATGAAAAAAGATATTAATTTTTTGTGTATAAAAAATGTGTGGAAGGAAACAATTATTTAACCTTGAACATGATAATACACATTGCAAACTTTGTAACTAAATATCAAATAATTTAGCATGCCCTGATTCTAATTTTAATCCATGTATAATTTCATGAGCATAGATTTTGGAAAGTGTGGCTATCTAATGTGAAATTTTATCGTTTATATTTTCATCCAAATAAAAAAAATAGATCACAATGCACATCCTTTGGATAGTTAGTTATTAGTTTGAGTTCATGGGGTCCCCCAAATAAATAGCATAGGTTTGGTGATCATTTTAGTTTTAATATTAGTATTTAAAAAAATAATAATAAATTTGTGCGTAGAGCAATGAAATTAACTAATGTGTGGATTTTGGCACTTGGGGATCGTGACTCCATAGTTTTCTAGATCAGAGTTAGTAATTTTATCTCTATTTGTTGTAATATGACTTTTTTTTTACTGATTTAACTCAAGATGATGCCTGAGTATGTGGGATTCACTTGGTACCCTAAGGTCTTTGAGCCTGGGAGTCATAGGCGAAGTCTCGCTACATGGGTTGACTCTTTTGAGTGAAATTTCAATTACCATGGAAATATTGCAAAAAAAAATTGAATACTCATCTTAATATTGAAATTTGATTCCACCTAGTGCTTCCATCATTTCCCCCTTGAATAAATATAAACCCCCATGTCTATTGTGATACACAACACATCCTCATACTTAATTGATATTGAATGAAATATAGTGATGAATTTGAACAAAGGAATGGGATTGGGATTGGGATATTCTTGTGAAACTATCTTGTATTAAAATATTTTTGATGGGTTTCATAGTTGTTTGATATAATTTTTTTTGGTGATCATTTTTTATTAAATTTTTTTTGGAAAAGGGAATTCAAATTTCGCATTTTTTAGATATATTTTGCTCGGGACTAGAAAAACCCAAGTTAGGGGGTGTGATTATCCACTAAATTAGGCTAATATTCATTGTTAATATATATATATATATAATATTCATGTTCTTTATTATTCATAAACACCATTTTAGTGCATTTTACACTTTGAACATTATTTCATATTATAATTGTAATTCCTTCTTAAAATGCACTATTACATGGTACATTTTTTAACATCATTTAAAGTACCCAATGATATTGATTTTATTTTAATATTTAATTTTCAGGTTTATAATTGCATTGTTAACAATTCATACTTTTGGAGTACTTGAAGATTTATATTAGAAGACCACCAAAGTTGGTCTTGAACAAACAACATTCTGTGTGAAGGGAACTGGATAGCAGCCCAATAAAACTTTTGTATCGGCCAACATCCAAGCCCAATAATTATGATAATATAACTGGAGATACAGGATATCGTGGGAAAAATTTCATTCATCATTTGAAAAAGCTAATTCTGATTTTTTTAATGGAATTTCAGGCATCCCAAGTTGAAGATAAAATTTTGGGCTAGATTCTACGGCCCAGAAAAACATCTCACCAATTTAATCATATCTCGACAACCACAAATTAATTTGGGCTGAAAGTTTCCATAGAGCTTGGAGACATCCGGATATCCATTTTCTTCTTCTATGTTAGACTCTAATTCTTCCATATAGAAGGTAATTTAGACACCTCTGTTCGGTGGATGAAAGATAGCTTCCACTTCGGGTCAAGGATAAAGAAGTCCACTCTCCCTTACTTTCCACCACCCAAGGCCTACCATACTCAAGTGGGATCCTTTTTACTATTGGTAGATCTACCCAAGACTCTTTAAATTCCTATTTAAGGTGGTGGTGGTGGAGTATTTTATCATCTTGGAGCTTTTTTTTCATTGTAATGTTATTGTGGAAATTTGTCTTTGTAGCGTTCTTCTTCTCATGTAAGTTGTTCAATTAACCTTAGTTTCTTAATAAAATTTCTTCTTATACTCTTATTTTGTTATTATTCATATCACTTTTATATCTTTGGTTTAAGGTGTGAATTTATTCACACCAAACCTTGTAAAATTATCACACAACAATGGAGTGATCGTTATTTCATTGTCTTTTTTTTTACTTCTCCAATTCCTCCCTCATGAGTCTACTTTCCTCTTCCATTGAAACCATAGAATCAATGGAGGGATAAACCACTTATGGGTTGATCTAAGGGAGTATAAAGGGGATATATTGGGTGTTATTTCTCACTCTATTAATTTCTAATCACTTCTTTTAATTGATAATTTTTTTTGAAGATCTTTAAACGTCTTCGTCCTTGTTGAATTTAAGGCCACACACTTTAAGTGATAATACGAACCTTTACCTTGAAGTGCTCAAAACTTTTATCCTTCAAGTGTATAGGTGATTAGTATTAAAGTTTTTAGGTATTAAACCAGTAAGTGATGATGTTTTTTTATCTTTCTAAATGAACCCATATCAAATATAAGAAATAGAAATAGTTGAAAAATGAATGCATCAAATTCACCCCAAGTGATAACCTAGGATCAACTCATTCTTTTAAATTAAATTCACTTAAGTCTCTTAGAATTCACTTAAAACCATCTAAAATTAACCAAATTTGGCCACTTAATAGCCAAAAAAACATTCCATAGAATGTATGTGTCTATAGGTTTCTTTTTAGGTCTCTAACAATTCAACAACCCAAGCTAAACTACAAGAGACCGCTTAAACCTAAACTCTTGGGTAAATTTGGGTGTGACCAGTCAATAGAGTTGTTATCAGAGAAATTGACCTACTCAAAACTTATAAAATACATTTGTATTGTTTTTTTACTTTAGTAAAATGATCTATAAGTCATTTGTGACATTTATAAATCAACCACACCTCAATATGATGCATGGTATGACTGGTATCACTCAAAGTGTCTCTTTTTATTTAAATTTCACATTAATTTTGGTAAAAAGAAAAGGTTGGAATTCATATTGTTTTTATAATTTAGGAAAATGTTCCATAATTCACTTGTGATGTGTAGGAATCAACCTCGCCTCAATTTGATGTATGGTGCGATCAATATGACTTTAAGTGTGTATTTTTATATTAAATTGAAATTAAATTTAGAAAAAATAAAAAGTGACAGACTGAAAACTGATAAAACTCATTTTTATTGTTTTGATACTTTAGGAAAACGATCCATAATTAATTTGGGATGTTTAGGAATCAACCACACCTCAATATTATGCACGGTGTGACCGGTATGACTAAAAGTGTCTGTTATTAGTTTAAAATTAACATTTTAGTTCAAAACATATCACTCATTGAAAAACAAGAAAATGTGATTTTATTTTCTTCATAATTTAGGAAAGTGATTCATAAGTCATTTTTGATGTGTATGAATTAGTTTCATGTCAAACTGATGCACGATGCGACCGGTATGACTCAAAATGCGTGTTTCTAGTTTGAAATGATATTTTAGTAAAAAACACAACTAGCATACTAAAAACCAAGAAAACGCATTCAGATTGTTTTTATACATTATTAAAATGATCTATAATTCATTTTTGATGTGTAGAAATCAACTTCACCTTAATATGATGCATGGTGTGTCCGGTATAACTCAAAGTGTCTCTTTTTATTTAAAATTGACATTAATTTTAGAAAATAAAAGACAAATAACATACTAAAAACTGAGAAAATGCATTTAGATTGTTTTGATACTTTGGGAAAATTATACATAAGTCATTTTTTATGTTTAGGAATCAACTTCACCTCAATCAAATGCACGGTGTGGCCGTTATGACTTTAAGTGTGTATTTTTATATTAAATTGACATTAAATTTAGCAAAAAGAACAAGTTACATATAAAAAAGCAAGAAAACGTATTTGAATTGTTTTGATACTTTAGGACAATGATACATGAGTCATTTTTTATGTGTAATAATTAACCATATCTCAATCTTAAGTACGGTGTGACGAGAATGACTAAAAGTATCTGTTATCAATTTAAAATTAACATTTTAGTTCAAAATGTGTCACTCATTGAAAACCAAGAAAACGCACTCTGATTATATTTATAATTTAGGAAAGTGAGTCATAATTCATTTGGGACATGAATGAAGTTGTTTCACATAAAAATAGTGCATGATGTGATCGGTATAAACCAAAATGCTTGTTTCAGTTTGAAATGACATTTTAGTAAAAAAATTAAATCGTCATACTGAAAATTGAGAAAATGCATTCTAATTATTTTGATAATTTATAAAAATGATCTATAATTAATTTTTGATATGTAGGAATCAACCAAACCTCAATATGATGCATTATGTGACCAGTATAAAGTGTCTCTTTTTATTTAAAATTCACATTGCTTTAGTAAAAAAACAAGTGACATACTGAAAATCGAGCAGGCATATTCAAATAGTTTTGATAATTTAAGACAGTGATCCATGAGTCATTTATAATGTTTAGAAATCAACCCCACCTCAGTAAAATTCATGGTATGACCTGTATACCACCAAATGTGTCTTTTTATTTAAAATGGACATTAATTTAATTAAAAAAGAACAAGTGATATACTAAAAATCGAGAAAATGCATTCATATTGTTTTGATACTTTAGAAAAATGATTCATGAGTCATTTTTTATGTATAGAAATTAGCAACACCCAATCCAATGCACGGTGTGGCCAGTATGACTAAAAGTGTTTGTTATCAGTTTGAAATTGACATTTTAGCTCAAAATGGGTCACTCACTGAAAACAAAGATAACACACTCTGATTGTCTTCATAATTTAGGATAGAGATTCATAAGTCATTTGTGATGTGTATGAAGCAGTTTCATGTCAAACTGGTGCACAATGCAACTAGTATGACTCAAAATGTGTGTTTCTAGTTTAAAATGACATTTTAGTAAAAAACAAATCTGACATACTAAAAACCAAACAAACGTATTTGGCTTGTTTTGATACTTTTGTAAAATGATCCATCAGTAATTTTTGACAGTTAGGAATTAGCTGCACCTCAATCAGACGCACGGTGTGACCAGTATAAGTCTAAATGTGTCATTATTTAAATTTGATATTAATTTTAGTAAAAGAAAAAGTGACATAATCAAAACCAATCAAACACATTTTAATTGTTTTGATATTTTAGGACAATAATACATAACTAATTTGTGATGTGTAGGAATCAACCTCACCAAAATATAACGTACGGTGTGACTGGTATAACTACAAATGTGTCTTTTTTATTAAAAATTGACATTTTATTAATGTATTATTTCATATAAATGTTTAATTTATTTCTTTATAGTATTATTATATTTATTTTCTTATATAGGCAGAATCTTTTGCTTGATTTGGGATAATTTTTTTGGAAACAGATACTATGGGTGGACATTTTTTAGAGGGGATCACAGATGTCAAGAGATGAAACATTAATATTTTTAACTGTTTGTTGGATAATTTTAAATGAAATTATATAAAAAATTGTTTGAAATTTATATAGAATTATTTTTTTGTATATATCATGGGAGGATATTTTTGTATTCATGATGTTAATTAAATGTATATATCATTGTTTGTTGGGTGTGTTGTATATACCTACAGGTTTTCTGTGTGTGTGTTGTTATATTAATAGTACATTGCACCCAACTAGGATATGTTTTCATAATCAAAATATATTTTCTTTGTGATGGAAATTTTTCCCATGTGAGATGCTTTTCTTAAATATTAAACCATTTTGTTCAAGAATGTTTAAAAATATCCAGTGATGCACTCTTTGAAATTCGAGAAAGTTTAAAATATGTTAAATCTTATGAGGTTAGTATGAAAGCTTTTCAAGTGTCTATTAAGCATGTTGGTGGTGTTGACACTAAATATGAATTTCATCTTGATGTGTCAACTATATGGAATTTAACTTTTAATATTATTGAAAGTGATATCAAGTATAAATGGATTTTTTATGATCTTTCTTTGAGTAATGCTAAATATCAATACTGCCCATTAGAAGAGGAGTGGTAAAGGTCATCAATTATATGTGAGTTTTTTCATCTGTTTTACGTGATGAAAAATTTGATATCAGGATCATCTTATCCAACATAAAATCTTTACTTCATGCAAGTGTGGAAAATTGATTTTTTTTCTCAGATAAAACAAGTCAAGTGATGATGATCTTGTTAAGGACATGGCTTATAGAATGAAAAGTAAATTTGACAAGTATTAGATAGAATATATTGTTGTTCTTTCCATTTGATCATTTCTCGATCCAATAATGAAGCTTGATTTGTTAAAGTTTTTTTATTTAAGACTTAATCCTTTTACATGTGAAGAAAAAGATGAAGATGTCAAGAAGTGGTTGTATAAGTTGAATGAAAATTATGAACTAAAAAGGATTCTGACAATGAAGCAAGTGATGGTTTTCAAGTTCAAGCTTCTGCATCTTTCTATAAACATGCTAAGGGAGGATTTGAAACTAGCATGGATTTATTTGATGTAATTATTATTTAAATTATGATCTTATAAATTTATAACATTATTTGTTTTTAATCATATGAATTATTTTATTGATATAGAAATATATGCAATTTGAGATTCAACATGTGACAACTACTAAAAAGCCTCATTTAGATCTTTATTTAGATGATCCAAAATTAAAAATGAACCATTTTGAGGATCTAGACATGATTAAATATTTTAAAGATCACAAACATCACTTTGGAGCTCTTTCAAACATGGAATGTGATATTTTAAGCATTTCAATTACAACAGTTGCTTCTGAATCTTCTTTTAGTATTGGAGGATGTATTTTTGACAAGTATCGGTCTTCAGTGCTTGATAATCATATTCAAGCTTTCATATATACTAGAAATTGTATAAATGGACTTCAATCATTTGAAAAAGGTATATATATATATATGCCAATTTTTTTTGAATTTTAATATATTAATTATATTGTTCTTTCATATTTATAATTACTAATAAACTTGTTTTTTTACTATAGAAGAAGATTACTATAACGATATCTAAGATGATGGTGCATCCAAAGAAGTGTCTAATTTTATAGATATCCATGAAAGAGATCATGATATGGAATATATCAATTGTAAGTTAGTTTTTGTTTATTTTTATTTCATAGCTTCTTGATTTGAATATATTTGACTTTTATTTTAAAAATTGGTAGTTTATAATTTAGTTTGTTAAATATATATTTAATTAAAATCATGAGAAAAAAATTTCCCAAAAAAAGCATTATATTTAATTCATATTTCATTTTATACTAAATAATATTCTTTTTCTCCATGCATGGTATGAATTTGATGGTCAAATTTCATTCAATACTAATAATCTTTATAATTGAAGAGGTGAATTCATTTAACTCCTTGAAGTTCTAAAATAAATTTTTTATTTCATTATTGTTAAATGATTTAAATTATTTTTTTATTTTTTGACTTTCAGGTTTGGGAATTGAACTTTTGAAAGAATTTTGGAACTCTAAGGATAGAATCCCAAAGAGGATGGAAAGAGAGTGGATAGGATCTTGGCATGAGTGATATTTTTATGTCTAGTTTGTTTGCACTTTTGGAATTTAATGGTGAAACTTTTTATTACATTTTATTTTTGGATGTAATTTTATTTGGTAATTATTCTTTATATTTTTTAGCAAATTTTTATATATATAATTTTTAGTTATGTGGGTTGATCTGCAAGTTCATGGGTCCCATCAAGGTAGGGCTAGGGCCTTTATTTTATGGTGTTCATTTTTTATGGGTCGGGCTAGACCGTACTATTAAATCCACATCCCGTGTGGTCTACCTGATGGACTGGCCTGGCCCAGTCTATTAACAACTCTATTTATATTTAGAGTTATACATGCATGTAAGAACTCATGTGTGTTCCCCTACTAAAATGTTCATACCATCCTCTTTTCACCCTCTTCACACCGACCACCACCGATTGAGTCGCCACCATTACCTCGGGTGAAATGACAAGTGGCCATAGTAATATTATCATCTCTTTGCATGGTTGGTCCGAGGTTAGGTATAAGTAAAGAAACATACTGACGTGGAGGATTGAAACCATAACCTCCTCAACTGACCGCCATCGGTACAACAGAAGTGTATCCACTGAGCTGCACCCCATAGGGATATAATATCATCATCTTTAAAAATATAAAACATTAAAATGTAAAATTTATACATGCACAGAGGGTTTCACACATGAAACGCATCCCCCCGCCCTCACAAGTCTCATGCATTGAGCGTTGGATTGATATGCGGTCAATTCCTACATGTCACAAATGAATTATGGATAGTTGTTCTAATGTTTGAAAACAATATGATGTTGTTTTCTTAGTTTTGGCTATGTGACACTTGTTTTCAACTAAAATGACACTTTTATATTAAAAACATGCACTTTGAGTCCTACTGATCACATAATGTTCCAGATTGATGTGTGGTCTATTCCTACATGTTATAAATGAATTATGAATCATTTCCCTAAAGTTTGAAAACAATCTGAGTTCATTTGCTCAGTTTTGACTATGTGACGTGCATTTTAAACTAAAATGATGCTTATATTGGAAACACAAACTTCAATTTATATGAGTACATCATGTGTCAGATTGAAATTTAGTGAATTCACTGTCAAAAAATGGGTTTTTGCAGTGCCACCCTTTAACAACGCTAAAAAAAGCACTGATAAAGGGCGTACCTTTCTCATCTCTAAAAAATAACTTATAAAGGGTAATTTTAACACAACTAAAAAAAGTGCTATTAAAGGTACCCCTTTATCAGTGATTTTTTTAGGGCTGATAAAGGTACCCCCTTTATCAATACTTTTTTTAGTGTTGTTAAAAGGACCCCCTTTATCATCGCTTTTCTTAGTAGCGCTGATAAAGGAGGTCTTTATGAGCGTTTTTTTACTAGCACTGATAAAGGATATATTTAAAAATATATATATATTAAATTAAAAATAATATATTGACATATAAATATATAAATATATTTATATTAATATAAATATAATATATATTTTTTAAATATGTTTTAGATAAGTATAAATAGACATTTAAATTTAACATATATGATATCTAGTGAAAATGGCTTATAAAATATTTAAAAAAAATATTATTAATTAATAATTTGCTAATTATAATCGATTAATAATCATTTAATAACAATTTAAAGACACAAAAAAATCAAAAAAATAATAAAAGATCTAAAATAATTGAAAGCGTATCTCAAACTTCAAACGGCCATAACTTTTGATCCGAGTATCCGTTTAAGCTCTACCACATATCAAATTAAATCATATACTGATATCTACATGATGGTGACACAAGGAAACCTTATATCACAGTTTTATAGGCCAAAAAAGTCCTAAAAGACCTCCAAAACTAAGTTTTTATTTGGAATACCCAAATTTTTTAACATTCGATGGAATTTCAGCCTCGTTTCAAGGAGTCTTTTTTCCCATTTTCAGTGGAGAATAATTTTATTCTCAGGGACTAAATTCATATTGATATTATGGATTTGAAATTTTATCATTTTCCACAATGTACTATTATTTATAATCAATTATATAACACTATATACATAATTTATATATATTCACACAAAAAAAATTAATAAATAAATAATTAAACATATTTACATATAAACTATATTTCTCAACAATAAGCCTTATAATATCTATTTTATTTAAAATATAAATATATGAATCTTTATATACCTATATAATGAGTTTGTGTGTGTGTGTGTGTGTGTGTGTGTGTGTATTAGTGTGTTTCTGTATTAACAAACTGATATATATTATCTATATATTCTAACATATGAATATACATATAAATATATAATATATGTAAATATATATATAAATATGCATAATTATACTAATAGATACACATATATATAATATATATACATGTGTATGTATGTTTTATATATGTTTGTATTTAATTGTTTATTTATAAACTCGCAAAAAAACATATTTTATAAATGTATTTAAAACTAATGTTATACATATATATTAATATATGAATAAACATATGGATTAAAAATATAACTATATATATATATATATTAATATACTAATATATATATATATATTAATATAAATCTATATTAATATATGAATAAATATAAATATATATATATATAAAATAGATATATCATTAAATAGAGAACAAAAAAAGATGGGTGAGTGGTAAAGGTGCAGGCGCGCAAGGGAGAGGTCTCGAGTTTGATTACAATCAGAGGCAGGGGTGTGCGGGTGGGTGCAGGGGGGCTAGCGCTGTTAAAGGGTGGGTGGGTGCGCACTGTTAAAGGGGTTGGAAAGGGTGGCAGGGGTGCGGGTGGGGCTCCCTAGCGTAGCTAAAGGGGAGGGTCAAGCGCTATTAAAAGGGGGGTCTCTAATTTAATTTTTTTTTTTTACTTTTATCAGTGCTTTTTTAGCGCTAATAAAAGGTTCTTTTTTCAGTGCTTTTTTTAGCAGTGATAAAAGGGACCCCCTTTCCCTTTAATAGCACCTCAATTATCAGTGCTTTTTCAGCGCTGATAAGGGTCCTTTTTAGCGCTGATAAAACCCTATTTTTTGGTTGTGATTCCTATATATAAAAAATAAATAATTGATCATTTTCCAAAAGTTTTGAATCAATCTAAGATCATTTTCTCATTTTTGTCTATGTGACTTGGATTTTAAATAAAAATGATACTTTTATATTGAAAACATGCAGTTCGAATCCTACTAACCACATCATGTTTCGGATTTACATGTAATCAATTCCTACACATCATAAATTAATAATGGGTCATCATTCTAAATATTGAAAACAATCCAAGATCTTTTTCTTGATTTTGGATATGTGATGTGTATTTTAAACTAAAATAACACTTTTATACTGAAAATATACACTTCGAGTCATACTAACCACATAATGTGTCATATTGATGTGCAGTCAATTCCTATACATTAAAAATGAATTATGAATCATTTTTCTAATGTTTGAAAAAAAAAATATGAGATTTTTTTCTTAGTTTTGGTTTTGTGAAGCACATTTTAAACTAAAATGACACTTTTATATTGAAAACATGAAATTCAAATCATACCGACTATATCGTGTGTTGGATTGACATGAGGATGATTCCTATACACCAAAAATGGATCATGAATCATTTTCCTAAAGTTTGAAAACAATCCGAGCTTGTTTTGTTTGTTTTGGCTACGTGACACAAATTTTAAACTAAAATGACACTTTTATATTGAAAACACGCACTTCGAGTCATAATAACCACAACAAGTATCAGATTGATGTGTTTTAGATTCCTACACATCACAAATGAATTATGTATTTTTTCCCTAAAGTTTGAAAACAATATGATCTTGTTTTATTGGTTTTATCTAGGTGACGCATGTTTTAAACTAAAATGACACTTTTATATTGAAAGCATGCACTTGTAGTAATACCGACCACATCGTGTGTCAGATTGATGTGCGATCAATTCCTACACATCAAAAAAGAATTATGAATCATTTTCCTTAATTTTGAAAACAATATGAGCTCATTTTCTCAATTTTGGCTATGTGATGCGCATTTTAAACTAAAATGACACTTATATCGAAAACACACGCTTTGAGTCATAATGCCCACATGTGTATCATATCGATGTGTGGTTGGTTCCTACATGTCACAAAAAATTATATACCATTTTACTAAAGTTTGGAAATAATATGAGCTCTTTTTCTTGGTTTTGGATATGTGATGCGCTTTTTAAACAAAAATGGCACTTATATTGAAAACATGCAATTCGAGTCTATTTCTGACGCTTTCGTCGAGGCGTGCATCGTCTGTGAGGACACACTGACTATTGTACCACATTCCCACTTTCCAAACAGAGGTTATATTCATCACTTATTCAAATATGTTTATTCCTTGATTGAAACAGGATGATGGGATGTCGGTCTCTCCTTCTGTGGATTCCTCCTCAGAATCTGTCGCCTAGTCTGGGTCTCCCTTAAAGAATAAGACGTTGTTCGTGAAACTCTTATCAGTGCCATATCTTTTTGGATGATGGTTATTTACACTACTTCTTTAAATACATTCCAATGGGTCAATTCAAGGTAGCATTATATTTTTCATTCCTACGTCGATTACTTGAGGTTGTTCGATCAATTTTCTCATAAATCCTTTCATATGTTGACCATGGTAGAAAAAATTGTAAAATAGTTTCATAATATATATAATATTAATAGTGTTATATACAAATATTTTTTATACTAAATATATTTTTAAATCCAACCATGATGGTTGGTGATGAAAAATGAAACTCATTGCTTGTGGAGGCGATAATTCGCATGTACGCACGATTAATGTTTACATTTCTCAACAAATGATATAGAAAACAAAGTATAAGATAATTTGACATTTAATAATTATAGTAATATTATATATATCATATTTATTCATACATTTCATCCATTTCATTAGTCAGGAATGGTGGTGATTAAAAATGGAAGAAGTTGTTTTGTGAAAGTGGTAGTTTGTGCAATGCACTAACGATGATTTTTCTTTTATTAATGGATGGAGAGGAATAAATAATGGTTATTAAACTAATATAATAACATATAACTATAATAATTACACTAATTTGAGTATATTTTTATGAATATAATAGATTTATAAGTGAAATATTAAGAATAAAATGTTCTAAGAAGGTAATACTTATGTTAGAGACTTGATATTCTCTTAGAGATTTTCTCAGAAGTGAAGAGTTATGCAAAATTATAGAGATTAGAGGATTAATTATGAAAAAAGGAATTATAGGAGAGAAATTTTTTTCATATTTTCAATTGAAATTATAATATTTAGTGTAACCTTGGAGGGTGGAAGTGATCTACTTTAATATGGGAAGAAAATAGAACTTTTAGGAATACCCTTTACACTTCCATGATATCATTACACTATTCCATGGTTAATGACTCCAAAATTTAGAAATTATATAGTGTGGGGTGTTATTGGGATGTTAAATCCTCAAAAAAGGCTTTCCAAACAAGTTTTAAACTTATTATAGAATTTTTACCATTAAGTTTTTTACATTTTACTCTTTTAATTTTAAACTTGGTAACGAATTTTTAATTGATTTTATGATTTATTAAAATATAACATGACCCATGTAAAAATATTTGGGAATTATGGAACTAAATTTAACCTCTATTCAATCCAATTAAATTTATAAATATTATAAAATTATCTTTTAAATTAAAATAGGTAATATGTAGAAAAACTGTTTTAGTAGAAAAATGACATTTTGACCATTATAAATTCTTAATATTATTTAGTATTGATTAATAATTTAATGAGTGTAAATATATGTATTTATCTGTTTATAAATCACATAATATATATTATTTAAATAATTTTATTTTAATTTATTTGATAGAAATTCCTTGATGTTAATAAACCAATAATTTAAAAAAAATGTTTCACCATTATCCTTGCAATTAGTATTAGTCCTAATAATAAAAAATTTATAAATAAAAGGTAAATTGTACATATTAAATAATATGTAAATTATTATCTCAAATATAATAATAATTTTATTTAATTAACTTTCTATTTCAAGGGGGGTTAATCTTAACGTTAGCGCATATAATGCATAAAAACTATTTTTTAAGAAAAGTGTATTTTTAAGCATAATGTTTATGTATAGGAAACAATTAGAATTGCTATTGATTCTAAATATATTAATAAGATTATTATTTCTCAAATAACAGTAATGTGACATTAAAATAAATCCAAAAACCTAATTTTCCCATGTATAAATTTGAATAATGAAACTACTAAAAAATTGTTTTCATAAAATATTACTTTATTTTCTAAAATGATATTCATGGGTTTTATAAATTTAACATAGTTTTTTGAAATTATTTATTTTAATATATTTTTTTTACCAAAAATTTTTCAAAAACTTCTAATTCATATACAAGTGATAGTATTAGAAAAATTAGTATTTTCACTATTCACCAAAAAAATGATTATTTTAGAAAAATCTCATAAATTAAGAAAAAGTAAATTTTGATATAATAAATTCAAAAATTAAGTTCATTTATTAATTTAAAATTACAAAATTCATAGAAATGTGTTAAAATATAAAGGTACAAGGTGTGAAGCAACAATTTTTAGAAAAACGTAATTTTCAAGTATGATATGAATGTATTCTTATTTAGTGTCAATAAATATCTATTGGATGGATTATAAATTATTTTATATATATATATAATTCATATCTAAAAGTGATATAATTTCATTTTAATATAGAAATTCATAACATGGAAAAAAATTATTAAGCTTAAAAATACATTTATATCTATATAATCATTCAATTCTATAGATAATAATTACATGTTGATATAAAACTAATTTAAACTTAAATGACACTTCATAATATCTATATAAGATCTAATGGTAGGATAACTATTATTTTCAAGCATAGATAGTGATTCAGCTTGCATGGATTTCACAATGAGTTCTAAATGCTTAATATTTTCCCACAAATAATTTCTCTCAAGCCATAATTTCTCGAGTTTATCTTGAGATTGGTCCAATTAAAACCCTAATGAAGATAACTACCTCTAAAGTTCAAACAAATGGGATTTTTAAGGAATAATTATGATTTTAGATGTCATTTCAACCTACTTTATTTATTGATTTTTCAATATAGTTACTTAAATTTATACCAGCTAATTTAATGACTAAGTTTCAATGGTCATATTTAATATTCAAAAAATATAAATGTTTTTTTCATTTTATTTTGGTATAGTATGTGAAAAACACTATTTAATTTATTATTTATTAAAGAATAAAATGTAGTGAAATCTTGGGTCATTACAAAGAGCATCACATCCCATGAAAAAAAATCCCATACAGGCATCTCATCCCCTTCCTTGGAAGTTACACATCATGGTTAGTGTATCTCACTTCCAATAATAATAGAAAAAAATCATAATGACCCATCCTCATCATAACCAAGTCCATACAGGAATTTCATTATATAGCCCGATGAGAAATTCACCCTTTAATAACGACCATGGAATCTCAATCCAGAACATACAGTGTAATGGTCCTAGCATCCCTCATCTTGAATAAGACAATACAAATGAAATTTCATCCCAATTGATCCCGTAAATAGAATATAGGGAATATCAACCCACATACATAAACCAAATAACACTATAGTGTAGTAAATGACTCAAACAATAGTATATAAAAAAATTACATTAGAGTTAGAAATTAATCCAACTCAATTTTAAAATAAAAGCTATGTCAGTTTCTATTACATAAAACAAATTACAAGTCTCAAATAATGTAATTTCATTTTTAGTGTCAATAACAGAGTTGGGTAGGATCACTCTCCTAAAAATACTAAACAAACTTGCCATAAATTATATATGGAAACTAAAAAGTTCCACATTAGATAATACTCAATCCAAACTATCTCAATAACATATATATTCTCAATCCAAAGAGGCTAATGGTGTCAATTTAGGTTAATTATGTCATTATACATCTGACATAATCCCCTAAGGGGGTCTCTAGAATAAAATTCAACTCACTTTAATTCAATTACATGGTCTTATATTGTCATGGAATCAAGGAATAAGGATCTAAGGGGGCATCATGGCCCTAAACATCTTTAACCAACTAAAATGAGATCAAGGAAAAGTAATTAAATTTAATTCTAGGTCAATCACACATGTTTGATAATACCATGTATCTATCATAACATGAAACAAGTATAAACGATTGGTAATGGTTAGGAGACAAATACCTTGACACATTGTAATCCTTCCCACAAAGTATCACCTGTAAACTAAACTCCAATAGGTGAGAATCACAAAATTTAACCACCCCACCCCAATTTTATGTATAAATGATGAACAAATGTGAAAAAATGTATGAAAAATAGAATATATCATAGAGGAGTCATAGAATTACCATAGGTGACTCACTTGAACTAATGGTACTCAAATCTAGTCACTAATAAAGGATAATTGATACCTAAAAGTAAATATGGGGAGAAAAGGGAGAGGGGATATCAAGTTTTTATCTAGTCACAAATAAGATAAAGGGATAATTTAAGTAAAATATATAAAAAATGATTAAATAAATTTAAAATATTAATAAAAAACTAGTCAGGGACCCATCGGGTAGCCGAAATCCAATCACTGGGTACCCGGTGGTTATTGAGTACCCGCTCTAAGGTCACCCACTAACCAATGGCCAAACTAGAGAAACCATTTCCACTAGGTACCCACTAATAATTCATTGGGTACCTGATGATATATTTTAAAGGAAATATGTCCTAGAACTGGGATTGTTTTCTCAAAAAAACCAATGATCCCTCTCCAACATCTCCAATATTAAAAAAAATTGAAATAAAATGGGTTTTTTCAAACTTATATTAAAAACACACCTATAAATACATGGGGTGTAACCTAAAAATATTGTCCCACTAATAAATATGATGTAATGTAAAAGGTTTCATCATTTTTAGTTAGATAAAATTTAATAAAAATCCTTATTAAACGATTATAAAACATGATACTCATTTGATAAAATATTTTTATGTATATATAATAGAATCATCATCATCAAACATTACTTTGAGATCAATATAATATAAATAAGAAGATTAATATAATAAACCTATTACACTAGTATAAAAACATAATAATGGTTCTTATGTAATGAAAAATACTATGTTTTAGAGTTACACCTACCCGAGTTACTAATTATTGAAGTTTTTTAACAAGAGGATCAAGATAATTATGATAAGAATTAAATAATACACTTTAGGTTTAAAAATAATCACTTCAAAAGAAAAAAAAAGAATATCATTCTTTTCTCATGTACTCTATTTGATTGGGAATGTAATTACTTAGTAAGACTAAATGTGTCATCTAAGGTGTGGATTGACTATTGAATTCGTTTTGTAATCATTATTGTAAATTTCTGAAAAAATGTAAATGGGATCAATAAAATTTTACCCATTTTATTTTAAGTATTAATAATAGATGAGAAATACATATGATTTTTAAGATCAGTGCAAGATGGTAAAGGTTTGATCTGGATAAAGAATATGGTAATTGTTAATTAGTTATCCTTGGTCATTGAAACCTATGAGAGGTGCTAGAAATGAGGATAAATAATTTCATATATTTTAGAATTATACATAATACCTTAAAGGTATTTGATAAAATCCATGGAAAAAATATGTCATTTATTAGTGTTATAGAAATCAATTCTTCAATTTGGAAGTGTATATGATACCAAATGTATATTTTATAATTTTTAAAAATATATAGGAGCTTAAAATCAGAGTAAGGATTGATCGAGAATATAATTTGTATTCGATGATGTAGAAAAGTGTTGAAACATCAATAAACTGGATACAAAGGAATATATCAAGCTCAGATGGATCAAAATAAAGGATGTGTGTTTTTTATTTTATTATAAGATAAGAGAAGTTTTTTGGAAGACAAAGAGTTTTTATGAACAACATTAGAGGATATTTTTTTCATTATTATTTTTGATTCATTAGATTATTTAACATGTTTGAGAAGAATATAATGATAAAAGAATTTTTTTTAGGCTAAAATAGTTTATCCAAGTTTTTTTATAATGTGGGGGAAAGATTTATCACAATATTTCATGGAATATTTTTAAAAATAAGGTCATATTTTTATAAAAATTCTCCAAACACATACCATATATGATATGTATAGAATAATATATTTATTAAATATTACCACTAGAATAAATAAATTTTATTTCCAAAATATAAATTAGTTTGTGTACATTAACATCATATTCTGAAGAGAATATAGTTTCTAAGAGGATTTTGGGAGTATGTGTGGACTTATAGAAGTACATAGTTAACCGATAAAGTATTATGTTTGTAGAAGATTCAAAATGAGTGTCACTTTATATAATAAATAAGTTTAGGATTTATTAGTAATGAAATTAATGTGAAGTGTTACATTATTTATAATTTGATCTTAAGGAAAAGGTTTAATGTAAAAGTTATAATAATTATAATGATGATGAACTTAGAAAGGATTATAAGTAGACATAAAAGTTATTAACATCATAAAAATTTATGTTGTGAAGTAAAGGAATTTTAATACTTTATTCAAAAAGTCTACCATTGGAAATATTATTTCTAAGTCTTATCACTATTAAAAAAATCATATATTTTACCCAATAAATAGTTTAGTCGGTGGGTTTTTTCATATGGTCATATAGAGATGTAATAGAAATTTCATAGATATGTAATGAGTTTATAAAAATCCTAAAAGTGTAAAAAAATATAAGGCATCTCTAGTAGTTTAACATATGTGATATGATTAATTGAGCAATTATGTATGGTTTTTTATTATTTTTAAATTATTTTAAGAATATAAAATGTATCATGTTGTTCAAAAGGAATTCTTCACTTTATCATTCATTTATATTGGATACATAGATTACAAGAAATGAAATGACAATTAAAAACTCAAAAAATGACTTTGAGTTTTCCCTAATCGATACTTATTATGGACTATTATAGTTATTGATGAAATATTAAAGTTTTCATGGTTGGGATTTTATATAAAGATACTGAATATTCTCATGAGGCACAAAAGGAGTTTTTTATGTTGTGTGACCCTTCAAGTTTACCATATGGAGTGTCATATACTATGTCTTTGGTATAAAAGGGGTTTATATTTCATATTTAATCCCTATATCTGAGTTTAGAAAGATACCCATCATAAAAAACTTTAAACTTTGAAACCATTATTATATAATCATTGTAGAATAACTAATCAAGGAGTGGTTGGATATTTGGTTAATCATATCATCTGTTGTGGCTTAACCAATATGGTATTTGTCCCCACATACGATGAGTATGAAATATGAGCCCTAAATTGATATATACTGAAGAAATGTATGTTTATACCAAGATAAGTTACACATGATGTGATTATCTACTTTGATGATAGGAATGTGATGTAATCATCTACTTAGATGAATGACATGTGATTTATTCATCATTCTGATCAGTCTATACTCAGAGAATCGAGAATATATGTGGATTTTATATGAAATTGAAATGCTTCATGTACTATAGTCACTCGATTTCATGTATAAATATATTATATGATTATGAATACTTATGTATGATACAATTGGTGGAAATAAGTATATAAATACATTTGTTTGTTGGAGATCATTTTGGATTCCTTTAAATCTTTAGTAGCAATGATATTTAGATAGAGGTTTATCTTCACTAATATTTATGAATTCAAGAATTCATATTTTTCATAAATACTATAAAGGTCTATGGGGTCAGACATTTTGGTTGACTGAATAGATATTGAGTTTTACAAAACTCATATAGCTACTCTAAAAGTATTTAGAGTTTATCCAATAGGTTTTTTTGAATGGATATTCACATGGTATTGCATATGATGTGATACCTAGTAAATTTTATGATATCTTTCCAAAAGTATTTTGGGAGATATGAAAATATAGTTTTGGATATTGTTTCATAAGTAATTATATATGATATAATATATGGTGAAATGATACAAAGTCTATGAGGCTTTAGTTCAAGTGGGATATTGATATAAATGTTCCCTAAAGCCAATATAAAGAATATGATGTTTTGGTTATATATTATTATATGATATTTATGTGTTATAAGTGAATAAACCAAAAATATTGTGATGAATAATGTTGTATTTTTTTCAATTTAAAGAAAAATCAATGATAATTAAAGTCAATATGTTCTAAAGTTAAAGATGAATAAAAAAAGATTATACGTATGATTATTATCATGAAGAAATATTTGTAGAATGAAAGTGTCATTTGGGTGAAGAAAATAAGTTGAGTTGAATAGATAACCAATGATTCAGAAGATAAGTGTTTTGAAAGATATATTTTCAGAGGTTAACATTCTAAATACAATTTGAACTAAATGTATAATTGGAGTTTTAAAATTTAACACTCCAAATATAGGTAGAATATTGTTGTAATTCTAAATGGTAATACTAAAGGAAATTTCGATTCAATATGATTAAACTAGATGATGAAACAATATGTGTTTCTAGACTTAATAGAGTCAATGTTTTTACTATATAAATATAGAGATATTAAGGAGTAGATTTCATATCTGATGATTATTGAGCTGAATTTAGTTAAAGAACGTCAAGTTTTGAAGTTGAAGAAATCTTGTTCCAGAAGCACTAACAACTATAGTTTTGAAACATTTATTTTAGAAGGATATTGAATATTAGTTTTGTAATGCATAAGATTTCTATAAGGAAGTAGTTTCATCAGAATTATTTGGATTAAAAGTTATTTTGGAAGATGTATCTAGAAATTACACTAATAGAAGTAGCACTATGGAGGAAAGAGAAGATAATAGAGAAGTTGTTCTAGGAGTTACATGATGATCTATAGATGATATGGTGAAGTTAATATAGAATATATATATATATACTAAAATGTATGCTAAAATCAGTAAAGTAATGATCTTATTTTGATATAAAAATATCTTCATGGGATAAGGATGATATACATTGATGCTCATACTATAATTAATCAAAGTAAAAAACCTTTTGTGAGATATAAAGGTTATCATAAGTGATACACAAGAGTTACTGAGTGAATAGAAGTGATATGTAATAAAATCAATTTTTATATAAGGATTAATAGTTAGAAAAAATTTGAGTTTTCTAGAGATGTTATAGAATTTGAAACTAAAATTAAAATTATTTTATGTCATATTGATCTTTAATATTAACAAAAATCAAGATAGTTTGAATGTTATAATTCATGTTGAGCTTGGAAGATAGAGTATTGATGAGATTGAAGGTGAAGTATCTAGAAGATTAGATATTATAGGGAAGGGTGAATCTTAATCCAGAACTAGAAGTAGAATAGAATAAGAATCATGTTTCTATATATGAGTTTAGTAGCATAATCATATTTATAAAAAGAATGATTCCGATAAATAAGAAGTTCTTAAGTAGAAATTAATTCCACAAGATTCACTTATATAGTAGAATAACTCTATAAAATCAAGATTTATGGAAGAAGAATCTCATGTTAGGATGGAAATAATTTCAAGATGATAATTTTCATATATACAGGAGATTGGAAGTTAAATAAAATTGAAGGTGAATAAGTTCATAAGTCTGGAATTTGAGAATATCAGAAGGTACGAAGATCAGTTGTACAGAAAGAATGTTTTGAAAGAAAGTAGTAAAAAAATTATAGTGAAGTAAAAACACTCACAGAATTTATATAGAATTAATTATAAGTCAAGAGGTCATAGAAGTTATATTACACAAACTTGAGGACATTCATGAACAAAATTTAAGGTATTTTCTAAAATCACAAATGGTTACATGAAGGATTGGTTATGACTATAGGTAGAGCCTAATAATGTCATTAAATATTTATTGAATATTCAAAGGAGATCTAAGTGCTCTATTCTCACATAATTATTACTTGAAAGTATTACTAGTGCATAGAAATTTATGTGATAATTAATTGTGTTAAGAATATTACATGATAATAAGTTTCATTAAGTTATCTTACAAAAACATTGAAAAAACCTCGAGCTTAGTATCCCAAAGATAGTGGTTACTTTGATACATTAACATAAGATACAAGGAATTGAATATTAAAGGGAAAATGGTTTAATAGTCTTGGTAAAATAGATACATACTTGAATCTCATTTTACAAATGAAAACATAATCTACAAAAAAAATCTTCTAGTGCATCATAATTTCCTTTAGCATAATCTTGAATATCAAACATAATACTTATCATCGCATCATGGGGAAAGAAACATAATAACAGGGTGAGATAAAATTATCAATAAGGGTATGATTATTGATAAAACTATGAATAAATAAAGAGAAATCAATATGATAAGGTAAATAACTAAAACACATGCCATTTAATCAGTAAATTTAGAATAATATGAAAGGAATGAATAATGATCAAATTATTACTTATATATAATCATAATAACTTAAACCATTTCCATGGATATTTTAACTAATAAAATAATCATATTTATATGAATGAATAATATCATAACAAGGGAATGCATACTTCCATACATCATAACCATACCACTAAGACCTTGTTCCAAGACATCTTATATAAATGGGTAAGGCCTTGACCAAAATCCCAAGCTAGTTTGTCTCATGAGACCTACTGATGCATCGAGGGGATATAGTGGGTCATTCCCTTCACTTTCTAAGTCTAATTCATTTCTCATATGAAAGGGGTGAAACATAATCAATATAAACATTTGTATTGTAAAAACTAGTATATGAAATTTTAATACTTTACCCAATCAATAAACATAATCATAAACCATTCATAGTAATATAGAGAATGTTATCAAAATAGTATATCTCAGTAAACTTATCATAAATCATCCAAAGAAATAATAATTATGGTATCATCACAATATATTCCCAATGTATCATATGGTAAAATTAGGGTTGTTTTCATTGATGAATATAAATTCCATAAAATACCATTAAAAACATTATTGAGGAAAATATTCTTTTCACTTTGAAAAAACACATTTTAAAAATAAAAGTTCACAAAAAAATTTGAAAATAATTTATTTGAAAATAAAACTTAAAACTTGTAAAATAATATTTAAAATATCAATTATTCATGATGATGGGAAATTCTGTAAAATTTGTATTAGTTAAAAAAGATTCATTTCACATTTTTGTTAAAATCCAAACGTGCCTTGTTTAAAAAAAGATATGAAGCTTCCTTTTATAATATTTTGTAAAAAGTAAAAAATGGGTAGAAATTTATATTATAAATTATTTGGATAATATTAAAAATATTTTTTATTAAACATGGTTTTTGAAGAAAATGTGTTTTTATCCAAAGAGAAAAATAAAAGACAACTTTATCTTAAAAACATTCTTTTGAACTCTTGAGTACATAAAGAGAGGAAAATGAAGTTAAAACTTGTATTATCATGAAATAACTAGAGTATAAGAAAATTAATGAGTTTATTTATAGTTTAATTATAATATTTCATCATCTAAATAATAAACATCAACAATTCTAATAAATGATGAGATTGTACCATAAAACCATTACCACTTTGGTAACATTGAATCATAAGACCCATGAAATAATAACATTAAATAAAAATTAAAATATCATGATAATAATTAAATTAATTATATTACATGTAAAATAGTTTATATATACACCTCATAAAATATGATAGGTTCATAACATGATATATGTCTCAAATACGGGAAATTGAGACAAAAATCCATTACCTATGGTCTGATTTCCTTCATTTGTGTATGTAACTTATGTATAATAAATATATATTTATTATACATATATTAAATAAAAAAATAATATATATAATACCATATATAATTTATTTATAATCTTTTATGACCCTTTTATTAACAATTATTTTTTAAAATCACTATTTCTGGTGATAATTGCTTCGTTTTTCATGTATGTTTTGGTTTGGTAATTTCGGTCCTTTTAATTTGATCATGGTTCCACAATCTATAAAATTTTAAACATGATATAAATATAATATATATTTATTATATATTTATTTATAGTAATCTATAAAATCTAGAGATAGGAAATGGATTACATCATTCATGGAGATAGTAGGTCATACGTACACATGAATGTTGTTTCCATTTTCTCAAAGAATGGAACAATAAGAAAATTAATATTAATTAACCTTTAAATAATAATTATTATTTTATATATATCCTTTATATCAATCAAATCTATCCTTATTTTCATGCATGTAAAAATAAAATGAAAAACATTTCACATCGCTGCATGGAGGCGGTAGTCCACACGTACGAATGAGTGAAGTTATTGTTTTACAATGGATTGGAAGGTAGGAATTTATATGTGATATTATATTTATATAAGTATATTTAGGTCATAAATATCACATATATTCATTAAATTTATTCTTAATACCTTCCATGTAAAGTATAAGAGAAAAACAAATCACATCACTTTGTGAGGCGGTAGTCCTTCGTATACACGAGAGACACTATCGCATCCCCCGTGGAATATAAAGAAAGAATGTATGTGTGATATAATAATTATATAAGTATTAATAATTTCATAAATATAATATATATATTTTAAATAAATTTTATATCCATATTTTAAATTTAGTGATGGAAAATGAAATACATTTGTTTGTGAGGTGGTAGTCCACCGTACACACGATCGATGGTTTCGTTTCCCATTTGATGGAAGAGGGGATGGATATAAGTCATTCACATAACATAATAGAATATAATTATATGGTATATAATAGTGTTATTATATTATCATATATGAAAAATATTATAAGTTGTAAGAAGAATAAGTAAAATTAAAATTCTTTGTTAACAAAATTTACCTCTTCTACGGGCAACCTCTTTAGGTCTAACCTAAAGCCTTCATAGATTGTATTTATGAGATAAAAGCCTCTAGGATGTGGGTATTAAATTAAAGAAGTTATTTTGTAAGTTATTATATTAATCAAAGGTTTTTGGAAGTGTTAATAGGTAAGGATAGGGGGTGTCCTTTTATAAGTGGGGGCGAGGACACACATGGAATTTTTGAAAAGAAAAATTGTACCCTCATTTTTTTCATAAAACAAGACTAAAAATGGGTAATTATAAAACCTTAGAGGTTATAAGGTATAAATATGGCTATAAAATGTTTTTTTACAAGTTTTAATTCATTTTTGACCCTAATCTTCTTAGTTTAATCCTCTCAGTAAACCCATTTTTACCTTAATTGTGGTAATTAATTTTTACTGTTTTTACTATTCATTGTGGTAAAAAATTAATTATACCTTATTATAAAATATTAATTATGATTATTCAAAATATTTAATCTATTTTTACCAATTTAATTCACATAATTAACGGAATTAAATTTAAAATTAAACTCGTAGATGCGTCGAAAAAACAGGTTTTCCAAAGAAAAACCTTCAAAAGATTAAAAAGGTTTTATATCATAATGAAATATTAAATTAATTAAAATGACCTAAATTATTTAAATATTCATATAATTAAATTAATTTTACTTTTAAACTAATTTAAAATATAATTTAACCTTGTAAATAATTTAAACAAAAAAAATCAATAAAAATTAGTATTTTTCACTATTAATAAAAAAATAATCTTTTCAGAAAAATACCAAAAATTCACCATAAGATAAATTTGATATGTATATTTCAAAATTGAAGATAATTTTTTAAAATATATTTTATAAAATTGGTAAAAATTAATTTATAATTATATGTGCAAAGCGCGATTAAACTACCTTTTAGAAAAATACAATTTTTTAAAAAACATTTCATTTTCTTTCCAATGATTCTTATTTTATTTATAATTAATATATAACCATTTAATTTATTTTTTTAAACGTATAAAACATATATTTTTCATAATATATTTATTCCTATTCATATCTACAAATTTAATGGTTAGGCTATAATGACATATATATTACAGTTCAATTAGACTCAAGGTTGTGTGTTCCGTGAGCTATTAGAGAGAATGGATTTATTTAAAGGAAATATATCATAAATTATTAGGATGTTATATTCTCTTATAAGATTTTTTATTTTTTTATACACACTATAGAATAATATTTTCTTATTTTAAATTCTTAGGGCATTACATCATACCCTCGTTAAATAAATTGTGTCCTCATAATTTAATCTTGATCTCATAAATTAAGGGTTTAACATTTGAAAATACCTTTTTGGAAACTTACATCATAAAAAGGGTTTATAAAATATCCTGTTTTTAAGAGAGAAATGGAAGTAAAAATATCATCTATAATAACACATAACTATGTTTACATGTAGGAGAACAATGGTGGGAAGTAAATATATAGACATGGAAGAAAATCATAAATAATTATAGTGAGTGATATAGATAATTGATTATTAGAAAGTGAATGATCAATGTAAAGTTAAGGAAATAAATACCATAAAAATGTTTTTACTTAAAAGACCATTTGATTCATCGAATATGGATGTAATATGACAACATTTTTATTTCAAAATCTTTTTCCTAAAGTTAAGTAATTCATTTAATATTTAATAATATAAGTAAATATACTTACTTGATATATTTTAATTTAAAAATCACAATATCGTACTTTGGTTGTGCGTTGATCAATTCCAACTTCATCTCTCTTTCCATTTTTTTATTCTCGAATAACTAATTGATCATAAGATCTATAAAATAATGATAATTGATTCTTTCTATCTCTAGATATTTTCCAAAAAAATGGTTATCAAAATTTATACAATAACACCCAAAGTTAAACTTAATTCATTCCATAAATAGTTAACATTATGATTCATCCAAAATATGTATGACCAAATTCAAAGTCCAAAAAAAATATAAGGGAGGTTACTAAATTTCCAAAATCAAATTAACATTAGATTCCTCAAACAATATAATGTATCTCTTAATGTCACATACCAATATGTGAATACCTTGATCACCATAAAACCTTAATGAAAATATGAATTCTTCCAAAAAATATTTTCCTTCTTATTCCTTAAAAAAATATCAAATTATCTAATTTATTCCAAAAATCCAAAAATGCAGTAAACTCTAGAAAAGATAACACAAACTATAAAATCACTCACCAATTTCAAGGTCACCAATACTATCACATAAAAATTTCATTATCATTATTATCTCAACATAGGTTATATATCAATGGTTATCCTACCTGAATCATGTGTTTTTCAAAAATATCAACTTTCTATTGTATCACTTTTCTTAGTCATCGATACCATTCAACATATGTCTTTAACTCCTTATAGAAAACTATTGTAGTAAAATCCTTATACATTTAATTATTCTTATAATGAGAATATCATTGATAAAATACTTCTCCAACAAAATTATTGAATCCAAATACACATGCACTTTAATAAATTGAATTCATCTATAGTATAACATAAGCTTGACCTTGATCCATTAGCTTCCTTTTAGGAATATTCTCTTGATTCTTGGGAAACTCAATTATGTAGTTCCTAATAACCTTACATTTGAAGTATTGAACATTAAAAACTTCTTTCTTAAACTTGATATCATGAACATTGTGTCCTTTCTATCCATACTTGTAGGAAAATATCATTCCCTTTAAGTAAGTACCAAGTTGTTTCTTTACAAAATTATCACATCTAGGAAAATCATTCTTTCCCTTCTTCCCCTAATCCATATTTTATCTATCGTCCTATTCTTCTCTTGCTTCCCTTTGTGTCCATGATACTTATATAATTTTTTCTCTCTATTGATAGCACATGACACTATTTCTTTATATAATAGAAAGGTTTGGGATACTAGTTCCATTTGAATGATTGGATTAAGACCATCAAAGAAATTTTCAATATTTCCCTTTAGATTACGTATGTAGATTTAAAATGCCTTGATACCCTTGTAAATTTGGATTCATGATTAGCAACATTTTTATCTTCCTTTTTTCTTAGACATAATAATTGTCTCTCTATATCTGCTTGTTTCTCATGGGGAAAATACTTTTCCAAGAAGATCATCTTAAAATCCTTCCATTCAATATTTTTTATTTCTTCTTAATCTTTAGTGTTTTGAACTAATGACCAAAATTGATCCAAATATCATGAGAGATGATATACTATCATGAAAACTTTCTCCCTTTTAATGCTTCTTAGTGCAAGAAATATATTCTCTAAGGAATTTATCAATTTCTCAAATATAGATAGATTTATAGTCCCATTGAATGATGGGGTTTTCTAATGGATAAATCAGTCTAAAATTTGTATACCATGTGGTGGCTCGTTAGGATGTTCCATTTAGGTAAGTTTATTGCTCATAACCTAAGTTAGTTACCCCAATATTGTTATAATTTGATCAAATATAGCTACATCTCTAGCTCTATCTTAATTATCTTTTCTAAGGGAGAAATACCTACATGGAGTAAGTGCATTGATATGGTTCCCATTACTTCACTAGGTTCCATTTATAAATAATAGAATCTACTAGATTATATCATAATATAATGAAACATAATATATAATCCCAAAATTATTGATATACTTAGAATAAATTGAAAAAATTATGCATGAATAATCTCATGATCATAAACATGGTTACTTTGGGAAAGTTTTCAAATCATAAAATTATTTTCAAATCCTTCATAATGGTTTATAAAGAAAATGTAAATTAACCAAAGCATATCCCCCAAGAGTTTCAAACCAGGTGCACAGTAAGGGTTATTATCATGTATCGGGTAACACTTGAGTCAATCCCAACTCACATTTTTCATAGTTATTTCCCTTAGCTACATCTATTCCAGAACCACGTCTACATATAGTATCCATAAAAGAGTGTATTTCTAGTAAAACCACATAATCTATACCTTACAAAAAATTTAGGATATTATTTTATACTTATCCTCAATTTCTATTATAAGGTGATGTTCCCTAATATGTGTTTTTCTAAATCAAGTTCCCAATGATTCTACTAAACTTCCTCTGATACCAAATATAAATACTCTAACCCTAGTATCCTAGAGTTGTTGTTATTTTATTACATTGGCATAAGATACAATGAATCACATCCCAAAGGACCTAATAGTTTATTAGTCTTAGTAAAATAGATACATACTTGAATCTCATTTTACAGATGAAAACATAAAGTAAAAAAAAGTGTTTTCTTCAAGTGCATCGTTATTTCCTCTATGAAAACCCTATATATCAATCATAATACTCATATTGGAATCCTGGGGAAAGAAATATAATAAAGGGGTGTTATCAAATTCTCAGTAAGGGCATGAGTACAACAGAAGCTATGAATAAAGAAATTATAATCAATATGGAAAGGTAAATAACTGAAACATATACCATTTAATCAATGAATTAAGCATAATATGATAGGAATAAATAATGATCAAATAATTCCATATATGTAATCACATGATTTAGAAAATTTTACTTGGATACTTTGACTATTCAAATTATCACATGTAAATCAATGAATAACCTCATAATGAGGGAATGAATATTGTTAGGCATCATAACCATACCTTCAAGACCATATGCCAATACATCTTATATAAATGGGTAAGGCCTCATCCAAAACCTAGGATATTTACCTACCTATGGATCGAGAGGCTATAGAGGATCCCACCCATTACTTACTAAGTCCAATGAATTCCTTATGTGAAAGGGGAGAAACATAATCAATATAAACATTCATATTGTAAAAACTAGAATTTTAAATGTTAATATTTTCCTGAATCAATAAATATAATTATAAACCATTTAGAGTAATATGTTCAATGGTGTAAAAATAGTACATCCCATTAAACTCATCATAAACTATCTAGATAAATAATAAGGATGGTATCATTAAAAAAATTCTAAATGAATCATAAATTAAAATGATGGTTGTTTTCATTAATGAATAGAAATACCATAAAAATTCCATTAAAACATTATTGAAGAAAATAACATTTTCACTTTGAAAATAAACTTTTAAAACAAAATGTTAACAAAACTTTTTGAAATAATTTTCTTTGAAAATAAAATTGGAAACTTGAAAAATAATATTTAAAACATTGATTGTTCATGATGATGGGAAATTACACACATGCCATATAATTTAAAAAAAGATTCTTTTCACATTTTTTGTAAAATCCAAACAGTCGTTGTTTGGAAAATGACTTGAAGATTACTTACATTTTTTTATAAAAATGAAAGCATGGATAAAAATTTCTTTAATAAATAATTTTTATAGTTTCAAAAAAAATCTTTGAAAACATATTTAGAAAACATGGAATTGGAATAAAATGAGGGTTTGATTGATGAGAGAAATAAAGATGACTTTTTTATAAAAACATTCTTTTGAACTATTGAGTACATAAAGAGGGAAAAATTAAGGGAAATTGTATTATCATGAAAAAACCATTGTATATGAAAATTCCTGAGTTTCTTGGGATATGGATCATAATATTTCATTATCAAAAGCATAAATATAAACAATTCTGATAAACGATGAGATTGTACCATAAATCCATTCCAGATTTAGTAACATTGAATCATAAGCCCCATGAAAGAATAACATTAAATGAAACTTAAAATATCATAAAAATAAATAAATTCATGATATTACATGTAAAATGTGTTGTATATAAACCTCATAAAAAAGATATGAACATAACATGACATATGTCTCAAAGAAGGAAAATTGAGACAAAAATCTCTTACCTCAAGTCTGATTTCCTTTGTACATTTCCTTACCACCTATATAATAAATATAGATTTATTATAAATATATTAAATATTCATAATCATATATATCATACCATATATGATTTACTCATAGTCTTTTATGACATGCGTAATAATAATTGTTTGTAAAAATCATTATTTCGGGTGATAATTGCTTCTTTCATCATGTATGTCTTGATTTGTTAATTTTAGTCATTTTAATATAATCATGGTTACATAATATAAATAATTTCAAACATGATATAAATATCATATATATTCATTATAAATTTAATTAGATTAATCTATAAAATCTAGAGATAGGGAATGGATTACACCGTTTATAGAGACGGTATGCCTTACGTACGCATGAACGTTGTTTCCATTTTCTCAATGGAATGAATAAAAGAAAATTAAATATTGATTAACCTTTACTGAATAATTATTATGTTATATATATTTTATATTAATAAATACATCTTTATTACAATCCATGTAAAAATAAAATGAAAAACATTTCTCATCACTACGTAGAGTCGGTAGTCCACACATACGCACAAGTGACATTATTGTTTTCCAATAGATTGGAAGATAAAAAAGTTATATGTGATATTATGTTTATAGAAGTATATTTAGGTCATAAATATCACATATATTAATTAAATTTATCCTTACTACCTTCCCTATAATGTGCAAGTGAAAAATGAATCACATTGCTTCATGGGGTGGTTATCTGTCGTACACACGAGCGACGTAATCATATCCCCCAGAGAATGGAAAGTAAGAAGGTATATGTGATTTCATAATTATTTAAGGATAATAATTTAATAAATATCATATACATATTTTACACCAATCATTATATCCATACTAGAAAGGTGTGTTGGAACCAAGGTTGTTCTTTTCTAGAAATGGAGCATGGTTTGTGTTTGTTATCAATCTTCACATGGAAGATCTAGGAGTTTTCAAGGAAATGGATCATAAAATTCAAGATAAAAAAAGTATTTAAGGTGAAGTCATTTTCCAATGTTTTCCAAATTTTTGGGGTCCAAAATTTGGATGATGGATTGCACCATGAAAAGTGGATTTCCTTGACAACCTTATGAAAATATAAAAAAGGCGTGAGTTTTGTGAATATGGGATTCGTGAATTGTGTTTCATGAAGGATTAAAGAAAGCTAATAGTGATCTATGTGATAGTGATGAGCATCACAAATGATGAATAATTGGATCATTTTGAACGGTGATGGTGATCTATGTGATTAAGAGAATTGAAGCATCGTGGTGCAATGGTTTGAAGGAAAGCTTCGCGACAATGTCAAATTACAATAGAGAATCATGAATAGAGAATATATATGAAGGTGGTTTTTAAAGATATATAAAATCATATAATATGTGGTGGAGCATCGCAAATGGTTGAGCCTATAAATATAAGGTGACCCCTCTTCATTTCACATGAATTTTTTCAAAGAGAACCTAGAATTACTTTGATTTCGTGAAGCCAGGGGAGCTCTGCGAAACTGATATTCTATACAATCTTGAGCATCATGAAATGAATTTTTGAGTCTCAAATAATTAAAATTATTTTTATTAATGATTTCTTCACAATTATGGGTTATTCCATGTTGATACAATGAGCTTTGCAAAGGTAGTTTGTTTCGTGAAGGCAATTAGCTTCATGAAGGTAGTGAGCTTCACGAAGGCAGTGAGCTTTGTGAAAGGTAGTTAGTTCTAAGAAACCAGTATTTTTCGATGAAGGTAGTGATATTAATGAATTTAGTAAGATTCATTAAGGGAGTTATCTTCATGAAGGGATTTAGCTTTATGAAGTAGTTCACGAAAGGAATTTTTAAATATCAGTTTTTCAGTGAATGGGGCTTTCAAAGTGCATCAACTCAGGTCTACGGTGCAAGAAGAGTCTCATGCTATACAAGGAAAAAGAATTTAATGTCAATCTATTTAAACAACATTCAAGTGGATAAACTGAGTAAGACTTCATCCAATCCAGTGAGCTGGGGGGGAGTCAACAGAAGTGTTTTGAGTGATGTAGTGATCTATCCCTAAAATCTTGTAAAGGCAGTGTGCCTGGCATAGAGTGACTAAGTTTGAAATCTTGAATTTCACAACTAATGAAGATTAGTGGATTTTGGTATGTACAACAAACTATTAGTGTATACTCCTTGGACCAGCCCTTGGTGGTGAACCAAATAAAACTACTATGTTACCTTTTTCATGTGAAGGTTTGATTCTGATTGAATCCATCATACAGGTTTAATGAGTTCCTACTAATGTGGGACAAGATCTATCACATTAAAAGAAAAATTTAACACTATGATTCACCCCTCCCCTTTCAAGGTGCTCCAGGGTCCTACAAGGTGGTTATGGAAAATGAATTACATCGGTTCGCAAGGTGTTTGTCCTCTGTTCACATGGTCAACGGCTTCATTTCCCATTTGATATAATAGAAGATAGATATAGGTAATTACATTAAAATGATTTCATCTCATTATATGGTATATAATAGTTTTATTATGAAATAATAGATTAATAATATTTTAAGGAGTTAGATGAATAAGTAAAATGAAGACGGATAGCTAAAAAAATTTCATCTTCTTCAGGAAACCTCATTAGATTTAACCGAAAGTCTGCCTATATTTTCTTTATGATCAAAAAAGGCCTCTAGGATGTGAGGAGGGAAGTAAGGAAGATATTTGGGTAGGTATTGGCCAAACCAAAGGTTTTTTAAAGTGTTAATATGGTAGGAGAGGGGGTGTCCTTTTATAAGTGGGGGAGAGGATACACTTGTAATTTTTGAAAATAAAAAGTAATAACCATGTTTTTCTAATGAAACAAGATTAAAAATGGGACTTTATCATACCTTGGAGGTGTTAAGGTAAAAATATGGTCATAAAATTTTTTTTAAATAATTTTTAGGTCATTTTGACCCTTATCTTCTTAGTTTAACCCCCCCCCCCATACACCCATTTTTACCTCAACCGTGATAATTAATTTTTACAATTTTTACAATTTATTATAGTAAAAATTATTTTTCCCTTATTAGATAATATTAATTATTATAATTCGAAATTTTAAGTCTATTTCTCTAAATTAAATTCAAATAAGTTTCATAATTCAATTTAAAATTATACCCATTGATGCATCCAAAAGACAATTTTTCTAAAGAAAAACCTAAGTTTAAAAAGTTTTTATATCATAATAAAATATTAAATTTATTAAAATGAAATAAATTATTTAAATTTTAATTTAATTGAGATAATTTTATTTTATAACCAACTTAAAATACAATTTAACCTTGTCAATATTTCAAATAAAAAGGAAGTTTTTATAAAAAATCGGTATTTTTTATTATTAATCAAAAAAATAATATTTTCAGAAAAATCCAAAAAAAATACCCTTAGATAATTTTGATATATAGATTTCAAAAATTAAGTTTATTATTTCAAATATATTTTCTAAAATTGGTAAAAAATAATTTTAAATTATCTGTGCAAAGCGTGACTAACCTGCCTTTTAAAAAAATATAGTTTTTTAGAAAACATTTATTTTTCTTTCAAATGTTTTTATTTTATTTCTAATAAATAGATAACCATTGAATTTATTTTATAAATGTGTAAAAAATATAATTTTTATAATATATTTATCTCTATCCATATCTTCCAATTTAACAACTAGGTTATAACGTTATACTATATTACAGCTCATTTAGACTTACGGTTGCATGTTCTACAAGCTATAAAAAAGAATAGATTTATTTTAAAGAAAATATATCATAAAGTCTCAGGGTATTACTCTCTTATAATATTGGTGTTGTGTGTCATACATTCTATCAAACATGGTTTTTTATTTTAAAATATCATAGCATTACAAACATACAGTTGTGCACACCTTTAGAAACTAACGTATATGTTTTTTATATCTTTTTTAATTCATCTCTAAGTATATATATGTTATCCCAATGTAGAAGACAATAGTGATTTTACTAAAGCATCAAGGTCTTCCATATATATATATATATATATATATATATATTCCTCAATTTAGTACCCAACTAAAATTCATTTATTACGGATGTCAAAACAGATTTTTAAAAATGTGTATGCACCTACACTCAACTACACAAAACACACAAAAAATATTCAATTGTAAATTTTTTTGCTTCCCCATTTTGTTGGATAGTCACTCCCACTTGATACTAAATCTATATTAAACTAAAATAGAGTTAGGAGAGTGAAATTAATACCTAAAAATTTATATTTTTCTAGGTTTATCTAGTTTATAGATTTAAAAAGAAATGTTTTATATCTGGAAAAATTCTCCTTTATTAGTTCCCCCTAAATGGATTCTTTATATACTTCTTTATCATGGAAATTTTATTCCTCAATCATGTTCCAAATGGTATTTAATTAGTTGATTTATAGTACCAATTGAAAATGATTACCAATTTAAATAATCTCCATGATCATTTTACTTTTTTCTAGCTTCACCTTCAATTCCCCCTTCAAAGTTCAACCACCAAAATGTGAGAATATGGTCAATCTTGCACTACTCTTTAGTTATAGAACTAGGGATGATACTTGTTCCTTAATTCAAAGACTCTCTTCTTTAAAGGTATAAAATACCTAGACCAATTCATGATTTTCTTCTCTATAGGTCTCTATATATGAACATATTTAGGAAGCATGGGTTTCTCTTCATTTTCAACTTTTTTCTTAGTTGGATTGGGATTCTTAGAATGAGCTAGAAAGATACATTCACTATTTTCATCTAGATCAAATTTTCTATCTTATTTTAATTGATTGTTCCATATAATAAATATATCTTTAGGGATATGATAATACTTTTTCTTTGGTGTTTACTCCTTCTTAGAATCCTCTACTTTAGTAGTAAGAGACATTTCTTCTTTCCCTTTTTCTTTAAACAACTCATTTTGACCCAGTAGTCAGTTCACACATCTGATATATTTATAACCAAAAAAAATTCACCATCCACAAACTTATTCATTATCCTTTGATTTTACATTCTCATGAAACCTCTCTAACTTATAATTTGTGATGTATTCCATCATGTCAATCTTCTTGTTCATTTCTTTTATTGACTATCTTTTTTGGCTACAGCTTTATCCCTTGAACATTGATTTTCATGGCCATTTAAAATATTTTATGATGTGGAATTTTCTATAAAAATAAGATCATATTCTCTTATTTTGTGTGTGATATTTCTCAATCTTCATCATCATCTTCTTAGAAGTTACATTATCAGTAGTTTTATTCAATGGATTATTTCATAAGGAAAACATAACTTTCTTTATTACATACTTCTTAAACTATGACCTCCTCATCTCATAAACATATGAGTCATGCTGGGTTGGTACATACAAATATTCTTCATATCATTGGTCATATACATTTAAATACCCATAGAAGTTGTAAAATATTTCAAATCTATTTTTTATAGATAGATTTCTCTTCATCTATGAAAAATTATTTTCCAATGCAGGTATTATTCTAATATCATTTTTTCACTCCATTTCTTTGGAACCTCTACCACTTATATAAATTAATACATTATTTCAACACTCTATGGTCAAATTACCAAAAATATAAAATCACCAATAGTTTCCCAAATATATATTTATATTTATTTTTCTAGTAATCTATATAGCTTCTTGATCCTATTGTTTTTTGGTAGAAACACCAAATTATTTGTACATAATTTGATATTTTTACATAACATATAGAAAACAAAACTATCAATTACAGTTTTATCAGGGTAAATGGACACCATATTACATGAGGATGAAGTGGATGAATCTCAAAATGTTCTCAAGATAACTTTACCACTAGTACAAATATTTTTTAGGGTAAACAATTCTTTGATACTTGAGTGGCATTACTTTTCTTCTCATATCTTTGGGAAGGTCCATCTTGGGTTGATTCCAAATTATTCAATTTTCTCCAAGATCTAAGAAATTCACATTGAGGTAATAATTCTTAGCATCATTTGATTTTAATCTCTCTTCCCAATCTTGATTAAACCTCTTATTTTGTTCTTCATATATTTTAGAAATATCTTATAGTGAGCTTTCAAGATTCTTTATTATTTTTTTATTTTACATCCATCTATTAATCCTTAACATTCATAGTGACTTTTTGAATCTTATTAAATACAAGGAATACTTCTTTAATAGTATCTTTAAACACATATATCTCATAATTTTTTTTCTAATTATTCAATTTCTTGAAAATATATTTCATTGTAAAGTGAGATTGTTTCATCAGTTTCTCTCACTAATTTTATGAGGGTTTTTCATATGATTTTTTTATCCAATGCCTCTTCCATGGAGTCAAATTCCTTCTCTAGCTATAATTTTTTCATCAAATAATCCATTGATAAAATTCAATATGTAAGTTATAACTTCAGTATGAACCTTATTCAAATAAACTATAACATAATATTTGAAGTATTTAACTATTTTGATCTCTTAATACTCACCACATCTTCTAATAGAGTCATTAAAATGATCATTATAAATAGTTTCTTCTAACTAATACATACAACTTTAGACATATTCAAGTAGTTGTTAATCCTTCTCATTCTTTAAATTTTTCTTCTCTTTATTTTCCTCTTTCTTCTGTATGTTCTTAAAGGTATTATTTGAAATATCTAATTATAATTCAATTAGAATAGCGATATAACTATTGATTTTAGATTCTTATTTAAACATGTAAAATATATACTTTATCTATTCATATAAAAACCATAGGCAGGTTATATCTTTTTAGAGGAAACCTAGATTTTCTCCAATACCACTTGATGTCCACTAAGGGTTGATAAACCACAGTGAGGGGAGGGTTGAATCAATGGTATATTTTCTTTTATTAATTATTATTTCCAATTAAAACTTATAGACTTATCATAGTATTCATCCACTCCACTATCTATCATATAATCTCCTAGATATTTCAATAAATGAAGGCACAAGAGCATAAAAATTTACAAGGTTCGATTAGAAAACTCCACTCCCTGACTTGAATGATTATTTTTCTCAATAAAGGATTCTCAACTATAATCAGTCACTAACTAGAATAGTTTTGTGATTCCCAAACCTACATAGATTCTCATTGTGTATAATATTTCTTGTATCTCACATGACTTCCACAACCTTATCTTTAAACTAAAATCCCAACTTTTCACTATTATTTCCTTTCATACCCAGATTCTGAAAGGTTCCACAACAGCTCACCATGTATAAAAAATTATAACCTTTCCATATCTTTATTGAAGTAGATTAATTAATTTTCTCAATATGATTCATCATCAAAAAGACCAATCTCATTCCTCATTACAACAAAGTCTTTTAATACCACTAGTTCTTCAAGAATACTTGCTTACAACTCAGTCACTATTTTCTAATCAAATCTATATTTGTAACAGAACATTTTACTTGGTTTTCAACTCAATATAAGCTCCCATGATATTTATAAGTCAAATATCTCTTAATTAACTGATAGTTATGGAACCAATAGTCATTATTATACACAACATGATGTCCACTCCCTAGTTTCTAGTCTATTTCTTCTCAAGCATCAATGATAATAGATATCGAATGATCCTCTTACTACTTTAGCTTTGATACATAGATAGAAAATCTACTTTTCATAGGATTAACATTATTTTATTTCTTCTTATAGAGATCTAAGTTCTTCAATCAACTATAGATCTTGGTATCCATAATTCAAACTACTATGCTCACTCATCGTTTTTCCTTTTATAATTTGGTCACCCAAAAATATTATTTTTTATATTTTATAATATAAAAAATAATTTGAATAAGTATGAGCGATATTATCCATTTTTCTCAATAGATTATACATGTTTTATCTCACATTATATCATTTCTATTCTAATGCATTTTCTACATGGGGGTGTCCCCACATTCTCGTTTGTTTGTTTTTTTTTTGCCTCAAATGGTTGTATCCTATATAAGTATATGAGTTTCCTTACTTTTACCTTTTATCTCATAGATGAAAATAAAAATTCCATATGTTACTTATAGGTTTCTTCCTATTCTCATATTCTCAAAACATATCACTAAAATCTATAACTCATCATTATTCAAAACACATTTGAGAAATCACAAAGCTAACAGATTTTTTAGTATAGTCATTTCCACTATATGAGTGCTTCAATATTTAATCGATAAATAATTAGAATGAATCTATAAAGACAAATCATCATCCCACCTTTATCTATATTTATTCTAATCAGCTTAAATAATATTCACTTATCATGTTTAGAAAATTTAATAACAACTCTTACATCATCAGAATTACTTTACTTGCAGATTATATTAATATAGAATTTTAGTTTCGGGATGAATGTATTTATCATAAATATATCCCATTATAATCACATATAATTAAATCACAATAATCTAGAATCAAACTATTTTTTTATGTTTAGAGCCACTTTAGATCAACACTAACATCTTCACATTTGATATACAGATTTAATAAGTCATTAATTCCAACTTTAGGATAAATTTATTTCAAAAAAATCCATCATTCTATCATATTAAACTTTTCTCTAAAAACTATCTTGAATCAAAACTTTATTGTGATATTTTATTCATATAAAAAAAACTCCAACATCTTAAGTTTTACTTCTCAATTCTAATCAGAAATAATGACTTTCAAATAATCTCATTTAAATGTCATGGATAGATCAAAAAAATATTTTCCTCCATATTCCATATCATTCATCCTAATCAAACCCAGATTTAATAATATTTCATTCTATAACTTTTAAATCAATGAAATTCATCATCAAAATCATATTTTTTTCATCTGAATTAGACAATTTTGGAAACTTCACTTCAACAAACTTGAAAAGTCTCTCAAAATTCCATATCTTTGATCTTATCTTTTCTCAATTTGAAGATCAACTTCTAAAAATTTCAATTATTATATCACATTTTATTTTTTGATATTTAGATCCATGAAAATTGGTTCAAGAATCATCTTAATCAATTTCTCAATCAAATATTAAATCTAGATATCTCATTTTTCCTCATTTAATTCATTATTATAAAGATCATATAATGTTTTTACGAATAAGGATTCATGATTACACTGATTCAATTCATTCCTATAAAGATGTATGTTCATCATATGATGCTTATGAATCTTTGGATGATGTTTATGAAGATAAAATATCATGTATAAATAGAGGCTATATGATCTTTATGCACATCTCAAATTTTCACATATGATTTTTATGAAAAACTGAATCATCCATACACCCTTGGTCCCTGATATGATGCTTACATTGATGTCCATGATTATAAACATTTTAAATTTAAACTCAAAAATAGACAATTCTTCAATTAATATTATATTATCTTTTGGACATCTCCTAGACTTCTCCAATAATCTCAAATCAACTCAAATGTCTTCAAATGAATTTGGTAATTATTAGAGTAATTGAAAAGTAATTCAATTCATGCTCAAATACTTTTACATTATATTAATACTTATGTTAGATTATATTTAATAACCTTCACTAGCATTTTACTTTCATCCTTAAAAACCTTTATCTATAGGATATTTTTTCCACTAATTTAGTAGCCTTCATGCTCAATATTCCATGGGTGGTTTCTCCGAACATCTATCTAGATTTATCCAATACTTTGAACCAATTTAAATCAATTTAAATCCATATATATAGGTAATCCAATATATTTTTGTATCTATATCCTTTCTATATGGAGATAGTTATTTTACTTAGAACATGTTTTTAACATAAAGACAATCACAAATAATATATTGATGTATGGGACTGCTCACATAGAATCCAACTCTTCCAAAATCATTTTCCCACATATAAAACTCCCTTAAATATCTAATGGCATCCATAACTTCTTCTTTACCCATAATTTATGGGTATAACTTTAAATCTTCATGTGATGGGTGGATTCTCAATCCATCACCTAATATCCACACACATTAACTTTTACCTTTTCACCATAATTATTGACAATAGGTATAATAATCAGCTTCTAGATCTATTTGGACATATCAAAATCTACTGCTAACTCACAGAAAAAGGTATCCCATATTCTATAGTTTTTTTACTAATGTTGTTCCATTTTCTAATAAATATTGCAAATCAAAATATCGACATATATGGGTGGATAAAAATACTTTGAAATTGACCACTATATTAAGGGTTTATTTGAGAAATAGTGGAAGAATTGTCTCCCTAAAGAACCTCAAAATAAGGATTTTTCAGTCCAAAATTTATAGGGAAATAAATATATGTTAAATAAGTTTAAAAGAAAAATATCAAGGTTTATTGGTCACTATTGGTTTTATGGAATATTTGGGCATTAGTCCATTAAAGTTTGGTAGAATTTTTCAATCACTAGAATTAAACGAATGCATGTACCAAGAGAGAGTAGATAATTAATAAATAGAAGTACTATTGAGTGTAAGTAAAGCACATAGAAAATGAAAAATCTTCCCAACAATAAAATATTTTAAATATTAGATAAAATTTATTTAAATTGAAACAAAAGTGGTCACAATAATGAATAGTGATGGTATAAATATACCAAGAATGTACCACAACATGTAAATGGAATAATACCAAAATAGATGAAAAATTAAAGTGAAAATGGAGATGAATCCTCTTTGGGGTATAAGTAAGTGAATAAAAATTTAAAAAAAACACCTAACAAGAATACTGAAAAAGTTACTACACCAAAGAGAATATGCTTCTATTATTACAGAAGATGCCACATCATGGACTAGTCAAATAGGCTATGAAAATCAAAGATAAAGGAAGAAATATGGAACAAATAAGTGAATCAATTTAAGAGAGAAATTAAAGGATTGGTTTTGTGGAAGACCTTTAATAAAAAGAATTAGAAAAGTTTAAAAATAAGGGTAACTTGAATGCTACTAAGAAGCTATGTGGAAGGTAAAAAAAACTAAACACACTCTGCAAGATGCCTAGAATTTCTACTAGGATAGAATGAGATGATAAGAAACAAAGATAAAGTACCAATGACCTCATGTTCCAAGATTTGTTCTTTGAAAATGAGTCACCACTTAAGAATAAAATTGAGCATGTTCCTAAGGAATGCATGATCATATATTTATAGAAACTAGAAGAGGATATAAAAAGTGGAGGAAGAATAAAAGAATAAATGTTCTTTTCTAGGTAATATGAAAAATAAAACGCCACATTAAAAGAATATGGTGGAAAGTAAAAAAGAAAATGTTGTCTTAAAAATCTCAAGTCTAGAAAATAAAAGGAGGGGTAGGCATGAAGAGTTCTCACTAGGATAAAACTAAATTAAAAAGTGTTTATAGGTTAATAATAAATCATTAGTCCTATTTGTCTCACTAAGGAGTTATTAAATACCCACCTTATTCACATATATCTATTTTTTTGTAATTTTTATGTAGATAATTAAAGCTGATGTATGAAAAGGGATAATTGGAATGCTATAGAAACTGTAAAACATTAAAAGTTGTCCATCATGGAGCACATTGGTTATTTCATACTTGAAACATTTCAATTGGTATTAGAAAGGATATGCTTAGAGTTTATTTTAGATTCTGAACAATTTATGGACATATCTGATTTCTTAGTTAACCTATGACATTTTTTACACTGAGAATTATTCTTATAAACTTATATTTAATTAATTTATGGATCATTTCTTATGATAAATGTGATTCTGGCCTTATCTCGAGTGAATCATAATTCATTTTATTAAATGGGGGAGATGAGTGTGTTTTATAATACTAAAAAAATAAAAAATAATGATATAAAAGAACCTTTGAATTTATTTCAATAAGGGGAATAGAAACAAAAACATATTGGGGAGAAAATAAGAGTGATATGGACTTTAGAATTGAAATGGGAATTGAAAAAAAAAATCTAAAGGGAGAGATTGAACAATAAAAATAGATTGTAATGAAGAGTATTTTATTTATTTTCAATGTGAAGAAAATTTAATGATAAGTAAAGTTAACATGTGTTGATAGTAAAGACAAATTATGAAAGAAGCTAATCCTTGTGTTTATTTTCATGAAGAAATATTAATGGAATGGAAGTATCATTTGGGTGAAGAAAATAAGCTAATTTGAATGTAAAAATAGAGATTTCAAAGAAAAGTAATTTAAAAATGTGTTTTTAGAAGTTAACATTTTGGTTATAAGTTGAAATGAAAGTATAAAAATAGTTTCAAAAGTTAACAATTTGAATACAGGTAGATTCTAGTTTTACATTAGGATGGTAACATTGAAGAAGATTATGAGTCAAGATAATTATTCTAGATGATATAAGAGGATTTATTTCCATAAGTAATGGAGTTAATCCAACTACCATATAAATATGGAGATCTTAGGTAGAATCTTTCATATCTGGTGATTGTTTTTCTGAACTTAGTTTCAAGTGATGAAGATGAAGAAAGGTTATTTCGAAGGCACTAACTATTATAGTTTTAAAACATGTATTTCAGAAGGATACTGAATATAAGTTCCAAAATTTATGATATTTATATAAGTAAGTAGTTTTATTTGAATGATTGGAAGGAAAATTGATTCCATAATCTCCATCTAAAAGTTGCAATTAAGAGAAAAAGCACTAATGATGCAGGAATATTTATAGAAGAATTCAAGAATTTCTATTTCCTGAATATGTATACATTTAAGGTAATACATAAGTAATTATGGTAGTTACATCATGATCTGTGAATGCTAAGATGAATATAATATGGAATATATATGTTGAAATGTATATTTAAATTAGTACATAAAACATCATACATTGATACATAATATATGCTCAAACTAAACATAATATATATGTTGAAGCTCATACTATAATGAAACAAAGGACAAAACCTTACATTGTCCATAAAGGTTATCACATATGATACATAAGAGTTACTAACCTCATAGAATTGATACATAAAAAAATTATATTTATTTTTTAAGGATTACCAGTTACAAAAAAACATGATATTTCTAGATATATTTTGGAAGTTTAATCTAGAATTCAAATCAAATGATGTTATGCTGATCCTTTAAAGTAAAAAAAACATCATGGTAGTTTGAATACAATGATTCACACTAAGATAAAATGATGCGGTATTGATAATATTCAAGGTAAAGTATCTGAAAGTTGTAGGATTGTGGAGAATACTAAAGCTTAATCTAGAACCAAAAGTAGAACAGAAGAAGCATTATATTTAGGTATATGATTCTAGAAGAAAAAGAAGATTTAGAAAAAGAATGATTTGGATGAATAAAGATGTATTAAGAGAAATTAAAGTCTATAGGATTCCCTTATGTGAAAGACTAACACCAAAAAATCAAAAATTTATAGAAGAATGATCTAGATTTATCTTAGAAATAATTTCAAGGTGATAATTTTTCTAAACATAGAAGATCAGAAGATGAGGAGAGAAAAATTTGTAACACCCTAACTCTAGTAAACCATAACCAATGCTTATTTTACTACACTAGAAAAAGATACAATGGATCAAATCCTGAAGGATCATGTAGTTTAATAGTTATTGGAGACTAGATACATACATTATTATCACATTACATCTGAAAACATGAAATGAAACTTAAAAATTACAGTGAGAAATCTATTAATTCTTCTATTAAATCCATGAAATCATTCATAGATACCTTCTTGGAATCCCGAGGAAAGGAAAATATAATAAAGGGTGAGATCAAATTCTCACTAAGGGAAAGAATGAAAAAAATTATAACATAGAATAAATAAATCATAAACAATATAACAAAGATAAAAAATAATAAAATATACTTTATCACTTATATCATAAAAAGGGAATATATTCATGGATGAAATAATAACATAAATAGTCATATGGATAATTATAATTACATTTATAATAATAGAATTCACAATTTTGGATATCATAGGCTTACTGTCAAGGCCTTGTTCCAAGATATAATACATAAATAGGAAAGGCATATGCCAAATAACCAAACTAGTTTGTCTCATGAGACCTTATGATGCATCGATGGGTCATAACTGGCCTCACCCATCACTTATTAAGTATAATTCATTCATCATATGAAAGGGGTGAATAACAATTCAATAAATAATCAATATAAACATTCATATTGATAAAATATCATATGAAATATTAATATTTTCCCCAATAAATAAATAGAACAACATGATCATAATCCATCCATGTAGCGATCATGACCCTAGTAGTAGGAAGTTGATGTCTACTTTATTACATTGGTATAAGATACAAGGAATCACATCTCAAAGGACCGAATATTTTAGTATTATTGGTATATTAAATACATACTTTAAATTCACATTTCATTTTAAAGTATAAAGTAAAAATAATAATTTTATTTGAGGATTCCATTATCCCCCTTAGTCTATTCCAACATATCAATCCCAAAAAACTTCCTCGTATCTTAGAGAAAATAAAACATGATAAATTGGTGAGTTCAGATGAACAGTAAGGGTAAACATGAAATAAAAGCTATGAATATATAAGAAATAATAAATATTAAAAGGTAAATAACTGAAACACATTCCATTTAATTAGTAGATTCCGCATAATATGGAAGGGATTAATGATGGTAAAATAATTCCATATAAATAATCACATTAACTTGAAAAATTAACCATGGATATTCTAACTAATTGAATATTCACATGGAATATCAATAATAGAATTTATAATGATGGAATGCATAATGTTGTCCATCTAAAACATATAATCAAGGCCTTGTTCCAAGACATGTAATACCATCAAGGCGTCATGAAAAGATATCTATATAAATGGGTATAACCTCAACCAAAACCCAATATAATTTGTCCCATGAGACCTACCAATGCATCAAGGGGGTATAGCAGGCCTCGAAGGTAAGGGGCATGCAGAAGATGCCGATGGGCTAGGGATTTTACAAATTTCATCATCAGAGTAACGAATCTTCTTTGTCTCTGGTGATCTGAGCCCTGGTAGAGGTCTGAGGATCTTGTTTGAATAATTCAAAGCACAAAATAAACAAACAATTACTTTGTTTGATTTAATGAAAATTAGACTTCAACTTGTCATTGGAAACTGTTGCATGAAGGATCCAAAGATGAACCCATCTAGATCATCCACATATGCTTCAAGAATCTGCATGAACATTGATCTTCAAATTTCGATTGCTACCATGGAACTTTGATGATCTCTTTGATGCTGTGAAGATCACATCAACTCCATTCCTATAATCTATGAAGGAACCCCTGGATTTATTTCTTATAAGACGTATTCCTCTCTCAAGAATGTAGTAAGTGATAAGAGCTTTCGATTATTTGGAATTAATTGCACACCAGAAATGAGCTCCTCGTTTACTTATATAGTGGATGTGTGAAATACACTGTTAGGTTTCCTCAACCATTGTATATTTGATGTCCACGAAATAAGTAATAAATAAATAATTTTGATGAACTAACCACGTCATATATATTATTTATAATTTATCACATACTTGTAATATATATTAAATATATGATGTGATAAAACTCGATTCATTAACTGGACTCAAAATTCCCACTAATATTAAATGAACCTTCAAAATTAAAATAATATTCATTCATATAATATTATTCCAAGTATTTATTTAAACACTTGTAAATAATTTTATTAAATAAATTTAACCAAATTTCTCTATACTTGAATAATAATGAATTTATTAATTTTTGGGGATCAATAGAACTTGGACAACTCTTAGAACCCATGGTGGGTCCCACCATGTCATACATTGTAATGACCCAATGTTTTTCAATGGAAAATTCCCTTATTATATTTATGTCATAAAACACAAAATAATGAACTACTAAGTGATAAGTGACCTTTAAACATAAGTCTTTCACTTCTATTTTTGGAATTTTGAAAATCCAACATACACGGTTGTGTTCAAGATGATTTTTGGAGTCTAATGAAACAAAAATAATTCTTAGTGAATAGAAACGTACCCTTAGGAATAGTAACATACCCTTATGAATAGTAATATAACCCTTATGAATAGTAAATCATCTAAAATAAGAGTAACATTACCTATGAATAATAAAATAAAGTTTAGACATCTTAGAAAGTGACAATTTGACCTTAATAAACGTTTTGGTATTTTGTAAGTCAAAAATAATTAATTATAATTAATTAATTAATTTAAAATAATATTTAAAATGTATTCATAAATTATTGAATCAATGTCTTATAGTTTTTAGATAATTTTATAAGACCCTACGTAATTTTTGAAAGCACTATAAAATCAGTTTTAATCTTAAAACTGTTTTTTTAAGTAAATTATGATTTTAATTAAATATTAAATTAATAATATTTAGAAAATTATTTTTGAAAAATGGACTTAATTTTTGGATTCTACACGTCAAAAATGGTTGTGGTAGATTTTTGGGATTTTTCTGAGATACTTGAATTTTTTATGAATAGTGAAATACCGTAATTTACAAAATAAGCTAAATAAGCTAATTACAGGGTCATGTGGGATGTTCTGCTGATGTAAGATCACTTGATTCGGGATTACATTATAAAATTACTATTCTTGGTCATTCAATACTCACTATTCCTTGTCTTTTGGGGAAATAATAAACTAATTAATTTTATATTAAGGAAACCCCTCTCCCCTCCACTATAAAAGCCACCCTTCACACCCTCATTTCCTCACACCTCTCAAGCACCAATACTTCTCTAAAATCTGACCAAAAACATTCCCTATCCCCTTCCCTACGTCCAAGAGCTACTGGTCTCATCAAAAGACCAATCTTAGGCCCTTAAGTAGGTTCTCAAGAGAAGGATTCAAGAGGTAATTTCTCTCCCTCTTCTCCTTTAATTTCCTTTCAAGTTCAAGTTCATTTCTTGATCTCTCCCCACCTATCTTCATCCAAATTGTATTGTAACTCCAGTAATATAAATATACTGTAATTTTATGATTATAATGGGATATTATATCATCCAACCCCCTTTCCCTCTTCCTTTTATTTTATTAAAGAGAACGTTGTTTGTGAGGTGTTAATTTATCACCTTCAAGAACGAAATGCTATCTTCTTCCATTTCTAAATTCATATTTGGTCATGAAACCATTTTTATGTTTGAAATAGAATATTTTATATGTTTTATTTCCTATTTAAAGTTCTGTAAATAATCTATGGCCATATTACTAAGTGATAAGTTAAAACAAGTTCGTTGTGATCCAAAAACCGCCCAAATTTACCCAAATAACCATCATTTAATTATTATCTAATGATTCATCCACATGGATCTAATATAATTAATTATAAGATCATTAAAACTCCTTTAATATCATTATTGACATGTAATAACATTTCTGTATTTTTACCCAAGTTCTACCCAAACTTCAATTTATGAATACAAGTGAACAACCCAAGAAAAACCATAAAAACGAACATCCCCGAACAATGTTTTTAAACTCTATAAGTCATCCAAAGGAACATAAAATGACATAATGAAACCATAATGAACCCTATTAATGTACACATGGTCCTGGATTTTTAATTAATGAATATAATGTCATTATATAGGACATTAAAGAGAAGGAAGCATTCGGGTACAAGGTAAGGGGAAATTCTCAAACCCAACTTTCATCCTTCGGGTTCTACCTATTTCACTCCATTTTTCATATGGTCACTCCTTAAAGATCATTTTTTCATCATTGTATTTCCTTTTCTTTGATATACATGTTTTCTAATGAAGTTTATGTCAAGAAAAATATTTTCCAAAAGAACTCTTCTCTTAAGAACTCAACTTTTACCTCTCATTCAAGGTTGATGGTTCTTGTATCAAGTATGTTGTTCCCTCTTTATTTCAGGAACCCAAAGTTTATGAATGTGTTATTATGAGATGAAAACCATTCCTTTTCATGGGTTATTTATGTTCATTTATGTTATATGTTCATTTTGGCACGCATGATAAATGATAATGTTATGATGTGACGGGTGTGCCCGGAATTATATAGCGCAATATGAATGTTTAAATGTGACGGGTGCGCCCAGAATTATACAGTGCTCCAATGCATTGGGTAAAGTGATTAATATCATGAGTAAATGAGAAATGATGTGTGAACAAGATTATAGCTTGGTTCATAAGTATGTGTGTTAGTTAACCACTAAGACATGATGTTTCATTTTTTATGCTTTTCCACATTTCAAGTCTTTTATTTATGATCCTCTCATGTTCATGATATTTTTCCTATGTTATGATTATGCTCACCCCATTATATATTATTCTTATCTATCCTCTTATTGGGCCTCTAGATCACCCCTTTTTATGTATATCCTCAGGTGGATACATGTACTAAGGAGAGGACAAGTGCCAATAAGAATCTAGAGAAGAAGAAATTAAATAAATGTTTATGCTAGATGTTGTATTTGTTATGTGTGTTCCAAGTTTTCCCAAGACACTAAGCCTTTGGATCCTCTTTGTTTAATACTATTATGTTGTTTATATTTGAAATTATGTAATAGTAATGTAAGAAAAGGCAGGTTCTCTATAGTTGGTATCAGAGGCAAGGTTTAGTTAATTTGGGAATTAGGATTAGTGAACCCCAGAGAAAACTTATAGTATGAGACTAAGTAAAAATATGCACACAAGAATATTTACCTAGGGATCCCATATGTTATGTTTTGGTAATAATTGTCTAAATGAATGAGTTATTCATGACTTGTTTAGTTATGTTTTGTTCTATCCTTTTCTATTTTAGAAAATAGTGGGAACCAGGAGAAATCAGGCCAACAACTCATGCAAGGGCCAATTCAACGATTGCCCGAACGACATCCCTAATGATTTAGGAGGTGGAGTTCAAAACTTCATGGCGATGATTACCCAATTATCTCAGGTTATGAATAATAACCATAATAATGGGTAATGTCCTCCTTCACCAAAGAGGGAGCAATTGGCTATTGAATGTTTTATGCGGCAATGACCAGTGACGTTTTGTGGATCTTCCGATCCACTAGTTGTGGAACAGTGGGTCAACTCCATGGAGAAGATCTTTTATGTGCTTCGCTGTTCTAAGAAGGAGAAGGTTACTCTAGTCGTTTATCATCTTGATGGATAATCTGATCAATGGTGGGCTTTGATTAAGAACACCAAGCCAAGGGAGGAAATTGAAGAGACAGAATGGGAAGACTTTAAAATAATGTTTCTTAATAAGTATTTCCCACGAACTCTTCGCATGAAGATGGAGAGAGAATTCATAGAGCTCAAGAAAAAAGAACGAGAATCAGTCACAACCTATGAAGCGAATTTCATAAGGCTCGCAAGGTATGCTTCGGGTTTTGTTATCAACAATGATAGCAAAATTGATAGACTCTTTAGTGGATTAAAACCACACCTTCGAAAGGCTCTTGCAATTTGAGACTTTGGGAGTTATGAAGAAGTTGTTCAGTGTGATCTCAAAGTGGAGATGGATTTTGGAGAATGGTCTCATGGTTATGGGGATAAGAAGAGAAAGATGGAGTTTCAAGCCGGTGGATCTAGTGACAAAGGTGGGAAGAAAAATCAACAACCCACATGCCAAAAATGTGAGAAGTTGCACCATGGGAACTGCCTCAAAGGGACGAGGAAATGATTAAATTTTGGGAAAGGAGGAAACCATGCTCAAGAGTGTAGAAAAGACACAAAAAGGAAGGATAATGTAGCCGATGAAAGGAGAGAACCACTCATGGTTCAATGATACAACTGTAAGGAGCTAGGGCACTATGTAAACCAGTGCACTGAACCTCGAGTTCTCGAGTGTAATCAGTGTCACCAACCACCAAAGCCACAGGAACAAGGGAAGGCTTATGCCATCACTACTACGGAGGTGGAGAATGATAATGAAGTCATAAAAGGTACCCTTCCTATTCACTCAATAATGGTAAAAGTCTTATATGATTCAGGTTCTACGCATTTCCTAATATTTTGCAAGTTTTCTAGAACTATAGAATCAAAGCCCCGAAACCTTGAAGTATAGATATCTGTAAAAACACCAAGTGGTGAAATCATTGAAACCCAAGTGTTTGACTCTTCTCCTATTGATGTACGTGGGAAGATTCTTTCAGAAAATCTCATAAAACTTCCCTTGGTGTAATTCGATGCTATAATGGGAATGTACTGGATCTCGTTATATAGAGCGCATATCAACTGTCGGGAAAAGGAAATAGCTTTTTATATTCTGAACCATCCCATGCTCCTCTACAAATGCAAGGAAGATCATGAATCTCCTTTGAAAAATCCTTAAATGGTGTGGGTGTTGATTCCCTATGAAGAAGCATACCTCACCCAAATGGTTGAGTCAAAGGAAAGTTCCAACCTTGAGTAAATTCCCATTGTGATGGAATACGGCGATGTATTTCCTGAAGAGTTACTCGGAATTCCCCCGGATCGTGAGGTAGATTTCTCAATTGAACTCATACCTGGAGCTACTCCTATCTCCAAGTGCCCCTATAGGATGGCTCATATTGAACTAGAGGAGTTAAAGAAGAAACTGTAAGAGAATCTGGACAAAGGGTTCATACGCCCTAGTGCATCACCTTAGGGTGCACCAGTGCTCTTTGTGAAGAAGAAGGATGGAACCATGCGACTATGTATCGATTATCGGGAACTCAACAAGATCACCATAAAGAACAAGTATCCTCTCCCAAGGATTGATGACTTGTTCGACCAGTTAAGAGGAGCTTAATACTTCTCAAAGGTTGATCTTCATTCTGGATATCATTAAGTAAAGGTGAAGAAGGAAGATATTCAGAAGACTGACTTTCGTACAAGGTATGGGCACTATGAGTTTTTGGTGATTCCCTTTAGACTTACTAATTCCCCTAAAATCTTCATGTATTTGATGAATATAGTCTTTAGACATTACCTCGACAAATTTGTGGTAGTTTTTATCGATGATATTATCATCTACTCCAAGAGCAAGGAGGAACATGAAGAACATATAATACTTGTGTTGGTGGCATTGAGAAAGGAGAAGTTGTACACCAAGTTCAGAAAGTGTGACTTTTGGATGAATCAAGTCACATCCTTGGGACATGTGATCACAAGTGAGGGAATTTCTATGGATCCTTCAAAGACAAAGGCGATTGAGGAATGGCCCAGGCCCTCTAGTGTCACATAAATCCGTAGTTTTCTTGGATTAGCTGGGTACTACCGACGTTTTTTGAGAAACTTCTCACGATTATCAAGCCCGCTAACTAAGTTAACAAGTAAAGGGGTAATGTATGTGTGGACGTAAGAATGTGAGGGAAGCTTCAAGGAGATAAAGAGAAGTTTGATCACTGCACCTGTACTCACACTACCGAAAAGTGTAGAAAGTTTTGTGATATACAGTGATGCTTCAAAGAAAGGCTTGGGTTGTGTACTCATGCAAAATGATAATGTGATAGCCTACACCTCACGAAAATTGAAGATCCATGAGCATAACTACCCAACGCATGATCTAGAGCTGGCATCCGTGATTGTTGCCTTGAAAATCTGGCGGCACTACCTTTATGGTGAGAAGTGTGACATATACACCGACCACAAGAGCCTAAAGTATATATTCACACAAAAGGAGCTCGACATGCATCAAAGGATATGGTTAGAGCTAATCAAGGATTACGATTGATCTATTCACTATCATCCTGGAAAGGCGAACAAGGTAGTTGATGCTCTAAGTAGAAAAGATCCCGCTACTCTATCCATGTTGCGGATTGAGAAAGACCCTATCTTCATGGATATGCAAAGAATGGATTTGGAAATCATAATGGCAGGGGATACATCCTACCTTGCCCAAATGATTGTGCAACCATCCATCCAGGAGAATATTAATGAAGCACAAAGGGATTATGTGGAGATACAAAAGAGGGTGAATGCAATAAAGGAAGGGAAGATTCAATAGTTCCATATCGACGATGATGGTGTGATTTTGTTTGGAACGTGGATTTGTGTGCCTTCATCACCTGGGATAAAGAAGGAGATATTGGATAATTCACATAGCTCAACTTTCTCTATCCATCCTGGGAGTACCAAGATGTATCATGATCTCCAAGAACACTTCTGGTGGGATAACATGAAGAAGGATATTGCAGAATATATATCAAGGTGCTTGGTATGTCAGCAAGTTAAAGTTGAGCGACAAAAGTCCAAAGGTATGATGCAGCCATTGCCTATACCCATGTGGAAATGGGAAAATGTTACTATGGACTTTGTCACAGGTCTCCCGAAGACGTCAAAGGGAAATAATGCGATATGGGTTGTGGTTGACCGACTCACCAAGACTGCCCATTTTATCTCTATTCAGGAAGACCTCTCACTTGAACAACTTGCAAAGATATATGTGAAGGAAGTGGTGAGACTGCACGGTGTTCCACTCTCAATTGTCTCTGACCGTGATCCAAGGTTCACATCTAAATTCTGGAGGCGCCTTCAACATGCTTTGAGTGCTAAATTAAATTTCAGCACAGCCTATCACCCCCAAACCGATGGCCAGTCTGAAAGGACTATTCAGACGCTTGAAGATATATTAAGTGTCTGCTCTATTTAATTCAATGGTGGTTGGGATCATCATATCCCATTGGTTGAGTTCTCATACAACAATAGCTTCCACTCGAGTATTCAGATGGCTCCATATGAAGCTCTGTATGGAAAACAATGTAGAACTCCAACCTGTTGGGATGAAGTTGGAGAAAGAAAGCTACTTGGACCCGATCTGGTTCAAGAGATGACAGAGAAGGTTCAAGTCATCCAAAAACACATCAAAGCTGCTCAAAGTTGGAAAAATAGCTATGCTGACAACCGTCAAAGGGACTTGGAGTTCGACGTTGGAGATAAAGTCTTCCTTCGAATATCTCCATAGAAGAGAGTCATGCGGTTCGGGAAGAAAGGGAAGCTAAACCCAAGGTATATTGGCCCCTTTGAGATCCTTGGCAGCATAGGAGTCGTGGCCTATAGTCTTGAACTTCCACCAAATATGACTCAAGTTCATGATGTGTTTCATGTATCACTACTGAGGAAGTACATACCAGACCCCTCACATGTACTAAACTCAGAGGTGGTGCAGCTGGAAGATGATCTCTCCTATGAGGAGCAGCCAGTAAAGATTCTGGATCGGAGAGATAAGGTTCTACGCAACAAGACAACCCATATTGTCAAAGTGTTGTGGAGGACCCATAAGTTTGAGGAAGCAACTTAGGAACCAGAAGAGGCAATGAAGGAGAAGTACCCTCACCTGTTTGTGTAAAGCGAAATTTCGGGGGCGAAATTCCTTAAGGGGGGAAGAATGTAATGACCCAATGTTTTTCAATGGAAAATTCCCTTCTTATATTTATATCATAAAAACACAAAATAATGAACTACTAAGTGATAAGTGACCTTTAAACATAATTTTGTCACTCCTATGTTTGGAATTTTGAAAATCCGACATACACGGTTGCGGTCAAGATGATTTTTGGTGTCTAATGAAACAAAAATAATTTTTGGTGAATAGTAACGTACCCTTAGGAATAGTAACATACCCATATGAATAGTAATATGACCCTTATGAATAGTAAATCATACAACATAAGAGTAACATTACCTATGAATAATAAAATAAAATTTAGACATCTTAGAAAGTGACAATTTGACCTTAGTAAACGTTTTGGTATTTTGTAAGTCATAAATAATTAATTATAATTAATTAATTGTTTTAAAATAATATTTAAAATTTATTCATAAATTATTGAATCAATGTATTATAGTTTTTAGATAATTTTATAAGACCCTACGTAATTTTTGAAAGCATTATAAAATCAGTTTTAATCTTAAAAACTGTTTTTTTAAGTAAATTATGATTTTAATTAAATATTAAATTAATAATATTTAGAAAATTATTTTTGAAAAATGGACTTAATTTTTGGATTCTACATATTGAAAAATGGTTGGGGTAAATTTTTGGGATTTTTTTGAGATACTTGAATTTTTTATGAATAGTGAAATACCATAATTTACAAAATAAGCTAAATAAACTAATTATATGGTCATGTGTGGTGTTTCGCTGATGTAAGCCCACTTGTTTTGGGATTACATTATAAAATTACTATTATTGGTCGTTCAAGACTCACTATTCCTTGTCTTGTGGGGAAATAATAAACTAGTGAATTTTATATTTAGGAAACCCCTCTCCCCTCCACTCTAAAAGCCACTTTTCACACCCTCATTTTCTCACACCTCTCAAGCTCCAATAGTTCTCTAAACTCTGCCCAAAAACCTTCCCTATCCCCTCCCCCACGTCCCAGATATGCTGGTCTCATCAAAATACCAAGCTTAGGCCCTTAAGGAGGTTCTCAATAGAAGGATTCAAGAGGTAATTTCCCTCCCTCTTCTCCTTTAATTTCCTTTCAAGTTCAAGTTCATTTCTTGATCTCTCCCCACCAATATTCATCCAAATTGTATTGTAACTCTAGTATTATACATATACTGTAATTTTATGATTCTAATGGTATATTATATCATCCAAACCCCTTTCCCTCTTCCTTTTATTTTATTAAAGAGAACGTTGTTCGTGAGGTGTTAATTTATCACCTTCAAGAACGACATGCTTTATTCTTCCATTTCTGCCTTCAGATTTGGTCATGAAACCATTTTTATGGTTTAACCAGAATATGTTATATGTGCTATTTCCTATTTAAATTTCTGGAAATAACCTATGGTCATATTACTAAGTGATAAGTTAAAACAAATTCGTTGTGATCCAAAAACAGCCCAAATTTACCCAAATAACCATCATTTAATTCTTATCTAATGATTCATCCACATGGATATAATATAATTCATTATAAGATCATTCAAACTACTTTAATATCATTAATGACATGTAATATCATTTCTGTATTTTTACCCATGTTCTACCCAAACTTCAATTTATGAATACAAGTGAACAACCCAAGAAAAACCATAAAAATGAACATCCCCGAACAATGTTTTTAAACTCTATAAGTCATCCAAAGGAACATAAAATGACATAATAAAACCAGAATGAACCCTATTAATTTACACATGGTTCTGGATTTCAAGTCTTTTATTTATGCTCCTCTCATGTCCATGATCTTTTGCCTATGTTATGATTATGCTCACCCCATGATATATTGTTCTTATCTATCCTCTTACTGGGCCTCTAGCTCACCCCTTTTGATGTATATCCTTAGGTGGCTACATTTACTAAGGAGAGGACAAGTTCCGATAAGAAGCTAGAGCAGAAGAAATTAAATAAATGTTTATGCTAGATGTTGTATTTGTTATGTGTGGTCCTAGTTTGCCCAAGACACTAAGCCTTTGGATCCTCTTTGTGTAATACTATTATGTTGTTTATCTTTGAAATGATGTAATACTAATGTAAGAAAAGGCCAGGTTTCTATAGTTAGTATCATAGGCAAGGTTTAGTTAATTTGGGAATTAGGACTAGTGAACCCTAAATAAAACTTCTATTAGGAGACTAAGTAAAAATATGCACACAATAATATTTACCTAGGGATCCCATATGTTATGTTTTTGGAATAATTGTCTAAATGAATAAGTTATTCATGACTTTTTTAGTTATGTTTTGTTCTACCCTTTTCTATTTTAGAAAATGGTGGGAACGATGAGAAATCAGGCCAACAACTCATGCGAGGGCCAATGCAACGATTTCCCGAACGACATCCCTAATTATTTGGGAGGTGGAGTTCAAAAGTTCATGGCGATGCTTACCTAATTATCTCAGGTTATGAATAATAAACATAATAATGGGAAATGTCCTCCTTCACCAAAGAGGGAGCAACTGGCTATCGAATGTTTTATGCGGCAATGACCGCCGACCTTTTGTGGATCTTCTGATCCACTAGTTGCGGAACAGTGGGTCAACTCCATAGAGAAGATCTTTTTTTTTGCTTCACTATTCTAAAATGGAGAAGGTTACTCTAGCCGTTTATCGTCTTGATGGAGAATCTGATCAATGGTGGGCATTGATTAAGAACACCAAGCCAAGGGAGGAAATTGAAGAGATGGAATGGGAAGACTTTAAGATAATGTTTCTTTATAAGTATTTCCTATGAACTCTTCACACGAATATAGAGAGAGAATTCATAGAGCTCAAGCAAAAAGAAGGAGAATATGTCACAACCTATGAAGCGAATTTCACAAGGCTCTCAAGGTATGCTTCGGGTTTTGTTATCAACAATGATAGAAAAATTGATAGATTATTTAGTGGATTAAAACCACACCTTCGAAAGGCTCTTGCAATTCAAGACTTTGGGAGTTATGAAGAAGTTGTTCGGTGTGCTCTCAAAGTGGAGATGGAGTTTGGAGAATGGTCCCATGGCTATGGGGATAAGAAACGAAAGATGGAGTTTCAAGCTGGTGGATCTAGTGACAAAGGTGGGAAGAAAAATCAACGACCCACATGCCAAAAATGTGGGAAGTTGCACCATGGGAACTGCCTCAAAGGGACGGGGAAATGCTTCAAGTGTGGGAAAGAAGGACACCATGCTCAACATTGTCAAAAAGACACGAAAAGAAAGGAGAATGTAGCTGATTAAAGGAGAGAACCACTCATGGTTCAATGCTAAAACTGTAAGGAGCTAGGGCACTATGCAAACCAGTGCACTAAACCTCAAGTTCTCGAGGGTAATCAGCACCAGTAGCCACAAAATCCAAAGGAACAAGTGAAGGCTTATGCCATCACTACTGCAGAGGTGGAGCATGATAAGGAATTCGTACAAGGTACACTTCCTATTCACTCAAGAATGGAAAAAGTCTTATTTTATTCTGGTTCTACGCATTCCTTTATATCTTGCAAGTTTGCTAGAAATATAGAATCGAATCCCCAAAACCTAGAATTAGATATTGTTGTAAAAACACCAAGTGCTGTAATCATTGCAACCCAAGTGTTTGACTCTTCTCCTATTGGCATATTTGGGAAGATTCTTCCGGCAAATCTCATAATACTTCCCTTAGTGGAATTCGACGCTATAATGGGAATGGACTGGATCTCATTATATAGAGAGCATATCAACTGTCGGGAAAAGGAAATATCTTTTCATATTCCAAACCATCCCATTCTCCTCTAAAAATGCAAGGAAGATCATGAATCTCCTTTGAAAAATCCTTCAATGGTGTGGGTGTTGATTCCCTATGAAGAAGCATACCTCGCTCAAATGGTTGAGTCGAAGGAAAGTTACAACCTTGAGGAAATTACCATCATGAGGGAATACGGTGATGTATTTCCTAAAGAGTTACCTGGAATTCCTCCGGATCGTGAGGTAGAGTTCTCAATTGAACTCATACCCGGAGCTACTCCTATCTCAAAGTACCCCTATAGGATAGATCCTATCAAACTGGAGGAGTTAAAGAAGCAGCTCCAAGAGCATCTGGACAAAGGGTTCATATGCCCTAGTGCATCACCTTGGTGTGTGCCAGTGCTCTTTGTGAAGAAGAAGGATGGAACCATGCGGCTGTGTATCGATTATCGGGAACTCAACAAGATCACCATAAAGAACAAGTATCCTATCCCAAGGATTGATGACTTGTTTAACCAGTTAAGAGAAGCTCAATACTTCTTAAAGGTGGATCTTCATTCTAGATATCATCAGTTAAAGGTGAAGAAGGAATATATTAAGAAGACTTCCTTCCGTACAAGGTATGTGCACTATGAGTTTTTGGTGATTCCCTTTGGACTTACTAATGCCCCTGTAATCTTCATGGATTTGATTAATAGATTCTTTAGACATTACCTCGACAAATTTGTGGTAGTGTTTATCGACGATATTCTCATCTACTCCAAGAGAAAGGAGGAACATGAAGAACATCTAAGACTTGTGTTGGTGACATTGAGAAAGGAGAAGTTGTACGCCAAGTTTAGCAAGTGTGACTTTTGGATGAATCAATTCACATCCTTGGGACATATGATCAAAATTGAGGGAATTTCTATGGATCCTTCAAATACAAAGGTGATTGAGGAATGGCCTAGGCCCTCTAGTGTCACAGAAATCCATAGTTTTCTTGGATTATCTGGGTACTACTGACGTTTTGTGAGAAACTTCTCATGATTGTCAAGCCCGCTAACTAAGTTAACAAGGAAATGGGTAAAGTATGTCTGGACATAAGAATGTGAGGGAAGATTCAAGGAGCTAAAGAGAAGGCAGATCACTGCACCTGTACTCACACTACCGAAAAGTGGAGAAAGTTTTGTGATATACAGTGATGCTTCAAAGAAAGGCTTGGGTTGTGTACTCATGAAAAATGATAATGTGATATCCTACGCCTCACGAAAGTTGAATATCCATGACCAAAACTACCCGACGCATGATCTAGAGCTAGCAGCCGTGATTTTTGCCTTGAAAATCTGGCGGCACTACCTTTATGGTAAGAAGTTTGACATATACACCGACCACAAGAGCCTAAAGTATATATTCACACAAAAGGATCTCAACATGCGTCAAAGGAGATGGTTAGAGCTAATCAATGATTAAAATTTATCTATTCACTATAATCCTGGAAAGGAGAACAAGGTAGCTGATGCTCTAAGCAGAAAAGAACCTGCAACTCTATCCATGCTACGGATTGAGAAAGACCCTATCTTCATGGATATGCAAAGAATGGATTTGGAAATCATAATGTCTGGTGATACATCTTACCTTTCCCAAATGATTTCGCAACTATCCATCAAGGAGAATATTAAGGAAGCACAAAGGGATGATGTGGAGATACAAAAGTGGGTGAATGCAGTAAAGGAAGGGAATCTGCAAGAGTTCCATATCGACGATGATGGTGTGATTCAGTTTGGAACGCGGGTTTGTGTGCCTTCAACACTCGGGATAAAGAAGGATCTATTGGATAATGCACATAGCTCAAGTTCATGATGTGTTTCATGTATCACTACTGAGGAAGTACATACCAGACCCCTCACATGTACTAAACTCAAAGGTGGTGCAGCTGGAATATGATCTCTCCTATGAGGAGTAGCCAGTAAAGATTCTGGATCGGAGAGATAAGGTTCTACGCAACAAGACAACCCATCTTGTCAAAGTGTTGTGGAGGAACTATAAGTTTGAGGAAGCAACTTGGGAACCAGAAGAGGCAATGAAGGAGAAGTACCCTCACCTGTTTGTGTAAAGTGAAATTTCGGGGGTGAAATTTTTTAAGGGAGGAAGAATGTAACGACCCAATGTTTTTCAATGGAAAATTCCCTTCTTATATTTATGTCATAAAAACACAAAATAATAAACTACTAAGTGATAAGTGACCTTTAAACATAAGTTTGTCACTCCTGTGTTTGGAATTTTGAAAATCTGACATACACGGTTGTGTTCAAGATGATTTTTGGAGTCTAATGAAACAAAAATAATTTTTGGTGAATAGTAACGTACCCTTAGGAATAGTAACATGCCCTTATGAATATTAATATGACCCTTATGAATATTAAATCATCCAACATAAGAGTAACATTACCTATGAATAATAAAATAAAATTTAGACATCTTAGAAAGTGAAAATTTGACCTTAGTAAACGTTTTGGTATTTTGTAAGTCATATTTAATTAATTATAATTTATTAATTAATTTAAAAGAATATTTAAAATTTATTAATAAATTATTTAATCAATTTCTTATAGTTTTTAGATAATTTTATAAGACCATATGAAATTTTTGAAAGCACTGTAAAATCAGTTTTAATCTTAAAAACTGTTTTTTTAAGTAAATTATGATTTTAATTAGATATTAAATTAATAATATTTAGAAAATTATTTTTGAAAAATGGACTTCATTTTTGGATTCTAAATGTCGAAAAATGGTTGGGTTAAATATTTGGGATTTTTCTGAGATACTTGAATTTTTTATGAATAGTGAAATACCGTAATTTACAAAATAAGCTAAATAAGATAATTATAGGGTCATGTGTGATGTTCTATTGATGTAAGACCACTTGGTTCGGTATTAAATTATAAAATTACTATTCTTGGTTGTTTAAGACTCACTATTCCTTGTCTTGTGGGGAAATAATAAACTAATGAATTTTATATTAAGGAAATCTTTCTCCCCTCCACTATAAAAGCCACCCTTCACACCCTCATTTCATCGCACCTATCAAGCTCCAAGCCTTCTCTAAACTCTGCCCAAACAACTTCCCTAGCCCCTCCCCCACGTCCAAGAGCTTTTGGTCTCATCAAAAGACCAAGCTTAGGCCCTTAAGGAGGTTCTCAAGAAAAGGATTCAAGAGGTAATTTCCCTCCCTCTTCTCCTTTAATTTCTTTTCAAGTTCAAGTTCATTTCTTGATCTCTCTCCACCTATCTTATTAAAAATTGTATTATAACTCCATTATTATACATATAATGTAATTTTATGATTATAATGGGATATTATATCATCCAAACCCCTTTCCCTCTTCCTTTTATTTTATTAAAGAGAACGTTGTTCGTGAGATGTTAATTTATCACCTTCAAGAACGACATGCTTTCTTCTTCCATTTCTACCTTCATATTTGGTCATGAAACCATTTTTATGGTTGAACCAGAATATTTTATATGTGTTATTTCTTATTTAAAGTTCTGTAAATAACCTATGGACATATTACTAAGTGATAAGTTAAAACAAGTTTGTTGTGATCCAAAAACCGCCCCAATTTACCCAAATAACCATCATTTAATTATTATCTAATGATTCATCCACATGGATCTAATATAATTCATTATAAGATAATTAAAACTCCTTTAATATCATTAATGACATGTAATATCATTTCTTTATGTTTACCCATGTTCTACCCGAACTTCAATTTATGAATACAAGTAAACAACCCAAGAAAAACCATAAAAATGAGCATCCCCGAACAATGTTTTTAAACTCTATAAGTAATCCAAAGGAACACAAAATGACATAATGAAACCAGAATGAACCCTATTAATGTAAACATGGTTCTGGATTTCTAATTAATGAATATAATTTCATTATATAGTACATTAAAGAGAAGGAATCATTCGGGTACAAGGTAAGGGGAAATTCTCGAACCCAGCTTTCATCCTTCAGGTTCTACCTCTTTCACTCCATTTTTGATATGGTCACTCCTTAAAGATCATTTGTTCATCATTGTATTTCCTTTTCTGGGATATAAATGTTTTCTAATGAAGTTTATGTTAATAAAAATACTTCCTGAAAGAACTCTTCTCTTAAGAACTCAACTTTTACCGCTCATTCAAGGTTGATGATTCTTGTATCAAGTATGTTGTTCCCTCTTTCTTTAGGGAACCCATAGTTTATGAATGTGTTCTTATGAGATGAAACTCATTCCTTTTAATGGGTTATTTATGTTCATTTATGTTATATTTTCATTATGGAATGCATGATAAATGATAATGTTATGATGTGACAGGTGCGCCAGGAATTATATAGCACAATATGAATGTTTAAATGTGACGGGTGCACCCAGAATTATACAGTGATCCAGTGCATTGGTTAAACTGATGAATATCATGATTAAATGTGAAATGATGTGTGAAAAAGATGCTATATTAGTTCACAAGTATGTGTGGTAGTTAACTATTAAGACATGATGTTTCATTTTTTATGCTTTGCCACATTTCAAGTCTTTTATTTATGCTCCTCTCATGTTCATGATCTTTTTACTATGTTATGATTATGCTCACCCCATGATATATTTTTCTTATCTATCCTATTACTAGGCCTCTATATCACCCGTTTTTATGTATATCCTCAGGTTTCTACATGTACTAAAGAGAGGAAAAGTTCCAATAAAAAGATAGAGAAGAAGAAATTAAATAAATGTTTATACTAGATGTTGTATTTGTTATGTGTGGTCCTAGTTTTCCCAAGACACTAATCCTTTGGATCCTCTTTGTGTAATACTATTATTTTGGTTATCTTTGAAATGATGTAATAGTAATGTAAGAAAAGTCTGGGTCGCTATAGTTGGTATCAGAGGCAAGGTTTAGTTAATTTGGGAATTAGGATTAGTGAACCCTAGAGAAAACTTATAGTATGAGACTAAGTAAAAATATCCACACAAACATATTTACCTAGGGATCCTATATGTTATGTTTTTGGAATAATTGTCTAAATGAATAAGTTATTCATGACTTGTTTAGTTATGTTTTGTTCTATCCTTTTCTATTTTGGAAAATGGTGGGAACCAGGAGAAATCAGGCCCACAACTCATGTGAGGGCCAAGGCAACGATTGCCCGAACGACATCCCTAATGATTTGGGAGGTGGAGTTCAAAAATTCATGGCGATTCTTACCCAATTATCTTAGGTTATGAATAATAAACATAATAATGGGGAACGTCCTCCTTAACCAAAGAGGGAGAAACCGGCTATTGAATGTTTTATGCGGCAACGACCATCAACGTTTTGTGGATCTTCCGATCCACTAGTTGCGGAATAGTGGGTCAAATCCATGGAGAAGATCCTTTCTGTGCTTCACTGTTCTGAGACGGAGAAGGTTACTCTATCCATTTATTGTCTTGATGGATAAGCTGATCAATGGTGGGCTTTGATTAAGAACACCAAGCCAAGGGAGGAAATTGAAGAGATGGAATGGGAAGACTTTAAGATAATGTTTCTTAATAAGTATTTCCCACAAACTCTTTGCATGAATATGGAGAGAGAATTCATAGAGCTCAAGCAAAAAGAAGGAGAATATGTCACAACCTATGAAGAAAATTTTACAAGGCTCGCAAGGTATTCTTCGGTTTTTGTTATCAACAATGATAGAAAAATTGATAGATTATTTAGTGGATTAAAACCACACCTTTGAAAGGCTCTTGCAATTCGAGACTTTGGGAGTTATGAAGAAGTTGTTCGGTGTGCTCTAAAAGTGGAGATGGAGTTTGGAGAATGGTCCCATGGCTGTGGGGATAAGAAATGAAAGATGGAGTTTCAAGCCGGTGGATCTAGTGACAAAGGTGGGACGAAAAATCAACGACCCACATGCCAAAAATTCGGGAAGTTGCACCATGGGAACTGCCTCAAAGGGACGGGGAAATGCTTCAAGTGTGGGAAAGAAGGACACCATGCTCAAGATTGTCAAAAAGACACGAAAAGGAAGGAGAATATAGCTGATGAAAGGAGAGAACCACTCATGGTTCAATGCTACAACTGTAAGGAGCTAGGGCACTATGCAAACCAGTGCACTAAACCTCGATTTCTCGAGGGTAATCAGTGTCAGCAGCCACTAAAGCCAAAGGAACAAGGGAAGGCTTATCCCATCACTACTACAGAGGTGGAGCATGATAATTAATTCATACAAGGTACACTTCCTATTCACTCAAGAATGGAAAAGGTCTTATTTGATTCTAGTTCTACGCATTCCTTTATATCTTGCAAGTTTTCAACAACTATAGAATTGAAGCCCCAAAACCTTGAAGTGGAGATATTTGTAAAAACACCAAGTGGTGAAATCATTGCAACCCAAGTGTTTTACTCTTCTCCTGTTGGCGTATGTGGGAAGATTCTTCCATAAAATCTCGTAATACTTCCCTTGGTGGAATTCAACGCTATAATGGGAATGGACTGGCTCTCGTTATATAGAGCGCATATCAACTGTCAGGAAAAGGAAATATCTTTTCATATTCTGAACCATCCCATGCTCCTCTACAAATGCAAGGAAGATCATGAATCTCCTTTGAAAATCCTTTAATGTTGTGGGTGTTGATTCCCTATGAAGAAGAATACCTCGCCCAAATGGTTGAGTCGAAGGAAAGTTCCAACCTTGAGGAAATGCCCATCGTGAGGGAATACAGTGATGTATTTCCCAAAGAGTTACCCGGAATTCCCCCGGATCGTGAGGCAGAGTTCTCAATTGAACTCATACCTGAATCTACTCCTATCTCAAAGTGCCCCTATAGGATGGATCCTATCAAACTGGAGGAGTTAAAGAAGCAGCTGCAAGAGCATCTAGACAAAGGGTTCATACGCCCTAGTGCATCACCTTGGGGTGCGCCAGTGCTCTTTGTGAAGAAGAAGGATGGAACCATGCGGCTGTGTATCAATTATCGGGAACTCAACAAGATCACCATAAAGAAAAAGTATCCTATCCCAAGGATTGATGACTTGTTCGACCAGTTAAGAGGAGCTCAATACTTCTCAAAGGTGGATATTCGTTCTAGATATCATCAGGTAAAGGTGAAGAAGGAAGATATTCAGAAGACTGACTTCCATACAAGGTATGGGCACTATGAGTTTTTGTTGATGCCCTTTGGACTTACTAATGCCCGTACAATCTTCATGGATTTGATGAATAGAGTCTTTATACATTACCTCGACAAATGTTTGGTAGTTTTTATCGACAATATTCTCATCTACTTTAAGAGCAAGGAGGATCATTAAGAACATTTAAGACTCATGTTGGCGACATTGAGAAGGGAGAAGTTGTACGCCAAGTTCAGCAAGTGTGACTTTTGGATGAATCAAGTCACGTCCTTGGGACATGTGATCACAAGTGAGGGAATTTTTGTGGATCCTTCAAAGACAAAGGTGATTGAGGAATGGCCCAGGCCCTCTAGTGTCATAGAAATCTGTAGTTTTCTTGAATTAGCTGGGTACTACCGACGTTTTGTGAGAAACTTCTCACGATTGTCAAGCCCTCTAACTAAGTTAAAAAGGAAAGGGGTAAAGTATGTTTGGACAGAAGAATGTGAGGGAAGATTCAAGGAGATAAAGAGAAGGTTGATCACTGCACCTGTACTCACACTAATGAAAAGTGGAGAATATTTTGTGATATACAGTGATGCTTCAAACAAATGCTTGGGTTGTGTACTCATGAAAAATGATAATGTGATAGCATACGCCTCACAAAATTTGAAGATCCATGAGCAGAACTACCTGACGCATGATCTAGAGCTGGCAGCCATGATTTTTGCCTTGAAAATATGGCAGTACTACCTTTATGGCGAGAAGTGTGACATATACACCGACCACAAGAGCCTAAAGTGTATATTCACACAAAAGGAGCTAAACATGAATCAATGGAGATGGTTAGAGCTAATCAAGGATTATGATTGCTCTATTCCCTATCATCCTGGAAAGGCGAACAAGATAGTTGATGCTCTAAGAAGAAAAGAACCTGCTACTCTATCCATGCTGCAGATTGAGAAAGACCCTATCTTCATGGATATGCAAAGAATGGATTTGGAAATCATAATGGCAAGGGATACATCCTACCTTTCCCAAATGATTGTGCAACTATCCATCCAGTAGAAGATTAAGGAAGCACAAATGGATGATGTGGAGATACAAAAGAGGGTGAATGCAGTAAAGGGAGGGAAGCTGCAAGAGTTCCATATTGATGATGATGGTGTGATTCGGTTTGGAATGCGGCTTTGTGTGCCTTCATCACTTGGGACAAAGAATGAGCTATTGGATAATGCACATAGCTCAACTTTCTCTATCCATCCTAGGAGTACCAAGATGTATCATGATCTCCAAGAACACTTCTGGTGGGATAACATGAAGAAGTAGATTGCGGAATATATATCAAGGTGCTTGGTATGTCAGCAAGTTAAAGTTGAGTGAAAAAAGTCCAAAGGTATGATGCAGTCATTTCCTATACCCATGTGGAAATGGGAAAATGTTACTATGGACTTTGTCACAGGTCTCCTGAAGATGTTAAAGGGAAATAATGTAATATGGGTTGTGGTTGAAGGACTCACCAAGACTACCCATTTTATTGCTATTTGGGAAGACCTCTCACTGGAACAACTTGCAAAGATATATGTGAAGGAAGTGGTGAGACTTCACGGTGTTCCACTCTCAATTGTCTCTGACCGTGATCCAAGGTTCACATCTAAATTATGGAGGATCCTTCAACATGATTTGAGTATTGAATTAAATTTCAGCACGGCCTATCACCCCCAAATCGATGGCTAGTCTGAAAGGACTATTCAGATGCTTGAATATATGGTAAGAGCCTGCTCTCTTGAATTCAAAGGTGGTTGGGATCAGCATCTCCCATTGGTTTATTTCTGATACAACAATAGCTTCCACTCGAGTATTCAGATGGCTCCATATAAAGCTCTGTATGGAAAGCGATGTAGAACTCCAACCTGTTGGGATGAAGTTGGAGAATGAAAGCTACTTGGACCCGATCTTGTTCAAGAGATGACAGAGAAGGTTCAAGTCATCCAAAAACACATCAAAGATTCTCAAAGTCGGCAAAAGAGCTATTCTGACAACCGTCGAAGGGACATGGAGTTCGACGTTGGAGATAAAGTCTTCCTTCGAATATCTCCATGGAAGAGAGTCATGCGATTCGGGAAGAAAGAGAAGTTAAGCCCAAGGTATATTGGCCCCTTTGAGATCCTTGATCGCATAGGAGTCGTGGCCTATCGTCTTGCACTTCCACCGAATATGGCTCAAGTTCATGATGTGTTTCATGTATCACTACTGAGGAAGTACATACCAGACCCCTCACATGTACTAAACTTAGAGGTGGTACAGCTGGGAGATGATCTCTCCTATGAGGAGCAGCCAGTAAAGATTCTGGATCATAGAGATAAGTTTCTACACAACAAGATAACCCATCTTGTCAAAGTGTTGTGGAGGAACCATAAGTTTGAGGAAGCAACTTGGGAACCAGAAGAGGCAATGAAGGAGAAGTACCCTCACTTGTTTGTGTAAAGTGAAATTTCGGGGGCGAAATTCCTTAAGGGGGGAAGAATGTAACGACCCAATGTTTTTCAATGGAAAATTCCCTTCTTATATTTGTGTCATAAAAACACAAAATAACGAACTACTAATTGATAAGTGACCTTTAAACATAAGTTTGTCACTCCTATGTTTGGAATTTTGAAAATCTGATATACACGGTTGTGTTTAAGATGATTTTTGGAGTCTAACGAAACAAAAATAATTTTTGGTGAATAGTAACATACCCTTAGGAATAGTAACATACCCTTATGAATAGTAATATTACATTTATGAATATTAAATCATCCAACATAAGAGTAACATTACCTATGAATAATAAAATAAAATTTAGACATCTTAGAAAGTGAAAATTTGACCTTAGTAAATGTTTTGGTATTTTGTAAGTCATAAATAAATAATTATAATTAATTAATTAATTTAAAATAATATTTAAAATATATTCATAAATTATTGAATCAATTTCTTATAGTTTTTAAATAATTTTATAAGACCCTACGTAATTTTTGAAAGCACTATAAAATCAGTTTTAATCTTAAAAACTGTTTTTTTAAGAAAATTATGATTATAATTAAATATTAAATTAATAATATTTAGAAATTTATTTTTGAAAAATGGAATTCATTTTTGTATTCTACACGTCGAAAAATGGTTGGGGTAAATTTTTGGGATTTGTCTGAGATACTTGAATTTTTGATGAATAGTGAAATATCGTAATTTACAAAATAAGCTAATTATAGGGTCATGTGTGATGTTCTTCTGATGTAAGTCCACTTGGTTTGGGATTAAATTATAAAACTAATATTCTTGGTCATTCAAGACTCACTATTCCTTGTCTTGTGGGGAAATAATAAACTGATGAATTTTATATTAAGGAAACCCCTCTCCCCTCCACTATAAAAGACACCATTCACACCCTCATTTCCTCACACCTCTAAAGCTCCAAGCCTTCTCTAAACTCTGCCCAAACACCTTCCCAAGCTCCTCACCCACATCCAAGAGATGATGGTCTCATAAAAATACCAATCTTAGGCCCTTAAGGAGGTTCTCAAGAGAAGGATTCAAGAGGTAATTTCCCTCCCTCTTCTCCTTTAATTTCTTTTCAAGTTCAAGTTCATTTCTTGATCTCTCCCCACATATCTTCATCCAAATTTTATTGTAACTCCATTATTATACATATAATGTAATTTTATGATTATAATGTGATATTATATCATCCAACCCCCTTTCCCTCTTCCTTTTATTTTGTTAAAGAGAACGTTGTTCGTGAGGTGTTAATTTATCACCTTTAAGAATGGCATGCTTTCTTCTTCCGTTTCTACCTTCATATTTGGTCATGAAACCATTTTTATGGTTGAACCAAAATATTTTATATGTTTTATTTCCTATTTAAAGTTCTGTAAATAACCTATGGCCATATTACTAAGCGATAAGTTAAAACAAGTTCGTTGTGATCCAAAAACCGCCCAAATTTACCCAAATAACCATCATTTAATTCTTATCTAATGATTCATCCACATGGATCTAATATAATTAATTATAAGATCATTAAAAATCCTTTAATATCATTAATGACATTTAATATCATTTCTGTATGTTTACCCATGTTCTACCCGAACTTCAATTTATGAATACAAGTGAACAACCCAAGAAAAACCATAAAAATGAACATCCCCAAACAATGTTTTTAAACTCAATAAGTCATCCAAAGGAACATAAAATGACATAATGAAACCAGAATGAACCCTGTTAATTTAAACATGGTTCTGGATTTCTAATTAATGAATATAATTGCATTATATAGGACATTAAAGAGAAGGAAGCATTCGGGTACAAGGTAAGGGGAAATTCTCGAACCCAACTTTCATCCTTGGGATTCTATCTATTTCACTAAATTTTTGATATGGTCACTCCTTAAAGATCATTTTTTCATCATATTATTTATTTTTCTGTTATATACATGTTTTCTAATGAAGTTTATGTCAATAAAAATATTTTCTGAAATAACTCTTCTCTTAAGAACTCAACTTTTACCTCTCATTCAAGGTTGATGGTTCTTGTATCAAGTATTTTGTTCCCTCTTTATTTTGGGAACCCAAAGTTTATGAATGTGTTCTTATGAGATGAAACCCATTCCTTTTCAAGGTTTAGTTATTTTCATTTATGTTATATGTTAATTTTGGCATGCATGATAAATGATAATGTTATGATGTGACGAATGCGCCCGGAATTATATAGCGCAATATGAATGTTTAAATGTGACGGGTGTGCTCGGAATTATACAGCGCTCCAATGCATTGGGTAAAGTGATGAATCTCATGAGTAAATGTGAAATGATGTGTGAAAAAGATGATATCTTGGTTCACAAGTATGTGTGGTAGTTAACCACTAAGACATGATGTTTCATTTTTTATGCTTTGCCACATATCAAGTCTTTTATTTATGCTCCTCTCATGTTCATGATCTTTTTCCTATGTTATTATTATGCTCACCCTATGATATATTATTCTTATCTATCCTCTTAATGGGCCTCTAGCTCTCCCCTTTTTATGTTTATCCTCAGGTGGCTACATGTACTAAGGAGAGGACAAGTGCCAATAAGAAGCTAGAGAAGAAGAAATTAAATAAATGTTTATGCTAGATGTTGTATTTGTTATGTGTGGTCCTAGTTTTTCCAAGATACTAAGCCTTTGGATCCTCTTTGTGTAATACTATTATGTTTTTTATCTTTGAAATGATGTAATAGTAATGTAAGAAAAGGCTGGGTCGCTATATACATACCCATTCACAAGAATATGGCAGAATCTTGAATGTGTTATTGTATGTAACCCTCTAGGAACTTATCTCAATAGCAATGAATAATATTCATAGACCAAGAGAGGAGTATAAAAACTCATCAAGTTCTATAAAGAGACAAGGAATAGTCATAGAAACAACAACCATCTTATGAACACATACTGTGTAATATAACCTCTTTGTCATGTGATATCTCATAAAGCAGGACGCACACTTGTGTCGTCATCCGTTTCTTGATTTATTATTTTTTGATATAACTGGATAGATTTACCTTTGACTACTATTTACATGAATTTAATGAAGATATTGCCATCATAATCAACCAGCCCTGAGATATCACTTCCTTAAATCGTATGTGAAAAATTCTATCTTAATCATTCAACCAATGTCTTACCACCAATGACGCACCCAACACAAACTACCTCTACATGTATTAATTGTCGTTGTTTTTTATTTTCATCAAAGTACATGATCAAATGGAACACATTGACAATGATCTCAAGTCAGGAGACAGATACACAAGTCCATAGATAGGAACAACCAATGACACCCAAAACATGTGGTGCTCCTATCAGAAGTTATGTCCTCATGATCTCTACTACTAGAGATCACCAATTGAAAAATTCATGAGAAGAAGTATCAATGCTTATGATCCCCCAACACCTAATAGCCACACAACATCTATGTCTTATCAATATGATGTATTTGGACCATAGGACGTTACTTTAAGATTAGTGTCATAGTATCTCTAGGTTCTCATTATAACATGGAAACTGCTGTAAAAATTTTATTTGATAATTAATCTATGAGAATTATCATAAATATAGTGGACACAAAACTATCAACACCATTCTGGAAAGATAAAAACATTTATATATTTAACTGTATACATGTAGTTGTATTCAAAGTACATACACAAGTTTTGTTTAGGGAACCCTCTTTCAAAACGTATACTTATACTAGAGTCAACTGCTAACAAGTCTCAATCTTCTAGTTCGCACATGATAATCATGCTTCTATTGAGATATGGATTTATTAAGGGGGTATTCCACATTTTTCTTTGTGGCTACTCGGATAACTATGACTTCACCACTCTGAGTAAAATCCCTCAAGAGATGAAACTTTTGAAATATATGCTTTATCATCTAGTGTGAATTAGGATCCTTAGAAAGAACCACTGCTACAGTATTATCACAATAAACTGGAATAGGTTTTTAACTTCTAGGCATAACACTAATGTCCAATGAAAAGTTGTATATCCATACTGCTTCCTTTACTATATCGAAAACTTCTATATACTTGAATTCTATTATAGAATCGGTGACCACTGGTTACTTCAAGATTCTCCAGCTCATTGCACCACCATTCAGAAAAAATACATAGCCTGACTATGATTTCATATCATCGTTATTTTTCTAGAAACTATCATTATTGTATCCTCTCACTACTTGTTCCTTATATCCTCTATACACTAGGTGCATATATTTGTATGCCTTGAGTAATTTTGGATAGTTTTGATAGTTGCCTAATGTATTTCTCCTAGATTAGCTTGATATTTTCCCACCATGATTAAAGTAAAGGCAATACCAAACCTAGTACATAGCCTAAAATACATTATAGATCCCATTGTCAAGGAATAAGGGATTCTACTCATTCTTTCAATCTCCTCCTATGTTTGTGGGCACATTTTCTTAGAGAGATTGATACCATGTGACATGGGAAATAACCCTCTCTTGAATTGTTTCATACTATACCTTTTAAGTACCTTGTTAATATATGTACTTTAACTTAGACCAATTTGACTCAAATATATATCGCGATAGATCTTGATCCCTAGAATGTAGGTTGTTTCACCTAAGTCTTCCATGGAGAAAGATTCATTTTACCCAAGTCTTAATTGACTCTAATAATTTCACTTCATTCCCCATAATTAATATGACTTCAACATATAATACTAGGAAAATAATGGAATTCCCATTAACCTTCTTATAGATACAAGGATCAATTTCATTTTTGATGAAAGAAAATTCTCTTATTGCCTCATCAAAATGAACATTCCATGATTGTGATGTCTGCTTGAACCCATAAATGGATCTCTACAGCTTGCAAAATTTATTGGTATTCTTTGACTTAATAAACCCTTTGAGTTGAGTCATATAGACGTCTTCAACCAAATTACCATTTAGAAAATAAATTTTGACATCCATTTACCAAATTTCATAACCACGGAAGGCTGCTATTGCAAGAAATATTATGATGGATTCCAACATTGCTACTGGTGAGAAGGTTTCGCCATAGTCGATGCCATGATGTTGTCTTAAACCCTTCATAACCAGTCTTTCCTTATAGGTATTAACCTTACGATCCATGTCTAGCTTTTTCATGAATACCCTTTTTCACCCAATGGGATTTACATCAGCCAAAGGGTCTGCCAAAATCCAAAGTTGATTTTGTTGCATGGACTCCATCTCAGAATGTATGGAATCTTTCCATTTAGCTGTATTCTTGCCTTCTACTTCTTCTTTGTAGGTCATAGGTTCATCGTCCTAAAGGAGTAATGTGTCACCTAACTCAATGGCAATAAAACCATAACACTCTGGTTCTCTAACATCTCTTGTATACCTAAACAGTACTTGTGTCTTGGGAACTTATTCATCTCCCACTGTCACTTGTGAAGATAGTTCCCTTACCAACTCCTGTGAATCTGGAGCATCAACTTCATTAAAGTCAATCTTTCTCCCACTTTTCCATTGTAAATGTTATCCCTTTCTAGAAATGTGAATTTTCTTTCCACAATCACTTTTCTATCAGTAGGGTTATATAGGTAATATCCTTCTATTTTCTTAGGATAACCTATAAATATGCACTTTATGCATCGAGATGCTAATTTTTCATTTGGTATAGTCCTAAAAAATCCTCAAATCCCCATACATGTATGTCTGACAAACTGGGTTTCTTTTCATACCACAACTCATATGAAATCTGAATTGTCACATAAGTTGTACTCGGTTAAGAGTATATATCGCTATCTGCAAGGCATATCCCCAAAAGGATAATGTTAGAGTTTTCTGAATCACCATTGATCCGACCATGTCAAGAAAGGTCTTATTTCTCCTTTCACTAACACCATTCCACTATGATGTATAAGGAGGAGTGAGTTAGAATACTATCCCACACTCCTTTGAGTGATCAATGAAATCTTGGTTAAGATACTCTTTGCCTTGGTATGAGTGAAGTGCCTTAATATTCTTACCAATTTAGTTTTCTACTTAGTGATATTCCTTAAACATTTGAAAAATATATGACTTTATGAAAACTCACCCCATTCCTCTACTAGAAACGGACCACATACATCAGTATGAATCAATTCCAGTAGTTTAGTGGTTCTTACTCTCTTCCTAGAAAATAGTGCTTTGGTCTTTTTTCCTTGTAAACAAGCATGACATACAACCAGGGGTTTTAACTCAATTGAGTCTAAATACCCTATTTGATGTAATTTTTTCAATCACTTTCCATTTACATGACCAAGCCTAAAGTGTTATAGGCAGGTGTTATATGAGTCATGCTCACTGGTTTTATCATTGATTGTCGTTACAAGGTTTTCAAGTTCAAGTATATATAAGTCATTGTTAAGATGTTCCATACCATAACCCATATTATCCTTATAAAAGAGACAACATTTATTTTCAAACATGAAATAAAATACCATAGTGTCTAGACTTGATACTGAGATTATGTTTCTAGTTACTGAAGGTACATAATAACAATTATTCAAATACAATAACCAAACCACAAGGCAAAGTCAGATGATAATCTCATACTTCTATAGCTATTAGACTCAAACTATTTGCAGCTCAGAGATCCACTTCACATTTTTCAATCTTTTTTAATCTACTTGATTCCAATATTTGAATACAAATATGTGAGCCACACATTGTAACTAATACCCAACTTGTGGATGAATATAGATTTCATTTAGTGAAAAAAATACCTAAACCAGAAGCATCACCCTACTTATTCTTCACAGCTCTACAATTCTTCTTCTAGTGGCATTTCTTGTCACATGAAAAATAGACAACCTCATACTCATTGTCTTCCCTCTGTATCTTTTTCTTTTTGGAAGGACGGTGCTTAGGTGTCTTCGACTTGGACTTAGCCTTAGATGCCTTAGCCTTTCCCTTCCTACTCATATTCACCACAAGGACCGAAGAATTGGTATTCTTCATATCCTTATCAGCTTGGAAAACTAAAGCTAAAAGATCTAGAAGTGACTTTTTCATGTTATTCATGTTATAATTAATAATATAAGTTGAGAAGCTTGGTAGTAAAGAGGCAAGAATTAGATCAGTCACTAGTTCTTGGTTTAGTTTAAACCCAAGGGCTCCAAGTCTCTCAATGTATGCTATCATCTTGAGTACATGAGATGTCTTGATTTCCTTCTGCTAGCATGTACCTATACAGTGCACTAGATATCTCATACCTTTTTCACCTTGTTTTCTCTTGATATAGTTCTTTGAGATGAGTTAGCATCTTGTATGCATCTTTATCCTCGTGCATTTATTGTAATTGACTGGATATAGATTACAACATGATACACTGTACGTATAGTGAATCATATACATTCCTTTTGTACTTATCTTTATCCACCTTGCTTTCTCCCTAAGGGGATTATCAGAAATTGAGGATTTGAGCACATAAATCTTCCTTTATTGGCATAGTATTATGCGCAAGCGTCTGTACCACTCCTGTAAGTTATGAATGGTCAGGAAATTTTCTTTATCCAATATTGATCACAGTGATAATTTATTGGCGGTGTTTGTGACTTCCATTTTATTTATAAAAAAAATTAGAATTTAGTACTTTATATTGATTACCTTCTAGACATTTTGATTAACTAATTATTAAATAACTAAATGTCTCCCACTATTTTATCGAACTCTAGCAACCCTTTGTACTGGAATCAGAATACTCTGTCGCTTGGGTATTCTGATGAAAATGATCCTTGAACCTATCCTCATAGTCTGTAATATATGGTTATTCGACTACTCGGAGAGTTCAAGGTAAGCGTTTGACTGTCCAACCACATTAACATGTGGCTCCTTGATCTGTTGAGTGAATTCTCAGATTCTAAAATCCTAAAAATGATTTACTTAACGATTGCCTCTAAAGTTGCAACAAGTACGCTATGACTACTCATTTACTACCAACTTTGGTTAAGTCAACTCATCACTCTCATAATAACTCTCTAGTAGTAGGAGACGCCCTCAACTATGGCTGATCGAGCACCTCGTACATCTGGTTTTGTTCAAATTCAAATGAGAGAAGGATTTTGTGACTTAATATTTTTGTGAGGGTTTTAGTATTTTTCGATAAATGTAATCTTTTTTTATTAAATATTTTTATATTGTGTTTTCACGCTCATAATTAAACATGCATTTAATATAATAAATTCACCGTGCCTTTATGCATTTTTTCTCATTTATTATTTTTATGTGCTATCGCAATCATACAAATGCATAAAATAATAAACAATGTATAAAGGAAATAAATTTTCAGATTGGTCTTGAGCATCTATTATTGGTTGACCCATTTTACTCCATGGATCAACCATGATGTGAGTCATGACTCCTGATGGATCTTGTCCCCATCCGATGTGTCCAATTATCGTCTTAAATAGCGCCTTGTCTTGGTGGGGTATGCGCCTTACATCGTCGTCATCAAATGTATAAGAATACTCGCACGTAAGCGAGGGGATCTCGAGGGCGCAATATACAATTGATAAATTGGACACCCAGACCCTTATATACATTGAACTAAAAAAGGACAATACACAGACTTTCTTAAATCTACTACTTATTACAGACGTCACATATAGTAATAAATAATTAAATGAAATTAACTAGACAAACATGAGCCGAACACATGCACGACTGTTTTCCGATAGAGGTAAGATCCCGCCCAAGCCCTTTGAAGTCGAGAAAACCCCAGATAGGGTAGTTTCGGGTCGGGTAGACCCGTTTTGGCCTTTTTGGAGTCGGTCTGGACCCGTTTGGATGCGATCCGGGTATTGGATCAGGAGAAGGAAATGGTCACCTTGCACGGGTAAGGGTTGTGGTCGCAGCGGCAGTGGCATGCACCGGTGTGGCGTGGCGGCATCATGGATGGCCGAGTCGGGCGAGGACGATTGCGGCTCTGGTCCACCCGAATAGCGGTGGAGTTGCGGTGATGTGAAGCAAGTCCACAGGAGTCAGTCTTGGCTTTTTTCAAAATTCTATATGTAGGCTTTTTTTCTTTTCCAATATTCCACTGGAAAATTTTTAAAGTCTGGCCGCCCCGTTTTGTCAAAAAGGCTACTACATAGCCTTTAGTATATATATATATTTTATTTATTATTACCTTCTGTGTTCAATCTTCATTGAGAATAAAACTTTCACCAGCAAAATAGTTCCGGTCAAAATCTGGCCGAAATTGGATCCCCGGATATTAAAATCATCAACAAATATACATTTATAATGTTCTTCAAATATACATTTATAATGTTCAATACCCGTGTTTTCCATCATGACCAAAAATTTCAGATGATTATAATTTGGTCATTTGAAGATGCGCGGTCTATTCCGTTGAGACCAATTTAAATCACTCTAATTAATTTAATTCACTCTAATTAATTTAATTCAAATTAATTTTTATTTGGCTCAGAAAATTCACTCTCCCACTAATACCAATTGAAAGAATCGTGGTGTGCAACGGATGCTGGTGGACCGGAGATTTCAAAAATTTCATCACTGGAATGACGAATCTTCGTCGTCTTTGGCGATCTAAGCCCCTATAGAGTTCCGAGGATCTCGTGTGAATAATTCAATGCACAAATCAAATAAACGGTTGCCTCATTTGATTCAATGCGTGTTGGGCTGCAGCTTGTCGTTGATGACCATTGCATGAAGGATCCAAAGTTGAACCACTTTAGATAATCCATATATGTTTCAAAAATCTGCGCAAACATCGACTGTCGAATTCCAAGTGCTAGTGCGGAGGTTTGATGATCTCTCTGTTCCTCTCTAAACCCGTATCCTTGAGAGAGAAAGATACTGTACAAGAACTCAATCAAATGACATCTTCATGGATCATAGGAATAGAGTCGAGGTGATCATCGAGCTCTGAATTCGTTGGAATGAATTGCACATTAGAAATGATCTCCTCATCTACTTATATAGTGGATGTGTAAAATACCCGGTTAGGGTTCCCTGACCCCCGTATATTTAACATCCACTGAATAAGTAATAAATAAATAATTATGACAAACTAACTGTGTCATAAATATTATTTATAATTTATCACATACTTGTAATATATATTAAATATATTACATGATAAAACCAGAGTCATTAATTTGACTTGAAATTCCCGCTAATATTAAAAAAAACCTTGAATATTAAAATAATATTTATTCATATAATATTATTCCATGTATTTACTTAAACACATGTAAATATTTTTAATAAATAAATTCAATGTAATTATTTTGCACTCGAATAATAAATAATTTATTTATTTGTCGACGATCAATAAAACTTGGACAACTCTCAGATGCCATGGTGGGGCCCACCATGGCCTAGGTTCTCATTATAGTCTTATAACTGTCATGACCTTTTGATATGACAATTAATCTATGGATATTACCATAAATATAGTGGAAATATAAGTATGAACACGATTCTGGTAAGATAAACACATGTATATATCAAACTGTATATATATAATGGTAATCAAAGTACATACACAAGTTGGGTCTAGGGAACCTACTTTCAATAGGTCTCGTTCGTCACTTACTAAGTCCTATGCATTTTTCATATGAAAAGGGTGAAACATGATCAACATAAACATTTGTATTGAAAAAAAGCATATTAAATTTTAATACTTACCTCAATCAGTAGATATAATCATAAACCATCCAGAGTAATATGGTGAATGCTAATAAAATTGTATATTCTTAGTCAAAATGATCACAAACCATCCAAAAAAATAATTAGGATGATATATATACAACATATACCTAGTGGATCATAAGCTCAATTAAGGTATAATGTCATTGATGAATAGAAACACCATGAAGGGATCCTTAAAAAAATCTTGAGTAAATTAACATTTGCATTTTGAAAATCCCCCTTAAAAAAGTTTACAAAACATTTTGAAAAAAAATTCTTTGAAAATAACTTTTAAAAACTAATAATTTCCAGAATATTAGGGAAAAAAATTTCTTTAAAAATAACCTTATAAACTTGCAAAGAAAGATTCAAAGAAATGTCGTTCATGATGGTGGGTAATTATATACATGTCGTACATGTTAAAAAAATATTCCTTTCACATTTTTAGTAAAAGCCAAATGAGCAATGCTTTGAAAATGATATGAAGATTCCTTCCATTTTTTTTTGAAGAAAGTAAAAAAACGGATAAAAACATCTTTAATAAATCATTTGGATACTTATAAAACATTTTTGAAAATATTTTTAGAAAACATGGTTATGAAAAATGAAACACGTTACGATCATGGTGACGATATGCTATATATACGCATGAACAATGTTTCCATTTTTTCAACGATCATTATAGAAGAATGATAAGTAATATTTTATCTTTAAAAATGATAATAATATAATATATACCATACTGTTTCTTTAAATATACTTATATATATCATCCATGTGTGTGTGGTGATGAAAATAGAGCCACATTGCTTTGTGAAGGCGGTAGTCACCACATACATGAACAATGTTATCATTTTATAGTGAGTGAAAAGGTAATAAAGAAAATGATATATTATCTTTTAATAATGATAAATATTTCATGAATTTCAGAATTATGTAATTTATATCACATATAATCATTAACTTAATCCTTATTACGTTCCATGTAAAACGTTAGTGAAAAACGAATCACATCACTTTGCGAGACGGTAGTCCGTCGTACATACGAGCGACATTATCGTATCCCCTACAGAATGGAAAGTAAAAAAGTATATATGATATAATGACTCCAAAGGTATAATTATATTATAAATATCATATATATACTTTAGATCCATCACAATACCCAACTATGAGAGGTGTTAATGGAAAAATGAATGACATCGGTTTGTGAGATTATAGTACTCCGTACACAAAAATGTTGATTTCATAGCCCATTTTATGGAATTGAGGATGGTTATAGGTCATTCCCTTAACATAAAAACATATCAATATATGGAAGATACTAAGAATATTATTATAGAATGGTCTAATAAGAATTGAAGGAGGTGAAGGAAGAAATAAAATAAAAATGCTCGTGGAATAACGTTACATCTTCTTCGGGTAACCTCTAAAAGTTTCCACTAAAAGCCTTTCTAGGTTGGATTTATACCCAAAATAAGGCTTCTAAGATGAGGGGATCGAAGTTGGAAAGGGATTTGGGTAGGGATTGGCCGAACCAAAAGGGTTTTAAGGCATGAAAGAGAGAGGAGAGGGGTGGCCTTTTATATTGGCATCCTTGGATTTTGTGGGATATTTTCTCTTTAGTGGGAAATCCAATTAGAGTTGAAAAAATGTATAATCCAAGTTTCAGACACTTTTCTAGAGTTTTGGTGGTGGTGGATATGGCCTCCACTTTGGTTGAAGAGGTGGTTCTCACTATGAGAGATGATGGTATTAAATTGGAGATCCTTTATGAAAGGAAACTGGAATTTTGCAGGGAATGTAACTTTTTTGTCACCTTTCTTATGAATAGAAAATATTCAAGGTTTATAGATTGTTTAATATGAAAGAACATGATGATCCCTCCTATAAAAGGCATGTTGTTAAAGGGAAGGGTAATGAATTCTCTTCTAATAGCCTCAAGGACTCTGGAGATCCTTCCCATGTGAAGGATCTTGAGCATGACAAAATGGTTGAAGGTGTCCCCTAGGTTCCACAGGTTTATGGAAGTAATGATACTCTCCCTCCCAAGGGGGCTCTTGAATTGAATTATGATGTGGCTACTCTTGTTGGACTTATGGGGGTGGAAGAATCTGCCAAAGCCTTTAACCATCAGCAGTTTGGCAACCCCCATTGATTGTTGACATGAATGTTTCCTTTATTTTGGAGGAGGATGCTTCTAGTTCTCATACACATATGGTTGTATCGGTTAATGGTAGGAAAGAAGATCTGAGGAATCAAGTGTCTTGTGGTGGATCTGACCTTCTACTGATGCACGGTTTCCACTTGAAGTGGATATCCCCCCTCATAGGGGCCTGATATAATGTAGAAAAAGGATCTACCTGCTTAGGACTCTTTGAACCTGGGTTCTACTTAGCCTCCACAGAATATAGAAGAAGAACAGTTTCCTAGAAACTCTTCCCCTATGGAACATCAGCAATATGCATCTCCTTCTATCTCAATGAATGACACTGCAATGATACGTCCATATTGGATGATTAGTGAGGGAAATAAAAGATGTTAAAAGGTTCTTCATGATGAAAGACATGAGATGGAGAGACGGGCTGATGATAGGAGTCATGATCAGCCTTAACAGCTTACATCTACCTTTACAGACACCCTGATCAGATTTGAGAAAACTGAGGAGGGTGTTGTCTTCACTGAGGTGGAAAAATCCTTAGTTAATGATTCACTGGAGAATTCACAAGTTTTTCTCCAAGATCATATCCTCCCAATCATTGAATCCCAACTTGAGAAATTGGTTTATCAGAATGAAATGGAGGAACCTTTTTTTCAAGTTCATTTTTGAAAATCTTCCAAGAAAAAGAACCCTCAGGACACATCTAAGGGAATTGAGTAGTCTTCCAACAAGTTCACACCTCTTAGTGAAAAATTATGGGTTGATGATAGTGAGGTTTCCCCCCTCTCTGAGGCCTCCTATGACCCCCCTAAGAATGTTTATAAATGTCTAGATAGCAAGGCTATCAATGGTAAATCCAAAGGAAAGGGAAAGAAAAGTAGATTGGATCTTGAGAAGAAAGGAGGTCCTCAGACCAGAGGCAAATCATCCTTCGATAAATGAAGATACTCTTTTGGAATTGTCAAGGGCTTGGTAATTCTCCCATGATCAAAGCCTTGAGTCATTTAATTATGTCCAATAAACCTTTGATGATTGGTTTTGTAGAACCAAAAATGAATTTTTCAAAATAGAATGCCTTCAAGCAGGCCTCACTTGGTTACTCTCATGTCTCACAGAATGTAAATGACAACGGAGTTGAAAATATTTGGGTCCTCAAGCATGATAATGTTTATCTTCAATCTTGCACCAATTACCAACAAAGTGTCTTGGTTGACATTTTTATTCAAGTAGTTTCTATTTCATTGTATTGAGAGCCTTGATAAGATTTAGTTTTTATTTTTTAATAGATGCCTTATAGTTGGATTGTTCTGGGTGATTTTAACACTGTCCTTAGACCGGATGAAAAAACCAGTTTTCACTTCAATAGGATGGAAACCTATAAATTCTCTTCTTGTATTTATAAATTCAATTTGGTTGATGTTTCAATTGTGGGATGTGATCACACATGGAGCAGGTACACCCTCAATGGTAAGCAACTTATCCTTCTAAAATGCCACTACGATCACGACCCAATTTTGATAGACATTTTCAATAGCAAACTAAGGTCTTATCCTTTGCCTTTTAAGTTCAACAAATCATGGCTTATTGTGCCTGGATTTATAGAGGTTATTTCAAATGTCTGGAAAACTGATTTTATTAGCAGCCCAATCACTATTCTTTCCAACAAGCTTAAGAATGTTAAAAAAATGGCCAGAGAATGGTGCAAGTATTCTCTATCCAACATGGAAAATGATATTAGGGATGCTTAGAATCACCTTATCCAATTTCAAAATGCTAATCAAAATATGGAATCTCATTCCATAGATGAGATTCATGGTCTCTCTAATCTTGATGACCTTCTTTCTCTTTAAGAATAGTAATCCCAGAATCAATACAGTGTCATATGATTGCTAGAGGGAGATAGAAACTCCAAGTTCTTTTAGTGTTTACACAGGGAGAAGAAAATCCGAAGAGGAGTCACTACTCTTGAAATTAATGAAACTCTTTTTAGCTCATATCTTGAGATCTACAATTTTGTTCTTAGTTACTTTGAAAACTTATATTCAAATGAGGGAGAGGACTTCATACATAAAATTATTGATAACATTGCTTCCATAGTTGATATCCAACAAAACAAGATGTTAGTGGAGGCTCATCTTGAGAGTGAAATCAAAGTTTCCCTCCTTTCCTTAAACATTGATAGTGCGGTAGGACCTGATGTGTTTACCAACAAATTATTCATGTTCAACCGGGATATTGTGCATCATGAAGTTATCAGTGCTGTTAGGGAATTTTCTAACCATGCTTCTATGCTCTATGGTGTTAATTCTAGTTTCATTGCCTTGATTCCAAAAAAATAAAATCCTATCGACATTAAGGACTTTAGGTCTGTTTCCATTAGGAATATTATTCCAAAGATTTTCAGTAAAATATTTTCCCCTAGATTGGGTATTATTTCTAGGGTCCTTATAACCCCTAATCAATTTGGAATTTTCCCTGTAAGGAGTATCCAGAATTTTCTTTTCACTACCTCTAAATGTGTCAACACCATGATGAAGAAGGTAAAGGATCTATGATTTTCCATCAATATGGACATCTCTAAATCCTTTGATACTATTAAATGGAGTTTTTTCCATGTTCAGAAGACATGGCATCTTCAAATCTTTCATTAATCCGGTCAACACCATTTCTAATAGTGTTATACTCTCTATTATAATTAATGGGCCCCAAGAGGCTATTTCCAATGCTCCAGGGGTGTCAAACAACGAGACCCCCTCTCTAGCTTGCTCTTTTCTTTGGAAGGGGACTACTTGAGTGTTTGTCTTAATGATCTGGTGAAGCCTGGTTTATAAAAAAATGAAAGTTGGAAGGAACCTTTTTACCCCTTCACACCTTCTTTATGATGATGACATACTCATGTTTAGACAAGCCGACAAGGGCACAATATCTTGTGTTCAAAAGATTTTTTCTCATTATGAAGAAGTTTTCGGATAGGTGATAAGTTGGAATAAGTCATTTTTGGTGTTTGGAAATGGAATGACTGTCTCTAAGTTAAATAAAATGGCTAGAATTCTTGGTGTTAAAAAATGGGCCCTCCATTTAAATTATCTTGGGGTGCCCCTATTTTGGGAAAAGGTGAAAAAATGATACCTTGAAAGCATCTGCTCCAGAATTATTGCTCATATGGACACCTGTAAAAGAAGGACCATGTCTCAAGAAGGGAGAATTTGTATTGTTAACTCAGTCATCACCTCAATGTTTGCCTATCCTTTATCCATTTATAGATTTCCTAGAACCCTTATTAATGAGCTCCATGATTTGATCAAGAACTCTATTTGGAATGGATCAATCAATTAGAAGAAACTCATCACTATGGCTTGGAAAGAATGTATTAAACCCATTGACATGGGGGGAATAGAAATCAAAGAATTGAAAATTTTCAATGATGCTCTCCTTAGTAAATTCACCTAGAATTTGCTGACTTCCAATGACATCTCTATGGAATTCCTATCTAACACATTTCTCTCAAAACTGCAGAATGGCTATTACATGTATTTTTCCTCCTCTATTTGGACAACCATTAAGTACTCATATCATGAGATCATGTGATGCTTGAAATGGTTTGTCTGTAGGCAGTATAGTTTGAATGTATGGTCTAAACCTTGGCTTGATAAGCCTATCAATGAGCCTGTGGATGTGCCTCCTCTCATAGAGAACTTCTCCATTGCTGATTCTCATTGCAATGATGTTTTAGGGGTTCCATCCTACTTATATCAGGTAGTATTTTCAGATGTAATTATATGTTTACACTGATACTCTAGTTTAGACTCCCTGCTCCATTGGTCTCTTCACCTCTAGGGATTTCTACAAGAATATTTGTGATGGGAAATCCACATCTCCACTATGTCTGAAAATGTTCAGAACACCATTTATTTCTCCTTTTCACTACCTGCTTCTATGAAGAATCTAAAAAAGAGGGCTTCCTATGCACAATATTCTCCAAAAAATTTGGACTTCATCTGGAATTTGCTTTCTGCTTATTCCTACAAGATGAAGAATCTCTTAATCACAAATTTATTTTCTATAGATTTTCATGTAGGTTTTGGAATCACTTTCAAGGTGTATTTGGCATAAAAATGGATATGAAAATCCTTGATGACATGATGCCATCCATCCTCAGAACTGATCAAAGTGACCAGATTAGAGAAATGTTGTTCACAATAATGGTTGCTATAATTTACTTCATCCAGAAGGAAATAAATTACATCACCTTTGATAATCAGAGGCCCTCTTTGTAAACTAGAATGAATGATGTTTATCGGGAAGTCATGGATGCCTCAAAAATACAAACAAGTTCAATGAAAAATGTACTTTCTAATCATATTATTCTAAAATACTTTAGTTTCACTAGTAGGGTTAAGAAACCATTGGTTCTTAAATCCATTATATAGATTCCATCGATCCCACTATGGATGAAATTGACTATGGATAGGGTGGCTTCAGGTGCACCAGGACCCTCGAGATGTGGTGGTTTCTTCTGCACCCATTGGGGCTTCGTTAAAGGATGATTCTACCACTACATTGGGAATGGATCATCCATTTAAGCTAAACTATGATCTATGATCAAAGTAGTCAAGTATGTTACTCATCATGGTTGGAGGCATCTCTAGGTGGAATTTGGTTTCACCACTGCAGTGCATATCCCGAAGTCTTGATCTAGGAATGTTCTATGGAGAATGCTTCCATCAGGGATTTAATGCCTTTAATTGATCAAGAACCTTTATCTGGATGCCACTCATTCTTATAAGGAGGCCAACCAGGTTGTTGATTCTCTATCGAAGAAACCAATTACAGAGGCTTCCTTGAGATGGTCGTTTTTTGTTCTGGAGTTTTTTTATCATTTTTTCAAATTGGATGCTTGTGGTGTTCTTCATTATTACCTTTGTAAACCCCATTGTGCAACAAATTCTTTTATTTTCTAATAAATTTATTAGGAATGGGATAGCCTGGGTCTTGAACCTGTTTGATTAATATATAACCATTTATTTTATTTTATAAACGTGTAAAACATAAAATTTTAATAATTTAGTTATCACTATTCAAACTCACCATCTTAACATCTAGGTTTTAATATTCAAGTTTAAATAATAATATTTTAATAGAGTATCATGTTTTGTTCAAACCTGATGTTTTGTGCATTGAAATATATCGAAAGGATTTAATTTATTTAAAAATAAATATATCAAAAAGTCTCGAGGTTTTATATTCTCTTCTAAGATTGGTGTTGTGTGTCACAAACGCTATGGAACATGATGTTCCTATTTTAAAATATTGGGTTATTACAATCTAGAATAATATAATGGATCATATCATTAGATTATATCCCTAGTAAAGTGTAAGATCATAAAAGGATGTTTCCATAGATTAAAATACCTTTAAAATATTTTCAGAACATTTCTTTAGAAAAATACCATTTTCATATTGAAATCACTTATTTAAAATATAAAAAATTCCAGAATATTAAGAAAAAAAATTTATTTGAAAATAACTAAAGAAAATTGTAAAGGAATCTTCAAGGTAAAGAATAGTCATGGTGGAGGGAAAATTTGTTCGTGTGGTAAGTGTCAGAACAAAGATTCTATCCACACCTTCGGTAAAAACTACCAAATTCAAAAAATGACAAGAATATTCATTTTAAAACTTTTTATAGAAAGTAAAACATGAGTAAAAATTCCTTTAATAAATAAATAGAGAATATTAAAAACATTATTGTAATTTTTTTAAAGAAAATATAGACATGGAATAAAAATATTCCCAATCTAATAGAAAAACAAAGCTAGTTTTCCTTAAAAAAATTATTTTTTTCTTTTGAGTAATTTGAAATAGAATAGTGAAAGAAAAACATTTAATTTATTAAAATTACTAGAGGATAATAAAATATATTGGGTTTATGATATAAATATCATATAATTCATTTAACTAAAACTTAAACATGAATAATCCCAAATAAGAATGAGATTGTTAAATAAACCCTTAACTCAGGTAAAACCTGCTTTGTAAGTGATTCTAACCTCCTATATAATAAATTTAAATTTATTTTAATTATATATGAAATAAATATAAATATTTATAATATCATATATTATCCACTTATAATATTTTGATGCACACCTGTCATGGGCATGGCAAAACAATTTTATTTAAATTACCTAAGTATAGTCTAGTGATTAACCCAAGGCAGTCTTCTAATGAGGACTGCACACAAAGTAATTTGTCACTTTTTAATTAGAGGAAAAAAATGGGTGTTTTTGAATTGGTTTGGTTTTGAAAATGAGAGAAACGAAACAAAAGAAAGAAATTAAGAAAAGGATTTAAGAAAAATTTGCAACTCAAGTGATTAAAAAGTACTATATGATAAGGGTGATCAGGTTAGGGTCAGTTTTCTAATTTCAATGCTATCATTGTTCCATTTTATTTAATCATTTTATAATAAGTCAATTAAAGTGAGATTCCACAATCGTTTACTCTCAACACCTTGGTCAAATGGTAATGGTGAGAGAAAACCTTACAAATATCTTAGTTTGGACTACTCTCCTTCCTTGTGTGATATAGTTGTACTGAACATCCTCAATTAACTTGAGTAATTCCCAATCGAGTATTTTTTATCTCAAAAAAAAAAGAAAATCCATTACCCCTCCCTCACGTACTGACGATCATCAAGTACTTTACCACTAAGTCCTGGTCTCTTCCATCATATATAAACCAAAACCTAGTGGAGGTAGATAATTATCATTGACCAAAGTAAAAATCAGCAAGAGAATAAAAAACCTAATACGATCGTACTTGATAATAAAAACCGCTAAATGAAATTGGAAAAAACTTTACATAAAGAGAAAGAGTTTTTATTCAATAAATTGAAATAAATCAAGCATTAAAAACTAGAAGACCCACCCTTTCCAAATCACTCATATGTTTAACCCACCATGTTAAGCGTGTTTGAGAATAATGGGTAATAATAAGGCATTACAAAACTAAGAAGAAAAAAAGATAAAAGAAAGAACAAAAATTTTCTCCTTCAGAATCTATCTACCATAAGTTTTCTTCAGTTCTGCATACCAGATGGATGAAAAATGTTGAGGTACCTTCTTATAAGATGTTCAAAATAGATCTTTCTTTCTACCATTGAAATTTCAAAGCATTTGGAGCCATTTCAAAGAATTTGTGGCCACCTTTTATGAAATTACTTTTTCTGGCTACCGGACACTATTCAACCAACCCCACTTTGACCGGTTCAATGGAAGATTTAATGAAAGACTTTATCTTTTAAATTTAATTTTAATCTTTCCATTTGGTTCATATATCGAACCATGTTGGAATCATCCCATTTGGAGGTCGGTATCTCGAGATATGCCCCATTTAATAAGGTAGGGTCCATTCTGCTGACAAGAATAACTCTTCAACTTAGTCAATTTGTTTGGCCATGGGGGATTTTGAATGGGATCTTGTTACATAATAACAATTTTCAAACCACTAACATATAAATCCTAAAAAATGAATCACTTTAATTGGATCAAAATTGTAGAAGTTATGCTTGAAAAGCAGAAGTAACAGAAAACTGCTAAATGAAAAGATTTAACAAATTTTCACATTTAAGACCAAACTCAACCAAAAATCATAAAATGATACAAATCAGATCAAATTGATTAATTCATTGGGATTAAATCAATTAAAAACATATTTAAAAATATAAAAATATTATCTTTATCAATTCCTTCACACTTAGAACTCGGACTCCTGGACAAATAAACATCAATATCAAATCAAATAAAAATTTAAAACACATATCCTTGAGATCCAAAAAGTTAACGCCAAGAAAAAAAAGATATAATGCCTCATAAAAAACCATTATTTCAAGTTATTAATTCATACCATTCAATATATTTACATTTCATTTATCCTCCCATGCACACAAAACACTTACCTCACTTGAATTTTCTCTTATCACACAAATGCCAATTTTTTAACAATGTCTTTCTCATCCAAACTCATACAAGGGTCAACATAGTCTTGATAAATTCCTACATCTCCATGAAATATGATTCAAAGATATATGTTTATCATGATCAATTTTTAGGGTTTTTCTGTGGCTTTTGGTTGGTAGGATTTTGATGTGAAAAATTATGAGGTTGAATAAGGAGGGCTTGGATTTTTCTTTGAAGAAAAATTTCAAGATTATAATTTTCACTCAAGTATGATATCCTCTTTATTGGGAGAAATTTGGATGGAGAAGGAAGTTTGAATAATTTTTTTGAAGAGTGTTGTCTTTTTTTTTCAAAGAGGATAAATCAATTCACTTTATAAAAGCCTTGGAAAATTAGATGATGCTTTACTGGTTTGTATTTCACAAATATCATAAGTTTGGAGAAATTGTGATGCAAGATTTATGATGGAAAGGGGGATAAAAGGTGATTTAAATCATATTCAATTTTGATTGGAAAGAATGATGTTGCTGAAAGATATGAAAGTTTCAATACTTCCCCTATTGATTGTTGAAGAAGCGAGATGAGAGTGAATAAACATGGTTAGTGTTTGCTGAAGATAGGTTTTAAGGTGGCACACTTTCCCAGTATTTTCCAAATTTTTGGGCCTCAAAATTGGGAATTTGTATTTGGAAATACAAGGCTTCTTCATAGGACTGAACAATGTGAAGAGCGGCGAACGAAATCGGTAAAGGAAGTGAGTTATGGAACTTGGGACATGGACCGCGTACCATGTCTAAGAAGGGTTTGAAACCGCATACCAGGCAGTGGGAACGGTACGCGAGAGCGGTCCACAAAACCAAAAATGATTCACGGTGGAAGGTGATGTGGTACGCAGATGGATTTTCGTTGGAAGATGAGATCGATCACATAAGAGAAAAGTAAGTGCATGGACTGGGAAGGAAAAATGGTACACAGAAGACTTGTGGTTTGAGGCAGGAGAAGCAGTATGCGGTGAAGTCTTTACCACATTGAAAATTGTGGTAAAATGGACTAGCAGATTTTTTGGAGTTATCTGCCTATATAATGGACCCTAATCCCATCATTATGTTTGAGAAAATTTTATAAGAAGAGGCCATCACTATAGAAGAATTTTGGTGAAGTACGAAGAGTTGGCGGAAGAGAATTCTGCGCAGGAAGTATTTAGCAGAAAGAAATTCCATGAATAGAAGTGGTTCATGGAAGAGAGATTCTATGAAAGAAAAAGTGATCCATGGAAGATAAGATGGTTTGCAGTTTGAGGGGAATCAGTCTGTGGAATAAGGGATTTTATAAAAGTGGAAGCAGTACGCTAAGGCGGTATGCAGAATCAGAAGCAATAAGTGGAGTCGAGACAGTTCACAGGAGAAGAGATGTTCGCATAGAATTACCACTACATGGTACAATGAGGAAAGAGGTAGTACGTGAAGGAGGCATGATAGTTCATGGAGGAGGCTGGTCAGTCTGCGGAGGACTGAAATAATTTTCTACCAACTTCTGGGTAAAAAAGAGAATAATTAATTTGAAAGATAAAATTTCTGAATACTGATCAAGAAGCACCAAAACATCAAATCACCCTATTTATTCTTAGAGGGAGCACATATTCTTGCAGATTTTTTTTCCAAGTGCTACATGAGTGTAAGGGAATATCCTAATCATTGTATTCCACATGAAAGGATTGTTTTCTTGTGAATTGTATGGCATTAGATTATTTCAATACCATACCAAGGTTGTAGCTACTCTTGTTGAGTTAATAAACCTTTTAAATTCTTGTGTTCCTGTGGTTGTGTGCTTGGATTGTGTTCGGTAGGGAAAAATTTCATCAATAGGAGGAAAATGTTGTTTCAAAAATAAAGAAACATAAAAGAAAAATATATCACTGATTCACCCCTCCCCCTCTCAGTTATACTTGGATCTTGACTGGTAAACTTCAATTGGTATCAGAGCGATAGGTTCCCTTTGTTTATTCTTTGCTAAAGCTTTGAAGAGAAGTTGTGATAATGAATCTTAATTATGTGAACAATAAGGGGATTCCGATATTTTATGAGAATAATTATCATATTTGGAAAGATATAATAATGCCTTATCTTATATCTCTTGGGTTTCAAGTTCTTGAAGCTACAACAGATGGATTTCTTAATATTGATGACAAGGTTCCTCTTACACCTGTGGATAAGAAGAATCTTGAGAACAAAGAAAGGGATAAAAATTCATTACTCTCATCTCTTTCTAAGAGTGAGTTTTTAAGATTGAAAGGTGTCGATACAGATAAAGGCATCTGAGATAAGATGAAGAACATCTATGAAAGAAATACAAAAGTAAAGAAGGAAAAACTAAAAATATGGAGGCTGAAGTATGAAGACTTGAAAATGAGCGAGTCTGAATCTATTGGTGACTTATTTACCATGTTAAATGACACTGTTAGTTCAATCCTATGTCTTGGTGAAAAGTTAGAGGATTCTACCATAGTTGAAAAGATCATTAGAATTCTACCCAACAAGTTTGATTCTAAAGTTTCATCATTGGAAGACAGATACCCTAAAACATTATCTCTAAATGATTTTCATAGTACTCTTATCAGTTATGAAATGAGAAGGGATAAGACTATGAAGATAAAAACAAAAGTTGATAGAGATATGTATTTAAATAATACAAAGAAAGATAAGTTAATGAATATTCTTATTGAATATAAAGCTGGTGAATTCGATTATGAAGATGAGGTATGTCAAAATCTTGATGAAATTTTATCCTTTTTTTCTATAAATATGAAAAGAGGTACTGAGAAATACAAGGGGAATCTCACATTGAAATGTTTTGAATGTGGAGTTGTTGGGAATTTTGTGGCTAACTATCCTTAGAGAAAGAAAGAAGAAGACAGTGATGAAGATGAAAAAAGGCCAAGCAGGTCATGGAAGAAATAGGGTGATAAAGATAAATATTCTTCTAGAGGGAAGGATAAAAAGTTCTTCAAATAAAAATGAAGAATCTTTTTTTCTAAAGATGATGATGAAGAGGATAGCGAAGATGAATCCAAAAAACATTTTGCTAATAATTCTAGAGATAATACCTTTATTGTAGTAGTGAATGATGAAGATTATGGGAGTAGTAGTTCTGAAGAAGAATAAACTCAACTTGAATATCATTTGAAAGAAGAGTTGAAAGAATATTTGAGAAAGATCAGAAGGATTGATAAGGAAAAGAGAAAGTTGATAAATGAAATCTCCTCATCAAATAATCAAGAAGGTTTTCTTGATGAAAAATTAAAGTTGGTAAAATAGATTGATGATATGAAGAATTATCTTGAGAATGAAAATAATCATAATGATCATCTATAAGTAAAGACAAAGGAAAAAGAAGAAGAGTTGGAACTTATCCAACAAAAACTTTCTCTAACTGAAGAAAGGAATATAAGTTTAAAAAACTCTGTTATAAAAGTTGGTGAAAGTTCTGTTAAGGATCAACAAAAGTTGCCTTCAAAGGTTGATAAGAAAGTAGGAAGTTGATTTGAGAAGGTTATGTATGTTTCCAAAGTTAACATTGCTAAAAAATCAGAAGTATCTAAAAATCCTGAATTTGGAAAAGTTTCTAATACTTATGGTTCTGATATGTTTGGGAAGAAATCTGAGCAGAAGAAGAAAGTTATGTCTGAAAATAGAAAGGTTGATGGTCAACAAAGTTCCTTTAAGATGGTTATTGAGAAGTCTGTTCACAAATCCGGTCAGTATGGAAGATTTAAAGGAAAATATTCTTTCTATGGTTACTCCTGGTATTATGGTGGATTTGGATGTACCAAAAATATATGTTGGTTTAATCAACAACACTATTACTATTCCACAGGTTATGGAAGGAAAGGTTTGAGGGGAAATCAATCCTTTCAAAATAAGAAGTCTGAGAAGGAAGTTACGAAAAAATATGAGAAGTTTGATGTGAAAGTTGATAATAGGTTCCAACCATTGGAAATTATTTGTGAAAGATGTGATTGTGAGGACCCGACTCCAGAAAACCAGGAGCCGGTGCCTTATGAACATGATGTGACATTTTGAAATAAAAACATGCACTGATAGACACACATCACATCCCATACAGAGGATCGAGTTTGGTTCGGGCTCTGGGAAACCGACAACTTCAGGGATTTTATCTGATAAAAGCTGTTACCTGAAAATTTTAAATCAAAACGTAGGGTGAGCATAAGAATGCCCAGTAAGGGGTTTTAAAATAAACCAATTCAACTTTTGAAAGCATTATTTAAAAACCATCCATAGAACATTCTCTTAAGAAAAATTGTAATACATGTAACATATCATAAAAGTGCTCAATCAATATTTTCAAGGAATACATGAATCAATTATGACATTTTTTCGAAGGAGTAATAAAGGTCATTATAAACAAGTATGAAATATGATTATTTAAGCACAAATTAAATAGTTAAGAGTAATACAAAATCAGAGTTGCGTGTGAAGGAAACAACTTCAATTTCATAAGTTGGTTACAATCTTACTGAGTGATAAACACAAATCATGCCCTAAACCTTTATTTGTGACATCAACATGAAATTTGATAAAAATATAGGGACAAGAGTAGTGAAAGAATAGGCATATCATTTTGAAATGAACTTGTAACATAACTTGAATATGTGGCTTCAACATTTAACTTAGACAATCATTTCCGTATCACCAAGGTCCATCCCCAAGGTGTTATTAAAAAAAATAATTACCTAGGTTGTTCACCAAGGTATCGTTAAAATGGCCATCTCTAGAGATTAAGTATTTACCCAATGCATTGAAGCGCTATCAGGGCACACCCTTAATTTTTCTTTATTATCATATGAGCCACATAGATCATACTTTACTTTAATGGGGTTGTATATTCAAGATGTCTCATACCACCTTGAATAATTCATTTTCATATTACCCAAGGTGTCCCATACCACTTTGGGTAACTTGATTCTTGGTTCATTATTATGACGCGTCATATGCATGTATGATGATCAATGATATGGACAAGGAAAAAACCATTATACAATTGGTCCACAAACACATGACGTGACATACAAACATGGAATGATTAATCAAAAGAAGGCATGGTTTAGTAAACATTCTATGTACAAAGGACAATTACTAAACAAAATCAAATGGTAGATGAAAAGGGGTTGTCACGTGAAATGATAAAGTGATATTCATTAAAATTCTTGTTTCATGGAAATGAAATACGTAGATACTTGTCATTAAATATGCTGCTAAACATGGCACCGAACATGAAAATAGGCTAAATCATAAATGTGATTAACCTACAACAAACATTGTAGCAAATTCATTATGTGTTAAAATTTCATGCAAGCATAAAAAGATTTATAAATCCATTTATTTTATAATACATTTGGGTCAAGTCATATTATATCCCTTTGACTTTAAACACGATTAATAATATCAAAATTAAGCAAGCTCATTAGTGTACATGAAAATACAAAATATCATAGACAAACCCTAAAATCCCACGAGTGTTAAAATTTTAACAAACATTAATTGAAATTAGGGTTTCAGAAATTATTCTCATAAAAATATATTTACATAACCATATATACACCAAGAATATATATGGGTTTTTACATAAAATAAACAAGTCCATTAAAATTTCTTGAGTTTTGAAAACCTATAACTACTTATCAATTATTTAATTGAAAATCAAAACCTTATGGGGTTTTAATGTTCATGAAACTATAAATACATAAATATATAACAAATTTGGTTCTAAACTATAACATAATTGTACCTAAACCATAGGCCTAGTTTGCATCTAAAATATCATTCAAAGATAGGTATTCATCCCCTAAATCCATAACTGTCTTGTTTTGAAATACATAAACATATATAAATATATAGTTATATATACAAGGTTTACATAAAGAATATACATGTTAAGATTAGGTTCAAAATTAACCTTTATAAAAATATATTACCTAGTATATCATACTGAATAATCTTTGATACTCTAAAAAAACAGATTGGGTTTGAGTTATAAATATATATATTTATATATAAAAAACTGTATATACACATTATACATAAATATAAGTTTTAGGTTTTGTAAAATAGAATCGTAATAAAAAAATTATAAAGGATTCTTACATATGTAACCCTTCTGATAACACGATGGAAAACACCTTGAAAGCATTTCAGACCAAAGGGTTGTGTTATATATATACATATATAAACTGTATATACCGAGTGTATAGTAGTATAATTTTCTCTAAACAAACACAAAACATGAAAGCACCCTTACCGTGACTGAGGAGGAAGCTCGAACCAGTGGTAGCTTGCTGGATTTGCTGGGAGTTCGAGGGAGAGGAGGAGAGGAAACCGGTGAGGTTTCAAGTGGTAGGGGGGTTTAAGTAGGGGCTTTGGTGCATTTAAAATATCTCAACCCAAGAGGTAGGCCGACGTAGGGAAGATGAAGATACGGTACCCTAGGAGGTGGGGTGTGCAAGAGTCAAGGGGATTAGTGGAAAAGGAGGTGATCGAGGCATCCTTAGGTGAACCAGTGCGCTGGAGCGGATCACGATGGGGAAGATGATGGGGAGAGGACGACACAGATATGAAAAGGGCGGCCAAGATTAGATCTAGGCGAGATCGGACGGCTGGAGGGAGTGCGGGAGATGAGTTGAGCGGGTTTAAAGAAATCAAAGGCCGAGATTTGGCCCTGGAAAGATCGGATGGTCATGGTGAGACGTGGGTTTTAAAAGAAGCGACGACCGAGATTAGATCTTGAATAGATCAGGTGGTCACTGAGAGATGTGGTACCTCTTAATTTTTTATTAAAAATTTATTTGAGAAAAAAAATGAAATGCTAAAAAAATGGGAACAAAAAAGTTTTATTTAAAAAAAAGCAATAATAATAGTTAAAAAAATTGAATTTGTATAAACTGTTATATGTTTTAAGAACTTATAACTTTTAAAATCTAAAATCCAATTTATAACATACTCTACCATTTGATTGAAAAGATAAATAGTTTTTTTCCTAATTCAAAATACATAATTTTAAAGATCTAAGAAAATATATTTTCCAATAATTATTTAAAGGTATATGATTATAAGATACTATTTAAACATGACTTTTTTAAAACATTTATAAGGTGCTAAAATACTAGGTTTTCAACCATTTGGATTTTGTAAAATCAATTAGGTTCCTTTATAAGAGTAATCTTTTATTTTAAAATTATGATATTTGAAAATATATAATTTAAATCATTTGAACATTTTAACATACTTGAAATACCATAAGGTTATAGAAACCAAGTTTCTATAAAAAAAAACTTTAAAAACCAACGGTCATATATATATAATGGTCATAATTTCTAAAGGACCCCTATAAAAACAGCGGGGTAGGGTGTTTCAAACTCAAGGTAACCAAAGAAGATGGTCCTCCCAATCCCACTGATGATCAACACGATGTTCATGATTACAGTGATGATGTTTTTTTCCTTAGTTGACTCGAAGGATCTCCTATACTTATTGGGCCTCGTTGTGGTGATTGGGGGTCTTCCAGTAGCTATTATAGGATTTTTCATAGATATTTTTGGTTAGTGTGTTTCCTCTTTTCATCTCAGTGTATTGTAAACACCACATTGTTCTTAATTAAATAAAGAGCCTCATGTTTGTACTTTAAATTTTTGTTTGGTTAAAAGGGCTTTAACAAAAGAAAAAACATAGTATCATCATTATAAGATACCCAAAACTCAGGTTGTTACAGTGATCAACCTGTAAATCTTTCTAAGGGTTTTCTTGTTGTGTTACCGACGCAACAAAAGTTCATTAACAATTCTCAGAATCTAGAGATGAAGAAAGAAAAGGAAGAAGAAAAATCTATTGTTATTGAAATTAATTTGAAAGCTATAAAAGGAGAATGACCCTGGATTCTTGATAGTGGGTGTTCCTCTCATATTACTAGAGACATAAAGTTGTTTAATAATGTGAAAGACTTCATAGAAGGAACAATGACATTTGACAATGATGAATCTTTGAGGATAAAAGGTGTTGGAGCAGCCATCATTGGGAAAGAAAATATGAAATCCAAGAAAATATTATATGTTGATGGACTGAAACACAACCTATTGAGTGTTTCACAACTTCGTGACAAGGGTAACAAAGTTATCTTAAAAAAAGATGGATTTTTTGTGAAAAGTGAAAATGAAGGAAAGGCAGTTATAAGAGGTCAACGTATAAAAGAGAACTTGTTCCAAGTTGGTGAAGTAAAAAACTCTTGTTACATGGGTATGGTGGATAAAAATCAGTTATGGCATAAAAGGCTAGGACATATGTGTCAGAGAAACATGTGAAAGTTATTAGTGTGAGATAGTGTACGAGATATGCCAGATTTATCAAGAAGAAGAGATTGGGGTTTCACTATTTGTGAAAAAGGTAAGATTACAAATTCTATGCATACGAGAGTTGAAATTTGTTCAAAATGGCCCTTGGAACTTATACATTCTGATATCTATTGACCAATAAGAAAGAAATCAACAAATGGAGATAAGTACTTCATTACTTTCATTGATGACTTTACTCACATTACCTATGTTATGTACATGAGGAATAAGTCAGATGCTATGAAAATATTTAAGAGTTTCAGAAGGAAAGAAAATAAGGAATGTGAGTATTCAATGAAAAATTTGAGAACTGATAATGGAGGAGAATATAATAATGAAGAGTTTGAAAGTTATCTTGAGAATCATGGAATTTGGCTTGAGTTCAGTTCACCATACACACCTCAAAAAAATGGGGTTACTAAAATAAAGAATAGAAGTCTGGTGGAAATGGTGAGAACTATGTTACTTGAACATAGTATTTCACATCATTATTGGAGGAAAGCAATGATCACTACTATGTATATTCATAACCGATGTTTCTATAGGCCAAATTCAGATATAACTTCGCACAAAATATTCTATGAAAAAAAACCAAGCTTGAAACACTTAAGAGTTTTTGGGAGTCTGTGCATTATAAAAAGGAAATGTAAAAACCTTGGAACATTTGAGAAAAGGGAATATGATGGAATTTTTCTTGACTATGCTCCAGAAGGAAGAAGATATAGATGTTTCTACAAATAAACAGGGAAAATTATTGATTTTTCTAATGTAAAAGTTGTTGAAAATATTGAGAAAGAAAAAAAGGCTTATGATGATGGGGAAAATAACCAGGATAAAGAAAGTTTGGTTAACAACTGTGATAATTCTCCAGATAGTGATAATCCTACTCAAGAAGAAGAAACATACTCATCAATTTTAAGTGATGAGGAAGAAGTTCCAACGACTCTTCCTAGGCTGAGGAAGCAAGTGGAATCTCAAAACATTATTGGTGATCAATATCATAAGGTTCAAACAAGAAGAACATCCAAAGTTGTGACACAAACTTCTTTGTATTCAAAAGTTGAGCCAAATGACGTGAATGAAGATTTTGAGCATCTAGAATGGGTTCAGACTATGAATGAATAGCTTGACCCGATAGAAAAGAATGATACTTGGGAACTTGTACCCAAGCTGGACAAAAAGAACATTATTGATACAAAGTGATTTTTTCAAAACAAGATGAATGAGGAAGGTGAAGTGATAAGAAACAAATCAAGATTGGTTTTCAAAGGGTATTCACAAATTAAAGGCATTGATTTTGACGAAACCTTATCTCCAGTGGCAAGGTTAGAAAAAATAATAATCTTTCTTGATATTACTGCACATCGAGGTTATAAAATACTTCAAATGGATGTAAAATCCGCATTCTTGAATGGTAATCTTAACAAGGAAGTTTACGTTGATCAACCTTGTGGATTTGTTATTAGGAAGGATGAAAGTTATGCATGCAGGTTGAAGAAGGATTTTTATGGGCTAAAAAAAGCTCTAAGGGCATGGTATTCTAAATTGGATACTTGCTTAAGGAAGATTAATTTCAATAAGGGTAGATTTTAAAACAACCTTTATATCAAGGAATGTTAGGATTTTTCTCTCATTGTAATTGTTTATGTCGATGACATTATTTTGGCTAGAAATGATGAAAGATCATGTAAAAGATTTGTTAAGGAGATGAAGAAGTAATTTGAGATGTCCATGTTGGGATAAATGAAATACTTTTTTGGGTTGAAAATTTATAGACAAGGAACCACATTTTTCTTTCTCAAGAAAAGTATGCTAAGGAACTTCTGAAGAAGTTTGGAATGGAAAATTCGAAACCAGTTTCCACACCGATTTCAGTGGAAACCAAGTTGTCTAAAGATGGAGAAGGAAAGAAAGTTGATCAGAAAGTGTTTCAAAAGTTAATTTAAAGTTTGTTATATTTGACTGCATCAAGACATGACATCGTCTATACCGTTACCTTATGTGAAATATTTCAGAGTGCTCCTAAAGAATTACATTTAATTGCTGGAAAAAGAATTCTCAAATATATCAAAGGCATAACCAATTTTGGAATTAGGTATGATTTCTTAGAAAATATTGATATGTTCGGATATTTAGATGCTAATTGGGTATGAAATGTTGATAATAGAAGATCCACATCTGGTGGAGTTTTCTTTTTGGGGAATAATTGTTTTAGTTGGCATATAAGTAAACAGAATTCAGTTAATCTTAGCATGGATGAAGCTAATTATGTCTCTTCCACTCAAGATGCTACCCAACTTATGTGGATGAAGACTCAGTTATAAGATCTACTTGTTGAAGTAAATCTACCCTTACTCTTGGGATGTGATAACCAGTGTGAAATCAATCTTATAAGGAATCCAATACAAAATTCTTATTCAAAACACATTGACATAAATTACCACTTTATCAAAGAGTAGGTAGAGAAGAATGAATTTAAGCTAGAGTACGTTCCTACATCTGAACAAGTTGCTAACATATTCACAAAACCTTTACTGAAGGATCCATTTTCTAAATTGAGGTTGAAAATGGGTGTCCAACCTCCTTCTCATCAAGGTTGAGGTATGTGTGTCTATCCCCTCTCTCATATTACCTTTGGATAGTGTTTTCAAGGGGGATAATTGTTTCATCAATCTATCCTTATGGTTTTATTTATAAAGGGGGAGTTGTGGGTAAGCTGTGCATCCTGCATGCAAGTGTTCTAACTGTTCTAACTATTTGTTGGAGTGGATTTAGATTTTTTTTTGTATTCCAGTAAAGTTAATGAAGTGAAGAATGCTGAGGTAGATTCTTGGAAGATGTTTTGAAGAAGGCTAAGTAGAAATGATAATGAAATTTCATAGTCACTGCTTTTGGACAACTTGATTTTGGCTGTCAATAATTCTTATTTACTACAATGAGTTAGCTCACATAGGCTTAAAATTGTTGATAAGTAATCCATTGCTTGAGGTTACAAAGTTTAGTGATTTATGAATCTTGGTTGACAACAAAATCCAAAGGGGGAGATTGTTGGGACCAATTTGGATGGAGAAGGAAGTTTAAAGGATTTTCTTTTAAAGAGTGTTGTCTTTTGTTGTCAAAGAGGATAAATCAATTCACTTTGTAAAAGCCTTGGAAAATTAGATTATTCTTTGATGTTTGTATTTCAAAAATATCATATGTTTGGAGAACTTATGATGCAATATTTATGAATGAAAGGGGGAGGATTTTCATGGTATGCCATTATAAAAGAAAATTCTTATGAAACAAGGGGCTTTAAAACCAAAGAAACACCTCAATAATTTAAAACATTTACCTAAAACCCTCAAGTTTTGATAGGAATAAATCAAATTATGGTTAAATCAAGCATGGTTTGGTTCTCTCAAGAAGCGAGGTGAATAAAAATAATATGAAAAAAATGGTTCAGAAGCCTCACATAAAAGTAATTTTAAAGATAAAGACAGTGATATTTGGCATGAGATTAAAAAAATAGAGTAATTTTTATGAAATTATCAAGGATTTGAACTTGAAACAGAGTCATTCCCAGAATTTATTCAACCTTATTTTCATGGGATAAGTTTTTTCACTCATTGATATGGATTTAAAAAAATGGCGATGAGAATCATGTTAGCTCAAAAGTTTCAAAAACATAAAAAAAAATCAAAAAGAAACACAATTTTTTTTAAAAAACACACAAATTTATTTTTTAATGAAAAATAGACAAGAAAACAAAAAATGAAAATATTAAAATAAAAAGGTTCCCTCTCCCACACTTAAATGATGAAATTTCCTCAATGCATTCAAGTGGATTTGACATGTAAGAAGATTTGAAATTAAATCAGTACAAGAAAGAAAGTGTAAAGAAGAGTTAAAACCTGATGAATTGATTGATAAATAGGTTAAAGGAGTGTGATCTCCTCCACTGGATCTGATGGCATGGTCCTAAGGAATTTCTTTATTCGATACCCATTAATAGTGAATGGATTCTGCTCTTAATCCTTCACAATCTACACAACACTAAAAGGATATAAATGAGTAACTATAAATGGACCTTCCCATCTATAATGAAGTTTAACTAGCATCATCTTGAGTCTTGAGTTGAATAATATAATTATGTCTCGAGGATGGAAGTCTTTAGGTTGGATCAGCTTGTCATGAGACACTATTGTACTCTCTTTATAATTCCTATAATTTTCAAAATATTCCATTCTAATTTCTTCCATCTCCTATAACTGTAATCTTCTCTCCTTACCAACACTTTAAAGATCCAAATTTATCTTTCTCACAGCCCAATATGCCTTATGTTCCAATTCCACTGGTAGGTGACAACTTTTCCCATAAATTATCCTATATGGACTCATTACAATTGAGGTTTTTTAGGCTATCCTGTAAGCCCATAATGTTTCTTCTAACCTTTGGTTCCAATCCTTCCTGTTTGGATGAACAACCTTTTCCAAAATTCCTTTGATTTCCCTATTAGACACTTAAGCTTGACCATTAGTCTATGGATGATAGAGAGTTGATGTTTTATGATGAACCCCATACTTCTTCAGAAAATCCTCCATTATCATATTTCAAAAGTGAGTCCCTAGATTATTAATGATGGATCTAGGAACTCCAAACCTACAAAATATGTTATCCCTAACAAAATCACAAACAACTTTAGCATCGTCAATCCATGAGGATTTTGCTTCCACCTATTTGGAATCATAATCAACTACAAGCAAGATATAATAATTTCCAAATGACACTGAGAAATGACCCATAAACTCTATCCCCCAAACTTCAAAAATTTCAAAAAACTTAATTGGTTTATGGTGAATTTCTTATCTCTTTGGAATATTTCCAAAAAACTGACTTTTTCACACCTTTTGAAAAATTCATGAGCATATTTAAAAAGGGTGGTCCAATAAAATTCCAATTCTAAAACCTTCCTTGTGATCCTTTATGGTCCAAAGTGGCCTCCGCAAGCTAAAGTGTGACAAAACTCAAAGACAGAATAAATTTTACTTTCAAGAAAACATCTTCTTATCACCTGATCATTGCAAATATTATAAATAAATGGATCATCCCAGATATAATATCTAGATTTAGATTTCATCTTTTGAATTTGGTATGAATTTAAATGATATGTAACCTGATATGTTACCAGATAATTGACCATAATAAAATACCATGGAAATTCCCCATTGATTATGTAGAGTTATTCTCCAAGAAGCTCATCATTAAGTGGGTTTTGGTTTGGAATTTCTGCTTCAAAGGTTTGGGGAAGTCTACTTAGATGATCAACAAACTAGTTTTTAGTTCCCTTTTTATCTTTAATTTTCAAATTGAACTCTTTTAAGAGTAGCATCCATCTCACTATCCTTGGATTTTCATTAACCTTTTTCATTAAATACCTAAGTGCTGCATGATCAGAAAAAACAACAACTTTAGTGCTAAGAATATATGATCGGAATTTATCTAGTACAAAGATGACTGTAAGGAACTCCTTCTTGGTGGTTGTGTAATTTATTTGTGTGGAATACAAGTTACTTGATGCATAGAATATGACTTGAGGCTTGCTATCAATTTTTTTTTGATAAAGCGGCTCCCACCTCTTGGTCAGATCCATCACAAACCAACTCAAAAGGGTACTCCTAGTTGGGTGGTTGCATTATTGGAGGTGTGATCAACCTTTACTTCAGTTCATAAAATGACTTCCTACATGTAGAATCAATATTAAAGTCAGCTTCCTTTAGAAGTAATATTGACAAAGGGAGATAAATCTTACTAAAATTTTTGATGAATCTTTTATAAAACCTTTCATGTCCTAAAAAGGATCTAACATGTTTTAAACAAGTTGGATATGGTAAGGAATTTATTACTTCAACTTTTGATCTATCAACCTCAATACCTTTTGGTGAAATTATGCATCCCAACAATATTGCATTTTTGACCATGAAATGATTTTTTTGAAATTTAAGACAATATTATTTTCAATGAATGTTTTCAAAATTTTTCTAAACTCCCTAAGAAATGATCAAATGAATTACCAAAAACCGTGAAATCATCGAGAAATACCTTAATGTGGTCCTCAATGTGATCTAAGAAAATACTCACCATACACTATTGAAATGTACCTAGGGCCTTGTATAGCCCGAAAGACATGCTTTTGTTGGTGAATGTACTAAATGGACAGGTGAAGGTCATATTCTCCTGGTCTTATGGTGTAATAAATACCTGGAAGTATCTAGAGAATCCATCTAAAAAAGATTAATGAGTTTTTCCAGTCAACCTTTCTAGAATCTGATCGATGAACGGAATAGGAAAGTGGTATTTTTTGGGTAATGTGATTTAGCTTCCTAAAATCTATACACACTCTCCAGAAATTTTTTACCCTCTTAGGGATTAATTTATTTCTATCATTTTTAACAGTGGTTAAGGCAGTTTTCTTTTGGACTACATGAATGGGGCTAACCTACTGAGAATCAGAGATTTGGTAAATGATGTCAGCTACTAACAATTTCTCTATCTCTTTCTTAACAACCTCTATGATGGTGAGATTGAGTCTTATTTGAGGTTGTCTAACTGTTTGGACATCACTCTCTAAAAATATTCTATGAGTGCAGACCTTAGGATTGATTCCAGGTATATCACCTAAACTCCATCCTACAGCTTGGACATTTCTTTTGAGTAAGTCAATCAGAGTTTGTTCTTGTGAATGGAATATGTTATTGGTAATGATTACCAACAATTTATATCCTTCCATTAGGTAATCAAACTTCAAATCACTTGGAAATGGATTAAGTTCCATACATGGGGTTGTTTAAGGGATGCTATTGAATTTAGGTTTCCTACTTATAAGGATGAAATATCTGGTATCATCTTATTTTCTTTTAATAAATCATCAAAAAAGTAATATTTTACCTCCTCTAACATGAGATCAAGATTTTTAGGTTCTTGGGAATTATAATTTTTAAATGAAAAATGTTCTCCTAAAGATAAGAAGTCATGAAGAATAACTAAATCTTTAATTGGTTCTATACCTTCTTTAGGGGAGATCGTATAAAGTGATTGATTAATGGATGGATGTTTCATTACATAAATAATGTTGAAGTGTAATATACTATCACTAAGTTCCATTGTGAGTGTTCCTTCATGGAAATTGATTATAGTCGTTACTATTTTCAGGAAGGGTCTCCCTAGGATGATGAAAGAGTATCCTGGTGCTCTGTCTTCTTCCATGGTAAGGACATAAAAGTATCATGGAAAGATCAATCCTCTTACCCTGATGAGTACATCTTCTATAAATCTATCTAGAAAAATGGTGGATCTATTTTCTAATTGGACCACCACTTGAGTTGGTTTTAGTTATCCGATCTACAAGGATGAAAATATTGAGTAAGGCATAACATTTATTAAAGCTCCTATATCACATAGTGAATGAGTAAAATTTAAAGACCCAATGGTGTAGGGAATAGAGAATATCCATAGATCATGATTTTTTTGGTATCGTTGGTTTGATCAGTGCTGAGATTCTTCTTACTAAGATTATTCTCTCATTTCCATCCAACCGCCTTCTTTTTATGAATAGCTTCTTCATAAATTTTTCAAAATTAGGGATTTGTTAGATTGCATCTAGTTGTGGGATGTTGATCTAAACTTTCTGGAAGGTCTCATGAATTTCCATTTGAATTATTTCTTCTTCAACTTTATTCAATTTAACTAATTCATATGGGAATGGTGCTTGAATATCCCTTTTCTCCCTTTCTTGTTTTTGAAAAGGTGTTTCTGGCCTTTCTTTCCTAAACCAGGATCCTTATACTTTGTTGTTTTGGTATCCTTATTTTGGATGGATGGGTTGAGATTATATAGGTTTCTTATAATCATAATTATCACTTTGTTCAGGTGGTGTAATATCTTTTACACTTATTATTTTTATCACGTTGACATTCTCCTTTGGGTTTGGTATTCTCTAGGCTGGTAGTTTACCTTGATTCTTTGTCATAATTTCCATAAAACTTAAAAATTGATCAGTTAACTTTTTAATCTTCTCTTCCAACCCTACAACTTTAGTTCATAGATGCTGCTCTTTAGTAGTTGGTGCAGTTGTGGAAGGCTGCTCATAAGTCTCTTGTTGGAATGGTGGTGGATGAAAGGATTGTTGTTGCTGGAAGGGCTGTTTATAGGATTTTTGGAATTAAGGGGGGTTCTGGTATTATTGTTAAAAAGGATGTCTGTCCTGGTTTTATTAGAATCCATATCCTGGTTAGATTTGGGGTTGATGTGGATGATTTGGTTGAAATTTACTTTGCTGATAGGCCACAACACAACTTTTGGTCCCCTAAACTTCTGGACATTGATCAGTGTAATAATAAGTCGAAGAGCATAAACTACATACCTAATTTGGGCCTTATTCTTCCTTCACTTTTTTCACAGAAATTTGTCTCATCAAACTGGTTATTTCCTTAAGTGTTGATTCAAGTAAGGGTGAGGAAGAATCAGAAGTCCTTACCTCATGGATGCCTCTAGTGATCGTACCTCTAGTTCTGAATTGCTATGTTTTTTGTTAAATCTTTTTAACAAGACCTCTAATATCAGCAGGAAAATTTTCAATCAGGGCTCCTCTATATGAGGTGTTTAGAAAATTTCAATCATTATTGAGAAATACTTGGTATAAGAACACAAGGAATTGGTTATCTTCTATTTCGTGGTGTGGGAAGCTTGCACAAAGTTTCTTGAAACATTGTTAGTATTTGTAGAGAGTCACTTAGGTCGATTGATGTATGACATAAATCTCTTTTTTATTATTGTGCCCCGAGATGTAGGGAATAATATCTACAAAAAGATTTTTTTGAGATCTTCCCAATCATTTATCTCCCCTGTTTTTAGATTATACAACCATTCTTTTATTGCTCCCTCAAGTGAAAAGGGTAATGCCCTCTACTTTACTTTCTCTTCTGCAACTCCTCGGGGTTTGAAGCTGGAAAAGACGTAGGTGAACTCTTGGATGTGTCAATTTGGTTGATCACCTATAAGGACATAATTTTTTTGTATCACTTGGATCGTATTAAGGCATAGTTCAAAATCATTTTCTATAGAAAGGATAGTGAGTTGGTTATTTTGATTAGAAAATTGAGTTGTGCAGAGATCTCATAAAATTCGGTTGGGATTTTCAGCCATTATTATAGGTTTAGAGTGATCACTGAAAGTATCACTTGAATCTATGTGGTGTATTTCCTCAAACTCTCTTTGATTTTTTTCTTAATCAGGTTATTGTTTGTTCAATTTTAAGATCAAATTCAATTAAATGGTTATTTAAACCACTGGTCATTTAAAAAAGTTTTTTTTAGTTTTTGTGTTTTAAGGCACTCCCACCCCAGAAATGGTGCCAAGTTTGATGCATGCCCATCATCGGTGTGAAAAAACCAAGCATTTTTGTTTGATTTTCAAATAAATAACTTTATGGTTGAGTGAGAACTAAACAAGAGCATGCCCAAGGTGATCCACCATTGCATGAATGAGACAAAACAAACCCAAAAAACACTTTATGGTTGAGTGAGAACCACAAGTTACACCCAAAAATCATTTTCATACATACCTTCAGAAACATCTTGTTCCCTATCAGAATCGAGAATTGAATCCTCAGACGCAAGAACAGATTGACGACTGATGGAGTGAGTACACGTCCTACCCAACCAACCTGCCTCCTGCCTGATATGGACCTGTGAGGAAACACCCAGATTGAAGAAATCTCTTGCTTTCCCCCGCAATTTTGGCTTTCTTTTTGGCTGGGTCATAGAAACATTTTCCATGTGTTCCCCAGACGCACCAACAACAAAAGTGGCACTCCCTTTGGCCCCATCGGTTGTTGGTAAACTTTGTAGTGTTGGATCATCTCTTCTCCCATCAGGGTCATCCCTTCTCTCATCAATTTCACCCACCACACCATGAACAAAATTGGAATAGGAAGGGCCGACACTCTCAGAAACCACAACAGCGATGCCCTTACCTTTTTTATCTCCCCCTGGCGCAAGAATCTTCGGCACAAAAGGAGGTGCATGGGCGGCAGAACCTGGTAGTACAACAACAGCCGATGAGGGATTTCCAGGGTTCAAAGTGGTCTGAGCCTGTTGGACGCCCGAAGGGGTGGGGGTGAGTGATGACCATCCAGTGGAGATCTTGTACTCACTTCGACACCAGACTGAGGCATTCCAACAGTAGCTTGAGGGACTATGGGAGCATGGGTGTCATTATGTTGAGATGTAGGTCCCTTGTGACCTCATCTCCCACGTCGACTTCGTCTCCCGATGAGGAGTGTACAAAAATAATTTTTCACTTTTTAATTAGAAGAAAAATTGGGTGTTTTTGAATTGGTTTGATTTTGAAAATAAGAGAAACAAAACAAAAGGAATAAATTAAGAAATATATTCAAGAAAATTTGAAACTCAAGTGATTAAAAAGTATTATATGATAAGGGTGATCAGGTTAGGGTCAATTTTCAAATTTTAATGCTATCATTATTCAATTTTATTCAATCCTTTTCTGCTAAGTCAATTAAAGTGAGATTCCATGATCATTTACTCTCACTCCCTTGGTCAAATGGTGATGGTGAGAGAAAAACATACAAATATATCAGCTTGTTCTACTCCCCTTCCTTGAGTGAGATATTTTTAGTGAACATCCTCAATTAACTTGAGTAATTATTGATTGGGTCTTGTTTATCTCAAAAAAATTAAGAACATCCATTACCCCTCCCTCATGTACCAACGACTATCAAGAACTTCACCACTAAGTCCTGGTATATTAAATCATATATAAACCATAACCTAGTGGAGGGAGATAATTATCATTGAACAAATAAAAAATCAATAATGGAATCAAAAACCAAATACAATCATACTTGATAATAAAAACTGATAAATAAAATTGGAAACAACTTTTTAGAAAGAGAAAGAGTTTTTATTCAATAAATTACAAGAACTCAAGCATTAAAAAAATATAAAACATATAATTAACAAATCACTCATATGTTTAACCCATCATGGTAAGGTTATTTTAGAATAATGGGGATGAATAAGGCATTACAAAACTAAGAAGAATAAAAGATAAAAGAAAGAACATAAATTTTATCCTCTAGAATCTGTCCACCATAAGTTTGCTTCAGTTATTCCCACCATATGGACAAAACATGCTGAGGTACCTTATTATAATATGTTCCAAATGGAGGTTTATATCTACCATTTAAATTTCAAAGCATTTTGATCCATTTCATAGAAGTTATGGATGCCTTTATAGAACTGAACTTTTCTTGCCGCCAAACACTATTCCACCAATACCACTTTGACCAGTTCAATGGCATCCTTAATGAAATAATTTCTCTTTGAAATTTAATTTTAATATTACCCTATAAGTATTATTTCTAACCGATCTATAATAATCAAATTTTGAGTTCGTCATCCTCATATTTTCCTCATTTAATATGGTAGGGTCCATTCTACCGACCAAAATAACTCTTCAACTCAGTCAGTTTGTTTGGCCACGTAGGAGTTCGAATGAGATCTTGGTCTAGAAGAATAATTTTTATCCCTTAACATATGAATCCTAAAAAAAATTAATTACTTAAATTGGGTCAAAATTGTATAAGTTATACTTGAAAAATAAAAGAAATAGAAAACTGCTAAATGTCTAGATTTAAAAAATTTTCACATTTATGCCCAAACTCCACCAAAAATCATAAATGATGCAAATAAGATCAAATTGATTAAATGGATGGGATTAAATCAATAAAAAACATATTTATAAATATGAAAATATTATCTTTATCACATTTAAACATCAATTTATTAATAATTCATTATTAAAATCATCATTTATGAGTGTTAATTATTTCATTTTTCAGGTATGTTTCCATTTGATAGTTTCTATCCTTATATATTGATAATGGTTCTATCATCTATATAATTTTAATCATTATATAAATATATTATATATTAATTATATACATATTTATAATTATCCTGGAAATTCATACATATAAACGAATCACATTGCTTTGTGGAGGTGGTACTCCACACCTATGCATGTGCGACATTATCATTTTTTAAGGAGTGGAAAGGTAAAAAATTAAATGATATATTAAATTTATAGAATCATAATTATTTCATAAATATCATATATATTCATTATTTCCAGCTTTATAACCATCCAATTAATTTTGAGATGTAAAAATAATTACACTATTATGTGGAGACGGTAAGCCGTATATATGCACGAGTGGTGTTTTCATTTTCCATAGGATGCAAAGGAGATGAATAAGGGTTATGAAACCATCATAATAAAATTTAAGTATATTTATAATAATTATGTTATCATATTATAATTGTTATATAATATTTTAAGGAGGTATATGAAGAAATAAAATGAAAACACCCGGTTAAGAGTAATGCCTCTTCTTCGGAAAACCACTGTCGACTTACATATTAAGCCTTCTAGGTTGTTCATTTTATGAGATCAAAGTCTACATGTAATGGGGAGGAAGGTTGGGAAGGGATTTTGGTAGGTATTATTTAGTACAAGTATCTCAATAGGTGTAAAGAAGAGAGGACAAGCGATACCCATTTATAAGTGAGGGAAATGACACACTTGGAATTACTTAAGAGATTTTAATAATATAGTAATTTTCTTATGAAAGTGTCTTTTAATTGTCATATATTTGAATATTATAAGGTAATTGTTGAAACCAAACCAAAAAATTTAGTTTAACAAAGTTTTTTTTATATTGAATCCATATCCTTTTATTTTTAACCCTTTAACCCTGTTTTACCTTTAACAGAAGTGATAAATATTTACCATGATTAATATTCATTATGAATAAAAATTAAGTTAACCTTATTAACTAAGATTAATTACAATGATTACAAATATTTAATCCATTTTACAGGATTTAACTCATAGGATTGGAATAAATTACTTTTAATATAAGCTCACATAACACAACAAAAACTATTTTTAGAAAAATGATGGTTTTAAACATAAAAATGATTTTATTGAAAAATAAAGTATAATATTGATAAAATTTTAATTAATTGGATTATGTGAAAAAAGTAGGATTATTTTTATTTCAAACAAAGAAAAATCTGAAGGATCCTTTTAAATACTTGATTAAGATAGATGAACTTAAAACATTTTTTATTTAAACAAAAACATTAATTAGATTTAAAAAATTTTAAGAATATATTTCTAAGTTCAACATTATAATTTTATAATTATTATATTACTTATTAAATATATGCCAAAAATCCTCTCATGGGCCCCTATACCCTGTTGGGAACTAGCCTAAGCCCAAGGGTTGACCACCTTGGGCCTCGCTGGGGACGTGTGGCGTGTAGGTGGGGAGGCCGCCCCAATACCTTGTTACCCAAAAAAACGTTTGTTACTTCGGAGGTGGTGCAATGGTAGGTGGTTTAGGTCTATAGCAACGATGTTTGGTGAGGTCTGGGGTTCGATTCATGTGAGCCTGCTCTTGGGGTAATTTCCACCTCCCATGTACCGCTCATCTTGTCGGGTCACCCGATGTATCACCGGGTGGGTAGAAGGGAGCACTTCAAGTAGCTAATAGATTTTTGCGTCGAACCATCACTGAGCGAGGTGTTACCCCATGGGACACTCTGTCATCTCGGCTGGCAATGGCTCCATCTCAGTTGAGGCTTCTTTGGATGACCTCTTCATAGGGAAGGGGGTTCCTGGGTGTGGAGGGTTCGAAAAGGCCACTCATGGGAATTCCCATTTAATAAATAATGTATTAAATATATATTTCTTCTATAATTTTTTTTTCATAAAATCTAAATTTATTCTTATATCACTATAATGTCATAAAAGTGATAGTTTTTGTAACATCCATATTTTTCACTATTCACCCAAAAATCAACTATTTCTTAAAAATCTAACTAATTCACCCTAAGATAATTTTGACATAATGAATTAAAAATGAAATTAATTTAATAAAATAAAATTTATGATTTTTTAATTTAGGTTATAATCATATTCTTTAATAAAGATATGTGTATTGTGATATTATATCTCTAAAAACAATCTGACTATAATTGAAGATCGAGTGTTACAATGCTTGAATGGCCCTAAGGCCTTCTTTTTTATTTATTTTTGATAACCCCCATTTCAAGGGATGATGGGGAACCCTTACAATTCCCATATACTTAGATATTACATGACCCGTAGGTCTTAGAAGAAATATCCAAACTATAACTACATAAAACTGCTCCTCCCCAACATATGCATCGTGATATCAACTCTCCACCATCGCATGGTTGTTCGGCCATGATTCCCGTGCATGCACAGTCTGGTACCGATGGAAATTATATACCCTCTCTTTATTCTACATCTGTTATCTTCTTATCTGGTGAATACACTTGCTCTGAATCCTCATATAATGTTTTCTCCTTATAGAGTTTGCCTGGTCCATTTAGTACAATTTCAGGTGCCCCAAAAGCCTTGATGTGGCCTGAAGGACTTGAGGTGGCCCAAAGGCCTTGAGCTGGACCAAAAGCCTTACTAGACTGAAGCCCTTGGGTGGACCGAAGTCCTTGAAGGACCCAGGGACCAAACCAATGACTCAAAATCCCAAACGAATGAATAGTTCCAACTGCTATAGTACCAAATAGTACCTACTATAGTATTTTCTACAATACTGCTATAGTACTGCTACAATACCCCAAAAATATGTCTCCATCCAGTTTTGAACTCGGGTCTCTTCAATGCACTTGCCGAGTCCTCACTAACTGGGTTGAGGCTTTTGTGCCTCTAGTGTTACAGAAGTTAAAGAACTTCATAAGTCCAGAAGTTGAGAATATTAGAACATATAAATATGAGTTGTGCGGGATAAAATTTTTGGAATAATTAAATGATTTTTTAATTAAAGTAAGTATTCTCTCACAAGTTAATTAGAATCATGTACAACTAAATCAGTCACAAAAGTCATGTTATGTGAACTTAGTGACGTTCACAAATAGAGGGAAAAGTATTTTTCAGAATCACAAAGGGTTGCATAAAGGATCGATTATTCGTATAAACAAGGACTAATTATTTCCTTAATTTTTTTTGAATATTAAAAGGAGTGACTATTAATCCATTCTTTTTTAAGGTTTATGTAAAATTATTACTTCTATGAACACATTTACATAATAATCAGTTCTGTAAATAAAATTATATGATAATTTGTTGCACAAATTTATCTTACATGAACATATAGTTTCATTAATGTTTTGAAACTTACCTGTGAGTACTATATATTATTTGGGTTAAATAATTTTAGGAACTTTAAATTAATATTCTATTGTATAAAGTTGAGAATATTATGGAAGTTAAGAAATCGGAATTTAGTGAGAAAGACCAATTATTTGTATTAGCCTACCTATGTTCTAAAATTTGAAGTACATGAAGAAGTTGAGACTCAAGAAGTTAATAAACTTAAAGTTAGTGGAAAAGGAAAAAAATATGTATCCTATATAAGGATCAAAGTTAAGATACTTGAAATAAGTGAATAATTCCAAATATCTATATACTATATAAGTTTTAGAAGTTGAAGATATTGAATAAAGGGAGCTTGTGCTGAATCATAATTATTAAAGGCTCAGAAGAAGATCATATATTTTCTATAAAAACAAATTGAAGACAAATAGATACTTCTTATTATAATTTTGGGTAATATTATAAATTGGTAGAAGTATGTATATATAAATAATGATAATTCATAGCTATGGGGAAATAATTTTGGGTTAATGATGATACATTCCCACACCACTTATAATGATTGTTGATAATAGTGAAAAATACATGTCTCAGACTGGACTCAAAAATAGAAAGGAGATTTTATACCTTGTTAAATTAATATTTTTATTGTGGTGTTATGTGTTGGGATAGATAAAAAAATATATACATCTTAACCAAGATAGAGGTTCCAATACTTAGTAGTAAAATTAAAAGAGAAAATAATTCAAAAAAATTATCTAAACCGATTCACCCCCATCAACGTGACTGTGTGGTCGATGAGGAAATTTTTTATAATACATAATATGTGAAAAAAATCATATCATATTACTTTTCAAGAGAATATCATAAAGCATGAATATGAATCAAAACTCAAGGACTATCAAATGCACTTAAATGATAAATTCTTTATAAAATATTTATAGACATTATAAATGGATAGAAATAGTCAAATGTTATGTAATGTTTATGTAAATCCCATTAATGAATCAGGAATGTCTTGAGGGTTATCTAAATAAGAGTTATGTATTAATTTGGTCTGCCTATCCAATTAATTATTTTGGAAGCTATCCTCCTCCTTATCCATTTACCAACGATAGGTACTAGTATACAACGAGAGTTGGGAATATCCCACCCAAGAGTTGGGTAATTTCAACCAGCCTAGGGATACACCATAGAGAAAATAAAAAATTGGTTTCTTCTAAGGGATATATAACAAGAATAATATTTATAGTATTAGTTTAAGCTTTAATCGGTGGTAGATACATATTCCTCATTTGTTTATACACATTTTTAGTTTTGTAAAGCATAGAGATCTTGGATTTTTGGTTTATATTATCTTTCATTATATCGAATAAGTATTATTCAATCATTAGAAACCCATAAAAGTAAATCTAGATACTTATGATAAGAATAGATGTATCACTTAAGGTTTTGAAGGCATTAGATATAATATTAACATTGCATCTTTTGTCTCCTCTTATGTGCTTAATATGATTGGTATATCAATAGCTTGGGGAGAGTTAGGTTTATTTTAAGACTTATCCTACAAAAATAATTGAAACCTAAAGGATTCATAAATAAGGTAAATTTTTTATAATATGGATTTTTTTGGGAAACCCAAAGGGGTTTTAGAAACTACATGGATATTCAATGTGTAACGACCCAAGATTTTATGATTTTTTTCTAAATAAATTAATTTTTTTGATAACTTGCATTACACGCAACACCAAATTTAAGTGAATCGTAACATACAATTAAATTATAGTTATCACCTAGAAATTGGATTGTAAGGTATGAGTAGGACTAACTAAATTATAAAAAAATGTATCGTTACATTTGTATAAATTAATTAAAAATAAAAATAAAAATCATTTTATAGTAAAATAGAAATTTTATTGAGAAACTATTTTTTATTTGCACAATGTATTTTTATCTAAATAAATTAAATTAATCACTATTTATAAATTATTTTAATAAAATAAAAATATTACATATTAAATTATTATTTTTTAAATTCATTTAATATTTTTTTAAGGCATGTGATACAAATAAATCAATTTTTATGCTTAAAAATATATTTTTCTAATAAGAGGTTTTCACAGCGCGTTGCGTGCTTATTTTAAAATTAATATCTAGAACTTATAAAAATTGAATATGATAAAATTGATTCCATATTTTGAATCATGAGATTCAAATTTTATATATAAATCCCTTTTATTTTTGGTCAATAACAATAGTAACCATGGAAAAATTTATCCCCACGATAAAGGGTAAATCATGTTAATCTAGGTTAAAAATAAGTGATAAGAACATCATTTTTTATCCTAATTATTATTGGATGAAGGGAATTATAAAATTATCACATTATTATTTAAATTTATTATTTTAATATACACTTTTCCATGAAAATGACCTATGTAATATTTAAAGAAAATAAAGTTACAAAATGCCACTCTCTTAGTTTTAAATATCTCTTATGTTCTCACATAAGTAAAAAAGCAATTTATGAATGAATATAAGTACGTATTTTGAGATTAATAATTTTTTTCATGATTTAAATTAATTTATAATTTTTAGAAATTATATAATTATTTTAAATGCTTGTATAATGCTAATACAATATTTATTCAATTAAGAGAAAAATAAAATCAATGTTTCTTAAAAATATTAAAAGTGATATAATTTGAATGAGTAATATGTAACACTAATTTTATAAATATAAATTTAATATTATGGAGGTTTAAATGTATTCTATTCTAAATACCCCTTTATATTGAGGCATTTAATGTCAAATTAAATGAATATTGTTAAAAATGACATTAAAGATATTTTATAATAAATAATATTTTATTAAATGATATAAAATTCATAAAAATATTATATACATCCAAATAGATAGTATATAGTTTTTAAGATCAATCATGGTCCATTTATGGGTCTTTTTAATTTTATAGTAACATTATTAACCCTTAAACTATAAAAAACTTCAATATTTTGGTAATTGTCAAAAGGGTTAACGAAGGGTTAAAATAAAATGATAAGGGTAAGAATGTGATCCAAACTTGTAAAAATTTAATTTTATGAGAGTATTTAAACTAATAATAATTTTATATTATAATATTATCAATTTGGATCCATTTTGAAATCAAAATTAATTTATATTAATTTAATATTTTAAGAAATTCCATGAGTGGCCCTACCCTCAATTATAAAAAGGAACTTCTCCTTTATTTTATTCACATCAATTTAAGACTTATATATCAGAATTTTTTTTCGGATTTCTATTATCCATATCCTTGGAAATATTATAGAGGTTCTGGTATTCCCAAAATACCAACTCTAAAACCCTTAAGAGGATATCTAAAGGATTTATTTCAAAGAAGTGGTAATCGCCTTAACCGATCACTTTTATTTTAATTATTATTTTACCTTCTATAAATCTATTATGTTATTCATAAAATTATAAATTTACTATAATAAAAATAATAAAATTTTATTATGATTATTAAACCACCTTTATTTATCCTCTTTCCATCAAATGGAAAGTGAAAGAATCGCTTGTTTGTACGTATGAATTACTATCTCCACGTAGTGATACAATTAATTTTATAATCACCAAATTTTATATATAGGTACTATGGTAGGTTTAATGTTTATATATGATAATTAATAAATAATTATAATTATTTAATTATAATATTATATTTATCTTCTTACCTTCCAAACTGTTGGAAGACGGTAACATCGATCGTGTGTACATGTGGACTACCACCTCCATGAAGTGATGTGATTCATTTTTCATTTATGTTTCATATATATGGTAATAAATAAGCATTTAATGTATATATATGATATATATGATATAATAATTATTATATAAAGGTAATTTATTATTTACCTTTATTTCCTTCCATCTATCAAAAAATGAGAATAGCGTTCATGCGTACGTACGACCTACCATCAACCTAAATGGTGTAATTAATTATTTCTCTCTCAATATATTATGAATTAATTTAAAAATGTATATAATGAATATATATGATATTTATATAATTTTTTAAATTAAATAGATTATGGATCCATGCTTAAAATAGAAGTACCAAAACTATTGAACTAGAACATTCAAGGAAAATGAAGTAAATATCACCAAGAATAGTGATTTTAATAAATAAGTGTTAACAAATGGGTGGTAAAAGGTTATAATTAAATAATATTTGGTATGATATATGTTATTATGGTTATTTAATATGTTTATAATAAATATATATTTATTATACATGAGGTTCTAATGTATACAATGGAAGTTGGACCCAAGGTAATGGATTTCCGTCTCACTTTTATTTCTGTGGGACACATGCCTTATACAACACTCATTCCTTTATGTGGTGCATATACTTACCATTAATGTATTATATTATGATTCTTATTAATTTTATGAGGATTTAAATTTCCATATATGTTTCTTTATTTCATGGTAATTATGATTCAAATGTTACCAAAGCAGTTAGGGGTTTTTGTTACAATCTCATTATTTATTGTGAATGTCTACGGTTAAGTTTTGATGATGAAATATTTTGATCTATCTTTTAATAAACTCATGAAATTTATTCTCCTATAGTTTTTTCATGAAAATAAATGTTTTAATTTTATTTTCCTCACCTTATTTACTCAATTTATTGAAAATATTTTTTTAAGGAAATTCGACATTATTTCTCTCTTTGATCGATAAACTATTTTCTTCCATATCCATGTTTTCTAGAAATGTTTTAAAGAAGGATTTTATTATTATCCTATGATTTTTTAAATTCATTTTTACCCATGTTTAAATTTTTAAAAATGTATTTATAAGGAATATTCTTGTCATTTTCTGAAAAGGGTACTTTTATAAAAATTGTAAAAGGAATGTTTTTATTTTAAATTATACAACATGAATGGAATTTTACGCCATCATGATAGATCCATGATTTTAAGATTAATTTAAAAGTTTCCATGGTTATTTTCAAATAAAATTATTTCTAAAATATTTTGTAAATTTTTATATTTTAAAGAATTGGTTCCAAAATGGAAAGGTTATTTTCCTCAGGAATGTTTTTAATGATCTTTTAGTTTTACTTTTATTCATCAAAGACAAAAACCATTGATATAACTTATGATTTACTGGGGATATTATTTAAGTATACTATACTTATTATTTATTTGGATAGTTTATGTTTGTGATGAAAATATTTATATGAAACCTATTCCCTTTTCACGAGTAATATAATTAAATAATGGAATGTTTATAAAACCCATTTATTTTATATGGGTTATGCTAGGATGAAATATTTATAAAACTCATTTATTTTTATGGGTTTTAATGTGATGAATGTTTTATTATCATGTGGAACAAATATTTATGTTTTTTATCATGTTATGGTGGTTACATTATAAACAAGGATTTTGGTTACGCTATAACCAAGGATGGTGGCCGCGTTATAACTAAGGATTGGTGGGACCCATATCTCCCTCCAATGAATTGTATAAATACTAATATCTCATGAGATAAATAGTATTAGAATGGGGAGTTAACCTAGTTCTATAATGGACTTTTTCCACTATGATAGTCATGGGAGTGAACCATGATTACTAAAATGGTTTGAGGATTGGACCCAATCCACTATGATAGTCTTGGGAGTGAACCTTGAAAACTATGATGGTTTGGAGAGTGAACCTAGTCTACTATGATAGTCCTATAAATAAGACTTGACTATTGAGGATATTATTTTCTATACTTATTTGTATTATATAATTCTATTCCTTATGACAATTTTGTGCTTCCATGGATTATGTTATTGGATTATTTTATAATTAACGTCTTCTTAACAACCAGAATTTATGCCATTACTCAAGATTATGATTTATGATATGCATGGTATGATTTTCAAATGTCATACTCATTTTATCATACACTTATGTTCATGTTATTTTCAATTAATCATTGATATATCCATTTTTTACCCTTACAGAGCATCCGAGATCACCCTTTCTTATTTTTACTTTCCCCAAGTTATGAATAAAGGTACTATGTATGTTATGTCTATGTAAGATTCTAGTTATGAAGAACTTAGTGGGAGACAATGTAGATATTTTATGAACCAATTGTTTATCTATCCATGTTTCCAATGAAACTATACATATATTATTATGGTGTAGATCATTATATAATATAATGAAAATTCATCTATTAAGATGTGATATCTATGTATGAAATGTCTTGGTCACTATAGATAGTATCAAATAAAGTTTTAGTTAACCTTTATAAACTAGGATGAGAAAATTTAGTGAGAAACTAGGGGATAATTCTATATATAGAATAATATCCTAAAGATTTGGTAATGATCAAGGATAATCAAGGTTAAGTATAAGGTTTCATAGATTTAAAATAAGGTGTCTTGATTTAGAAACCCTATAAATGATTTTTCATGATTGATCACTCTATTCAAATATATATGATGGTCATGATAACAATTTTGTGTTTACTAATTATTGATTATAGAATGAATATTTTGAGGTGATAAATTTTAAGATCAAATATTGAATTAAACTATTTGAGATGAGTTATATACATTACTATATACCATGAAATGTATAAAGGAATGATAATTCATATCATCACTTAATAGATGTTGAATTAGAATTGAAACCCCATAATGGTATAATTAACGCATCTCAATCCTACGATTCTTCACTGGTTGAAGTTTTTGGAAATTTGCTTCCTATAAATATTTTTATCCTCTATATATTTGAATTTAATGTTATCCTAGGCATGGATTTACTTTTTTACATAAATCCCAAATCCATTTTTGAGGAAGGGAAGCTACATTTGATATTTCGAACTAACCTATGACCATATATCAGTGTGATGATAAATATGAACTTCCAATAGAAATAACATCCATTGTATGGGTCTTGATTTCTATTTAAAAAGGTATTTTTATCTCAGATGGTTGGGGAAAATTCAAAATTAAATATATGGCTATTGTTTTGTAGTTTATTGGTGTATTTTTAGGAAAATTTCCTAGTCTTACAACGAATCATGAAGTTGATTTCTTGGTAAAATTCATACCTATTTCTTCACTCATTTAAATGAATATTTATAAAATGGCCCTTATTGAGTAGCTGAAACTCAAGAAGTAACCCCAAAAAATCTTTATAGTGGATTCATTTGGCCAAGTGTGTCACCATGGGGTGCACTAGTTATTTTATTTGAGAATAAAGATAGATCAATGTGACTCTGTATTTATTTTTGAGAACTTAACAATATCCCTATCAAGAACAAGTATCCTATACCCTATATTGATGACTTTTTTGATAAAATACATGGTGATCAATAATTTTATAAGATTTATCTTTGTTCTGGATATCATCAATCGATGGATAAAAAGGATGATATATACAAGAAAACATTCCATACAAGGTATGGTCACTATGAATTTATAGTGATTCCATTTTGTCTTACTAATTACCTCACTATCTTAATAGATTTAATGAATAGAGTCTTTATAAATTACCTTGATCAGTTTTTGGTAGTCTTTATAGATGAAATTATTATATATTCAAATCAAAAGTAAGATCATGAAGATCACTTGATAATTTTACTAAAGGCCTCGAGGAAGGGGTAGCTTTATAAAAAATTTACTAATTATGAATTATGGACTCATAAATTTTAATTCTTGGGTTATATAATATCAAGTGAGGGTATATCAGTAGATCCTTCCAAGATAGAAGTTATTGAACATTGGCCCATACCAACCACTATTGTAACGCCCCGACCCAAGTTACCTAGAGTTGGTGCATTATTTTAATACATTGGCATGATTACAAGGAATCAAGTCCTGAAGGACCGATCAGTTTATCAGTATTGGAAAATAGATTACATACATTAACTTTACATTACAATTTGAAACATAAAACACAACATATATAGTTCTTTAAGAATTCCATTTTTCCCTGTAGCTTAACCCTGCATATCAATCATAATACACTTCTTGGAATCCTGGGAAAATAAAACAAAAGAAAGGGGTGATCTCAGATGCTCAGTAAGGGTAAATAATTTAGCAGAAGATAACATAAATATTAAGCATGGTGAATAATTGTAACCACATACCTTTACCAATAATAAAGATGAATTCTTTTATGGCAGGAATATGATATGAGTAAATAATGCCATAATAAAACATAATCATGGGTATTCTACTAGTCGAATGACCACATGAACCATCAATATTATTTTCATAATGAGGGAATGTATAATGCCAGACATTCTAAAACATTTTGTCAAGTCTTTGGCCAAGATGTCTAAAAATGATTAAGGCCTCGGCCAAAACCATATATCAAATTGGGAAAGGGGCTCAACCAATTCCACGTCTTGTTGTCTCATGAGACCTACCGATGCAATTTTTAGAATATACTTACGTTTAAAATTGCTCAAATATACTCTAGTGTTTTTCTGAAAACATTATGCAAGATTTTGAAAAGAAAATAACTAATTCTGAGACTGCTCGACTAATTACAGACCATGATGGGTCTACACCCAATCCCTTCCTGTCTACCACACTCGAGAGTCAGGTTTTCTAAAAACATTTTTAAGCTTGCGTTAAATACGTATACATTTGCACTGGATTTTCATATATTTGATAGAAATATCTCTTTCTTGAAATCATTGAAAAGTCACACATTTATAAAGGAAGTAATTTAAAAGATATTTTTGAATCAAAGTGTCCCATACAACTTTGAAACTTTTGAAAAGAAATATCATTTCAAAAACATTCATGTCCATATAAATAAATCCTTAAAAACCATTTTGAAGACATGGAAATTAATGAGAAAGATTTAGAAGAATAAATATTTAAAACATTTGAAATGATTTTTTAGTAAAAATTACCTTAAAATAATCCCTTTGGAAACTGTTTCATAAAACATGGACATGGATAATAAATATGTCCCAGTAGATACTTACGTAAAAACAACCTCAGATAATAAAGAGATTGTGAAATTAACCCTTACCAATTTGGTAACTTACGAAACATACACCCCATGAAAGAGGTATCATTCAATGAATATGTAAATAAACATAAATTAAATTTTATTACATAAATAATACAATTATGGGCAGTACATACACCACACAAAATGTAATAGTGGCAATATGGCATGAATCTCACAGGAATAAGGAGTGAGATGAAAACCCCTTACCTTGCATTTTCCTTTAGTCGAGGATACGTTTAGCCTCCTGTATGAAGACTATAGTATGTTATTGAATTATACAAGAACCATATTAATATTTATGATATCATAAATTATTCCTTTATTACTTTATACTACCCATTTAATAATAATTTCCATGTTATATTAATATTTTGGGTAATAATCGCTTTCTTTATCATACGTGTTTTAACTTGTTACTCTTGATTGTATCACTTAGATCATGATTTAAATACTTCCAGAATATAAAACTTGATTTATTTATCATATATATTTATAATATAAAAATTTATGATAGACGTATATATGAAATGGAAAACACCGTTTATGGAGACGGTAGTCCATACGTACGCATAAATGCTGCTTCCGTTTTCATATAGTATTGAAAAAAAGTAAGTGAATAAGATATATGTAAGTACATAAATACTTATACATATAAATATATATATATATCTCCAGTATAATTATTATGTCATATATTACATACTTATTATCAATATATATTTTTATAATCGTCGATGAAGGGTGAACTTGGAAATGGATCTCATCGCGTCGTGGAGACAGTAATCCGTACATACGCACGAGCGAAAATATCATTATTTTGATATTAATATAATATATAATTGGATGGTATATAATATATACATAATCCTTATCATGTTATATTTATTATTTACATCAAATACACATCATTATTATACCCATCCAAATAATAATGTATTGAATAACAATTACACCACAACGTGGAGACGGTAAGCCGTACGTACGCACGTATGGTGACATGTCATTCAAAGGGTGGATAGAATAATGAATTTAGTTGTAAAATAATAATAACATACTGGAGTTATTATTTTAGAATGGAAATAATAAATAAAGAATAAGTTGAAGAAGAAAGGAACTTGAAAGAGGGTGGTGAAAACATTACCTCTTCTTCGGGTTCTTCCTTTTGATTTGATCAAAAGGGCTCCTTAGGTTGGATTTCTGATAAAACTAAGGCCTCTAGGTTAAAGTTAGGGAAGTTGAGAGAGTATTTGGGTAGGTTTTGGCCGAACCAAAAGGATTTGAAGGTGTGAAGAATTTAGTAGAAGTTGGGTCCTTTTATAAGGGGGAGGAGGGGCTCTTTAGGAAAAATTTAAAGTATTAATTTATAATAAATTCATATTCGGTTTCTAATGGCTCAAAAGTGGATTATTAAAAGTATAAGGTGGGTTTGGGTCTAAATCCTTTAAACCAATAGATTTTAGATAGGTTTGGGTCATTATATTAACCCTATCTTTTAGTTTTAACTCTTAGTTAATTAGATTGATATTTACCATGCCACTTTGTATTTTTATATTATATAGTTAATAAACTTACTATATAACTCTAAACGACCCCAAGTGGTCCATTAAAGATACACCTATCATTATAAAAGTCCTTTGGATGAACCTTATATTTTTAGGAATTGAATATCAATTAATAATATAATATTTGTTTTAAAAACTCTTTTATGTCAATTTTGACACTATTTGGTATTTTATTTTTATGAAAATCATAACAGAATCATTACTTCAAAAAAACATAATTAAAGAAATAATAACATGTCATAGTAACCTATAAAATTTGTGGAATTCATTAAAAGTCTCAAATTATATTTATTTTGATATTTATAATATTAATTATTTTAATATTTCACTAATAAGGTAATTACCACATCATCATTGTGTCATAAATAAATTAAAATATATAATGTCTAAAAATTATAAATAAAATAAAATAATGTATGAAATCTTTTTATATTTCTAATGAATATTTAAAATCTAATTTATCTTATGTATAACCCTATATTAAAAATGTTTTAGTAATTAAACTTTGATTTTAACTCTTTTAACTCTTCTTTGAATTAAATAATAATAAATGTCCTAATCTAATCCAAGTGGACCTAAATGATAATATTTTATTTCTAAGTTTGTTTTTTGTTGAAATACACTTGTACAATAGAATAAGGACATGTGTTAGGTTAATATTAATATCATTTTTACCCTTAATTACCCTATTTACTTTTAACCGTGGTAAATAAAAGTAAAAAGTTACTATTCACCAAAAATTATTTTTATCTCATTGAACCACATTTTACTCCTTGATATTAACCATGTCTCTCTGATTTTTTAAATTCAGCTCACATAAGCGGTAAAATTAAGTTTTATGTGAATTTACAAAAGCTCCTAGGAGGTGGGTAAAAGGCGGTGAAAAGTTCAATAACATTTTTATATATCTAAAATTATTATAAACCAACTCCAATGAATTATATTGAACTTATATAGGTATTATGTATCTATTTTTACATTAAATAATTTAAATAAAGTAAATAATTATTTAAATAAAAATTCGGTTTTAAACTATAACTTAGTGTTTTTCACTATTCATCAAAAATTAAAAGTTTTCAGAAAAATACCAAAAATTTACCCTAAGCTAATTTTGATATTCCAAATTAAATAATGAAGTCTATTTTACCAAATTCAAAACATAGAGTTTTAATTTATTAATTTAAAATTAATTCCTGTTATCAAAACAAAAAGCATGTTTTTAAGAAACAATAACTATCAAAAGATTGACACTTGTTTATGTCTGGTTTAAATGTGAAATTATGTCCAATGACCAACATTGGATTAAATTGTAAAAATATATTCTAAATATAATTTAAAACCACTCAAATTCATAATTTATCACTATTAGTTATTTCGATTAAAAAAGTTGTTTTTAATTAAAATATAGTAATCTTCACTATTCATCAAAATATGAAAGTTATCAGAAAAGTACCAAAAATTTACCCTAAGCTAATTTCGATATTCCGAATCCAAAAATGAAGTCCATTTTGAAATATAATATGTATAAAATTTCAAAAAGTGGGTATTACTATTCATAATGGCTAGTTTGATTGGTTGTGGTGTGTGTTAGAACTCGAAGTTGCGTACAAGACACACTACTATATTATTAAAAGAGAAACGTACCATGGAAGCTTGGGGTGTTACAAATATGACTAAGATCTACAATGTTCTTGGTTTGACTGGATATTATCAGTGCTTTGTGGAGAATTTATCATGACTAACTAATCAAATCACCTTATTAAGTCATAATTGAACTAATTTCCTTTGGACATATTAATATGAAGATAATTTCAAGGAACTGATGAGAAGGTTAGTTAGTACAGCTTTTCTTATTTTACCTTGTAGTGGAGAAGATTTTTTAATCTATAGTGATGCATTAAAAAATGCATTGGGATGTGTTATCATGTAGGATGATATGGTGATAGCTTATTCCTCATACCGGTTGAAGGTTCATGAGAAAAATTACCCAACTCATGATTTGGAGTTAGTTGCAATAATTGTTTAATTAAAGATATAGAGGAATTGTCTTTATAGAGAAATGTGTAATATATATGCTGATCATAAAAGTTTAGAGTATATTATCACATAGAGAGAGTTGAATATGAACCATAAAATATAGTTGTAGTTGATTAAAGATTGTGACTAATCAATACATTACCACCATGGGAAAGAGAATAAGATGGAAGATTCTTTGATCTGAAAGGACTATGATGTCTTATCTATGAAGAGGATCACAAAATATCCAATATTTATGTATTTTTAAATAACGAATCTTGAAATCTCAAAGGAAGTGGTAAAATATTATCTTTATCAAATGGGTGTTCAACTATCTAAGTGAAGATTACATAGGTATAGAAGGTAGATATGGAAATAAAAAATAAAGTGAGAAATGTTCATTTGTTTAACCATGATTGTGATGGTATGATAGTATTTTGGAACCATGTATATTTTCTTCACATACAAGATTTTAAGGAGCTATTGGATGAATCTCATAGTTCAACATACTCTATTCAACCTAGAAGTAAAAAGATATATTGATATATGAAATATTATTTTTTGTGGGGAAATATTAAGAGATATATTTTTGAGTATATATCTTAGTGCTGGGTATGTTATCAATCTAAGATTTGGAGAAAAAATTATAAGGGGGTGTTACAACCATTACCCATACTAGAATGGAAATGGTAAAACATCACCACAGATCTTATCATTGGAATCCCCAAAACATCAAAATAGGAAAATTTTATATGGGTCATAATCAATATCTTTATGAAGTCAACACACTTCATTACCATTAAAGAATATTTCTATCTAAATCTTATTTCCAGAATTTATATTAAAGAAGTGTTAAGGATGCATGGAGTAGCACTTTTTGTTGTATCTAATTGGGATTCGAGGTGTACCTCAAAGTTTTGGTGAAGTTTTTATTAGGCTCGGTATATAGAGTTGGGTTTAATCATGGTATATCATCCTTATATAGATGGCCAGTCTGATAGAAAAATTTAAACCTTAGAAGATATGTTGAGGTCTTGTTCTATGGATTTCAAAGGTGGTTGGGATCAACACCTTCCTCTAGTTGAGTTTTCTTACGAAAAATATATTTCACTCAAGCATTAATATGGATCCCAATGAATCCCTCTATAGAAATTAGTCTAGAGATACAATATTCTAGGATGACATTGGAGAAATAAAGTTATTGGGACATAATCTCAGCAAGGAAAGGACAAAGAAATTCAAAAATATTTATCATCACATCAAGGCCACTCAGAGTTTATTAAAAATTTATACTGAAAATTTTCAGCATGATAAGGAATTTAAAGTTGGTGAGAAGGTGTTTCTTTGAATTTATCCATGGAAAGAGGTTATGAGATTCAGGAAGAAGGGAACAAAAATCCCTAGGTATAATATCCCTTTTGAGATTCTTGATCAAGTAGGGATGGTATATTATCATTTTTAACTTCCACTAAACCTCTCTTAAGTTCATGGTGTGTTCCATATATCTCTCTTGAGAAAGTAAAAAACTGATCCATCAGATGTAATGAACTCAAAGGTCGTATAAATGGAACATGTTTTTTCTTATGAATAAAAACTAGTATAAATCATGGATCATAGAGATAAAAGTGCTATAAAATAATACCACTCACCTGGTGAAAGTTCTCTGGAGAAATCATAAATTCAAAGAACCTACATGGGAACCCAATGATGTAATGAAACAAATATATCCCCATTTATTTGTCTAAAATTGAAAAAATTTGAGGTTTAATTTAGTTTAATGGTGGTATAATGTAACACCTTGATATTTTATAATTTTTTTCCAAATAAATTTAATTTATTTGATAACTTTCATTACACATAATATCAAAAAAATTTCCAAATAAATTTAATTTTATTTAATTTTATGAGTTTAACAAAACCATATCTATCCTAAATTTGAATATATGTAATTTTGGTTCCATTTTCCTTGGATAATTACATTTATATTATTTTAAGTAATGAAAAAATAAAAAATGTCACTCTCTTGCCTTTAAATTTCTCTTATATGTTCACATAGAGATAAAAAGTAACTTTTGAATTAATTAAAAAATTGGGTATAACCGCAAAAGCGGCACACATGCAAGGAAGAAAATTACATTAAATCGCAAGCCTGGGGACTTGACCCCACGACGTGCCCCTCACCCCCAAACCCTTACCACCCACCACCAACGGTGGGGCGTAACTTTTAAATTAATATTAAAGTTTATTTTGAGAATAATGAAACTATTTTTATTTTGAAAATTTATTTATATTTTTAGTGGTTATATAATTACCTTAAATACTTATACAATACCAACATAGTGCTTGTGAAAAAGTGGAAAACTCAAAGTAAAAAATTTTCAAAACATTAAAACTAATGTTTTTGTGATGAATTATGGTTAAAAAATAATTTTATAGTTAATATTAATGTATTATTTTATGGTAAAAATTATTATATTCTAATTCCATATTTTCCTTGATGTCTTTAAATTTAATTATATGATAGTTATTAAAATGACTTTAATAGTATTTTATGTTAAATAATATTTTATTAAATTATTTAAAAATCATAAAAATATTCTAAGAGGAAAAGTTGGATGATAATTGGTCTAAAATGTAATCTATTTTCCATTTATGAGAATTTTTTTACCTTATATATAAAATTATAACCCTTTAATATTGAAAAAGACGTTACTGCGGTTAAGGTTAAAATTGTTTAACGAAGGGGTTAAACCATAATATATAGTTTAAAATACAACTTAAACCTATCAAAATTTTATTGGTTAGCGGTATTTAATACATATCCAATCTTATCTTCAATATTATGGCCACATGGTTCCACTTTCACTTGAAAATGAATTTATTATAGTTAAATATTTCTTTTAATTCCATGTGTGTCCTTTCATTCCTATAAAAAGGCACCACCTATCCGCTCTTATATACTCCAACAAGAGATGATTATCTCAATAAAAACCTAAAAAAACTCTTATAAAAATATATATACAAGTTATATAGTTTATGGTCTTCTCAAATTACCAACCCTAGTACCCTTAAGAGGATATCTAATGATTTTTTTTCAAAGAAGAGGTAATCATATTAACCGAGCACTTTCATTTTTATTCTTCTTTTACCACCTTAAATTATGTTTTATCCATTACAATGTAACAAAAAAACTATCTACCACATACTGAGATTTTTTATGTAATAATATCTATTAATGTGGTTCTCCATCAAATGTAAAACTAAACCATCACTTGTGTATACGACGGACTACCACCTCACAAACTGATGTAATTTGTTTTCCATCACCACCTCACATGGATTAACATAATTATGAAACTAATGAATATATATTATACCTATGAAATAATTATAATTATATAAGTATAATATATCATCTAATTCCTTTCCCTTACACCTGTTAAAAAATGATAACATCGCTCATGCATACGTACGACCTACCATCACCACGAAGCGATGTGATTCATTTTTCATGAATTTTTCTCAAAGATGATTTTAAATATATATATAATGAATATTTATGGTATTTATATGATGATTAAAATTTTTTAGATAATATAAAAATGATAAGGATAAAATTTCCATAAATTATGAACAAAAAATTATATGAAAAATGAAGTAGTTAACACAAAAAACAATGATAGTAATATTTTTTTTAAAAATGGTGAAAAAATGTTATGAATGGATAACATATGATATTATAGATATATATAGTTATTTTATATAAGTATAATATATCTAAATTTATTATACATGATGTTAAGATCACTTACAAGATAATTTGAACTTGAGGTAAGGTATTTCATCTCAACTTCCACTCTATTGAGTCATATTTGGTATTATGCACCTATTTATTTTCATGTGGTGTATATAATGATTTTTTATGTATTTAACATGTATATATATTTATTCATGATGATTAAAGTTTTAATTCAAGTGTACTCTTTTAAGGGGGTGACAATTTAAAATTTACCAGAGAGGTAAGAATTTATTTTACAATATCATTTTTTTGGATTGATCTTATTTTAATTCAAGAAATATTATAATATATCCTTAATAAACTCCATAGATTTTCTTATATTCTGAATATTGAAGTATTTTAAATGTTTTCTTAAAAATTTTCCATCTTTTAAACTTGAATCAAGTGAAAAAATGTTTGAAAGAAAAATTGATCTTATTTCTCTTTTTGATTAGGTATATTTTTCATCCATATCCATATTTTTAAAATTGTTTTTATTTGTTAAAATTATTTATTAAGGAAATATGACATAATTATTATATTTTTATATGTTTTGAAATGAATATTTTCAATTTTTTCTGAAAGGTTCATTTGTTTCTTTCTTTACAAAAATTCAAAGGGATTTTTTCTTTTTAACATATACGGTGTTAATGGATTTTCCCATCTCCATATATATTTTTTATATTTTATATTTTTATATAAGTTTTAAGTGATTTTATAAAGATAAATATTTAATAAAATCTTATTTTTGTGTTTCTATTCTATTTTCTTTTATTCTCTAAAGGTAATGATTTTATTACAAAGCCTATATTTACAATGAATTGATGGACATATCTCATATCTAGATTAATTTTTTGGTAATTAACTTTATCTTGAAACATTCAATTTCTTATGACCATTTTTTTCATTGGAAATTTCATTTATCTTAAAATATCCATATTCATTATATCAACGATATAACATTTCTATATATAGTGTTTTTTTTATGAAAATTATTTTCTTTACTGGGGAAATATTAATATTATATATTCTTTACTCAATACAAATATTTTTTGATAATCCATATTTTTTATGAATTAAATTAATAATTAAATATATGAGGAATTCACTCGACATGAAGTAATGGGTGGGACCTATAATTACATATCCCCTCGATGCATCAACAAATATCAAGAGACAAACCTGTTTTACAAAATTACCAATTGGGGTTTGGTGTATTCCTACACATAAATTAAATTATCTTGGAAAAAGGTATTAGTGGTGAAAATATCATGATGCCTGAGATCATAATGTCCAAATTAAGCATTTAATTCATTATTAATACAATTATAATTATACATGATATTAATATATTGATATTATCCATGGATTCATTTCATTATAAAGTTATTGACTAAATGGAATGTGTTTTCAATTATTTACCTTTATATATTGATTAATCCTTATTTACATATGATAGATTCTATTTTACGTAACCCTTACCAAGAATCTGAGCTAACCCTTTATTTGTTTTCCTTTTCTAAAGATATGAATAAGGATATTATAAATAATATCCAGGATGCGAGAATGTTTTTTATTCTATGTTTTTATATTAACAATGTAATATGGGAATCATGTATGTTTCTGGTTCATTAAGACTATTAAATTGACTAATCCTTGGTGATGTGATCCCTTGTATCTTATAATAATGTGATAAAGTATACATCAACTCTGGGTTACTGGAGTTGGGATTTTTATAGTTAGTATCAGATGAATTCTAATAAAAACCAAGAAAACTATATTTTAAATGAACATAGCTAACATTATAACTATTATAATAACTTATAGTATTTGAGATTTTTTTAGAGGTATTTGAGACTTTTTTAGAGGTATTTTTATTTATGGCTCAATATTCATGATTATTATGAGTTAAATTAGTGTGTTATATTATTTTGTGATGGAAACTAATGTAAAAAATGGAATCAACACCCATAGTCAATGTAGGTATTGCTTTACTGAGAAATCCAATATAGCTAGTGTTGGAACAGAGTAGATCATGTCCATATTAGTAAACATGACCCTAGTTATGAAAAATAACCTTACTCATATGGAGAAACCATTTGTTCCACAACATGATTCACCTATAATGGATCACTTTATGTGATAGTAGCATTTACCTTTTAATGGAACCATTAATACCTTGGTAGCTAAGCAACGGACTAAGTCCCTTGAAACTATATTATTTTCATTGAGAAGTAATGAAAGTGAAAAGGTTATTATAGAAGTTTATTATTTGAAAGTATATGTTGATCAGTGATAGTCAATTATCTAGAACACTAAATATGTTGATAAAATAGAAATCATAGAATGGGGAAAATTTAAAGTGGCATTCTTTGAGAAATAATTCCCCTGATAACAGTGATCTAAAACAGAGAGGAAGTTCCTCAATTTAAAACAAAAGGAAGAAGAAGGTGTATAATATTTTAAGGATAACTTTACAAGATTATACAAGAATTTTATAGACAATATACGTAATCTAAAAAGAAATATTGACTATTTTGTTGATGAGATTATGCTGAGTCTCTGAAGGTTACTAGTTTCTCAAACATTATCATCATATGATGATATAGTATCAAGTGTCATTAATACATAGAAATAATTTTATAAATATAAAATCTTTAAGGGAAATCAAGAGAAGAATAAGTTTAATGAGAACTAAGAAAAAGGGAACATGTAAAATAAGAAAAAGATAATGAAGTAATTTCCATTATATAAAAATTATGGAAATAAAAATCTTGGAAAATGGTTGAAGGGAAATAGAATTTGTTAAAAGTGTGGATATAAGGATCATCTGGAAAATTAATGTAAGAAAAAGAAATAAACCAATTTTATCCAGTACTTATACTATAAAGAGATGGGAAAAAAGTTCCCCAAGTGTCAAGGGAGATTAATAAATCAGAATCCAAGTGGATAAGTCCAAAAATATGGAATTACTGTAATGCCCCAACCCCAGTTACCCAGAGTCGGTTCATTATTGCGTAACATTGGCATGATCACAAAAGATCAAGTCTTGAAAGGCCGATTAGTTTAGTATCCTTGGAAACACTAGATACATTCATAAGTCTTACATTACATCAGAAAGTGAAAAATCACAATAATATAGTCTCCATTATCCACACTCATATACCCTCCAGACTATCCCTACAGGTCATTCCTAAAATACTTCTTCAGATCCTGGAAAAATTAAAACACTGAAAGGGGTGAGCTCAGATGCTCAATAAGAATAACAATATAGTGGAAACTTTCATAAATAAACATAAACATTTAAGGCAATGTATGACTAAAAAAAGCCTTTTAAAACTTGAACTTCAACATAATATGGCAAAAGTAAAATGAGATAATGCCATTTACTTATTCACATGGATATTCTACTCGTCGAATAATCACATGCAATATCAATAACCACTTTCATAATGATGGAATGCATAATGCCAGACTATCATAACCACGCAGCCAAGGCCTCGTGCCAAGACTACAAATAAGATTTTGTCAAGGCCTCATGCCAAGACACTAGTTTGTCTCATGAGACCTACTGATGCATCGAGGAGCTATAGCGGGCTCCACCCGTCACTTATTAAGTCCAATGCATTCCTCATATGAACAGGTTTAAACATATCATAAACCATAACATAATCATATCACATAAAATATGCATAAAGTAAACACAACATTTCCACATTTCAATAAGAAGATATCAATACAACACATTGATATAATAAAAAAAACTTTTAAAACCATTTTCAATACCAAAATAAAAGAAAATTAAATCTTGGTATTTATTTTTCATTTAAAAAAAGTTGTGGCTTATAGAGGAAGCCAAAACTCAAATAATAGTCACGGCGGCGGAGAATTTGTTGTCGCCACATATGTAAAAAAACATTCCTTTTGTATTTTAGTAAAAATGCTTCCTATAAAAATATTCCTTTTGAATAAAAGTAAAAGTCAAAGGGGTTTATACACCGTATAAAGGAAAGTTGTGTATAAAACCAAATATGCCTCAATGAAAGGAGATTGAGACGATGTCCCTTACAAAGATCATTTTTTTAAATAAAATATATCTATTATTTGTATTCACTATAAGTACACATAAATAAAGTAAAAATACAAGATAGGACATAATAATATCATTACATAATTTGAAAGTAGGAGATTAACCAAAAGAATGGAAATTGGGTTAAGAAGTTCCCTTACCTCGTGTCCGACTTGACTCGATCGTTCTTTAACCTCCTGAATAATAAACTAGAGTAAATTTATTTTTGATTAAGAACCTTTTACAAGTTCATAATTCCTTTTATATCACTTATTACCATGTTATGAACATTATGTAATTATTTAAGTTAATAACGGTCATTTTGTCGATCTTTGGTACTTGAGTCAAAGATAACCTTCTTATAATTACAAGTTGTTCATGTGGTGAAATATACATTATATCAAGAATTATATTCCTAATTTAGATATCATATATATCATATATATCCAGTATATACATGCATTTATAATATTACATAACATTTAGAGATAAGAAATGAAATGCACCGTTCATGGAGACAGTAAGCCGTACGTACGCATGACTGCTACTTTCATTTCTATTTCATATTTAATGGAATGAAATCATAATTATATAAAGGTATATTATAATTACAGTATAATATCATATATAATATCATTTACTCCATCCTTTATACATCCCACATATGGCATTAACGATTCAAATCACTTTGAGGGGGCGGTAGTCCGCACTTCCTAAAATGAAGATATCACGTTTACCCATAATGGAAACCATAAAGGTATGACATAAATGAAAAATAAAGAAGATTAAGTAAAACTTAAACATATTATATATCATATATAAATATAGTGACATCTTAATGGCCACCTTTGAAGGTGTTATATGAGTGTTGAACAATCATCATTTCGTGAGGCAGAAATTCGCCATCCACAGAAACAATATGTTCTTTAACCATTAGATGTAGGTGTGTGTAAGTGTAGCTCAAATCCTTATTATAAAAACATCCTAGTATATTAATTATACTGGCGTTGTTACAAAAGAAATGAATAAAAAGAGTTTAGGGGGTTGGAGAAGCAAAATAAAACATAAGAACACAAGAGAAAACACTAACTTTAAAACGGGTAACTCTTTTTGATTTGAGCTCAAAGGCTTCATTGGGAAGACTTATTCCCAATGTGAGGATTCTAGGAGTAATAGAGGTATGTGGAGAGAGTATTTGGGCAGAGGTTGGCCAATCCAAAAGGCTTGAAGGTGTGAATAAGGTGGTAGAGGTGGGGGCCTTTTATAAGAGGAGAGAAGGGGCACTCTTGGAAAGTCATGAAATGTTACTTTATTATATAATGAGTTTCGGATTTTAAAGATCCAACACTTTTATATTTCGAGTCTAAGGTGATAAGGGTTCGAAATATACTCATCGAATAGGCTTTGAACCAGTGTAATTCTTAGATTTTACATTATCCTTCCATTTTATTAAAATCGTTAATTAATGAGGTAATCCCTGCATCATCATGGTGTCATAAATAATTTAATTTATTTAATGTCTAAAAATTATAAAAAAAATATCATGATGTAGTAAATCTTTTTATCTTTCTAATTAATATTTATAGTAAAAAATATGACTTTTATAACCCCATTTAAAAATTATTTTAGTAAAACAACTCATGTTTGTGACATTTTTATTTTAACATTAAATAAAAAGTTATTTATGTCATTTTCCTACCAAAGTGGCTCCATGGGGTCCCCACGTTGACCCATGGATTTTCTTGGTCGTCCATGACTCATCAAATAGGGGTAGGACAAGTGTAAAGGTATTTTCATATTTTTATAATATCATTTTTACCTTAAATTTCACTAATTACCTTTAATCGCGATTAATTAAACTTAAAAGTTACTATTCAACAAACAATTATTTTAATCCCATTGAACCACATTTTACTTCCTAATTACAGTCATGTATGTCATATTTTTGAAAATCAAATCACAGAAGTGGTAATGTTTCATTTAAACAAAAAATCAGTTTTTTAACTACCACTTAGTGGTTTCACTATCATAAAAAATTGAAGTTTTTCAGAACAATGCCAAAATTTCACCCTAAGATATAATTGATATTCCGAATTCAAAAATGATGTCTATTTTTAAAAATTCCAAACATATAAGTTTCATTAATTAATTTTATAATTAATTCACGCTGTCACAACAAATAGCGTGTTTTTAAGAAATAATATATATCAAAAGATTGACAATTGTTTATGTCCAATTTAAAAGTGAAATTAATTCTAATCACCACCATTGGATAAAATGGTAAAAATATATTCTAATTATAATTTTAAACCACTCAATATTATAATTTATCACTATAAATTATTTTGATTAAAAAAGTTTTTTATGTATTTTTCACTATTAATAAAAATTTGGAAGTTCTCAGAAAAATACCAAAAATTCAACATAGGATAATTTTGATATTCCGAATCCAAAAATGAAGTCCATTTTGAAATATAAAATATATATAATTTTAAAAACTGGGTATTAATATTCATAATGACTATTTTGATTGGTCACGGTGTGTTAGAATCTCGAACCTGCGTACAATGCAAGCTATTGCATTATTGAAAGAGAAGCGTATCGTGAAAGCTTGGGGTGTTACATTCTCTCCTATTTCAATAAATTGCGGCCTCGCAATTTGAAAATTTTATTTGAAAATAAAAGGTTGAAAATAGAAAATACCTTTGTGGAAAACCCACATCTGAAATAAGGTTAATAAAATTTAGCCTTAATAAGAGGGAAAGGGAAATGAAAAAGTCACCACCAAATTATGATCTCAATAAGGAGAACATTGGTGGCAATTAGAGACATATAATTGGAGGAAAAACGTAAATATTTTTAGGTAGTGATTGAGTTCATCAATCACAAACAAGTGTAAAATTTAGGGCCTCAAAGCCTTCAATCTATGTTGATTTAAAATATTATCAGTTCAACAAGACATAAGGTATTAGGATAACACATTTTTTGTTTTAATATCCCTTTACTAAAGATTAAGAATTATTTTTTTCATAGCATAAGAGACTGGTATATATATATTTATGCTTGACAAGTAGAGTTTCAACCTTCAACTAATTTCTACCACAAACTCATCTTTCACTCAAAAAGATAATAAAACTAAAAAATATTATATTTATCCTAGTCGTAAAAGGTTAAAAATATTAACACATACCATTTAGATTAGGAAAACTATTTTGTAATAACCAGGGGCTTCCTGTAGGCTAGTGGTAGTTAATAAAGGCCTGTCGCACTATGGTTGTGGGTTCGATTCCTACAGCTTTGTCTGACGCGACGGGTTATCCCCCGACCTACAGGTTGTCCTTTTCCTAAAAGTATAGTATTATAATATTCCAAAAATAATATTCAGAAATGTTTTAACCTTAAACATTACTATCCAAGGTTCAACTTAATCCATTCCCACCTTTATAGTTATCCAAAATACTTCTGTCCAACTCACAGTCCAAATTTTCTAAGGAAGGTAAATATAATGAAGATCCTTTTTTTCCGCGTAACAATATGTGAACACCTTCATCATGTATTCTTTTAAAACACTGCAACCTCCTGAATTACCATAAATCCTTATTGATTACATTCATAATCCCTTATTCCTTATAGAATACTAGATATACTCCTATCCAAAAATTTATACAAATCATTAATAAGTTTCGAGGAAGTTAAGAATATCCAATATAATTTATCCAAATCAATCATATATTATTCCAAAATCACTATCTCGGTATCAGAACCATATTATGGTTTGTCTTTCTCTCAACCATATATTTTCCAAAAATTTAACCTGCTGTGGAGTCACTTTTCTTGGTTCCACACAATCTCAAGTCCTTGATGAAGTAGTACTGCAGTAGAATCCTTATATACTCCATAATTATTATAACCAGTACATCATTTATACAACACTCAAATGACAAAATTATTTAATAACAACATAAGAACTCTAATCATTCTTCCTCATCTATGGTAGTATCATAACTTGATTATTATCCAATAACATCATTTGGGGCATACTCTGATGATTTGGACATTGGTTTGCGTAGTGTCCCCACTCCTTACAGATGAAGCATTGTACATTTGAAACCTTTTTCTTACCCTTGCAGTCACGCACTTGGTGTCCTTTTTGTCCACACTTATAACAAACTCTCATTCCCTTCAGGAAAGTTCCAAGGTGTTTCTTCCCACAATTATCACATACTGGAAAATTCTTCTTTTCCCTCGTCCCTTTATCTATCATTCTCTCTTCCATCCTTTTCTTCTCTTGATTCCCTTCAAAACCATAAGACTCAGAGAATTCTTTACTTATCTTATTAACACGTGATACTATTTCTTCATATGTTGAGAACACATGGGAGACTATTTCCCTTCTAAATGTAGTCTTAATACCGAGAAATATATGATCCTTCTTACTCTTTGGATCATACGTATTGATGGAGTTTATATTCCTTCTTCTGGGCGCCATTTCTATACAATGGCATAAACTAGGTTAGTTTATGAATTGCAATGAATAATTCCAAACTTGTAAAATACTTAACATAAATTGAATGGTTTATGGATGTAATCCATAATCATAAAAATGTTTTCATTGAGGAAGTATATACTCATAAACCCTCATAGTGGTTTGTAATGAAAATGAGAATTATCCTAAGCATATCCCCCGGGAGTGTCGTAACCAAGAGTGCAGTAAGGCCCGTTGTCGTGCACTAGTTCCCGTTCGAGTCTAGCTCAAAGCGGTGTTTTCGGGTTTTACCCCTAGGTACATCTGTGCCAGAGCCACCTCTACCTTCTCGTATCTAGAAAGGGGTGTATTGCTCAGAAAACTCACAAAATCTCTATAATACCAAAATTCTAGGAAGTTATTCTATACTAATCCTCAAAGTCGATCTTAGGTATATGTTCTCTAATCAGAGTTTATCTAAATCTAGCTTCCAAGGTTATTACTAAACTGCCTCTGATACCAACTGTAACGCCCCGACCCCAGTTACCCAGAGTCGGTGCATTATTTCATAACATTGGCATGATCACAAAAGATCAAGTCTCGAAAGACTGATTAGTTTAGTAGCCTTGGAAACACTAGATACATTCATAAGTCTTACATTACATCATAAAGTGAAAAATCACAATAACATAGTCTCCATTGTCCACACTCATATCCCCTTCAGACTATCCCTGCAGGTCATTCCTAAAATACTTCTTCAGATCCTGGAAAAATTAAAACATTGAAAGTGGTGAGCTCAGATGCTCATTAAGGATAACAATATAGCGGAAGCTTTACTAAATAAACATAAATATTTAAGGCACTGTATGACTAAAACAAAAGCCTTTTAAACTTGAACTTCAACATAACATGGAAAAAGTAAAATGAGATAATTCCATTTACTTATTCACATGGATATTCTACTGGTCAAATAATCACATGCAATATCAATAACCACTTTCATAATGATGGAATGCATAATGCCAGACTATCATAACCACGTAGCCAAGGCCTCGTGCCAAGACTACAAATAAGATTTTGTCAAGGCCTCGTGCCAAGACACTAGTTTGTCTCATGAGACCTACCGATGCATCGAGGAGCTATAGCAGGCTCCACCCGTCACTTATTAAGTCCAATACATTCCTCATATGAACAGGTTTAAACATATCATAAACCATAACATAATCATATCACATAAAATATGCATAAAGGAAACACAAGATTTCTACATTTCAATCATAAGATATCAATACAACACATTGATATAATAAAAAAACTTTCAAAACCATTTTAAATACCAAAATAAAATAAAATTAAATCTTGGTATTTATTTTTCATTTAAAAAAAGTTATGGCTTATAGAGGAAGCCGAAACTCAAATAATATTCACAGAGGCGGAGAAGTCGTTGTCGCCGCATATGTAAAAAAACAATTATTTTGTCTTTTAGTAAAAACGATTCGTATAAAAAGATTCTTTTTGAATAAAAGTAAAAGTCAAAGGGGTTTATACACCGTATAAAGGAAAGTTGTGTATAAAACCAAATATGCCTCAATGAAAGGAGATTGAGACGATGTCCCTTACAAAGATCATTTTTTTTAAATAAAATATATCTATTATGTGTATTCACTATAAGTACACACAAATAAAGTACAAATACAAGATAGGACATAATAATATCATTACATAATTTGAAAGTAGGAGATTAACCCAAAGAATGGAAATTGGGTTAAGAAGTTCCCTTACCTTGTGTCCGACTTGACTCGATCATTCTTTAACCTCATGAATAATAAACTAAAGTCAATTTATTTTTGCTTAAGAACCTTTTACATGTTCATTATTCCTTTTATATCACTTATTACCATGTTATGAACATTATGTAATTATTTAAGTTAATAAGGGTCATTTTGTCGATCTTAGGTACTTAATTCAAAAATAACCTTCTTATAATTACAAGTTGTTCATGTGGTGAAATATCAATTATATCAAGAATTATATTCCTAATTTAGATATCATATATATCATATATATCCAGTATATACATTCATTTATAATATTACATAACATTTAGAGATAAGAAATGAAATGCACCGTTCATGGAGACGGTAAGCCGTACGTACGCATGAACGCTACTTTAATTTCTATTTCGTATTTAATGAAATGAAATCATAATGATATAAAGGTATATTATAATTCTAGTATAATATAATATATAATATCATTTACTCCATCCTTTATACATCCCAAATATGTCATTAACTATTTGAATCACTTTGAGGGGGCGGTAGTCCGCACTTCCTAAAATGAAGATATCGCATTTACCCATAGTGGAAACCATAAAGGTATGAAATAAATGAAAAATACATAAGATTAAGTAAAACATAAACATATTATATATCATATATAAATATAGTGACATCTTAATGGACACCTTTGAAGGTGTTATATGAGTGTTGAACAATCATCATTTCGTGAGGCAGAAATTCACCATCCACAGAAACAATATGTTATTTAACCATTAGATGTAGGTGTGTGTAAGTGTAGCTCGAATCATTATTATAAAAACATCCTAGTATATTGATGATACTGGTTTTGTTACAAAAGAAATGAATAAAAAGAGTTTAGGGGGTTGGATAAGCAAAATAAAACATAAGAACACAAGAGAAAACACTACCTTTAAAACGGGTAACTCCTTTTGATTTGAGCTCAAAGGCTTCCTTGGGAAGACTTATTCCCAATGTGAGGATTCTAGGAGTAATATAGGGAAGTGGAGAGAGTATTTGGGTAGAGTTTGGCCGATTCAAAAGGCTTGAAGGTGTGAATAATGTGGTAGAGGTGGGGGCCTTTTATAAGAGGAGAGAAGGGGCACTCTTGGAAGGTCATGAAATGTTACTTTATTATATAACGAGTTTCAGATTTTAAAGGTCCCACACTTTTATATTTTGAGGATAAGGTGATAAGGGTTCTAAATATACTCATCGAATAGGCTTTGAACAAGTGTAATTCTTAGATTTTACATTATCCTTCCATTTTATTAAAATCGTTAATTAATGAGGTAATCCCTGCATCATCATGGTGTCATAAATAATTTAATTTATTTAATGTCCAAAAATTATAAAACAAATATTATGATGTATGAAATCTTTTTATATTTCTAATGAATATTTATAGTCAAAAATATGACTTGTATAACCCCATTTAAAAATTGTTTTAGTAAAACAACTCATGTTTGTGACATTTTTATTTTAACATTAAATAAAAAGTTATTTATGTCATTTTCCTACCAAAGTGGCTCCATGGGGTCCCCAAGTTGACCCATGGATTTTCTTGGTCGTCCATGACTCATACAATAGGGGTAGGACAAGTGTAAATGTATTTTCATATTTTTATAATATCATTTTACCTTAAATTTCACTAATTACCTTTAATCGCGATTAATTAAACTTAAAAGTTACTATTCACCAAAAAATTATTTTAATCCCATTGAACCACATTTTAATTCCTATTAACAGCCATGTATGTCGGATTTTTGAAAATCAAATCACAAAAGTGGTAATGTTTCATTTAAACGAAAAATCAGTTTTTTAACTACCACTTAGTGGTTTCACTATTCATCAAAAACTGAAGTTTTTCAGAACAATGCCAAAATTTCACCCTAAGATATAATTGATATTCTGAATTCAAAAATGATGTCTATTTTACAAAATTCCAAACATATAAGTTTCATTAATTAATTTTATAATTAATTCCCGCTGTCACAACAAATAGCGTGTTTTTAAGAAACAATAGATATCAAAAGATTGACAATTGTTTATGTCCAATTTCAATGTGAAATTAATTCTAATGACCACCATTGGATAAAATGGTAAAAATATATTCTAATTATACTTTAAAACCACTCAATAGTATAATTTATCACTATAAATTTTTTTGATTAAAAAAGTTGTTTTTAAGTATTTTTCACTATTCATGAAAATTTGGAAGTTCTCAGAAAAATACCAAAAATTCAACATAGGATAATTTTGATATTCCAAATCCAAAAATGAAGTCCATTTTGAAATATAAAATATATATAATTTCAAAAAGTGGGTATTACTATTCATAATGGCTATTTTGATTGGTCGCAGTGTATTAGAATCTCGAACCTGCGTATAATGCAAGCTATTGCATTATTAAAAGAGAAGCGTATCGTGGAAGCTTGGGGTGTTATAATTACTATATCCGAAGTGAAAGTTTCTAGTGAGGTGGTGAAAGGTACACTTATCATCCACTATGTAAGTGAAAACTTTTTATTTGATTTAGGTTCAACACACTCTTTTATATCTGAATAATTTTCTAAGGGTATCGCATCAATAGCTCAATGATTAGATATTGATTTGGGAAGTGAAAACTCACATTTTTTTAATGAATGAGTTTAACCAAATTATAAGGTTTAAAATACCAATCAATCTTCTAATAATTTTATTATTATAAGATATTTCAACCATATATTATCCTATATTATATATTTTGGCCACATGGTTCCACTTTCACATGAAAATAAATAAATTTATTTAAATTGTTCTATTAATTCCATACGTGTCCTTTCATTCACTATAAAAGGCACTACCTATCCTCTCTTATAGAAACTACCTAAAGAAAATTACCTAAAAAAAACCTAAAAAAACCTATTATTATTTTTTTATAATTTTTAGGGGTTACGGTCTTCCCAGAAGACTAACCCTGTGTCCCTTAAGAGGATATCTAAAAGGGATATTTCAAATAATAGGTAATCATCTTCATTAATCACTTTCAATTTTATTCTTATTTTACCACATTAAATTATTTAATAAAGTTAAAATATAAAAAAACTAGTATATTACACATTATTAAATGTTATTTTTTGATGGAATAATATTTATCCATCTCCTTCTTTATCAAATGGTAAACAAGACCATCGCTTGTGTGTATGATGAACTACTACTTCACGAACTGATGTAATTTGTTTTCTATCACCACATCACGTGGATTTTCATAATTTATGAATGAATGGATATACATAATAATTATTAAATAATTATAATTCTATAATTATGTCATCTACTTACTTTTTATTCCACCCATTAAAAAATGATAATGTCTCTCTTGTGTACGTACAACCTATTATCTCCATGAAGCAATGCAATTCATTTTTCATGTCTATTTTATTATGATGATTTTAAATATGTATGTTATGGATATTTATTATTTTTATATAATTATTAACATTATGGATATATCATAATCATGATCAAGATATAAGGACCATAACTTACAAATGAAAACATACATGAAAATGAACCAGTTAACACCCAAAAAATTATAATAATAAATTATTATTAACATATGAGTGATAAGATGTTATAAATGAACCATATATGATATTATATATATCTATGTTTTTATTTTATGTAATGATAATTAATATAAATTTATTAAATAGGATGTTGAACTCACTTATGATGCGAGTCGAACTCGTGTTAAGGAATTTCATCTCAATTTCCACTCCATTGAGACATTTTTGGAATGGTGAACCTATCTATTTTTTTGTGGTGTATATAACAACCATTTTATTTATTTTATATGAATATATATTTATTCATGATTTTTAAATTTTCAATTCAAATTTACACTTTCAAGGGGGTTACAATTTAAAAGTTACCCAAGAGGTAATAACATAACTTACAATGTCATTTTTTTGAGATTTCTCTAAATTTCATTGAAGGAATCATATAACATATCCATAATAAAATCCAAATATTTTCTTATAATATATATATTTATGTTTTTTATGTTCTCTTATAAGTTTTACTCTCTTTTTCATGTGAATCAAGTAAATAAAATTTTAAATTAAAAGTTTAACTTATTACTATTTTTGATCAGGTATATTTTTCTTCCATGTATATATTTCTCAAAATTGTCTTACAAAAGTCATTTTTATTTAATAAAATTATTTACTATAGAAATATTAAGTTATCCTTAAATTTTTATAATCTTTTAAATGAATATATCTAATGTTTTTTGAACGGTTCATTTTAAACTTTCATTAAAAAAATTCAAAAGTAATGTTTCTTCTTAACTCATACGGTGTTAATGTATTTTCTTACTGCCAAAACCATTTAATACTATTGAGATTATTTTACAAGTTTTCCATGGTTTTACAAAGAAAATATTTTATGAAATCATATTTTAATGTCTTTCTTCCATTTTCTTCTATTCTTCAAAGGATATTATTTTATTACAAAATATGTATTTCTGATGAAATTATGGCTATCTCAAATCTCTTTATTAATTTTGTGGCCATTAACTTTATATTTAAACATTAAATTTCTTGTGATCATTTTTCATTTAAAATTACATTTTTATTAAATGTACATATTATTTTTATCAAGGATATGATTATATGATAAATCGTATACTAATAATACATATGGTGTTTTACTATGAAAGTTATTTGATTGACTGAGAAAATATTAATATTTCATATATTTTACTCAATACAGATTTTTTTTGATAAGAATTTTTTTTATGAATTAAATGGATCATTAAATATATGAAGAATGCATTGGACTTGCAGTGATAGGTGGGGTATGATATTACATAGCTCCTCAATTAATCTATGGGTATCATGAGACAAATGAGTTTGATAAATTTATTAAATGGGTTTTTAGTGTACAAATACCTATAAATTAATCTATCTTGTAATGAGGCCATGTCGGTAAAGATATCATGATGTCTAATATCATAACATCCAATATTAAGAATTTCTTTCTTTGAGAATTATTTTATTATTATCCATGATATTAGAACATTGATACTATTCATGAATGCATTTTGTTCTAAACTTATTGATTAAATGACCCGTGTTTTCAGTTATTTACCTTATTATATTTTTGTGCTTTATTTAATCATGGTAAATTCCACTACATGTAAACCTTACTGAGTATCTGATGTCACAATTTATTTTTTTCTTTCCCCAGGATATAAATAAGGATATTATAAATAATATACTTGACATTATAATGTTTTGTAAACTATGTTTTTTATATTTCCAATGTAATATGGAAATCATGTATGTATCTAGTTCTTTGAGACTACTAAACTGATTGATCCTTGGTGATATGATCCCTTGTATCTTATGCTAATATAATAAAGTATACACTGACTTTAGGTTACTAAATTTGGGGTTTTTACATTGTTATATTGTGTACAAAGTATAAAAGTGCACCAAAAGAGTCCCATTTCATTTTAGTGAAGAGGATTCATAGGTATATGAAAGGTACTCTTTATTTTGGGATAACATATTCTAGTAAAGGAAATATTTATCTATATGATTTTTTTGATATGGATTGTGATGGAAGTGTTGATGAAAGAAAGTTTACATCCAATAGAGATTCTTCTTGGGATATTGGAGTGTGTCTTAGCATATAAAAAAGAAATGTGCTGTTACATTCAGTATAATGGAAGTAGAGTATGTTACTAAAAATATATAAATAAATTAATTAATTTGGATTATGACTTATCTTGAATATCTAAAGGTGGAAGTAAATTTTCCACTACTTGTGGGATGAGATAATAAAAGTGCTATTAATTTTTAAATAAACCCAGTTAAAATTTATTGATTGAAGCACATCAATATCAACTACCACTTTATAAAGTAAATTATTGATAAAAGAGTACTAATTTGATGTTTTTTCATACCAAATAGAAAGTGGTTGATGTATTTACCAAACCATTTCCAAAGGATTAATTTCAGAGGTTAAGGTTGATGGTGGCAATTCAACCTCATTTTTACCAAGAATAAGTTATAATGTCTCATCACTTATTTTCTTATATTTGGATTTCTTTGTTTTTATAGAGGGGAGTAGAAACATAAATTCAAAGAATAAGTTTTTCCATATGGGGGAGAATCTATTCAGGTGGAGTTATCAAAAGTATAAAGTTATGAATTTAAAAATGTGTGTGTTGGTGAAATATGGGAACAATTTTAATGTATTTTTTGGGTATGTGTATAGTAAGTTTTTTAGGACATATATAGGAATATTTATGAGAATATGTGAATTGTAAGGAGTAGTGGAATATAGAAATTTAAAGTGTATGTGAGTTATGCTAATAGAAATTATTGATATTAGTATTCATAGTTCTTATTTCCTACTCCAAGTTCACTCTTAAAGGATTATAATTATTGAATGATGATTAATTTATTTGTTGGAAGGGTGATTTATGTCTGATGGTTGAAAAAAAATACAAAGGGGGATATTTTTGGGACCAGGTTGTTGTTTAATATTGAAGGTTCCCTTGTAGGTGTTTTTGTAAAAGGATGAGATTATTTAAAATAGAATATTGTTGAATGATGTATAAGTGGATGTAGTATGAGATTCTATTGTGTTCATTTGTTTCCAACACACATTATCAACACATAAATCAAATTCAAACTAAGATGAATTTAGATGACTCAAAATATTTGAATATAATTTGGAATTTTGTAATATATAAGAAGAAGATTGAAGTTGGAAAGTGATTTTTAGAGGATTTTTGGTGTTTAGGAGAAAATAAAAGCACAAGGGAAGTGTTCATGTTGTAATTTTTCCATATAACATTTATATTTTCTAAAGATATAAAAACCATTAAACAACGTTTATTTCTATATTGTGATTTGATTTTAAAATTTAAATATTCTTAAGATGGTCTCTCCCAACATGAAAATCAAACCATAATGGACATGCAATGATTTTTCATGTTTTTTCTATTTGGTATAGGCAAGGTGGTTGATCCATGGGGGAATCAATTTGAAGTGAACTAGCCTAGGTTGATCCAACCCATCAATTGGGTAATAAATCCATAAGGATTGAAGCACATTCCTAACCCTCAAAGGATAGAGATAAACAACATGGCATCATAGATAACCATTTGGGAATGGTTTCAGCATTGATAAACCAATATAACCTATCCATTTATTGGAAGGTCATGACAACCAGATAGTTAAAATAAATAGATATAAAAAATACACAATAGAGTAAACATATTTTTACCATAAACATATATCATAAACATCATCATTATATAAAAAAAGACATAAATAAATTATAATGACTTAGAGTTTCCAGATTTTATTTTTAAATTTTTTGGGAAAATTCTGAGACTAGGCACTGAGACGGTGCGCGATTCTGAGGATTGGTGTGTCTTGAACAATTTATTAAAAAAATTTAAGTTTTTAATATCACACGCACATGTATTCCCTAAAAAAGAGGAATATCTTTTAAACTGGTGCTCGGATTAGAAATCAAATTCCACCGTTGAGCTCAAAATGGTGGCTTTACCCTAGGCACGACCTAAATTTGGTCAACATGGGTCATCTGAAGAAAAATTTCCCAAGGATGTAACCAAAATTAAAATAATTAAATGAAATTATTTCATTTTAAAATCCTAATAACTCATTAATGGTGAGTTGGATTGAAAATCAGAGACCATAATCGAGTTTGTAATGTGGTGTTTTCTGTAGGTGCAACTTAAATTTAGTCGGAAAGGGTCTTCTGTGGAAAAACCTGAAAAGGAAATAATCATCATTAAATAATTAAAAAATAATTATTTTATTGAAGTAGTGATTTTTTTTTATTTTTTAGGAATTCAAAGTTATCACCATAACCTTGGAATTACTATGAGATGCGGATAATAACTCTCTTAAAAAACGGCAATGGATCATGGACCGACGATAAACGCGCAACTGATTCAAAGGAATCTCACTAACAACGACAATGACGCAATGATCCTTCATCAGTGACTAATTCAGAATCGAGGTAGGGAGGTTGTTTTATTATTTATTTTCCCCGTTCTTAATTTCCATGATGAATGTGGGTCAATCCACAAACAGATTGATCCGCAGTTTGGTCGTTGTTATAGGATGGATTATTGATACGGGATTATCAGGAGATTAGTTTATCCTCTTTGTTTATCCTTCTAATGAGAACAGATCGAGGTCGACATGAATAGAGGTCAAGGTTATTTCTTCAAAAAATCTTGGTACTTTTCTCTCCCCTTTCTTGGTGTTCATCACTGTTGGATCTTCGTGATCGTGTCTTGACTTTCTGGGAGGCTCCGAACGTGATTGGAACTCCGGATTGGAGGCAAGACAAAATAGAGGCCGAATTATTGTACCTAGGGATACAAGGATCACAAAGGTGTTTTTCAGATATTGGAGCACGATAGGAATAATGATGAGCTGCGGAAGAAAGGTCACCAGCAGCGCATAACGACACACAACGACATGGGTCATTTGGCGGTCACATGACTCGGTGGGTTTTCCGCATGGACTGGAAACGGTCAATGCGGGAAACTACATGAGCCAAAAAAACTCGGAAAGTAGATTGGGTTAGGCAAGCAGGTTGGGACAACATGATGGGTTATATCGGTTAGATGGTTTGGGCCCAGCCAGAGCGGACCGACCCTAGTGGGCCTCATTGACCCGGTGGGTCGGGGTGGCCCTAGGGCTTCCAAACTAGGACATGGTCAATTATGATGTTCAACCATGAGTTGAGGTTGAATGATCTACCATGTGGCTGCGATATGGTCAACTATGGCAGTCGACCGCCACAGTCGGTCCATGGACTAATGAACCCCCTTCTGAAATTTTCAAACGGCCATAACTTTCATACCAAATGTTCATTTTACAAACCATCTATGAAGTTGGGACCCTTATGAAAAGATGGAAATTTAGATATATCCTAAGTGGGTTTTTGGGAGTGTACATATGACCTAACGACTTGAGGAGTGAGTTCTCTTAGAATGAGCGCGCTTCAAGAAAACATTTATGTGGTTGGCTGTGACCTAGAGATTGTGTGTCTTATAGAGACTGTGTGTCTTATGAAGAATGTGTGTCTTATAGAGAATGTGTGTATTATAGAGACTATATGTCTTATGGAGACTATGTGTCTTATTGAGCTGTGTATCTTATTGGATTTAGTATATCTGGAAGTTCTTGATATATTTGATGTAGACATAGATCTGTGTGGAGCTAACTATGCATTCCTTTATGTAATTTCTTTATAGTATTCCTTGGTGGTATTACTTCATGGTATCTCTTTTGTGGTATTCCTTCATGGTATTTAATTTTTGGTATTTTCTTTGTGGTATTCCTTTGTGGTTTCTGGGTGTCTTACTTAGTATTATTTTACTCACCCCTACACAGGCTTTGCCCGCATATGTCATGTCTTGTGAAGAAGATTGAATATTCAATGGAGTCCCAGGAATATCAGGACCATATGATGCCTTGTGATATTGGATAAGCTAAGGCGTGTTCTATCATCTTCTTTGATGAAAGTCCCAGTACCTCTTACTTTACAAGTTGGACTTGTGGCTGCAGACTCTTTTCTTTTGGTGGGCTTGTTTGGGACCTGTTTAATTTTCAGTACTTTGACTATTGTACTCTAGTTGTGAGATATATTGGTTTTCATGAATTGTTTACTTAGTTATTTTACATTTCATCATTTTTGTCTTGGAGATGTGTTCATGCATATTGGTACTTAGGAAAATGACTCCCATTTGTGGGAAATGCCTACTTGGTGCTAGTCACCAGCCCCTGGCCTATTGGAGGTGGTCTTGGGGTAGTCATGACATGGGAACCTCTGGGACTGGTTGTGATGGAGTGGTATCATAGTAGGTCAGTTCTACCTTGGGACTAGATTTTGTGAGGTTGGTTTGGGGAAACAGTGTTAAGTGTTTTGAGTTCGACTTTCAGGATAAGGAATCTAGTGTTGGTGCGGCGGCCAATGTATCCATACACCAGGACTCTGGGCACATAATTTTTGACTCGATACATAAAAACAATGGTTGAAAGTAAAATAATGGTACATGCATCATATAGAAATGGGTTGTGTCTTCCATGTCCTTCTAGAGTCAGCTCTCCAGATATACTCTATTGACCATGGTATATCTTGCCTTATTAGAGGATGCCTCCATACAGATAACTAGCTAGGATTCCATTGTGTGATCATGAGGATGATCCACCTAGTGACGAGACATCAGTACAGGGGCCTGTACTGAAGATAGCACCTCCATGTGGTTTACCAGTTATACCACCACCCATCGAGAAACAACTACTACCAACACTACTAGTTGAGGATGCACGTAGACTGAGCGCATTGCATGAGTTTCAGAGGTAGTGACCTCCCAGGTTTCGGGGTGAGCCAGACCCCTAGGCAGCTCAGGATCGTCTTGAGGAAGTTACCCATGTCTTCTGCCTTGTGAGGACTCCTTTCAACTAGACGAAAGTCTTTACCACAAGTATTTTTCAGGTATTTTTGGGGTGATGGTGGAGCTTAGTGACCCAGATACATGATGAGATGAATCTCTATTGGTCATATTTTGAGGATCTATTCAAAGAGGAGTTCTTTATGGCCACGTTGTGGTCAGTGTGCATCCAAGAGCTTCTGCATCTACAACAGGGCAATCAAACTGTGGCAAAATATTTATTGAGATTTACCAATCTTTCTCACTACTCTATGAATATGGTATGATACCCATTATTCAGGGCTCAGATCTTTGATCAGGCTTACACCGGAAGATCAAGGTATTCATGATATCCCTTAGCATTCCTACTATAATATCCTGACCTTTTCTAGAGTTATCTCAGGCGATATTTCAAGTACTTTTTTTAGTTAAGTAACTTTGATGGGAGTTGTGAATTAGGGTGGAGTTTAATAAAATTTTATAGAAAAGGGGCTATGCATGGATGGCACACAGTTTGTACAAACCGTTTGACTTTCTAGGAGAAACCGTGCACTCTATAGTCATTTGAGGTAGTGGATTTAGCACGGTTAAAGCACAGTTTGGGAGCCTGTGTGAGGAAACTATGTGATCCCCCCTTAAAGTAGTGGATAATTCATAGTTAGTGCATGGTTTTTCTAATCGGGTGACTATACCGTGTGCGGGCTGTCAATGAGATCCTAAAATTGTGGATCATACTCGTTTTTACCTTTTTATGCCTCGTTTCTTCCCATATGAATCCCTAACTCGGGATTTTACTTTCCTATGGATAAAGGAAGGTTCTCCTATCAACCTAAAGGGATTACAATTCCATCAGAGCTCCATTATTTGATATTCAAAGCCCGAATCAAATATCCTCTCTTCTCTCGGTATTTGGATATCATCCCAATTTTTCTCCCATTCATTCTCCTCTGTTTCCTTGATAATTTGATAGAATATATCCTCTGTTTCTTTAGATATAAACCTATTTGGTGAGATCTAGATCTAAGATTTTATATCTATATCTATATTGAATAGATCTTGATATCTTGGTTTTGGGTTTATGGATTTAGATCTTAAACACATATCCACATCATTGTGCTGCTCAGATTTTAGGGATTTACATTGAGTGAACATCCATCAATAAATTGAGGTAGGTTGTCTAAGACCTAATTTCCATAGTCATGGATTTTATAAATGTATGAAAAAATATAGAAGTGCTATCATTCTTTAGCAATTGATTTCTAAATTGGGTTAACTAGGTTGACCAATTGATTTATCGAAGCTTGTTGAACTAAATGATTGTTTGAGTAAATGATCATAAGAATAAGGGGATGACCTATTAGATAATTAATTTGGGAAAAATTTATTATGAGGTTTATGGATTGTAATATAGATAATTAATTAGAGTATTAATTAAGAGATATCGAATTGGTTAAGTTTAGATAATTAATTGTGGATTAATTATGTGTTTTTGAGATTATGATCTAGATAATTGATTGTCAAATTAATTATGAAGAGTTGTGATTTAGAACAAGATAATTAATTCTATAAAATTGATTATGGGATATTAATTTTTATATTGGTTAATTAATTATATAATTAATTAATGAGACAGAGTAATTTAATTAATTGTTGTGTTAACTAAGGGATTTGATGTATTTAACTAATTGTTGTATTAGTAATGAAATTGATGTGGATAATTAATTATGAATTAATTATGTGTGAATAAATGGGAACATGGATATTCTAAATTAAGATCTTTTCATGGGAACATGGTCATTATACTTATGAGTAAAGATAATGGGAACATGGTCATTCTATATTTGGGAGTAAGCATGGTAACATGGTAATATTACTTATGATTAAAGATAATTAGAAGATAGTCATTCCATTGAGGATTAAGCATGGTAACATGGTCATCTTACTTACATTTGTGATGTTGGTAACTTTGGAAATGTGTCTTATAAATGTGAAATTAAATAATGGAAATAATGGAACTCTGAGTTATGACATCACATGAGAATATTTCGAACTTCAACATGAGTCGAATTAGTTACTGAGATATCATATCACATTTAAATACTTAGAGCTCTAGAAAGAAGTAGGTATTTAGTTATGCTATTACTTAGGGAAAAATTTGGGCTCTGATATGAGACAAATATAGTATTGGGGTATGGGTCTTCTTGTGAACTCTAGAGTCAATGTAGTTAGATAAGAATAAACTATAATTTAATAACTAGTTATTTATGCATTGTACTTATTTATTATAGAACTGCATACAATTACTTTTGACTGGACTTGTTTTAGTCACCGTTGGTGGTGGCCTACTGAGTTATACCCACACCCTACTCGGGATGCCCGATTAGTACCTGAATAAATTATATTGTTGCAAGATAGGATAATGGAAATGGCCCTAGGATATATTGATGATTTGAGATGGAGCTTGGATGATGAGACCATACATGGTTTAGAACCCACTGGTGGGACATTTAGGCATGAACTAGACAGTATGATAGTATATTATGGAAGGAATTCTTGGAGAGGTTTGTGGAACACTTTTATCTAGATATTTTAAGACAAGAGAAAGCTACAGAGTTTATGCATCTAACATAGGGTAGCATGTCAGTGATGGACTATGCTGGACACTACATAGATCTGTAACTCTTTGCTCCAACGTTAGCAGGGAATGATGCAGCTATAGAGAAATGTTTTTAGGATGGACTTAAGTGTGGGATTAAGTCCCCTGTGAATATATTCATGCCAAATAAGTTTAAGGAATTGGTGGATCATTCTCTCATATTTGAAGGGAACCTAAGGGAGGATTCTAGTGTTGGAAAATTATTTGTTACTTCACAATCAGGAGGTGTGACTTCCGAGAGCAGGAAGCTCCATTATGATAAATTTATCCAAGGAAGTGGGAAGAAGATTACACAAATAGAAGGGTTGGTTAGACAGGACCTTACTTGGGTGATCTATCATCAATGTGGTAGGCAGGGACACTATCATCAACATTGTTCCCAACCACCAGTAGAGTGTCGATCTTGCAGTAATATGGGACATCTATAGAAATTCTATAGGTCATAGGTACTGATTGGTATTGAATGAGAATCTAGGAAGAGTCAGAGTATGGGAATAGGATCTTCTAAACTATATTGAGCTGGTAGTTGGAGTTATAATAGCTAAGGCGGTAGAGGTAGTGGATTTGGTGCTTCTGGTTAGGAGCATCTACTTTAGCAGAGTGGTGCTACTGAGGGGAGTCCAATAGCATCATAGGTAAGAGGGGAAACATAGTTACATGTAGTAAAACTTACACTTGTGGATAGAGAGGTTGGACCATTGATAGTGAGCGGTACTATTTTAGTATCTTCTACTTTAGCTAGTGCCTTGTTTGATACTGGTGCCTCTTATTCCTTTATATATACAAATATTTTTGATGGTTTGAGCCTTATGGTGGAGTTTGTGAGTGGGGTAATGACTATAGATACACCACTGGGAGTGAGGTCTAGAGACATTTGTCTATGTAAGGGATGTTCACTAGTGATCGGGGAATATCATTTTCTATGGGATCTCTATGTTCTTGATATGACGGGCTTCGACCTGATTATAGAGATGGACTGGCTAGTCACATACTGATCCCACATCGATTGTTACCATAGGAGAGTGACCTTTGTGTCTCCTAAGGGTGACCGGTATCTTCATTATAAAGAGTGGGATAAATAGGAAGTCCAAGGAGGGCCAATTATTTAGCAACTGGGAGAGCTCATAACCCAATTTGCTAGTCTATTATTGAATGATCGGGGTGTTAGGAAAGATGTCCTTCCACTAATAGTGGAACTGTTTCAGGATGTCTTTCTTGAAGACTTATCGGGGCTACCACCTGAGAGAGATGTAGAATTTACTATTGAGCTCATGATGGGGGATGATCCAATATTTATTCCATCATAAAGAATGGCACTGACTGAGCTTTAAGATATTAAGACCCTGTTGTAGGAGTTTGAGGATAAGGGATTTATCTGTCAAAGTACATCACCTTGAGAATCACCTATTCTAATCACAAAGAAGGCTAACGGGAGTTTACGTTTGTGTTTCAATTACTGAAAGTTGAACAAAATGACTATGAAGAACTAATATCATCTTCCACACATCAATGATCATTTTGACCAGTTGAAGGGATCTTGTGTGTTCTCAAAGATATACTTGAGATTGGGGTATCATCAATTGAGAGTTCAGACTTCTGATAAACTGAGGAATGCTTTCAGGAGTAGGTATAACCTTTATGAGTCTGTCGTACTACTGTTTGGGTTAAAAAATGCACTAGTAGTGTTTATGGCCTTGATGAATATGATATTTCATCTGTATCTAGATCAATTTTTGGTGGTGTTTATGGATGAAATCTTGGTGTACTCCAAGACTCATGAAGATTATTCCCAATATATTGACATTGTCTTGAGTACACTGAGAGAGCATCAATTATATACCAAGCTATATAAGTGTCAATTTTGGATTGACTAGGTACACTTCTTGGGGCACATCATCTTAGAGGAAGTTGTGTTAGTGGACCTATAGAAGTTTCAGGTAGTGGTTTCTTAGGAGTATCCCAAGAATGTTTTTGATATGTAAAGATTTCTAGGATTAGCTGGATATTACCAGAGATTCACCCAAGACTTTTCCCATTTGGAAGTGCTGCTTTTGGGCTTGACCTAAAAGGGAGTAAAGTTTGAATGGTCAGTATCTTGTGAGAGATATTTTCAGGAGTTGAATAAGTGCTTAACATTGACACTAATTTTGATCCTAACTGATTCTTGTGAGGAGTATATGGTTTATTATAACACTTCTCAAATCAGACTTGGAGCTATGATAATGCAAGGAGATAGAGTTATGAAATATGGGTCATGAAAGTTTTGGCCTCATGAATAAAATTAACTTATATATGACATCTAGTTGGAATCATTGATTTATTCTATTAAGTATTGGTGAAACTATCTTTTGTGAGAAAAGTTTATAGTTTATACAGATCACAAGATCTTAAAGTATATATTTTTATATCATTATTTGAATCTTTTATAGCAGAGATAGGTTTAATATATTAAGTCTTTTGATTTTGAACTAGCATATACACATGGGAAGGGAAATAGTGTGGCTGATGCCTTGAATAGAAAAAATCATACTTAGATGGTTCAAGAGTCAAGTGTATAGTGGAAGATGATGACATTGCTGGCTGAAATGCATGTGGTGGTTTAGGAGATCCAGGAGAAGATGACTCTAGTTTCTTTTACATTGGAGTCTACACTTTTGAGATAGATCAAGGATAGAAAATATGAGGATCTGAAATGGTTAGCCTTGAGGGAAAGCTTTGAAGGTGGGGAGACATCTTTAGACTGGTTGATAGATGAGGATGAGGTCATCTCTATGAAGAATCAAGTTATTGTACCTACGAGCATGAGAGAGGAGCTCTTGTAGTAATTACATGCCTCGAAGTGGATAATACATCTAGGAGTGACCAAAATGTACCATGACCTATGATGATAGTTTTGGTGGCTAGGCACGAAGAAGGATATAACAAGTTTTGTGACAAGATGTTTCACTTGTCAGCACGCGAAGGCAGAGAATCAATGGCCCAGAGGTTTAATAAAGTCTTTTCCCATCCCAAAATAGAAGTGGGATGAAGTGACCATGGATTTTGTGGTGGGACTCCCAAATATGCTTATTAAGAATGATGTTATTTAGGTTATTGTCGATCGAATGACAAAGGTAGGGAATTTACTACCTATAAGGGAAACCTTTATAGTAGAACAATTGGGAGAACTATACATTTGATAGATATTCTATCTATATGGAGTTCCATGAACTATAGTTTCATATCGTGATTCACACTTTACTTAATGCTTTTGGAAGGTCTTACAGAAAGCACTTGGCACACATGCGTTATTGAGTATGTCTTTCTCCACACAGACAAATAGAAATTTGGAACATACTATACAAGTTCTTGATGATATGCTATGAGCATGTTTTCTTGACTTCAGTTGATCTTGGAAAAAGCACTTGGCTTTAGTAGAGTTTTCCTATAAAAATATTTATCAAGAAAATATAAAGATGGAACTATAAGAGGATCTTTATGGTAGTCCATGTAGATCACCACTATGTTGGATGGAGGCTGGTGAGTCAGAGTTGTTGGGACTGAGTCTCATGCAGGAGACATTAGAGCAGGTATAGTAGATTCAGAAACATATGGCTATCAATCATAGTAGAAAAAAGTTGTACACTGACAAACAAATATGACCCCTAGAGTTTATAGAGGGTGATCATGTATTCCTTCAGGTGTCTCCTAGGTTGGGTCACAACAAGATATGAAGGCAGGGCAAGTTGGAGCCCAGGTTTGTTGGACCATTTGAGGTAGTGTAGATAATCGGGCCAGTGGTGTACTGATTAGATCTTCCATAGAGATACAATGCTATTAATGATGTCTTATATGTGTCACAAATATGAAGGCATCATACCAAACCTTATCACGTGATCAATGTGGATGAGGTTAAACTTGAGATAGATGCGTCCTTTGAGGAGCATGCGATACATGTGCTGGATCGTAGTGAGAAAGTGTTGTGGGGAAATACCGTACCGATAGTTCATGTGTTATGGAAACATGGAAGTTTATGAGAGGAAACATGGGAAAAATAAGAAGATAAGAGGGTTCAATGACCCGATCCTTTTGGCTCTAAATATTATAAAGGCTTGGAAGTGCATATTGAAGATGAGTTGTTATAAGGTCGGAAGATTTTAAGATTCCAAACTTTTCTGGAGTTATCTCGGGTGTGATTTCAAGTAACTAGATGCCTTTGATGGGAGTTGTGACTTGGGGTGAATTTGGGTGGAGTCTAATAAAATTTTTGAGAAAAAGGGGATGTGCATGGTTGGAACATGATTTTTACAAACCGTGCTGCTGTCTAGAAGAAACCGTGCACTCTCTGATATTTTGAGGTAGTGGCTTCAGCATGGTTAAGGCATGGTTTGGGAGGTTGTATGAGGAAACTGTGTGATCCCCCTTGAAGTAGTGGATAATGCATGGTTAGCACATGGTTTTTCTAATAGTGTGACCAGACCATGCATGAGCCAGCCATGAGATCCTAAAATTGTGGATATCACTTGTTTCTACCTTTTTATGACCTGTTTCTTCTCATATGCAACCCTAACTCGGAATTTGACTTTAATAAGGGTAAAGGAAGGTTCTCACATCAACTTGGAGGGATTCCAATGCCATCAGACATCAATTCTTTGAGATTGAAAGCCCAAATCAAAGATCCACTGTTCTCCCAGTATGTGGATCTCATCCCAATTCCTCTCCCATTCATTCTCCTATGTTTCCTTAATCTTTTGATGGAATATATCCTCCATTTATTTAGATCTAAAACTATTTTGTGATAACTAGATATAATATCATATATCTAGATCTAGATTGAATAGACCTTGATATTTTGGTTTTTGGTTTAGGGATTTAGACCAGGAACTCATATCTATGTCGTTGCGCTGCTCGGATTTTGGGAATTTTCATTGAGAAAACACCCATCAACGAATCATGGTAGGTGGTATAAAACCTAATTCCCATAGTCATGGATTTTATGTGTGTATAAATTTTTTAATAATTTCTATCATTCTTTAGAAATTGATTTCTAAATTGGGTTAACTAGGTTAACCAATTGATTTATTGAAGCTTGTTGAACTAAATGATTGTTTGAGTAATTGATCACGAGAATAATGGGAAGCCCTTTTGGATAATTAATTTGGTAAAAATTTATTATGAGGTTTACATATTGTAATCTAGATAATTAATCTGGGGATTAATTATGAGATATCGAATTGGTTAAGTTAAGATAATTAATTGTGGATTAATTAGGTGCTTTTGAGATTATGATATAGATAATTGATTAGGGGATTAATTATGAAGAGTTGAGATTTAGAACAAGATAATTAATTATGAAAAATTAATTATGGCATATGAATTGTGATATTGGTTGATTAATTATTGAATTAATTAATGGGATAAAGGGATTTAGTTAATTGTTGTGTTAACTAATGGATCTGATGTATTTAACTAATTGTTGGATTAGTAATGGAATTTATATCGATAGTTAATTATGAATTCATATGTGTGAATGAATGGGAACATGGTCATTCTAAATTGAGAGGTATACTTGGTAACATGGTCATTATAGTTATGAGTAAATATAATGGGAACATGGTCATTCTATATTGAGGAGTAAGCATGGTGACCTGGTCATCTTACAAATGAGTAAAGAGAATGGGAACATGGTCATTCTATTGAGGAGTAATCATAGTAACATGGTCATATTACTTACGTTTGAGATATTGGTAACTTTAGAAATGTGGATTATAAATGTAAAATTAAATAATGGAAATAATGTCACTCTGAGTTATGGCCTCACACGAGAATATTTTGAACTCCAACATGAGTTGAATCAGGTAATGAGATATCATAGTACCTTCAAATACTTATATATCTAATAAGAAGCATGTATTAAGATATGATATTACCGAGGTAACAATTCAGTCTCCGATATGAGATGAAGATAATATTGGGGTACAAGTCTCCTTGGGAACCCTGGAGTTAATGTAGTTAGATAAAAATAAATTATATTGTAATAACTAGTTATTTATGCATTTTACTTATTTATTATAGAACTACATACACTTCCTTTTGACTGTACTTGTTTTAGACACTGTTGGTTATGGCCTATTGAGTTGTACTCACACCCTACTTGGGCTACCCGGCCAATACCCGAATAGATTATATTGTTTCATGACAGGATAAGGGAAAAGGCCCCAGGATGGATTGATAATTTGGGATGAAGCTTGGATGAGGAGACCAGAAATGTTTCGGAACCCACTTGGGGTGTAATAGTGTCTTTACTTTCAGTTTCATTATAGATACTTGACACTTATATTGGCAAAACTTGTTTTCCATTTTAGTTGAGTATTGTATTTTCTTTTTGGTCATCTTATGACATGGGTATTGTTCTAGTTAAATATGCTTCATAATTTTTTTTCTTCTATTGGTGCTTTTCTATAATAAATAAGGGTATAGTCTCTCCATGAATGATTTACTTGACCCCCACTGCTAGTCGGTATCCTCTAGAATATGGGGAGGAACGATTGAGGTTACGTAACGAACCTGATCCGGGACCCATCACATGGTTCCTAGGTTAGGAAGTTACACCTACTTATGACAGGGTACTAGAGAGAGCCCTACTAGTGGAGAGCTTTCTAGCAGTGCTGACACTGATAGTGGGAGATACCAGTATGCACCAGGTAGCTGAGACTTCGACAAAAAGTAGTCAATGTTAGTCGAAGGGACCCAATTGGGTTAGGCACTTTGGGAGATGATCCTAGGATATATGATCAGTGGTGCAAGGCTCCCAGGGTATCTTAAGTAAGCTAAGGGACAAGCTGTGTTACTCGTGCGATAGTCGGGGACATCAGGCACGAGATTTTCTAACCTGTCATATGACCGATCTAGAGTCATTCAAGGGGCCATTGAGTTAGAGGTATAGGTAGGATTAGGGTGGTCCGTAGGGTATTAAACATGAAATTGGAGCAAGAGGGGTGGAAGGAGGTGGTCATAGGTTTGATCTAGTACCCCCATCACTCCTAGGTGGTCAATGACAAACTTAGAGAGCTAGCGGACATGGATGAGGCTAGCTACAGGTGATGGAGGCTTATGAACCTGAGGATAAAAGGATTATTAGAGGTACGATCTGTGTATTTTACACCTTAGATGTATTTTTGATAGACAAAGTGTTAGTCATTATTTTCTTACCATGAACCTTGTTTGAGACTTGGAGATTCTGGTTGAACTGTTGACTCGAGCATTATGCTTAGAGACTCCTATAGGAGGAGATTCGATGATCACACATTGGTACTGATAGTGTGACCTTAATATCAGAGGTAAGAGTTTTGGTTGAGATATCTTGGTAGTGTTGTTGTGGCCATACAACATCATTCTTGGTATGGACTGGTTATCCCTAGTTCATGCTCAGATTTAATGTTTTTGGCAGAGAGTGATGTGTGTCCGCAGTGATGGGACTGGGTTTTCCTATGTTGGTGAAAAGGAAATCCATGTAGCATGGGATGGACTCACACATAGGAGGGTGTATCTAATTAATCATAAGTTGGCTAGCCTCACCCTTAGTTTAGTGTATGATATGAGTCCTCAGTTTTCTATAGTGGTGGTAGAGTATGAGGACATATTTCTTGAGTATATTGCAGGATTACCTCCCCATGGGGAGGAAGATTTCTGCATTGATCTATACCTCGGGATGATACTGTTATCTACACCTACATATCAGATGGATACTACATAGAATCGTGAGCTGAGTGTGTAGTTGGAGGACTTATAGAGGAAGGGCTTCATGAGACCTAGTGTTTTACCCTAGGAAACCCCAGTTTTCTTTTCCAGGAAGGTAGATGGAAGCTTGAGGTTATGTGTGTACTTTTGGTGCCTGAATAGAAGCACACAAGACACTTGAGGATGGTCTTGGACAAACTTTTAGAGCAAAAAATTTATGGGAAGCTCTTGAAGTGTTAGCTCAAGATTTGGGAGGTCCATTTTTGAGGAAACATTATTTCAGAGGCTGGAGTTTTAGTGGATCCAGTTAATATTGAGGCAGTGCTTCCTTGGGATCCACCTAAGAGTATTACTGAGGTGCAGAGTTTACTTGGTTTGAATGGGAACTATCAAAGGTTTGTACCTGAATTTTATAGAGTGGAAACATCCATAAATTATTTGACATGAAATGGGTATCCTTTCATGTGGATAGAGTAGTGTTAGAAAAATTTTGAGCAGCTGAGGTAGAGATTGATGAGAGATCCCATCTTGAGATTACCAGAGGAGAATTCTGAGTACACAATGTTCTGAGATGCATCAGGAATGGGGCTTGGTTGTAGCCTAATGAAGGGGAAAGCAGTGATTGCCTATAGTTTAAAACATTTGAGGCCACACAAACACAGCTACACATCCCATGATCTTGAGTTAGAATTGATAGTATTTTCTTTTAAGATGCGGCGACACTACCTAATGGGAGAGTGGTTTACTATCTACTCTGACCACAAGAGTCTCAAGTATATATTCTCTCAGAAGTATTTGAACTTGAGATAGAGGCTATGACTAGAGTTCCTCTAGGGCTGTGACTTTCAGATTGTCTATACTCCTAGGAAGGGGAATGTGGTGGCAGATGCTCTCAGCAGGAGATCCAGTTCGCAATTACTAAAAATGGCATCAAAGTAGTTGGCCTCATTGCAGACATCATTTGTAGATGGGGATGGAGAATATTACCTTCAGCCTATGGTTGTTACCCCTCAACTCTTATAGCTAATCAGGGAGGCACAACTTGGGGATACTGACTCTGAGACTTTACATGATCAAATGTCCATGGGGCATGCCCCTGATGGATATTCGAAAGGTGGTAAGTATGTTGTTCTTTTTAGAGGGCACATAGTAGTACCAGTGGATTTGCAAGAGGTTGTTTTGAGGGAGTTACATACACCCCATTTGGTGGTACATCTAGGTGTGGAGAACATGTACTAGGACCTTCAACATTAGTTTTGGTTTCCAAGATGATGAAGGGAGTTATAGAGATTTTTTATTGATGCGTCACTTGTTAGTAGGTAAAGGTAAAGCACCAGGTTCTAGTGGGTTTGAATCAACCCCTTGAGGTTCTAGAATGGAAGTGGGATGGGGTATCTATAGAATTCTTGATAGGTTTACCACGTATTTCTAGGGGAAATGATACCATCTGGGTGATCGTTGAACAACTCACTATGTCATTTACAGCCTAGATATTCGGGAGTAGAGTTCTGTAGAGAGATTGGGGTGCCTCTACGTGTAGGATATAATTCAAATCCATGAAGTTCCATTAATGATAGTTTTAGATCACGATTATCACTTTAAATATCAGTTATGTAAAGGGATTATGGGAGGTTTTGGGACTCAGTTACGCTTGAGCATAGTATTTCACCCATAGATGGATATCCAGAAAGAGCGTACCATTTAGGTTCTGGAGGAAATGTTACGGGCTTGCATGTTATATTTTTTCCATAGTTGGGAGGATCACCAACCTTTGGTGGAGTTTTCATACAACAATAGATACCATTAAACCATCGGTATGGTACCATTTGAGGCATTGTATGGGTGACCCTATAGGTTTCCACTTTGCTGAATGGACCTAGGAGAGTCAGCACTCATGGGCCTAGAGTTGGTTCATGAAACTATAGATAAGTTGAATATCATCTAGGTGCGGATAAAGACTACACAGAGATGAAGTAAGTCTAATTATGATTGGCATCAGAGGCCTTTGTAGTTTGAGTAAGGAGACCACGTGTTTATTAAGGCCTCACCTTGATGGGGATTTCAAATATTTGTTCGGGGTGACAAGATATCTATGAGGTTCATCAGACCATTCCTAATACTATGTAGAGTTAGCGGGGTGGCATACTCCTTAGCTCTACCTCTACAATTACAGCAGGTACACGATGTATTCCTTGTGTCATAGCTAAATAGGTATGTTCACGACCCATCGCACGCAATTGACTGGAGCAAGCTGTACATCTATGATGGGGTGACTTTTATGGAGTACCCAGTGGAGATCGAGGATCAGTAGGAGTTGATCCTTTGGGTGGTCGATTTTTTTGGTGCATGTCCAATGGTAGTATGAGAATATATATAAGAGAACATGGAAGTGAGAGTCTTAGATTCATGCTCAGTACCCTCATTTGTTTGAGTATCCCTTGTTTTAGATTTTTTGGGATGTAAATACCTAAGGCAGGGAGAATGTAATGACTTGGATTTTCTTGATTTTATTTTTATAAATTATTTGGTAAAATTCTGAGACCATGTTCTAATACAACATTCTATTATGAGGACCTTTGTTCCTAGAACAATTCATTGAAAATGTTAAGTTTTTAATAGCACACGAGAGCCGATTTCTTGAAAAAGTGGAACATATTTTAAATGGTTTCCTAGATTAAAAATTTTAGGGCATCGTTGAGCTCAGAATAGCAGCTTTACCCTATGTGTGACCTAACTTTGGTCAGTGTGGGTCATCTGAAGAAAAATTCATCAAGGATGTAACCATAAATAACACAATTAAATAAAATTATTTTATATTAAAATCCTAATAACTCATTAATGGTGACTCGGATTGGAAATATGATATCACCATTGATTTTGTAATGTGTTATTTTCCCCTGGCACGACATAACTTTAGTCAGCGCGAGTCTTCTATGGAAAAACCTGAAAAGGATGTAATCCTCATTAAATAATTTAAAGAAAAATTATTTTATAAATTCATCGAATTTATTTTTATTAAACCTATGTCAAGAATTCAGGGTTATCACCATAACCCTATAATTCCTCTAAGACATGGATAAGAACTCTCTCGACAAACAACAACGGATCGTGGACCAACGATCGATGCACAACCAATTTGAAGGAATATCACCCACGACAACAATGATGCAATGATACTTCGTTAGATAATGATCTAAATTGAGGTAGGGTGGTTGTTTCATTGTTTATTTTCCCCTTTCTTAATTTCCACAATTAATGGGGGTCAATCCAAAAATAGATTGATCTGTGGTTTGGTCATTGTTGCAGGATAAGTTATTGATGAAGGATTATTGAGAGATTAGTTTATCCTCTTCGTTTATCCTCATAATGAGAAAAAAACTAAGCTCGTCACAAATAAAGGAAGTGGTTCATTCTTTGGGAGTTCTTGGTGCTTTTATATCCCCTGTTCTTGGCGTTATTCACTGTTGGATCCTCATTATCGCAGATCGACTTTTCAGAAGGATTTGAACATGATTGGACCCCCAGATAAAAGGAAAGAAGAAATAGAGGCCGAATCAGTGTAGCTCAGGACCTAAGGATCACAAAGATGTTTTTCTTTTCAGAGATTGGAGCATCAAAGAAATAATTACAGACCACAGAAGGAAGGGCGGCGATAGCCGTGTGACGTGGTGGGGTGGCTGTGTGGACCGACAACGGTTGTCGTGGGTGATCGCGTGAGCCGGGCCGACCCGAAAAATGAACTGGGTCAGGAAAGTTGGATGGTCTAGCTTGATGGGCCAGTCTAGAGAGTTGTGTAGGCCCATTCATAGTGGGTCGGTTTGACCTAGAAGACCAGGTTGGGTCTGTAACGAACCAAACTTTAATTAATGAAAATTCCTCTTGATCTAATTAAATGTCTTATTATGGTTATATAAAATGTGAACTTCATTGGTTTTATGTTTCTGGATTATAAAATACCATTATGAATTGTGACCATTTCTAATATAGTCGTTGAACAGTTATCACATGATTAGTATAAATATAGGGCTTTAACAAATCCAATTTACTCAAACCAAGGAAGTGATGGCCTCATCCAGTAGAATTTCCCCATATAAATCCCATTTGTCGAAGCTCGGAAAGGAGGTGGCATCATTGGGCTTCACTCTTGACCAAGCCCAAGCTGATCTTGAACACATTAAGCTTGAGAAGAACCGACTATGGGAGAAGTGGAAGTTAATAGAGATTACCACCCGAGCGATGTTATCCGAGCCACCCCAAGAGTCTCTCACCATCGTACACCATACCCTTCGGTCTTATGAGGGTGTTATAAGGGGTTATGTAAAACTATCCTATCACTATTACTATGTACATTTTTTTATAAATAATTTGCATTCATTTTATTATTGTTAGTTTGTAAATAGTTTTTAAAACACAAATAGTATTTTTAGTTAACATTCAACTAAAAAATATATTTTTATGAATTAATGGATTTCTCAATTAAATAATATTTTAATAAAACATTATTATTATTATTAAATTAATTTTTATTAAATATAAATTATCTTATAATTTTATGAATACAATTGTAATTTTTATTAAGGTTTGAAAGCTGTTTTTGTCAAAACCCATGAATTTTAAATAAATGTCAGTTTTTATTTTAAAAATAAAAATTAACATATTTATAAAATTATTTATATAAAATTAATATTATTTTTGGAATCATTATGTCAAAATTATCCAATGGTGAATTTTTCATAATTTTATGAGACAGTTGAATTTTTGGGTAAAAATTAAATACCGTTTAAATATATAATGTGTTTTATGACATCATAATGACCCAATATTGATGTAATAAAATACTATATACATTATATTCGTCAAATATATGTTTTAACATTAAAATAATGTGATTTTGGGTTTGTTTGATTATTTTATAAAGATTTATTGGACCCTTCAAGGCTTATAAAACATTTTTTTTAAATTGTTTTCCTTGAGAGTGTGACTCACCTCCACATAAAAAACCCTATTATTTTAAGAATTTAGGACATTTTGATTATAAAATATTTTTTTCCACTCCCCTTTGGAAAAAACCATGGGCAAAAACAATGGTATGGTTAGTGGTTTTGATTAGTTTAATGTGAGGTGTCCCAAACCTAAATAATAAAGAATTCCCTCTCATTTCCTATATAAACCCACCCAATCTCCCACTTCATATTCACTAGAAGCCTTTTTATTTCTAAAAAACGTTTCCCTCCTCTCTCTATAATCTTCCCAATGTGCCCCAAGCTCCCAGGAAGGCTCTCTCAAGCCTCTCCCTAGCCTTTGGGATCACACTTCTAAGTAAGGGATTTCTTCCTTTCTCATTTTGTCCAATTTTCATTAAGTTGTTATGCCTTTTTTTTTCAATTAAAAATGTCGGGTTATAATTTATAACCAATCCCATACTGTCCTATTTATGTTTTGATGATGGGATACCCCTTTCTCTCTTATTAATTCCTCCCATGTACACCCGTTACCATGCCAAAATTTCATGAGGGATTTCTCTCTCCTCTTTTACATCCAAGTAATTATTTTGTATTATGCATCTAAATTCTATTATGTTTGTTGGAAAATGTCTCTATATGAACCCCTTACTGTCCATTTCATGTAAATATGATGATACAACCATTTCTCTCTCATCAACCATTTTCATGAATCCTTATGTGATGTCATTATGCTGCCGAAATTGCACCGCGTTTTTCCAAGCCAAGATCATTGTATAGTGAATACCATACCCATGTCTCTATCAAGGGTATTAAACTTTATGCACATATACATATTTAATGGTGCTTTCATGTATTTATTCCACATTACTTGATCGTGGAATAACTTATGATGTCTATTGATTCCATGTTATATGATCCATGTGGCACACATATGCATGGAATGAAATGTTTAAGAAGGATGCACCCGGATAGTGCTCCAATGCATTGGGAAAGGTATAGTATCATGATACGTCATGTGAAATGAGTGTTGACTCATGTGAACTCAAGTGAAATGAGGGTTTACTCATGCTTCATGTGCAATGAGGGTTTACTCATGCTCCATGTGCAATGAGCCTTGGCTTATGCTAATTCCATGTTAAGTGTTGTTGCCACATTTCCATGTTATGATTATCATGCTTTATCATGCCTTTATGTTAAGGTTTATCTTGTGATCCATTGATATGCCTATTGTCTAACATGTATTGTATTACTCATGTTATTCCATGTTTATTCTCTTACTGGGCTTTATAGCTCATCCTTTTCTTATGCATGTCCTCAGGTTATCCCATGCAATGCTAAGTATGAGGAAATGTAGTGGTCATGTAAAGAAAGTTTTCAATAAAGATGTTGTATTTCATGTTTTAAGTATTTATGTAATGATCCTATGCCCCAAATACACTATACCACTCAATGTTTTATGTTGTAACAAGTGAAGTTTATGTAATAAATCATGTTTTAGTGTGTAATAAAGCTCAGGGTTGTCATAGTTGGTATTAGAGGATAGGTTTAGTTATTTTTGGGATTAGGATTAGAAAAACGTATTAAAGCATTAGAGACAAGACTAAGTATAATAAAAACATCCCTAAGTTTTGGAAAGTATTGAGTAAGTGGTTTATCAAGAAAATACATACCTATCTGGATATGAGCAGGTAGATGCGGCTCTGGCACAGATGTACCTAGTGGTGAAAAACCCGATAAGGAGTTTCGGGCTTGACTCAGGGTATCTTGGTAATGGAAACGGGCCTTGCTTCACTCTTAGTTATGACACTCCTGAGGGATATGCTTTGGTAAATTCACAAGCTTAGTATGAACCCTTATTAAGGGAATTAAAAAAATATCCCCTAAGAATATATGTTGGATAACATAGATTGAAGCCTATAAATTCACATTTTAAGGAAATAAAAGTTATTTATAAGTCATCAGTTTTGTCCTTGGATTACCCTTTATTTGTTACCCCTAACTTTCCTTTTATTCCAGCCAATGGCCGATAATAGGAGGACTCGGTCTAACAACCGATGTGAAGATCAATGTGATGACTATTCTAATGAGATGCCCAATCCGATGGGAGTGGGAATCATGAACTTTGTCACACTTCTCTCTTAGTTAACTCAATCTTTGAATAAAAACATGGGTCAAGAGGAATGTTCAACCCCCCCTAAGAAAGAACAAGTCACTATCGAGAGATTCATGAGACAAAGGCCTCCTACTTTTAATGGATTATCTGATCCCTTAATCGCCAAACAATGGATCAAATCCATTGAAAATATCTTCTCCATCCTTCAATGTTCGGAATAAGAGAAGGTTCTCCTGGATACTTATCATATGAAGGGTGAAGCTGATCAATGGTGGACGTTGATAAACAATACGAAGCCTGAGGAGGAGATTGAGGCGTTGGAATGGAAGGATTTCTGGAAGATGTTTTTCGATAAATATTTTCTGTGCACCCTCTAACTTAAGATGGAAGTGTACTTCCTTGACCTTAAGTAAAAAGACAATGAATATATTAGAGCGTACGAGGCAAACTTCACAAGGATTTCACGATACGCCTCCAGCTTTGTTGTTACCCCCAAATTCAAGGTTGACCGCTTCTTTGGTGGGATGAAGCCTAGCCTATGGAAAATTCTGGAGATCCGTGACTTCGACAGCTATGAGGAAATTTTACGATGTTCCCTCAAGGTCAAAATAAAGATCAGAGAATATCAGGGGTATCATGGGGATAAGAAGCAAAAGGTTGACTTCAATGCTGGTGGTCCGATGGATAAATCCAATGGTTATAAGAAGATCAAGCACCCCAATTGCCAAAGGTGTGGAAATAAGCACCCTGAAAATTGCCTGAAGGGGATGAGGAAATGCTTTAGGTGTGGAAGAGAAGGGAACCTAGCTGTTAACCACCAACAATAAAAACCTGCGGCTGCAACAAATTAGAGGAACGCTCTATTCAAACCTCAATGCATTATTCATTGCTACAACTGCAAAGAACCAGGGAATCTTGCAAATCAGTTCCCTAAGCCAAGGGTTTTAGAAGGCAACCAACAACCTCCAAGGCAGTAAGGGAGATATTTTTCCATCACTATTGCCGAAGTGAACCCTAACAATGAAGTGGTGATAGGTAAGCTAGTTATTCATTCAAGAATAGAAAACATACTTTTTGATTCAGGTTCTATTCATTATTTTATATCGTAAAAGTTTAGTAGAACAATCCCAGTACCACAAGAAATCATGGACGTAAAGATGTCAGTGAGTACGAGAAATGGGGAAATCATTGCATCCCATGAATATAACTCCTCCCCTATCATAGTATGTGGATTGGATTTCTCAGAGAACCTCGTCATACTCCCTCTGGTGGAATTTGATGCAATTCTTGGCATGGATTGGATTTATTTTTATAGAGACAACATAAATTTCCGTGAGAGGGAAATCACTCTCCATGTGAAGAATCGACCCCCCGATTCTGTACAAGTGCAAGGAAGAAGATGAATCTTCTTTTGCTACATCATCTCAAGTGTGGATACTACTGCCCTATGAGCATGCATATCTGGCTCAAATGATTGAGTCCAAGGAAGAAACCATCCTTTAAGACATGCCTATTGTGAGGGAATTTGCTAAAGTGTTTCCCGAGGAATTGCATAGTCTTCCTCCTAGAAGAGATATTAAATTCTCAATTGACCTTATACCTGGGGAGTTTCCAATATCAAAGACTTTGTATAGAATAGATGTTCTGGATCTTGAGGAGATGAAGAAAAAACTACATGAGAATCTATATTAAGGGTTTATATGTCCAAGTGCTTCACCATGGGGTGCACCATTCCTCTTCGTCAAGAAGAAGGATTGGTCAATGTGCCTTTGTATCGATTATCATGAGCTTAAAAAAATCACGATAAAGAACAAGTATCCTCTCCCACGAATTGATGACTTGTTCGACTAGTTTTGTGGAGTGCAATACTTTTCCAAGTTAGATTTTCTATCGGGATATTATCAAGTAAGGGTGAGGAAGGATAATATTCTCAAGACTGTTTTTTGTATAAGATACGGGCACTATGAATTTATTGTAATGCCTTTCAGACTCACTAATTATCTAGCAATATTCATGGACTTGATGAATAGAGTCTTTAGGGATTACCTCAAAAAAATTTGGTATTATTTAAAGATGATATTGTCATATAATCCAAAACCAAGGAGGATCATGGGGAGCATATAATAACTATACTAGAGACCCTACAGAAGGAGAATCTCTATGAAAAGTATATTAAGTGTGATTTCTGGTTGAAGGAGGTCTCATTATTGGTCCAATCATCACAAGAAATGGGATATATGTGGATCCCTCTAAAATAACTGCAATAGAGGGATGGCCGAGGCCAACTTTAGTAACAAATATCCATAGATTTCTGGGGTTATCTCAATATTATCGATGATTTGTGAGAAATGTCTAACGATTTTACAACCCTCTTACTAAGATAACTTGGAAGGGAGTAAAGTTTTCTTAGAGTGATAAATGTGAATAAAGGTTAAAGGAGTTGAAAAATAGGATTATAACGATACCCGTACTCACTTTACCCATAAGTGGATAAATTTTTGTGGTATTCAGTGATGCTTCGAAGAAGGTCCTGGGCTCTGTGTTGATGCAAAATGACAAAGTCATTGCCTATGATTCAAAGAATTTGAAAGTTCTTGAGTAGAATTATCCAACACATGATATGGAGTTGGCTGCAGTGATCTTCATTTTAAAAACTTGGCAGCATTATCTCTTTGGGGAGAAGTGTGAAATATATATAGACCACAAAAGCCTCAAGTATATATTCCCACAGAAAGAGTTGAACATTCACCAATGAAGATAGTTAGAGATGATCAATGACTATGAATGCTCAATCCATTACCACCCTGGGAAAGAGAACAAGGTGGCGAATGCTCTAAGTAGAAAGGACCCATCGATTCTATCACTGATGATAATTGAGAAGGATCCACTCTTCTTAGATTTGATGAATATGGTCATGGGAATCATAAATAAGGGAACATCATAAATCCTTCAACAATTGATTGCTCAACCGTCTCTTTTGTAAAGGTTAAAGGATGCTCAAAAGGATGATGTGAGAATTCAGAAGAAAGTGGAAGCTATTAGAAAAGGTAAATCCTCAGAGTTCAATGTTAATGAAGAAGGAATTGTAAGATTTGGGAAAAGACTATGTGTTCCATCAAGTTCGGAGCTGAAGAAGGAACTTCTGGATGATGCACATAGTTCAAATTTATCTATTCACCCAGGAAACATAAAGATGTATTGAGATATCCGAGAGAATTATTGGTGGGATAATATGAAGAAGAAGATCGCTGAGTATACATCAAAGTTCTTGGTGTGTCAGCAAGTGAAGGCAGAGAGGCAAAATTCTAAGGTGATGACGCAACCATTTCCCATACCAGCATAGAAAAGGGAGAACATCACCATGGACTTTGTCACCAGATTTCTAAAGACATCCAAAGGCAACAATTCAATCTGGGTTTTTGTGGATTGTATTACAAAGTTTTCACACTTTATTGAAATTCAGCAGGATTTCTCATTGGATCAACTAGCACAAATATATATCAGGGAAGTGGTAAGGCTGCATGGAGTACCACTATCTATTATGTCCGATTGAGATCCAAGATTCACCTCTAAGTTTTGGAAGAGTCTTCAACATGATCTGTATATTGAACTGAACTTCAGTAAGGCTTATAATCCTAAAACTAATGGCCAATCTGAGCGAACTATCCAGACATTGTATGATATGTTAAGATCAAGTTCAATGGAATTTAAAGGAGGTTGGGATCAACATCTTCCTCTGGTTGAATTCTCCTACAATAACAGCTTCCAATCGAGCATCCAAATGTCACATTATGAAGCCCTATACGGGAAGAGGTGAAAAACAACGACATGTTGGGATGAAGTTAGTGAGAATAAGCTACTAGATTAGAAATGGTCGAAGAAATGGTGGAGAAGGTGAAAACCATTCAGCAACATATCAAGGCAGCCCAGAGTCGGCAGAAGAGTTATACTGATAACCGTGGATGAGAACCTAAGATTAAAGTTGGAGACATGGTATTTCTATGCATATCTTCATGGAAGAAGGTCAAGGGGTTTGGAAATAAAGGGAAGTTAAGTCCTAGGTACATCGGCCCCTTCGAGATTCTTGATCGTGTTGGGGCTGTGGCCTATCGACTAGCACTTCCACCTACCATGGCCAAAGTACATGATGTCTTTCATGTATACCTCTTAGGGAAGTACATACCAGAACCTTCACATGTACTCTCTTCATAGGTAGTACAACTAGATGATTATCTTTCTTACGAGGATAAACTGGTAAAGATATTATATCATCGAGAAAAAGTTCTATGAAATAAGATAATGCCCCTCGTCAAGGTGTTGTGGAAAACCACAAGTTTGAAGAAGCGATGTGGGAATTGGAGGAAGTGGTGAATTAGAGTTACCTGCATTTGTTTTAGAGTGGGAAAAGGAAAATTTGAGGGCAAAATTTCTTAAGGGGGGAATATTGTAATGACCCAAACTTTCATTAATGAAAATTTCACTTGATCGAATTAAATGTCTTATTATGGTTATATAAAATGTGAACTTAATTGGTTTTATGTTTATGGATTTTAAAATACCATTATGAATTGTGACCATTTCTAATATATCTGTTGAATAGTGATCACATGATTAGTATAAATATAGGGCTTTAACAAATCCAATTTACTCAGAAAAACGAAGCGATGACCTCATCCAGTAGACTTGCCTCATACGAAGCCCATTTTTTAGTGCTCGGAAAGGAGGTGGTGTCATTGGTCTTCGATCATGAATAATCCCAAGCCGAGCTTGAACATGTTAAGCTTGAGTGGAACTGACTATGGGAGAAGTGGAAGTTAATAGAGATTACCACCCGAGTGATGTTATCCGAGCCACCCTAAGAGTTTGTCACCATCTCACACCTTACCCTTTGGTCTTATAAAGGTGTTATAAGGGGTTATGTAACAAGAGCCTATCACTATGACTATGTACTTTATTTTTGTATAAAGAATGTGCATTCATTTTATTATTGTTACTTTGTAAATAGTTTTTAAAATACAAATAGTATTTTTAGTTAATATTCAACTAAGAAATCTATTTTGATGAATTAATGAATTTTTGAATTAAACAATATTTTAATAAAATATTATTATTATTATTAAACTAATTTTTATTAAATATAAATTATCATATAATTTTATGAATACAATTGTAATTTTTATTAAGGTTTGAAAGCTATTTTTGTCAAAACCAATGAATTTTCAATAAATGTTGGTTTTTATTTTAAAAGTAAAAATTCAAATATTTATAAAATTATTTAGATAAAATGAATATTATTTTTCGAATCAGGATGTCAAAATTATCCAATGGTTAATTTTTCATAATTTTCAGAGACAGTCGGATTTTTGGGTAAAAATTAAATACCGTTTAAATATATAATGTGTTTTATGACATCATAATGACCCAATAGTGATGAAATAAAATACTATAAACATTATATTTGGCCAATATATGTTTTACCATTAAAATAATGTGATTTTGGGTTTGTTTGATTTATTTTTCAAAGCTTTAGTGGACCCTTCAAGGCTTATAAAACATTTTGTCTTTTTAAATTGTTTTCCTTGAGAGTGTGACTCACCTCCACATATGCAACCATATTATTTTAATAAGTTCACCCATTGTAATTATAAAATATTGTTTTCCACTCCCCTTTTTCAAAACCCATGGGAAAAAACCATGGTATGGTTTGTGGTTTTGATTAGTTTAATGTGAGGTGTCCCAAACCTAAATAATAAATAATTCCATCTCATTTCCTATATAAACCCACCCAAGCTCCCACTTCCTCTTCACTCAAAGCCTTTGTAGTTTCACCAAACCCTGAAATAATCTCTATATAATCCACCCAAGGTTCCCAAAGCTCCCAATAAGGCTCTCTCAAGCCTCTCCCAAGCCTTTGGGATCACACTTTCAAGTAAGGGATTTCTTCCTTTCTCATTTTGTCCAATTTTCTTTAAGCTTTTATGCCCTTTTTTTACAATTAAAAATGTTGTGGTATGATTTTGCACCTAAAACATACTTCCCTATTTATGTTTGGATGATGGTAGACCCCTTTATTTCTCATTAATTCCTCCCATTTACACCTGTTACCATGCCAAAATTCCGTGAGGGATTTCTCTCTCCTCTTTTACATCCAAGTAATTATTTTGTATTATGCATCTTAATTCCATTAAATTTGTTGGGACATGTATCTATATAAACCCTTACTATCTATTTCATGTAAATATTATGAGACAACCATTTATCTCTCATCAATAATTTTCATGAATCCTTATGTCACGCCATTGTATTACCGAAATTGAACCATATTTTTCCAAGCCAAGATCATTGTGTAGTGAATACCATACCCATGTCTCTATCAAGGGTATTCAACTTTATGCACATATAAATATTTAATGGTGCTTTAATGTATTTATTCCACATTACTTGATCATGGAATAACTTATGTTGTTAGTTGATTCCATGTTATATGATCCATGTGGCACACTTTTGCATGAAATGAAATGTTTAAGATGGGTGCGCCCTGATAACACTCCAATGAATTGAGAAAAGTATAATATCATGATACGTCATATGCAATGAGTGTTGAATCATTCTAACTCAAGTGAAATGAGGTTTTACTTTTGCTTCATGTGAAATGAGGGTTTACTCATGCTCCATGTGTAATGAACCTTGGCTCATGCTAATTCTATGTTAAGTGTTGTTGCTACATTTCCATGTTATGATTATCATGATTTATCATGCCTTTATATTCATGTTTCTCTTGTGCTCCATTGATATTCCTGTTGTCTAACATGTGTTTTATTCCTCATGTTATTCCATGTTTATTCCTTTACTGGGCTTTATATCTCACCCTTTTCTTATGCATGTCCTTAGGTTATCCCATGCAATACTAAGTATGAGGGAATGTAGTGGTCATGTAAAGGATGTTTTCAATAAAGATGTTGTATTTTATGTTTTAAGTTGTTATAAAATGATCCTATGCCCCAAAGACACTAGACACATTGATATTATATGTTGTAACAAGTGAAGTTTATGTAATAAATCATGTTTTAGTGTTTAATAAATCTTAGGGTTGTCATAGGGTCGGACCCAGGGTGGCCAGACCAGGCCACAGTCAATCGGGAGCCGCAGTCAAAAGACATACCGCTCAATCATGATAGTTGGTGGTGCAGTTAACCATTGTGGCATGGTCTACCACCAGGTCGGTGGACCAACTACCCGATCGGTCCACGAACCAGTAAACCCACTTCTGAAAATTTTAAATGGCCATAAATGTCCATTTAAGGAGTCATCTACATTATTGGGACCCTTACAATGAGACAATTATTTAGATATATTCTAAGTGGGTTTTTTGTGGGATTGTGCATATGACCTAATGGATTTAGTAGTAATTTCTCCCATAATGAGCATGCTTTGAGCAAAAATTTCTATGGCTAGGTGTGTCCTAGAGACTATGTGTCTTATAGAGATTGTGTGTCTTATGGAGACTATGTGTCTTATGAAGACTGTGTTTATGTGTCTTATGGAGAGTATGTGTCTTGTTGATACTATGTGACTTATTGGATCAATTATATCTATAATTTATTGAAATATTTTATGTAGACATAGTTCTATGTAAATATTATTGAATTCCTTTGTGGTATTCCCTTTTAGTATTCTTTGGTGGTATTCCTTCATGATATCTTCTTTATGGTACTATTTCGTGGTATTTGATTTGTGGTATTTACTTTGTGGTATTTATTCATTGTTTCTAGATTTCCTACTGAGTAGTGTTTTACTCACCCATACACGGGATTTTCCCGCATGTGTCGTGTCTTTTGAAGACGATCAAATCTTTGATGGAGTTCCAGGTAGACCAGGACTAGACAGTGCCTTGTGAGACCAAATATACTGAGGTGAATTCTATCATCTTTTCCAATGTCAATCCTAGTACCTCTTAATTTAAAAGTTGGACTTATGGCTGCAGACTATTTTCTTTTAGTGGGATTGTTTTTTCCCTATTTACTTTCCATTAATTTGATTATTGAACTTAGGTTGTGGGATATAGTGGTTTGCATGCATTATTTACTTAGGGGTTTTACATTTCAGAATTTTTGGCTTGGAGATGTGTGTGTGTGTGTGTGTGTGTGTGTGTGTCTAGTTACTTAGATAAATGCCTTCTATTTGTGGGATATTCCTATTCAGTGTTAGTCACCAGCCCCTAGCCTATTAGAGGTGGGCTTGGGGTAGTCATGACATAGGTCCGTCTAGGACAGGTTGTAAAAAACATGATATGCATAGTAAAAAAATCAAAATAGGGAATGCAAACCCAAGGTCCAAGACAACATAATCCAATAGTATAAAACTCCAAAACTTCTCCATAGGAGCCAACTCTGTGAGACCACGTCTCCACTATCCCAACCATCCAAGGACATTGGTTATCATGATGAGAAACTGAACTACATAGTGCCTTTAACTTTACTCATGTCTTACAAAATAAGGTCCACATATTCCCATAGGTATATGTAGTGTGTGAGATATAAAGACATGTTGGATACCACCATGAAACCATATAAGGCCTTCATCCATGGAAACCAATAAGTCTTTTTTGAAAACTCATTTTGAAAAATAACTTTACCTTTAATATCAAATTCACTTCAAAATAATTCCTTAAAAATCCCATTGTTTTCCCTCAAATAAACTTTCTTTTCAAACATGGAAAATAAGTCTAAAATAAAGAAATTAAGCCACCTGATATAATATGGTCAACACACCCACACATGGAATAAAGAGTAACACAATCATTTAACCAAATAGTGGAAAATAAGCATAATAATATAATGTATAAATAAATCAAGGCTCCATTATTAAGAAATAATCATATAAAATACTTTTAGGCATAAGTAATAAGAACCGAGGGCTCTAACCATTAGGGTCTAGTGTTACTCTAAGATATTTTTTTGATATCCAACTAAGAAAGGTAAATAATTTGGAAGCTCTCTCGGTCTTACTTAGGAAAAAAAATAATCCCTTGGGCTCCTTAGTTCACAAGGATACAATTGGAAACTCCCTCAGTCTTCCTCCCAAAGGATCCTTGGGTCCCATGGATAACACTCTATTTTTCTAATTCATTCACACACCAACATTGAAAGCCTCTCATGTGATACTAAATTATAGACACACAAAAAATCAACAAGTAAAAGTTTTATTAAAAAAATATTCCCATAATAATAAAATTCCTTTATTAAGGTAAAATACCATTCAAAAATACTTTTTAAATCCATTTAAAATAATAAAATATATTTGATCCCATTTATCAAACACATAGAGTGCAAGAAATACAACTCCCTTTGAAAAGACCCTTTAAAATAAAAAATTTATAAAAAACACCATGATTCACATGAAACATTGATAAATCATTATTATTAAAAAATTAAAATAATTTTAGAAAAACAAAATGCAATTAAGAATCAAAGGTTTCGATGGAAAAGTGCCCTTAAATAGATACACCCATCGGAAACCAAACTGAAACTTGTCACCTTTGAAGAATACCACTTGAATAGAAAAAGAGAGGCCCTCAAAAACATAAAACATAAAAAAAATTAACTAAAAACCCCATTAAAAACTATATATTAATCCAAAATTCAATTTAGGGTTTCCATACTCCATATAAATGGACATAAAAGGAAAAATAGTGAAGAAAACAAGCTTAAATCAAACTATAACACCAATGTTACAAGAAGAATCTACAAAAATGGAGAGGAGAGATGATACAAGGCATAGGGATAGGGTTTCATATGAATGGGAGAATAAAGGAAGACAAAAGGAGTTAAACTTGATAGGGGAAAATGGTCAGAACCCACTTTTTTAATGACCTAGACACACCGCATGGTTTGGAAACATGGTCAAACAAACTGTGTGGGAGACACTATCTCTATGAAAAAAAGCACATGGTTTCTCAAGAATTTTGTATGTTTAGAAAAATCATGATAAAACCATGTAAAATAACACTTTCCCCAAAAAATTATCCTCACATGGTTATCCATACGATTAGAAAAATCACATATTGACCATGCACTAGGGTTTGTTTCCTTAAAAACTGATTCTTTCACCATCCAACTCCCCAAAACTCCAAGATCAGATAAATAAATAAATAAAACTAGAAATAAAACATACCAATTACCTTGTGTATATCCCAATTAACCCAAAAACACCATTTTTTGACCCTAGAAAGTACACAAGGATCCTTAGAAGAAGACATGTTACGCTACTACTCCCTCACTAAAAATACCTACTTCCAAGTCTCATAGCTAGTGCCACTATGTTGTTAAAGAATATAGTCTAATGATATTGAATTGTTGTGGAGTACCTTGTTATGATAATATATGATATGAAAAATCTACTCCATGATGGTGGTGTCAGGATCTAACACCAAATCTTCCCATTCTATCACATTAGATGGGGATGAATAATACTTATTTAACTGGTTTACATGGAACACATAATGAATCGAGGTCAATATGGTGGTAGATTTAACTGATAGGATACCTTCCCCAAATGCTCCACAACTTGAAACAACCCAAAAGAACATAGTTCTATATTCCCCTATTTTCCCAATCGATGATTTCATAGTCAAACAGATACCCAAAGAAACACCTGATCACCAAAATAAAACTCCAATAGGTGATAATAATTATATCTATACAATTTCTAGAGATTTTAAACTATTTCTTACCTATTTTATATTAACTACACTTTCTCTCTCGTCTCCTAGATAAGGCTTGGTCCTAATAAGGAATGCTCACCCAACTTATCCCAACATGAGGGAGACTAGCAAAAACACCCATAAAATTACTCAAATGGTTTTATCTTGATCAAGGAGTGGTAAATATTTTTAATGAAAATTAAACCAATGATATATAATTTTCCTAAAAACCCTTTAAGTCAATCACACATGCATGAAGCATTTCCATAAGAATCTGGGTGGCCTACTCAATTTGACCATCTATTTGTGAGTGATAAACTTTGATAAACTTCAACTGGGTTCCCATGGACTCTTAATAACTCTTCTAGATTTGATAATTAGAATGAGTATCCTAGATAGAAACTACCACTTAAGCTACCCCATAAATCTTGAAGATCTCTCAGATATACAAGTGCTCTAGATCCTCTACCTTAGTTGACTCCCTAATGAGAAGAAAATGGACTAAATTAGTCAACTGATCCATAATACCCCTAATATAAACTTTCTCATTAATATTATGAGGTATACCAATCAAAAAGTCCATAGGTATCTCATCCCAATTCCACATTGGAATAAGAAGAGGCTAAATTAACCTGAATGATTTTAGATTATCCTCTTGGATCCTATATAAGGTTAAACATGTGGGTAAAAAAAATATGAAAAAAATTGTCTCATCCCTACCCACCAAGACCCAATCCTATAAAACATATTTTTATCCCTTATGTGACTAAAAAAAGTAGAATAATTCCCCTCATGCATCACCTCTTCCCTCATGGTCATGGAAATAACTAGACGCTTCCTAAATAAGTTGGTACCATTAAGAGACTATGTATAATCACCTTAGATATCCTTACCATTAAAAACTATACTAATATATAGGTGGAAAGGGTGAAATTATAACTCACACTAAACCCGATCAAAAAGGGAGGGTGTGACCTGAACACTATTTAAGAACACCTTCTCCCCATCCTCCCACACCTCTAGACATAGATCAATAAATAAACCCATCAAACTCCACTTATACACTAATTCATTAACTAATTAGTTCAATGAACTCATACTTAATGTTTTAATGACCACATTCCCATTCTAGGGTGTATAAATATTATCAAAATTAATGTGTTGAAGATACTCTACCTAGTGTATTTTCCAGTGATTCAGGTCCCTTTGGGTGAAAATATACTTCAATCTCTTATGATCATAATAAACTATAAAATGATCCCCAAAGAGGTAATGACACCAATTATTCAATTAATGCATCATAGTTACCAACTCTAGGTCATAGGTTGGGTAATTACACTCTTGTGGTGTATCTGATGAGATCTATAAGCCATCACTTAATCTTCTTAAATTATCACACTCCCTAATCCCACACCTAAGGAATCACAACACACTGCATATCCCTTCTCAAGATCAAGAAGAATAAAGTTTTGGAGATAATTTCAAACAAACTTGAAACTACACAAAATAATGCTAGAATTTCTCATCCCACTCAAATTTTTGCCATTTTAGAGTTAATGAAGTCAAGGGAGAAGATATCCTAGAGAAGTATGGAATAAAGCACCTATAATAACCATACAAGTCTAAAAGGATCATGATTTCAAAAAAATTATTATGTCATTACCAAGACATATCAGATTGTATCTTGTCAGGGTCTATAGAAACACCTTTCTCATATATATCATGGATAAAAAAATTTACCTCTTGGATCTTAAACTAGCACATGGACAACTTAAAATATAGAAAAGTCACTCTCAAGGTTCCATAAAAAAACTCAAATAGTCTCTATGGCCCTGCTCCATCTAGGAATAAACCAAGATTTTATCAGAAAAAATGACTATTAAGGGGTCCAAAAGGTGATGAAATATTTGGTTTATCAATGCTATAAAAACTATTGGAGCATTGGTAAGGCTAGATGGAATAACCAAATACTCAAAGTGCCTATGTTAGATCCTAAAGGTAGTTTTAGGAACATCCTCTTATTGAAACCTCAATTAATGATACCCTAACCTTAGTTAAACCTTTAAAAACTATTGGTCTCCCTTGAGTTGATTAAAAATATCATCAATTCTAGGAAAAATGTATTTATTCTTAATAGTCACTTGATTCATTTTACGATAGTATTTGTAAAGTTAGAGACTCCTATCTGAATTATTTATAAAAAACACTGGAGATTCTAATAGTGAAACACTAGGATAGATGAATAACTTTTTTTCAAGGTTCTACAACTAAACATTTAACTCTTTTAACTCAAAATGGGACATCCGGTATGATGGAAAGAAAATGGAGCTCATCTCGAGGAGAATATTTATAGTGAACTGAACCTCCCATTAGGGTGGAATCCTAGAAAAATAATCTAAAAACACCTCAAGGTATTAATTCCCATCCACTAAAAAAACATATAAACCCTTCCCCACATACTCAAAGAAAACCTAGAAAACTGACACGATATTGATCCCACATCTGGTGCAACAGGCCCTTCCCTCCCTAGTCTCATATCCAACCCACATTGGAAAATATGACTTTTCATATTTAGAGATAAAAAATAATCCATAAAATGATAAATATCAATTTGGAATTTGAAATTTATCATCCAATCTATACCGATGATGAGTTTGAAAACATATAGATCTAAAACAAGGAAGTCCCACATGACCTCCACATCGGAAAACAAAACATGACACTCTTGAAACTTAAAACCATTCTCATTATTACTTCCCAAAAGGGTAATAATATCCATTAAAAATCGAATTAAATATTCTATCATACACAAATAATTAGAAAATTTAACAATATAATTGATTGGGAATCACCCATATCAAACAAGGATAAATCCATAGAAGAAGTAACAAAACATCTTACCTCTCATGGTGACCAGCATGGATTTAGAGTCCTTAGGTTCTACATCTACTGCATAAAGTCATCCCATATCAGACCCTCCTCAGGCCTTTATAGCTATATAAGATTCCACTTTTGACTGAGGGTGATATCCCACACCCTTAGAATCATTTGAACACACCTGTGACTCCTTATAAAATGAAAAACCAACACCACTCCCCTAAAGGGAACCCATACATAATTTTTAAAGATGGACTTGAAACCCACACCAATGGTGCTTCATCGAGGCCTCTAGGAAATTAGGTATGGTATGGATAAAATTCCCACACTGGTAACAAATCACCATCTTACGCCCTAAGAAATCTATTGGAGCTAAAACTGATTACTTCTGAGTATATTTTCCAACAATATAATTAGGTTCATCCCGCTTCCTCTTCTAACCATAGAGAGAACTCTTATTACCACCCACTACTGAAGAAACCCCATTGAGGCCTTTCTTACCTACTAATTCTACCTTAACCATCATCTCTTTATCCACCACCTCAGTATAATTAGGTTGAAAAATGTGGATAAGAATTGATTTAGTATTGTCCTTTATGTTTATTTCAAAACATCTTTCCTTAATATAATTGTTCATGAGGAACGCAGAACAAAATGAAAAAACTCGGAAAATTGAGTAGCATGTTCCATCATTGAATAATTTACTGTCTCCATCATAATAACCTCATAGGTATTTTTATACCTTTAGAATCTCTAGATAAAATTTCTGATTAAAATCATTTTTAAAGGCATTCCTAGTGATATTCTCATTCCTCTTCTCTTAAACCATAACTTCCCACCATTTCCTACCTAGCCCTTCTAACATGTATGTGGGGAATACCAATTTTGAGGTCTGAGGGGTATTCAAGAAGAGAAATATATTCTCAACACTTTTAATCCATTACTTAGGATCATGGGTACCCTTTTCACCATATAAGATTGTTGGATTCTACTTAGCAAACTTATGAGCATGATTCACTATCCATGCCTAACCTATTTCACCCTCTTGGCCTAGATGCTAGATGGTATGGATAATTTACTCTACTAAATTAGGTTCAACCAAAGGAGTTGTATGCATAACATTCTCTACATCACCCTCCTTTATTCTAGAATAGGCCCTTTGTAACACCCCAAGATTTCATTATATGTTATCTCATTAAAGTAATTCAATAGCTTGCGCTACACGCAATACCAAGTTCAAGCGCACCACAACTTACCAAACTAGCCGTTCAAAAAGAAGTTATGAATAATATTAACTAAATTTTGAATCTTATATACTCTATATAATTTTAACATACATATCATGTGTTTCTTAGACATAATATAATAACAAATTCATTTTTTTTTCAGATAAAAAAAGTATTTTTCAAAAAATGCAACTTTACTGCCTTTTAATGGAGAACCCTTTTTAAAACCAATATTTGACACTTTTATATATTCAATTTAACGAAATTAAATTCTTCTTTAGAATAGGGACATAAAAATTTAGTTTGGATAAATTTTTGGTACTTTTTTGATAACTTTCATATTTTGATGAATAGTGAAAAATACTACGTTTTAATTGAAAACAACTTTTTTAATAGAAATAATTTATAGTGATAAATTATGAATTTTAAAGGTTTTGAAGTATAATTATATTATATTTTTATCATTTAATACAATTTATCTCATTATAAGTAATTTCACATTTAAATTTGACATAAACACATGTCAATCTTTTGATAGTTTTTACTTTTTAAAAACCCGCTTTTTGGTTTTGACAACAAGAATTAATTTTAAATTAATAAATGCAACTTCTATGTTTTTAATTTGGTAAAATATACTTAATTTTTGAATTAGGAATATCAAAATTATCTTTGCGTGATTTTTTCGTATTTTTCTGAAAACTTTCAATTTTTAATGAATAGTGAAAGACACTGCGTTATTATTTAAAACCGACTTTTTATTTAAATAATTATTTATTTTATTTAAATTTATTTTAAGTAAAAATAGATATATAATACCTATATAAGTGCAATGTAATTCATTGGAGTCATTTTATAATAAAATTATATGTATTAAATTTTATTGAACTTTTTAACATCTTTTACCCACCTTATAAGAGTATTTGCAAATTTGCATAAAACTTAATTTTACCAATTCTGTGAGTTGAATTTGAAATATCTGAGAGACACTGTTAATATTAGTAAGTAAAATGTGGTTCAATAAGATGAAAATTATTTTTGGTGAATAGTAACTTTTGACTTTTATTTACCACGGTTAAAAGTAAAATAGGGCAATTAAGGGTAAAGATGATATCATAATTACCCTAACACATGTCCTAATTATGTTGGATAAGTATAATTCGACCAAAAACAACCTTAAGAATAAAATATGATCCTCTTTGATCCACTTGGATTAGATTAGGACATTTATTATTATTATTTTATTTAAAAAAGAGTTAAAAGAGTTAAATTCAAAGTTTAATAACTAAACCATTTTTAATATAGAGTTACACACAATATAAATTAGACTATAAATATTCATTAAGAAGATAAAAATATTTCCTACATAATTTTATTTTATTTACAATTTTTAAACATTAAATATTTTAATTTATTTATGACATAATGATGATGCAGTAATTAAAATATTAATGAAATATTAAAATAATTGATATTATAAATATCCAAATAAATATAAATTGAGACTTATGATTAATTACAATAATTTTATAGGTTAATATGACATGTTAGGATTGGTTAATTAAAATTTATTTTAAGTAATAAAATTTTTATAACTTTCAAAAAAAAAAACTAAATTGTGTCAAAATTGACATAATTGAGTGTTTAAAACAAATACTATATTATTAATTGATATAATATTTCTAAAAATCTAAGGTTTGGAAAAAGGACTTAGATAAGACTATATATATTAATAATGAACCACATGGGGTTCTCTGGGATTGTTATAGTAATTTTATTAACCATATAATATAAAAATACAAAGAGACATGGTAAATGTCAAACTATTTAACCAAGAGTTAAATCTAAAAGATAAGGTTAGTATGATGAACTAAACCGGTATAAAACCTATTGGTTGAGAGGTTTTATACCCATAACCACCTTATCCTCTAAATAATTTATTTTGGAGCCATTATAAACTGAAAATTATTTTATTATAAAAAAATATTTCAAGCTTTTCCTAAAGTGACCCTCACCTTTCTCTTAATTTAACAACTCCAAATCCTTTTGACTCAGCCAAAACATGCCCAAATAACTTCTCACCTATCCTTCCTTCAACCCAAAGGCCTTACTTTGAACATAAAGACAACCTAAATAGCCCTTTTGATCAACTCAAAAGGAAACACCCGAAGAAGAGGTAATAATTTCACCACCCTCTTTCAAGTTATTTTCTTCTTCCACTTCCCCTTTATTTGTTGTTTCCATAATAAAATAATAACTCCAGTACCTTATATATACTATGATTTTATTATAAATATGGTACAACCATATTCATTATTCTATCCATCTTATAATTACAAAGTCACCATACGTGAGTACGTACGGCTTACCGTCTCCATGTCGTGGTGTAGTTTGTTATTCAAACACTTCATTATTTGGATGGGTATAATAATGGGTATAACTGATGTAAATAATAAATATATCATGTTAATTATTATTTATATATGATATACCATCTAATTACATTCTGTTTCACCATCAATATAATGATATTGTCGCTCGTGCGTATGTAAGGATTACCATCTCCACGACGCGTTGAGATTCATTTCCACATTCACCATTCAATGAGGATTATAAAAATATATTTTATTTATAAGTATGTAATATATGAAATAATAATGCTAATGGATATATATATATATGTATATATATACTTACATATATCTTATTCACTTACTTCCGTTCAATATGACATGAAAACGAAAACAATGTTTATGCGTACGTACGACCTATCGTCTCCATAAATGGTGCCTCCAATTTCATATATGTATCTATTATAAATATTTATATTCTAAATATATATGATATATAAATCAAATTTTATATTATGGAATTATTTAAATCCTGATCTAAATGATACGATCAAGAATAACAAGTTAAAACACGTACGATAAAGAAAGCGATTATTACACGAAATCTTAATTTAACATGGAAATAATTATTAAATGGGTAGTATAAAGTCATAAATGAATCATGTATGATATAATAAATATTAATATGGTTCTGGTACAATTTAATAACATACTATGGTCATTATAAAAGAGGTTAAACGAACCCTCGACCATAGGAAAGTGCAAGGTTAGGGTTAATTTCACAATCTCTTTATTATCCGAGGTTTGTTTTACGTGAGTATCTATTGAGAACTCTTTATCATCCACATCCGTGATTCATAAAATATTTTCAAAAGGAATATTTTAAGGTTTTATGGAAGGTACTCTTTAACTAGTTCATCATTTAAAATGGTTTAAATATTTATTCTTCTAAATCATTCTCAATAATGTCCATGTTTTCAAAATGGTTTTTAAGTATTTATTTATATGGACAAATATGTTTTTAAAATGTTAATTACTTTCAAAAGTTTCAAAGTGGTATGGGATACTTTGATTAAAAAATTTCTATAAATGTATTCCCTTTTAAATTGTGTGACTTTTAAATGTTTTCAGGAAAAAGGATATTTCTCTCAAAGAGCTTTACAAATAATTTTCATATATTTCAACATCCTTTAATGGATTTTAAACTTTTTTGAATTTGATTTACTATGATAAAAATATTTCATATTGTATTTAAGGTTTTGTGATATGTTTTACTGTGGATGTGTTATTTTTATACCATTCATGGTTTATGTATAAATTATTGACATTTCATATGCTAGTTTTAATATGAATGTTTATGTTATGTTTAAACCTTTTCATATGAGGAATGCATTGGAGTTATTAAGTGATGGATGGAGCCCTCTATAGATCCTTGATGCATCGGTTGGTCTCATGAGACAAACTAGTGTCTTGGCACAAGGACTTGACAAAATATTATTTGTAGTCTTGGTACAAGGCCTTGACTATGTGGTTATGAAGTCTGACATTATGCATTCCATCCTTATGAAATTGGCTATTTATATTTAATGTGATTATTTGACTAGTAGAATATCCATGTGAATAAGTAAATGGAATTATTTGATTTATACTGGCCATATTATGAAGAAGTTTATGTTTAAAAGGCTTATTTTTTAGTCTTATGCACTGCCTTAAATGTTTATGCTTATTTATGAAAGTTTCTGCTATATTATTATCCTTAATGAGCATCTGAGCTCACCCATTTCTTATGTTTTATTTTCCTAGGATTCCAAGAAGTGTATTGTGATTGATAAGTATGGTTAATCTAGGGTATTAATGGCATTCAAAAAGGATAATTTATGTTGTGTTTTATTTTCTAATGTGTAATGTAATGTTCATGTATGTAATATATTTTCCATGACTGCTAAACTGATCGGTCTTTCGGGACTTGATTCCTTGTAATCATGCCAGTTTATTAAAATAATCCATCGAATCTGGGTAACTGGGGTCGGGGCATTACACCCTTCTAGGTGGAATTATCTAAAAAACACATGATAAAAACTCGATCAAAAAATAATTAAATCTCAATAAACATTAACTAAACCAAAATAAACCCTTATAATAGGTATGAAACAAACAACATCAATAAAAGAAACATAATCAAATGAAAAAGAGGTAAAAATATAAAAAATTTAAACATTTTTTCATTATGCATGATTTGGAAACAGAGTTAGACAAATCATTCACCAATCATGGGAAATAGAATTGGTTATATTGAATACCTAGTTTTATGGGCTCTACATAGTTTCCACCAACCGTTCACCTCATATTTCCACCTTTGTTTCACCCCAAAACTCAAAATTACTCAAAAAACTCATGGTTTATTTTCAAAACCCATAACCAATAATGAAAAACATCAAATATCACAAAAATAACCCAAAACTATGTTCAAATTATAAGTAAATTTCCCAAACACCCAAGGAAACTCAAGGTTTTGTATGAGAAAGTGTTGAATAAGAACTCCTCCACACCTACCTCTCAATACTTGACTATATTATCTTATATCTACCATATACAACCTAATAACAAGATTCTATAATACCATTTTCAGTGTACCGACTTGAGTCTACCTGACCTGTCACTTGATCTGGGTAAACATAAGGCCCGATGTGCACTCTCAATCTCCACAGGCTAGTGAAAATAACTAGGGAGTCAAAGATATTAATTTGGGTGTGGTTTCTACCTTGATAATATAGCATGAACCATCCATTTATTGGATAGACACACCAACCATATTGGTAAAATCAACATATATAAATAAATATACAACAAAATAAACACAACATAACCATAAAAAGAGATCATAAAAGTCATCACAACATACAATAAAACACATATACATGATATTTATAGTCAAAATACCAAAAATAAAGAATATAGACCAAAGGTCCCATACAACACAAGCCAATGGTACAAAAACCTAAACTGATTCACATGAGCCAACTCCATGAGACAAAGTTGCCACCATCCATACCAACCAAGGATTTCAATAATCAAGAGGAGACACTGAACTACATGGTTCCCTTACATTTACCTATTTCCTATAAAACAAGGTCTACATACACCCAAATTCATATGGTGGGTGTGAGGAACAAGTCCCAGTAGGATACACCCATGAATCTATGTAAGTCATTTATCTATGAAAACCAATAATCATAGTTAGATAACTCAATTTTCTAAACCAGGTTTAACTTTGAAATAAAGTTCACTTTAAAATAATTTATTATAAATCCCTTTAGTTTTCCTAAAATAAATCGTCTTTTAAAACATAGAAATCAAGGCTCAAATAAAGGAACAATTCCACTCGAAATTACATGCTCAACACACCCACACATGGAATAAACATGAGCATAAAAATAAACACAATCATATAAAAAAATAATAGAAAATAGCTTAATGTATATAATGTATCAATCAATAAAGGCACTACTAGCATGCATAAAGAATATAAAAACCATTCAGAAATAAGTAATAAGCATCATGGGATCTAACCATTAGGGTATAGTGTGACTTTAAGATAAGGTTTTACAAGACATCTAAATAAGAGAAATAATTTTTAAGCTATCCTAGTCTTCTAAAGGCTCAAAAATAATCCCACGGGCTCTCTCTATCCACATGGATGCATCAGGAATCTCCCTTGGTCCTACTCCTAAAGGCTCCATTAGTCCCTTGGATAACACTCTCTTTGTCTAAGTCAAACACACTCCCACAGTTAAGGTCTTATATGTGTCACTCAATTCCAAACACATAAAAAATAAATAAGTTTCAATTTTATAAAAAACATGCCTATAATAATCAAACATCTTTTTAAATGTAAATTCCCTTTCAAAAATTCTTTTAAAATCCATTTAATACCATTAAATATCTTTGAGACGTTTGATCAAACATATGGAGTGCATGAAATCCAACTACCTTCAAAAATCCTCTTCAAAACACTAAAATAACAATAAACACCATGGTTCACATCAAACATGGATAAATCACCATTATCAACAAAAATTAAAGGAAATTTTCTTAATAAAAAAGGAAATAAAAAATAAAAGGTTATATAGGGAAAACCAACCTTAAATAGATACACATAGAATAAATTAAACTGAAAATTGTTTCCTTTGATGAAGAACACATAAATCAAGAAATATAGGTCCTCAAAAACCTAAACCATAGATAAATAATCCAAAAAACCAATTAAAAATCTTATATTTTTCCAAAATTCAAGTTAGGGTTTCCATAGTCCATGGAAATGGAAGAACAAGGCAAGATAAGGGGAAAAAGGAAAATTCATAAAGAAAACAAGATTACCTCAAGTTACAACACCAAGGATACAAGAAAAAACCAAAAACATGGATAGGGGATAAGCTCTAAGGAGTAGGGATAGGGCTCTCCATGAATGGGTGGAGAAAGGAGTCCAAGGGTAGTTAAACTTGATATGGAAAAAATGGTCAAACCATACTTTTTTAATGACCTAAAAAAGCTGCATGGTTTGACAATGTGGTCAAAAAAACCATGTTCCAAATGTGTGGGATCCAATGTCTCCCCAAAAATAAGCTACAAAGTTTTTAGATAATTTCTCACAGTTGGAAAAACCATTCTTAAACCATGAAAAATCCCATTTTCCCCAAGACATCACCCTTGTATAGTTTTCCAGACTATTATAAAAACCATGTAATGACCATGCACCATGACCAATTTCCTAAAAAACATACTTTTCCCCCTTTAACTCCCAAAAACTTCAAGAAAAGGTAAATAAATAAATAAAACTCAAAATAAAATATATCATTGACTCATAAAGTGTCACAAAATTATAAGATAAAGACATTGATCTCTCTGCAATATTGGTTGTTGTGAAAATTCAATGGTATTATGTATTGAAATATTTATAAGGCCACATTACAATTTATTAGGTCATTCTATAAGTTTTTTTTGAATAAAGAATATATTTTTATAGGAAAGAATATTTTGTACCATTAATGTATATTTTACACCATGATTCACATTATTATTCCCCAATATTGAAGGCCATGAAAAATTTCTTCTTCTCTATATGTAGCTGATTTTGGGGTTCATGATGTAATACATGGTTTCATGTCATAATGTACCTAAATGAAAAATTAGTTTGAGAATAATTTAGAGGGTAACTGCATGGGTATGTCATAGTACACCTTATATTTCCATTATTATTATAATCATGTCATAATGAACATGGACACACTATGATTGATGTAGAAATAAAGTTTTTGAGTGTGTTGCTGATGTTATTTCTTGGATGTAATGATCCACATCATTACGGGTTGTAAAATTTATTGGAAATTTAAATTTTGATCTCTGGAGAAGAGGGTGTTTTATGAATTAGGACTCTAAATGTTAATCTTAGGGAAGGGATATACAGAGTCTATTTTTACACTTATTTTTTGTGATTTAGTAGTTTTTGAGAGTGTCAGGTGAGAGATAGTGGATTTGGTCTTGGATATGGGATAACCTTTTGGTTATAGTTTGTAACTCACACCACAACAAGAGGGTGTTTTGGTGCGTTAAAGAGATGCGTGTGATTAAATTCTCGATTTAATGGGGAAATCATCTCGTGGCCTAAGGGATTGCATCATGATGAGATGCATAATATTAGATTCTCTTGAATCAACATAGATCATGTCACAGCAAATGGTCCATGTCGTGAGGGTGATTAATAGAGGTGTGTTTCATCACATCCATGTGGGTTACACTATATAGTGTGTTTAGGGGTAGAGTATTAGTGTTCTCCTAGGTAGATAATTTTCCCATAGGGAACCCAATCACACTTTAATGGGTGTACACGGTTACTCTGTTTCAGCCTTAGGGAAGGGAATTATTGTGAGAGCTTGGTGGTCACAATTCAATGTGTTCCCAAAGGGGTAATTACACCATGACCCCATTGGTCATGTCAAAATACACACCCATATGGGTTTTCTTATAAAAAATTATTTTTTAAAAAAAATCCCCTCTCTCCTTTTTAGCTGTATGACCCTCAGTGCCCAAACCCCACTCCCACTTAATTTTATCCTCTCCCTCTTCACTCTTTTCCATCATGAATCATTTTCTATCAACAGAACAATGTGTCAGAAAAATTATGAGGTTTCTCTCAAAAAGGATAAGTTAATAACTATGTCCCTTATAAAAATCTTATTCATTTCACCATTGTTTTGGAATAACAGTTGTTATAGGTCCTATTTGTATAATTTATTAATTTCGGGTGAACATGGTCAGATCAAGATATTATATTGGATGATTCAAATAATATAAACATGTGGTAAAAAATTCCATTAATATTTCACCATATGTATGGTGTATTTATGTGATTTGTGTGTGTGATTATGGAGTTCTAGGTTCAAGAATTCCAGAAAGTGTTCAGGTGATTCTAGGAGAGTCCGATAGGATTGGGTAGAGCCTAATTGGTATAAAGTAACTATTTCATGCATGATTTGTGAATTTTTGAGTGGATCAGTGATTATTCTTCCCAGTGTAACATCCTTTAGATAGGTCCAATGAACCCCATGGTGATTGGGAATTGGGAAGTCGGTGATGAATGACTAAGTTTAAGGTTAAATGAGATGGTTTATGGCCTCTCATGTGAAGGGGGTCTTGGGTGGTGGTTTCTACATGTGAATTGCATATGTTATTATATAGGAAGTGGGTAGGGTGTTCCTAATGGACCCCAAATCCACCTTTTAGTGGTTAAGTGATGATTATGTATGTTCTTTGGATCAAAGTCCCATTTCTGAGATTACGATTACTTATGCAAGGGATTATCCCTTAAGGGGGTTTCTGTCTATCGTGTGGTTGTGTGTGCTTGAAGAGTTATAATTATGGGATGACACTTTGTGGGTTTTTTCTTGAGATATGTAAGGGATTACAAATTATTTTGGTATGGTGATTTCTTGTCTTATATTAGGTATCCTTCAATAATTGAGACCTTCAGGCAGTGAGAGTGTGACAACCCCTTATAACCCTTTTGAGAGTTGTGAATAGAAAGTATGAGATATAGAAAGTTGGATTAGTTACACCTTCAGGTTGTGTTGTAGACCTAGTAATGTAGGTAGGGTTGATAATATGAATTCTTTGGGGTCTTAGGGTTGGTTTTCACCCAATTGAGATGTTTTTCATGGGTATGGATGAGCATAATGAGTGAGATTCATTGTAGTTGAATTGTGGTTATTGGACCTTGGAATCTTTATAGGATGTTTCATAACTATGAGTATTCTTGTTATGGATAGGTATAGTATGATGGGATATGGAATTTGATAATGAGCTATATTGTGAATAATTCTCTAGAAGCATGATAGGTATTAGTTAGTGGATAGTCAGGGACTACACTCGAGGATAGGTGTCTATTCTTGTTTTTATGTGTGTGTGCCTTAATTATGAGTTAGCTAACGATGATGATGATATGTGATGTGTGGTCTCACCCTATGTTATAGGGTGGTGGTCAAGATGTGTTTTGTGACCTCACCCTGAGTAATAAAATGGTGGTCATGATGTGATGTGTGGACTTACCCTGAGTGTTAGGGTAGTGGTCAAGATGTATTGTGTAACCTCACCCTGAGTTATTGTAGTGGTCCAGATGTGATAGGGGAACTAACCCTAAGTGATAGGGTGGTTGTTGAGATGTTACATGTTATCACACCTTGAGTAATAGAGTAGTGGTAAAGATGTTGTATGTGACCTCACTCTGTGTGATAGAGTGGTTTGATATGGGACATGGAATTAAAACCCAACCTAAGTGAGAGGGTTTTGTTTTAAAAAGGTTCATGAGATCAAGACTTGATATGGATCCATAACCTAAGTTAGAGGGTGGTGTTTGAGGCTCTATTGATAATCCTAACCTCAAGCGATGGTACTAGGTCCTAGTTTCATTGTGAGATGATTTTTTATATAAAAATTGGAAAACACATGTAATTTCAAGAATCATGGTGTCCTAGTTAGAGAACGATGACCAAACATGTAGCTTGTGTGTCATATTTTTTTTCATGCATACACTCACTTTATATTGTTTTATATCATAGTAACCATATTGGTGGTTACCTTTTGAGATTCATTTATAACACCTTGAATAAGTACCCTAGTGTGCCTATATATCTTAAAGTTTTTATTTCACGTGGAAAGTTATATAGGAGATCTATCTGGAGTAGTTGGATGGTGATTTGGGATAATCATTCTTGGAGGGACCTAATATTTATAGTTAAATCTCCCTAGTATTTTTTTAGTTTTTTATATAATAGAACTTATAGGTGTTTGTTTTAAATTTTTGTTTGCATGTTGAGCATGGGTATCATTTTTTCATAGCATATTGATGTTTCCTATTATTGATGGTTGGATATTCACTCTAAATACTTACACTTATTCTAATGTTTTTTACTGATTAAATTATTTATTTGTTATTATAAGTGATGATACTAAGAGTATAGTATCTCTATGTTTCTTATAGACTCTCTCAACTAGTTATAAGACTTTGGATTACAAGGAGACGTGTCTAAGGTCATGTGTCACTTTTGTTGTGGTTTAATGCGGTCAATTTTAGTTGGGTCACTAAAAAGTTGTATCAAATCATTTATTTTTGTTATAATACTATTTGGGTGCTTGGTTTTTGTAGATATGAATGTGTCAAAGCTTGGATGGTACCTCAAATTGGTGTGTCACAAACACTTTTTCTAGTAGAAATTCTGAGTTTCCAGGGATATGGGATAGATGTAATTATTTTATATTATTATGATTGAGATATTTATTAAAATATGATGTTTCAGGTTAAGATTATTATTTATTATTTTACACTTTTCCAAGGGTGTCAAGAGAGTGTGTGTTCATGACTCATACTAGAATGAAGATCCCAAATGTTATGTTGTATTTGTTTTCAATAAGGATGTGAGATGTAATGTCAAATTATGTTGAGATAATAAAGGTGTTATATTTGATTTAGTTGGAATGGGATGTCTTTCTTTAAAATTCATATCTTAAAGAATTAAAATACATCAATCCATTAAAGTAATACCTTTAGATGAGGTTTGAAGATGTGTGAGTTTTCATCTTGGATTTCTTTTATGGAAAGATTTAAGAAAAAGAAACAACATTATTATGATGATTGATGTACTAATAATCAATTAAAATAAAAGTTTTGGTGGTGATATTGTTATCTAAAACATTTTTTTAATGTTATCGAGGAGTTGGTTAAATGTGAATATTATGGGAATTAATTTATAAGAAAATGGCTATCTTGAAGATTGAATAAATCATTGAAATGTTGTTGAATTTTTGAGATTCTATGAATATGTGAAAAGGAATTTTTAGATAATTATTATGATATGGTTTGAGATTAGTTTTTACCATTTAGAATGACTTGATATTAGCCCCATTTTTTCTATATTTCTTTGAATAAAGTATGGAATTAATGTTCTGGAGATGGATTTTTGAAAAATCTTAAAGGAATTTTTTTATGTGTGTAATATATTTCATCTAAATTAAACTGAATTATCCTATGAATAATAGAATTCATCTATGCATAAGATATTATAGCTAGCACATAATATATTTGACATGTGTAAGACATTTTGTAAAAATGGAAAAGGAAATTTATCTATGTGTAAGAAATTCAAGAAGCACTTAAGATATTTCATCTACGCTTAAGGGAATTATCCTATGTGTAAGATAATTGAGTTTAATGTAAGATATTTTTTATATACTGTATTAAATTTGAGGATGCCATAAGATATTTTTTATAGGTCATATGATATTTGAGTTTGATAAAATTTATAAAAGTAAAAAGTCATATGATGTATGATATTTTAATAGGATGCACGAGTTTTGAGTTGATTATAATACACTTGATCATGTAAGAGAATTATATTACATGTAATATAATTATGATATTTTTAACATATTTTTTTAAAAAAATAATATTTCTTGTGAAATATATTTTTCTTTAATAAATTCTAAAAAAATTAAATAATAATATGGTATGAAGGAGATGGAATATGATGATTTTATTGCTATAAATCCCTGGATTAAAAATATTATGATCAACAAAAAGTTCATATCTATATATAAAATGAAGGAAGATAAGTTCAACACTATAATATATATATTTTACATCACATTTTAATATGTATTAATTTTAATCTAATATTTAAAAACAATTGGAATATATAGGTTTCATGATAATTAAATTTCATGATATTTTATATCATATAAAAAAGAAGTAAACTACCCGGGTTTTTAAGAAATTAAAATAAAGATTATACTAAGATTCAAATAAGTTTAAATGAGAAGTAAAATTATAATTTTTACCCTATTTAAAATGTATATCACTACTACTCATAAAGATCAATGAGTTTTCAAAATTCCATTTTGGAAACTAATATTATTCATAAAATTACTTTTGTGAATACAAATATGTAAGAAGAAAATAATGAGATGGGTGACTACAATATTGAGAGTGATACAAAATTCTAAGTGATTTAATTATGAGAGCCTTGATACATCACTTTAATGAATAGATAAGAGGTTATTGAATTGATGATACACCCATAAGAATGAAGACCTAGTGTGTTCCTATGTATTCAAAGTATTGAGGAGAACCGGTTTGTGTAAAGGACTGTAAAGTTGACCAATCTAGAATTTCATGTTTTTAAGAGGACATATATGTATATAATTGAATGTGTACATGATAATACCTATTTATCCATCCTATTCACAGATTAAGATAATATTTACAATGGGTGTAAAAGTAACCCAGTACAGAAGAATGAGATTTTTCTTATTTAGAGAAAACATTGTAGTGGGGTAGTGTGAAGCTTCAGAATAATTTGTGTGACTTAGGATTATAAACATAACATGAATCTATATTTATAATACTATGATGGTCCTTGAATTTTTAACCACTTGTTGATATTTTATAAAATCTATGATTATGGTGTTTGAACAACCACAATAAGGTTTAGTTATTTAAGGTAAAACCATATAGATCCTCATGTGATTTTCTGTGCTTTCATTAGTATGAATACAAGGATGAGATAATTATTTGAGCAAAAATTGAGACCATAATCAGTCATAGAGGTTAGGTTAAAATATATTAACTCATAAAATAAAAATCAGATCTATGATATACCCCCTCCCCCCATCAGTGATCTAACTTAGAAAAGGAACTTTAAGTGGTATTAGAGTCAAGATCCCCTATAAAAATCCATGGAGTTGTTGAGGATATATAATATAATTTTTTTGAATAGTAAGGGGTTTTCTAACTTTTTATGGTAAGAACTACCAGATACATAGAAACATAATGATACCCTACCTCTTATCTCTTGTCTTGGAAGTTCAAGATGATGTAATAGTGGTATTTCCACCTATTGTTGAGGGAGAAACTATGTTTTTTTATAAGAGAAATATAGAGAATTATTTCAAATAAAAAATATCATCTTGATGTCTCAATTAAATATTTAAAAAAAAATCATGGTGCATTAAAATACTAAAGAGATCTAGGATAAATTAAAGAGAAGTTATGTGGGAAACACCAAAGTTTAGGAAGACAAAATTCAGGTATAGAGGAGTAAAATTTGAACATGTAAAGATTGGTGATGATGATAACATTAAATAATAATTTACAAGGGTCAATGATATTGTAAGAAACATTTGGTTATTTAGTTAGAATTTAGATAACTCCACCTTTGTTAAAAAATTGATGAGGAGTTTTCTATATGGTTTTGATCCAAAAGTATTAGACTTTAAAGATGAAGAAAACCTTATATTGGATAAGTTACATAATATAATCATTTATTATGGGATGATCAAAGATATAGGTTTCAAAAAGAAAGAAAAATATGGGAAGGATTTTGAGTCCATGAGAAAAGGAAATGTTAAAGAATAAGAGCTTGTAAGATCAAGTGATTTAGGTTATTATGGGGATGATGAATACTTTATAAGAAATTACATTCTTTAAAAAAGGTTAAAAAATGTAAGTGGAAAGTAAAGGGAAACCAACCAACTAAGTGCTACAATCATAATGAAATTAGTCATTTTTCCAAGAACTACTCAAGAATGTTAGATATACCAAGTCATATGATGAGGATGAAGAGACTCAAAAGTAGAAAAAGGGTAAAAATTGAATAATATTGTCAGTAAGAAAAGAAGTTTAATGATAAATAAAGAAAAATTTGACTCATCAAGCATTGAATTTAATTATGAAGTCCATTTATTTTAACATAATTAGAATGGTTTTGAATCATAAAGTAGTGATGATGATGTATAATAAAGGATAGAAAATGAGTGGTAGATGAAAGGTGAGTTTGAATATTCTATAAATAAGATTACACATCTTGATAAATAAAAGATAAATCTAATAAAAGAAAATAAAAAATAAATTCTAAAAAAAGGGGTATGATATAAAATAAATAGCTTTTGTTGATCAAAGTAAGAAGAATATATTTAAGGTGGATGAACATGAAAATATGGTAAGTTATCATGAAGAGAAGCTATTATTTAGGAAAAAATAACTAGATGTGATATAATTTTGGTAATTTTTTAAATTTTTGACTTTTTTTACTTCAAACTCCAAAAACTCAAAGAAATAAATAAAATATAAATATATATCTTTGAATCATGAGTGTCAAATGTATTTTTTTTTGTTTTTAACATTATTATATTAATAATCATATATTTTTATTAATTATAATATAATTTTTTATCGTATAATTATTTTTGTGATATTAAATTAATTATGTTTCCATTATAAACCACACATTTTTATCTTTATTTATTTATACTGCTCTCTTTTCCTTTACATTGATTTTATTTATTTTTTAATGACCTAATATTATAATTTTTTAGAAATTTATTATAAAATAGTCTTATATTAGAAATATAAAGAGTTTGAAAGCCTCATTAAGAATATAAAATGTGAGTGATATTGAATCCCACACTGAAAACTTTATAAATGTTCTCAAGACTGCTCTCATATAAAATTGAGTATTTGGAAGTGTTTTTTTTTCAAAAATATATATTTATAATAATATATTTCGAACTATTGAATTTATTTTTGGGAATATTCAATAAAGGACATAACCACCATGTGGGGGATGAGACCACATAATTTTGTATATTGGAATATACCACAATTCAGTGAGGGTCATTACATTGTGGTTATGTGCAAGTACATACACGATATGTGATAACATATTGATTTCTTCATTATCCAACTCCAAATGCTACCATACTCAGTTGATCATCATAAGATAATGATTATGAATACTTTTAACTTTTAATATAATTGTCTAAACATTAAATAATAAATATGGGAAATAAATATGATTGTTTCAAAAGATAAAATTTTGGAGAGTTTTGCAAAGATTCTTAATCAATTTTATCATACCGTTTGAGTTTTAGAAAGATAATATAAAGGTTGATTGATCCTTTTATAAATTTAATTAGACTAATTTAATTCATTTAAACTAATAAAACTAAGAATATTTTTTAGATCTCATTTACTCCATCCCTTACACAAGTTTATATGAAGTCATGGAAAGGAGAAATATCTTTACTAAGCATTGAGGGATTCATATAGCCAATGGACACCCAAGGTGGAAGGATTATTTTAGCTGCTTATCAATAATAATTATCCAACTCAAGTGAAAAATATAGATCAATATAGAATAATGAATGCCATTCTTTATTTATTTTATTATTCATTAAAATAATATAGATGTATCGTAGGTTTTATGGGTGAATTTACCATTAGATTTAATTATATTTACTATCAATATGGTGATATGTATTGATGAATGAAGGTGGTGTCAATAAGTTTGGAGGAGATATCAGGTGATGGAGGTGCTGATGGAGTTAATTCCATGTTGAGTGGTAGAAGTGTTTTGATGATAAAACCTTAAAATATACCTTGGACATATTCAAGACAAAGCAACAATTTTATATGTTATGATTGACGATATGATCTTCAATCTAGGACAAGTGAAATATGGTTGAGAGTGTTTCACAAAACACATTATCATGAAGGTGAGAAGCTAGAATGTGGGGGAAATTTAATCCACTATGTTTATGGGTGAAAATCTAGCAGTGCAAAGTACAGAGAAATCATCCAAAGGGTCTTGAATATGAAGACTTATAAATTCAATGAAGATGGTATTTCAAGATGTTTATGAGGTATTGAGAAGGCCCCATGATAAATAAAGTGATTTTGATGTGATTTTAGTGTGTTAAGCAATTCCTTGTGGTGTTTATATGAGTAATTATTAGATTTAAAATGAGTAATTTTCAGAATAAGGATTGATATTTTGGAAAAGTAATGACCTAATATGGTTTATTTATAACACTACATAAAATTCATTTCACTGACTTCATATGAGTCATTTCATCTATGTATATATTATTTATACACTTTTATATGAGTCATTATGAGTGAAGGAAACTATTTAAGAGTCATATTAACTCTATGAAATCATTATGTCTAAATTCAAAAAAATAATTATGCTTATAAGGATAACAATTCAACTCATAAGGATAAACCATGTGCATGGAAGGATAAAAACTGAAAAATTATGGATCTTTCCCTATGAATAGAAGGATAAAACAAGTTATTTGAAGGATTAATATAAATTAAATAAGGATAAATTTAATCAATTTATGATAACTAATCTTGGAAGGATAACATTTACATATGCACGAAAGGATAAATATGATAATGGAAATTTTGGTTATGCTACTATGATGCTCTTCATAGATTCAAACATCATAATCGATCACATGGATCGTGATTCAATATGAGGATAAAAGAGAGTAATAGAAGAGAGACACTGGATGCTGAGATGAACTCCATTCCACAAGAAATACTTCCATGTCAGAGTGTATGTATGTCATACACATGTGAAGAATATAAAGAATATCAATGCAATGGAATTCATGAAGATTTAAAATGAGGAATGAATCACGAGTATTTTAGATATTTAAATGGGAAGACTTGACTAAGATTTGGAATAAGAATTTTAATTGGAATAAAACAAGAAAATATATTCCATTTTTGAAAAATGATCGCCTACTATCTAAAAATATTGGAGTTTCTAACATCCATTTTATAAACTAAAAAATTTTCATGATACCTTATGAATATAATGATAGTATAGGTACTAAAGAGAAAGGGAGAGGAGTGTGGTGAGAGAGAACTCATAAATAATGGGTAAGTGAATTTTAAATAACTGATATCCTAATACTTCACTATTTAAAATGGATAAGAGGAGTTCAAATATGGGATTAATCTAAGTAGGTAGAGACCTTTATACCAGAGTATTCAAAGATCTAAGGAGAAACAGATTGTGTGATGATATGAAAAGATGATAAATATAGACAACCATATTATGAAGATTACCTGGGTGTACAATACTTAAAGGTGTACATGATAAAACAAATTGAACTAGTATATTCATGGAGGAAGATAAACATAAATTGGTGAAGAGGAATCCTAGAGTATAATGAGGACATTATTTATTTGGATCATACCTTATAGTGGAGAGTTGTATTCATCCAGTGGTTCTCTAGAAGTCATAACATAGTGGGACTCTTTATTGATAAGACTGGGACAATCCTTGGTCGTTACTAGTTGGGTATATAGTGTATGAATCCAAGATTGGGGAGACTGACTAATCATGTCAAGGAGTATGCTATTATAGGCAAATAATGTAAATCATGTGTGTTGTGAATTGTCCATATTCTATTTCTTATGAGGTGAGTTTGAGATAATATATTGAGTGTATTGGGAAATTAACAAGCTCTAGTGGTTGATTTCAAAAGGAATAATTTTTAAAATAAACCCATTAATTCACCCCCACCTCCCTCTTAGTGATCAATTCATCTGAGGGAAACATAAGTGGTATTATAGAAAATTTGGTGTACTCCTATTGGATCTGATTTTCAAGTTTTTTTAATAGACCTATGTGAATTTCAAATTTTGTGAATATATTAAGATAATGTAGATTTATATCTTAGACTATATGCCTAATGATGTTGAATTAGAGGTTTCAAACCAAACCATAAATAATAAGAACAAAATAGAGTCAAAATAATTGAGAAAAATATCAATTGAAAAGAATGATCAATCACTATTTAAAGTTTCTTAAAGTGATAACTACTCAAATAAAAAATCTATTGAGAATGATCCTTTTAAATAAGAATATTTATTTAATTGTGATTAGGAGTTATATGATTCTATCAAAATAATAGAATGAATTAAATATGAAATCAAATATCATCTTATTAAAGTTTCTAAAGAAGTGGTCACCTGTATATTTATTACTATCAAGGAACTTCTTGATAAAAAACATAGTTAAAATAGGAAGCTGAAGAAATGGAGAATACACAAAGAAATAAGTTTATAAAGTGAATTACACTTGCATAACTTATGAAAGTAGAGGAAAAAGTGATAATACTTTGCAATAGAATTGTTTTATTATTTGAAGAAGAATAGAAATGGAATGTTTGTGAGAAAGTGGTATCTGAAAGTATATTCATGGAAGTCATCTGTGCACTTGAAAAATTGCACAAAACCTCTATTGAAATTTGATTTTAAATAAATAAAAAATAAATGAACTTGATAAATATAACAAAGAATCAGAAAAATTACACGAATAAAAAATCAAGAAGTTAAAGATTGATCAAGAAGATATCCTGAGATCAGCTAAGTATTTGAAGAATTCCCTCAATATGAATTCTCTTGAGATTCAGGTGAGACAAAGATATTTAGAACCATTATATGTTTTAAATTCCCATTTTGTTGAAAATAATTTTTCCACACAACCATTTATTGAGATTCATGGATCTAAATATACTCTTATAAGTGGAAATAATAGCTTGAAATCACCCTCTAATCATGTTGTAAGAATCACCATAAAGAAGGTAAACCATTAACAAGAAACTGTTGCATGTACTATTTCTATTTCATATACTTACATTTATTTGAAATAAAAATCTAGAAAAATTATGTAGATAAAAATGAATAAAAATTCACCACTACATCAAGGATAAATGTTTTGACATCTAAGAAAAATAACCCCCTTTAGAAGATATTTAAATAGTGGTGGATTCTCCCAAAAACAACAAGTAATTTTTTCCATATTGTATATTCAAAGAAGAAAAAAGATTTTATAGGATATTGTTGGTGATTATATAAGTTTGAGAATATGGATACTGAATCCTATCATACCATGTCAATTTATGAAGATCATATAAATCCATAAGCAAGGGGTATAGAAAAAGGAGAAAGAAGACTGGTAGTCGAAATGTAGGCTATAAATAAAGATGAATATGGATTGGAAAGTAAGAAAGTGAAACCAGAGAATAAATATGAGAAAATATCCCCTAATAAGAAAAAGGTAAAGGATGTATCAGTGTGGATAAGATTCTTTTACTGTGGTTGGAGTAACTACATCATGGATCATTTCAAGTTGGCCATGAATATTAAGGCTAAAGGATGAAACAAAAAGAAATAAGGTAAGTTAATTAAAATGAATAATAAAAAGTTTGATTCATCAGAAGACATCCTTGAAAAAGTGTAAAAGATTTTAATCAATAGAAAATAGAAGATGAGTGAATATTTGTGTGTGTAAGGTTTAAGATTCCAGAATATTTATCCAGAAAGTTCTTAACATGGTTTCTTGGATAGTCATAGGTGTTCAAGAATTAAGATAAGGCACTTGAAGTTTCCTTTTCTCTAATAGATAAAGTAAATAAGGAAGTTTCATGAAAAAAATAAACTTGAGATTGGAAATAATGAGAGTCCTAGGTTGAGAGGAAAATCTTAACAACATTATTTCAACTAAGAAACTAATTGGTCCATCCATATTACCTAAAAAATATTTTATTTGTGATAATATATAGGGAATTGAAGGAGAAGCATGAATCGTATCACTATTGTAAAATAAATAATTTTTTCTTTACGGAGTATCTTAATAACCTTAAAGAGGATTAGTTGAGTGTGTCCCTTGAAGGGAATAAAAAATGATATGAATATGTCAGGAAATGAATCTATAATTTCTAGATAGCTATAAAAAACTGGAGAATGAGGATTTACAATCACATTTATAACAATTATTTTCATTTATATTGAACATATTTATAGATTGGTGTTGGTTAATGAAAAGATAAGAAGAATGGAGAGTTTATATGTATTTTTCTTAAACTTTTTATGGATTTGTTAATTTGATCACATGTTACATTTTCTTGATAAATTTGTTTCAAACAATCTTGAAATGAGAATATGAATTGTTCTCACATGTATCGTAGTTTATAAAAATAATTGAAAACCATCGTTAAATCATTCATGTTTTACATACTGGGTTAGACCACGTAGACTTAGAGTAGACTAATTAAAGGATATTTTTAAAGAAAATCATGTGGTACGATACTTCTCCCAAAAGTGGATCAAGCTATGATTCTAAATGAAATAGGGAGAAAAAGAAGCTATTTTAATATTTGTTGAAAGAAGAATGATGTGATGAAAAATAACTTATATATGCTCTGTACTTCTTGTGAAAAAGGTGGAGAAAAAAAATCACACATATTGACATGATAAGTGTTTAGTGGTATTGAAAATACATCAAAATGGGGAGATTGAAGTTACCATGGGATAAAATTTTATTTTATAAATGTGGTGAGATTACTTGATGATTTAAAGTGGTGTCAATATGTGTTGAAAAACTATTAGGTGATGGAGTTTATTCCAAGTTAAGTGGTAAAGGTGTTTTGATACTGCATCTTGTAAATCTATCTTGGACAAATTGAATACAAAGTAGTAGTTTTATATATGATTATTGAATAAATTATCTTCAAGATAGAACAAGAACTATATAGATGAGTGTGTTTTATAAAACAACTTATCATGAAGGGGAGAAGTAATAATGTGGGGGAGATTGAAGCACTATGGTGATGTATGAAAACTACGTTGGATGAAGTAAGGAAACATTATTCAAAGGATCTTTAAGATCAATACTTATGAATTCAATGAAATTTGGTATTTTGAGATTTTTATGAGTGATTCATAAGGCCTCAAGATCAATTAAAGATGTTATGAGGTGATTTTAGTGAGTTCTATAATTTTTGGTGTTGTCTATATGATTCATTGTTGTACTTCATATAAGAAATTTCCAGAATAGGGACTGAGATTTTGGAAAAGTAATGACAGTGCTCAATTCACTTATAACATTTTGTATGAGTCAATTAACTAATCCCAAATGTTTCATTACATCTATGTAGGTATCATTTCTACACATGTGTGTGGGTCATTGTGAGTGAAGGAAACTATGTGTGTGTCATATTAACAATGAAAAATCATAAAGTCTATAATTAGAAAGGATATAATGAAAATAATAACCATTAAACTTATAAGGATAAACCTTGTTCATGGAAGGATAAAATCAAAAAAATTCACGGGTCCTTTACTATGTACATAAGGATAAAACTTGATCTTGGATGGATAAATATAAGGTATGGAAGTATAAATCTATTATAAAAAGTTTAAATGTTCTAAAAAATGGTTACATTTACCTATGAATGGAAAGATAACAAAATGGAAAAAGGAAATTCATACGATTCTTCTATGATGTTCTACATAGATTCAAACATCATTATTAATCACATGGATCCTGATTCAAGATGATGTTGAAAGGGAGAAAGACATGGGAGATGCTGGATATTGGGAAGAAATCCATGTCATAAGTAGGAATGGAAAATAACCATGCCTGAGTGTCATGCACATGTGAGTAATTCAAATAATATTAATGTAGTAGACTTCATGTATATTTTAAAGAAATAAAGAAGCCCAAGTCTTTAAGAAATTTAAATGGGGGATACTTGACTAAAATTATGAATAAGAATTTGAATGAGAATAAAATTGAAAAATATCTTTTATATTTTAGGAAGGATAGCCTTTCATTCCAAAAACTTGGAGTTTCTAAAATACATTTTGAAAACCAAATAATATTCTCGATACTATACGAATATAAAGATTATATAGGTAAAAAGACAAACAAGTAGAATAGTGTTGAAAGAGAACTCACAAATATTAGGTGTGATAATTTGAAGAATAAGGAGCCTAATACATCACTATTTTGAAGAAAGAAAAGGATTTCAATGTCAGGATCCATCCAAGGAAGAAATGGATTGTGTGCCATAGTATTCAAATTGCTAAGGAGAACTAGTTCATGTGAATATCTGGAAAACTAAGCACACCATACAAATATATTCTAATGAAGATAAGATCCTAAAATACTTAAAGGTGTACACAAGTAGACAAATTGATATTGTCTATTCATGGAGGAAGTTTAACATTAAGAGGCCTAGAAAAATGCCATAAAATAAGGAGGTATTTATTTATATGGATCATACCTTATAGTGGAAAGTTTTATTCTTATAATTGGTCTATAAAATCTAAAACATAGTTTGAATTTGTGTTGATAGTAATAGGATGGTACTTCTTGTAATCACTTCAGTATATAGTAAAAGAATCAATGATTTGGGAACTAACTAATTACAATAAGGAGTGGTATATTCTATCAAAAACCCTATATATACTATGTGTTTTTATTTATATATATATATATATATTTCATACAAGGTATGTATGAGAGAATATATTGAGTGAATCATGATCATAACAAGTCCAATAGGTTGAGTTAAAAAAGAAAATTTTTAAAAAATAAGCCCACTAATTCACCCCCTATGGCTAATCTAGAATAGGGAATTACAATGGTTTTTAGAGTTATTTTACCCTTAATTTTTGATGATAGTCATCCCTTAATTTTTTTTGGTATATAATATAGTATATCAACATTTAGATTGATTTTCTAATGAATGAATAAAATGATAAAATGAGTTTCCAAAGGACCACATCTTATCTCAATTCAAAATTCCCTTTTGGATTCCTGTTTTTTTCTAAACCATGAAATAAACTTCTTGTAAATAATTATACTCCCATAAAAGGTCGTGATATTAAACCATTATTTAATCTAGGTGAATAATATTTTTTTTCATGAAAAATAGAGTATCATTTTTTGATACCACTACAATATTGTTTATAGATAACTATACCATGGGGGAATTCACCACAAGGAAAAACCACAACATAATTTATGTTTCCAATATGTTCTTGGAATAGAGAATAATGGTGGAGAGTACTTTATTATCACATAATTCACTAAAATTATTGGGAACATTAATAACTTAGAGAGATATGAATCACAGTTCAATCTTGATCTAGCTATGCACCTTATTTTACAATCACTTCCAAAAAGTTTCTAATGGTTTATTGTGAATTATAACATGAATGGGTTTTAAAAAAGTTTTACCTATATCATAAATATTTGAGGATTTTTTAGTATTACATGGGAGTTTTGAGATATTAAGTGGTGTGATGATGGTACAAAAGGAATAAAGTAGTAGCTTTTGTATAACCCCCATTCTGGTTCACCTCCACTATGATTGAACTAGGTTGCACACATCTCAAGCATGCCTCCACACATACCATAGATTTCTGATCTGCAAAAATGGTTGGTTTATAAAGTGAGTATACTATAACCACTATGGTATAGAAAGACATAAATCCTAGAGGAAGAAAAATAGTCAACTGGAATCACATAAATAAAAGAAAAAAAATAAACATTGATAAATTCTAAATGAAATAATAATACTAAACATTCTATAAAATTGACCAGGTTCAATTTCAAGTAGTCATACATATATAGATAGGATATTATATGGGGAAATCATGAAAAAAGCCTCAAAATTTATATAAATACTAGATATGATTATAAAACTGGTTCTAGTTCCATGCATGTTCTCATCAACAAACTTCAACTAGGCTTCAAAACATACCTATCAATATCAGGCCCCCGCCCCCAACCAATATTACAAACCACAATGTTTTCTGAAGTACTAGGTTTCTTAAGTAAGGTGTGAGTACAAATTAGTAGGCCATCACTAATGGTGTCCCTAAACATATCTAATAAATATGATGCATTCTCATGGTGATATGATAAACAATAATCAAACAATAATAACTAAAATAAAATTAATTCCCTCAAGTGATCAAATAGCCAATCAAGGTGAAACTACACCCACTTCATCTAAATCTTGGAATCTTTGAACCTATCATAATAAATATCAATGTTAATGGGTTAGAATGTTCCCATGCATGTAAAATATCAATTCAAAGTGTCTAGAGCATCGTAGAATAATACAAGGCCAAGGAAACCCCATTCCATATGATCTCAACCATATCACATCTTGATCCCATCTAAAATTAATGTAATTTGTATAGAAAGATAGCCCATAAAAATGGGGATCTCTACCTAATGGTATATTGATCACATAAATAGATAAATTTGAGAAATGAACATTTTCTATATGGTCTTTTTTCATGGTAATCTCATTGTGGAATAGAAACATCAGATAAAGGGGAGAGATGGACCCTGTCTATGGCCACAACATGGTAGCATCATATAAAAGGGATAAGTGGACCATAATCCATAAAATTATAACCAAAAGGGAAGTGTCTTGGGTCTATAATGATCTCAACACACATGTATCTTGACCCTAACCAATATAAACTAGAGGGGAATGGGAAAAATGTTTACCTAGCTCACATTGATCTCATGTCAAAGTATCTTGATCCAGTTCAACATAAATGAGTGATATGAGAAGGATGGATGAGGTATATACCGATATAAACCATCCAGCTTCTCTACCTATCTTATAAATATATTAATGTTTAAAATAAAGAATAATTAAAAAAATAATTTAAGGTAGGGCATAAAGGTTCCTGACTTGGTCCAGTTTACCAAAATATAACTTGAAACCCATCGTTGGGATCTCATTACAGGGCTCATCCCACATTATATCAAGAACACAAACATCAGTACCCACTATATCAAGGAATGCTATGTAGAGGTGTCTTCATGAACCTAGAAAACAACATCCTACTCATATGGGTCAAATAAATACATTTTATATTAATTTTAAGGTCAATCACTCAAGGGTGGTGATACCACATATAACTTGGTGTAAGAAAACATTAATAAACCATAGATAATGGTTATGGATCATTGACTTAGGATTGGTAGTGTTCTACTCATTGAATACCACCGATTAATCAAGACTCAAATGGATATAATAAAAGAAACTATAAAAAATCCTTAAATTAGGGGTAGCCTAATGATTCATGGTGAAAAAATGAGAAAACATAGGAATAGAACCAATAAGAGGGGTAAAATTACCCAAGGCAACCTCATGTGATAGAAAATCCATGATTTTAAGAGTATATGAAGGAGATCCAACTTTAGGGAGAATATGAATGTAGTAATAATGAAAGTTATGGAATGTATAATGGAAATAAGAAATCCCACAAAAATTTTCAACTTTAAAACATTTAAATTAATTAAATTAGAGTATAAAAACTATATTGGACATGTTTTGTAGAACAAACAATATAGTCACAATTTAGTACACTATTTGAGGTAATAATCAAGAAAACTTATCCCTAAGGCCTTCTTGTGTATCCACTTACTTATGGATAAACACTCCTCTGTTAGCCTGAATTCACATCAAAACCACCACCCACATGGCGCAATGCTTCATTGATGGATGACCACCATAATGCAACCCACACACATCACAGTGAAACACATCCCTCCTTGATCAGGGCTTCATTAAGCAACATATAGGTTATGGAATAACTAGTTTCCTGTAGTGAAATTTAATCTCATATAGATCAAGAGTTATACTTACATAGCCTCATCATGACATAACCCTCTTTCAATGCAGAATGACCCTTGAATATTTGTAAACTTTTAATCTTACATAACGCAAAATAAAACCCTCACCATGTCATAGACCACTTTATTGTGACAGGACAGTCCTCTACCCATCCCCAATCATGGAGTTTCCCTTATTTATGGCATGACTATCCATTTATAGTATAACTTCAGCTCAAACCCAAGGATAACACATAAAAACGACCCTTGGACCCCTGCCAACTCCTCTAAAAGTCCAAAAACACCAAAAACCACATTTTAAGTAAAAAATAAATTGAATTTGAAACTTGAACATATGAAGGGTGTTAAAACCTCCTCATTATATGGAATCTCATCTTCAAGATACATCACTAAGGCTCTCTAGTGAACAGCTCCAGCTACATGGCCTGTATACCAGACTCCGAATCCCACATATCCTCATGAATATTCCTATGAAAACTATGCACACATATCATAGAAATATTCTTATCATGAAGTGTCTTATCTAATTGATCCATAATATGAATTGGTTGCTCCTCAAATGAAACACTCATCCCTAGCTCGACCTTGTTGACATTGATCACATTAGAAGGATCAATTTGGTATCTATAGAGTTAAGATACACGAAACAAATTATGAATAACATGGAAACTTCAAGTATTAATTAATCATTATGCCATGGTACTGACACTCCCAACAACATTTAAGGTCCCCACATATCTGTCTTCAAACTTCCCCCACCTCTGATTGTGACGTTATCCCAAATGTGGTGACAATCAGAAGGAAATATTGGTTCTTACCTTTTAATCAAGGGGAAAGAAATATTAGTCAACATAGAAATGTTTCATACTATGGGAATTTTATAATCTCTTCTAAATCAACCTAATATTATCCAACATCTTCTAAAAAAGACTCAGTCCAACAATAGATGATTCTATTACCTTTAGTAATCACAATAGTAAATGGTATGGACTATTACATAATCCCTTGACAAGTTTCATCTAAATCGATATTAGATAACTATTATTATAATAAAATTAACTAAGAAGATATGAATCTACCCTAAACTATCATGCTCTCAACATGTCCTTTAAAATTTAGATAGCACCCTTAGACAACCTATCAGTATGAGAATGTTAAGAAATTCTCAAATGCACCAACATATCAACCACCTTTTATAGACCCTATTAGAATCATGAATTAAAACATGAATTAAAGAACACTATAAAGATACACAATATCATAAACATATAACATTTCCAACTCATTGATATAGAAAATCCCATAGATAGGAATGAAAGTTTCTACCTTGGTCACAAAGTTGATGATAAACCATGCCGCATCACTGCCTTGGGGTGACTTTAAAATCACTATAAAAAAATTCTATGGTCACTTGTTCCCACTTTCAAGCATGAATGGTAAGTCACTGGATAATGTTGGAGTTAGTTCCCTAGAACCGTCTTTCTAAGTACTTGATTAAAAGTTTCCAATATTAATGAAGTTCTCTTATGTCACGACCTAAACCACTAGGGGACTCATGGCTAGTGGTAAGATTAGAATGACTCCCCAAGCCTACATCTAATAGGATAAAAGATAACAACAAGCATTGAGTATGAATATCACACACCAGGGAGGCCTTAGAGAGATGTACCTATATGCACACACACGTCTCCAAACATTAATATAATGCAGAAAATATATACAATTGATACTATAGATGAATCAATAACTATGATCACACACTAGAGTACAATAAATAGTATAAAAAATAAATGGATCAAACAAAATCCCATTGAAAATTGTAAATGAACCCAACCTGTTGAAAATATGGGGATAGCTACACAAAAGCAACTCCTGAATTCATCTGTGGTCTGTCTAGCATAACTAAGCTCAAACTAAGCTCCACTTTGTCCTAGTATACCTAGGAATCCAAAATGGTTTTTCATATACACAATACATGACATCCGTGGGTAGATCCCATACAGGGGTTAGTATATATATATCATGTAGAAAACCCTGAAATCACCAAAAAAAAAACATAAAGAGAGAATTAAAATCACCACCATGAATGAATTTCAATCATAAAGTGAGACAAAAACCATAATAATAACCATTTATTCTTATAGGTAGATACCAAGTCTCAAGGTGAGGTCATGTCCTCACTGCCAGTCTAGGATAAAACTATAAGCTCATAAGATAACAGTCATTCGATAGAACCCACTTCATTAGTCCTACTATATTGATGGAACTCATCCGAGAGAACATACTCATCGAGTATTTCCATGGATAAACACTAAGGCAATTGAGAGGGATCATCCAAGTTACTCACTCGATCATACTAAAACTCATTGGAAGTTAATAGATGTTGATATAAGAATAGGGGATCACACCTAGGTCCAATGGGATATAATTGAACCTAATTAGAATTACCCACTAGATATGGGATCACTCTCACATATATTGGTCACATGATTCCAAAAAATCTATCTAGGGAAAAAGAATATGGAAATGAGAATACATCCCCTAGGACTCAAGGAGGGATTTATACTCTAGTGTGTTAATGGGATATTTTCAAATTTTTAGAATAAGATACTGCACATAAAAAATATAGATACAGAAAGAGAAAACTCACCCCAAAATAACTAAATAAGGGAACTCAGCTACACTGATACAGTTTGATAAAACCCACCCAATATTATACCACATATGGTCTGAGAAGAAAAAGGGTTCCAACTTTCACTTTTGTGAGTACACAGTGTGTACCATGGGTTACACAACCTGTATCTCTATTCCCAACACTACCCATGCTTCCTTAACTCACATGGCATGTCTTTATCCAAATACACGATGTGTTAACTAGGGATACACAACATGTATATGTTGTATGGAACTCGGCGTATGTTTTCTACTTCATCCCTTGTACTATGGTCATGCTCGTGTATACTGGACATGCCTAAGATAGTGACCATATACTTTTCTAAGTACACGGTGTTTTCCCTGAAACACTTAGTGTGTAGGGGATGGGACAAAACTTAGTGTGTTCTGTTTGACCCAAGCTTGTTCACCTTCCAAGGTACATGAAATTTCCCCTCCATACATGGGGCGTGGGGCCACATGACCTCTTAGGCATGTACTTCATATACAGGAAAACCCATTCATAAAGGGTTACATTATGTGTGATCTATCAAACATGGTGTGTGAGGTCAGATGGACTCCTTGACATGTACTCACTATACACCCCAAGTTGGATGGTTAAGGGCTATATAGAATGTGATTTGACCACATGGTGTGTGATAATAAACTCAACAAAACCCTATCTATCTCTATAGGGGGGAAAACATAGAGTGTTTTCATCTGAACTACACACTGTGTACTTCATAATTTCCCAAAAATTCTAAAAATTATCATGCATATATGAATATTTCAGTTCATCCTTCGATCTATCCATGGAAATCTCCATGGAACTCAAATAAAGTGTTAACTAAATATGATTCATCTCCTAGTGGACATATTCCACTCATCCGATCTACTTGGGAACACTTATTCACCACCATAACACAAAACCATGCTTAAACACACTTGATCTAATTTTTTATCTATGTGTGATCTCCCATCACACTGTATCTTGCCTCAATCATGCTCTCGATCTCGATCCCTAACTCACAAAAATGATTCATTGTGCCAACGATTGAACATGAAATGACCAGTTCCCCATTATTTCTCAAACCATCAGTCAAATAGGACACTAACAATGAATGCACAATGAATTTAATTATAAAACCATGAACCATAAATGCGAGAAATAGATGTTTTCCATTGTTCATATTAGTCTTAGTTAGTTGACAGAGAAAACATCAAACCAAGGGGAAAATAATCAAGGATCAATAATTATTATAAATTCCTAAACCAAGGAAGGTAAACCAAAAATCTACCCATGATTCAATTTTATAGGAAGATTGATTCTAGTTTGACATGGGATAATAAAAATGGGGATTAATCTAGTATAAAAAAATTCTAGCCTCGAGTTTTGATCGATCACTACTAAATAATGGTTCTACATTTTTATCGTTGGTGGGATCCAAAAACTCTATTAGAGAATATTAAGTCCTCAGTACTGATCATTGATCCATGATCTGATTAACTTCTTCAAAAACTCTCCTCTACGCTGTCTCTAAATCCCTAGGGTTATACTACCAACCCTTGGGTTTTCCCATAACAGAGTTTAAATAAAGATAGATCCAGGTCACAATAATTAATTAAAAAAACAAATTATTTTTTTTAATTTATTTATCTTTTCAAAAAAAATATTCACCATCTGTGTGTGACTGATTTTTAAGGATACACATACTTTCGAAAAAGTTCTTGTCACTCCTAGGGTAAAACCCACATTTAATATTTAATGGAGGTATTACATTTCCCATATAGGACTCCATTTTGGAGTTATTCTATTATCTTAGAAAAACTTCTTATGCGATATAAAATATTTAATATTTTTATTATATCCGTAGTGAGCCTCATTGAGTGTAAAAGTCCCACCCTAAACCAATGCCTATATTCAAAAATATTCCTTAAAATATAACAAAGTCCTACAAGGTAAACAGATTTGTTACATTCTCCCCAACTCAATGGGTTTTCAACCTAAAAAGAGAAAACCTACTCACAAGTGAGGATACTAAGCTCTCATATGGGTCTCCCACTCCCATAATCTCCCATAAAGGTTCGTATGCTACCAAAAAACACATAACCAAGGAAAACACTTTCCCACAAAGTTTCTTCTCTTAGAGGTTCTCAAACTACACCAGGCTCATTGAAATGGTAACACCACCCTCAATATCTAGATCACCATGATCAACATCATGTAATGATTCATTCACATATCTACTTTGTTTCGAAACATGGAATACATCACATGGCCATTCTAACTATGCTAGTATATGTAAGTGGAAGTCCACCTTGATAACCCTATATGGTAACTAGAAAAGGGACTATGAATCTTTGAGTTATCCAGCTGCCTAATCCGAATATTTTCAATCCACGATGAGGTGAGATGTCTTGAAACACATGATATCCTCATAAAACTCCCAAGGCATTTGTATTTATTTTGAAAAGGATTCCCAATGACTATGGAAAATCCTCATCTTTTCTTAGATGGACTACACCTTTACAACCATCACTCTCACCAACTCTAGGCCCATAAAAACTATCTCCCAGTGGTTTTAGCTAGTAAAGAGGTGACCTTCATGGTCTCCCATATGTGGCCTGAATAGTGATACACCAATGGTGGAGTGGTAACTATCATGATTTTCAAACTCTAATGATGGTAAATGATCCTCTCAGTTATATCCAAAACTAATATAAAACCCAAATCATGTTGTATCAGACCAGAATGGTCCACTCTTCCTAGACATATGTCTAGGGTAGAAACACTATGCTCAACCAAAACTAAGTCCTAGATTCCTCCATCATCCTCTTCATAGTTTTGACATGAAGTGAGCATCATGACCTGAAATGACCATCAAGGGAACACCATGATGCTGGAATACCTCATTCATGCATAAGCATCTATAAATCTTCATTAAGTTTATCTCTCATATATTAGAGAGGAGGATAACTTGATGAGTAAAATAATAAAAAATATACTATCCCATTTACAATTCTATCTAGGGACCTTGGTTTTAACCTACTGATAGATTATGTATCAAGATATAACTTATAAACATGCCACAATATTCTCGAATACCCAACCTAATGATAAAGGATCCCCTTACATCCTCACATATCCTTGATGTACTGGTAAGGGAAATCATGAAACCGCCCCAAAACTTCCACTCATAGCATGACTGCTGTCATCATCCATCCTTGAAAAAGTATGTCATGATATCTATCTTGATAATATATACCAAGAAAATGTATAGGGGATATATGGTCACACAATACCTCACAATTGATATCTCTAAGTTGTAACACCCTGATGTGTTGAAGAAGTGTAGGGGACACAATCATTTACTGGAGGTATGCTATACCATCCTCATCCTTAATGTTCAACTATAAGAGGTCAAATAATCAAACATAATACTAAAAAAAATGGTTATAAAAACTTACTGTGAGAATCTAATACCATGAATGCACATTCGGGTAGCACCCATGCTAGTACTTCCACAACCTTTGTTGGGTCCATTATCACCACCATGCTTGAGAAAACATATCCCAAGAAGTGTACCTTCTGAAGTTAGATCTTACAATTCAAGAGATTTCCATAAATCTGGTACTCTCAGATGATGTCTATAGCTATCCTCAAGCATCTCACATACTCCACCTATGATATTGAGTACACATGGATTTCATCAAATAAAACTACCATAAAATGATCCAATAAGGGTTGAAGGATCTGGTCCATAATCCCATAAAACTATTGGGGTATCCAATACATCGAAGGGTATCCCCATGAACTGAAAGAAACTATAGAAACTCTTGGAATCCACCCTTATTATATTCTATTCTTGAACTCAGAGTTAGTGACAACCCATCCTAATGTAAAACTTATAGAACCAATTATCCCCCAACCACTGGTTGAATAAGTCATCAATTCTCAAGGGTGGCTACTATTTCTTGAATGTCACCTAGTTTAGGAAGTGTTAGTCTTTTCCTAGCCTCATGATCTAATTTTCATTTTGAGAAAAAATACTAGGGTTCCAAAGGAAACACACTAGGTATAAAAAATTCCATGCTCTATAGATTCTTTAACCAAACCTTCAAATATCATAACTATATGGGATAATTAGTTATGCTAGTGAAAATATCAGGTCATCCTTGGGTGCAGGTATATGCAGAAAACAAAATTTTGATGGGGAGGTAATCCTAGAACATTCTTAGGGAAGAATTACTCATAATCCTACATCACTACTAGAAATTGAAAACTCATAGAATCTTATACTATTAGGGTCATATTATACAACATATAAGAAATTGTTTATATCCTCCTACTGAGAATCTCACCCTGCGTTACTTGGGATTCCTTCTCATCAAAGGAGGGAAATATCATCCTACTACCTTGGGTACACTATAACCCTCACTAGTAATAGTCAGTAGAGAATGGGTGGTAGTAAACCAATTCATACCAAGGAAAATATCATAGGGCCTCAACAACACTATGGAAAAATTTCATGAAAGGCTTTCTCTCCTCATAGATTCATGCCACATTGTCGACAGAAGTGTGTGATCACCGATCCTCCTCTATAAAAGCCTCCAAATATAAGGTTTGATATAATAGGATCCCCTGAAATATCCATTCCTTAAATATGGGATAAGTTTATAGAAATGTGGACTTCAAATATTTACTAAAAATTTATTCTGGTGAATAGAATACACATGTTGTACATCGAACCACACATGAAGTCTTCAGGACACCAGATCCTATTTCCAGAAACTACCCTTTCCCTTACCTTCTTATTCTCCACAACTATGAATTTATATAAAAACTTATCACACCAAAATGTCCTAAAAAATTAAAGGCAAAGGAACTCATCCTCCACACCTTGACACTATCCTATTTTGGTGGTACTGACTTTCCCTCACGGTTTAAAATCACATCATAAGAATGGGTCCTTGTGAGGGAAGTGTCCCTCTTCCTTGAATTACCAAAGACACATCAAACATCACCAAAAAAGGCTATACTGGTGCCCTTCATCACTTAGGAGTGGTCTGGCCACCATGACTACCATCAACAGGGGTCCTAACTGAGATGGATACTCACACCACAGGCTCAATCCGGTCCTTTACTACCCAATAAGGGAGTTTTTCTGACCATGAAGCATATTATATCTCTATATATGAACCCAAAAATCCCACTCGGCATATATATTTCATATTTTAATACTACTATAACCAACTTCTATAGAACCTTATGGGGGGGATCATCGACCTGAACTATCTCAGGTGGGTTAGAATGTTACTAGAAGGGTAGAGACATGACTCGATACCCACCTAGAAGAACCAAATCATAAAATTTCCCAAAAAATAAAGCCTCATCATTGATCATATCACAACCATGATATCACTATGGAATCCTATCTCTCTATCATCATGGAGGCATCAAACGATAGTTGAAATTCACCACAATCAAAATAGAATATATGGGGAGATGAATCAAGAAGTAAATTAAAGCCAAAACCCATTCCTAAATGATGTATGTACCAATGTTTTCCCGAAAACCAGGGATTATATGTGTAGAATCAACCAATATGTTATCAAAGTCCCAATAAATGGATAAGTCAGACACCACACCAATACTAGGATCCATTTATTGAGATACAAATTTGAGAAACATTAAAACTATTTCCCTAGTTCCCAAACCAAAACATCACAACTATACAATCTCCAAAATATGATCCTAAGATAACCACCTCTGATATAACTCTATCATGACTTGACCAAATAGGCCCCACCTAGATGATTTTATGCCGAGAATAACTCTCCAAAATTTCCACCAATAGGCCAAGTGCTGGAAACTAGCACTGAGTAGGCATATCAAAAAAATTGGAGGCCTTAGCCTAAAGTAACTATACACATGCACACATATCTATACATATTAATGATATAGAAAATATAAATAATTAATACTATAGATGCATGCATACTGACTAACCCACATTAGACTACAAAAAATAGTACAAAAAAAGAAAAGGGCCAAATACAAGACCAATGAAAATTGTAAAAGAACTCAACCTGATGATAACTTGGAAAATTATACCCAAAAGAAACTCATGGATTCATATGAGGTCCTTATTGAATAATTAAGTTCCAACTAAACTCTAACTTCTCTTGGCCAACATAGGACTCCAACGAAAAATATATCATTAGTTTAAGACCCAACATGTGCGGGAAAACCAAATGTAGGTGTGAGCATATACATACCCACTAGGGCACACCACAATCAATAAACATAAAGCATCAAGAGAGAAGTTATCTCATCACCAGAAAGTAACGTCAATCTAAAAGAGAGAAAGAAAACATAATAATAACCTAGATATGATCAAAGGTAGACACTAAGTCTAAAGGTGTGGTCACATATTCTCTGCCATCCTAGTATTCTACTAGAGTCTCAAAAGATAATACTCATTTGGGAGAACCCACTCCATGAGCCTTTTTATACTGATGGAACTCATCTGACAAAACAAGCTTGTTGGGTCTTTCAATAGAGAATCACCAAAGAAAATGAGAGGGCTCAACTAGGATACTCACTCGATTGGACTAAAACTCACTTGAAGACAATATATATAGATACATAGATAGGGTATCATACCTTAGGCCAATGGGATATACCTAATCCTAACTAGAGTAACCCTCTAGATAGGGAATCACACTCATGTATGTTGGTCATGTGATTCTAAAAACCCTACACATGGAAGAAGATTATGTGAATGCAGCAAAAAACCTCAGACCTCATGTAGGGATTCATAATCTAGTCTGTCGAGGGAATATTTTCAAATTATTAGAACAATATTATTTAGATAACCCATATAGAGGAATACTTAGAAAACTTACCTTTGAACAACATAAGAAGGAAATCACCTACACTGATATAGTTCGATGGAATTCACCCAACCTCATACCACATCTGGTCTATGAAAAAAATGGCTCCAACATTCCCTTTTTGAAGTAAAAAACCTATACCATAAGGTACATGGAATTTCTCTATGATCTCAACAATGCATGTGCCTCACTAACTCACATGAAAATTCTTTCTCCAAATATAAGTTGTGTACACTAGGGATACATGGCATGAAAAGATTATCTAGAAATCAACATGTTGTATCTACTTCATCCCATGTACTTTGGGAATGCCCATGTATACTATCCTTGCTCAATCCCATTCCCCTACACTTTTTTAAGTACACGACATGCGTCCTAAAACAGTCGACATTTAGGCTTCTGGTGATACTCGACATAAGTCATCTTCACCAAGATCATGCACTTTTTAAGGAATATGGAATGTTTCTTTCCATACACTGTGTGTGGGGAAATATGAACTCCTTGTCATATACTCCCTATACACTATGATTCATTCTCCAATGGTTACATGATGTGTGATCCATCACACATGGCATGTGAGGTCACATGGAAACAGTACCCACCTATATAAAGAGGGAACTCCTTAAAGTGGTGTATATTCTATGATCATACCTATGACAACATTTTGAGAGTTATAACACTACTGAAGTACTCTATTTCTAAGACTAGAAATTCCATAATCTCAATATATATAAAAGAGTGTGATGCACATATATCAAATAGGGTAGAAACTAAATTAGAGTATACCATAACAGTACCTCTAACCATAGAAGATCTTGGAATCTTCTCCTCAGGTGTAGGTTGTATTGCATAGATATGGCCTGAACCGTGCCCTTGGAATTCAACCTGACTAACCTGGGTAGGTCCTCTCCACTGGCGTTAAACCTCTGAGGTATGGATACCTCATCTATGACCTCCTCATTGGGCCAATTATCTGGTAAGAGAATAGATCCAAGGATGACATAAAGCTACTGATACTGTACTTGAAGGTGGTGTTAGTAAAGATCCCAACTCACTAGGTACAGGAGGGAAAATTTGGAAGAAACTCTATAAATTAACCATCCCACTAAGATATCGACACTTAATCGGGTTCCTCATACATTGTTCCTTCTTATAACCCATCATGTAACACTAGAGACACACCACATAGTTGTAGGTATGTGTCATCTAGAGGAACTTCCCCCACATGCACCCTTGAAATGTCAATTCCTATAGCTAGATAAACTGTCTCACTACTTGGAAATTGAACCTCCATGGCTCACATTACTACCTTCCGCAGGTTTCTCTCTATGAATAGGGTCTGTTTTGCTATATTAAAAATGGTATTCAACTAAAATACATTCACATGTGAGTGGATGAAATACAAAATACCATCCTAAAATTTTCTCATAGTGGTCATCTCATCACCATTTAGAGTCATCTCAAAATACTGAAGCTTAGTGAAATGAGACGATTACACCATCATTGACATGAAACCCTGATGTGGGTGCATAAAATCCCACACCTAGTATATAATCCCACCTATACCATACCCTGAAGACATCCGACATAGGTAATTACATCCCACCAAAATTTAATAGAATGATAGAGCATATAGGTAGAGAGCTTGACCCTACGCTCTGGAGTCATCTCTAGATGCTCAAAGATATACAACATGACCTCTTTCCATGAATCAGAAGCTAGAGGACCGACATCACCTATAAGGTGGGAGGATTCTATTTGGGGAATTCTAGAGTTAGATATACCATGGTAGGGGAAGGTTGGGGAGCACCCGGTACAGACTTCATGAAATGGAAGATGCTATCTTGGAATTATAAATCAGTGCCCAATGGAAGATCAGTAGGAGGTGCCTCTGGTGAGATTATAATAGTTATCACTGGTGGCCCAAGACCTACCCCCTTTAAAACATGGTCATATCCAAACTCTTGGTGTATAACTTGAGGACTTTGAAGTGGTGTAGGTCCAAAATTGTGAAGAACATGCCTCAGATAATATTTATTAGTAGATAGAAATTGAAAAGGCATGAAAGGATAGGTATTTTGCCTTCCTATAATGAGTCACACATATCATCATGATCTTAAATCTAGGTCGAGATGATGAGGAAGATCGTAGGAGTATTAAGAGACATAATTTAATGCCCACTACTAAGGCCGAGTCAGGGTTAAGGTCTCATATGACATAGTATAGGATCCACAATATGGAGTTTTAATTGCAAGGTATAGAGAAAACCACCATTACATTTCAATTATAATTCCCATTTAGCGGTTTCCATTTCATTTTAAAACTTTAATTTATTTAAGTTAATTTTTATTTATTTATATATAGGTATCTCAATCTAGTTAATTGTGTCACCATTCCAAATTTATAAAGGCCCATACTCTTTATAAATTGTAATTGGCATTCCATGTAATTGTGATCTGACCTTTACATTAGATATAAATATATTAAAGGTCATGTATAATGATTTTATTGAATGAACTGCCATTAATAATTTATATAAGTAAATTATTCTTAAATTTCCATTGGTGTTCATTGATCAAATCAACTATTATTTCACCCCATATAACTAGTGGTTCATAGCTCAAATATGGCATAATTGGTTAATTAAACTGTCGTCAACAAACTATATAGGAAAGAAAATTTTTAATTGATGTAGGAAATTTAATTAATCCTATTATGTTATCCCTACAAGAAAACTTATAACATTTCAATTATTTCTCAATCAAAGAACACACAACAGGAAGATGAAATATAAGCAATGCATGTGGAAATATAGATATGGCATGACATAATATAGGACATTTAATTAAATTTTTTCCTAGTATGCTGAATTTATTAATATGCCCTCATATCATCTAGATAAATAAAATAAATTTCCTTATATTAACATAAATTGTAATAATGTCACACATCATGTGTTTCACCCAATGGTGAAATTAGTAAAATTGTAACGGCCACAATCAATAATAATCATAACCCATCTTAGGTAATTTGGGCTTCCCTTGTATGTGAGTTATCTACATCCAGGCACAGGCTCATTGCCAAATTCCATTACATCCTAGTTTCATGTATATTAAGTCAAAATTAAAATACACTTTGATACTACTTTGTAACATCCCACCCCTGAGGCCACTTAGCGGTGCCCTGAGACAATCAGCCACATGACCTCAAGAGCACCTCCCCATATTCTAGAGGCTTCTGACTAGTAGTGAGGGTATATAGTGTGTTTGTGGGGAGAATATTCCCTTATGAGTTAGAGTATAGAACAATAGTAGTATAAATGTGATAATCAATGGAAACAAAATAAACAAGCAGTAATAAAATAATAATAAAACATCCAGATAAATAATCAAGTAGAATTTGGGTCAAAATAGATACAAAAATGATAGTGATAATCATATAGCTATAGAAAATGAGTACACCAGATACGGGGGAGAATAAATACACTATATGTTATGCAAAAAATACAAAAAAAGTCCGAAAACCTTACACTACCAGCATCATGAGTGTAGGTTTTGTCATATGAACCCATACTCTATCCTTGAACTCATAATCAAGCATCAAAAGTCAGATGCTTCCCTTTATCTACATCTATAATCATAAAGTCTACTCAAGTACCAAGGGCATCCCAAGAAGGGTGTTATATATACTCAGTATACCACCACCAATGGTGTCTATATCAATCCAGTTTGTGCATATAAAATGAACATTGTTTGAATAAAGATTAATGCAAAGAAATAAATAAATGAAATACATTAGATTGGATTCCCCATGGGATACCCAACTGATACTACCTACATCAACCTAATCCAGATATCTAGGAATAGGGTGACCTATGCAAGCATGGTATAAAGTATAAAGGCTGGTATAAATTGAGTATAAATATATGAATTATTCCCAAGAATGAGATTTGGATTGGAAGATGAGTCTTCTAATTTAGTGATTTGGAATTCATGGATATATATAAAAAGAAATCTCTTGAATTTAATTAGGTAGAATCCTAGCCCGGTCCAAGGTGAACCATAACATGGAACCCAAGTCTCACACCAGGGGAGCCTTAAATACTCAATGTCATAGGATTCTGTCCAAGGATATCCATAAATGGAAACTCAATCATCACTCTTATCTTGGGTGAAATCAACCCTATGATCCTGTCCCTAATATATCATAAGGGGACCGAGTATCACTCATGACCCGGTTTACCCATCTAGAAACTAATCCCATCTATGGTATCTACCCTAGGGAACTCGTTTCCCTCACATGGAGGTAAGGTAAACATATGGTGAGCCCATCCCAAGCATACATAGAATTACTCCCAGTATTAATGTACTCTATTTACAATTATAATTATAGAGCATGAATATCCCATCAAAGGAAATCCATAAATTGAGTCCCTTGTATTGACCTTTACTAAGTAAGGAATTAAGTCTTAGTAATCACAATTCAATTCATTTATAAAGGCAAATAATTTATGATACTTTTATCCATTTATTCAAGCAATTCACTTATGGAATTAATCATCAGACTTAACTCATGGCCTACCAATTTCTGTAATTCAATTTGTTATCTTAGAAGCATTTATTACATGGGAAACCACACCTCAAGGGGTGTTTATACAATTTAATATAAATGAAATTTAGGTCTCTAAGTAAAATCACACCCATTTGGATGACTTAAGTTATGGAAATAAACCAAAGGGTTGATTCTCCACTATCTAGGGTCAAACTGGGAATAAAGATGTATTTAATTTAATTTATTAAGAATTTATGGGAAATATTTAATGATTTTATGTGTGTGGAACAATGGAACACAAAATAAATTTAGCCAAACTTGAGGGAAATAATCTATATCAACTAACTTAGGTTTGTAAAACTCTCCTCATCCAGTGTTAGCCCATAAATTGAGCTAAAACATGAGAAAATAGGAGAATTGTCAAATTCCCTAAAAATGGGGAAAATGATATCCCAACAAAATAGAATAGATTATGGGAAGATAAACTAGAAAGAGAAAGAAGAAGATTAAAGAGGTTACTCTGAGCATTCAAATGCATCTAATGGTGAAGGAAATAGATACCGAATGTGGGATATTTCAAAATCCCAACTTGAGGAGAGGAGGCATGGTTTGAATGGATACTAGAGAATAAATTAAGGGGATAAAAAAATAGGTATTAAAACATTTTAGGGTAAAAAAACTAAAATCACCCTAAGGAACTGGTTCGTATGGTTTGGCCACATGGTTGGCCAAACCTTGTGCCCCTCACTGCCTAGAGATACCCCTCACACAAGATAGGTGCAAGGTTTGACTAACTATATGCATCACATGAAAAAATACACTTTCAAGGTGATTTTAAATACCAAATGGGCATGTGTACTAGGTTTCACATTTGTAGACAAACCGTGCATCCCCCCAGTACTTTGGGTGCCTCGCACGGTTTAGCCGCATGATTGACACTAACAGTGCGCTAACCATGTGGCATAGTCCACCTCCTTAAATTCTAGAGCTCTAGGAACTAAAAAAGATCTAGACTCTCTTGAACCACTCTTTATCCTTTATATTACATTATTATCATGGAATGAGAGGTTTTAAACTATAACATAAGAGTCTATACATCTCCAAAAAATTCAGGATGTTACATAATGTCATAGTAGTTTCTCACTAATGATTAAACCTAGAGGTTCCATGAAATAATTCCTGAATATATGTTTTTTATCCAAATTATATTTCCTAACTGGAAACATATGATATAGGATCTCATGGGTTGGAGGCTCATAAGATATTATGATACCTTTTCATGGTGTTCTCCTTTTGTAATCTCTAAGATAGGAGGTTATGAGAAGCGTCCCATTAATAAGAAATCCATATTTCCATGTGTCATTGGATGTTCCTATTTATGGATGTGTGTATTGATACTTAGAAATTAATATTATCATTATTGGATATCATGACTCATGTACTTTTATGTATTTATGACAACTGTGATGGAATATGCTCTCAATGAGGAAGGATTCATTGGGTACATCATGAGTGGCATTGTATTAATGGATAATACAAGAAAGGATTAATCCCTTTATCCCTTAACAAAAGTTGATATCTTAGGCCCTTTAATGGGAATGGACCAACCAAAAAAAATCCACATCCATGGTGTTCAGTGGGAATGTTCATTTATGGAAAGTCAAAGAAAGATACATCAAGCATATAGATTGATGAAACCATCATGAAACTTACTTGTTTGTGATATCATGAGGGATTATATTACTTGGTAATCATTCATAAGTGGTTGGATATTATTATGAAATTAACTTATTCCCCTATGGATTCCTTTCCATGTTTCTACAAGGCCATAAAATTTAGGTGGTTACGTGCAATTCCACTAAGAAAGTGGCCTAGAGGGTCACACACTAAGCGTATCCTTAATCTAAGTTAAATTTTAGTATTCCATTTAACAAGTTTGAATAAATAATATTTATTAAATAAATATTCATTATTCAAGGATTGATAAATTTCTATGAGGGAAAGTGGACCTAGCTAAATGGTCCAGTTGGAATAGTTATAAATGGTATTTATTTATATATTCTTAAAGGTGTTTCACATTTCAAGAGATTAATAATTTTATTATTATTGGTCATGTGTTTAATTAGGATTTATGAATATGGAAAGGTTTTGTGTAAAAATTTTCAGCCCTAAACCCTTTATAATAAAAAACTATTTATATCACTTTCCATAATCACTCTTGGTGTGAAATATGGATAGATAGAGACTCTCTCAATACCTAGATAGAGATCTAGAGATATAAAGTGCACTCACTCTTACCCCTCTCTCAATCCAACAAGAGAATATTGAGAGTTCTTCCATCTCAATAAGAATTCTATTGTGATTAACCATGAATAACATAAGTGATCAGGATTAGATTTTCTAGAACCCAATGATTCTATGATGAAATTTATATATTTTGGTGAGTGTGTGGATCACCGCTAGAGAGGTTCTACACTTAGATCTTTCAGTGAAATTATGATTCAAAAATATCTAGTCAACTGAGTAATCGATGAAGATCGACTTACAATATTAGGTAATTATATATGAACTCATAAATTAATTATAAATTACATGTGAATATCCTACTCTTCTAGTGCTGATGATTTCTTTAGTCAAGTGATTTATGTTTTTTGTTGGGAATGAAATTATATTTCATGTGTGGAAATGATTATTCATAAATTAAGACTAAAAGTTGAGTTAGCCATGTCATTCAAAGTGATTCCACTACTCCCAGAACATATAAGTAGTATCAGAGTGTTCACAAGTTTATTTTATAATTATTTTTTATTTGTTGATTGATTTTATGGGTTGGTATTTTTATTTTACACATACTTATTCTTTTTAATATATTACATCAGCATCGCTTCCCTTATTTGTTCTCTATAATATGAAAAGTAAATGGTTAAGATTAAAAAATGAAAAAACATCTGAAAAACAACATCTGGAGGTTCCAAAGGATTTTCCTAGAAAAAACTAGAGTACATAATGTGTACTTCCCAAATACACACCGTTTATTTGACTTTTCACATCCGTATCTTGTGATAAAGACAGATAGATCTAAGGTACTCAGATATAAGATATGAAAAGAGAGGATCAGCTTATAGATCCAAATATTCTTCCACATGACTTGAATAAATACATGTCATTTAACCACTATAGATTATGTGCAATCCCTATTTTCTAATGGATGAGAACTTTTGGTTTACTAGCATTCCATATATCAGATATATGACACATGGAATGAAATTTCATGCAACTCTAAGGTCACATGTCATGCAAGTTTGACCACATGTTGTGTACCTCAAACTCATCCATGGTAGGGAACACACCCAATCCCTAAGGCATGTGCTGCCAACATGCGAAAAAGAGAGTACATGTTGTGTAAAGAAAGTAAATTATGTGTATTATACTCTAGATAATGTTCTAAATTTTCATGTATATATGAATTAAATATATAATTAAACATATTCACATGTGTTCTATGTGTAATTCATTTTATAGTACGTGTAAATTAATAGGATTTAAAATTATATATTCAATTAATTTCCATGTCAAAATTTTTAAAGAACACACACAATTTCCGCCAAGTATAATTGTGCACTTCGTTAATTTTAATTTTTTTAATATTTTAGATGATGGTGGGTTTAGGATTATGGGATGGAATTAAGATAAATAGAATTAATTAGATTAATTTTCTGCAATTTATCTTAATTAATTAATGAATCAAAGTAATTCCAAACTATATTTAAAATGTATGCTTGTTTCATGTTGTGTGGATGATCATGAGATTTGACCAGCCCTTGTATGTGATTGGTTTCTTTTAACGTATTATTATTAAATCAAAATTTGATATTCTATGTGTCATCCCCTCCTTATTATGGAAGGGTCTACATGACTATGGTATCTTTTATATCAACCTCCTTTATCTAATCCATTAGATCCCCTCACATATGTGTGAGTAAAAGATTATGTAAGGACGGAGCTCCTAGTTGTTAGGAGGCGATCCAAGTCCCAAAGATGAGGTGAAACAAATGATCCAGGGGGTGAGACAACATGAACCAAACTATGACTAAATTTTTTTCTCCCAGGTTTTAGGGTTAGTTTATCATCCACTAGATATACTAACTATTAGAGAATCTCATGATAATGCCACTTAAATTTTATTTTTATTAGTTTAATGATTAATTATTCATGTTTGTGGATACTGTGTAATCTCTTAATAAATTAATTAACAATAATGTAAGATGATATAAAATATAATTGGATTATGTGTAAATTTTATCAAACATGGTTAATCACTTATGTAAAATCCACTTAATATTAACATGGAATGAGATAAGATAAAATGGGCTTTTACATATAAGAATGAAAATACCTCAATTAAATTATTAATTCGGTATAGCCTCCCAATACTTAAGTAATAATAAAACTCATAGTTAAAATTACTTTACCAACTCAAGTTGGGGTGCTTTCTATTATTGGGTAAATTTTAATGTGAATTTTTTTGTTGAGTTAACTTGGTTCACATCGAGGGTTAACTGCCCAAGTAGGGCTTGGTGTAATTGAGAGGCAAGTGTTGTAGAAATTTTTAACCAAGATTTTAGGATTGTGGAGTCCACTCAATGGATCAAGGAAATATTATTTAGTGTAGTTGGAAAGTTACACCAACCAAAAACCCTTAGAATAACTTATCAGGACCAATTCTAAGTTATGATAAGGGGAATATTGATACTTTACACAATAATATCTAAGCTACAATATATTATGAATTTTTTGTTGAGGAATATTAGGTTTTGAAAAAATAGTGGAAGATTAATGGAATTAAATTAAATTAAATTATTCTATTTTTATAATAAAGAAAGTACTAATTATTTTCTCTTAATTTTTAAAAGTGTAAAATCAAACTACACTGACAATATCACTCTGATCGATGCTAGAGAATCGTAACCTTCTCATTAGAAAAAATTTATAGGAATGATATAGGCACTAATACATTATACTATTCCACAAATTAAAATTATACATACTTGAAACCCAAATTCCTAAGTCACTTCTAAATAGGTAAGTGAGGAAGAAGTTTCTCTCTATCTGAAGCATGTATATGATGAAATAAATGACCGATGTTTAATTCCATCATCAATGTACAATAATATTCTAAATAAATATGATAATATGGATTCATATAACATCATTTCTTACATTTGATATCCTTATAATGAGAATGTGATATTAGAGAGATATGAGATCTCTAATTCACTATTCACATGCAAGATTAGAGAGTCAGTGCCAGTTTGGCCACATGTAGTCTAGATGATTGGATATATAAGACACCTTGTCATCATGGGGTTTATGATCCTTGATGAGCTTCGCACAGATCCCATCCTGTCCTCACTAACTAAATAATTATCCAGTTTTATTTTGAATTATAATTTGATAAATAAAGATAGGAAACTTCTAGAACTTCTTACTTATATTTTCTATGTTGATAAAGACATAGGGCATGAAAAACCCATGATACTTATAGTAAATAGTAAGAGGAAGAACAAGGAAAATGGACTAAAGACTCATTCTAAGTCCAAGGTTCCAAATCACCATCCTTCTATGAAGAAGAAGATCCATAGACATGGAAAGGATCAAGACGTGGTATGTTTTTCATATAGAAAACAAGGCCAATATAAGAGTAATTTCACCCAACTAATGAATTAAGTGGAAAAATTAGGTATTCTGGTTATTGAGTGTAGTATTATAATATCTATAAGTTGGGAATTAGATACTTAATGTGGTGCTCGAATTTGAATGAAAATATAGGAACCAAGTTGATTTTAGAAGGTTTAAATAGGTGAGGTGGATTTATAGGCTTCTAATGGAGTGAGGATGACTACTATAGCCATCAGAGACAACCATATAACGTTTCAAACAAGATTGATTTTTATTTTAAAGAATTTTTATTATGTTTCTAATGTTATAAAGAACATCATTTCCATTTATTATTTAAAAAAGGATGGATTTATTTTCATATTTTGAAATAGGGGCTGATACTATTATAAAGATAACATATGTTATGGTATGAAATAGTTAAATAATTCTCTTTATTTATTGAATGACTAAAACCAATTATTGAAAATTGATTAACAAAACAAATACACATAACTCATATAACACCTAGTTTTGGCATCACCATCTTGGTTAAGTAAACGAATATTATTTAAAAAATCTCTATTAAGATGGTTAATTAGACTCTTTTGAGCCTAAAACACTTGAAATATATAATGCTTGTTTAAAAAAAAGATGACCAGACCACCATTCAGTGGTCAAGGTAAAGGGGTCATAGATATTTTAGAATTGGTACACACTGATGTGTGTAGACCTTTTAAAGCATAATTTAGAGGTGTATTATCATACATTATTTTTTTTAACGATTACTTAAATAGGTATTGTCATATCTACTTGATGAGGTACAATTATGAATCCTTTGAGAAGTTCAAGGAGTTTATAAATAAAGTTGAGAATCATATTTGTAAAAAGTTGAAAAAACATTGATCGTATTGAGGTGCAGAATATATTAACCAATACTTTATTGACTTTCTACAGGAGTATGGGATTTTATATCAACTCACTCCACATTATACACTGGAATGGGATGGTGTTCATAAAAGGAGGAACCATACATTACTAGAAATGGTAATGATGATGATGATTCATCAAAGCCTTTAATTATCCTTTTGGGGGATATTTATTACACACATCATTATACTTACTAAACAGAGTGCCAAACAAATTGAAAAATGGTATTTACTTTGAGTTATGGAGTGTAAAGTTACCTTTTTTGTCCATTGTTCATAGATGGGGTTTTGATGAATTTGTTAAGATGAGATCAAGCAAAAAAAATAGAACCCTAAGGAATGAAGTGTATATTTATAGGATATATAAATAAAATAAGGGTATACTATCTATACAACCCTTCAGAAAAGAAATTAATTGTCACAACACATGATGTATTTCTTGAGAGGGCACACATCCACAATTAGGATAGTGAGAGGAATATTTAATTAAATGAAGTTTATGCTCAAGATAAACAAGGGTTGGTACAAGAACATATTACATAGGTCCCCATGGAAGAAGTCATTCCTAAAACACAAGTAATGTGTAGGAGAATAAAATAGGCAAGAGAATCATATAGATATGGTTTTCTAGTCGTTGATAATGGTGAATAATTTTTGGATGACAATAATAATCCTCTATCCTAAAAGGAGGTAGTAGATATCTTAGAATATGTAATATGGAAAGAATCTATGAACTTAAAGGTTTATTCTATATATCAAAACCAAGTTTTGGTTTTGATTAATGCACCGGTTGATGTAAATACCATTAGGTGTAAATGGGTATTTAAGATAAATATGGACATAGAAGGTAAATTAAATATTTATAAATAATTAATAATGGTCAAAGGGTTTAAAAAACATAAAGGAATTGACTACAATGAAAACTTTTCTCTGGTTTCCATGTTTAAATCCATCAGAATTTTTCTTTTCATAACAGCTTACCATGATTGTGATATTTCATAAATGGATGTCGAAACTATATTATTTAATGGTAAACTCTATAATGATGTGTATATGAAACATACAAAAGGTATTTTGACTCTGGTAAATACTAAAAATTTATGTAATTTATAGATATCCATTTATAGATTAAATTAACCACCCAATTCATGGAATATTTAGTTTGATGAAGCCATAAAAGTGTTTGGTTTCATTAAGAATGAATGTAATCCATGTTTTTATAATAATTTTAGTGGGAGTATGGTTTTTTCATAGTACTATATGTTAATGGTATATAAATAATTGGAAATGGGACACTATACTTACAAGATGTTACGATATAGTTGAGAAAGTGCTTCTCTTTGAAAGAATTTTGTGAAGAAACCTTATTTCTAGGGATCAAGATCATGCATGAAAGATCCAAGAGGCTTCTTGGACTATGTCATAGTATATAAATTTACTAAATAATGCATATTTTGAGTATAAAACATGTTAGAGTTGGCGTCCTAGGAGAAAATATTTGTACTTTGATTTCATGTATATACAATCATTTGAAAATAAATAAAACATATCATTATATATTGTACATTGTTCCACATGATTATAAGATAAAAATTTCTTAGGGTATCTATCACAAAGATAATGTAATATTAGTTCCCTACTATGATGATAAACTTGATGTTTTATAATGATATTCTTAAATATAATTATACAGTTGGATAACATTCTATGGCAGGACATATAGAATGTGATTGTTAGGCGTGAGTACTCATAAGTAGATGGGGATTTTTCTCATGATGTTTGCACTTGGTATTCTCCCAGATGGGAGATTATGAGAATAGACCCACTAGTAGGAACTATACAAGTTTTGGTGTCATTGAATATTCATATATGTGAGAATGTTTAATGGTCTTTATCCTTTATGATTATTATTAATACAAGTTACAACTCATGAACTTAGATTTATGTCATAAATCATGATGATAACAGTTCATGAAGAAGTCATATATGTTGGGTGACTCAGGAGTGGATTATTATTAATACAAGTTACAACTCATGAACTTAGATTTATGTCATAAATCATGATGATAATAGTTCATGAAGAAGTCATATATGTTGGGTGCCTCATGAGTGATGTGTTACTAATGAATAATTCAAGGATAAATTTTCTTCTTCTATCATTATAGAAGCTGATATCTTGGTCATTTAATTGGAATAGAACATTCTCATTAAATTCCATGGACATGGTGTAATGATATGTTTATTTTAGATAGTCAAAGAAATAGGTATGAACCATATAGGTTTGTGATGCATACGTGCAACCATATTTATTAGATATTGTAACATAGGGATTATATTACATAGCGATAATTCATATGTGGTCATCAACATTTGGGAATTAAGTTCTTTCCATTGGGTGACTTGACCTATTACAAGATAGTAATCTTGTAATTTAGGAAAGCCTGACTAATATTAATGATAAATAATCCCATAGTTTCACACACTAAGTGTTTCCATTGATCTAGATTAAATTCTATTTTAATTTAATTAATATAATAAATATTATTCTCAAAAGTGAGGAAAAATTTCTTCCCATTTATCAATAAAAAATATTGATTGATGGATAAAATATTTATTTGGGTATTCAATAAAAGTAGACGAGTTCGAATGGACCAAGAATACATCCGGTGATAAATATTAATTTACAAGACAGTAAAATAATATTTTTCTTTTTCAAAAGTTAGCATGCACTCCATAAAATATTATTATTATTATTATTATTATTTGGGCATTGATTTCAATACTGGTTATTCTATTATTTAAGGGAAGTAATGTAATTAACAAATATTATTTTAACATAATCCCTTGATCTATATATAGATGGTTTTTTATATTTTATAGGGTTAAAAAATAAATAAATAGGGAATTTTTGTGTACAATAGATTTATATCTTTAATTCCTTCTTCTCTCTCCCTCTTAATAATGAGAAACGCGAGAGATATTCCTTTAAGATTGAAGGATAATCGATCAAAATTAATGAAGTAAGAAAATTGATTTGTCATGCTAGCACCTAGAAATCAATTGGCATTGGTCAGAGATCAAATTATCTTGTATGGATCACCGCTTGAGGGATTCTACACTTGGATCCTTACAATATAGTAAAGGTAATATGAAAAAGGGTTTTCTGATGACAAATGTCTACATAGAAGAAATAAATTAATCGAAGGAAACCTATTCTTCTAGATATGAATAAATTAATTAAAAATTCAATATGAAATATCCTATCTCTATGCTCTAAGTTTCCTTACATCAATATCTAATTGAAATATTTCATTGGTCATGGAATTCACATCATTGAAAATATTATGAATGATCCATCAGGTCGATTTTTTTTATTTATCACCCTGCCTGGTGATTCTGCTACTCCCAAAACTTACAAGTGGTATCAAAGTGGTCATGGTTTAAATTTATTATTATTTATTTTATTATTTAATGTTGTGAATTTAAAAGTTTAGGTTCATTTCAAGTTTTAATTCATTCATAATATATCATCTAAATCTATTCTTCCTTTTCTTCACTTCTCATAAATTTTACCAATATAGGTTAATGATTAATGAATTTTTCATATAGATATTACATATGTAGGTTCCAAGGATCCTATCTAGATAACACAAGACTACACACTGGGTACTCCCATGTTACATGTCATGTATCGTTATTTTTTTGCACAGTGATGCTCGTGTGTATTCTAGGTCTTCACGTAATAAGTACACACTGAATTGCATAAATTCACCATGTTTAGACCATCCAGGGTTTCACAGGACTTTTTCAAAGTACACATCATGTATTTTTACTACACGCTGTATAGTCTGTGCATTTTCAAGATGGAAAACAGGCAGTCAAACCATGTTGTGTAATTAACGAACCACATGTATTTAATACATTATTCACATAGACTAAAACTACATAACTATAATTACATGTTTTTTTTATCCTCTATAAATTCCTTGGACTTCATAAATATTCATAATAAGTACATGCCGAGTCCCTAGGTGTGTACTGCATATATTTAATGAAGATAGGTACACGTCATGTAGCTAGATTTTACATTTCATGTACTTTTACTTATTTATGAGAAAATGTTAAAATGAATGAATTAATACTTAAACCTTATCAAATATAATTCCTAGGGACATTAAGTTAATATTACATGTCTTTTTAGGTTTTATATTATACTAAATTTTTAATTAATTCCTTACAATATTTGATACTATAAATCATATATGGTTATTGTATATTAAAGACTCAACACATTAAATTATACATGCTACAAAAGTTTCCTATGTTCCATGGGTCATTAAGTTGATAGTACACTCAATGAAATTATTAAACATTCAATTTACACAGTATGTTATATGAGTTCATTTTATACAATTAAACCATATTGAGTAGTTTAGACTAGTAATTACTCGGTTTCTTCCAAGTATAAAGTTGTGTATTGTTTTATTGAGTTTTAAATAAAATAAAATTATTTATTATATTTAAAAAAACAACAGAAGGTAATTTAAGGAAGATTGGATAAATTCAGATAAAATGAATTAATTTATTAATAAGATAATTAATCAGATTAATTTATGAAAATTTTCTCTTATTAAAAGAATGAATTGAAATAAATTCAAGATAATTATTTTAAACGTGTAAACATTGCATGTGTACAATAGATCATGAGATTGACTAGAACTATTTATGAATTGGATTTTTTTAATTTAATTTATTGCATGGGTTTGAAATTATTTATTATTAAATTAAATTTATGGAATTCATGTCATCCCTCCATATATTATTTTTTAGGACTTGTGTGTCTAAGTTTGTTTATGTAATTCACCTTGAACCAATACTTTGTCCCCCCTCACCTACATGTGAGTTATAAATTCTTATAATTAATAGAGTTTCCCATGGCATGTGATAGTGGTTCAAGATGGAACCATAATGATTTCAACCAGGGTAATACATTGGTGGATAGGTGGAATACTTTAACTCTTTCCAAGACCAGCAATATGAGTTATTTTCCTAGGTCATAGGTTAATTTATTAACTCCTCAATAAATAAATAGTTAGATAAGATCATGATTGGGTCATTTAATTATTTATTTTTATGAATTATTTATTTTATGGATGCAATACCATGATCACATAAATAAATGAATTGATGTGAAAAGAAGGAATTTAAATAAATATATTATACATAAAAAAATTATCTAACATCATTAATTAATTAAGTAAAATATTCTTAAAATTAACAATACATGTAAAGGTTAAAACAAGATAAGATTTATTCACAGTAAACCAAAATCACTCAAGTTAATATTAAGTCATTGAGCCTTCCATAATTTGAAATATGATGAACCCATAGTTTAAGTGTTAGTTTGGACTTCGTTGGGGGAACTTTTAATTATCAGGAAGTCTAATATAAAAGAGTGGGTCAATTTAACCAAACTTGTATTGGGTTTAATTACTTCTATTTATCCAATACAAATTTAGAGTCACTTATTGAAGAAATATAAGTCTGGGTTTCTAGATTGCGGAGTCCACTCAATGTATCAGGGAGCTACAAGCCTGAATGTAGTGTCCCGACCTGGTTTTCCACTCAACTAGTGCTCTGGGCCGGTTGGTCGCTGCGCCTTAGCTGCACATCCCTATACACCAAAGGCTGTAAAATAGTAGCAAGAGTATGATGAGGTGATAGAGTGGAGATTATAAACTCTGGTGGTGACAATAATAATGGATCATACATATATAACACTATGGAAGAAGGACCATAACATATTTAAAGAATAATAAATAGCATCAATAAACAAGACCAAAGGTATAAAACCATTTGAAAATGATATACATTTTATAACAGTTCATACAAAAAATATATAAGAAAGGTTTCTCATAGCCTACCATAGAATTACATATATAAATCATGAAAAATCTAAACAAAACTTTAACTTAATTCATAGGAACCATCTGGTCATCTTCCATCCATCCCATGAAAAATGTATAACTTTGATTACTAAGGTCCATCTTCTGAGCATAATCCCTTATCTGATCTCAAAGTCTTAAAGTCTACACGCATCTTGATGGCCATGTGTAGGTTGTGAGTATGAACTCAGTAGGCCACCACTAATGTGTGTATTTTTTACATCCATAATTATGTAGGTGTATTAAAAATATAAATATAAATGCAAGGCATACACATTTGATAATCAACCCACTTCCCTTCTGCTCAATAACCACAAGGGAGCATTCACTTTCTTCAACCAAAACTAATATATCTCTAAACATGTTACCCAAAATATATATGGCACATAGAAAATGTATTTATATATATATTTGTAGTGTCGAGGACCCATGGATTAGTGACCAGACATCCCCTGGTGATTATCATATCTGGAGATTCCTCAAGAACCTCCCATAAACGTATCACAAAAACCCCATGCCATCCCACACCTCATGTGACATCCATCAAGTACTTGACATCCAAATGAAATGACCATCAATTCCCTGTTCCCTCTGACCTCTACTCATAATTTTACTATCGACTCAAAAACCTGATGTCCCAAGGCATGCCGATATCCATCCTCTAATAAATAAATCACTGCTAGCTCAACAACCCAATGTCCTAAGGCATAATGATACCAGTACTCTAATAATCTCAGTCCATCATCCTCAAGTATAATGGTGAGGCTCATCCCCAAACCAATGGTCTCAACACAATTATTCGATGATCCATTACCATCCACATGGATTTCTATGGTGATAAACTCTAATATAACCATTGTTCAACACCATTACCTATGTTTCAATATCTATGGAGGCCTCTACCCATAATTAGTGGTAAAAATCACATCAACTGAGTCCTATCTATGTGAAAATGACTCCAATGGCATGTAGACCAACAATATTGATTATAAATCACCAACAATAACTTTATCCACATAATCCAGCACCTTATTCCCCTATTCCCAGGTCACTAAATCCTGATGGTCAACACCATATCAAGTCACATGGGGCATTCCCTAATCCTAACGACCTCATCACCTCAAACTGATGACCATGTCACCTCAATCTAGTGATAATCATAACCCCATGTCTCTCAGGCCACACCCATAGCCTAATAACCATGTCACCTTAGTCCAGGTGATTAACACCACCAAAATCCTTAGACCATGCTCGTTAAATTCTTATGGAACCAATAAAATCAATATAAATAATTTAATTAATTAAATTCAATGATCATCATATCCTATCCAAGTGTTCAGAAGCCCCTTATTGATATTAGTCCATTTAAAATGAAGTAAGAGAATGCCCATTAGAATCTCATACCATTAATTTAAAAAATTAAAATACAAGAATCATTTAATTTAGTGTCTCACTCGTTCAACCCAATGATGAATTTATGAAATTATCCCAAAAAACCTATAAAATTAAGGATAAATATATGAACCATTTATCTTATACTCATAGGTGATCACTCATTTGATATCTTTTTCCAACTCAATCCAAAATGAGAGAAATTAGAGTTTTAGACAGACATCCTAAAAATAGGGAAAACGTGCTCACATAGATTTAACATACTATATAGAGATAAAAAAATAAGAAGGAAGGATAATGGATTGAGGGCCTTACCAAGACAAATCCATATCCACAAACGAAGCTTGAATTTGTGTCTTATCAAAGGAGGAGGCTTAAATCCTAGGTAGAGGGAATTGGGAGAGCTCCACGACAACTGAGAGGAAGACCACTCATGGGGGAAGAAAATAGTAGGAGAAATTAAAAATAAAGGTGGGATAGAAAGGAAATTTTACACTTCTTAAATAGGATCATAATTAAGTCACACCATTTAAATAACTATGTACCAACCTTTCACACTCACATTCAAAAGTTTCACCACTCAGAAACTGGTCTCACGATTTGACCACATGGTTTGGCTTGACTGTGCACCAACTATACACACCTAATGCCTAAGTTCCACTAAGTGTGCAGGATAGGACACACAGTTTGAAAAATTGATCATATCCCATGCACTCCCTTTGATAATAACAACAACTCCCCCACATTATTTCCCCTTTCAGCCCACATGGCTAAATCTAACCATGCACCTCTTCCTGCACTTTATGAAAAAATGGGTTTTTAAGCCCTGACACACCCAAAAACCATATGAACCCTTGAGGAACTTGATGATCCTTAAAACCCATCTAAAAAAACCTTAAGGCATTCAAACTCTTGGAATTTTGTTCTGAAGCTGAAAAGAAAGGTTTGTCAAACCAGAAAACACAAAAATACAAAGAGGGTTGGGAATGTAGACCTGCTCAAAAATACGGGATGTTAAAATATCCCCACCATAAGATAGGTCATACTCAAGCTATAATGTCTCACACCATGATAGTACTGAACATTCACATATCATTTACACCATCCCAGTCTGCACCAGCAATTAGTCACAATCAATTTCCCTAGTGGGGATCCCCTCATTAATAATTACCTATATGGTCACTTCCTGACCCACAACTTAAACACATATTGGTTCCATTGAACATACCCAAACATATAGGTCCTCCAATGATGTACCATCATTCCTTCTCATCATCATGTGCTCAATTAATTACCATGTCATACCTAACACCCATCAAGTCTCACATCTCATTAGTTTTCCATGTAATACTTGGTCCATACACGAAACTCATCAAAACCTGAATCTCATCATATGCTCACAAGTCCTGTATCAAAATAGATACTCAAAATAAACCCAAATCATATATATATGCATGCCCATCATTGTCTCAATGACTACACACCTCATATATATCATGCAATGCACTGATTCCAACAATAAATCCTGATGCCTATGCACCTCATATATATATATATCATGCATCATAAATGATTCCAACCTACTAACCAACACCTGGTTAGTCCTAAAACAACATATGCACCTTGTGCACCATAATTTGCCATGCCAAAACAAAAGATAACTTGGTCAGGCCCATAGAGTAACTCTAATTGTCTCTGGATCCCCAACCTTCTCTAACCCTAGAAACTCAACTACGTCCACCTGGCCTAAATTCCAACTTCTCGAGGCCTGGACTCCCTATGAAACTACACTAGCTACTGGAAAATAACCCCACTCTCGGGTCTCTCTGTCTCTTCCATGACAAATTCATGTAATATAATCCTAACTACCCAATATTGGTACCGCTCCCAATCCTACCTCAGATCCTTGAGTTTGACCTTATTCCTAGCTCCCAGATGACCAAGAATACTTTCTATAGAACCTCTATAGATGCCCCACTATACCAAATTATTGGCACTCCTTTGTAATCCACTCACACTAAGTTTGAACATGCCCTAAATTCCGGTACTGGAAGCACACCCTGGAAGACCCACTTCATAGTGGCCTACCTAAGTCTCTAGCCTAAATGCCCTGCTGAGACTAATCGAAACCTAGCCTCTTACTACCCAAATCATCATCATTAAGATCACCTAAATTTGTCACCTAGATAAAATATGAATGGTACATCATTTTTAACTCAACTATCCTCACTCAATTAATGAAATATAAGAATGATGTCACTCTGAATATATTCACTTGGACCCTGATGGCATGTCTCTAGCTATTGTCAAATCACCTCACCCTGAAAATGTCACTGCCCACCAGAGAAAGTGAAAATTGGGATACGTCTCTAAAATTATCCATATAGTGCATGATACGTGTACCCCCTAATGGATATTCATGAACATTAAAGATATATAAACCCTAAATATATTAGGGAAGAAGTAATAAAAGAAAATGTACTTGAAATCATTCGAATCCAACCCCTCATGTATGCTTACCTGAACCTATACATCCCACCAATGCTTTTATGGTCCCCTGATCATATAAGTTTCCAGCTTCACCCTTCAAATTGGGGGTATCCTGAGATGTTAAATGACATTCTACACTAACTTGATCCAATTATATGCTGCCTATTGTCCCACCTCACCCTAAAATAATGGTGGGTGATGAGATTGGAACTCATGATTCATGTATTCCATATACAACATAGCTCCTTGATATCCCCTATCAATATCCAGTATGACACAAACCAAGATTTCCTTGAGCTTATAATTTAACCATTGCCTAAAATTTTCCATCTTCTACAGATGAACCACCTATATGGAGCCTATATCTTCTTCTCATGATCATCCCGACCCTCAGGGGTCTCATCTCAGATCTCCATGGCCTCATCTCAAACATGCTCATATAATAGCATATCTCCACCCTCTGGATGGAATTCTAACATACATCTATGTGGAATCACATTGAATACTAGATATGATGTTAAAAAATCCATAATAGCATACATATATTCATATATATCGCATATATGGAAAGTTGTAACAGGAATAACATCTCACCACCCTTACACTCCACTATCATACCCATGTCACATGACATTAAACCCCATGGCCCCTCACCTATCCATATTAGAGTCAGATATCATATATTATCCTACCTCATGGCCCGTTGATTACCCATAATAGAGTAAAGCATCACATATCATGTATCATCAATCTGAGGTAGTTGAGTAGAGTGCAACTAAAAAAGATATACATGAAAATACTATTTATCTTCTTTTTTGACACTTTAAATAGCTCACTTACTTTTATTTTCCCTACCTACTCATAATACTGTCTGGCTAGTATATCACTTATCATTATCACAAGAAACTACATACCTAGGACAGCTGAGTAGAATTTCACCAAGAGAGGTAAAATATGATAACACTATTTAGCTTCACTATTGAAGCTTTAAACCACCAAAACCATCATAGTATATTCCAGGTTTCATGTAATTATTTACATCCACATACATATATCATGTCACCCTATGTTCTTACCATGATGAATAAATAGTACTCCCTTTCTATAATAGGCCAAGGATCAAGCCACAAAACAGATAAACATCACACTCAAGTGTGCCACTTGAGGTGGAAATAAAATAATCTATAAAATCACACCGAAGAAAATAAATTCCCAACCCCTGAAAACTTGGTTTATCCCCCATGCATGGGGTTGTAGGCACCCAAACATGATCTCTTTACCCAGTTCTGACTATATCCTAGTATCTAGTCTACCATATCCAAAATAGTAAGAATAAAAAGAAAAATATACCATTTGATACCTTTTATAGCATCCCAAAATTATTTTTCACTTAAATAATTCTTCGTACCAGTTGGCCACTAGGCTTTAGGCATGTCTCCCCATACACTAAAGGTTTTCAACTAGTAGCGAGGGTCTGATGAGGTGATTGTGGGGAGAATATACCCTCTATTGGTGATAATAATAATGGTCCACATATATAATACAGTTTACAAAGGACTATAACTCAAGGGAGGCATACTAAATATCATCATTAAATAATCCCAAAGGTATAATACCGTTTCAGATGATAAACATGTCATAGCAGGTCATACAAAATCATAGACAAGCATGTTCTCCCATGGACGACCACATAAGTACATATATGAATCATGAAAAAGATAAAAAGAAACTCCAACTCAATGTAGAGGAACCACATGGTCCACTTCCATCTATACCATACAAAAGGTACAATTATGATCACTAAGATCTATCTCCCAATCTTGATCCCTTACCTAATCTCAAAGATATAAATTATACACACTTCCTAAAGTGCCTGTGTAGGGTGTTTATCTGAACTCAGTAGGTATTTTAAAACTTTTTATTGTCTTATATTCATAATTATGTAGGTTTATGTAAAATATAAATAAAAAATACAATAGATTCATATTTGATAATTTTCTCGCTTCCCTTGTGCTCAATAGCCACAAGGAAGTGTTCACCTGCATCGGCTAATGTCAGTATATCTCTGAAAACATTACCCTAAATATATATATGAAAAAAAACATATATGAAAATATATATTTTCAGTGGAGATGACCATGTCTTAGTTCCTAGTCATCCCCTATCAATTTTCACATTTAGAGATCCTTCAGGAACATCCCATATACGTATCACCATAACCTCGTGCCATCCGACATGTCTTGTACCATCCATAAAGTACCAAACATCTAAATGAAACTCACATCAAGTCCCTGATCCCTCAAACCTCTTCTCAAAATGTATTTATTGACTCAACTTAATGATATCCCAAGGCATGATGATATCCTTTATCTAATAAATAAATCACCGCCAGTTCAACAACCCAACCTCCTAAGGCACAACGATACTCATCCTCTAGTAATATCATCCCATCGACCTCAAGTCTAATGGGGAGACTAGATCCCAACCGATGGTCGCAAAACCATCTCCTGATGGTCCATCACCATATACATGGATTTCTTTGGTGAGAAAATGAAACATAACTAATGGTCAACACTATCCTATAAGCCATATTATCTACAAAGGCCTCCACCAACAACAAGTAGTCAACACCACCTTAACTGAGTCCAGTCTATATGCACATGAATCCAAAGATGTGTCAGCCAACAACCGTGTGTATAAATCACCAACAATAACCTAAAACAAATCATCTGAAACCTTGTTCCCTTGAAAACATGTTGCTAAATCCAAATGATCAACACCATATCAAGTCACAGGGGTGATACCCTCATCCTAATGACCTCGTCACCTTAAATAGACTATCATGTCACCTCAACCTGGTGATTATCATCACCCCATGTATCTTGGGAACGAACTTATCCTGAAAACTATGTCACATCATTCCAGGTGATCAACATCACCTCAATCCTTGGGTTATGACCATTATTTTCCCCTGGAATGAATACAACAATTATAAACAATTTAATTAATTAAATTCAATGATCGACCTATCCTGTGCCAATTTTCACAAGCCCCCTACATGGCTTAGTCCATTTATAATGTATCAAGAGAATTCCCATTGGTATATCATACTATCAATTTAACGAATTAAAATATAAGAATCATTTTATTTAGGGTCTCACTCGGTCAACCCAACAACTCATTTAGGAAAAAACCTCAGAACACCCATAAAATTAATGAGAAAGTGAGGAACCACCAACCTTATACATGTATATGCTCACTCATCTGATATTAGCCTAAAAATTGATATTAAAGGAGATAAATCAGAGTTTTATACAAACACACAAGATATAGGGAAAAAGAGATCACATGAATTTAGCATATATTATGATGAGAGAAATGAAAAAGGAATCCTAATGTACTAACTACCTTACCCAAAAGAATCTATACCCTCCAAGAGAGCTTGAATCAAATTCCAATTGAAGGATGAGTCTCAAATCATAGGTGATGAGAATTGGGAGAGATCCACAGATTCTAGGAGTATAATCATGTGTCGGGGAAGAAAAGAGAGGGAAAAATAAAAAAGGAAGGATAATTAGAAAGGTAATTTTCCAATTTTTAAATAGTTGTATGGTTAAGTTTCACGGTTTTTATAACCATGTTCCAACCATGTGTACTAACTATCCAAAGGGTCATCCCTTTTAAATAGGTCGTATAGTTTGGATGTATATTTTTCCCAGACTGTGTACCGACCATGTGAACCTACTTCCTAAGTGGCACTATATGTGAAAGCTAGGACACACATTTTGAAAAACCATGTGTAGAATGTGTTCACACTTTAAGAATACATGGAACACCATGCATGGTTTTCCCTTTCAATCTACACAGTTAAATCTAACTGTACGTCTCTTTATATGCTTTCTGAAAAAATGGATAGCCCCCACACACATGAAACCCATCCGAACCCCTGATACATTTGAAGAACCTTAAAACCCATCTAAACACAATGCAATGAAGCTATAAAACTCTCTAAATTAGGTTCCCAATCCCAAAATAAAGGTTTGTCCAACCACCAAACACAAAAAATCAAAAAGGGTTGGGAATTTTGACACACTCAAAAACTCGAGATGTTACATCATGGTTGGAAAGACCTCTTGCCAAAATAATTTCTATTAATTTTCATTACCTCTGTCAATATTATAATAATGTAAATATGGATCCTTTCCACTATAATTTCAAATAACTTAGGCATTAAGTTCAATGGTGAGGGATATTGGGACTTGATAGAATAGTGAGAGATTTAATAAACTTAATTTTATTATTTCTCACATAATTTTAAATCAAGAAAATTACTAATAATATGATCTTTTATATTTTTATAAAAAATGGAAATTTAATCATCTAAACTATCTCTACGATATATATTATAGAATTACTATTTCCTCACTGGTAGTAACTTCTAGAAGTAGATCAAACACCTTTGGGATGTGTTGCACCATGAACAGAAATCTTACATGCTAAAATTTTCAATTCCCGATCCACCTACCAAGGAGGTGAGTGATGAATAGTTTATTATCTATGAAAAATAAATGAATGCCTCATTCAAAATTCAATGTTTGTTTATTTTTTCTTTCTTTAGTGAAATCATGAAGTCTCATGAAAACATGGATGTTTATAGCATGATCAAGCATCTCCACTGACTATATCAGTAGAGAGCTATATAGGAATATTTTGAGATCTCCAGGACTCTTTTCCAGAGAAATCTTGGATAAGGATCATTACCTGTGCCTCATGAAGTCAAGCTCATTGGCTATATTGGGCACCTGGAGGTTCTAGGGTTTAAACTCATTGATGAATGGCACACTGATCTCATTTTTTCATTACTCCCATAGAGATTCTTCATTTTTTGTTAATATTAATATGAAAATCACTAATAAGTATCTCCCAAATCATCTTACTCTTCATCACAAAAATATATAAGGATGTGGGGCGTGAAAATACTTCTGTCCTTATGGTGAAAAAATGGAAAGTCCAAACAAAGATCCCCAAGGATAAGGCGTCTTCCTAATTACCTCATAAGAATATGATGATCAAGGGTAAATAAAGGGAATTTGATGTTGTTTATTTCACATATGGTAAGAAGGTCCACTATAAGAAAAACTGCTCCCAACCTAAGAAGAATGGTGAAGCTTTAGGTGCATTTTTTTTCAAGTTCAATTTATCTACTTCAACAAATTTGGTATTAGATATAAATTTTGGTTCAAACATATATATTCAAATAAAAAAACAAAGTAGATTCAGATAGAGGGGAGGTATATCTATTGGCATCCATTGGAGCTAAACTTGTCGTTGTAGCTATTAATGACTACCACATCATGTTTGCAGTATGAATGATTTTTGGTTTTAAAAGGTTGTAATTATGTTATATCCATTACCAAAAAATCATTTATGTATCTAGACTAGGTATGGATGGATTTATTTTTAGATTTGGGAATAAATTTTCTTGTTTTATAAGGATATAATTTTTTATGTTAAGTCACATTTAAATAATGGTTTTTATGTGTTTAATTACACAAACCAAGTAATGACAATTGATAATGAAATTACTTCACATGACTCATACCACACCCAAATTTGGTATCACTGGATAGGTCATGAAAATGAAAATCATTTGAAAAAATTACAAAAAGATGGATATTTTGATTATTTTGAACTAAAACCACTTTTTTTATGTAACACATGTTTACAATGAAAAATGAAAAATCCCCATTTAGTGGAAAAGGTGCAAGGTCCGAAGAGATTTTGGAATTAGTTCATACTGATGTGCGTGGACCATTTTTATTAAATCAAGGGGTGGGTAATCATACTTAATAACATTTAATAATGATTTTAGTAAATATGGATATGTTTAGTTGATGGGTTTTAAGTCAGTTTCTTTTGATAAATTCAAGGAGTACAATAATGAATTTGGGAACCATCTTGGTAAGAAGATTAAGAAACTCTGCTCAAACTATTGTGTAGAATATCTTAATCAAGACTTGATTTATTATTTACAAGAGTTTCAGATTCTATCCCAACTCGCTCCACATTATACAACTAAATGGAATGGTGTATGTGAAATGAGGAACCACGCCTTGTTGGATAGGGTGAGATAGATAACGGGTCATACAATTCTTATATTATCCTTTTAAGGATACATGTTACAAAAAATAGCATACATACTAAATTGACTTCCAAATAAAGCATAATATGATATTCCATACCAATTATGGAATGGGAAGAAACTTGTATTGTAATACTTACATGTGTGGGGATGTGAAGCATTTTTGAGGCCTTTATAGGTAAAAAAGTTCTATACCAAGGCAAAAATTGTATCTTTATTGGATATCCAAAGGAAATAAGTGGATACTACCTATAAAATACTTGAGGAAAAAATGTTTTGGGAAAAAATAATCCCATATTTATTGAGAAGGATCATATCTGCAAAATAGAACTACAACAGAATCGCCGTTTAGCGGAGGTTTTTTTCCTTTAGTGGCGGTTTAAACCGCCGCTACATTGTTTGGTGGCGGTTTACAGAAACTTCCGCCTAATAGGGAGTTGCCAATCTATTAGCGGTGATTATTTTCATTTAGCGGCGGTTTCAGAAAAGCGTCATAGCTTCCTCATTTCAAGGCGGTTTTCCTGAATTTAGAGGCGGTTTTACAAGCCCTGAATATCACTTTATTCGCAGCGGTTATAACCGCTGCTAATAAAATCAAATTCTAGTGGCCGTAAAACTGCCGCTAAAGTCACGAGTACTGCCGCAGAATGAGGCAACCACGATTCTCATATTTAGCAGCAGTTATAACTGCTGCTAAACGTAAATTTTATTTTACGTTTAACGGTGGTTAAAACCACAGCGAAAAGCAACCCAGAATAAAAAAAATAATTCTTTGCTTCTGCTGCACCACTGCCCTGAAAAATAAATAAAACCAGAAATATAAACCAACTGAGAACAACCTGAGAAACAACACCCAACATGGGGATCAATAAGAAGGAATCACATATCATATCGACCAACCAGGTCACTACACCTGTGTAGGAGGACAAATTCATCAGCCTCACAAAAAAATGTTTCAACATAGACCCACATAAACTTCCATGAAAGTTAATTATCTGTTTATGAAGGCTCAAAGGACTCCTTTATCAGTAAAATCACACACTAGAAAATATATATTATGTGAATCCTACATGCCAAATATGATGCATAAGAGTCCTCTTTATTCCCCACCCAAGAGTCAAAAACCATCCCTGGCCTCCCACCAATGACCAAGAGCTAAATATCCAGAATAAATCACAACATCCAAAAAACATTTTTTTCTCTCAATGAGAAATAATATATAACTTTAATATTTAAAAATAGAACAAAATTCTGAAACCGTGGAAAATAAGACTTCCTATTAGAGAAAGTATTATTAACACAGCAGTCAGATATCCATCAAAGGTTCCAACACATTCCTCATAGTCATGTATACAATATCCTAAATAGTAAATAATAGGAAGATAAAACTACATTGATAAAACATTGTAACATCCCAAACTGGATTCTACTAAACTAATGCTCCGAGCCGATGGGTTACTAGGCATCAAGCACACCTCCCCGTACGCCAGATGCCACCAACTAGTAGTGAGGACCCAAGTGGTGATATTTGGAGAAATATGACCTCATATAAAATTAATAAACAATAGAAAATATATAATTATCATGAAAAAGGGAAAGTAAATGAATGTAGAAGATGTACAAAACTAAAAAATAAAATGCTTCAATAATACATTGATGTAAAATCCTGAACAACTACACAACATGATACAACACTGGTGACCCACTAGGCTGGCCATAAAAATAAAATAGGATGCAATAAAATCAATGTAAAAGTACATGGATCCACTACAAAATCTATTCTAGATAACATACCCAATCTCCATACATTTTCAAACTGCACTAGCCCGATTAGTAGAACCACTCATGTAGCTCTTCTCGATCATGAAACACTGGGCCTCATCCATATCCCCCATGATACTTATGATCAACATGAAAAGAAAAAATAAGGGCGAAACATACACCATGGTGTACATATAGGAGTGATAAATAATCTCATTAGGACACCCCAACAAACAACCTGTAACTGTTCCGCTAAAAGTGTAATAAAAAACAATTTGGTCAGCTTAGCTAAAACACACCCACAAAGGTAGTAAACCAAACATGAGATGACTGTCAAATCTAGGGTACATAATCCCTTTCAATTGGGAAAGTTCCACCATGGATATCTATTTCTACATACTCAAACATGTATATTCTCATACCTATACAATGATACATAAATATGAAATTCATTGGTATGTAATATAAATTATTATATTCTAGTTTCCAAAAAATTTCTTTTTACTACCATCTTTAAAAAATTATTTTATTATAATGGTCGAGAGTTTCTTAAATGATAAAAACAAGAAGTAATCCATATCATCAATTATCAATCAATAAGATTCAACACAGAGTAATATCATGAAAATCCATAAAGTACAAGAGACTCACTTTTCCCTTCTAATTTACTCTTAACTAGTTTACTATCTTTATTTAGTTTGTTCTTCTTTAAAGAGTGTTCCCCCATGTTCCCATTTCTCATAACCATGAGTAATAAGTAGTCATAACCAAACACATATAAAAATAATAATATAGGAACCTTGGAAAAGTTATCAGTAGGCTAGTTAAACAATTTATTCCTAAAGATAGATGATAAGTTTAGAAATATTCTACCTTAACCAAATATTTGATGCCTATTGTGTAATGAAGGAAAAAAATAATATGGTGACCTAAAACACATTCCAAATCCAACACAAATATTGATCATGGAATTTCTTCAGTATTAAATGTTCATAAAACTCATCTCTCTTCAAACATGTTCTAAATTTACATTTAGGACATGGACATTTTATTCTCCCTTCAACGGATCAATTAGAAATTTCAAAATCTAAAAACTCATTCAAACCCTTAACATACTGAGGTGTGTTCCTTGGTAAGGTGATCTAGCTTTTATCCGTGTATATCACAATGTGCCTACACAAAATATACGATAGTGTAAGATTACAGAAACATAATATAATAAAGATAACCCATTGATCATAAAGTACGCATAATATAATAAAGTTGATTCATTTATCACATTTACCACTTCAGACCAACCAAACAAGTCTGGTCTATAGGAGACAGTGTCAACACCTCATTGAGGAGTAGTAAGAATATAGGTTTACAAACATATCATAACACGGTCGATCACACATTTATGTTGCCTCAAACAACACCCCATTGATGTGTGATCGAAACCGATCATAATGCATTTTAAACCTGAGACATTATGTGATTGTTTAGGCTTGACCTTATATGTCCTCAAAGAGGAATGATGTTTCTCAATGGTTTCACACAAAACCAACCATATCAAAGTCTTATTTCCAAGCAATAACTGAAGATATTTATGACATGAGAGCTCAAAAGAAATTATAGATTTTTTTTTCATTTTTCAATTGACATCTTAGGTTGTGTTCATTCTACCGGGAATGACACATGTTTAAAAAAATGACAAGATTTTACCCACTTATAGAGTGTCCTAGTTATCAAAATTAGTGATATATCAGCCACTAACAAGTTATCTATATCATATTCACATCAAACATATGTTTGATTCTCCCCTCAAGCACACTCATTACATCATAACAATCATAAAGAGGACCAAAACCAAACTGACCAGTATGCCAAAACACCTTATTATTTTTTAAGTCCTCCAATGATTTGAGACATAGTTGATTATTTAATTCATAGGTCACTAAACTCCGTAGATGACCCGACACCTTAAATACCGCCCATGGTTCAATGATTTAACTGAACTCCATACATTCATTACAACATTTAGAACTTTATAGGAAAAACATTGATGTAAGCATGTTACTATAGGTTCCATAAGAAATTGGACGACTGGCGATCATGAAGTACATTAAGAAACATTGTCGAGTGTCTGAAAAAAACACCTCCATTATATTATTCATCAAAGTATGGTTTCATCGTAAAATATGAATACAAATTGAGTAGAAAGTATGATATAATATTCTATTCTTGGACGATTTCCATTTTAATTGAATTATATATATCATGATTGAATACCATCAATTGACATCCATGAAAAATTTTTTGTAGAAAATTGATTTGTGGTGGTGAAGACAACTAATAATTCACAATAGTCAATAGTTCAATTATCTAAAAATTGATAATATATTAGGGAGAAACATTTAATAGTAATCAAAATGTTGTTTTCCAAATAATGGAGATATTATTAATATAATTTCATTAGCCACCTCAAATGATAATGGTAATCATGGATGATCTATATATGATTTTAGATGACATTGAGCCATCAACAACCTCATTTTGATAATATGAATATTTGTCATTGTCTCTAAAACTCTAATAGTTATAATAATAAATTTATCAAAAATTTTCTCACAAAAATGACTTGAACATGAAGTAAATCCCTAAAATAGTTTTGTTATATCCATATTCATCACTGTATCAAAATAAAATATTGTATAAAGACACAAGTAGTAGTAAAATTTCTTTACATGAGCCTTTAAAAAAAATCAAAAAATATTTTATCATTTCCTATAATGGTTGGATAAACCATTTCGATTGTACATACAATTTATGATGATTAATATATTCCATTAAATACTATGCACATAGAGATTACATTAATGCATACCAAAGCTGATATATAATCCTAAGAACCTGGTTAAACATAATTGATGGGGGTAAATTAATTTCTAAAATATTGAATTTGTAAAAATCTACCACTGTAATATTTATAAAAATACGGTTGTGGTGGGACACTGTTTGGAGACAATTCATAGTCACCCATATGTAATTTTGTTTTCATTTTATTCTTTGTAGACTAATGATACCATCAATAGTTATATGATCCCATGTGAAACTAAGAAATAGTAAGGAGATGAATGTAACCGCTGTGAGTTGGCTTATTTCCATGAAAGATTAACATGGTTGGAATCATGATACAAACCCTTGAAAATTCCACATTTCACCATCCCACCAATATTCGGTTTTAAACCCTTTATACACCTTCTGGAATCCTAGATGAACAAACCATCTAAAATAATTGTAGCTATGAAAAATCTATTCCTAATAATCTATAAGAACAAATATTTGATATATAAACTAAAATTAATATTTCTTATATTACCACCTTCCCTCAATGTTCTCCTCATGATTTAATTTTATTCAACTATTCAATCATTTTAGGTTTAGTGTTCTGAGCATCAAAAAACATACCATTCAAATCAGTAGCGAGATAAACATGATATAAAATAGTAGAATTTCCTTTTTAAACTCAATCCAAATATATATCAACTATATGAAATATCATATTTCATTTGCCTAAAGCTTATTTATTCAACTGATTATATAAATTCAAAATCAATTAATCTATTAAAAAATTACTTATACCCAATGTATATAAATCAATTCAAATTCAAACATCTATATATAATACATTAATATTAATTACCTTTGATTAATATCCATTTATGATAAAATGTATTTCATATACGTATGATTTTTGAACACTGTTAATTTCTCACAGAAAATATAATGATGACATGTATTCAAGGAATGATCCTCAGTATAAAATTCAAAGTCTTGAATCAGCTAAATTTTATCTAGTCGTCATTATCGACATGATCCATAAGAAATGACATAATCTCCTTATATAATAATACATCCCTACCCAAATCCTAATGAATCTCAATAGAAGATATATGATAGTTCTGAATTTGTCAATGTGAGGAGGGGTGTTGTTATAAGATTAATCGACAACTCTTTACAGGTATTATGTAATTCATCATTCCAATTTTATAGAATTACTTAACTCATCAAATAAATCATAGAGGAGAAATGTTTTGAAATACCATAAACAAAGAATATATAAGTATTTCTAGATTCATCTTCTTTATCCAATTCCTTTAACACATGGAATAACAATTTCAATTAAACATGAATTAGGTATCAAATTAACAATTTTCTTCAAATTAACATGCTAAAACTTAAAGTAACAAACATTATAATCAAATAATAAACATATATTGCACAAAATATTCTAAAAAAAGATGAAAAATGTTGGAAAATTCACTTTGGGGTTGAGTTCGCAGTGATAAGGCTAGCCAGGAGAAGGGGGGTCGCGGGTTGCCGGGGTCACCGGTCGCGGGCTCCGCCGTAGGCGTTGGTCGCGGGGTCGCCGGAGACGGAGCTCGCGCATTTTCCAGAGTCGTCGCGGGGTCGCGGGGGGGGGGGGGGGGGTTGCGGGATGAAGGGAGCACAGGGTTGGGAGGGTTGGGGAAAATGGGGTCCGGGGTAGGGAAGGGTCGGGAATTTTTAAAAAAATATGGGTTTTGGTGGTGGTTTATTAAAAACCACCGCGAAACCTTTTTTGAAAAACATTTAGCGGAGGTTTTGTGAACCGCCACCACAAAACCACCGCTAAACCCTATTTGTGTTTTAGTGTAGATAGTGGGAGTGTGATAGACTTTGATGAAGTTTAGGCTCAAGTTATACAAGAGCTAGAATGGGAAAAAATTTCATAAAGTCCCATGGAAGAAAATGTTAAAAAGACACAAATAATGACTATGAGTACAAGAGAGGTTAGATAACTAGAATGGTATAGTTTTATATTCATTGAGTGTGGTTACTCATTATTAGTTTCTAATTATCATCCTCTAACCTATATGAAGGCAAAAATAGAAAAAATGTTTCTAAGTGCTAAGAATCCATGAGTTCTAAAATGGATTCTGTGTACCAAAACCAAGTTGGGATTTTGGTGGATCCTCCAGTGGATGCAAATACTTTTGGTTGAAAATAGGTATTAAATAATAAATTCAACATATAAGGATAAGTCAACACCTATAAGTAATGAATTATTATTAAATGGTTTAAACAATGTTAAGGCATTAAATATGACTAAACATTTTCACCAGTTTCAATACTAAAATAAAATAGAATTATACTTTCCATTGCAACTTGTCATGAATAAAAAATTTGGAAAATGTATGTAAAAATATCCTTTATTAATGAGAAACTTTAGTAAGATTTCTATATGAAACAACTTGAAAGGTTTTTTACTCCAAAAGGATTACAAAATGATATTAAAATTTCAAAAAATCCTTTTATGGATTGAATAAAGAATCTAGTTTTGTGAAAATTCATTTTGATGAATCCATAATAGAATTTGTTTTCATAAAGAATGAATGTGATCCTTGTATCTATAAATGGGTTGGTGGGAGTGCGTTCATTTTCATAATAGTATATGTCAATGAAATATTAATTATTGGAAATAAAATACTTGTTTTTCAGTTTGGTAAGGCCTGGTTGAATAAATGATTCTATAAGAAGGACTTAAGTGAGGTAGAAAATATTCTTGGGATCAAGATCCATCATGATAGATCTAAGAGACTGCTCGTCCTAAGTCAATCTATATATATTGACAAGATAATAAAGAGGTACAATATGGAACAATCCAAGAGTAGATTATTCCCAATGTCACATGGTATTCATCCTTCTCAATTAATGCGTCCTTAGATACATTAGGAAATAAATAGAATGGAAAGGATTCTATACACATCTGTGATTGGGTAAATAATGTATTATAATATATGTATGAAGCTAGATGTTCCCTACACATCGAGTGTAGTAGGAATATATCAAGATGATCCAAGTGACTGCCATTAGATTGAATTCCAGATTATCCTTAAGTATCTGAGGTATACTAGTGATATATACCTAGTATATGAAGGATATGATGAATTAATCATCAGAGGATATGAAGATGATAGTTTCCAATAAGATCAAGATATCATGAAATCTCCAATGGGATACATATTTATTCTAAATAGATGTGTTGTGAGATGGAAGTGCTAAAAGTAGGTTATGGTCATAGATTTTATAGAAGATACCAAATATATTATAGCTTCTGATGAAGCTAAATAAGAATTTTAATGCATAAATTTATTCAGAATCATGATTTAGTACCTAGAAATAAATATCACATCACACTCTATTGTGATAATACTATAGTGGTGTCTCTCTCAAAGGAGCCAAGGTCACATCATCAAACAATGAAAAGGAATCAGAATTACTATATATTGATGAATTTTTCTTAGAGTTTTGAGGTTTTAGTAAGTAGTATTTCCATTGAATAAAAATGGAAAACACATTGAATAAAGCCTTATATTATAAAATAATATGACTATCATGTGAGGTCTTGCAGACTGAAAGTCCTAGAAAATTGGTTCTAGTCTTAGTGGAAGTTTGTTAGAGTTTTTGTCCTAGAAAACAAATATTTTTACTTTGATTGCATTAATATTATATCATTTTAATATTAATAAAACATATTATTACATATTTCACATTGTTCTACATGGATTTAATGTAATAATGTCCTACAGTATCTGTCACATTGATAAGGTCAAAGAAGTTCCCCAGTATGATGATAACCTTGAAATGATATGATGATATTCTTAATTATTGTTATACAATTGGATAAAATTCTATGATAGAACAAATATAATGTGATTATTAGGTGTGATTACTCATAAACATATGAGGCATATTCTCCTGAAGTTCACTCTTTTTAATCTCCAGGATGAGATATTCTGATAATAGACCCCCAATAAGAATTATATATGTTTTTTATTCATTAGATATTTCTATCTATGAACATGTGTGATGGTACTTATACTTTAATATTATCATTAATACATGTTTCAATTGACACACTTAGATATATTTCATAAATCATGATGATAACATTTCATGGTGAAGTTGGATGTGTTGGGTGCGTCCTGTGTGATCTGTTATTAGTGAATAAGTCAAGTAAGGATTTTTAACTTCCATATTTATAGAAGATAATATCTTTAACCTTTGATTGGAATATAACCATCGCATTAAATTCCATGGTCATTATATAATTAAGTGTTTGTTTTAGATTGCTAAAGAAATACATCTTGAGCATATAGGTTTGTGACATAGATGCACAATCTACTTGATGAGATATTATGAAAAATAGATTGTATTACATATTGAGCATTCATATGTGGTAGTTGAAGTTTTTAAATTAAGTGTGTTCTCTTAGGATACTTTACCCATTTCTAAAAAGTAATCATGAGATTTAGGAAAACCCACCTAATTCCAATGATAAATAATCATGTAGGTTCACACACTAAGTGTTTCTGTTGATCTCGATTAAATTCTATTTGAATTTAATTAATAGAATAAATATTATTCTCAATATCGGGGAATAAATTTATTCACATTTATCAGTCACAAAAATGTATTGATGAATAACATATTTAATAAAATATTTATTCATGTATTAAATAAATGTCAAGGAGTTCAAATATAACACGACTACATCTAGTGATAAAGATTGATTTAAAATATAATAAAATAATATTTGTCATTTTTGGAAGTTATAATGCACACCATAAAATAATGATAATAATATTATTATTATTTGGCATGCAGTTTAATGATTTTTATTTTATTATTTAGGGGTTGTCATGAAATTGACTAATATTTTTTTAACCTAAGCTCTACCTCTATAAATAGATGGTTATTTATATTATATAGGGTTAAAAATCAAGAAATAGAGAATCATTTCACACAATGTGTTTATCTACCAAATTTCTTATTCTATCTACCTCTCAATAATGAGAATCCCAAGATAGGTTTCTTTAAGATCGAAGGACGAGCGATCAACATGAATGACAGAAGACAATTGATTTTTTGTGGTAGTACTTAGAAATCAATTGGAATTTCTCAGAGATCAAAGGATCCTATGTGGATCACCACAATAGGTATTATACACTTATTACCTTACAAAAAAACAAAGATAATAAAGAAAAGGGTTTTCGGATGATCAACATCTATATAGTAGAAAGAACCTAACCCAAGGTAACCTATTCATCCAGATCTGAATGAATTAAATATAAATTTAACATTAAATATCCTCTATTTGGTTCCATGTTTCCTTAAATAAATATCCAATGGGAATATTTATTTTATCCTAGTGTTCATGTCTCTAAAAATATTGCAAATGATCAATCAAATAGACACATTTTTTTATTCATCGCTTTGCTCGGTGATTCCACTATGCCTAGACCATACAAAATAATTCAAGATGGTATTGGTTCTAGTGTCACATGGTATAAATATTTCCAAGAAAATATTTCATCATAAAAATTAGGAAAGATATTTAATGAGTAATATATTATACAAATCTATGATAGGATCCATCATGTATTCTATGCTATGTATGTGGATTTATGTTGTCTACGATTTAAGAATGATATGAAGATATCCTGAAGATCTAGGTGACATAATTTGACTAATGTTAAGGATATACAATATATTTTATATGAATTAAGTATATGTTCTTGGTGTATATATTATATGATGAACTAGTCATCATGGGTTATATTGATTCTGGATTTTAGATAGATCAGAATGATCTGAAGTCGTAGTCTGGATATGTCTTCCGTTTCAACAGAGGAGTTTTGATCTGAAAGAGTTCAAAGTAACTAGTCGTTGATTCTATATAAGAGTATGAGTATATTGTGGCTTATAATGTATCCAAGGAAGTATTTTGTATTTTAATCTTTGTCCAAGAGCATGATGTGGTCCCTAACAGTAAATATCTTGTCATAGTTTACTGTGATAACACTATAATGGTGGATCCCTCCAACAAGTCAATGTCACATCAAAGGAAAACACATGTACTTCATAAGTTTCATCTCTTGAGGGATTTTTCTAAATGAGGAGAAGTTACAATGAGAAGAGTATACACAAAGGAAAATTTGGTGGGCACCTTGATGAAGGCTTTATCTCAACAAATGAATGAGTATTATGTGAGAGCTAGTGGAATGAAAGTTATTATTAGTTGTCTCTTGTGAAAGTGGGATTATATTAGATTTTGTTCCCTATAACTAACTTTATGAGTACTTGATTACTTGTTTTCATTATTAATGAAGTTTTTTTATCATATCCTGATTGTTCCTCTGCATGAAATTTTTTATGTGATACATTTTCAAGAATATATATGTCGTACTAAAAGGTCATCGACATTTCCCACTATAATGAGAATGTAGAGGTTCCATGAAATTACTTCCACATGTCATTAGATATTAATATATATATTTATGTATTTATCCTTAGACTCTAATGTTATTATTAATGGATATCATGACTTATGTAGTTTTATGTATTGATTAAAACTGTAAAGACTTATGTTTGCAGTGAGGTAGAATACATTGGGTGTATCATGAGTGATATTTCATTAATAGATAATGTGATAAATGATTTATCCCTATTATTCCTTAATGAAAGTAGATATATTAGGAAATTTTATGGGAATGTAACCAATTCAATAAATCCTTGCTCATGGTGTTTAGTGGGGGAGTTTATTTCCATAAATTCAAACAAATATACATCAATCATATATGTTGATGACACAAGAATGAAACCTACTAGATTTGAGATATCATGACAAGAAGATTATATTATAGGTTATGTGTTCGTAGAAGGTTGGATGTCATTGTGACATTAACTTCTTTCTCTAGGGGTGGCTTGGCATGTTGATAGAAAATAACCTTGGACTTTTGGGGGTCATGCCGAATTCCAATGAGAAAAAGGCTGAGAGGGTCACACACTAAGTGTATATGCATTCTTCGTTAAATTCTAGAGTTGAATTTCATAAGTAATAATAAATAATATTTATTCAAGTTTGGTTGATCACCATGATTTAATCATAAGTTATTTTAAATAATAAGTGAGTTAAATAATAATAGTAAATGTTTATTTTCAAGTTTTGTATAATATAATATTTATTATATTTATTGATGAATAATGCAGTAAATTTATTTATTAAATAAATAGTAATTATTCAAGGATTAGTAAATGTCGATGAGGGAAAGATGGACGGGTTTTATGGTCAGGTTGAAAATGATATAAATGATATTTATTTGAATATTCTTAAATTTGTTGCATATTCTAAGTGATTAATAATAATATTATTATTGGGAATGGGGTGAATTAAAAATTATAAATATAGAAAGGGTTTGTGTGAAAATTTTCAACCCTAAACTAACTATAATAAATATCTAATTATATCACTTTTCATAAGAACTATTGGTGTACAAGTGGAATAGAGATAGACTCTATCAATTCCAAGGGAAAGATCAAGATATCTAGAGCACATTCTCTCTTCCTCCTTCCTCAATACAATGAGATAACATCAAGAGTTATTTCTCTTTGAGAAGTATTCTACTGTGATAAACCATGAACACTGCATGCGATCAACATCTATTGTGCTAGAACCCAACAATTCTAAAGTGATATTCAAAGATTTCGGTTCAAATTTGGATCATCTATAGATGTATTCTACACTTGGATCCTATATCTCATCAATAGTTCGATGAGATCTAGTCAACTAAATCATCAATGAAGATAAAATTAAAAGTTTATGTAATTTTATATCTTCTCATAAATTAATTATAAATTACATGTGAAGATCCTTTTATTCTTTTTTACATTTATTTAGTCAAGTAATCTATTGATTCTATTGGGAATGATGTTATTTTTCATGTGTTTATAGGATTACTAAAATCTATAGAGAAGACTTACGAATCACTAGTTCTCATCCTTTACATGATGATAGGTAAAGCATCATGAAAAGTACCCTGATATGTCTCTCTTCATCTTAATCCACTAGTACTACCTATGAATGTCATTGTAAATCTTGGTAATATACTATTGAAAAACCCACCATGAGGCATGTGAATCCCGCATTAGATCAAAATAAATGCTTGTAAAGAACACAAACCAACCTAGTACAAAAAGGACCTATTTTGTATCAAAGAACAAAACTGATGGTGGATCACCACCATATATACAACCCCTCATCACCAAGTAATATGAGTTAGATAACTAACTACCCTTCACTCTCTCAAAGAGTGAGGATACAAAATCCACAAAAATAAGGGACCCTATACACCGGTAATTCTGAATATAAATGCATTTCTCAGTAAAGAGGATTATCATCTTCCTCTCACTACTATCCACATGAACCTAAGTCATCTTACTCAGTACATAACTTATAATTTTACCATTTTGCAGGGGTATAAAACATCTAGAAATTGAATGTATAAAGATACTCAACCCACCTCCTCTATTAAAGGTTCAAGTCACATTATAAAGCGATATAACATGAGGCTCTTATTATCTATATATATGATGAACACATTTCCTAGAAGATGGTGAACCTGATATCTCAAATCATTCACTACCGCATCTATCTCTAGATTATGAGTCAGGTAATTATAATCATGTATCCTTAAATTCCTAAAACTATAGGTAAATAAACACTCATATTGCATCAGAATAGTTCTCAGACCAACCCCTAATGCATCAAAATATTGGTTGTAATCCTTAACTAGATTAATTAAGGTTAAAATGGTGTAGATTTCAATGTTCTCTTTAACTCCTAGAAGGCTATCTGATAAGAATCAAATCATAGGAACTTCACCGCAACTTAATCAGGGATGTCATTGGTACTGATGATTAAGAAAAGTCATAAATGAACTTTATATAATAACCTATCAAACATAATAAACTATAGATAAAAAATGGTTAATCCCAAGAAACCATGGACTTAAAATTTTTAGGATTTAGTAATATGATTACCTATGATATCACATTCAATGAGAAGCGGACCTAAAAAATCTAGAACAAACACTTCAAAATATTTTCATAAGGCTAATGCTCTCTCTATCAAAATGAACCCCAAATGTTGATCATGGTACTCCGTTCATTGGGAGTACACTAGAATATCATCTATAAGAAAAACTATAAAAAAAATAAAAAATGGATGAAAGACCCCATTCATCAGGTCTATAAATATTACTGGTGCATTCCTTAATCTAAATAGAATCACAAAATACCCACACATGCCACACATTCCACTTAAAGTAGTATGAAGAATACTAGTTTCACAAAATGTTGATAAATTGATCTCAAATTTATCTTATTGAACCACTTAACTATCCTAAAATGGTCAAACAGATCATCAATATGAGGAAGAAGATATTGGTTCTTGATCACCACCTAGTTCAACCTTCGGTAATCCACACATAGATGTGATGATTCACCTTCTTTCTTAGTGAAAAAAATTTAAGAGCAAAAAGGGGATGTGCCCAAGAGAATGAATCTCTATGCCTAAAGATCTTCTAATTAGGCCTTAAAATATTGAAGCCCTTTAGGTTTTATCCTCTATGGGGGAATAGATATGGGATCCATTCTTGGAAGAATCTCAATCATAAACTAAACCATTCTCTCAGATGGAAACCCTGAGAAGTCCTTGAGAAATACATCCTAAAACTAGAAAACAAAAGGAGGATATAATATATGATGGGTCTCCTTATCATCCACAAAAAAACTATCCAAATAGGATAAAATCATTCCCAACTACTGATGTTTGGGTCCTAAATGGACTACATTTAAATATTACTCATCGATAAGGGTATAAGAGTCACCCTCAACTGATATAAATGATACACACTAGTTATAGTAGTCAATGTGCACTCAATACTAATTCAATCAATGCATAATTAGAATCAAATCAAAACTAAAAATATCTAATATATTCAAATCCCAGAAACATGGATATCCAATGATCATAATAAAACACTCAGAATGTTGAAAAATATCCTCAAATCACAATCATAAGAGAATGTAAATAGATATCACCCCATATAGATACTTGATGGTCAACCCTAGATCACTAGAATACTGATAAAATATAAAGTAATGTGTTATTATTTTATATAAAAAAAGATAAATCAATGGTAGATTACACTAAAATTATACATGGAATCATAAAAGTTCCCTCTTCATGGTTAAAAAGTGGAAGTTCTATGGCATGGAGTTTTCCTAGCCTCAAGCCTATTCCCCAGTCCCTAGATCCCTAGCTACCCTAATGAGATCCACTATAATACCTCTACTAACCCTACGAACCCTGAACTCTTCATAAAATAGCTAACCAAAATAAATCAAGTTTTCACCATACAAGGCTTCACCATCCCCCACTACTAATCTCTGAGCCTAACTATCACCACAAACATTGGTTGGATGAGAAAACCCTTCCAAAAACATTGCACATGCTCCAAATTCTCGCAAAACAAGAACTCTAGAGGTTCTCACTGAAATTGTGATAATGTATAACATAATTTTTTAAACTGAGAGAACATGGGAGGAACTCTTCCATGATAATAAAAATATGATCAATAGCCCCAAATTTCTTATCTATTACCACTCTATCAAGAATAATCAAAACAATGCTAATGAATACATGAATAAGAACTCCTAGATACATCATAAGAATCTAACCACCTAAAATTTATGTCCCTGGATAGGTTTCTTTCTATAATAAGGACCAAATTAATGGCTTAAAAAAGATACAATCTGAAAGATGTTCACTAGAGAATAAATCTAGTGACTCGGTATATACTCAAATCGGTAAATCCTAGATGTATCATCACTCTCTAGTGAATGATAAAAATAAGGAAACACAAGTAAATGAGCAGCACAATTTGTCACATATTTTCCACCCTAAGACAAATTTATAAATTTCTAAGATTTATTAACACCCAATATATTAGGAATGAAATTATTGAAAAAATGAGCCAGAAAGTCCTTTGAGGATAGCCCTACATACAGATCTTCTTGGAAAAGGGAATACCACCAAAAACTTAACAATACTTAAAGAATATATATAGAAAGATTCACTTACCTCTTAGGGGGTTTCTCAAAATTATTTAAGATAACATACATAGTCTCAATTCATATACCTGAATCTTGAGGTCCACCCTTTCCAGTAAATATATTTATATACAGTAGCTGAAATTTCCTTGTAAAATCAAATATAGAAGGAACACTTCTTAGATATTAATATCCCATTAACAAAAGTATGTCAAGTATTCTCTCAAGGAGATAGTAATCAGGAGGAGGTATAGGAAAAAATAAGGGCTCTAGCTCAACAACTGTTGGGGAATGCCCATCTCATCCCTTCTAGATCTCGACAAGAAGTTTTTATAATAGAAACACTATAATGCTAAATACATGACTCAAAATCACAAATATAACATATATAATTATAATATATTGGATAATAAGTAATATGTAGAGTATTTAACTATTCTATACACACACCCTATCATACTAGGGGTCTCACCTAACCTCAATCTCTCTCCTATATTTGTGTACCTTATCTCACTCAAGGGAAAAATAAAATAAATGTATAATTCACTTTATCAATTTAATAAGAGAAGAAAATTGTATTCAAACAATTATGAAGAATATCAACATAAATTTATAAATTAAATACTATATAATTCACTGCTATCACTTTAAATAACTGAACCTTATATCAGAATCAAGGTGATAATTATAAGAAAACACATAAATGTTATATGAACCATAATTTCCAAAAAAAATGTATGAACACATACCTATTACAACCCTTATCCAATAGTAAAAAACCAATAAACCATAATTTAACATAAAACATATGTTCAGGACCAAATGGATTACTGATGGAGATCCTAATACCAAATTCTACAATTGCCTTCAAAGAATTAGAAATACTAATCGTCCTCTTTCCAAACATACTAATAATGGAGTGATCATTGACTCTGAAGAGGCCATTACAGATCATGTTACCTCGTACTATCATAACATTTTTAATGGTCCTGGCCGAAACACTAATCTTAAATATGATATTATTCCTCTAATGGTGGATGAAAGGGACAATGATTTGCTTCTGAGCACTCCTCTTGACCATGAAATTAAAGACACTGTCTTTGCCCTCAATCCTGACAGTGCTCCTGGTCCGGATGGGTTTAACAATGGTTTCTTCCAAAATCATTGGGACATAATCCACAAGGATGTTTCTAACCTTGTTAAGAGATTTTTCACTCGTGGATTCCTCCCACATAGAATCAATGCTCAATTCTTAACCTTAATACCTAATGTTGAGAATGCTTCTGAGATCCATCAATTCAGGCCAATTTCTCTTATTAACACGATTTTTAAAATCATAACCAAAATCATTGCAAATAGACTTTCTCCTATTTGAAATAGAATTTTTTCTTGGAATCAGTTTGGATTTATTAAAGGAAGATCCATTCAAGATTGTATTTTTCTTGCCTCTAAATGCTTTAAGAGTTTAAATAAAAATAATAGAGGGGGATGTGTGGCTATCAAACTAGATATCAAAAAAGATTTTGACACCATTGATTGGAATTTCATCTTTAAAGTTCTAAAAAGATTTGGATTTCAAGATCTATTCATTGGAAGAATTAGAACCTTATTTCATTCAGCTTATATCTCTATCCTTATTAATGGCACTCAGAGAGGGTTTTTTAATTGTTCTAAAGGTGTTAGACAGGGTGACCCTCTTTCTGCTATTCTTTTTTGTGATTGCTGAGGATTACCTTAGTAGACTCCTCAGTAATTTGATTTATCAAAGTAAGCTTAAACCTATACAGGTTGCTATAAATCTTAATGCCCCCACCCACCTTCTTTATGTTGATGAAATTATCCTGTTTCTAAAAGGGGATCAAAAGAATATTCATATTTTTAAGAAAGCCATTTCTCATTATGAGGATGTATTTGGTCAAGTGATCTCTTGGAATAAATCCTTCATTTTATTTGGTAAGAATTTTCCTGTTAGAAGGAAAACTATCATTATCACTTATTTGGGAATTAAAGAGGGCCCATTTCCTTTCACTCATTTGGGAGTCCCAATTTTTTGGGGGAGACCCAAAGCCAGCTACTTCGCTAATGTTATTGGTTAGATTATAAAACAACTTTCCAGTTAGAAAGGGAAATCTCTCTCTATGGCTGGGATAATTTTCTTGGTCAAGTCAATAATTGTCTCTAAAATGGTCTACTCCCTCATGATTTATAAATGGCATGTTGGCATTTTCAAGAAAATTAATACTTATATTAAAATTTTCATTTGGACTAGAAGTATTATTGAAAAGAAGCTTGTCACTATACCTTGGAATTCTTGTTGTATACCTCTTGATAAAGGTGGGATTGGCATAAAAAATTTAAAGCTTTTCAACGATGATCTCCAGGCCTGTCTCACTTGGAATATTATTAATCCCTCTTCCAATGCTACTAAATTTTTGTATCACAGATTTCTTTCTAAGCTCTTAAAAGGGAATCTCACTTTCATTAACTCTTCCATCTGGCCATCTATCAGGGACTCTTTTCATAAGATCATGGAGAATTCTAGATGGATGGTTAGTGCTAATTATTCAATTAACTTTTGGTGTAGAAAATGGTATGATAACCCCTTGATAACATTGTTACCTACTAGTCACATTCTTGAGGACACTAATCAATCTATAAAAGATGTTATTCAATTTCATCATCATGATCTCCCTGATAATATTATGCAGATCATAGATAATCATTCCTTTTCCCCTGATGGTGACTTCCTGGTCTGGGAACCTGCACCAAATGGCATTCTTGACTCTAAAAGCTTTTATAAGAAGAATTTTTATCACATTGATTCAAATTATATATGGGTGATCCAGTTTAAAAAACCTTGGATTAAACTCTCCAGGCTCACTCTCATCTAGATTATTGCCCATAATATATTTCCTACAGATACTGTTCTTCAAGTTTTTGGCATCCAACTTTGTTCTAAATGTCACCTTTGTAACCAACACAGGGAGGATGCAGATCATCTCTTCCTGTCTTGTGCGACAGCCTCTGCCTTATGGAACTTTGTTTTTGATTTATTCAACTTCAGATGGTCTTTTACTGATCCTATTTCTGTGTTTCTTAAAAACTGCTCTAGATTTGAACTTTCTTTGCAGATGAACAACATCTTGCTGGCGGCAGTGGATGAACTCATCCACAAGATTTGGTATGTTAGAAATGACCTTATTCATAATAATCACACTTTTAGTCTCAATGCAAGAAAATATCGGATTCTTGTCACGATCCAGGAAGCTACATTTATTCAAAAATAATGTTACAACAACTCATTTGGGGACTTTGAGATCCTTCGCCGCCTCCGAGTTCCTGGCATTTTCCCAAATCCCAAACGCACCTTCGAGGTTTTTTGGCAGGCACCAATGCCGGGATGGATCAAAGTCAATGTTGATGGTGCTTCCAAAGGAAATCCAGGCCCTGCCAGTTGCGGTGCTATTTTCAGAGATTCTGCTGGTCAATGTCAGGGCTATTTCTACGTTGGATGTGGTCACTCGTCATCGCTGGAGGCAGAACTATTGGATGTCATCCATGTTGTTGACTTTGCTCTTCAAAGAGGTTGGAGGAAATTATGGATTGAGAGTGAATCAACCACCATCATTCATGCCATCTAGAATGGCAGCATTCATCTGGCCTGGAAGCATACTACTCGTTGGATGAACTATCTTAACTCGCTTCATGGGATTGATTTTATAGCTACCCATACTTACCGTAAAGAAAATTTCGTTGCTGATGTTCTTGCCAACAAAGGAGTTCACCAGCACATGACTTGGCTGGACTCCCTGCCTGCTGATTTATTTGAGCTTTTTGATAGAGATTGTAAAAGAATCCCTTATTTTAGACTCTTGTAACTTTATTGTTTTTAATAATAATTTGTGCTTTTGTCTTTGACCAAATCATTACCTTAAAAAAAATAAGATCATCCTTGGAAATCTAAAATTTCTTAATACATGGGTTAATTATACCAAGGAATAAGGTCTATATCAGATTCAACCATATATTATCTTCTATATTGATATCCCAAATAGTAATAGAAAAGAAAAAAACATTTCTATGATTCCACTTTTTAGTATTCTCAGTCTATTTCACCTCCACTATGACCAATCTAGGTTCCACATAGCTCAATCATGTCTCCCTATATTGCGAAGGCTACTGACTAGTGAATAGTTTCTATATATGAAGTGGGGGAGACTATACACACTCTAAATAATATAACTATAAATCACAATTGAAAGAAAATATCCAACTAGAATTATATAGAAAAATCATAAAAGAAATATATCATAGATAAACACCAATTATCACCCATGTTATAACTAAACGAGTAGCTACAATTTCATATGGTTATATGATATAGATAGGATCTATCATGCGAAAATCATAAAAAAGAATTCTCAAAATTATGTAATATACTAGAGATGATAAGAAAACTATCTTTGAATTTATGAAAAGTCTCATCTTCCAACTCTTACTAATCTCAACATCTCATCTATCAATGTGAGGCACTTTCCCCTACCTGTAACAAGAACTATAAATCTTCTCAGGTACCAAGGTTCATGAGAAGGGTGTGAGTACAACTCAGTAGGCCACCACCAATGGTGTCCCTAAACTTATATAGTAAATATTTTTCATGCTCATAGTGATATTTTAGAAAAAACATAAACCAATAAAAAAATAAAAGACATGTCCTCGAGTAGTCATCTAACCACCTGATTTGAAACCATACAAGTTTTGGCCAGGGTTTGGGTGTCTCATAAAATATCACAATAAATATAAAGGTCTATTGGTTAGTACATTCAAATTTCTATAATTTTTCAACTCAAGTTTTATAAACTTCCATAGAATAATATAAGTCCAAGATATCCACTGCTTATATAATCTCAACACTATGGAATCTAGATAGCCGCACAAATCAATGCAATCACAAAAAAGGAATCTCATTGGTATAGGGATCTCAACCCAATGACATATCAATCCTAGAAATTGACACAGGTGAGAATCATTCCATACCAATATATTCTCACTCAATGGGGATCTTAATTATGGAATATAAACATCCATTGAAAGGGAGAGATTGAAAAAAAGGCATCTCATTGGTATAGGGATCTCAACCCAATGACATCTCAATCCTAGAAATTGACATAGGTGAGAATCATTCCATGCCTCCATGGGGATCTTAATTATGGAATATAAACATCCATTGAAAGGGAAAGATTGACCCTTTATATAATTTCTCCCCCATAAAAATCTCAATCATGGAATGGTAGCATTAGATGACGGGGAGAAGAATCCCCTGATCTAAATAATTATCACCAAATGGAAAGTGTATTGGGTCTATAAATATCTCAACCCCCAAAAATCTTGATCTCAAACCATGTCAACAAAAGCAAAATGAGTAAAATTCAACCCTTGTCTATATTGATCTCACCTAAAATAATCTTGATCCAGGTACACATAACAAGAGAACAATGGGAATGGTGGCCCAAGTCTATACTAATCTCATACCTTAGGCTTCTCAATCCCTTATATAAATCTATTAAGGTTTGAAACACAAAATAATTAAATAAATAATTTAAGACTAAGTATTAGAACCAAACCACTATGATAAAATTCTATGTCGATCCTCACTCACCAACTCCTTTTTGATAATTTGAACCTAAGGATTAAACCCACTAGTTCAACATGATTAAATTTATAGACACTCACCCCTCATATGTAACACTGATACAAAGTGGTTAGAATATCAAAAAATCTCACATTGAGCTCTACCTAAGGTAACCACTAGGATATACATGTGAATCTATTCTCAATAGAGGCTAATGGCGCAGAATAGGTCCATCATACCAAAATATAAATAATGAAACCTATATTTGGGATTTGAATAAAAATATTATCCCACATTAGATCAATCACATGTTAATCAACAACAATTGAATCAAACCATACTATGTAAAGGGTCCTTTATATCCCAAGATAGACTCACCCTACTCATACTAGTAAAATAAAGTCAGTTTAGATAACTTTTTAGGTCAATAACTCATCGGAGGTGAGACCACATATCACACGACACAAGAAAACATGCATAAACTATAGATAATAGTTCAGGATCACCAAACTAGGACTAGTAGTTCCTTTCTCATCGAACACAAAAAGTTTATTCAACCTTAATTGCGTAAAATTAGGGAAGCTATAAAAATTTATTAAATTATATATGGGTAGTAAAAAGCAAGGAAATACAATAATATAATAAATAGGAGAGGTATCCTTACCCAAGGAAACATCCTAAAATATAATATCCATGATTTTAAGACTAGATAATGGAGATCCAACTTGATGGAGAAGAGGAACATAGAGAGAATAGGGAGGTGCAAAGTGGATGCAGGAAATAGGGACTGCCTTATAAATATTTAACTTTTAAACATTTTACTTAATTAAATTAAAATATAAAAAACAATATTGGACATGAATTTTGGTTTAATCCCTCTGGTCATGGTGCGACACCCAATTTTAGGGAAGAATCAAGAAACTAAACACCCAAGGCCTCATGGTGCATTCACCCCTTACAACATATTTATCGTCCACTAGAATGGATTCATTGTGTATCCCCCACCCTCTACATATCATTATCTCCCACTGAGTGACCTCTATGATTCAACCATTATACATCATGGTGTGACACATCTCTCCTTGATCAATGCTTTACGACACAACACATAGGTAGAAGCATGGCCAACTGTTTATAAAGAAATTTAATCTCACATTATTAAAGAGATACCCTTATAAAACTTCTTCATATAATGGTCCTCCTCTACTATAACATAATCCTTGACTCTCCATAACCTTTTAATCTTAATCAGCCTAAAATTACTCTTATATATCCCCTCCAAGTCATAACCCACTTCATTATAGTCTAAAATCCCCCCCACCAACCCACATCATAGAACAACCCTTATGTATTGTGGAGTGATGATATGCCTATAGCTGAAAATTATCCTATACCTAGGTCAAACATCTAAAACCAACCCTTGAGACCACTACAACACCTTTAATAATTCAAAAATTCTAAAAAACAAGAGGTTAGCAAAAAATTATATTGAATGTTGTGACACCCAATGAGTCACTGGTATGTTTTATTTCGATTTTTGTTTATTTATTTATGTATTATTGGTGTTTTCAGAAGATTCAGGGTGAAAACCTTGGTTTTTGGGGAAAAATAACCTAACACCCATTCATTTCATTGTTTATCTTACTATGCAGCTAACCATGCGAGGGTGATGTTTTAGAGATAGTGTGATTTTTCATAATTTGAGTGTGGTTCTTATAACCATGTATAATTCTTCATAAACCATGGGGTTATTTTTTTGGGGGATAGTGGCTCCCACATGGCTGTCACATGGCTTTTCTATTCATGTGACCAAACCATGTGTTGTGTCCTAGTCATCAAAAAAATATTTTCTACCAATTTTTTACTCATGAATTTTAAGTTATTTTCCATCATTTATATCCCTGCTCATTTTTTGCCACTTATCCATTCCTTAAAGATTTTCCTATATCCATTTTGGTGGATTATTCTTTTATCCTTGGTGTTCAAGCTTGAGGTAATCTTTTTTTCTTCATGTTTTTTCTTTTTTTCCCTTATCTTTCCTTATTCTTCAATTTTTATAAAATGGTAAAGCCTTAGCTTGATATTTATAAAAACCTAAGGTTTTTATGGGATTTTAAAGTCATTTTTATGGATTATGTGTGTGAATACCTCTATTTCATGATTAAAGTGGTTTCCATTTAAGGTGATAAGTTTTGGTTCAGTTTTTGATAAGTGTTTCTATCTAAGGGATCTTTCCATGGATAACATTTGATTATTCATTGAATTTTTATTTTTTGGGTCAAATTGAATTTAATTTGTGTTAATAATGATTATTTATCCATGTTTTATGTGAATCGTGGTGTGTGTTGGAAAAATTGTTTTTTAAAAGGGTATTTTCAAAGGGAGTTGTCATACATGCACTTCATGTTTTGGATAAAAAGGATCGATAAGATTTTTTGATTTTGAATGGATATTAATGTGGGTTTTAAAACAATTACCTTGATAAAGGTGTTTTATTTAAACTTAAATGTTTGTTTATTAAATTATATTTTAAAATGGATTATGGAATTGGAACTTGTTAATGTTTTATGTGTTTTTAATTGAGTCGCAAATGGGAAACATTAAGTTTGGGAGTGTGCATGACTTATAAAAAGAGAGTGTTATCAAATAGAACAAGGGATCCTCTGATAGGAAGACTAATGGAGATTACAAATGTGGCCTTGTGGAATGAGAGATACTGTGGGATTATAGTTTGGCCTAGGGAAGATTAAGAAATATACCATACTTCTTATACCTTTCTTACTAGCTAGAAAACCCTTGTTTTAGATTAAGTCACACCTGAAACTTATGGTTAGAGCCCATGGTTTGTACCACTTATGACTGGTTGGGTTTTATATGTTTTATGCATAATTATAATTCCTTGTTTGATTGTGATGTATTTTTTTATTATTCTCATTTTCCATTATATGGTTTTTTATGGTGTTTATGCTTATTCTCATATTTGTTCCATGTGTGGCTGTGTTGAGAATTTTATGTCGAGTGTCTTAATTTGTTTATTTGATTTTATTTACCATGATTTTGAAAATATGGTTTTTAAAAAACCCAAAGGGATTTATAAAGTGTTTATTTCAAGTGAACTTGTTTTAAAAGGTTAACTTGGTTTTGAAAAATAATTTTTCTAACTAGACTTGATTGTTTTAATGTTTAAAGAACTTTCATAGATCAATGGTAGTATCCTAATTGATTTTGTACCTCACACCCTATATATGACTTTAGGTATATGCATAACTTGTTTTTAGGACATAGGTAAGGGTAAGGGAACCTTTCATTTTGGTGGACCTTATTGATTGCCAATGTCCATGGTGGTTTTGGGATTGATGAGATGTGGTCTCATGAATATTATCTCTTATGAAGTAATTTTGGTATTTTTTATTATTGGGATGTTATGTATTGTCCCTTGTGATCATATTCCCTATATTTAAATTTTTTACTATGGATATCATATGTTTATTTGATTTTCATATATTATGATTTGGTGGTTTTATAATATCCACCCTTAGTCATTATCTTTTTACTCTGTTATATGTTTATATCTATTATTGTTTTTTTCTGTTGGTGTGACCATCCACTCAAAGGATAGGTTATTCCAGATTTTAAAGGGAGAAACCATTCCCAAATAGTTATTTGTGATGCCCTAGTGCTTTTCACCAACCCTTTGCAATTGGGAATGAGCTTCGGGTTTTGTGGAATGCTATATTAGGTGACAGGTCAGGTAAAACCCAGGTGGTACTTTAAAAAAAATAGTATTAGGGGATATTGTTTTTATGGTTCAATGGTAGATAGAAGATGGGACCATTGGGGCTTGGGAGTTAGGCACAGAGGATTTCCTGGCCATATCTTTCTCATACCAAACCTCATGTTTCCATGGGTGTTCAAGAATTGTGTTTATAATATGAACCTTATTTTTTGTTTTTTTGATGAGATTTGATATTTTTCATTGTTAGTTATGGGTTACGGAAAGAAAACATGAGTGGTTTTGTAAAAAATTTATTTTCAGGGTTAAATAAGGGTGGAAATAAGAGGTACATAGTTTAATCACACATTTATTAGAAACCATACAAATACAAGGTATCCATTTCTGTAATCCAACCAATGCTATTTTTCATGGTTGGCACATGATTTGTCAAACTGTGTGGCCAAACCATGCATGGTGAAAAAATGATTAATTTTTTAATGTTTTATCTCCTTCTTCATTTTAATGTGTTACTTATGTTGATTATATTTTATTGAGACCTATTATAAGGTTTTCTTATGGTTTAATTGTGTTTATATCGATACTATATCTCAGGTTTTGTAGACAATGCCACACATAAGGTCCTCTTCTAGAAGAAGGTGGGTGTTGTGAAGCATGTTCAGTAGGAGAATCCATATGTTAAACTTGATTTAGTGTATTTGGTGATCTATAATATCCAATATCTAGTCTACGAGGGTGATAGTGGTCAAGCATGGAAAATAGACCATTCTCAAGAGTATCCTACATAGAATCCATTAGTCTTTTATAACGACAAGGGTACCCATGAGCCTATTGATTATATCGAAAGGATCAAGTAAATATTTATCTTCTTGAACACCACTATAACCTCTAAAGTAGGATTCAACATTTATATATTATAAGTAATAGGTTTGAAATTTTGGGAATCCATGGTGAAAGAAAAGAGGCACGAGGATCTCACCTATAATACCTTTTAAAAATGATTTTCATCAGCATTTTTATCCTGAGATGCTAAAGGTGGTAAAGGACCATGAGTTTGTGATGATTGGAAATTGAGACCATTTAGCGATGGAATATGTTACTCAATTATCCAAGTTAGTTCATTTGTCTTCTGAGCACATCATGAATGACTATCTCAAGGTAAAAAAAAATTAAAATGGGCTTGAAATATGAGATCAGATCAATGATTATACTTTTTTTCCTACCAACTTATACCTAGGTGTTGGATAGAGTGATAATGGTTAAGGAAGACTTAGTAGGGAATAAAGGTCTCAATGGGGTTTCCTTATTAGTGGGTGGTAGTCATATTTATTCCTCTGGTTAAAATAGGAAGTAGGATGAACCTCATTGGAGTGGTGGAAGAAGTACTCAACATCCATCGAGTTTGGTTCCAGTAGATTTTTCAAGGCATATGTGGATGACCTATTATTGGTGTGGGAAGTATGGCCATACCAGACTTGATTTCTAGAGGCACTGAGGATGTTTCAATGGTATGGGAATCTAGTTCATATTCAGTACTTTTGTAAGGATTACCTTTATGTGAGTGGTCCTGATTCTTATTTCTCAAAGGGTTTACAGGTGCATTCAGATGATTCTAAGGGTGTGGGATGTCATCCTTATTTTAAAGGGGGATCTCATATAGTGAATAATTATCAGGGTGGTTCTAGGATTGGATGTCATTAAATAGTATATGTATAACCCTAGGACTCTGAATTTGGGTTAACCACCATGATCATTATGGTATTTATTGCTTATTCTATGGATTTAGCCTTGTTTGATATAGGTGATTCCCACTTGTATATATATTTAAAGTTTCTTAGTGATTTGGGTATGTGAGTGGTGTTGATACCATTTTTATAGATCTTTTAACCCCATTGGTATGGAAGAATGAGAAAATTTTTAAGTGTCTGGTGTTTCATTTTTTAGTTGTTGATATAGACATAGTTTGGGAACTATTTTAGGTCTGGACTTTTATATATCATCATTATCATGGATAAGATGATCATTTTCAAATCTAAAATTGATTTTTATTGTCATAGGGTTCAGTTTCTATCACCTGGTAGGATCAATTAGTTTTCCAAGGTGAGTGGGGCCTAAGGCCAGGTTGGGCGGGGCCCATTTATTTGGATTTTAGATCAATATTTTATTAATATTCTAGGTTATTCTTTGAGTCTGTGGAAAAGGGTTCAAATGGTCATCTCTAACTGGTTATGGATCAGTACCTCCAGGTGTTTATGAATGATTTTTCAAGTTTTCTTCCCTAGTGAGAGGTCAAATTCACTACCAATATGGTCCACAAGATGAGCCCCATTTTCTTTCCATTATATTGTATTCCTTCTATAGAGTTAAAATAGCTAAAGGTTTCATTGATGGACTTTAAATAATGAGATTTTTCTGTCTTTTCGTGTCACCATGGGTTTCTCCAATACTTTTTAGAAATAAGGAATATGGCAGTATCTTACTTTTCATATACTATAGTAATCTCAATCAAGTGACTATTAATAATAAATACATGTTTACAAGAATTAGTGACCTGTTTATCAACTTAGGGGGCCGCTGTGATTTTCAAAGATCGACTAGAGGTTAGGGTATCATCAGTTGAGGGTCTAAGAAGAGGATGTTCAAAAAACTTCCTTTGGGAGCCAGTATGAGAACTTTGAGTATCTATTTATGTAGTTAAGCATTACCAATTCTCCTATGGTTATAATACCCTAATATTTTATTATATATTACTCATCAAATACATTTAATTTCTTCAATAGCTTGAGAAACATGAAAACTTGAGTCAAAATTAAAAATAATATAGTATACCATTATAAAATAGACCTTAAATTGGTGGAGTGAATATGAATAAAAATATTTTAAAAAATATATATAAAATTTATAGATAAATCAATTATATTGATAAACAATAACTCAATTTTTAGTAAATTTTTTATATGCTTTAAAAATACATTTTCCCCAAAAACGGTTTTTATTACTTTATGATAAAATAATATAACTAATTTATTTCACTTTTATAAAAATTATTTGAAAAAAATACCTTCATTTTTTAAATAATATTTTCAAATTTATCAAAGAGTGAAATTTTGATAATTTTCTAAAATGATCGATTTTCCAATGAATAGTGAAAAATAATGATTTTTTTAAAATGTATTTTAGTTTCAAGGATTTACAAAGTTTTAGTTTATTTTAAAATAATTTGAATTTAAAATTAGTCAATTTATATTATAGATAATATAATTAAGGTCATTGGAGTAAATTTTATGTTGGATTTTGGTATAATATCTTTGTATACTTCAGAAAACATTTTTTCTCTAAAACCACTTTTCACCGTCTTTTGTGGGTTTAATTTTAAATTAAATCATTACAATTTGAATTTAATTTCAGAAAATTTATTACATACTTTTAATTAGGAGTATCAAATTTTTTAATTAGTTCCCTTTTATTTTTGGTCATTATTATTAGCGACCTAGGTAAATATTTGTCACCTTGATAAGGGTAAAATGGGTAAAATATAGTTAAAACTTTGGGATAAGGATTTAAAATTTCTATAAAACTTAACTTTTTCCTATTATATGATTTAATTTCGTCCATTTCCGACCAATTATATAATATATGGACATTTGGTTTAATTTTTACTTTATTGTGACATTATATTCATTTAAGAGAAGAGTAAGTACAAAATGTCACTCTCTTAACTTCAATATATCTAAATTTTTTTACTTAAGGATAAAAAGAGGATATGTTTGGTTATAAATGATTAAATAAAAGATAAATTAAATTTTTTATCATAATAATTTTTTTTTTAGTGATTGAATAATTACCTTAAATATTTACATAGCACCAACACAGTATTTATTCAATTAATAGAAAAATAAAATAAATGATTTTAAATTTTTTAAAATTAATACAATTTTGGATATATTATTATAGTACATTAATGTTTTAGATTAATATAAATTATTAGGGGTTTTTTAAAGTTTTATATTATAATTACATCACTATCTTGAAGTCTTTAATGTCTAATTAAATGAATAGTGTCAAAATGACATTAATGATATTTTATAAAAAATAAAATTTTATTAAATTATTTAAAAATTATAAAAACATATAAATAGGTAGACTATGATAATATATGGTCTAAAATATCACCCCTTTTACATTTATGAGTCAATTTTACATTATAATTAATATTATAACCCTTTAAGATTGAAATAATTATTACCATGATTATGTTTAAAAATGATTAATAAAGTGGTTAATATAAAATATAAGGTTTAAAATGACATATAAATCTATCCAAATTCTATAATTTTGTAAAATTTAGACAATATAATATTTTTATATTAATTCATGGATATTTTTAGAAACTATACATGAGAAATACTTTAATTATATATACATATTTTAAGAAATTCTAGGATTTCCCTTCCCCTCGCTTATAAAAGTACAACCCTTATCTCTTTTATTTACACATATTTTAGAAAAATATATCTAAAAAACCCTAAATAACTATCTTATAAAAATTACTATAAAAAGATTATAGTTTTTTTCATCTTTAAGGACTATTCCATGGGTCCTTAAGAAAGGATCTAAAGGAGGCCTTCTGAAGAAGAGGTAATCATCTTACCCAATCTCGTTCAATTTATTTCTTCTTATACCTTCACATAATCTATGATATTTATCAAAAAATAATAAATAATTTATTATAAACAGTATTAATAATTATTATGATTATGAAAACACCATTATCCCCCCTCTTTTCTATCAAATGAGAAGTGAAACAATCACTCATGCGTACATGTGGACTACCACCTCCACATAGTGATACAATCCATTTTCTATAACCATATTTCATGGATTGTTAATGTGATGGTGTTAATGTTTATATATTATTTTAATAATATTATTATTCTTATATAATTATAATATCATATCTACCTTCTTACCTTCCAATCTATTAGAAAATGATAATGTCGCTTGTGTGTACGTGTGGACAACCACCTCCACAAAGCGATGTGATTCATTTTTCATTTCCACTTTACATGGATGGTAATATGGTTATATTTAAAACATATATATGATTTATATGATATAATAGTTATTCTATAAATTTGAATTATTATTTACCTTTATTTTTTTTCATCCGTCAGAAAGTGAAAAGAAAGGTCGTGCGTATGTATGACCTACCATCTCCATAAATGGTGTATTTAATTTTTATATCTATATATTTTATGGATGATTATAAATATTTATATAATTAATATATATGGAATTTATATCGTAAATATAATTATGTATATCATATAATTTTAATCCCAATACAAGTAATAGAACCATCAAATAGAAATTCTCATGAAAAATGAAACAACTAAAAACTAGAAATTAAAATTTTAATAAGGAATTATTAATAAATGAGTTTTGAAATGATATAAATTGGTAATATATGATATTATAATAATTTAAATAACTATTTTATATAATTATTATAAATTTAAATTTATTATACATGAGGTTATAAGAACTTCAATGAAATTTGAAACTTGAGGTAAGGGATTTTCATCTCACTTTTACTTCTGCGAGACACTTATCATATTCACCACTTGTTTATTTTATGTGGTAAATATACTACAAATAAATGTATTTTATAATTCATATAATGAATATTATTTGGATATACATATCCATATATGGTCCACTCTAACATTAGGTTTTTATTTTAAAGTTACCAAAGTGGTAAGGGGTTTATGTTTCAATCCCATTTTAATCAAGATTTTCTATACTTGAATTAAAATTGGGGGAAATTATATAATAATTATCTAATAAATCCCCTGTAATATTATTATCAAATATTTATTCATTAATTTCTCAATAAATAGTTGCATTTTACCCTCTTTGGTGCTTAAAATTATCAGGGAAATGTTTTTGAGAAAAACAAACTTTATTTTCTCTTTGGTTGGGAATCTTAATATTTTATGTCCTTAATTTTTTAAAATGTTCTCAAGAATATTTTATCATCCTTATATGAATGTTTAAAGTTTATTTTATAAATTTTTTATTTTTTTAATACAAATATTTCAAATTAATTTTTGTATCATTTTTCGAATGAGGTACTTTTGAATTTTTACAGAAAATGTGAAAGGAACCTTTATTTTAACATATACAACATGAAAGACATTTATAAATATCATGATTGATCAATGTTTTGAATATTAATTTATAATTTTCGATGGTTCTTTTAAAATAAAAATTTTTCCTTAATATTATTGAAATATTTGGATATTAAATAACTTGTTTTAAAATGAAAAGGGCATTTTCTTCAAGAAATGTTCTAAGTGATATTTTAAAGGAATTTTCATCTAGGATGAAATCCTTTGATATTAATTTTGATTAATTGGTTTATGATTCTATGATACCAACCTTATTATTTCTCTAGACGATTTATTATTATGTTGATGGGATGTTTATGAAACCCATTTTCTTTTCCATAGGTTATGTTATGATGAAATGTTAAATATTTTCTTGATCTAGTGGTGTACATATGAATGGATTATGATTATGTGATGGTTAGATTTTTTATATCCCTAAAACACATTGGTTAAATATGGATAACTCGTGAGGTAAAAATGTTATGTGTGGACCTAATTTCATGTTCAAAATTTTAGGCATGGAATTGATTTTCATGTATATAAGATTATGCATGGACCTGATTTTCATGTTCATAAGTTTATACATGGACCTGGTTTTTATTTTTCTAATATTATGCATGGAATTGGTTTAATGTCCATAAACTTTTTTGGGGGAATGATTTCATGTTTTTAACTTAATGAGTGGACCTTTTTTGTTTATACTTTTCAACAATGTTACAATCTTATATTTTTTACATATTCCTATGTTTATGTCATTATATCATGAAAAATTTTCTTTGATTCCTTTATGATTCATGCCTTATGAATTAAAAAGATTTATGCAATGAATCAAGATTCTGATCTATGTTATATAGGGTATGATTTTAAAGTGTTAATATCACATTATAATACCCTTATGATCATGTTATTCTTAAGTAATCATTGATATTGTTCTCCCTTAAATGAGTATCTTATCTCAACCTTTCTTATGTTTCCTTTCCCCAGGTTATGAAGGTAGTTTTTAAATAGGGTATGACTAAGAAGAGTACTATGTGGGAATATTGTTTTTAGAGATGTTGAATATATTTCCAGAAATAACAATATTGATTATCTATTATCTAAAAGAACTAAACCCTAATATTCATTAGGGGTGTATTTTTAAAATATAATGGATATTCATCTATTAATATTTAATATCTCTGTATAAAAATATTTGGTCAAAATAGTTGGTATCATAGGATAGGTTTAGTCAATATTTATATATTAGGATTTTAGAACTTTAGTGAAAACTCTGGGGATAAGTATAAGTATAGGATAACATCCAAAAGTTTTGGTAGGGAAGATATTTTGTGGTTTTCTTAAATTTACATCTGAGTCTATAGACTACAACTAGACGTAATTTTAACATAGATGAATTTATGAGTATTAACCTTGAAATGAGTTAGTAGAGTGTATCTAAACCATCATTATGGTTTATAATGAGTGTTCACTTACTATGCACCTGATTTGAAAATCTCATGGGATATGCTTGGGTTAAATCATTTTTATTATGAATCATTATGGATGATTTGAATATATTATGAACTTTAATGAGCTAAGTTAAACTGAAGGTTTCATAGGAAAAAATAAGGTTTCATGATTTAGATATCCTTTAAATGGTTTTTCATTATTGATCACATTGATTAAATATTAGTGATGGTCATGCTAACCATTTTTGTTTTAGTATGGGATTGAAGATAGAATTATGAATTTGTGGTGTTAATAGGTAAGATCAAACACTAAATTACCCTTTTTGAGCTTATTTATATGAATTATGATATATTATGAAAATTCTCAAAGAATGTTTATTTATATCCTTAATGATTAGATGTTTAATAACCTATAGAAACACCTAATAGTGAGATGATCACTTGTAAAGTATATGATTATTCCTCGATTAAAGTTTTTGGGAATATGATTCTTGCAATCTCAGAATTATCCTTTATGTTGAATTTGATATTATCTTATGAATGTATTGGATTTTTTTGCATAACTCCCACGTCAATTATTGAGGAAGGGAGGTCACATTTGATATTTTAGACAACCTATTATCATCTATTAGTTTGATAATAAATATGAACTTTTGATGGAAATTACATCCATTGTGTGGGTCTTAATTCCTATTCAAAAGGTTTGTTTATCTCTAATTATTGGGGAGAAACTCAACATCGAAGAAATACTTATTATAAGAGAATTTATATATATTTTTCTAGAATAATTTCCTTAATATTCCTCTAAATAAAGTGGTTGAGTTTTCTATAGAAAACATACCCTGTGTTACACCTACTTCAAAGACTCCATATGAAGTGGAACTGATTGAGTTACAACAATTGATGAAATAGATCTTGGGTAATCTTGATAAGGGACTCTTTCAGCCAAGTGTGTCACCTTGGGGTGAACCTATTCATTTTGTTAAGATGAAATATGGATCAATGAAAATCTACATTGATTTTTTGGAACTCAACAAGACCATAACCAAGAATAAGTACCCTCTACCTCATATTGATGATTTTTTCGATCATTTATATGGATTTAAGTATTTTTTACAGCTTTTCATTTGATATGGATACCATCAGTTGAGGGTAAAAAGTGAATAAATACCCAATAAATCCCTCTAAATGAGGCATGAACACTATGACTTTATAGTGATTCTATTTGGTCTTACTAATTCCATTGCTATCTTCTTGGATTTAATGAATAGATTATTTATAGATTACCTTGATTAGTTTTTATCAAACTTCAAATATGATATTATTATATATTCAAAGTGTAAGTAATAGAATGAATATCATTTAAGGATTGTTTTGAAAACCCTAAGTATGGAGAAGTTGTATGGAAAATTTACCAAGTGTGAATTTTGTTAATATTTTTTTAAAATTTTTGTAAGTATAATATCATGCAAGGGTATGTAATTGGTTTCCTAAAATATGGAATTTATTAAATGTTGGACCAGAATAACCAATATGACTGAGATCTATAGTTTTCTTGGTTTGGACAAATATTATCAGTGCTTTATGGAGAATTTCTCAGTGATATTTAATCCAATAAAAAAGTTAAATTATAATGGATCCAAATTCATTTAGATAGATGAATGTGAGGAAAATTTAAATGAACTAAAGAGAAGTTTATTCAGCATACCTATGATTACATTACCTCATAATAGAGAAGGATTTTTGATTAACAGTGATACATAAAAGAAGGGATTGGGACGAATACTTAGTCATAATGATGTTTTCATTGCTTATGCCTCATGAAAAGTGAATTTTCACGAGAAAAATTAATGGACCCATGATTTGGAGTTACCTACGACATTTCTTTCATTAAATTTATGGAAGAATTATCTTTTTGGAGAAAGGTGTGACATATATATTTATCATAAAATTCTAATTTATATATTCATTAAAGAATTGAATATGTTCCTATGAAGATTGTTTGAATTGATTAAATATTATTACTACTCAATAAACAACCATCTTATGAAAGTGAAAAAGGCAGTAGATGCTCTGAGTTAAAAGGATCATGCTAGCTTTTCTATGTTTAGGATCATAATGAATCCAATATTTCTAAATTTTTAAAATATATATCTAAAAATATTAAAGGAATGAGAGAAATATGATCTTTATAAAATGAGTGATCAAACATCTATCCATGTAAAGATTCAATAGGCATGGAAGGAAACCAAATATCTATAAAAGAATGTGAGAAATGTTCATGAGTTCAACCCTACTAATAATATAAAGATAAGGTTTAGGAACTGAGCTTGTGTCTCATCCATAACATAATTTAAAAAGGAGTTGTTGGATGAATCCCATAGCTCATTATTATCTATTCATCCAAGATTAATGAATATTTATATGTATTTGAAAGAGTATTTATGGTGGGATAACATGAAAAGAGATATTACAGAGTATATATATCAGTGCTTTGTATTCTAAAAAGTTAAACTTAATAGACATAAGTCTAAGAGGATTTTATAACCATTACTCATACCTTAATGGAAATAGAAAAACATTACCATGTATTTTTTCATTGGAATATTTAAAAAATTTAAAATCTATATTGCTATATGGGTTATAGTTAATTGACTTACAAAGTCAGTAAACTTCATTGATATGAGAGGAGATTTTTCTATTGATCATATTACTAGAATATACATTAAGTAGTGTGTTTATATGGAAGATCACATTTTTTTATATCTGATTAGGATCCAAGGTTTACCAAGGACTTTTGGAAAATTCTTCAGAAAGATCTTGAATTAGAGTTGGGTTTCAATACTGCTTATCATCCTCAAAAATATGGTTAGTTTGGGAGAACCATTCAAACCCTGGATGACATTTTGTGGTTATGTTCTATGGATTTCAAAGGTGGTTGGGACCAACACCTTCCTCTAGTTTATTTTTCTTATAATAATATCTTTAACTTGAGAATACATATGGAAACTCATTAATCCCTCTATGGAAAGAAGTATATGAGTCCAACATGTTAAGAAGAATTTGGATCAAAAAAGCTATTGGGACATGAGCTGGCTAGTGAAATGGTATAGAAATTTAGATCCATTCAACATACCATCAAGGAATCTAGAAATTGATAGAAATGTTATGCAAAAAATGATCAGAAAAATCTAGAATTTGATGTTTTTTATAAGTTATTACTATAAATTTCTAATTTGAAGAAGGATGTGAGATTCATAAAAATAGAAATCAAATCCCAAGGTATATAGGCCCCTCTTAGATTCTCAATCGAGTGGGGATTGTAGTTTACCGCTTGGAACTTCCATAAAACTTCTCTCTACTTCATGATGTTTCCATATATCATGTATAAAGAAGTACATAAATATTCCCACACATGTACTGAAATTAGAGGTTCTATGTCCACTTGTTGGTGCACGGTTAACATCTCTAAAATTTTAACCTAGAGATAGAAAGAGAATATTTTCAGTTCTAAAAGTTTATCTAAAATATAAATATTTTTAATCATATTAATTTATTTTTAATTTTTATTTCTAGAATAATTTCTTTAAATTCATTCACAATGCTGACACAATATTTATTCAATGAACATAAAAATAAAATAAATTATTTTAAAAATAACAAAAGTGAAACAATTAGGATGAATTTTTGTGCTCCATGAATTTTTTAGATGAATATAACATATTAGGGATATATAAAAAGTTTATATTCGAATCACATTACTATTATGATGTATTTAAAGTCCAATTAATCGAATAGTATCAAAAAAGGAATTAATGATATTTTTTAAAAAATAATATTTTATTAAATTATTTAAAAATCATAAAAATATTGTAAGAGGTTAAGTAATATAAGATATAACTGAAAATGTCATCCCTTGGAAATTTACGAGTTGATTTTTACATTATAAGTAAAATTATAACCCATTAAGATTGAAATAGTTATTACTGGAGTAAAGGTTATAAATTATTAACAAAGGGGTTATGTAAAGACTTGTATTTTGGAATGGGTTGAAAACAATAAAGGTTTTTTTATAATTTTTTTCATTTAGTAGATGGTTTAAATTTTGAATTGAGATTTTAAATAAAATTACAAGAGTAAAAACACTTAAAAGTGTTTCTTTTAGACATAGAATGAGACCTATAAAGTGGATTATTGGTTTTGGGAGTGTTTTGTGAGTTTAGGACCTGAGATTGATGTTCTGGAAAAGCAATCCTAGGGGCACAGTTGGTGCATGGTTATTAATTACCATGAAACCTAAACCATGAAACCTATTTTTTAATGGAAATTATTTGTTTAAATGTGTGAGGGATCTGAGTAAAATGTACAGAATTCTATAGAAGATCAATGGAAGTCACATGGTTAGAGCACGATTTGTATAACCATGCATTGCAACTGTGTGGGGTAGAGGGGATTTTGAACGGTGACCTCACGTGGCTGGTACACATTTTTCCAAACCATGTATCAAAACCATGCAGATAATCAAAAGGCTATAAATTACCATTTTTATTCTCCATTACTTTTCTCTTACTCCTCCATTTCTCCTCTCTCATTTTCCAATGCCAGTTAGTCGCTTAAGCTCTCCTATCACCCTCCTCTAGGATTCCAGGGTTCTTCATTTCGACTTGGAATCAAACACCATCAGTTACATTATTTATCCCTTAGTTATTCTATCATACATATTCCTTATTTTCTTCATTTATCTTTCCATGTTAGATTCTATTTTCATGTGAGATCATATGCCCTATTTTTCAGTTTTTTTGTTAATTTCTTCAATTTATCTCATTCTAGATCGAATGAAAACCCGATAATGGATGAGTGAAATTTCATAAGTACAAGGTAGTTGGTGTAATGAACTAATGTTTTTAATGGAAATTACCTTCTTATAAATATGCCATGAAATCACATAATAATGAACTACTAAGTTATAAGTGACCTTTAAACATACGTTTTTCACTTTTGTGTTTGGAATTTCAAAAATCCGGCACACACGGTTGTGTTCAAGATGTTTTTTGGAGTCTAATAAAACAAATTTTTTTTTGGTGAATAGTAACCTACCATAATGTATAGTAACATACCCTTATGAATGGTGATATACCATAATGAATAGTAACCTCACCTATGATAGTATAAAAATAATATTCAAGTTGGAAGTACAATATAACTATGTTTTAGAACGAGTTAATGCATGTTTTTAAATCTGGGTTTTGATAATAAATTATGATTTTAATTAAATATTAAAATAATCAAATTTAGAAAATTATTTTTGAAAAATAGACTTCATTTTTGGATTCTACACATCAAAAAATGGTTGGGGTAATTTTTTGATATTTTTCTGAAATACTTGAATTTTTGATGAATAGTAAAATACGGTAATTTACCGTATATGTACATTAGAAGATAAATAGACTATTCCTAGAATCATGGATGATGTCACCACCCTTGGTTCGGATTCACATGACCCAGTTACTATTCTTGGTCATAAAATACTTACTATTCTTTGTCTTGAGAAGAAATAATAAATTAAGGTTTATAATATCATTAAATCCCTCCTCTCCTCCACTATAAAAACCTCCTTCACACCCTCTTCTCTCCACTCCTATAAAGCTCCAAGACTCCTATAAATTCTACCCAAATATCTCTCCAAGGTCCCCCCCCACGTCCAAAATCTCTCAGCCTCTTCAAAATACCAAAACCTCTCCCCTTAAGAGGTTCTCAAAGGAGGAAGTCTCAAGAGGTAAAATTCCTCTTCCCGGTTTCTTCTTTTCTTTTAAGTTCTTTTCTTTTTATTTATTTCCTCACCTACCTTCACAATAATATTATGATAAATCCAGTAAAATACATTTACTGGAATGTTTTCATGATAATGGTTTATTTCATTATCTTATCTCTTCTCCCCACCCTTTTATTTGAAAGAAATGAAAGCACCGTTTGAGATGTGCTAATTTAGCACATTCGAGGACAACAGTTTATCAATTTCTAAATGTTATATTTAATTATGGTCATGAAATCATTTGTTCTATGGTTTAACCATATTATTATATAGGAAATATATCCAATTTTCAGTTCTATAATATTTTGGTACAAATTTAATTAAGTTATAATGAAAAACACATTCTTTATAATCAAATCTTCCGATTAACAAAAACGGTTATCACTAAGGTTATATATATAATAATTAGACATCACTCTAAGTAACATAATTAAAATTAAAACCATGTGATATCCTGGATATGAACTAAATAATGTTACTTCAATTCTGGACAACCACTTTCATCTTGCATATAATACAAACTTAAATATAAGTGAACCGATCTTTTAAAACAAAGTAAACAAACAAGCCCGAACAATGAAACTGAACCTTATAAGAAATTAAAAAGGATTTGAATGAAATAAAAAGGGTTATAATAAGTAAATTACATATAGAATAGGTTCTTTACTTGTTAATTAATAAGACTAATTTTTTTATTCAGGTCATTTATAACAAGTGGAGAACACTAACAGATTTAAGGTAAGGGATCCTACCCTTTTCACTCTTAATCAAGATTCTTATCTTTGATATGAATTTTTGTAATACCAAGTGATAGGGTACGTTTATACACCTTCCCCATACTTCCCTAATGTTTTATAATTTATTATAAACCCTTATATCTCTCATCAATCCCACTTAGTTACACCCGATACCATGCCAATAAACCATGATGGATTCTACCCGAACTTCCTTTATTCCTTCGGGTTGCTCTATCTTTATTTTTACCAAAATGTTGTTGTCTTTTATTTTATTTAGAACTTAAAAATTATGTTTATATGCTCCAAAATCATGCTCCAAGATCCATCTCTCATTCTCTTTCAGAGATATACATGCTTTTAAGTGAATCTCTCTTCGATACTACCCAATAAGCACACTTGTTTTAAAGGAACTTCCCAAACTTTTACCCAATATCAAGTGCACTCTATCTTCTGTTTTAAGACACCATTATATTTTTAAATTCTGTATTTTTTATTATTAAAACCTTCTTGGTTCAATTGTGGTTTTATATAAAATAATGTCTTCTTTACTATTTTAAAATCTCTATAGTATTTTCCTTAAAACCGCACAAAAATGTTTTAATGCTAATGTATCTAAAATACATTTCTTAGATGTTGTCACTTATGTTTGACACCACTTACCATGTTATATGACTATTTTACCCTATGAGAGTCTATGTATTTTATAATTCTTTCCTTAAATAGACACTTTCATGATATGCCCATTGGTTATGATTTATGTCATGATCGTGGTACCCAATTCTTTCCATGGGCACCCTTATGTTTGTGTATGGTTGATTATGTATGATTGTATATGTGGTAAGAATATTTATGTAGAAAGAATATTCATGAAAATATTGAGATGGGGGCAGCCATATATCACTCCAATGCATTGGGTAAGGTTAAGTATCATGAGATGCGATGCGAAACAGGATTGGAGGTTAGCCTTGACCCGTACTAAAATGGGAAATAGGATTGGAGGTTAGCTTTGACCCGTACTAAAGATATGATTTATGATTATTCCACATTTATATGATTCCATGTTTATTTGATCCATTTCTTATATTAAATGATTTCATAAGTTTCATGCTTTGTATATCATTTTGTCATGCCTCTTAACTCATGTGCTTAAGATGTATCCTTATGTTCATTCCCTTACTGGGCATTTTTAGCTCATCCCTTTGTTCATGTGTTCCCTATGGTACTCTATGTAGATGTACGGGCTCAAAGGAAGTTAGGATCTCATTATGGAGATTAAATAAAGAAGTGTTTTTTAGCACCATGTTTTTTTTATATGCACCTAGTCTTACAAGACACTAGACTTAACGATCCTTGTCTTGTACTCTGATGGTTAATTATTCTTGAAATAATGAAATGTCATATGTAAAAGGATTGGGTCTCTATAGTTGGTATATGGAATTTTAACTAAAGGTTTTTTCATTTATAATATTTTTTCATTGTGACACATGTAGTACTTACCCTGTGTTTCCCTTAAAATAATAAATACGTTAAATTAATCACCTATACCATATTAGACATGATTTCACACCATTATACTTGGAATGAGATCAATGTCCTCAACCCAAACCACTACATAAAGTGATTTTGACTAATGATTATAAATATCATTTATTACTTATTCTACCAAACCACCCTTTATTATGTTAAATTTTCCACTTTATAGTGGGAGACCTAAATGGATTAAATTAAGGGTAAGTGTTATGGATACATGCTTGGGCCCATTTAAAATTATAAATGAATAATTTAATGGGAGATATTAATGAATTATAATTAGTTATCATATGGAAATTATATTACACATGGTATTTTAATTTACTTAATTGATGTATAGAACATATCTTCACATGGACTCTTTTTTGATTTTAAATTAATTGATAAATTAAATGGTCATGATGAATCATGTTGTGTGGAATATAATTTCTTCATGACCTTGTCTTTATCTTAAATGTAAAATGGTTGTAGAACCATCACTTGGATTAAGTTAAAGTATAAAATGTAATTAATTATGATTATTATTATTAGATCATAGAAATTGGTTGTTGGTCCACGGTTAAGGGAAGTGTTGTACATAACACTTCATGCTCCATCGACATGGGGATTTCAGCCCAACCTCCCTTATCATTTATTTAGATATTAGGCATGGTGCCCCTTATCATTTATTGAGACATTGGGAATGACATACCTTATTATTTATTAATACATTTTTTATGGAGTCCATTATAATTTATTGAAACATTGGGCATGGAATCCTTATCATTTATTGAGATATTGGGCGTGGATTCCCTTATTGTTTATTGAGTTAATTGGGAATGACATACCTTGTTTATTATATGAGACTTGTAAGACATCATTATAAGGATTGTTAGGTCTTAATCCTCATTTAATTTCCAATGAATATATATCTATATATACATCTTCATGTATATATATATATTTATATATATGATGGCATGTCTATTGATATTTTAGCTTAGGCTGAAGCAGGTGTGGTCTGTCAGGTGTTCCATGGGGAACCCGAGCAGACATGTGTTATATTTTATTCATTACACTACTAATATTTATATCTATACACTGCCTTATTTTATATACATGGACTAGATTGTGAATTAGACACCAATGGTGATGGGATAATGAATTTTTCTCACACCCTATTTGGGCTTCCATTTAGTACCCCAATAGATTTCCTACCTACAGATTAAAAAATAGATTGTGTTTCCTGATATCGCTTACTATGGACTAAGACTTGACATTGATCTGGGGGAAAATATTGTACACAATATACCTATAAGAGTTTCTTATTTTTTTATTTTTTTATTTCATTTTCTATCTAGACTTGTAGTATGTATCTGTTGTATGTTTTCTGCTTATTTTATGAATCATTATGTTTATGCGTGGATTTTTATTTGGCACTAGTCGAGTTATGCAGTTATTATGTTCTTATTTTGTTTCTATTATTTATATATTTCTCTATTGTATTTTTTGCTAATTGATAGGGTATAGTCTCCATAATGTAACAACTTTAGAGCCTATCTACTAGTTAGAAGCCACTAGCATATGGGGAAGCACACTTGTGGTCATGTGGAGAACCGGATTAGGGAACTGAATTAGTTAATCCTAGGTTGGGATGTTACAATGTGGTATCATTGGTTTTTTCCTTGTATTATTATTTTAGTATGGTAGATATGAGACTAAGAGTGTGTTGAAAATTGGTAAATAGCTCATTTCTAGGTCTAGACAACCCGTGCATGGGGGAAATATCTAGTTTTTGGGGATGGTATTACTATTCATGTTGTTCATTATTATATTTGATTATTATTTCACCTTGAGTGATTGATGTATTTTTTATGGTTATTGATTTGTGGGATTATTATATTTACCTCTTGGCCTGATAAGGCAAGGTATGATATGTGTTTATGCAACATTTTAGGCACATAGGTTTCATATTTCATTAGAATACATAACAGTATACCATGTTTGGTTGATTTCATTTATTTTATAACAATGATACTTGCTTATGTAGTAGCTTTCCATGATTATTGCACTTATTTCTCTATGATAGCATTCCTTGTTGTAGTTATGGTACATGGTCGATTAAATAAAGTGTCTTCATCAATATAGATAGTGTTTTCCCACACAGATTTATAGTGGTATTTTATTTGACTAACTGATTATGAAATGTTTGAGCCATCCACCATTAGTTTCATGGGTTGTAACATTAGTGTTTATGATAAAATGGGTGCCAATTTGAAATTTATAAATAACATGGACCTTAATAAATTGGTTAATGGTGACCCATATAATTGAACCACTACTTATAGACTTGTTATACCTTGACTCCGAAGGTAAAATAATGGTTGTAGTTACATGAATTCCAACTTTAACTTATAAAGGTATGTACCTTTATAACTTGGTAATAATAATTCGTCTAACTGAACTATCGTATAAATAAAATAATTGTTAACACTTGACTTATGGAGGTGAACATTGAATTAAAATATATTTATTTTCTTTAATAAATATAATTTTTTTCTTGTGGACTATGCTTGACTCAACCTAATTAATTTTTTATTTACATGATATTCTTAAATTATAAACCCATTAAGCGTTTTTTGAAATCTTAGATAAATTTTATTTTGATGGGTTTAACTTAAATGGGATGCCAATTTTAATTTATAGAGCACTAACTCAATAAATTGGGAATGATCTCCTATATAACTAAACTTGGGATGATATGATGGATACCTCCTTGGTATCCTTTACCAATTTTATATGATTTACTACTTAACCCCTTGTAATACACTTATGATAAATAGGTGTGGTTATTTAAGGTTTAAACGTCTACTTATACGGGTTACTGATAAATTTATGGAAACATCTTGTTAAAGTGATTCCCTTAAAGGATAAAAGTCCTTTTATCTAATTTTGATATTTATTTATTATGATTCTATAGTCAATTAAAATTTCAATTACAACCTAAAGTATATTTTCCTCTATATATTGGAATTGATATTTTCTTTAACTAATCCAATTATGAGAATTTACAGATAAATAAATTTTGGTTTTAAAGGAAAATTATGAGATAATTTTCCTAATGTGGCATGGTTCCAACTGAAAAAGTGCTTAGTATAGTTTTAGATTATAAATAGTACTTAATATTTCTTATCTTTAAGCCTCTTAAATTTTTATAACAATTGAGAATTGTTTTAATGGATTAAGTAAAACCTCTAGTGGTGTTAACACCTCGAGCCCTCATGTAAGGGTTAGCTTTGATTTTCCTTGAGAGATGTCTTGAATGCGAAAATGGATGTTTCTATTGATTTTAGTGGAATTTTTATTTCACATTGATCTAAAAGATAATAGGTATAACATAGTTACCTTTTAGGTGTGACTCTAATTTCATGTCGATGCCTAATGTTAAAATTAGGGGTTGTTCGGTTGAGGTAGAACCCTTGAAAATGTGAAACTGGATGACTTTTGATCCAAGTTACTAGAACCATCAAGTATCTTTTCTTAATCATTTGTGTTATATAGGACTCTTAGTTTATAAAGATACACCCAGGTGAATGGGTGGTTCCATTCAGTAAGTTGAACATGGTTTGGGATCTGAGTATCAAGTAGTGCTCGAGTTCAGCAGGTTAGACATGCCAAGGGCATGGTTGACCATTTCTTAATCATGTAATATTTATTCCTTTAGGATAGATAACTCAGAAGTTCATTATCCAGGTTAATATCTATATGGGATAATAAAGCTCAGGGATAATCCTTTTTGTAGGATATCACATACTAAGATGTGTAGTAATTTTGGAATTTTAATGAGTATAATAGAGTTATTGTTGTGATATTTTGATATTGAGGTAGTATTCATTAATGAACATGATTCCCATTGAGTTAAATTATGCTACAAAAATTCATTTATAGACTTGTGACAATCATTTAATTTTTCCTAGTTTTGAGAGATGTGATCATGGAAACATATTGATCTGGTTAGTTCAAGACCACATGGAGAAGTGGTCATGAGTTCTTGTAAGAAATATTCATATGTCAAATCTATAGTAGAGTGACATGGGATTTAATAAGTTCTTATGAGTATGGTATCCTTGTGTTGTTTATACAAGTCTGAGTTACTTCAATTATCGTGTTTTTTGATATTGGAATTATGATACTTGTGGTTTTTGAGGAATTGAATTGGGTGGTAGGGCATCGATACTAGCTTCAATGGGCAGGAATACTCAGGTGCCAGGACCAATTTTATAGTAGTTGTGTGGTTTATGTGTTAATTTATAAAATGATGACATGAGACGGTTATTCATTCAATTAATAATGTCATAGGTGAAGTTCTTGATTTTGAAGAGGATTTCTGAGGGAACTTAGTACTTAATGAAAATGATGTGACAAGTAGCATGGCCAAATGACCTTATTAGTGAACAAATTATAGAGTTTTGATTCAGGTATTGAATTAGGTAATACGGAATGTACACCCACTATGTATGAAAAATTTATTTTTCACTGGTAGCACACAAGAGCTATTGACGTAGAACATCAGTGATTAGCTAGGTCCAGGCTTAGGATTAACAGTTTCAAATTTAACACTTCAGGACCTAGAGACCAAATGGTTTGGGTAAATTTTAAGGAATTTCCCTTGATGAGGGATACTTTTGAACTTAAATTGGGCATCGTGATATTTTTGTCCCATACTTGAGACAGGGCACACATTGTTAGGGTATGTGGTGTCATGAAGTGTTGAAAAGGAAAGCACATCCTATTTTGACATAAGAGTGTCCTAGAGAGATAATTACACACATTTTTATGGAATATCATTATAATCCTAGTTTAGAGGTGATCATTTCCAATATCTTGACATCATCATGAGTTCATTGAGAGAGTGAAAGCTAAAATACAAGATATCTATATATCAGTCCAGATTGGACGAAAGGAATCCTTGGGAGTAGGGATTCAGGATCAGTTCAAAGTTGGATTGACAGGGCATAGCACACCATTTTTTTAAAGTCCACTGACCCTCATTATGATTCTAATTTTATTTATCACCATGAAAAATATTTTTAGAAAGTTGGAATTGTTGATGGGTGGATTTTGAATTTGTTCTTTGGGACGAGATGGTTCTTATTCATGCTAGTCGTTACGTCTAGAGTGGATGGGTCATGGGTTGTGTTAATTGGAAAATGGTTTAATTAGTTTTAAGATGATATGGATGCTAATAAGGTGGGGATAAAAGTGTTGGTCACTAGTGGTTGACCCTCATTTGATAAGGGTTGTGTGACCTTGAGGCTAGTCATTGGATGGTCATTTGGATCCGGTACTACGGGACAAGTGGAACTAGATAAAACATGTTTTCTCGATAGATTCTAGGTAAACATTTGAATATATACTTGGGTGAAGTCCAAGTGTGGGTGTCAGGTCCAAGATGTCTTGTAAATATCTAAGGATGCTAGATCAAGATTACACCAGTGTTTTCACTATATCGCGATAAGATAAATGAGTAGGAAATGGTTTGACCATGAGATATCATTAGAAGTCAGGTACGAGTTTCAGTGTCTATGTCTAGAATGATATTTGTGTTCCTTGGGATAAAGGCTTTTGGAATATAATTTTGGTGATATGTTGGCTGTTAAAATCGAGTGTTTTCAGAAATAGTTGTCTGGAGGAGGTTTGAATTGATTTTATTATAATATATTAATGTGGTTGGTGAGGAACTATATCAGTCACACCATTCAGATAAAATGAGTGTAGTTTAAAGGTCAGTTGTAGATTTTAAAGGGAAATTCAGTGCAAATTGTACGAGTTTGGTCGATTGAAGTTCAATCATTTAGATCAAACTGATGAGAAAGAGAAGTTTCATTAGGTTTAATATGTTAAAAATTTCAGGATCATATTTAGGATGCTAATGGATTTCTTAAATAGGAAATTCTAATGTTGGGAGCACTATGCTTTGGGATTGACCATTTAAGACTATAACCTTTGGTGAGGATAACCATAGGTTGACTGATGAAAGTGATGATGAAAAAATTATTTCTTCGATTATATGGGATAAGTTAGGAATAATATTTGTGTTACATTAGTGGTTGAGAGTGTTGGATATGGTTTTAATTCCCCAAGTACCGTATACATAAAATGACTCTTGGAAGTACTTTGGGATTTTAAAAACAATATGTGTTCATTGAATGGTAATGAATGACCTAAGTAGGTTGGGTGTTGTTTTGGTTGTCCCAAAATAATTCTTGGTGATGAGAAGTTCTAAGGTGGGAGGGTTTTAATGACCTTCATTTTGGAAAGAGTTGAAAAATCTAAAGGTTTTTTTAGTTTTTCATTTGGTGGATAAACCTTTTTTTAATTGATAATAAGAATGAAATTCCATGTGTTATTACACTTAATGTTTTTTTAGACATATAATGATGCCTAGAGGGTGTGTTAGAGGTTCCAGGAGTGTTCCTTAGGTCTGTGACTTGAAATAGAAGTTTTGTAAAAGACAACCATGGTGCATGGTTAGTACAAACCGTGTGGTCTAAACTGTGAAGCATATTTTTTAAATAACATTGTTTGTTTTTTTGAATAAAGTGGTGCTTTGGACAAATGACCATAGCACTATTTATTATATAAAAAATTGCTTACATGAGTCTAAAATATGGGATCATATTAAAATATTTCACATGAAGAGGGATTTAATCATTTGGGAGATCCTCCAACCAAGTAATGTATTGACTTACAACTTTATTGGCCATTCCATCTGCAACCATGTTCGCTTCACGATAGGTATGAGTTGTAATATGATTGATGTCTTGGAGTTAATAGAGACAATCCATCCAATGTGTAGTAATTTACCCGGGTAGATGAATCACACCATTCTAAATAGCTTGAACTATGGTAGTAGTGTCACTTTCAATCCATATGTTGTTATAACCTTAGTTCTTGGTGAAGGAAATGGCATGAATCACCCTCACAATTTCAGCTTCCAGAGAGGAGGCAATACCGAAACATCCAAAGATACACCCAAGCATCAGACCAAGATGAATCCTAATGATGATGCCACATTCGGCAAGTCTCAAATTGCCTTTAAAAGAACCTTCCATATTAATTTTAATCTAACAAGGGAGTGGCTGTTTCTAGAAAACTTCAAATGTGCACCACAGTTGGAGAAGTATGCCTTCAACCTGTAGTCACTATAGAATCATAAAGTATTTCACTATGTTGTTGTAGAACCCCTTCTCAATCCACATAGCTTCACGAATAGCAATAAGAATCCACATCCGACCTGTATTAATGTTGGGTGAGAGATTTTTGTATAAAATTGGATTTCTATCATACCATATCACATGAATAAGCTTAGTGAATGTAGTAAGAAATAAGCTCTTGATTTTTTGGGAGTTATCCATATTCACACAATACATTAGTTGAGCATTGATAGAGTGAAGAATCAATGATCTGAAATCAAAGATGTCAAAAAATAGATTTCCAAAGAGCAGTGGTAATTGCACAAGAAAGAAATAAATGATTATCATTTTCTCTATATAGATTACATAGTCGAAATTTTGAGCAGATGCGGATCCCAAAATATTATAGACAAGTATCAGTGGGAACCCTATTGTAGGTAATATTCCAAATAAGAGTAAGTGGTGAAGGCTTTATCCATGGTTTATTAGGAACATGGTTTGTTTAACTATGCACGGGATAGTAGTAAATAATGAATAATAGTGCATAGGATCAAGGGTAATCACTTATATTTCATGTGGTTTACTAACTATATTATATAATCATACAAGGTGGAAGGGATTGGGGATAGTGAGCCCACATGATTGGAGCATGGTTTTCCAAAATGTGTGGCATATTAAATTGTTGTAAGTGACCATTGTTTACCTCAAGACCAAAGATATTCCTCATAATTTTCTCCTCCCTCATTTTCCCATGCTAGGAAACCACTTAAGATCTACTTTCCTCCTCCTCTAGGCTTCCATGTTTCTCCTTCATTCAGACTCAAAATCAAACTTTGTCATTTGTGTTAGATAAACCTCAGTTATTATATCATTATAATTCTTTATTTTCTCTATTTATATTTCCATGTCATATTCTATTTACATACAATTTTATATGCACTATTTTTAGGGTGTTTATGAGTTTCATTGATTTATCTAATTCCAGATCAAATCAAGGCCTGATAATGGATGAGTGAAACATCCTAAGTATGCGGTAGGTGGTCTATGAATTTTTTTACAAAAGGTTTCATCATTTATAATATTTTTTCATTGTGTCACATGTAATAATTATTATGAATTTACATATTAAATTCCTTAAATTGATCACCTCGACCTTATTAGACATGATTTGATACCCTTATATATGGATGGAGGTTAATGTCCTCACTGAAACCACTACTTAAGGTTATTTTGAATCATTCTTATAAAGATTATTGATTAATTATTCTACCAAACAACCATTTTGGTTTGTTAAATTTTCTGATTTCTAGTGATAGACCTAAAGATATTAAATTAAGTTTAAATGTATGGATATACACTTAAACCCATTGTAAATTATAAATGAGTAATTTAATGGGAGAGATTAATTATTTTTAAGGAGTTTTTATATGGGAAGTAGATTACACATAGACTTTTTATTTACTTAATGGATGTATGAAATGTACCTTACCATGGACTATTTATTAATTTAAAATGAATTGATAAATGAAACTTTCATGATGAATCATATTTTTTTGGCATATACTTTCTGCATGGCCTTTCTTTATCTTAAAATTTTAATGGTTAGAGAAACATCCCTTGGATTTCATTAAATTATTAAAGGTAATGTATTATTATTATTATTAGATCATGAAAATTGGTTTTTGTTCCTTAGTTTAGGGAAGTGTTGGGAATGACACTTTATGCTCCCTCAATGTGAGACTTTGTGCATGGAGTCCCTTATCAATTGTTGAGGCATTGGGCTTGACATCCCTTATCATTTATTGATACATTTGGCATGAAGTCTATTATAATTTTTTTAGACATATACATGTGTACCTTACTATATCTTGAGACATTGGGAATGGTATCCCATATCATTTATTGATACATTGGGCTCCATTTACCTTATTTTTCATTGTGATTTTTGGGCATAATGTCTCTTCTTTAATGTATGAGACTTTTATGACATCTTTATGAGTTTTCCTGGGTCTTAATCCTCAAGTCCTCGCCAGTTCATATGTATCTATATATAAATATTCACGTATATATATATATATATATATATATGTGTGTGTGTGTGTGTGTGTTTGTGTTGGAATGTTTAGAGATATTATAAATTAGGCCAAAGTAGGTATTGTCTACTGGGTGTTCCATGGGGGAACCCAACCTGACATGTGTTATATTTTATTCATTACACTTCTAACTAGTATATTTGTACAATATATCATTTTATATACACAGACTGTATTATTCATTAAAATACATTGGTGGAGGACTACTGAGTTTTACTCACACCTTGTTTGGGCCACCTTTTATTACCTAGACATATCTTTTGACTGTAGGTTAGGACTTGGCTTCTGCTTTTTATTGCTTATTACTATGGACAAGGACTTAACATGGAGCTAGGGGTTGAGCTTGTTCTCCGGATGCCCATAAGAGTTGCATCATTTATTTATTTCATATATATATATATATATCCTTGTAGTATGTACCTACAATATATTTTCTACTTATTTTATGACTCAACATGTTCTTTCATGGATGTTTATTTTTCATTGGCCCGATTATACATTTATTAACATCTTTTGATGTTTCTATTATTTATTTATTTCTCTACTATATTTATCACTGATCTAGATGGTACAGTGTCTCCATTGTATCACCTTTAGGCCATATATACTAGTCAATAGCCTTTGAAATATGGTATTTCATGCTTGAGGCCATGTGGTGAACCTATTAGGGGCACGAGATTAATGGATACCATGTCGGGATGTTATAGGTTAATAAAAATGATAAGGTATAAAATGACACCAAAACCTGTCTAAATTTCATTGGTTGATAATATATAAAACATATCCTATTTTCAAATAATTAATTTCTATTTTTAAGTATTATACATGATAAATACTTTAATTATATTTAAATATTTTAATAAATTCCCAGAGTTCCCTTCCCCTCAATTATAAAAAGACTCTATTTATCTCTTTTCTTTACAAGAATTTGAACAACCTAACTCGACCAAACCTTATGAAATACTCTTAAAAACTTCATTAGAAACAAATTATATGTTTTTTTCTTCTTAAAACACAATTACACTGGTCCTTAAGAAATGATCTAAATGAGGTCACTCAGGTATGAGGTGATCATCTTACCTGATCTCTTTTAATTTATTTCTTATTATATATCCTCTAAATCTATGTTATTCATCATAAAATAAAAAATTCAGTATCATAAATTTAATTAATAGTAATTATTATCATTAAAACACCATTATACACCCTATTTTCCATCAAATGGGAAATGAAAGTATCGCTCGTGTGTATGTATGTGCTACTACCTTCACATAGAGATACAATTCAGTTTCTATCACCATATTAGAAAGACGTTTATTATTATGGATTTAGTGTTTATATATGATATTTATAATATTATTATGATTATTATATTATAATATCATATCTACTTTCTTACATTACCATCTATTGTAAAATGATAACATTGCTCGTGTGTACGAGTGGGTTACTACCTCTACAAAGCAATATGATCCATTTTTCATTTTTTATTTATAAGGATGGTAACAAAATTATATTTAATAAATATATATAATATATAAGATATAATAATGATTATATAAAGGTGAATTATTATTTATCTTTTTTTCATTATATTTATCGAAAAGTGAAAACAACATTCATGCATACATATGACCTACTATCTCCATGAACGACATAATTTATTTTTTTATATCCATCATTATGGATGATTATAAATATGTATATAATGAATATATATGGTATTTATATAATAAATAAATTCTTATAGTTTATGTAACCATGATCAAACTACAATAATCGAAACTATCTAGTAGAAATTCTCATAAAAAATGAAACACCTAACGCCCAGAAATGATGATTTTAAAAAACGAATTTTTAATAAATGGGGTTTGAAATGATATAAGTAGTTAATATATTATATTATAAGTATGAAAATTAATATTTTATATAATTATAATAAATTTAAATTTATTATGCCATAGTTTATATAACCTTTTAAGAAATTCAAACTTGAGGTAAGTTATTTTCATCTCACTTTTACTTTTGGGAGATATTTGTCATATTCACCACTTATTTATTTTATTTGGTGTATTTAAAGTACATGAATTTATTTTATGATGATTCTAATACAAATTATGATGATATAAATATCCATCTAAGGTGCTATATTTCATGAGGTTTTGATTCAAAATTTACCAAAGTGGTAAGGGATTTATGCTTCAATCCCATTTTAATAGGGATTGTCTATGCTTGATTTACCATTGAAGAAATTATATGATTATTATCTAATTAATAAAACTTCATATTATTATCCTCTTTTTATTGTTTCAATATTCAATTAATATTACCTTTTCTCTCTCTTTTCTACTTAAAATGATCAGGGGAATGTTTTTTAGAAAAATATAATTTATTTCCTCTTTGGTTGGGAATAATTTTATTATATGTCCATGTGTTTTTAAAATATTTTCCAGAATTTTTTTATCATTATCCTATGAATATTTAAATTAATTTTTAAAAATATTATTTATAAAAAAAATTCAATGGAATATTCTTGTTGTTTTTTAAATGAGGTACTATTGACTTTTTATAGAAAATGTGGAAGGAATATTTATTATAACATATATGGAATGAATGATATTTCCCTCCATCATTACCAATCAATTATTTGAATACTATTTTACAATTCTCCACATTTATTTTCAAAAAAATTTTCCCTTAATATGTATGAAATATTCTCATTTTAAATTAGTTGTTTCAAAATGAAGAGGGTATTTTTTTCAATATATGTTTCAAGTGATCTTTTAAATAATTTTTTATCTATGATGGATCCCTTTTTGTTACATTTTTTTCACTAGGGTTATGATTCTATGATACCTTCCTTATTATTTATCTAAATGGTTTATTCTTATGATGATAATATGTTTGCAAAACCGTCTTTCCTTTCAATAGGTTAAGTTATAATGAAATGTTAAATGTTTCCATGTTCTTATGGTGTATATATTAATGGATTATGATTATGTGATGGGTGGGTCTATTATATATCTCTAAATCATTATGTAAATATGGATAACTCATGAGGTAAATATGTTATAAAAGAACCTGATTTTATGTTCACAATATTATGCATGGACCGAGATTTCATATCCATAAGATTATGGGTGTATATTGTTTTCAGGTATATAAGTTTATGTATAAACCTATATTTCATGTCCATAATATTTATTTGGATCTATTTTAAACTTCATAATTTTATGTTAGGGCCTTATTTCATGTTATTAACATAATTAGTGAACAAGTTTCTATTTATACATGTTAACAATGTTATGAGATTATGTTTTTTCCAAATTCTTATGTTTATTTTATGATCTCATAGAACATGTTCTTCAATTAATTTATTATTCATGTCTTATATACTAATAAACATTATTCTATAACTTGGGATTAGGATCTATGATATACAGGGTATGGTTTTCTAATGTTAATCTCATGTTCTCATACCTTTATTCTTATTTTATGCTTAAGAGATTATTGATATTACTTTACCTTAATAAATATCTAATCTCACCATTTATTAAACTTTATTTTCCCAAGTTTTGATTAAAGTTTTAAATAGGGTATGTATATGAAGATTACAATGTGGGAAGATCTTTGTTGGAGATATTGAATATATTTCATGAAATAAGATGGTTGTGTATCTAGTCTCTAAAGACACTAAACTTTTACAATCCTCAAGTGTGTATTTCCAAAATATATTGGATATTAATTTATTAAGCTGTAATATATATGTATGAAAATAATGTGTCACTTTATTGGTATTTATGGAATTGATAAACCCAATATTTCAATAATTTTTAGAATCCTTTATAGCTATCTTTATTGGTGACATCCTAGTGCATTCCATGGTGGAGGAGGATCACGATGGCCATCTAAGTTTTGTTTTGGGAACCTTGAGAGTGAGTCGTTTGTATACCAAGTTGTACAAGTGTTGGTTCTAGATCCAAGAGGTAAAGTTTTTGGTCCATGTTAATTCTAACAAAGTGGTTTTTGTTGACCCCTTGAAGATCCAAGAGGTTATAACTTGGGAGCATCATAGGAACATGTTTTAGATCATGATATTTTTAGGATTAACTCAGTATTATAGGTTATTTATTTGGGAATTATCTAGAATATATTCTCCCATGATAGAGTTTACTTATAAAGGGGTAATTTTTGAGTGGAGTGAGAATTTCCAATTTCCTTTTAAGGAGTTGCGTGTTCATTTAACATCAATTTTAGTATTAATTCTATCTACGCCAGGGATGTGATATGTAGTGTATTATGGTGCCTTATATGAGGGATTGGAGTTTGTGATAATGCAAAAGGATCATGTGGTATCTTATGGATCTCATCAACCATGCATAAATGAAAGTAATCCCCCCCCATGAACAATTTTTAGGAGATCTAATACATGTGTTGAATACTTGGCACCATTACCTCTTCAGGGAGAAGTTTATAATTAATTCATATCATAAGAGATTGAAGTATATTTTCATTTATAGGTAATTAAACCTCATGTAGATATATTGGGTAGAGCATCTTCAAACCATTGGTTTTGAAATTTCCTATACACCCAGAAAGGGGAATATTGTCTCTAATTCCTTTAGTAGGGAGTTACCATTCCAATAAGTTAAAGGATTAATGGATGAGTGTAGTTTGATGGGTATGTTTACTAATATAATTCCAGAGGTTTTGAAGAATGGAGAGTAGGTTTTATTGACTAGTGTTAAGGTCAAAACCTCTCTTATTGATTGGTTTTACTGTGAGAAGGAATCCCACACTGACTACCAGTGGATTAGTAGATTTTTAAATAGTGGGGAGACCTTGGGTGATTGGTCTTGATCTCCTAATGGTACCCTATACTTCAGGAAGTGTGTGGTTGTTCCCTTGACCTTTATCTGGGAGGTGATGCATAAGGGGAATTATTATAGTTGGTTCATTCAATCATGGAATACCATGATGTTTTACACTCAGAGGAGTCAGTTTGGGTGGTCCAGGATGAGATAGTCAACTATAGATTTTGTATCCTAATGGTTTACCTATCAGCGGATCAAATCAGAGTATCAAAGACTGGCCAGGTAGATTTCGCCTCTTCTTATCCTAGTTTGGAAGTGGTATGAGATCTCCATGGACTTTGTGTTTATTCTACCTCATAATTCTGGTGGGAAAGACTCTATTAGGGTGATTATAGATTGGTTTACTAAGACAACCCATTTTCTTCCCATTAGGGAGTAAACTAAGATAGAGGAACTTGGGAACATATATGTATAATAGATTTTAAAGATTTGTGGTGTGACTTCAGAAGTAGTTTTCAACTAGGAGACCGGTTTTACTTCTCCATTATAGTATAATTTATAGAATATTATGGGAACCCAGTTGAAGTTGATCATAATGTATCACGCATCGACAAATAGTTTGTCTGGGCATGCTATCTAGATTCTGGAGGGTATGATTCGTGCATGTGTGCTTGACTTAGGGGGTTCATGGGAAAATTATATATCATTAGTTGAATTTCCATATAATAATAGTTATCAAGACTTTATCAAGTTGTCCCCTTTTAATTCATTGTATGGTTGGTCATGTTAGTCCATATCCTATGGGGCTGATTTGGTGATCATGTGTTTTTTCGGGTATCTATTCGATAGGCACATCACCACTCGAGAAAATATTGGGAAGTTGGTGTTACATTACGTCGAGTCATTTTAGAATGTCATACATATGATAAGGTATCCTATTGGTTGGAATTATTTTTGTGGCTAACCTTGATTGATTACATGTTCCAAATATCCTAGTTAATGAAGTAATTTCTAGAACCATCTAATGTGATAAATTGGAAGGATTTGGAGTTGCATCCTAACACCACTTTTGGGAAGAATCATGTTCATATATTAGATAATCATAACACGATACTCTATGATAAGTCAATATAGTTAGTCCATGTTTTTGGCCACATGGTGGAGGTATCCACGACACTTTGAAGAAAGAAGTCTAGGCAAGGGAGAAATGGACTCACCAGTTTTATTCTAAGGATCCATGGGGACATTCGAATGGAAGAAAGTGCATAGTGGGAAGAATTGTGACACCCTTCAGATCACTAGTATGTTTTATTTTGAGTTTTATTTATTTATTTATTCATTATTGAAGTTTTAAAAAGTTAGGGAGTGAAAGCCTTAAGTTTTTAGGTAATAATACCTAGCACATGATCTGTGAATGGTTTGTATAATCATTTAGCTAACTATGTGAGGGTGATTTTTTAGGGATAGTGGGATTATGCATGGTTTTCTGAACCATGATGAATTCTCCAAAAACCATGCAATTTTTTTAGGGAGATAATAAATCTCGTAATGGTTTTTTTAACTACACGAACATACTTTGTGATGTGTCTAGGTCATTAAAAATAAGGTTTAACCATTATATATATATATATATATATATATATTTAAGGGATTATCCCTCATTTCTCTAACCAATCATGTGCAGCCTCTCCCCTAAACATAGAATCATTTTACCTCTCCAATTTGGTATATTCTTCTTGTGTTCTTAGTGTTATATCTTGAGTTAATCTGTTTTCATGATTTTTTCACCTTTCCCCCTTATTTTTCCTTTTTATTCTATTTTTATGGAATGGTAAAACCCTGGTTTTATATTTTTATGAACATATGAATTTTATTGTAATTTTGTGTTTATATTTTTATTATGTGTATGAGGACCTCTATTTTCTGAATCAAGTTATTTTCATCAATGGAATCAATTCTTAGTTTTGTTTCTTGTAGGTGTGTCAATCTAGGTGCTCATTTCCTTAGGTAACCTTTGATTTTTGATTGCCTTTGGTTTTTATGGATCAAATTGCCTTTAATTTGTGTTAATAATGATAATTTATCCATTTTTATGTGAATGATGGTGTGTATTGTAAATTTTTTGTTTTAAAATGTAGTTTTATTTCATGAACTTGATGTTTTTGATAAAAGGGATTGAAGAGATTTTATGGTTTTGAATGGATATTAAATGGGTTTTTTTAAAAAACCTTACCTTGAGTAAGGTGTTTTATTTAAATGGGCATGTTGGTTTTTAAAAATTAATTTTTAATGGCTTATATAATTTAAACTAGTTCATGTTTTGTGTGTTTAACATTGAGTAGCACATGGGAATCCCTATGTGTGGGTGTGTTCATGACTTAGAAAAAGAGAGTGGTATCCAAGGGATTAAGGGATCCTTTGCAATGAAGATTAGGGGATATTTTAAATGTGGCCATGTGTATTGAGATAGACCATGGGATTATGGTTATCCTTAGGGAATACTAAGAGGCATTTAAAGCTTTCTATACATTTCTTAGTCGGTGAGAAAAACCATGGCTTATACTAAGTCACACTAGTCCCTTATAGTTAGAGCCCATGGTGCATACTACTTATGCCTAGTTAGTTTTTATATTCTTTATTTGTGATGATAGTTCCTTATTAAGTTGTGATATATTTTGTTCTTATAACCATTTTCCATTATTTGATTACATGATGATTTTTAAACTTATTCTCATGTTGATTCCATGTATGGGTGTGTTTATCATGCTATGTTAGGTGGATTCATTACTTTATTTGATCCTTATTTAGATTTATTTTAAAAAAATGGTTTGTTTTTAAGAAAAAACTAGGCATTTTTAATGTTTTGTTTTCAAGTGAACTTGTTTACCATGAAAATATTGTTTTTAAAGACCCCGGTAAGGGAAAGTGAACCTTATTGTTTAATGGTATTTATTGAATACCAATACCCATGGTGGTTTTGGGATGGTGGAGACATTGTCTCATAGAGATTATCTATTATGGATCAACTTTGTGATTTTATATCATTGGGATGTTATGTATTTACCATTATGGTATTTTCCCCAATTGAGATTTTGAAAATAGATACCATATGTTTATGACCATTTTAGATATTTTGACACTACAGCAGAAATTGTGTTTAGCGGTGGTACCCAAAACCACCGCTAAACCTTTTTTTAGCACTGTCGACCATTCCCCCCACCCCGACCCTCTTCTCAACCCGCTTCCCATGCTTCCCCCGGCCCACGGCTTCCTCCGTGACCCCCCCCCCCCCCGTGACCCCGGCGACCCCGTGACCCCGGTTACCCCGTGACCTCGGTGACACCGCGACCCCAACAACCCCGGCAACCCCGCGACCTCGCTTCCCCCGGCCCCCCATGACCCCGACGACCTAGGTATATTGATCCTTCACATATTTTTTATCCTTTTTTTCTTCTCATTATTCATTTAGAGAATTCTCTTGCAGTCTCAATGGTCTATATGTTTATGAGTTTGTGATTATGTCTTTCCTTGTTTCATTTGGAGTCCTTGGTTAAGTAATGTGATTTGGGGACTTAAATTGAGGTTTTAAACCCTTCACAAACCTTTTTGTGTTTGTTGATGATGTATGACCAAACCTAGTGATACCTATAGAATATGCCAAAACCTTGAGAATGGTGAAATAAATTGGTGAACATTAAAACGGGGTAAATGTTAGAGTGAATGTGTTATAAATTTTAATTGGGAATGTGGGTGTGGTTAAAGGGTAAAATTAAATGATTATATGTAATTCTTTTTGAAATTCCCAAGGGTCTCTTGAAATGGTTTGAAATATGTGTTTGGAATTTTAATCTGGTTATGAGTTTTATATGATGAAAATGATACTTTAAAGGTGGGTTTTATTATGAGATTTCTAATGATTATTTGAATTTTGAGTTTAAAAAATATCTTATGAAAACACTAAATAGTTGGTTTGAATGGTTGATTTAGAAATTAAATCCTTGAGTAATTTTTTAGTTTTAAAATTGGAATACCGATGTTTTAAGTGGTGGATTTGAAATGATTTCAAATGAGTTCTTGAACTGTGTTTATAACATTATTTGGTTTTAATGGTTTTTTTGGGACCATAATAATTAATTGGATATATTGTTTAGTGAGATATAACCCATGGGGATTTTGTTGTCATGTGAAAATTGTTATGAAATGAACTAAATGATGAATGTTACTGGTTAACAAACCATGATAAGGGGGTCTATGGAATAATGGTATATGTGTAATGGGTTATGTATGTAAAAGATAAATGTGTTAAATGTTTATGGTTATAAATGGTAAATATGTTCAATGGTTGTGTTTTTTATTTGATATATTAGTTAGTGATAAATAAGCATGTTCACATGGATTAATAGTGGGTGGGGTATTGGATTGAGGCTCCTCCAACAGGTTGATCAGACTGATACTCTAGGATCACCAAAGTATTGCATGGGTTAGGGAGTAATACTGAGGCTCTACATCCTTAATTAATGAAAGTGTAAATTCACCTAGATTGAGGCTATAAGGTGAGGTAATTCACATAGACATTGGATCCAAGAGGAGGTAATGTAACTGTAATAATGCTCCAAGGTGGGGTAATGCACCATGGCTGAGTCTCCAAGGTGGGGTGATTGATATGATGCGGTTTCCCAGGTGTCTTTTGGAAATATGAGATTGCTAGTTACACACAGGGTTCTTGGTGTGATGTAGTTGACTAGGTGTCTTTAGGTGGGATTATATATAAGGGATTGGAGAACTTAGATATATGAAATTGGGGTTTAGTTCAAATAGGGTTGGCCGATAAAAATTTTGGTGTCTATATGTGTGTTTCAATATCCTTCATGTTATAACCTAGTGAGTTATACATAATTCTTGGTTCCCATTGATGATTACTTATTGTATCCCATTTCATACCTAGATTGAACCCATATACCTTGCTTTTTTAATTCAGAACCATTTCTTGGTGGATGTTTATATAGTTATTTAGTAATATATTCATGCTTATTTATTTTCATTTCTTATTTTAGTTATTTTTTTGGTTTAATGTTTACTATATAATTTGTTAAATCTACCCATGTTTTATATAGGAATTGTATATTTTTTACTAAAATGGATAAATCATGTGATTTATGTATTTTAAAACTTCTATATGTGAATAATAAACTCTAGAACTGTATTTAAAATAAGTATTTTTGAATCTTTTTTATAAAATGAATTACAAAATATTTCTAGGACTATTTATATCACACTTTTCATACACATTCATGTGTGTGTGTAACTTATATCTTTTCATTCTAATTCCAAGATTGTGATTTCTAGTTATTTTTTTCCTCTTGTTCTATTAATGGACATTGGAATGTTGTGACTTTTTGGGGATCACATGGATATGTTTTGAGTTGTGAATATGGTTGTGACATTTTTTGGGAAATTTTATTGTGAGATAGTTCAACTAGGTATATTTTTTATTTAAATTTTATTTGTATTTTCTTTCTCTATATGTTATCCAAACTAGATGATTTTTCATTAATATGTATAGTCTTAGATGAAAGTAATCACTTTCATTGAATATTAGGTTTCTATAATCTTACACTATCGTACATATGAATCTCTTTCTCTATTTAATAGTAACTATGTGTTTTAATTTTTTTTATTATTGTGTAGGAACATTGTGATATACATGGATAAAAGCTGGATCACATTACCGAGGAACACAACTCACTATGTTAAGGGTTTGAATGAGTTTTAAATTTTGCAATTTCTAATCTATCTATTGAAGGGAGAATAAGATGTCCATGTCCTAAATGTAAATTTAGAACATGGTTGAAGAGAGATGAAGTTTATGAATATTTAATACTAAAGAAATTCCCTGGTCAATATTTTTGTTGGAGTTGACATGGATAATCGAACGTTACAAAAAGATTGAGCACTGATGTTAATCTAAAGAATGAGGTCCCAAGTTCATCGACAATGGAAAATGAAATGCAAAACCTCATAAATGATGCATTCCACACTGCAAGACACCACTATCAGCATCAAAACATATCAGAATAACCAGAATAGGGTGTTATAAATTGCAACGTGACAAGTGATGTTTTTGAGATTGTAACACAGACAGATCAAGATTGTAACATATCATTAGATCCTACTCTTGATTTTGTGGATCCAAATGTAAGAGAAAACTTCACTGAGGAAAATGTGTTTCATTATTTAGTTGACGATGGAAATCAAGAGTTTTATAGTGGGTTTTTGAAATATTCAAAGCTTTCATTTCTGCTTAAGTTATACCATATAAAATGTCTATGTGGAATTACAAATAAGGCAATTTCCATGATATTGGAATTGATTCGTGATACATTTCCTGAAGCAAAAATCCCAGAATCTTTTTATGATATGAAAAAAGTTGTTAACAAGATTGGTCTGAATTATACAAAAATACATGTGTGTCCCAATGATTGTATGCTTCATTGGGTAGAGGATTCAAGTAGACAAAATTTCAAGAAATGTTCTTCTTATTCCATTGACATTGTGTACATTATTACCTGAAAAAGTTACATGGATTGAAAAGTCACGATTCACATATTTTGTTACAACAGTTACTACCATTGACATTGCATACATTATTACCTGAAAAAGTTACTGCTGTTGTACTCCAATTCTGCACATTTTTTAGGAAATTATGTGAGAAATCTCTACATCCATTTCAGCTTGACAACATCTAGGAGAGGTTTTTATTGACCCTTTGTGCAATAGAGATGATCTTTCCTCCATTGTTTTTTACTATCATGATGCATTTAACAATGCATTTGGTTGAGGAAGCTAAATTAGGAGGCCCTGTTCATTATTGATGGATGTATCCAATTGATAGGTATTTTATTTATATGTTTTTTGTTTAATTAAAAATTTTTTGACATTTAAATAAATTCATAATATTATTATTTTATTTCACAGATATCTTGGGCATTTGAAAGCATACGTGAGAAAAAAAGCTCAACTAGAAGGCTCTATTGCTGAAGGCTATTTGGCTGAGGAGTGTCTTACCTTTTGTTCCAGATATTTGGATGATTTTGAGACAAGATTTAATCGAGTTGGACGTGTTGATGACACATAAACTCAATCTCAAATTCATCAGAAATCAAAAATATTTCCTGCTATTGTCTGATCAGTTGGGAAGACCTCAAATGTGACACTGACAGAATTAGAATTATTACAGGAACATAGATATGTGCTGCTAAATAGTGAAATTGTAGATCCATTTTTTGAAAAGTTGAGGATACAAACAAAGAGACTAATGAGAGGCTGAATATAAAATGATAAAGATATAATGAAAGATCTGAATAAAGAGCTTGTAGAATGGTTTGCACGATCTGTAAGTTCATAAATATTGCAATAAATACAAATATTAGTTTGACACATACATTTTGTGAATATATTAAATTATATTTCTTTTTTCAGATCATGAATACTGATACTCAAGCAAACTTGTCAGAATAATTGAAGTTTCTTTCTAGAGGTCCTATAAAACAAGTTAGAAAGTTCGACGCTTATAATGTGAATGACTTTAGATTTCGAACAGTCGATCGAGAAGTGGGTTTGAAAACAAAGAATAGTGGTATATTTACATATGCTGAAGTGGGATACTATGGAAAGCTGTATGATATTATTGAACTAAACTACCACAGACATTTTTCTGTTGTTTTATTCAAATGCAAATGGGTCGATATTATCAGAGGTGTTAAAAGAGATTCCTTGCAATTTGTTTCTGTGAACTTCTCTCGCTTGATGGATGTTGATGATCGTAAACTGCATGATCCATATATCTTAGAATCGCAATAAAAAATGATATATTATGTGAATGATGTTGTGGATGAAGGGTGGACTGTAGTTTTTCACATAATACAAATAGATTTGTATGATATGGGTGATGAAGTGGAATATTTGACCTCTGAAATTGAATTTCATCAACAATAGGAAGCAAAATTATTTTTCCATCATGATATTGAAAATATTAGTATAGAAAGGATGAATGAAGTGGATGAAGCAATGGAGAAGGAAATTGACATGATTGAATGGGAAAATGATTGTATGTACAATTATTTATTCATTTAACAACCACTTGTTTCATTTCTGCAATCATTCATTATCATTGTTATATATATTTTGTCTGTTAGTACTGGGCATCTATTATCATTTTTAATTTTTTTATGTATAATGTTTTTGAAATATATATTTTAAAATAAATTTTATTTGATTAAATGACAGGAACTCCAAGAAAAAAGTGGTACACTATTTCATCTAGTTCTGTGATAGATGATGATCCATCTAGCTCCCTCCCCATGGCATCTGAGGCACCATATGCCCACACCCCTGCACCATCTCCCCCTGCACCATCTCTCACACCTTCCGTGGGTGTCCCATTAGGGGCTGAGTCATAGACTCCCCCTTCATAATCCTCAATAGTGGGGCGGTGACACGTCCCTTCTAGTTCATCATAAACATACTAGAGTGTCACTGTCATACATACAAATTTTAATTAAATAAATTTATTGCATTTTTTATACTAATTGTTTGCTCATTGAAGATGAAAAAAATGCAACCGTGGAGAAAAAATTAGAAAGTTCAGATGTTTGGAATATGGATGGCAAGAAGATTGTCGTTCCATTTGATTGTTATGGGGTCCCTACGGATGATGCCGCATGGTTACTTGGCCAGATTCTAGGCTAGCTGGCAGCGAAGCCCATTTCCCTTCCTATTTCTTATGATGATTAGATACATATGCCTCCAAGATGGAAAAATGAAGTTTTTGATTCCCAAATAAAGGTAATTTTATTACATTATGGTTTAATTTAGTTTCATGTTACTAATATGTTCAAAATGAATTTCTGTATACAGATGTTCTTCCACTTTACAGTTGCTGATGTGATAGCATGGAAGTGGACATTGAAAAATCTTGGTAAGAAATGGAAAGATTTCAAATGGAGATTGTGGTGTGATGTCAACGATACTTCATTGATCGTGCAACAAATGTATGAGAAGCTACCCAGTGGGGTACCAAAAGAATAGTGGAAAGTTTTTGTTGACAGACATCATGATGAGAAGCGGATGGTATTAAAATATATATTATTATATTATCCTCATTTTGCATTTACACATGTATATGAAGAGGATATGACATTGAATACATTACTATTAAATTTAATTTAATTTATTTCAAGATCTCTCAAGATAGAATGCATCAAACCGAGCTAAGAAAATCATCCCTCACACTGTGGGCTCAAAAAGCATTTCTAGAAGCCGAACGACATTGGTAATCTTTTAATTATTTTAAATATTTATAAGACAATATTATCTTTTTAATATATTGAATTGTTGTATTATATTTTCTTAATGCAATCACATAGTTTAGGGAATGAAGCATCCCGAACTGAACTGTGGTTGGATGTTCACAAAAAAACATATGGAATTTTTGTTAATGAGACTGTCAAAGAAGTTTGGGTATGAAGTCAATTTTTTATTATAATAACTTATTATCAGTTTTTACTGTGTTAATATATATTGATATTTGTTTTATAGGTAAAAATTAAAGAACTATGAGATGCGAATCCTGGGAAGTCCTACACAGTCTCCCAGGATAACCCAGTTGCTAAAGTCCTTAGGAAGGAACATCCTGATAGAGTGCACAATATGGGTTTCAGACCCGTACCTTCTGAGGTCTTTGGCATGCCACCAGGGATTCCAGCTGCATCTACTCCTAGTTATAGTCAGTCCATACCCAAATATCCTCAGAGGGAGATTGCTTCTCTATGAACCACAGTTCAATATAAGGGGGCTCATATATCCTCTTTGCAGAAAGCGATGACTGATATACATCAGCAGATGAGCAGATATTCCCCCGGTGGTAGTGCATCGACTAGTGGTCAGTAGGTAAATCACAAAAAATCAAAATCATTTAGTTTTAAAACTTTCATTGTAGAGACCCAAAGATTTACGTACATGGACATTACATTACTTTTGCGGAATACTTAATACATAACAAAAACCAACACTCAAGGACCCTAATAGTTTAGTGTCTTTGGAAACATGGAACATAATCTTCTAATCATGGTGAAAGATCTTCAACATCTCCCATAAAGATCTTACCATTTTGTTTTCTTACCTAAAACCTTTCTTTATATCCTAGGGAAAAGAAAACATATAAAGGGTGAGCTCAAATTCTCAGTAAGGGTACACATGGAGAAAATAAAACAAACCATACACATTTGAACTTAAAAACATGAACATAATGTTTAAACATCAAATTCTTGAGCAATGACCTAAAACATGGCAGTACGTAAGTTATAGATCATAATGGAACATCAATCATGATAAAATATCATGGGAATAAAACATGTAATTGTGGAAAACCATTAAGTACATGATATGATTTCAATAGTAGCCAAGGCATTGCTGCCAAGACCATCTTAGTGGACAAAGTCCCTTACTGAATCGAGTTCACTCCTCATTCCAGTCTTGTATCACTGAACTAGATTAACTTGTCATTCCACCCATATCTATCTCATGAGATATAAATCTTTACCCAATGCATTTTAGGGAGATATAGGTCCCACCCATCTCATAATGAAATCATTCTTACGTGTGCCACAACATAAACATAAATCATTCATCATAACCCAAATAATAGAATGGGTTTCATAAACATCATCCCATCATAACATAATCCATATAAAACAAATGGATATAATTTCATCCTAAGAAAAGTGAAACCATTTAAATCATAGATACATTATACTTGAAACATAAACATATGAAATAATTTCATCTTAGATGGAAAATGGTTTTGATAAAAAACTTGAAATGAATTCTTGCGGATAATATCCTTTCTTTTTCAAAATCATTTTCTTTTCACGAAATGCCTTGAAATTTTAAATGAAATGGATTTTGTTGAAAATATTCATGAAATCTTGTAGAGTAATCTTCAGGAAAATAAGGCATTATGAAACTGTAAAAATCCATTCATGCCGTATAAGTTAAAAAATCATTCTTCTCATACTTTTGCCGGAAAAGTAAAAAAGTACCTCGTATGGTAAACAAAAGAAATATTCCTTGTATACCATGTAGTAAAAGTCAAAAATGGGTAGAAAGGACTTTAAATATACATGAAACCATTTTTAGAAAATAGGGACATGGATGATAAATATAACCCCAGTAAATACTTACGAATAAACAATCTCGGATAAAAACGAGATTGGAAATGTTATCCTTTACCTGTTCTTTTTGTAAATTCCATGTTAAAGCAGCGTTTTGGGTAAAATCGTTTCATTTATCGTACATGTTTCGATTTGTTGTTCTTGATATTAGTACTCATATCCAAATTTAATTAATTCCATAATGTAAAACATGATTCAGTATATATATATATATATATATATAATATTTAGATAAATGAAATGAAACACACCGTTCATGGAGACGGTAGGTCGTACGTACGCATGAACGCTGTTTTCCTTTCCTTATTGACTTGAATCGAAGTAAGTAGATGAAATATATATATATATACACATAAATCCATAAGCATTATTATGTTATATATACCATTATTATTCATTATATATACATTATAATCATTATTGAATGGTTAACATGGGGAATGAATCTCATCGCGTCATGGAGACGGTAATCTGTACGTACGCACGAGTGATGATATCATTACCATAATTATTGAATGGAATTGGAGTGGATTATATAATATCTCAGAATTAGTATGATGTTATAATAACCATATCTAGTTATTCTTTACACCATTATACCCATCCAAGTAAGGTGGTGGTGGGAAAAACATATTACACCACAGCGTGGAGATGGTATTCCGTACGTATGCACGTGCAGTGATTTCGTTTTCCGTAGGATGGATAGAAGGAGAAATGGGGTTGTTTCATATTTATAATGACATATAAGTATATTATTGATACTGATGTTATTACTTTATAATGAAACAACTAAAGAATAATACATTCAAGAAGAAAGAAACTTGAAAGAATCAGTAGAAGAGATTACCTCTTCTTCGACGCACCTCCTTTAAGCTTCATCTTAAGGGACTAGAGTTGGTCTTTTGAGAAGACCAGAACCTCCAGAATGTTTATAGGGAAGTGTAGAAAGGAAATGGTCAGGTTTTGGCTGATATTTAAGGCTCAAAGTGTTGTGAACAGGAGAGGGAAGAGGTGTCTTTTTATAAGGGAGGAGAGGGGCACCTTTGGAAAGTGTGAAAATATTATTTTATTATAAACTTATCTTCGGTTTCAAAATGTCCAAAAATAATTAAATATAAAGATAAGATGACTCATTGTCGAAATAAAATAATCCAATCAGAATTGGACATGTTTTGGATAATATTTTAATCATTATAATCTTATTTATTTAAATCATTTATTAATGAGGTAAATACTGCATCATTATTGTGTCATAAATAATTTAATTTATTTGATATATAAAAATTATAAAAAAATACCATCATGTACAAAATCGTTTTATATTTCCAATGAATATTTATAGTCTAAAATATAATATATATAACCTTTTATAAAAATTAATTACTAAAAGATTTTTGTTAATGTCAATTTTGTCTTTACATTAAATTAATTAATCCAAATTGTCATTTTCCCTACCAAGTGGCTCAATGGGGTCCCAAAATCGACCTAAGGATGTCCATGGTCGGCCACTACTCATACAATAAGGTTAGGAAAAGTGTTAAGGTAATTTTTAATTATTATAATATTCTTTTAACCTTGAATTACCCTATTTATCTTTAACTGCGGTAAATAAAAGTCAAAAGTTACTATTTACCAAAAATTATTTTCATCTTATTGAGCCAAATTTTACTTCTTAATAATAACCATGTATGTCATATTTTTTAAATTCAATTCACTGAAGTGGTAAAATTTCATTTAAATGAAAGAGTTAGTTTTTTTAACTACCACTAAGTGGTTTCACTATTCATCAAAAATTAAAATTTTTCAGAAAAATACCAAAAATTCAGCCTAAGGTATATTTGATATTCCGAATTCAGAAATGATGTATATTTTTCGAAATTCAAAACATATAAGTGACATTAATTAATTTTAAAATTAATTCCCGTTATCAAAACAAATAGCGTGTTTTTAAGAAACAAAAACTATCAAAAGATCGACACTTTTTTATGTCCAATTTCAAAGTGAAATTAATTACAATGACCAAAATTGGATTAAATGGTAAAAATATATTCTAACTAAACATTGAAACCAATTTAAAATATAATCTATCCATAAAAATTATTACGATGAAAAAAGTTGTTTTTAATTAAAATATAGCGCGTTTTTACTATCCATTAAAATATGAAAGTTATCAGAATAATATGAAAAATTTATCCAAATTAAATTTTTATATCCTGATTCCAAGGAAGAATTTTATTTTATTAAATTTAACTTATAAACATGTCAAAAACTAGATTTAAAGTGGGCCCGCCATCAAAAGGCGACGAAACTGCATTTTTTTGAAAAATACTTATTTTACCCAAAAAATTTATTTTGTTCTCATACCATGTTCAAGAAAATGTGTAAGATAAATAATAATGGTTTAAAATTTAAAATTTATTTGATACTATTCATAACGACTAGTTCGTAATAATATTATAACCATATATCGTTTTTAGTGAAACCTGGTACTATGTACAACACACGCTATTGAGGAAGGTTGCGATTGCATGTAATGCAAGCCAAGTCAGGGCTGTGTGTTGTGAAAGGCTCCTTCATTGTTTCATATAACAGAATCCAACCATATTTCATTTATACATTGAATATATATATATATATATATACACTCAATGTTGCATAGAATTACTACTATCAAACGAACTTGAAATTGTGTGTAACACAATCCAAGAATAGTGTTGCGTATACTACAAGCTAATACGATGTTGCATATAGCACAAGATAAACTTGGTGTAGTGTATAATAAAATATATGAAAGAAATTAAAAAGAATATATCTCATAAAATCTCGGGGTGTTACATTCATTGGTTTTAAGTTTTAATATAAATATGCAACAATATTTAATTTTCAATATAATGTTCTTACAGGTGACAGTAGAAAGTGGAGATGGAGGTGGAGAGGGTGACGATGCATCATCAGACCGTGAGTAGTTGTATTATTAATGTGTTGAACAAATATGGGAACAGTTGGTTAGTATATGTACCATGTGTGTCACATAGTTTCCACCAATCATTTTCATGTCCTAACATTTTCTTGATTTCTCATGTTTCCTTTTATTCATTTCATTGATTTCTGATGTTTCCTTTTATGTCTTGATTTCTCGAGTGTGGTATACATCATTCCATTTAGGACTGTGTTTGAATTAGTAGTTGATATTTTGGATGAATAAGAGTTAAACCCATTATTGATGTGTTGAATAAATTCTCGATGCCTAATATTATAATATTTAATTATTCAATATCATCATCCAAGAAGGTAAAACCTTCTGGAATTGGTGTCCTATGACACCGTGAATCACAAAAACATGTGGATTGATAACTATTTATTTGGAACTATTTTCTATGAAACCAATAGAAAATGATTTTCATTTTCCATAACACAAACATAACCTTGTTTTCTATTTGAGCCTAATATGATTCATGTTATATAAATCTTGATTTCCTAAAATTAGTCATGAATATAAAAAAAATTACATGTCGTTAAATGAATAAAACCTTATAAAACAATAATATCTCACAGCTAGCATATCACCCAAGGTGAAATAACATTCAACTATCACATCAAACAACAAGAACAACAATCCCACACCGAGAACCTGGGTTTTACCCCATATATGGGTTAGATAATCCCACAAAAAAAACACATTTCCAAGGACTGAAACACCTTAATATCATATAAAAATTTAAAAAAAATTATTCAATAGAAAATAAAATGGCTTTGATACAACATTGTGACGCCATTACCTAGGTTCCACTAAACAGGTTCCCCAAACCAATGTGCCACATGACCATAGGAATGTCTCCTCATATACAAGAGGCTTCCAACTAGTATTGAGGGTCCATTGAGGTATGTGGGGATAATACACCATCATTACTAGTGTAAAAATATAGTATAAATCAATTTAAATGATAACCAAGTATGTTATAAGAATAATCATGGATGATGTATTCAATTCCAAAAATTGGGTAAATCCCCACAACCAATATAGTAAACATGTCAGTTCATACAAGTGTCATGTGTTAAGGAAAAAAAAAAACACCCCATAAAAATCCTAAAATGGGTCTCTATTTCCATCCAGTTCCCTCATACATGCTCCATACCATATCCCAAACCAACCATCTATCAAAAGGATTTTTCCCTTATACTTCCCTACAACCATGAGATCAAATCAAGTATCAATGGAATCCTAAAAAAGGTGTGAGTATAGGTTAATAGGACACCACCAATAGTGTTTAAACAAATATATATTATAATAACAATAATACTGTATACATAAGTACAATTAAATAATGAACAAGGAAGAAAAGGTAAACAAGATCCATAATTAAATATCAAGCATTTAACCCTGTATATCCTTCGGTTTTATGACGACATCAAATCCCACCAAACCTTCTTCAGCCATGTAAAAATTATATTCCATTAATATAAATGGGTTTTAAATTTTTATTAACAACAATGGTAATTCATTAATCATTTCAAATTCATATACTGTGGTGCACTAATCAGTTCACTCATATCATACACATAGGCTTTAGTGCCTGGAAAACCATGTCAATACACTATCCAAGCATAGGAAACTCCATATACATCATATCAAGTCCATTATGTAAAATTTCATGTCTATCCATCCTACATCAAAGATAAATAATTCCTTGTAAAAAAATTCTTACCCATGGGTGGGATCTACTGTGCCCCTCATCATTTACTAATCCATCAATAAATATTCCACAAGGTCAAACACACTTGACCTTTTTAACAAATTACAATATCAAGGGTGAACCTATTTCATTTCACCAATATTCACATAGTTTATCACTTTAACTGCACTTAACGTAATTCCATAGCTATTCTATTTTACTATTCATTTATAATAAAAACCATTGTATATATTTTCAATTCCATCTTATAACATAGATATTCTCATATTTTCTATTCATTATTTATCCCCTTAGTTATCTCACAACCAATTTAACCATAAAAGTTATGATAAAAAACCACTTATTCCATTTTGACATGCTAAAAATATCTATAATTGGTTTAATCTCATAAACCCTTCAATTTATCATTTAATAAATAAATTCACATGTTCAAGGGATTGGCACACCCCATGGGTGGCCATAAACCCAGTCCACTCTTCATCAATATATCCAAAAACCTCCTTGAAAAGTAAAACACATCATTGAGTTGATGTTATTTGGTGAGATTGTGTCTGGTTTGATTTGTTTTTTAGGGTAGTGGTGCAGTGGAAGTAGCAATTTTTTTTCTGGTCATCTTTTCGTGGAAGTTTTAACCGCTGCGAAGAGTATACAGGCAAGATAGTTGTGGCAATTTTAACTGCCGCTGAACATAAGTATTTTTATGTTTATTGGAGGTTTTAACCATCAATACAGAGTTGCATCACCCTCATGCATTCCACGACAGTTCTCGTGACTTTAGCGGCGGTTTTACGGCCGATGGATTTTATTTTATTAGCGGCGGTTATAACCGCCGCTATTAAAATAAAATCTTGGGCTCGTAAAAACCGCCCCTAAAGTGACTAGCACCGCATTGAAATGAGGAAGCTACGACGCTTCCCCTAAACGACCACTAAATGGAAAAAACGGCCGCTAATAGTTTGCTGATGCCAAATTTAGCAGTGGTTTTTTTAAACCACCGCCAACCCATGTAGCGGCGGTTTAAACCGCCGCTAAATGGCAGTTTTCTTGTAGTGTTATATAGTGATGTTATGTTATCTAATGTATTCATTAGTGTGTTCACTCTATTATATATTTATATTTGTTTTTTTTCTATTCATTTGGTGTGGATTCCTGATTTATATATAGTTCATGCTATATTTTCAAGGGAATAATCATTCTTAAATGGTTATATGTGATTACAAGGTTCCTGTCTCTATCTCTTGGCAGTAAAAAACATGCTTCGAGCCTTTTGGCATGCCATCTTGGGTGATGGGTTAGGTTAACCTAGGTTGGTTTGTCATAAATGTACACTTCAGATATATCTGGGGTGTTACTATTTCTTTAAGAGTAGAAGAGAGGTCTTAGAAAGTGCATACCAACTTTTAATTCAAATAAAGGAACTTCTAGGAAGGGAAAATGTTTTCAAAATGTAAAAACTAAATATTGGAGGATTAATTATCCAAAATACCTAAAGGAGTGAAATAAACTTTATAGAGATTCCACATTATCTATTGGTTTTAAAGAAATAAAATCTTCAAATTTGAAGGGAATATGATACCAAAAATACATTAAAAAATTGTCTTGAATATTTATAGGTGTTTGGACTTTATAAATTATTTATGATTAGATATTTATGTATGTATTCAAGTGATGCAGAAAAGGGTTTATACACCAAATAATTGGATGCAATTTATTACTTCAAATATTGTAAGAATATAAAATAAAATATATTTATTTTAAATCTCATTTGTTTTATTTTATATGATATGAGATTCTTATAAGAAATGGGTTTTTAATGAATAAATGAATTGATTATTTGGTACACATGGTTTGGGACTCATTAGATTCTATAACAAATTTTGAAAATTAGATAAAAATAAAAGGAGTTTTATCCATGGAAAAAGTGTTTTATTTAGGATATTTGTTAAAATATGTGAAAAAGAGTTTCACCACCTATAGTGGCATATTTTAAAGAATAAATTATTCTTTTCAATATGATGCTCTAAAAATATAGAACATCATATTAGATATGGTTGGTAAAATTTTATTTTAGAAATATTTAAACTAAGTAGAAATAAGTGTCACTTCAAGTACCAAAAAGAGTTTATGTATCTTAGTATGATTTTATTAAATGAATATAGTTTTTAAGAGTATAGTGGGGGTGTATTTGTACTTAGAGAAGTTCAAGTAAAAAAAATATTATGCCAATAAAAATTTGAAGTGAGTTTCACATAATATTCTAAAAGTGTTTAGGATATTTTGGTAAATAAAAATGTAAATATTTACATTGAATTTCTATAATAAAGTGAATATCACTTTATATCTTAAAATAATTCAGGACTTGTTGGTAAAGAAATATATTAATTTAAAGTGATATATTTTGTTAGAAAATGATCTAAAAGGATGTTTTTTAAGGAAAATGTTCCAAGATGATAATGATGAACTTATAATGATTTTTAAGCAAATAAGAGAATTTATTAACATTGTAACATTTGATGTTGTGAAGTAAAGGTGTTTGAATACTATGATCAAAGAAATGAACATTGAGAATAAGACTCCTAAGTCTCGCAATTTTTTAAATTTTATTTCTTCTTAGATGTTACTCATTAAAAATTTTTAGTGGGATGGTTTTATCAAATTTTTATAAAGTAATGTGGATGGAATTACATAGAGAATTAATGAGATCAAAATAAATCCTAAAATGTAGAAAATATGAAGCCTCTATAACAATCTATCATATGAGATATGATATGACAGGATGTTATGTATTATTTTTTTAGTATTCTTAAAATATTTTAATAATACAAAATGTATCTTGTTATCCAAATAGTAGTATCCACTTTATCATTTTTCACATTAGCTACAAATATTACAAGAAGTGAAATGATAATTAAGCTCTTAAAGTATTATTTTTTGTTATCCATAACCAAGTTTCATTATATTTTATTATATATCATCAAAAAATATTATGGATAGTGTGGTATGAATTTTAATAGGGATACAAAATATGCTCATGAGGTAGAAAATCAATTTTTTACACTGGTTGTGTAACGACCCAAAATTGTATCAAGTAAAATTCCATTTTTATAATTACATTATACAGTATAAATAACATTAAATAACATTAATAACATAATAAAATAATTATAAATGAATAGTTAATAAAATAATTCATATTTCTAAAAGTTAAGGAACATATACTGATGAAATAGTAACTTAACCTTAGAAATAGTAATATGACCCTTATGAATAGTAAATCATCCAAATTAATAGTCAACTCACCTATGAAAGTATAAATTAAATTTATGAATCTTATCAATGAAACTATGATATAATTATATCATAGTATAAGTAATTAAATGTTTTAAAAATTACTAATTAAGTGTTGGTATTTTTATAAGTTATAAATATTTAATAACAATTTTATGATTAATTTTATAATTTAAAAGAATATTTATGTTTATTAAATGTATTCATAAATTAATATTTGTTTTCTTATTATTTTTAAATAATTTTATGATACCTTACTTAATTTTTAAAGTGTTAGAAAATATGTTATAATTTTGGAATCTGTATTTTCGAGTAAATGATGATTTTAATTAAAAATTAAATTTCTCATATTTAGAAAATTATTTTAAAAAATTGGAGTTCATTTTTTAATTATAAACTTCAATAAATGGTTGTGGTTATTTTTTTTGGGATTTTTCTAAAAAACATGAATTGTAGTTGAATAGTAAATTATGGTAATTTATAGTATATATACATTATATGTTAAATACACTATTACATGATTCATCACTGATATAATCACTATAATATAGAACCATTATTAATTATTTTGGTATATTTAGTGACAATTATCAAACTACTCATAGTATTGAGGAAAAATAATAAACTAATAAATAAAATAAGGATAAAAAACCCCTCTCCTCCACTGTAAATACCACCCCTCACCACCTATTCTCCTCACTGCTTCCAAGCTTTTAGACATGTCAAAATTATACTAAATACTCTTCCCAATACCCTCTCCCACATCTAGGTTCTATTAGTCTCATCAAAAGACCAAAAACATTTCGATAAATAGGTTCTCAAGGAAGAGAAATTCAAGAGGTAAATTCCTCTTTTCTTTTCTTTTATTTTATTTTCAATCTATTTATTTTCTTATTATCTCCTCACATACCCTCATAAAAATGGAATGATAACTCCTATACCTTAAATATACTATAATTTTATTTTTTATGGGATAATCCACCATTAATTCTTTCCCCTATCCTTTTAAAAAAAATGAATACATCATCCTTGCTGTGTTAATTTATCACATTCATTGACGGAAGGTTTTTAATTTCATTTACCATCTTCAAGACTGGTCAGGAAACCATTTTTATTGTTGAAAAATATTATAATATATATATATTATATCTTATATAATGTTCTGGAACCATTATATACACATAATATTAAATAATAGAATAAAACGATTTCTTTGTGATTAAAAAATCACTAAAATTAATCTTAACAATTATGATTAACATGTTATCTAATGATCCATCTTCCTATATGAAAAAATAATAATATATAAGACCAATTACACTTAGTTTTTCATTAATAACATATAATTTCAATTTTTTTAGAATTATACCAATTATATATGAACTTCCATACTCATATACAAGAAAACCGATTATGAAAACTATGAAAATGAACACTCCAGAATGATGAAATTGAACATTATAACTCATCAAAAAGGACATAAATGAACCTAATAAAATTATACTAAATTAATTAAATTTAGAAATTTTTCTATAATTATTAATTAATAAATCTAATTTAATTATTTATGATTTTAAAATAAAGTGAAAAATTGTTTTAGACATAAGGTAAGGGATCCTTTTTGAACCTCCATATTTACTTTGGGTTATATTTTCTATCTATTTTTCGAATGTAAATATTATTTATTTTGATTTATTTATTCTAAATTCTATATATATATATATATTCCAAAATCATGTATCCAAATCATATTATCTTTCTTTTAAAGGGTAATACATGTTTTAATAAGGCCCCTTCTTAAATATTCCTGAAAAGAAAACCCGATCCAAGGGAACTTCCCAATTTAATTCCCATTTTCAAGTGTAATACATAATATAATTTAAGCCAAAATTATTTTTATAAAATCAATCATTTTATTATGAAATTCTATCTTGGTTCGTTTCTAGTTTTATACAAACAATTATTCCATTTCTGTTTTAAAGAATCGTTAATGTTTTCCTTAAACCATAATAAAAAGTTTTTTTTCTAAAGTTTCTTAAACACTATTTCTACATGTATTCACTTAAGTTTGAAATCACTTATCATGATCTTTGCATATTATCCCTAATGAATATTCATTTATGATTTAAATCCTACCTTTTATATGCCCCATTATAATATCCCCATATGTTATTGTAACATCCCAAGTAAGTAATTAATAATAGATATTCTTATCTATGTCTATTTATGAATTAGATAGTGTTTTAGAGGCTTAAAATGAGAATAAAGTCAATCTTAAGCATAGAATTCTCTAATATTTTTAAAAGATTGTTTTACCGCCTTTTGATGGTGAACCATTTTTAAATCAATATTTTGACAATTTTATAAGCTCTATTTGTCAAAATAAACTTATTATTTATGATTGGGAAATTGAAATTTACTTTGGATATATTTTTGGTATTTTTCTGACAATGTTCATTTTTTAATGAATAGTGAAAAATACTGCATTTTACATCAAAACTGTTTTTTCATATAATTTAATTATATGGTTAGATTATCTTTTTAATTGGTTTTAAAGTTTAATTAGAATATATTTTTTACCATTTAATCTAATGGTGTTCATTAGAATTAATTTCACTTTGGAATTGGTCATAAACAAGTGCCAAACTTTTCATAGATATTGTTTCAAAAAAACCCGCTATTTGTTTTGACAACATGAATTATTTTTAAATTAATTATTGAAATTTTCATGTTTGGATATTGTTAAAATGTATTCAATATTTGGAATTAGAAGTTCCAAATTATGTAATTAAGAATCTTTTGTTTTTGGACATTATGAATAGTAACAACAGTAATTATCTTTAATTATTTTGATTAATTAGTAATCGTGTAGTTAAGGATAATAAAATAATATAATAATAATAAAAAATGACCCTAAAATGTGTCTTAATGCTATTGGTTGTGTCATGGCCAACCATGGGATGACTTGTGCCAAACTTTGAGACCCCATGGAATCACTTTTGTTGGATAGTGACTTTTTATCTTTTTATTTTTAAAGAAAGTAAAATATAACAAAGTATGTATCACCCGAGTAAAACATTTTTTGTTTTGTCTGTGTAAATGATATTTTACACTATAAATATTAAATGGAAAGCTAAAAGTATTTTCTAAATTATAGTATTTTTTTATAATTTGTTGACATTAAATAAATTAAATTATTTATGACATCATGGTGATGCCGCGATTATCTCATTAATGAACGATTTAAATAAAATGAAAAGATAATGTAAAATATAAGACTTACACTTGTAAAAAACTTAATGGATGAGTATATTTCTAACCCTTATCACCTTATCCTAGAAATATATCAATGTGGGACTTTTAAAATCTGAAACTCATTTTAATATAAAGTAACATTTTATAACTTTCCAAGAGTGCCCCTCCTCTCCCCTTACAAATGGCCCCCACCTCTACCTCCTTACCCACACTTCTCAAGCCATTTTCTCGGCCAAGATCTGCTCATATTATCTCTCCACATCCTTCTCTTCATCCTATAATCCTTACCTTAGGCGGAAATCTCTTCAAGAAACCATTTTGGTTCAAACCAAGAAGAGTTACCCGATTTAAAGGTAAAGTCTTCTCTAATGTTATTTTGTTTTATTTTGCTTCTCCAACCACCTAAACTCTTTTTATTAATTTATTTTGTAACAAAAATAGTATATTAAATATACTAGGATGTTTTTATAAGAAGTATTCGAGCTACACTTACACACACCTACATCTAATGGTTAAAGAACATACTGTTTCTGTGGATGGCGAATTTTTGCCTCACGGAGTGATAATTATTCAATATTATTCTAACACCTTCAAAGTTGGACATTAAGATGTCACTATATTTATATATGATATATAATTTGTTTATTTTTTCCTTAAGATTCTGTATTTTTACATTTATGGCATACCTTTATGGTTTCCATTATGGGTAAATGCGATATCTTCATTTTAGAAAGTGCGGACTACCGCCCGCTCAAAGTGATTTGATTCGTTAATGCCATATGTAGAACATATAAAAGATGGAGTTAATGATATTATATATGATATTATAATGTAATTATAATATACCTTTATATCATTATGATTCCATTCCATAAAATACGAAATAGAAATGAAAGTAGCGTTAATGCGTACATACGGATTACCGTCTCCATGAACGGTGCATTTCATTTCTTACCTCTAAATGTTATGTAATATTATAAATGAATGTATATATTGGATATATATAATATATATGATATCTACATCATGAATATAATTCTGGATATAATGGATATTTTACCACATGAACAACTTGTAATTATAAAGAGTATATTTTTGACTCAAGTACCAATGATCGACAAAATGACCATTATTAACTTAAATAATTACATAGTGTTCATAACATGGTAATAAGTGATATATAAGAAATAATGAACTTGGAAAAGGTTCTTAGGAAAGTAGAAATTAACTCAAGTTTATTATTCAGGAGGTTAAATAATGATCAAGTCAAGTCGGACCCGAGGTAAGGGAACTTCTTAACCCAATTTCCGTTCTTTGGGTTAATCTCCTACTTTCAAATTCTTTCATGATATTATTATGTAATATCTTTTATTTTTACTTTCTTTATGTGTAATAATAGTGAATACACATAATAGATATATTTTATTTAAAAAATGATCTTTTTAAGGGACTTCGTCTTAATCTCCTTTCATTGAGGCATATTTTGTTTTATATACAACTTTATTTTATACGGTGTATAAACCCCTTTGAATTTTACGTTTATTCAAAAGAAATATTTTTTATACGAAGCATTTTACTAAACTAAAAAAGGAAATGTTTTTGTCGTACGTATGCGGAAACAACGAATTCTCCTCTGTCGTGACCATTATTTGAGTTTCGGCTTCCTCTACAAGCCATAATTTTTTTTAAATGAAAGAAAAATACCATGTTTTACTTTTCTTTTATTTTGGTATTTAAAATGGTTTTGATAATGTTTTTATTATATCAATGTGTTATATTGATATCTTGTGATTGAAATGTGTAAATGTTATGTTTCTTTTATGCATGTTTCATGTGATACGATTATGTTATGGTTCTTGGGCATTGTTATGAAGACGAGTGGTTCCGTGATAAACTAAGTGCGGGTGAGCCCAATATAGCTCTCCAATGCATTGGGTAATGCGAAGGGGTTAAACGTTATGGTTTCTCCAAAGAGATTTAGGGAATATACTGTGATGAGTATTCCAAACGTAACCATGAGGGTTACTCCCTACGTAATAATGTTATGAATTCCTCAAGTTACCTTTATGTCTTATGATTTCTATGAGTTATTCATAAATATTATGATTTCATAAGGTATGTTAACGTGCTTATGTTTTATGAGTAAAGTATGATTTCATTGATTCTTACGTATACATGTACTAATGTTTCCTTTCCGTATTTTTATATCCCTTGCTGAGCTTTTTATGCTCATCCCAAGTTTTTGAAATGTTTTTCACATGTCAAGGGAAAGGTACATGATGTGATGATAGTGTCAAGGAAGTGTCATGAAAGAATCCATGTTTTGTTTTAATTATGTTTCTGTTGATGGGAAAAAATGAATATTGTCTTTTATGTAATCACCTTGTTCAAATCTGGAATGTAATGAATGTTTTATGATCTAATTCTCCTAAACTCTAGACCTAAAAAGATCCTCAATGTGTAATCTTGTAATAACTCAAGATTAAGTAATGTTTAAGGCTGGGGCCTTATAGTTGGTATCATAGGTCGGTTTAGATAACTTTAGGAGTTATAATTCTATTAAATGATTATCCAAAAATATTTTTTTATGGTAAAATAGAAATGATATAGAATTTGAAGATTACCATGTTGCTTCATCTAAGACATGTTTGTTCAGAATGTTTTTCCACAAAGAAAACAGGGAAGCAGTGCTAGGAAGGAATACAGAAGGAAATGACCTTCTGAATCATCATCCTGAGATAGTCGGAATTGGAACTGAACAGTTTGTTGCAGTAATGGAGCAGTTGACTCAAGCGATAAATGCTGGTGGTATCCATGCACGAGATCATCCAGATCAACCGCAGAGGAACATGTCAGTGGCGGAACATTTCATGAGGCAACATCCCCCATCATTCAGAGGATCATCTGACCCTGTGCTAGATGAAGGGTGTATTAAAGCACTTGATAAGATTTTCGATGTCATGGGGTGTTCAGACAATCAAAATGTTAGTCTTACAATTTACCATTTGGAGGGTGAAGCAGATAAGTGGTGATCGATAGTTAAAAATATTAGGGACGCTGATGAGATTGATGCTCTTAACTGGGATGAATTCAAAGGTATGTTTCTTGAGAAGTATTTTCCTAAGGCTATTCGACTTAGGATGGAAAAACAATTCTTGTAATTGAGGCAAGAGGATGACTCAGTGGCTGCTTATGAAGAGAGGTTCACTCGATTGGCAAGGTATGCTCCAAATTTTATCCGAGACCTTGATAGTAAAATCAATCATTTTTACTCCTGATTAAAGCCAAAATATCAAAGGTATTTTGCTTCTCGTGGGTTCAAGGGTTATAAAAATCTTGTTCGATGTGATGAGAAGGTGGAAATGGAGTTTTATGATGATCAAGTGTCCTATAACAACCAACAAAAGAAGAGACTGAGGTGGCAGGAGAAATGGAAGAACTCTTCAAAAAGGTCTGATGGTAAGAAAACTAAGTTTCCGGTTTATGATAAATGTGGTAAAAGGAATGCTGGGAAATGTCTTATGAATTCTAGAAAGTGCTAAAAATGTGGTAAGATGTGACATAAGTCTTGTTATTTCACTGAAAAAGATCAAAGTGATGGTAAGACCAAATTTGACTTACAGTTAGTGAAATGTTTTAAGTGTAATGAGATGGGTCACTATGAAAACGAGTGTCCGACAAAGAGCTTGAGTGATGGGAAGAAGTTAGACTACAAGCAGAAAGGGGTTGTGAAATCCTTTGCAACTACTTCAGCAGATGTTGGGCCATAAAATGAAGTGGTATCAGGTAATTTGTTTGTTTTTTCAGATTATGCCAATGTGTTGTTTGATTTAGGGTCTACACATTCTTTCAACTCTGAAAACTTTTCTAGTAAAATGGGAATACCATCTCAATAAATGACTCCTAAACTTGTGGTAAATCACCTGGGAGAAATGTTGAGGAAAAAACAATTTATAAGAATCCTCCTATCCTTATATGTGGAAAGAACCTACTTGAAAACCTTATTGTTTTAACTCTAGTAGAGTTTGATGTTATCCTGGGTATGGATTGGCTCTCTGTTTACCATGATAAGATTGATTGTAGAGCTAAAGAAGTTTCTTTTCAGAAAGACTTTCAGTTTGTGTACAAGAATTAACCCTTACTGTTGATATCATATCAAGAGTCTGAGAAACTTGTAAAAGATGGAAATGAATGTTACCTTGCACATATTGTTGAAAACAAAGGAACTGTTCAGATTAATGATGTCCCAGTGGTAAATGAGTATCCTGATGTTTTTCATGATGAGTTTCCTGGAATAATACCAGATCAGGAAGATGAATTTACTTTTGATTTAGTCCCCAATGCTAAGCCAATTTCAAAACCCCCTTATTGAATGGCTCAAATCGAACTTTTAGAGTTAAAGGAACAATTGCAAGATTTATTAGATAAAGGTTTAATTCGACCTAGCACATCACCATGGGGTCCTCCGGTTTTATTTTTTAAAAATAAAGATTGTTCAATGAGACTTTGCATTGATTATAGAGCCTTGAATAACATCAGTGTTAAGAAAAAATATCCTTTGCCTCATATCGATGATTTGTTTGATCAGCTCCAGGGAGCTCAGTATTTTTCAAAGATTGATCTGAGATCGGGGTACCATCAGTTGAAGGTAAAGGAATCAGATATTCTGAAGACCGTGTTTCATACAAGATATGGCCATTATGAAGTTGTAGTTATGCCTTTTGGGCTAACCAATACACCTGCTGTATTCATGGACCTTATGAATAGAATTTTCGATGAGTTCTTGGATAAGTTTGTGGTTGTTTTCATTGATGATATTTTGGTGTTTTCTAAAAGTAAAGAGGAGCATGAAAGAAATTTAAGGGTTATTTTGAAAACCTTAAAAGAAAATAAATTTTATGGGAAATTCAGCAAGTGTGAGTTTTGGTTGCAAAAAATTTATTTCCTTGGTCACATTTTTTCTAAATATTGGATAACTGTTGATCCTACAAAAACAAAGGTTGTAGAAGAATGTCCAAGACCCAAAAATGTAAACGAGATTCGTATTTTTCTTAGTTTTGCAGGCTATTCCCAAATTTTTGTTAAAAAAATTTCCCAGTTATCTAGTCCAATGACTAAGCTAACTCGTAAGGGTGTTAAGTTTATCTGGAAAAAAGAATGTGATGATTGTTTTCTGGAACTGAAAAGAAGATTAGTGAATGCTCCAGTTTTGGAACTACCTTCCAGGAATGGGGAGTTTGTTATCTATAGTGATGCTTCATTGAATGGACTTGGTTGCATCCTAATGTAGAATGATCAGATAATTGCTTATGCTTCACGTCAGTTGAAAACTCATGAGGTAAATTACCCTACACATGATTTGGAATTAGCTGCTGTTGTTTTCGCTTTAAAAATTTGGAGGCATCATTTGTATGGTGTAAAGTGTGAAATATATAATGATCACAAAAGTTTAAAGTATATATTCACTCAAAAAGAATTGAACATGAGATAGAGGATATGGATAGAATTAATCAATGATTATGATTGTACAATTCATTACCATCCGGGAAAAGAAAATAAAGTGGTTGATGCTTTGAGTTGAAAAAGTAATGCTTCATTAACAATGTTGCATTTGGAACATGATCCTTTGGTTAAGGATTTGATGAACTTTGGTATAGAAGTTATTGGTGTTGGATTTCCTTCTGTTTTGTTTTAGGTATCAGTAAAATCTTCTCTATCAGATAGAATTAAGCAAGCACAGAAGCAAGACAGTGGGTTGTAGAAAAAGGTAGAGCTGGTTCAGAAGGGTAAGTTGCCTGAATTAAACATTGATAATGATTGTGTTTTGAGATTTGGGAATAGATTGTGTGTGCCTTGTGATTCACAATTGAAGAGAGAGTTTTTATGTGAAGCTCATAGTTCTCCGTTTTCAGTTCATCCAGGAAGTACTAAGATGTACAGAGATCTTCAGGAGTATTACTAGTGGGACGGAATGAAAAGAGATATTGTTGATTTTACTGTGAAGTGTTTGACTTGTCAACTGGTTAAAGAAGAGCGGCAGTTACCAAAAGGGATGCTTCAGCCTTTACCAGTGCCAGAGTGGAAATAAGAGAATATATCCATGGACTTCGTTGTGGGATTGTCGAAGACACCTCGAGGTAATAATGCAATCTGGGTTATTGTTGATCGCTTGACTAAATATGCTCATTTCCTGGCTATACGAGATAATTTTTTCCTTAGATCAACTTTCACATTTGCATCTTAAAGAGATAGTCAGGTTACATGGAGTTCCCCTCTCCATTGTATCTGACCGTGATCCCAGGTTCACTTCTAACTTTTGGAAAAGCCTTCAAAAGTCTTTGGGTACTAAATTAAATTTTAGTACAGCTTTTCATCCTCAATCGGATGGGCAGTTAGAACGAACAATTCAGACTTTGGGGGATATGCTACATGCTTGTTCGATGGATTATCAGGGAAGTTGGGACCAATATCTTTCTTTGGTTGAGTTTTCTTATAATAACAGTTTTCATTCCAGTATACAGATTGCACCATTTGAGGCATTATATGGGAAGCGGTGTTGAACTCCATATTTATAGGATGAAGTGGGTGAAAAGAAGTTGATGGGACCAGAATTGGTAAAAGAGTTGGCAGAAAAAGTTCAGCTGATACAGAAACACATGAGAACAGCTCAGAGCAGGCAGAAGAGTTGTGCAAACAACAGGAGGAAGGATCTCTCTTTTGAGGTAGGTGATCATGTTTTTCTCAAAGTATCTCCATGGAAAAGTGTGATGCGATTTGGTAATAAAGGAAAGATGAGTCCAAGGTTCATTGGACCATTTGAAATTATAGAGAGAGTTGGATCAGTTGCATACCGAGTGGATTTACCTCCGAGTTTATCTTAGTTACACAACATTTTTCATGTTTCAATGTTAAGGAAGTACATGCCAGATCCATCTCATGTTTTGAGTCCAGATATAGTTTAGCTAGAAGAGAACCTATCTTATGAGGAACAACCGGTCCAGATTCTTGACCACAGGGAGCAAGTTTTATAGAATAAGGTGATTCATCAAGTAAATGTTTTGTGGAAAAACCACATGATTGAAGAGGTAACATGAGAATCTGAAAATGAAATGAGGGATAAATACCCCCACTTATTCAATAAGTAAATAAATTGCGGGGATGTAATTTTCAAAAGGGGGGAAGGATGTAACATCCCAAGTAAGTAATGAATAATATATATTCTTATCTATGTCTATTTATGAATTAGATAGTGTTTTAGAGGCTTAAAATGAGAATCAATCCAATCTTAATCATAGAATTCTCTAATATTTTTAAAAGATTGTTTTACCACCTTTTGATGGTGAACCATTTTTAAATATATATTTTGACTATTTTATAAGCTCTATTTTTCAAAATAAACTTATTCTTTATTATTGTGACATTTAAATTTACCTTGGATAAATTTTTGGTATTTTTCTGACAATGTTCATTTTTTAACGAATAGTGAAAAATACTGCATTTTACATCAAAACTGTTTTTTCATCTAATTTAATTATATGGTTAGATTATATTTTTAATTGGTTTTAAAGTGTAATTAGAATATATTTTTTTACCATTTAATCCAATGGTGTTCATTAGAATTAATTTTACTTTGTAATTGGTTATAAACAAGTGCAAACTTTTCATAGATATTGTTTCAAAAAAATACGCTATTTGTTTTGACAACGAGAATTATTTTTAAATTAATTATTGCAATTTATATGTTTGGAATTTGGTAAAATGGATTCTATATTTGTAATCAAAAGGTCCAAATTATGTAATTAAGACTCTTTTGTTTTTGGACATTATGAATAGTAACGACGGTAATTATCTTTAATTATCTTGATTAATTAGTAATCGGGTAGTTAAGGATAAAAAAATAATATCATAATAATAAAAAATGACCCCAAAATGTGTCCTAATTCTTCTTTTTGTTTCATGGCCGACCATGGGATGCCTTGTGCCAAACTTTGGGACCCCATGGAATAACTTTTGTGTGATAGTGACTTTTTATCTTTTTATTTTTAAAGAAAGTTAAATATAACAAAGTATGTATCACCTGAGTAAAACATTTTTAATTTTGTATGTGTAAATGATATTTTACACTATAAATATTCAATAGAAAGATAAAAATATTTCCTACATTATAGTATTTGTTTCATAATTTTTAGACATTAAATAAATTAAATTATTTATGACATCATGATGATGCAGCGATTACCTCATTAATGAACGATTAAAATAAAATGAAAAGATAATGTAAAATATAATACTTACACTTGTAAAAAACAAATTTTATGAGTATATTTCAAACCCTTATCACCTTAGCCTCTAAATATATCAATTTGGGACCTTTAAAATCCGAAATTCATTTTAATATAAAGCAACATTTTATAACTTTCCAAAAGTGACCCTCCTCTCCTCTTATAAAAGGCCCCCACCTCTACCTCCTTACCCACACTTATAAAGCCATTGGATCAGCCAATATCTACTCATCTTATCTCTCCACATCTCTCTATTCATCCTAGAAGTATTAACTTAGGCATAAAGCTCTTCAAGAAACTCTTTTGGTTCAAACCAAGAGGAGTTACCCAATTTAAAGGTAAAGTCTTCTCTAATGTTCTTTTGTTTTATTTTGCTTCTCCAACCCCCTAAACTCTTTTTATTCATTTATGTTGTAATAATACTAGTATATTCAATATACTAGGATGTTGTTATAAGAATTATTCGAGCTACACTTACACACACCTACATCTAATGGTTAAAGAACATACTGTTTCCGTGGATGACGAATTTTTGCCTCACGAAACGATGATTGTTCAATATTCTTATAACACCTTCAAAGGTGGCCATTAAGATGACACTATATTTATATATGATATATAATATGTTTATATTTTCCTTAATCTTCTGTATTTTTACATTTATGGCATACCTTTATGGTTTCCATTATGGGTAAACGCGATATCTTCATTTTAGGAAGTGTGGACTACCTCCCCCTCAAAGTGATTTGATTCGTTAATGCCATATGTGGGACGTATAAAGGATGGATTTAATGATATTATATATGATATTATAATTTAATTATAATATAACTTTATATTATTATGATTCCATTCCATAAAATTGAAAATATAAATGAAAGTAGCATTCATGCATACGTACGACTTACCGTCTGCATGAACGGTGCATTTCATTTCTTACATCTAAATGTTATGTAAAATTATAAATGCATGTATATAATGGATATATATGATATATATGATATCTACACCATGAATATAATTCTGGATATAATGGATATTTTACCACATAAACAACTTGTAATTATAAATTGTTTATTTTTGACTCAAGTACCGATGATCGACAAAACGACCATTATTAACTTAAATAATTACATAGTGTTCATAACATGGTAATAAGTGATTTAAAAGGAATAATGAACTTGAAAAAGGTTCTTAAGCAAGTAGAAATTAACTCAAGTTTATTATTCAGGAGTTTAAAGAACGATCAAGTCAAGTCAGACCCAAGGTAAAGGAACTTCTTAACCCAATTTCTGTTCTTTGGGTTAATCTCTAACTTTCAAATTATATCATGATATTATTATGTCCTATCTTGTATTTGTACTTTATTTATGTGTCCTAATAGTGAATACACATAATAGATATATTTTATTTAAAAAATGATCTTTGTAGGGGACTTCGTCTCAATCTCCTTTCATTGAGGCATATTTTGTTTTATACACAACTTTCTCTTATACGGTGTATAAACCCCTTTGAATTTTACGTTTATTCAAAAGGAATATTTTTTATACGAATCATTTTACTAAATGAAAAAAGGGAATTTTTTTGTCGTATGTATGCGGCAACAACGAATTCTCCGCCGCTGTGACCATTATTTGAGTTTTGGCTTCCTCTACAAGCCATAACTTTTTTTAAATGAAAAATAAATACCATGTTTTAGTTTTCTTTTATTTTGGTATTGAAAATGGTTTTGATAATGTTTTTATTATATCAATGTGTTGTATTGATATCTTGTGATTGAAATGTGGAAATGTTATGTTTCCTTTATGCATGTTTTAGGTGATACGATTATGTTATGGTTCTTGGGCATTGTTATGAAGACGGGTTGTTCTGTGATAAACTAAGGGCGGGTGAGTCCGATATAGCTCTCCAATGCATTGGGTAATGCGAAGGGGTTAAATGTTAAGGTTTCTTCGAAGAGGTTTAGGGAATATACTGTGATGGGTATTCCAAACGTAACCATGAGGGTTACTCCCTACGTAATAATGTTATGAATGCCTCAAGTTACCTTTATGTCTTATGATTTCTATGAGTTATTCATAAATCTTATGATTTCATGAGGTATGTTAACGTGCTTATGTTTTATGAGTAAAGTATGATTTCATTGATTCTTACGTATACATGTACTAACGTTTCCTTTCCATATTTTTATATCCCGTACTGAGATTTTTATGCTCATCCCAAGTTTTTGATATGTTTTTCAAAAGTCAATGGAAAGGTACATGATGTGATGATAGTGTCAAGAAAGTGTCATGGGAGAATCCATGTTTTGTTTTAAATATGTTTCCGTTGATGAGAAAAAAATGAATATTGTATTTTATGTAACCACATTTTTCAAATGTGGAATGTAATGAATTTTTTATGATATAATTCTCTAAAAATCTAGACTTTAAAATATCCTCAATGTGTAATCTTGTAATTACTCAAGATTAAGTAATGTTTAAGGCTGAGGCCTTATAATTATGCCTTTTGAAATGATTATGATACCCAATTATTTCCCGGCGAAACCCTTCTGTTTTTTTTTGATTGATTATTTATGTTTATTTATATGTAAAACATATTCATGAACATGTTATGATGGGTTCACCAATATATAACTCTAGTTAATTGGTTAATTTTTAGTCTCATGAGACGTCATGTGCAACGGTCTTGGTGGTTAGCCTTGAGTCGTGCTTCTCCATTTGCAATGGGCCTTCAATCTTGATAAATTCATGTTTTATGTTGTTTCCACATTACTATGAATCCATGATTATATTATCCCATGTTCTATATGTTATTATTACATATGTTTAATCATGTTCCATGACTTTTTATATCATTATGTCATGTCTTATAACCCATGTGCTACGCTTCATTTTAATGTTTATTTCCTTATTGGGATTTTTAGATCACACATTTGTTCATGTATTCCCCTAGGATATCCTATGTGTATGTAAGGGATAAAAGGAAGATAGGAGATATATATGAATATTAAATAAAATATGTTCTTATTTTAGAATTATAATGTTTAATTATATACCTAATCTCTAAGATACCAGAATTTATGATCCTTGTTTTGTAATTTGATTTTTAAGTATGCTTAAAATCAACTAATAATATGTGTTAAAGGATAGGGTTTATATAGTTTGTATCAGAGGAAGGGATAGTTATTTTTTGAGACTATTAATAGATAAATTTAGTAAGAACCCTAGGGATAAGACTAAGTATGAGAATACATTCCTAAATTTTGGTTAATGTAGAGTAAGTGGTTTATCAAGAAAATAATTAATGTCTAGATACTAAAAGTGGATGTGGTTATGGAATAGATGTACATAGGAGTATCAACTCTGACAAGGTGTTTCAGGCCTAACTCAGGGTAACCTATTACATGACAATGGGCCTTACTACACATATAGTTTAACACTCCTGGGGGTTATTCTTTGTTAAATTAATAAGCTCATTATGAACCATTATTATGTAAACAAAAAAATTCCCATAAAAATATATGTTAGGAAATAGGCCATGTATAACCTATATTGAAACCTAGGGAATCAAAATCTAGGGTATAATTTTTCTTTACAAGTTTATCCTTTTATATTCAAAGTTTCCTTTTTTTATTCTTATTAGTTAGATTTTCAATCCACAAAATTGTACTTTATTTTTCCAAGTGAATAGATTGCCCTAGAAGAACTCATGCCAACAATGAATGTGATCGGAAATGTGATGATTTTCCTAATGATATACCAAATATTATGGGAAAGGGTGCTTAAAACTTAATGATAATACTTTATCAATTGGCTCAAGTTATGAATAATAACATGAATCGCATAGAACACCATCCTTCTCCTAAGAAAAACAAAGTTTTGGTTGAATCCTTTATGCGGAAAAGGCCTCACATTTTTTGTGGATATTTTGATTTCCTAATCATGAAACACTGGATTAACTCCATTGAAAATATATTCTATTTCCTCCAGTGCTCAAAATAAGAGAAAGTTTTGCTGGCGGTCTGTCCCCTTGATGGGGAAGTGAATTAGTGGTGGAACCTAATCATGAACACTATGTCCAAGGATGAAATTTATTCTATGTAATGGGAATATTTAAAGAAAAAAAATTTCAATAAATATTTCCCATGAACCCTCAATCTAAAGATGGAATGGAAATTCATCAGACTAAAGAAAAATAAAGTTGAGTCTATCGAGGTGTATGAGGAAAACTCCACAAGGATTTTAAGACATACCAACGACATTATCATGAGCACAAAAATCAAGGTGGATCACTTCTTTAGAAGACTAAATCCAAGTCCACAAAATAATTAGTGATTTGATATGAAGAGATTATTATTTGTTCTTTTGAGGTTGAAATGGAGACTGTAGACTCTTAGTGGCCTCATGGCCCTAGTGATAAAAAGAGGAAAATGGAGTCTATTATGGGTGGAATAGTAGATAAATACCATAATGTAAAGAAAAACCAATATCCCATGAGTCAAAATTGTGGGAAGAATCATTCTGGGAACTATCCCATGGGATCCAGGAAATGTTTCAAATTTTGAAGAATGGGGAATCTGGCTAATAAATGTTGAAGAGATATGAAGAATCTCACTAATGTAGAAGAATAAAGGAAGGTTCAAATCAAAAATTATCCTATAATACAGTGTTAAAACTGAAAGGAACATGGGAATTATTTGAACCATTTCCATAAGCTAAGGGTTGTTGGGGGAAATCAACAAAAAAAACCTCCAAGGCAGTAAGAAAGGGCATATGTTATCACTGATGCTGAATTGGAGCCTGAAAATGATGTTCTATTTGGTATGTTGATTATTCATTCAAGAATAGTGAATGTACTATTTGATTCTAGTTCTATGAATTCTTTCATATCTTTTAAATTTAGTATAACTATTCAAACACCACCTAAAAATATAGAGGTTGAGTTATCTATGAGAACATAAAATGGGAAAATTAATGCATCCAAAGTATATAACTCCTCCCTGGTTAATTTTTGTAGATTTAACCTCCAATAAAGATCTTTCATAATCCCTTTGGAATAGTTTTATTCTATTTTGATCATGTATTGGATATCTTTATGTAAATCCAATATCAACTTTTAGGAAAGGGAGATCACTCTTCACATCCTGAAGCATCCTCAAATTCTATACAAGTGTAAGGATGAGGATGAGTTTCCTTCAAAATAATTGTATCAGGTGTGGATATTTTTGCCTTGTGAGAAATCATTCCTATCTCAAATGATTGAGACAAATGATAGAATCATTCTTGAATACATGCCCATTATGTGGGACTACACTAATGTGTTCCCTGAATAATTTATTGGTCTTCCTCCTGATCGATAGATTGAGTTATCAATTGAACTTACTATTAGATCTATTCCTATATCAAGGACACCTTATAGAATGGCCACCATTGAGCTGGAAGAACTAAAGAAACAGTTACAGGAGGATCTGTATAAGAGTTTTATATGCTCAAGTTCTTCACCATGGGGTGAACCAGTCCTATTTTTCATGAAGAAGGATGGATCAATGCACCTTTGCATTTATTATCAAAAGCTCAATAAAATCATGATAAAGAACAAGTATCCCTTGCCATGGATATTTGACTTGTTCGATCATCTATGTGAAGCTAGTTATTTCTCTAAAGTGGACCTTCAGTTGGGATATGACCAATTAAAGGTGAGGAAGGAAGATATTTCAAAGACTACCTTTAGAATGAGGTATGAACACTATGAGTTAATAGTGATGCCATTTGGACTAATGAATTCTCTAGCAGTATTCAAGGACTTAATGAATATAGTATTTAGATATTACCCCAAATAATTTGTGGTATTCTTTATAAATGATATTTGGATATACTCCAAGAGAAACAAAGAACATTATAATCATTTGAATATAGTTTTGAAGACATTCAGAAGGGAGAAACTATATTAAAAGTGCAATAAATGTGAGTTCTGGATGAAGGAAGTAAATTTTTTAGGGTATGTTATCACGAGAAAAAGGATATCTATGAACCCTTCTAAGACAAAGGCAATCGAAGGGTGGCCCAGACCAATATCTATAACAAATATCTATAGTTTCCTTAGTCTCATAGGGTATTACTAATGATTTTCGAAGAACTTATCATGATTTCAAAACCTACTAACCAAGCTAACTTGGAAGTGAGTGAAGTTTTTCTAGACATGTGAATGTGAGGTCTACTTCAAAGAGTTGAAAAAGAGGCTTATCACTGCACCGGTGCTCACACTACCAAAATTTAGATAAATATTTCTATTATATAATGATTATTTAAATAATTTATTAGGTTGTGTGATGATGAAAAATGATAAAGTGATAGCCTATGACTCATGAAATATGAAAATTAATGGGAAAAACTATCCTACTCGTGATCTGGAGTTGGAAACTGTGATATTTGTATTAAAAATATTGTGGCATTATCTGTATGGGGAGAAGTGTGAGGTATATACTGATCAAAATAGTGTCAAATATATATCCACACAAAGCTTAATATGTACCAAAAAAGATGGTTAGAGCTCATCAAGTATTATGACTGCTCAATATACTACCATTATGGTAAGGAAAATAAAGTGGAAGATTCTCTAAGTAAAAAGGATCCTACATCATTTTCAATGATGACAATTTAGAAGGATTAAATCTTATTATATTTTCAAAGGATGGACATGGGAATCATTAAGGAAAGAACATCATCAATCCTTTCTCAAATTATTTCTCAACAATCCCTTATAGAGAAAATAAATGATGCTCAAATGAATGATGTGGAAATCTAGAAGAAGGTGGAAGCTATGAGAAAGGGTAAATCCTTAGAGTTTAAAATTGATGAGGAAAGAGTTGTAAGATTTGGGTCACAACTATGTGTACCATGTAATCCAATGATAAAGAAGGATCTTCTGAATGAGGCACATAGCTCAACCTTCTCTATTCACCCAGGGGAACAAATATGTATCGAGCTCTATAAGAGAACTGTTAGTGGGACAATATGAAGAAGGAGATCACTAAATATACATCAAAGTTCCTAGTTTTTCTGTAAGTTAAGGCTAAAAGACATAATTTTAAGGGGATGATGAAACCACTACCCATACCAACATGGAAGTGGAAGAACATTACCATACACTTTTTCACTGGATTTACAAAGACATCCAGAGGAAATAATGTTGTATGGGTTTTTTTGGATCACTGTACAAATATATATAACTTTATCATAATTTGAGAGGAATTATCCTTGAATCAACTTGAACATATATACATAAAATAAGTGGTAAGGTTGTAGGGAGTACCACTATCAATTATATCCAATCGAGATTTGGGATTCACCTCAAAGTTCTGGAATATTATCTAACATGATCTAAACACTAATATGAACTTTAGTGTGGCCTATCATCCTTAAACTGATGGAAAATATGATATGACTATTCATACACTTGAATAAATGTTGAGAGTGTGTTTTATGAACTTAAAAGTTGGATGGGACCAATATCTACCTCTGATAGTATTCTCCTACAATAACAGTTCCCACTCAAGCATCCAAATGGATCCATATAAATCCCTTTATGGGAAAATATGTATAACACTAACATGATGGTATGAGTTTGGTGAACATAAAATTTTGGGACTTGAAATGGTTGAAGAAATGGTGAAGAAGGTGAAAATATTTCATCATCACATCAAGGCAGTATAAATTCAACAAAAGAATTACATATACAATCATCAATGAGACATTAAGTTTAAATTTAGAGACATGTTATTCCTCTACATATCTCTATGGAAGAGGATCATGAGATTTGGGAAGAAAGGAAAGCTAAGTCCCAGGTACATCAACCCCTTCAAGATTCTTGATCATGTTGGAGCCATGATATATCGGCTAGCAATTTCACCTACCATGTCTCAAGTACACGATTTATTCTATATATCACTCTTAGGTAAGTACATACTAGATCCATCACAAGTACATAATTCAAAGGTGGTACAATTGAAGAATGATCTCTCTTATGAGGAGAAGCCAGTGAAGATCTTAGATCGTAGAGATAAAGTTCTACACAATAAGACCACTGACCTGGTCAAATTCATATGGCAGAACCATAAGTAAAAAAAGGTAACATGGGAACCAGAAGCAATGAAGGATAAGTACCCTCACTTGTTTTCCCCATAGTATGTAAAATGAAATTTCAGGGTCCAAATTTTATAAGAGGGGATGAATGTAATGACCCAAAATATTATCAAAGAAGATTTCTTTATTATAATTATGTTATATAGTTTAAATCAAAAAATATCATATTGAGAACATAGTACAAACATTATAAATGAATAATGAATTAAATAAGAGTTATTTTTATAAGTTAAGGAACCTATACCAAAGAAATAATAACTTAACCTTAGAAATAGTAATATGACCCTTATGAATAGTAAACCAGCCAAATGAATAGTACCCCAACCTATTAATGTATAAATAAAATTTAGGCATCATATCAGTGAAAGTATGATATAATTATATCATAGTATGAGTAATTAAATTTTTTAAAAATTATTAATTAAGCGTTGGTATTTTTATAAGTCATAAATTTTTAAATATGATTTTTTGATTAATTTTATAATTCAAAAGAAAATTTATTTTTATAAAATATATTTATAAATTAATAATTTATTTTAATATGATTTAGAGATAATTTTATGAAACCTTATTTAATTTTTCAAAGTGTTGTAAAATAATTTATAATTCCAAAATATGTATTTTTTGAGTAAATGATGCTATTAATTAAAAAATAAATTTATCATATTCATAAAATTATTTTCATTAAATACAAAAAATTATTTAATTATACATATTAAAATATTATTGGGTTTAATTTTTGGTATTTTTTTAAAATACATGATTTTTTATTGAATAGTAAATTGTAGTAATTTACGGTATATATACATTATAAGTTAAATAAACTCTTCCTTGAGTCATTACAAATGTAATCACCAAGATATCAAACCATCCTTAATTATTTTAATATATTTAGTGATAATTCTCAAATTATTCATATCCTTGGGGCAAAATAATAAACTAATGAATAACATAATGCTAAACCACCCCTCGCCTCCACTATAAATACAACCCACAACACCGCTTCTCCTCAAACCTTCCAAGAATTGAGACTTGTCCAAATTCTTCCCAATACTCTTCCCAAGACCCTCCCCCACATCCAGGAGATATTTTTCACATGAAAATACTAAAACCTTTTCCCTAATGAGGTTCTCAAGGAAGATAAATTCATGAGGTAAATTCCTCTTTCCTTTCCTTTTCTTTTCTTTTCATGTTCTTTCTTTTCTTATTCTCTCCTCACCTGCCCTCATCTAAATGGAATGATAAATCTAGTATATTGTATATAATAGAATACTGTTATGTTAATGGGATAATACATCATCAATTCTTTCCCCTCTCTTTTTGTTCAAAAAAAAATGAAAACATCACCTGTGATGTGTTAATTTATCACATTCAAGGACGACGAGTTTTCAATTTATTTTACCATCTTCAAGGATGGTCATGAAACCATTTTTAGTGTTGAAACAGATCATAATATATTTATTATATATAATTTAATGTTCTTGAACCATTATATATACATTATATTTAATAATAGAACAAAATGAGTTCATTGTGATCGAAAAACCACCAAAATTTATCTAAATGATTATCATTCACATGTTATCTAATGATTCACCCACATATCTAGAAAAAAATATTATATAAGACCAATTGAACTTATAATTTTTCATTAATGACATATAATTTCAATTTTTTATAATTATAGTCATTCTACATTAATTTCCATACTTATATACAAGTGAACCGATCATGAAAACTAAGAAAACAAACACCCCCAAACGATGAAATTGAACACTGTAACTCGTAAAAAAGGTCATAAATAATCTTAATAAAATTATACTAAATAAATTAAATTTAGAAAGGGTTCCTAAATTATTAGTTAATGAATATAATTTGATTATTCAATATATTAATATCAATTGCAGAACTGTTTCATACATAAGGTAATGGATCCTTTACGAACCTCAACATTTCCTTTGAGTTTTGTTTTATCTCTATTTTACCAATGTAAATCTTCTTTATTTTTATGTAATTATTCTAAATTATTTATATATTTTTCAAAATCATGTATCCAAATCATATAATCATTCTTTGATTGGGTAATTTATTTTTTAATAAGGCCCCCTTCTCAAATCTTCCCGAAAAAGAAAACCTGATTCAAGGGAACTTCCCGATTTCTTACCCATTTCCAAATACACTCCATAAAATATTTTAAGTCACTGTTATTTTTCTAAAATCAATCATTTTATGATGAAAATATATCTTGGTTCATTTTTGATTTTATACCAACAATTATTCCTTTTTTATTTTAAATAATCATTAATATTTTCCTTAAACCACACTAAAATGTTTTATTTATAAAGTTTCTTAAACACTATTTTTACATGTATTCACTTAATTTTGACATAAATTATCATTATATATTCCTATTTTACCTTATTAATGTCCATTTATTATTTAAATTCTTCTTTTCATGGACACCATCATAATATCCCATTATGTTATTCCTTTTGACATGATTATGATACCCAATTCTTTCTATGGGTAACCATTATGTTTATGTTTGATTTCTTATGTATGATTATTTATATGGAAAAAATATTCATTAACATGTTATGATGGGTGAAACTAGATAGTGCAGCGGTCTTGGTGGTTAGCCTTGACTCATTCTCCAAGTGCAATGGTCTTGGTGGTTAGCCTTGACTCATACTCCTCCATGTGAAATGAGCCTTGAATTATGATTAAGTAATTTTATGTTTCTTCCACATTAATATGATTCCATTATTACATGATACCATGTTATATATGTCATTATTCCATTTTCTAATCATGTTCCATGAATTTTTATATCATTATGTTATACCTTCTAACCCACGTTCTAAGATATATTTTAATGTTTATTTCCTTAATGGGTTTTTTAACTCATCTATTTATTCATGTATTCTCTAGGATATTCTATGTGGTTATAACTGATAATAGTAATTTAGGTTCTCTTTATGAATATTAAATAAAATTTGTTATTATTTTGGAATCATGATGTTTAATTATATACCTAATCTATAATATACTAGACTTTATGATCCTTAGCTTGTGATTTGATGTTATATTTTGCTTAAAATCAAGTAATGATATGTGTAAAAGGCTTGGGTTTTCATATGTTGAACCAATAAGCATAGCATATCTAGTGTAATACACTATGTATTTGGTACTCTAGGGGTGAATGTTTCATTTTGAAACCCTATACCTATGGTTTGAATGGTACTTAGCCTAAGAGATTTAATAATTGGATACATTTATTACACACACCTTAAGGTTTATCTAGTCAGGGGTGATTGGGTATGTTCTTGACCATGTTTTCGGTTAAGTATTAAACAAAATGGGATTTACCCTCTCATATGATGAGGTTTCTATCTGGTTCATTGATTGATATTGAATAAATAAGTGCATGTACATACCTTGATAAGGCACATATGATGTGCTTATCTACATGGATAATGAAAATGTAATGTGCTCATCCTCTTTGATGAATGAAATGGGATTTAGTAATTGATCTGGATAGTCTATACTTGTAGAATCAAGAATGTATGAGTGTATTATATGGTATTGACATAATCCATGTATGGGGGTCACTCAATACCTTATTCAACAAGACAATATAATTATACATACTTGTGTATGATAAAATTGGTGGAAAAAGTATGGAGAAACATATGTTTGATAGATACCATTCCAAATCCCTTTATTGATTGAATATAATTGACTCTTTTCTATAGGCTAGTCTTTGCTTACAATTTTGGATTCAAAAATTCATAATTTATTTCAACTCTTCCAATTCCCATGGGGTCACACTTTATAAATATGTGAAAGAGAATCGAGTTTATAAACCTTTTAGAGCTACCCCAAAAGTATTTTAGAGGATATTTGAAATAAGTTATGTATGTTTTTCAAAAATATTTACATATAATATAATGTATGTTGAAAATTTATGATATATATTCTAAAAAATATTTTCTGAAATATCCAAAAAAAATAAGTGTACGGTTTCACAAGTTGTTACATATGATGTAACATAAGGTGAAAGTACACTATGTATATGAGGATTTAGTCCAAGTGGGAGATTGTAGATAATATTAATTGAAGTACATAACCATGGAATGGTCTATAACCATAGTGTGGTGTCTAAGATCATATCATGTTGTATTTTATAATCCCCCACTATTTAATGAGGGTCATTACATAGTGGTGATGGGAAAGTAAATGCATGTTATGATATAATGAGTTGGTTTCTTTTATATCCCACTATATATTCTACCATACCCATTTTATCATTATAATATGATTATTATGAGTAATTTTAATGTTTAATAACATTTTTTAAACATTAAACAATAAATGTGATGATTAAATCAGAAAATTACAAATTTTAAAACATTATAACATTTTTTTGAAAACATTCAGTTATTGTTGGTTAATCATTTGTGTTTGTGGAGGCCTATTTGAAGGTGGTTTAATCAATTTATAACGTGACTGAGACTCATTTTATGTGTTATAACTCCTCAAACTATGACTATTTTTTATCTCTTGTTATCTCTTTCCTTTAAACAGTTTTCTAGAAAATTATGGTAAGGGGAAAGATCCTTCCTAGGAATTGGGAGATTTTTGCAACCCATGAACACCATAGGATGAAGGATTATTTTGACTTCTTCTCAATGATCATTTTAAAATTCTTTTGGAGGATTCATATCAATAAACAATAAGGTACACCATTCTTTCTTCATTCTGTTATTCATTATCGACATATAGATAGATCCTAGTTTTTATGGGTTTTGGAGTTGTTTTTACTATGTTTTGGATGATAGAAGTAACTATAAAAAATTCATGTATATATATTAATCCAAATACACAAATAAAAAAACAAAAAAAATATATAATATAAAATATTTTAAAACAGAACCCAATGAGGTACAATTGGATCACTGAAAACTATGATTTATTGTTTTTTTATTGTGGAATAAAAGAACCATTCTATATGTTTCTTATGAATTCCAAGGATGGGGGTAGTGAATATCCTTCTACTATAGTACCTCTAAAATGACCCTCACATTATAAAACTAAACATCTCTAATAAAATTTCCCAGATATTTTATAATCATTGAGAATATTGTATTTATTTGCATGTATAATTTTTCTAAATAAATAAATTTATGATGAATATTAGTGCTCATATAATATGTTGTGTAAGATATGAAATATAAAATTTATCTAATTGTGAACATTAGATTGAACTTTGGTCAAGGAAATTTCATATAATTATCTACACCAAAAGGAAAGAGTCTATATGTAGTGACCCAAACATCTATTAATGGAATTGTTTGCCTTCTTATATTTATGTTAGATAGTATAAAACACATACATAGCATGCATTCCCTAATATAAAAATCATTCTCATAAATGAAGAATGAAATTATAAATATTTGAAGAAATTAAGGAACATATCCCAGCGGAATAGTAACATGGCCCTTGGAATAGTAACATGACCATTAGGAATAAAAATTCATCCAATAGAATAGTAACATCATCTATGAATGTTTGAATAAAATTTAGGGATCTTATAAATGATAATATGATATAATTATATCATAGTATAAATAAATAAATGTTTTAGAAATTATTAATTAAGTGTTGGTATTTTTATAAATCATAAATTTTTATTTATAATTATATAATTAATATAACTATTTAGAAGAAAATTTATTTTTGTAAAATATATTCCTAAATTTACATTTTATTGTGTTATTATTATAAGATAATTTTATGAGACCTTAATTAAATTTTCAAAGTGTCATAAAAACAGTTATAATTTTAAATTCGGTATTTTTCGAATAAATGATCATTTTAATTAAAAATTAAATTTCTCATATTTATAAAATTATTTTCATAAAATAGAGTTCATTTTTAAATTATAAAACATTAAAAAAATTGGGTTATTTTTTGCTATTTTTTTAAAATAGTTGAATTTTTGGTGAATAATGAATTGCAACAATTTATGGTATTTAACAAATACATGAATTATTGAGTCATAGATGATGTATGGATGATTTAGGCCCATAATATAAAATTGAAATTAATTATATAATATATTTATTGGTAAGTTTTAAACTATTCATATTATTGTGCCAAAATAATAAACTAATCAACAAAATAATTAAAAAAACACCTCTCTCCTCCCCTATAAATACCACCCCTTCTCCTCACACCTCCAAAGACTTAAAGATTGTAAAATTAATTCACAATTTTATTCCCAAGACCCTTACCCAGGTTCAAGATCATTTGATCTTAAGAAAAATATCAAATCTATTTTCCCTAATGAGGTTCTCAAGGAGAAGAATTTTAAGAGGTGAAATCCTCTTTTGTTTTCTTTTAATTTCTGTTTAAGTAATTTTTTTTATTCTCCCATCCCCTTACCTCATAAAAACATTATAATAAATCTAGTATCTTATATATATTTTAATTATACTATTTTAATGGAATATTCCATCATCAAACTTACTCTCCTCTCCCTTTTATTCTAAAAATGAAAATGTTGTTCATGAGGTGTTGATTTATCACCTTTGAAGATTTAAAGTCTTTGTTTTCCTTTACCACCTTCAAGGTTGGTCATAAAACTATCATAATTTTTGAAACAAATTTTAAAATTTATTTAATAACCTTTTTATATTCTGGAACTAACATATATTCATAATATTAAATAATAAAACAAGAATAATTCGTTGTGATTGAAAACAACCAAAATTAATCTAAACCATTATCACTAAAATATTCTCTAATGAATCATCATAATATCTGAAAGAAAAATAAAATATAAGACCAATTAAACTTATAAAATTTCATTAATAAAATATAATTTCAATTCAGGATAATTACCCTCATTTTACATGACCTTCTATACATGTATACTAGTGAACCAACCATGAAAACCAAGAAAACGAACACACCCAAATAATGAAATTGAACTCTATAACTCATCATAATGGTCATAAAAGAACTTAATAAAATTATAATAAATAAAAAAAATGTATAATAGGTTTTTTATATATTAATTAATTAATATAATTTTATTATCCAAGATATTAAAGTGAATAAATCATTCATACATATTTTAAGGGGATTCTAAAACCCAATTTCCTTTATTTGGGTAATTCCTATTTCATGCCAAATTTCAGTGTGGATGTTATTTTAATATTCATAAAATATAATATCTTTGTTATTACCATTTATTTTCAAGTATATACATGTTTTCAGTCTTATTTTGTGAAAAATTTAAATATTTTTTCAAAATAACTCTTCTTTCTAAAAAAACACATCTTTTACTTCTCATGATATTGTTTCTTCTTCACTCAAGATTGATGATTATTATACCAAGTATGTTGATAACTTTTTATTTCAGGAATGCAAATGTTTATTTCTGAAGTTATGCTTTATTAGATTCTCATGAAACCTATTTCCTTTCTATGGGTTATTTTATAGAAAATATTATTATACATTCTATGTGACATGCATGATTATGTAAATATTACGATGTAATGGGTGCACCCAAAATTATATAGTTATCTAATGATTTGTTTTGTGTAATTTATCTCATGATATAATGTAAAATATATGTGAACATGATTCCATCTTTGTTCACAATGATTATTTTATGATCATGCACATATGTTATGTGTGAACATGATGTTATCTTTACTCACAACTATGTGTGGTATTTGACTATAAAGACACGATGTTTCATTTTATGATTTTCCACATTTCATGCCTTTACATAATGTTTCCTATAATGATTATGACTATTATACTAGGATTATTTTATCAAGATGATGAGTATTATCACCCATGTTAAATTGATTTATGTTCTTATCTATCCTCTTATTGGGATTTTAGCTTGCCCCTTTCCTTGATGTATATCCTTAAGTGACTACATATACTAGGGTGTAAATGAGGGCCACTAAGAATCTAGAGAACAATTAATTAAATAATTTTTATGTGTTATTATGTAAAATTTATGTATGGTTATAATTTTACCAATACACTAAACCTTTGGATCCTAGTTTTGTAACTCTATTATGTTTTTACCATTAAGATGGTGTAATAATCATGTAAGAAAAGTAGGGTCACTATAATATCTAAGGTTAGGGGTATAACCATGATAAGAAAATAATATATTTCCATACCCTCTCGTGTCTCATTAATGAATATGCATTAATGTTTATTTTTATACTAGGGTGGGTTACTATAATTATAGGTTTAGGAAAACTTAAAAATTAAAAAATTATATGCTCAGTTCTTATGAACTTCAATTATTTTCATGTGCTAAATAGTTCCCATTAATGGTGTCTTGTATCCAAGTATATAACATAAAAAAAAGAAATATCTATATATTTGCACACAATTTTTCATGGTCATCCATAAAAAATGATAAAAGTGTAAATTTTTTAAAACTTTGATGTATTTAATTAAATTTTAAGAGTTAATGAATGTTGAAACATTTCAGTTAAATTCAAAATTTATTTCATCATTCAAAGGCAAAACATAGTTTTTAGTGAGTCTCATTATATTTTCTGTATGTTGAGTAATTTTTTTAAATTAATTTTTTAATTTCCCTATTTTAATAATCATGAGACATGATAAAAGGTATGTTTAAATTAAGAAACCGAAATTAAATATAGAAACAAAATATTATGGAAATATCAGAAGTGGTAGTGACATAATGGTTTTTAGATGAATATAAGAAAGAAAAAAATAATGAGAAGAAGATCATAGGACATATTGACTTATGTGGTTTTGGAAATTACCCCAATATACATAGAGAGGAATAACACATCACAATTTTTTAAGACTATAATTATATGGTATAAATCTCATAGTTTCAGACACACATAGAAACCCTATCTCAAATGGTCTCATAAAGAATGATGATTCCACTATGTGAAAAAACATAAATTAAGTCCATTGTGCTATAATAAATAATGGATGGAAGTTCACAAAGACACAATGACTTTTCAATTTCACCAATCACATAATACTATTGTGCCATGATTAAGTCTACAATGCTAAAATTTCTTATCGGTGTCACCGTTCAGTTTTGTTATAGTAATTCTACACTACTACAGTTCCTTGTTGAACTTTGAAATTTGTGTTTTTTTGTGAAGTCTAGGTGATTATAATTTTTCCTAAATTTATGAAAATATATTTGGATACTTCATTCCAACACAAACTATCTATTCTTATCAAATTCCCTCCCCTTTTGAAAAAGTTTTCTCACCATGGTAAAGAGTAAAATGGTTTAATCGGTGTTGAAACTGTTGTATAATGTATCAAAATCTATAAAAACTTTCCTTTATTTCATTGGATGAGTTTAATTTTACAATAACAAAAATATTTTAAAAAATATGTCATTGTGGTTCCACTTTCCTTTGATTACAACCTTTATATTATTTTAACTTAAGAGTAATTACAAAATGTCACTCTCTCTCACTTATTGTATTTTCATGATGTGGATATAGATAAAAATGATATATGAACAAATATATTTGATAAAATTTATGAATAATAAAATGTATTTATAATAGTAATTTTTATAATTTTTAGTGATGATATAACTACCTAGAACATTTGTGCAGTGCTGATGCAGTGTTTGTGTAAGCAGTAGAAAAATAAATTAAACGATTTTAAAATCATTAAAATTAATATGTTATTGATGAATTATGGTATAACATTAATTTTTTGGATAATTATAAGGTATTATTTATGTCCAAAGTATTTATATACATATTAAATTTTTATATAGATGCCTTTAAAGATAAAATATGTGAATATTCATGAAAATGACATTAAATGGTATTTAATATTGAAAAAAAATTAAATCTTTATAAAATCATAAAAATAATATATTAACTCAAGTTTATGGTAAATTTTATATACTATCATTCATGTTTAATTTATTTTCTACTTTACCTTTTTAAAATAACAGTCATGGCCCTTAAAGACTGAAAAAATTCAAAAATAACATTTATTTTTTATATAAAAATATACTCACTTCAACCACTTAAAAAAATAAATCAAGTTCAATTTTCAATACAATATATTTTAAAATACCTCTGTAAACTTCAATTATAATTTTCCCAGTCCCCTTTAGTGGGAATAAACCTCTACTTCAAAGGCCTTGAGCTTATTCTAAAGAAGGATATCAAAAGAGGTTTTATAAGTTTTAACTGGTTTCTTCTAAGATTATTTCTTTTATTTTTTATTTAAAACTATAATAAATACTATTAAAAATTTAAATAAATATATAAAATATAATTTAATGTTACTATGTTAATGGTAAAACTTTTTTCATCACCTTTTCCATCCAATGAAAAATGAACACTTCGCTCATGCGTACATGTGGACTTCCACCTCCACGAAGCGATGTGTTTCATTTTTCATCATCAGGTCTATGGATGGTCCAAATGATGGATAAAATAAATAGTTTTTATATTTTTGACATAATTATGATTCAAAAAATATAATATATTACTTACCATATGACCATTTTCATCCATTGTAAAATGATAATGTCACTTGTGTGTACTTGTGCACCACCACCTCCATGAAGTAATGTGATTCTTTTTTTCACGACCGCCTCACATGGATGGAAGTAGGGATGGAAATAATGAAAAAATATTCCATTTATAACATATTTATGACTATATAAAATAAAATATTATATACCATATTTCTTTTCCACCTAGTATTTAAAAGAAAACATCGCTCATGCGTATGTATAGACTACTGTCTCCATGAAATAATGTAATTCATTTTTCATGACCAAATTACCTGGATGTATGTAAAAGTTTATTAAATGTATAAACATGATAATTATAAAAAAATTAATATTTTTAATATTATTTAATCATGAACCCTTTGATCATGGTCAATGAACCAAACTCATTTGGAGATTAAGAACAAAACAGCCTCAAAACATCTGACATTAACATACCTGATTTAGTAACTAAATAAAACATAGTAATAATTGAAATAAAAGGAATAATATTAAGGTAATGAACTTGAAAATATTTCTTAATAAAGTAAATATACTTTTATTATTTCTTGTGGTAAAATATGTACGTGGTGACTAGGGAGACATGGTAAGTGATTTCTCATCTCAATTTCCTTTAATTGAGAATTATTTCATTCTCACCGTATGTCTTATTTTTTGAGGTGTATAAAGTTACATATGGATGTATTTTTTAAACTTTACTTAAATAAAAGTTGTTTAATAATACATTTCAATTTATATTCTTCAATTTTCATTTGATTAAAAATTTACCAAGGTGGTAAGATATTTTTATTTAAAATGTAGTTTTGAATGTTTTAAACTCTTTTCCCATAATATCCATGTTATTAAAATTGTTCCATGGCTGTTTTATCCATACATAAATGTCTGATAAAGTTATTTTATACTACATTTTAATTTATTTAAAAATTATTAAAGGAAACATTTAAAATGTTTTCCATATGTTTTACTTTTGACACTTTTTACCAAAAGTGCAAAAGAATGTTTTTTAACATTTACCACATGATTGCATTTTACCACCATAATATATATTATTCATTATCAAGATTACTCTATAACTTTAAGGGTTATTTAAAGTAAATATTATTTAATATTATTCTGGAAATTATTTTTTTAAGATTATTCAAATAAAAATTATTTTTATCTTTTTTTTATGTGAAGCTAAAAAGTGATTTTTCATATGTGTTGAACAAAATATTTTTGGATAATTTTTAATGGAAATGAAATATTTAATGTGTTTTATCATTATAGGTCTTGGAAATTTTATATGAAAATGGGTGAGATTGATATAGATCTAACAACATGTTATCCCAATATATTTCTCCAATGCATTGGGTAAAGTGATGAAGTTAAGGAGAATTAAGTTACTCTTAAGGGATATGTTATAATTAACAATGATGGTTATTCCTATGTAAGGGTTCTTGTAAGGGTGATTGTAACAATAATTTCCCAAGAGACCTATATGGGTTTTCAATGTTTACTATGGGTTTTAAATGAAATATTTTGATTTCCAAAGGTAACAAAATAAACTCATAATTAAAGGAAATTTTATAATCCTCTAAAGGTGAAATATTTTTTTCCATGAGCTCTAATGTTTTCCCAAGTAACTTTGAATATTATGATTTTGAAGTTATTATTGATTATAAAAAAATTATAAAACATTTATTCTTTGAATTTGATTTCATTGGTAAGTGATGATTATTTTTAGCTTAAATTTTATTAGTTCAATAGGAAAATCTTCTTATGGGTTTTCATGAATTTTTAAAAAGGATAACAAGTTTCATTTTTTTATTTTGATTACTGAGATTTTTTTTATCATCCCATGTTTTCAAATGTTTCACATAGGTCTTAAGGATATATAGGGTTTATAATAAGGTCAATGGTGACACATCATGAATGAAGAAAAAATATCATGATTGAAAGAGGAATGTAAACATAAGAACCTATTTTTGTGGAAAATGGACACTATATAGAAATACACAATATTTTATGTATTGGGTTTTATAATTCTCTAAAAATATAAACCTAAAATATCTTTGAAATTTAAGAAAGTGAAACCCTTGGTATAAATCATGTAATTATTGGTTGATTACGTTACTCGATGTTATAGTTGGTATCATAGTAAGGTTTTAGATAACTTTAATGGTTGAGATGTTAATAGTTGTGGAAATAATAGTATTTATTATATATATAAGATGGTTTATTGTGATTTCATTTTCTCACACTAACCATTTTAGTTCTAATAAATGGTTGAAATAGGAAGGAACCCAGTTAATTATGGGAGTGAATGACACTATGGCAGTTTTCCGAACAAGTAGCCAATTGGAATAGAAATTGGAGTAAAAAAACTTGGGGTTATACATAACTAGATAAGCATAGTTATGATTAAAAACCCAAACATTGGTTATTTTACTAACATTAAAAATATTATAAAAATGGAGTTTAAATGAAGTTCAAGAGATAAATATCCTGGTGTAAGAAGGATTCAATTTTTAACATGCCAATAACGTGAGAAAAAGTGCCAAGGGAAATGTCTCAAAGGAAAAGGAATATTTTTTAAGTGTTGGGAATGTGGGTATTAAAAATATTGATGTATTATGGGGAAATATAGAAAATGGTATGAGTAAGGTAATTCAAACAAATGTTTTATAGAATAATATTAAGATACTTTGAATAACATATGAAAGGTATGGATTCTTTTAATAGTATTTCTTATGTTAAAATAATGAAAAATGATTTGATTGAGATTTATGAACCTACATACATGATACATATTTTTAATTATAGGAATAAAGTATTAAAGAATAATATATAAATTAATTTTTAAAGAATTGTGAAAATTTTGAATGATTTAAGTGTTTATATATCAGTTTTAAAGACTTAGGATATAACGATACTTTATTTAAAGGTCTATTAATTTAAGTATGATCATAATTTTAAATTAATTATAAATTTTTTAATTTTTATGTGATAGGAGTACTTTGGGAGAAATTTATTATGTTTTAATAAATATTTTTGGTATATATAATCATTAAGTTTAACATGTGTTTTATTGAAAAGGTTATTTGAGGAAAAATGTTTTTATTTTTTGTGGACATAACTTGAAAGGTTTTGATAAACTTTAAGTTTAATATGATATTTGATTTTGAGGAAATTATGGTTAATTAGGATAAAAGGTTTATTAAATTTTAGGAACATGTGATTTATCATATATATAATCATGGTATTGAAATGTGATTTCGTAACTAAGAGATTAAAGTGGTTTTTGAAAAAGTTCACCATATTAAGAACCAAATATGGTTAAGGTAAGAAGAATTATTATTGGATAATATTGGATTTTATTTGAGGAGTATATGTTTGATTATATTTTGTAAGAATATATTTTTTTAGGGATTTATGGTGATTTAAGTTATTTAGGGAAAATATTATCATATTTTTTATATTATATGATGAATGGATATATTTTTTTGGTATGTGAATTTATCAGTTATTAACATTGTTTGTAGATAAATGTTAAATTGATCTCAACATATTATGTGGTCAAATATTAGGTTTTTAACTTGTTCGATAATATTTGTAGTAGTTTTAAGGTTATTTATTTATGAAATTATTTAATTTGAGCATTGGTTTTTGTTTGTTTAGGCTATGGATATTAATGTATTATTCCTTAATTTGAAGGTTTATTCATATCAGATATTATCTAATCTCGTGAAAAGTATTTTTTATTTTGATTAATGGATTGAAATAAGAGAAATAAATTTTCATCCTTTTTAGTCATTATGATCCGTTTAAAGTTAATTTTAGTGATTCAGGCATGGAAAATTTATCATGGTTATTTAACATTTACAATATGAGATGAATAAGGGGTGTAAAACTTCTCGAAACAAAACTGAAAGATAAAATTAGATTTATAGTATGGAATGATGTTAAGTAAATATATTTTTCTCTTATTATATATCTTAATGGTAAAATAATTACTCAATTCAATAAATATGAGGATAAATTTATCAAGTCATTTATGGAAAATATCTCTCAACTGTGAAGGTTCACTTATAAAACCCTTTCACAAGAATGAGTCTCATTATGGTAAATGTATGGTTTAATAAATTTTTATGAAATAATAAATTTCCTAGTCTAAAAATAGAATTCAAATTTATTCTCAAAATTAAATTTTAATAATTTTGATTAAAATGTATTTCTTTCCACTTATATATATATATCTTCCACCCCTTGGAATTGATTCTAAAAATGTTTTAAACTCTTTTTATCATACATTAGAAAAAATTGAGAGGTTGAAATTTATTTAATGTGGTATAATGTAACACCATGAGATTTTAGTTTAAAAATTATACTATGTTCAATTGTGTGTACCACCTGCAACATCAAACTTAAAATGAACTATGATATATTATTAAAATATTATTATTAAATATAGTCATTATAATCTAATGGTTGGACTAGCAGGTAAGAATTAGAGTAACTACAGTATGAAATATATTTATATAAATTTTCCATAATAAAAATTTATTGATTAATTCTTAAGAATAATAACTCAATTTTAAATAAAATCATATATGATTATAGAAGATACTTTTGAGAAAACTAATTTATGCGGGCAATGTATTTTTATCAAAGTAAATTAAGTTAACCACTATAGGTAAATGATTTTAATGAGATATATATATATATATATATATATATATAACAAAAAATTTTAATTAAATAAATTAACATTCATCTCATGGTTTAATGAGTATAAGTTCATTTTATGCTTCAAAGATACATTTTCTCCAAAAATTGCTTTTATCACATTTTGTGCACGGATATTATGATTAATCTGTCACTTTTAGGGAATTTATTTTAAAAAAATAATATCATTTTTTAAATAATAATTTATTAATAATATTAATTTTAATTTTTTGGATTTTTCTGAAAAGATTGATTTTTGAGTGAATAGTGAAAAATACTGATTTTTACAAAATGTCAATTATTTTCTTTAAATCAAGTAATTTAAAAGAACCATTATACCTTTTTATTTGTTTTAAAGTCACATAAGTTTAATTTTATTAAACATAATCCAATTATTTCCATGATAATCAATATTATTCTTGATTTTGGTATAAAATCATTTTTACACTTAAAATATGCATTTTTCTGAAAACAGTTTTTCATTGCATTGTGTGGGCATACTTTAAATGTAATTTTTTCTAATTATGTAAATTAAATATTATAAAATGGATTTAATATTTTTAATAATAATATGTAAATTATTTAATAATTTCCATTTCATTTTTAGTTATAATGAATAGTAATTGTGGAATAAGTTTATCATCGTAGTAAAGGGTAAAATGGTTTAATCAGGGTTGAAACTATAAGATAAGGCTCAAAATCAATCAATAACAACAATTTATTTTCTTTTATTAGTGTAATATTATAATAAACATTATATCTTCTAAAATATGTCATTTTGGTTCCACTTTCATTTGGTTACAACCTTTATATTATTTTTAGTTAAGAGTAATTATAAAATGTCACTCTCTCTCTCACTTATTTTGTGGTCGTGATATGGATATAGATAAAAATGATATATAAATGAGTTTATATGATAAAATTTATGAATAATTAACTATATTTATTATCATAATTTATTTTTTATTTTTAGTGATGGTATAATTTTCTAGAGTGTTTATGCAACGCCAATTCAACACTTGTGCAAACAGTGGAAAATCAAGTAAATTATTTTAAAAAATTTTAAAAAAATATTTTTTTGAATAATTATGGTGTTAAAAAAATTTATTAGATAGTTATAAGGGATTATTTGTTTTTAATGTATTTGTATTCTAATTAAATTGTTATATTGATGCATTTAAAATCAAAATATGTGAATAGTCATGAAAATGACATAAAATGATATTTGACATTTAAAATTTATTTTTAAATTGTAATAAAAAATCATAAAAATTCTATATTAAATCATGTTTATGGGATATTTTAAATCCTATAATTCATGTTTCATATATTTTAAACTTTTAATATTTAAAATTTTATTCCTGGCCCTTAAACATTTTAAAATTTCAAAAATACCATTAATTTGTTTCTATAAAAAGGGACTCACTTCAACCATTTCAAAACACAACCCAAGTTTGGTTTTCTTTCAAACCTATACCCAAATAACTCTCTAAAATTCCATTCCAACATCTCCAATCCCCTTAAGTGACCATGAATTTCTCCTTCAAATGCCTTAAGCTCAATCAAAAGAAGGTATTAAAAAAGGAGTTATATGTCTTAACTGGTTTCTTCTAAGAGTATTTCTTCTTCTACCTCCTTCAAATCTAACATAACCATTCTTGTATAATAAAATATTTATAAAAAATATAATTAATTTTTTTAATGGTAAAACCATTTTACAACACCTTTTCCATCCAATGTAAAATGAACACTCAACTAGTGCATATGTGTGAATTACCACCTCCACAAAGCAATGTATTTTTTTCATAGTCAGCTTATATAACTAGTTAAAATGATGGATGAAATTAATATATATGATATTTATGTAATAATTATAATTTTATAATGATAATATATTACTTACCATCTAACCCTTTTCATATGTTGGAAAATGATAACATCTCTTGTGTGTATGTGTGGACTACCACCTCCACGAAGTGATGTAATCCATTTTTCATTACCATCTCACATGGATGGTAATAAGGATGTAACTTATGAATAAATATGAAATTTATAACATATTTATAAATCTAAAAATAAATATATTACACATCTTATTTCTTTTCCACCCAGTAGAGAAATTAAAACATCATCCATGCGTACGTATCAACTATCATCTCTAGGAAATGATGTAATTCATTTTTCCTGAACACCTTAAATGGATAGTTAAAAAAGTATTTTAAATGTATAAAAATGATAATTAAAACATTTTTAATATTCTAGAGATTATAGAACCATGAAACCTTTGTACACAGTCAACTCAATAAGGTTATATTTAGATTACGAACCAAATGAACTGAAAACATTTGATATAAACTGAATAGATTTGGTAACTAAATAAAACTTAGTAATAAATGAAATAAAAGGAATAATAGTAAGGGAATTAAATTGAAAAATTTTATTTAGAAAGTATAAAAATAATAAAATTTTATTATTTATGAAATTAAAAACATATGTGGCGAGTCAAGAGATAAGGTAAGGGATTTCTTGACTCCATTTCCTTTATTTGAGAATTATGTCATTCACAACCCATGTATTCTTTTATGTGGTGTATATTCAACCATATGGATGTATTTTATAAAATTTACAATAATTAAAGATGTTTAAAAATTCATTTCTGTAATACCTCTACCCGAACCATTGGCTCTGAACCAAAGTGTCACATAACCTCATGTGTGCCTCCCAGTATGTAAAAGGCTACCAACTATAAGAGAGGGTCTAAGTCCATCATTGAGGATACTATACACTTGGTATTATTTCATAGGAAAAATAATAATATAAAAAAATGACAAAAAGAGTAACATGTGGAAACTGAAGGATGGTTTACATGTTATACAATAATTAAATAAATGAGATCCCAAGGTGGTAATTCAATCCAAAGTAATAAAGTATAAAATAAATAAAATAGTGAGGTACTTAAGACTCTATCCTAATTCAACATTCATACCCATGTTTCATGGCTCGACCATCATTCATTAACTGTTTTTCCTTGCTCAAATCCCTATTGCTGAAATCTACAAGCACATTGAGATGTTCGTGTCGGGTGTGAGTATGAAACTTAGTAGGACACCAACAATGAGTCCTTAACTTATGTGATCGTGTAAAAAGTTGTATTCCATAAACAAAAAATAAATTTTCAAGAAACAAAATAATCCAAAACCTAGAACATGTGTGATAACTAAGCCACCATGATCCCTGACCACACATGATTTAGCTCTATGCTATAAGGAATATCATAAATAGTCAAAACTAGACACGAGGATAGTAATAATATGGCTTGGAATATTGTGAACATACTTCTCAGTATCCACTAGTAATCAAGTGATTCATGTTCTCGACATCCACTAGATCTTGAGTGATTTTACTATGCATCCACTAGGTATTGATTAACAAGAACCTTGGCATCCTATAGGCATAAAGGGTATCAAATAGTATCAATGGTACATCATTGTATCCCTACCCTATGATTAGGTTCACTATCAACATCATCCCAAATCATGTGCACTCCCCCTCTAAGGTATAATCATGTCACAATGGTCCTCCTTCTATGGGAACAAAGAATAATACCTCTAAAATATCACATAATAGGGTACAACATACAAGCATGCATAGCATATCATCATGAGTAAAGGAAAAAACATACAATACATGTGATCAACAACAATAGAGAACAACAAGATATGAATGTATACTTAGAAACAAGTATCAAATAATGTTCTAAAAGTCTATGCACATAACAAATGTGATCATAATCAATCACGACTGTCAAGTATACAAATATAGGAATTTTGTCATGGTAGAAAGTATAAAGGAGAGCCCCAAAAAGAAAATGAACTTACTAACTCAAATTCATTGACATCAAAATTAAGGATGAAGCACATTATGTGGTTCAAAATCAAAATTATAAACCTCTACAATGAAGAACATCTCCTCCTTGACTTATTATCATAATTTTATACACATCAAAGTTCAATGTTCATCAAGGGTTCCTAGAACCAAATCAAAATGTTTTATTTCAAAAAATAAAATATCACATATGATAATGGTTTCTATCCCCTATATAATTTCTAAATTGTCAAAACATTCCAAATCATGTGCTAGAAATTTCTTCCTCAACGAATGATAATAAAACCACATTGGAAAATACTCTATATCTCAAGAATAATAGGCATGCAATAATAGATTATTTATCATTCCTTGATAATTATAGGTTATTTACCATTTAAGAATAACTTAATCAATTTTTTTAGAGATCTTATAATAGAATATTTTCTAAATAAAATGAAATATAATACCTAGAATTTAATTTTTTAAGAACATTTCTCTCATGAATAGAGTGGAGAGAGAGGTTTAGTCATGCCTAGAAAATTAGAAGAAGAACCTGAATCACATAAAGAGGAATTTTCATATCTTTTTAAAAGAAACCTTGGGCTTCTTGAACTCAATAGGGTCTCAAAATATAATGTAAGTAAAGGTTCAACTATTTTAAAGAAGGCTGGCTGCGTATATGTTATAAATATTAAAGAACACCAACTAAATATTATAATTTAATCTGTATTTTAAAGAGATACCTAATTATAGTGTGTTTTTAATCTTTAATAATATGAATAATTATCCTTGAATGGGTCCAAGAATTGATTTCCATGATTTTTTTGTTTTAAAATCAACAATGAAGGTTACTATGTCCTTCTGGGGAAAGAATAACCAAATATCATAAATAATGGTTAAAAATAATTACCCATACACATGGTGTTTGAGTTTTATAAGGGTAAATTTGTTTTACCCTTACATAGACACATGTCACCCATATGTGAATATGGAAATGAGATGGTACCCTTATAAAATAACCCTTACAAAACTGGTTAACCTTACATGGACTTTGAAAACTTTAGCTTACCCTTATGCAGAGAACCTTACATGAGTTGGTACCCTTACACAAGTCAGTAATCACCCTTATGGGGTTGTGGAAAAACATTGATACCCTTAAGAAAATAATTTCACAATTATGCAGTGAAGGATTTTACCCTTACAAAACTACTAGTACCCTTACACAGCATCAAAGTACGCTTACCTAATCTTTATAAAATCAAGGTTACCTTTATGCAGCACAACTCTTACACATATATAACAATGGAAGACGCGACTGACCCTTACACAACACATGGTACCCTTATTCAATGAATCCCTACCATTATGTTTTTCATGGTACTCTTACATAGTTCCCATACCTTTACACAACACATGTTACTATTATGAAGCACATATAAAAGGTTTTTACCTATACTCATTAACCTATTTACCCTTGTACAACTCAAATAAAAGGGGTGTTACCCTTATTCAAGGTCTTAAAAAGTCACCTTACCCTTATGTAACCCATATAGATCCATGATAACCTTTATGAAACACTAAAATAACACAGGTAAGGGTGATTTTTATTAAAAAAATATTCCCACAGAAAAATACTTATAAATTAAATCTAAAAGAGGTTTTTTAATAAATATTAAAAATTTAGAATATTACAATTATCCCCCTGTAATGACTTCTCATACATGAGAAGTATATCCAGTGATCTTGCTTGAACTACTCAGTCCACTAAAATTGAATATCAGACACCCACTCTTATGTATCCCCATAGACCCGTCTATACTGCCACATGATATAGACATGTTATATCATATTCCTTGAAAAACCATTATACCCTAGTCTATAATTTGCGTCAGATTATTTTCATATGATTCATTTGGTTCTAACTCAATTTTATTACAGTCCATGACATGTTTAGAATGAGGCATGTACCTATAAATCTTAGAAACATGAAACATACCATGCATTCCTTGATAATGTGGTGGAAGGTATAGATGGAACACCACTATCCCAACTCATTCAGTGATTATTAAGGTTTAATAAACTATAGTTATAGTTTTTCCTACTTCCACAAATGATGATGCCCCATCCAAGGTAACACTCACCAGAAAATCTAGTCACCAATAGAAAACTACAAGGTTCATCTCCTCCAATCTGCCTACACTCACTGCCATTTTTGAGTGGTCACCAATTTCTCCCTAATCAACTATACCCTATCTAGGCCACATGCACCAGACAGTTCCCAAAAACAGAAACATCACCCACCTCATGCTAATATGACAATGATGGGAAAGACCATCCATAGAGAGAATCAAAAGGATCCATTGAAAATTATTCCTAGTAAGTTTTGTTTTATATCAACTTAACCAAGTCTAGGTGATCATCTCAAGATCCAATAAAGTATAGAACATAATCTCAAATAATATCCTCAAATATTTGAATCGTATGCTCCAAATGTTTATCTATCTTAGGATAGTATGATGTTTTTAATATCATATGAGAACCTAGGTATTTATATAACCCCTAAAACACGACATGAAACATGAATATTTATCAGATATAATTCCCAAGGGAACTCCATGTAATCATACAATCACACAAACATACATATCTCCCTGCACGTCCACAGTGTGAGTCTCTTGTATTAGTATAAGGTGAGAAACTTTCATCAGCCAATAAAAAATCACCAAGACAATGTCATGAATCCTTAGGGTCTGGGGAAATCCCATCACAAAGTCTATCATGATATCCTACCACATCCACTCGGGCACAAGGAGTGGTTGGGGAAAACCACTAGGATACTTGTGTTTAGCCTTTACCCTATGGAAGGTAAGGCATTCAGAAACAAATCTAATGATGTCCAACATCATCCCTAACCATCGAAATTTTCACCTAAATTTTTGGTACATATTTGTCATGCATTTATGTAACACCCATATAGAGGTATTTAAGTCCTTCATCATCTCCTCTTTGAAGGAAGTAGGGACTACTACTTTCCCATGAATGAGGATCACATCATTGTATCTTATTGACCACCTAAGAATCGGGTCACCTCCATCCAGTTGTTCCCACATCATAGAACGCTCTAGGTATAACTACTAGCCTTCCTTTACCCATTCTACTTGAGAATATATGACAACCAAGAGATTATAATTCATATACCCATTATCTTTTGAAGCATCCATCTTCTGATCGGCCAATAAGCTCATCAATCACCATTGGTCCTCTAAAGTCCACTCACCATTCTCTTACTCAACCTGAACCTTACGACTACAAGAATCCTCAATGACATTACAATTACCTAGTGAATAATACATATCAATGTCAAGTATCTAAAGATACTCAACCTATAACCTTGATCTCATATTCATCTCCCATTGTGTGGATATGTAATGGAGGCTCTTGTGTTCATTGTAGATAAAAAACCTCTCAACAAAGAGATAGCATCACCAACACTTTCGAGAATAAACTAAAATTATTAACTCCAATTCATTATTGGGGTTGTTCTTGTCAGGGGGTCACTGTTTACATGAACCATACACTACTAACTTATCCCTCTACGTCAGTACTACTCTTAAACCAACACTTTATGTGTCATAGTATATGGTATATCTAATCACTAGCTCAAAATTTATCAAAACTATAGTTTTAGTCAATAACCTCATCAACTCAAGAAATGATTCTTCATGCTAGTCTAAACATTGAAACGTATCTCCCTTCTTCTTCAATGTAGTCATAGGTGATGATAATTAGAGTAATTCCTGGATAAAATGACCGCAGTATTTGACTAATACCAAAAATATCATGATGTTTCAAGGAAATCAATGCCTTCAATTTATCTAGGTATATATATATACTGATCTCATACACCACATGCCCCTAAGAACTTCACCTCATGAAAATAGAAATCACACTTCAATGTATTGGGGTAAATCTAATGTCCTCCAAGTGTACTCAATACTATCTTAAGATGTTTAACATGATCTTCCGACATCAGTGAGTAGATGAGGATGTCATCAATGAACACCATGATGAATGATTCTAGGAAAAGGTAGAATATATTATCCATGAGATCCATGAACACTTTTGGTGAAGTTTTTAGTCTGAACAGAATCACCAGATACTCATAAAATCCATCCCTACTCTGAAATAGCATCTTCAAAATATCTTCATCTATATCCCACAACTAATGATATCTCAATAAAATATCGATATTAGAGAACTATTGGGATCCCCATAACTAATAAAAAAGATCACCAATCAAGGTAAATGGATATTTTTTACAAACCATCAGTTAGTTTAGATTCTGTTAATCGATACATAGTCAAATAATAGCATTATCCTTCTTGAAAAACAATACAAGTTCACACTATAGTGAAGTAATCAGCCTAATAGATCCCTTATTCTCTAATTCATCAAGCATGCCTTGATCTCTATCATCATGGTTGGTCCCATAAGACATAGTGGAATTAAAATGGGCTACACACCCAACATGATCTCAACCTCAAAGTCAACTCCTCCTTCAAGAGGTATTCATGTGAATTCATAAGGAAAGAATTCTTAATAGATTTCTACAACTAGAGGAAAAGTTGAGGGTGGTAGCCACTAATCCTATTGAAAGAGCTAAGCCAACCATATATGTCATGATCATCCCAAGATAACTCAAGTTTGACTAACTCTACCTCCTCCCAGATCCCTTTATTTGGTTGTCTAGAACCTCTCTCACTTTGGTGTAGTAAACGACACTGATATATGATAGAAACCAATGTGAACTTGGAAGTTGTCCAGCCATTCCATACCAAGAATCAGGTCAAAAATCATCATCTCTAGTATCATGAAGTCCCACAAATTTATATATCCATTGAAAAATATTGGACACTATGGGAATCATTGAAGATGTTCTACATTCATGTACAATGGTGTATCAATAGAGAGTAACTTAGTGTATAACTTGACTAGTAAGTCAATTCTATCAACTAATTGTACAGATATTAAAGAATAGGAAGTTCCAATATCAAGTAAGGTAGTAGATAAGGTATATGTGATCAAAACCGTACCTAAAATAGTATATGGTCCCACACCATCATCCAATGGAGTCTGATTCACTATATAGATGTTTCCTACCTAATCTTCATGATCCTATATGTAACTCACTTGAGTCATTATTGTCTAGTCTAACTATTGAGGACCCTATCAAGATCCCTAGTTTGAAGATTGAGTTCATCCTTCACCCCTGTAGAACCTTGACATTGAGGTTCAAGCATAGAACCACTGTAGATTTCAGGTATTACTACATTTCCAACACTTCCTACGAGGTATTGTGTAGACTCTATGGTAAGTTATGATCTTCCCATATTTGAAGCATTTCAGACCCCCTTCTTTCACAAAAGGTTCTGACAATCCCTTTCTCTGCCATGGCTAACTACCATCACTCTAGTGTGAAACCAACACCTTCCTCTTCCATCTTCTAGAAGTATCACTAGAAGGTGCATTGGTAACTATAAGAAGACACAAAACTCTATCATCTTCCATATTATTCTTTCCTACTAAGGCCCTCTGAAGAACTTATGTTATTCATGTATGTGTGTCCCAACTAAATTTATATCTTTTCATAGTTGCCTGTGACATGGGACCAACCACCCTACTACTTGGTAGCAAGGTTTCACTATGTGGCCATAGGGTGTTAACTCATGAAACATGTACTTGATTACCACATTAGGGTGTGGAGGGTTTTGGGCATGTAATATAAGTTTCATAAATTTCCATCCTTGTCATAAGGCCTTTTTAGCCATGGGTGAGTGTCCAAGGGTTGTAGACCAATGGAAACCCTAGGAAAGAAAATATGAGTGGGTTATCACCTAGATAGGATAATATTATGTTGATAGGAATTGTTTCATTGATCCTAAAAAGTGGTATAAGAGTTAGGAAAATCCTCATTCCCCAGGGAAAGTTCTGAGGGGGGGAGGGTGTGTCCCACCTAAATGCATCTCATTCTTTAGGTTCTCATGGCTTGGGACTAGCCACCTTGCTGCTTGGTAAAAGGGTGTTACAGTGTGACCATAGAGTTTCACACCGTGAAATAGGTTCCTGAATCCCATATTAGAGGGGGTAAAATCACCTTGACACATGTTTATATCCTTTATTATCGATCCATTAATTTCACGTGAATCTATTGTGAATCTGAGGATCCAATCAAGCTCAGTCCCACCAATAAATGTTGAATCGATACCCCATAGAAAAATTGGTGAGAACGCGAAGAACAGAGGGGGAAATTAAAAGAAATATTTTTAAATAGATGTTAAATTCTTTTTCCAAGATTTCTTGGGAACAAAATAAAAATTGGGGAGATTTGGGTAAGAAACATGGAATAACAGATACATATTTAATAATCAATTAAAATTCAGTATGTAGGTGCCTGTAAATGATTGTAATTGACACAGATCAAAAGAAAAGGACAATCATGCTCAATCTATTTCATCAATTGGGAAAAAAATCCACAAATTGACATGTCCAATCTGGATATTGGGTTGTTCTTTATAGAAGAACACACTCTCCAAGGAAGAGTAGGAATTTTTGGGTTCACTACCACTTGATTCATCTAGATCCTGAGTTTCTTCTTCATCGAAATTTGATTTGCCAATGAGTGGTGGAAGTAGAATCCTCTCAATGATCCAAGTGTTATGTAGATAACCCTATAGATATTCCATAATAGGGATTTTATAGATGAAATATAATTAGTTTGTTTAATTTAAAATAAATAAATTTAATTATTTATTTTAATTAAACACACCCGCCAATGGTCGAGATATTCAAATGTTATGCGCTAACCAATTTTAGGTTGTTCCTAGGATAAACCTTACATTTTGGACTCAACTATGGCCATAGATTTCTGATCTAACATTCCATTTATGAGATATACCATTTTATTTAAGAAACCATGTGCCCATAATATAAAAGATATTTAATATTATTATAAAATTAAATCTTAGCACAATGGGCCTCATAATATAACATCATCTAAGTTCCTGGCTCTAAAAATATTCCAATATATATTCCAAAGTCTTACAAGGAAAAAATAAGGACTACACATTATTCCCTCCTTTATGTTTTTCACCCCTAAAAATAAAAACTAAAAAACATCTCAGGATACTGAGCCTTCCTCTGGATCTCCTGCTCCTGGTAGCTCTCCTTCATTCTCTCATGCTTCCACAACACATGAACTAAGGGAATGGTCCATCTACGTAGTGTCCTCTCCTACTGATCCTTGATCACCACTGGGTTCTCTACAAAAATATCCCCATCCTCAATGTATAGTTCTCCCCATTCAATAACATGTGTCGGTTCATGCACATATCTCCTCATATACGATGCATGGAATATGTTGTGCACCCACTCCAACTATTGGGGTAGGGAGAGGCAGTAATCAACCTCTCATGCCCTTTAGAAGATATCGAACAGGCTGATGAACCTTGGGGATATCTTACCACCTGTCCAAATCTCTGCAATCATCATCACGGGGAGAATCTCTGGAAAACATGGCCTTCCTACTCAAACTCCAAGGGAATGTGACATCTATATATATGTGATTTATTCATGCTTTGGGTTATCCTCATCTGCTCACAGATGACCTGGACCTTCCCCTTAATTGCCTACACCATCTCTGGCCTAACAAGAGATGCCTCTCCGGTCTCTATACAGTACTAGGATGGCCTGTAGGGTCTTCCATACATGGCCTCAAAAATATATATGTTGATAGTATAGTGATAGCTATTATAGTATGTAAATTGTACTAATATAAAGAGATCCTCCCAGATTCATACATATTCTAACACTCAATTCCATTACATATCCTCCAATACCTGGATTGTGTGTTCAGTCTTCCCATATTTCTGGAGGTGAAATGTTATACCCATCCTCATCTTGGTCCCAAATTCTTCCTGTAGGCCTCTCTATAACCATGATGTGAACCATGCATCATGGTTGGAGAAAATTTTTTAGTGAACCCCATGAAATAAAATAATCACTTGTACGTTCAATTGCCCCAAAATCACCACCAAACTCTGCTCCCTAATAGAAAGTAAGTGCACCGAATTCATGATTTGGTCAACTATCACCCAAATGGAGTCATGACCTATCTCTATATATGGAATATCTGTCACAAATTCCATGGATATTCCATCCCTTTTCCACTCTAGGACCTCAAGGGGCTGCAACAAACCTTCCCGAACCTGGTGCTTAGCCTTCACCTCCTGACATGCGAGACACCATGAGAAGAAATCAGCCATGATTCATCTCATTTAGGACAAAAAAACTAACATTTAATGTCTCTATATGTCTTTCCCACATTGGGATGTACATTCAATGGATATACATTAAACTCTCTCATCACCTCCTCCCACATCATGACTGGGACCATCGTCTATCCCTAGAAAAATATTACTTGATTCTCAACCTAAGAATATCAGTATGGTGAATATACTAGGGGTATTTGGTGACATAAGACCTAAGAGTTGATGTCTCCCAATTTTTACTCCCTCACATGATGGATAAGGGGAATATTTAGCACCATCAATTGAAGAAAAGCTGCAAGCTCCTGCTCAACCAAGGTTATATGCAAGGAAGCCTATTGCTCAAAAGCCTCCTACACCAAACGAGACTGAGAATTCCTACTAAGGGAATATTCCACCACATTATCCTTCCACAGAGTATAAACTGCCTTGAATTCATAGTCCTACAAGAACTCAAACAAGTTTCTATATCTCAGGTTCATCTCTCTCTGAGTAAAGACATACATGAGACTCTGGTGGTCTGAGTTAACCACAAATCAGTCTACCAAAAGATAATTCCTCCGCATCCTTAGAGATAAGACTTTCATTTCAAGCTCTAGGTTATGATTCATGTAGTTTTTCTTTAGTTTTATCAGATATCTCAACCAATATGTGATAACTCCCTATCTCTACATGAACATGTAGTCAATCTCATCTCTCAAGGCACTGTAATACACTATGCACTCTACACCCTCCTCTGATAGTCTCAAAACAAAAGAAATTATTATCCATTATCTCAACTCCTCAAAGTCTCCCTAGAACTACTCAGTCAAGGTATATGGCTTCCTTTTCCACATTAGGGTGTCTAAAGAAATTTCAATCCTAGATAAGTATGATAAAAACCTCCTATAGTACCCCGTCATGCTAAGAAAACTATGTACCTATGACATGATCTTGGGGGATCCCACTAAATCACTACATCAATCTTCACTGGGTCCACATTGAATCCATGCTCAAAAATGACATTCCCTAGAAATTGAGCCTCATGGATACAGAGATAAAACTTTGGGAACTTAACATAAATATAGTGCTCTCAAAGAACATCTAGGACCATCCTCAACTACTCCACATGCTCCACCTTTGATTCAGAGTATATAAGTATGTTGTTGTTGAAGACAACAACAAATCAGTACATCTACAACTATAATATCAGTTCATCAAATCCATAAACATGATGATGGAATTTATCACACCAAAGGGAATCACTAGGAACTCATTATATTTGTAGCGACATAAAAACACCAGCTTCAGAATATCATCCTCGTAAACTCTCAAATGGTGGTATCAAGATCAAATATCGTTCTTCAAGAACCATCTTTCACCTCACAATTGATCAATGTGGTCATAAATCCTCATCAAGGGGCACTTTTTATCATGGCCTGGTTATGTGATGATAATCCACACATAGCTACAAGATCCCATCCTCTTTTTTAATGAAAAACACTTGAGCTACCCAGGGGGATGCACTGGGTTTAATAAAACTCTTCTCTCAAAGGTCCTCTAACTATAATTGTAGCTCTCAGAGCTCAATAGGGGCCATTTTTTATACCGAAGAATATATTGGAGTAGTCCTCTGATGTAAGTCAATAAAAAATTCCATCTCCCACCACATAGGTAGTATCGAAACATTCTCAGGGAAGACATCCATAAAATACTCCATGAATAAAGGAATCCAGATAACTATAGAACATGTTTCACTATGTAATATACTATATAATTGATGGTTAATGGGATGAAGCCTCATACTCACACAAATTGATCATCCCTCTATGAGACATATCTCACCTAGAAAGGAGAATCTCATTCCATTAGTGTGATGGCATCTAACTCATCTATGGTGATAGTAAATCTGGGCTCGGACCAGGAATTACCAATCCATTTCCAAGACGAATTCATAGGGTTATATCATGATGAACAAAAGGTCACATGAGAACCTTTGTCCATCAAGTTATGGCTTGCACTTTTGGTATATAGAATATATAGAAAAATATTCCATGAAGAAACCTCAAGTCAAAGTTGACGGGCTAACACCTCAACTGGGAGATCTAGCCCTCTCGACAAGATTAAAGAGATGAAGTAATGAATCTCACCTATGTCTATAAATATAGAAGAAAGAGTTTAATAAACATAGATCATACCTCAAATCATCTCACGTATCACTTGGTCATATTCCTCAATATCTTATAGCTATCTATGTCCCCAACCACCACCTCTCTGAGCTTGATGTGAGCCTCTTGGTGGTGGTGGTGAAAGGATCTCATAGCATCTTCTTACCAACAAATCTCCTACTCTTGGAGCCTCACCATCTCCTCTTCCAGCTTTGCCACCCTTGGGGCTCCCTACCCTCACCTGGGAGATCCATGATAATGATGTTGCCTCTGTCATGGTGGTTCATCCACTATCATCTAGTGCTCCTCAGTACATTGTTCAGGCAGTCATACACCATGTGACCTCACCTATAACATTAATAGAACCACCCCTCTCTCGGATACCTTGGTCCACTCTGTTTCCCCTGACCACATGCCTAAGCATGATCCTGGGAAGATTTCCAGCACTAATATTCTATCGAATGGAATATTTTAGCTTCTATAGACAACTCAAATCTATAATGCCCACTACTGGCTCTAGTTTCACATATTACCTCTAAAAATAAGTTCTCTTTCACAATCTCTTTCTCCAACACCCTAGAATAGGTTGAAATGCACAATGGTTCCACACTTAAAAAAATATCTCTGTAGATACTCTGTTCAAACTTTTGTTCTCAGAATTAGAAATCTATTATCCTATCAATCAAGTACTACATATGGTTTGTGAACCTAAATTAATACTAAAAAACTATCTTCCCTCTCTTAGACAACTCCATAATATCCTAAATTCAAACTGATCGCAAGAAGGAGGGGTAGTACTCTTCAAGGAACAACTTCTAGGAGTCAGGACATGAGATTGTAAACTCCTCATATATCTTCATAACTCGGCTCCCCCAGTACCCAACTTCTGCACAAAAAAAGATAGATTCCAGTGAAACCACCTAATGAGTTTGTGTTTGGATAAGCCTAAAAACATGGATCACTAACACTAGCCAATCCTCCACTTCCTAATGTTCTGTATTGTCATGGAAATTTAGCGCCCTCTGGTGCTGGAACTCACAAAGTGTATTAATCCTGCGTGCATCCTCATCCTACAATGTTTGTATGATATACGACTAGACAGGTGGGGGTACTTCTACCTATCCAATTGAAGGAAGGATCTTGTGGGATGGACCTTAAAATGATTCCTCTTCTCTAATTGGATCATCGTTATGATTCAGAATCAAAAACTTGGATAGTTGTTATCATAGAGGTATCCTAAAATTTTAATCAGGATGCACCACAATCAAATGAGCATATATATACAATGGGGAGTTTACTCAAGAATTATGGTAAAAATACTCGATCCTATATAATTCATGTACCATTGATAGCTATAACCAATGTCTTAGTATACCGAGTAAATAAAAACGTGGTCAGAGTCCTGATGTATAGATACGTCGGTCACCCCAATAACACTGGTTCTCTGGCCTAAGATATGAACTCAGGACACTTTGACAATGTTTCACTAAATCCCAACCAAATTCATATAAGGTTACCACTCCAAACACCATCCAAAGTATTGAACCACCTCTAATAGCAATCTTTCATGAGCATACCCAATGGGTCTCAAGCCGAAACTACCCTAATCCCGCCTCCAAAGGCTAGGGGTAGGTGACAAGAACTAAAAGTTATAAATAGTATGAGAGGCCTTTTCATAATGTACCTATACACACACAACCAACCATCTCAATACAGAAGTGCATAGTAATAAAATAAAATGATGAAACATCTAGAGTAATAATCCATTCATGTAAAACATCTATGGAATACAAAGAGTGTGATAGTGTAGACTGAAAAGTAAAGGGGAAAAATACATGTCCAACCAGAAAGATGTCCCAACCTAACAAAACTGAAAATTTAAAGTGTTGAGAGAGGCAATCTCTAGATCTCTAATCCCCAACCACCATACAAAGTCCAATTCACCAGGTATCCCTATGCTCCTCTATAATCATTTCCTATATGTTCGTTGTCTATATAAGACCCAACATGTGTGGGAAAACCCCATGTAGGGGTTAATATATACATACCAAGTAGGATGCCCCAAAAGTAGAAGGTGGTAGTAATAGACATGATAGGAATAGAGAGAAATATCAATCCAAAGAAAGAGAGTAACAAAATATACTGGCATGGATACATGTATATATATTCTCAAACCAAAAAAAATCCCAAACAATAGAGAAATGAGATCTTCATCTCACAAACTAGCCCAGGAAAAGAGTGTGAAAAGTTACAAATGGTCCATCAATGATGCCCATTATCTCATGCATCTGTCTATTAGAAAAATCCAAGTCAAGCCACACCTTGTCACTATGTTTCATAGTCGAGGGGTAAAATATCTATCTACAGGACCCATGCCCTAGTACAAGAGGATGTTTCCACTCATGTAGATAGCTATTTGACCTATTCCATGTCCTAGAATGATTTTTTTACTCATTAGTCGATAGAGTACCCATATCCTATCCTAGTAGGTGGGTTCCACTCTAATAATTAGTATAAGACCCATGCCCAGCCCAACTGGAGGGTTCCAATCAAGTGGTGGGTAGAGCAATCATGACCATACCAGGATGAGGGTTTCACTCTAGTAGTCAAGGACACATGACCAGATTTCATAGGAGGGTTCCACTTGGATACCAAATAAAGGACCCATGAACTACCCAATAGGAGGGTTCCACTCTTGTAGTCGAGGACCCATACCCTGACTCTGTAGGAGGGTTCCACTCTAATAGTTTTTAGAGGACCCATGCCTATAAAAGTTGGAGGGAACCACTTTAGTAGTTGATCGAGGACCCATACCTTTCTTAGAAGGTGGGTGATACTCTGATCTCTCTAATGATCCTTCCTGATCACTACCATCATCGAGCATCACCTAAATAAGTGTCACACTAGAAATATCTCACATTGTATCTCAAAATCCACTATAAAGGCCATAATCAAATTCTATATAGTAGGCTACTTGAGATCCAAAATATGAGTCAAAATGAAGGAGATATGATAGGTATACATTTCCTTAAAAGGAAGAAGGGGTTACATGGCTTATAAGTGGACTTACACAACATATAGTCCTAGTATGTTTCCAGGACATGTCCCTATCAGTACAAGACTCACTTAACATATAGAACTACATGACACGTAAGTGGACTACACAACATTCATCAACCACTCAAGGTATTTACCATTCTCTTTTACATGTCCATGTAACTATTGGTCGTGTCCATGTACTTCAATACACGGCGTGTCCACCCACATGGGGTCCTACCCATGTGATTCACCACACCACCACACGACCTATCTACCTGAGGGTGGTCACACAACATGTGATACGATCACACAACATGTGACCCGGTCACACAATATGTAATCCTTAAATATTTATAAAACTCGAGCACTACTACCATAGGGGAACTACACAACAATTTTTCATCATAGTACATGTTGGGTAATTGATTTTTTTCCAAAAAATTAGATCTACTTTTGATGTTCCACATCTAAACTTTCCACCTCAGATCTCACATCCTCACTACCCCAAATAAAATGAGAATCCTTTGATCATCATTTCTATCCATGTTTTGGCTGGAAAAGTATTTTTGATTGGTTCATTCAACTTTTGAACGCACCACACATGTCTCTCATTGTCAATAACACCTCACCAGATTCCCAATCCATGGTGGAATCTTCTATATCTAAAAATTCATAAAAAAATACATCCTTTATCACCAATACATTCATCTTATATGAATCCATTATAAATTTGGGGATTTGAGCCGGGTTGGGTCGAACCAAGACCATGTAGGCCAATTGGTGAAGAATATGAAGAAAATATGAGGAAAATCACAAGAAAATATGTGAAAGAATAATTACCAAAGACTTATTGGATAAAGAATATTAATTGGGAAAATTTGGGTTAGAAACATGGTGCAACAAATACAATTTTAACAAACAATTGAAAATAGGTATGCAGGCACTTGGAAAGGCTTTTAATTGATGTAAATCAAGGGAAAAGTATTATCATGATAAATCTATTTAATCAATAAAAGAAGAATCCAAAAATTGAAAAGTAATATCTAGATATTGGATCATTATTCATCAAATAATGTGATTTCCAATGAAGATGAATAGTCATTACATTCATTACACCTTAATATGATGAGATCTGGAGTCTCATCGTCGTTTAATTCTGGTCTGCCAATGAGAGGTGGAATGAAATATTTTCAGCGATCATAGGGTTATGTGGATAAATTTTTAGATCATAAATTAGAGGGAACTTATAGAGGATATTAAGTCATTTAATTTAAATAAATAATTTATTTATATATTTATTTAACTAAACACACCCACAAACGACTTCTTTTATCCGAACGTTCCGTGCCGACCAACTTTTGGTCATGCCTATGGAAAAAATCACATTACAAACTCAACCATGGTCTTATATTTTTTTTATCTAACACTCATTTTCATATTTTTCTCATTTTATTTAAGAAATTATGTGTGAATAATATAAAATATATTTAATATTATGATAAAATGAATTGCGGGTACATCAGGCCTTAGAATCAAATGTCGTCTCAGTGCCTGGATATGAAAATATTTCTAGATATATTTTAGTCTTATAAAGAAAAAATACGTTCTATAAAATATTTCAATATTTTCATTTCCAAAAATAAAAACTAAATGAAAATCTTGGGATACTAAGCCTACACCTAGTTCTCTTGCTCTCAAGAGCTCTTTTGCATGTTTCTATATTACCACAAAACACAAACCAAAGTAATGGTACATCCACACACAGTATTCTTCTACTGATCCTTGATCCCCAACAGTTTCTCATCAAAAGTGGCTCCATCCTTGATGTCCAGCGTTCCCCAGAAAATAATGTGCATAGGTCCATGCACGTATCTCCTCAAGAGTGACACATGGAAGACATCGTGCACCAACTCCTACTATGGGGGTAAGGCAAGGTGGTAAGAAACCTCTCCAACCATATACAATATCTTGAATGTCTTGATTAACCTCATGGATATCTTTAATACTTAGTCTAATCTCTATAATTGTTATCTTGGGGAGAATCTCAAGAAAATATATTCTCCCTGCTCAAACTCCAAGGTCCTGGGATGTTTATATGCATAATATTTTTTCTAGCTCCGGGCTATCCTCATCCACTCAATAATGACCTAGACCTTCTCTATCATCACCTGAAGCATCTATATCCAAATAATAGATGTATTTTCATCTCTATACAAAACATGGGAGACCTTTTGGGTGTCCTGTATAGGCCCTAAAAAGTTTTCATGCGGATAATATAGTAGTATATACTATTCTATGCAAGATATACCATTGTAAAGTGATCCTCTCAACTCTGGAAGAATTCAAACAAGCAAGCCCTAAGAATATCCTCCAACACCTAGATAGTGTGCTTGGTCTACCCATCTATATTGGGGTGAAAGGCTTTACTCATCCCCATCTGAGCCTTGAATGTATTATGGAAGCATCTATACAACTTTGATGTGAACCGTGCATCATAGTAGGAGACAATAGTCGAGGGAACCACATAAAATAAAACAAACTCTCAAATGTACAACTACCCCAAAATCTCCATCGAACTCTTCATCCTAATAGCATGGAAGTGTGAAGACTCCATGGGTAGGAAAACTATCACATAGATTGCATTGTTTACTATCCCTATATTTGGAATCCCTATAAAAAATACATGGATATTTCATCCCATTTTCACTTGGAGATCGCAAGGGGCTGTAAAAAAACATTCTAGAACCTAGTGCTCATCCTTCACCTGTTGATAGGTGTGGCACCATGGGATGAACTCAGCCACACTCCATCTCATGTTGACCCACCAAAATTTCCACTAAAGTCATCTATACATATTCTCCACACCATGATGTATATCCAAAAGAGATGTGTATAACTTTCTCATCACCTCATCCCACATCATGATTGGGACCACCATCAAAACTTGGAAAAAATATGGCATTATTCTCTCCTTTAGAATATCCATCTGGTGAATATTATGAGGATATCTAGTCACAAAAAACCTCATAGTTGATTTATCCCAACTGAAACTCTCTCACAAGATCAAGAAGGAGACGATTCAACACCATCAACTAAAGAGAAGATTTACCCTCCTGATCAACTAGGGTTTACTGTAAGAAAGCCAATTGTTTGGACGCCTCCTGTAGTAAATGAGCCTGAGTTTTCCTTCTAAGGGAATATCCCACCATGTTTCCCTTCCCTAGAGTATAGACTATCTCAAATTCATAGTCCTATAAGAACTCCAATTAGTGCCTATGCCTCAGGTTCAAGTCTCTTTACATGAATACATACTTGAAACTTTGACGGTATAAGTAAATGACAAAGCACTCTCCCAGAAGATAGTGCCTCCAAATACTTAGAGAAAAGACAACCTCTACCATCTCTAGGTCATCAGCTATATAGTTCTGATTATGGAGTCTCAATTTTATAACCCCATATATGATAACCACCCATCTCTACATCAATACATATTCAATACCATCTCTTGAAACATCACAACACACTACACACTCCACGCCCTCCTCCACTAGTCTCAAAGTAATTTTATTCATCAGTCTCAACCTTAACTCCTCAAAGACCCTCTATCAATACTCCATACAGGTAAATTGTTTCCAATTATATGTAAGGGAGGTCCAAGAGAATGAAATACTAGAAAATTATACCACAAAAATTCAATAGTACCCTTCCAATCCAAGAAAACTCAACACCTCTAACATGCTCTTGGGTGGAACACAAGAAAGTACTGCATCAATCTTCCCTGGGTCCAAAACTAATCCAATCTCAGAAATAAAATTCCAAAAAAAGTGAACCTCATGGATCTAAAACTAGAACATTGAGAGATTTCCATAATGTTGGTTCTCTCGAAGAAAATCTAGGACAATCCTTAAGTGCTCTACATGATCCTCCTCTAAAGAAGAGTATATAAGTATGTCCTTGATGAAGCCAACAAAGAATTTTCCAATTACAGCTGTAATATATAGTTCATTAAATCCATAAATATGGAGGGGTAATTCCTCACACCAAAGGTAAAAAAGAAGAACTGATAGTGTCCATAGTGACATTAGAATACTAGTTTCAGAATATTGACCTCACAAACACTCAACTGGTGGAAGCCAAACTGGAGATCAATCTTCAAGAACTATCTCATGCATCACAACTGATCAAAGAGTTCTTCAATCCTCATCAAGGGGTAATTTTTCATTATCTTGGCCTAGTTTTAGCGGTTATAATCCATAAACATTTTCAAGCACCTATATGACTTTTTCACAAACAACGCTGGAGATGCCTAGAGAGACACACTAGGTCTAATAAAACCCTTCTCTCAAAGGTCCTCCAACTACAACCATCGCTCCCAGAGCTTAGTATGGGTCATCTGATATGCCCCAAAATATATAAAAGAAATATTGAGATGAAAGCCAATGAAAAATTGTATCTCTCTCCTTAGAGGTATTCCAAGAACATCCTTGGTGAATACGTCCATAAAATCCTCCACAACATAAGGAATATATATTCCTAAAGATCCTACTTACTCAGGGGATACACTCACCAACTGGTGGGTATTGGTCTGTAACCTCCTACTCATAAAACTAACTCATCCTCTCATAAGATCTCTCCCTACCAAAAAGGATAATCTCTTACCATCAGTGTGAAGGAATCTGACTCATCTGTAGTGACAACCAATTTGGATTAAACCATGGAAAACCAATACATACCCAAGATGACATCATAGGGTTCCATAATGATGAATAAAAGGTCCCACAAGAACCTCTATCCATCAAGAAATATATTTCACTACTAGAAGATAAAAGATATATAAGAAGCATCCCCTATGGAACCTCAAGAAAAAGATGTTGGGATAACGCCTCAACTAGAAGCTCCATCTCTCATACTAGGATTAAAGAGCTGAATGAATGATTCATGCCTATGTTTACTAATACTGAAGAAAGAGTAGAATAAAAATAGATCATACCTCTAATAATATTGTGTTCCACTATTTCATATGCATCCATAGCCTACATTTTTTCATAACCCCACTGCTAGATCTCTGAGCATGACGTGGTCCTTCTGGTGGTGGTGGTGGAAGGATATCATAACGTCATCTACCACCCATAACTCCTTCTCCTGAAGCTCCACCTACTCCTCTTATTGCTCTGCCACCCTAGGGTCCACCCAACCCTCTCATGGGAGATCCCTGGTCATGGAACTACCTCTGACATGGTGGTATGTCCACTATCTACATGTTCTTCTAAGCACATCGGGTTGGGTAGTCACGCACCATGTGACCTCACCCATCACATGCATAGCACCGCCCCTATCTGGGATTCCTTGGTCCTCTATGCTTCCCCAAAACACATGCTCGAGCCTGCTCCTAGGAATATATCCTACACCAAAATATTTTCAATCGGTGACTTATAGCTACTGTAGATGACCCAGTTTTATAACGCCCACTTCCAGCTCCATCTGTTTGGCATCCCAATGACAAGAAGCTCTCTATCACTAGCACCTGATCCAAAACCCCAATATAGGTGGGAATTCCCAAGGGTACCACACTGGTATAGATATGTTTTTGGATACCCTTCTTAAACTTTTGTTCTTGTAAATATTCATCTCAAATCATATTAAGGGAGTACCATATAAGGACTATAAACCTCACAACATAGTCAGCAACTGTCATCCCTCACTGATGCAGATCTATAAATTCTCTAATATGAACCAAGTTCAAGTAGGAGGGGTATTAATCCTCACAGAATAGTAATTGTGAGTTATGCCATAAGAGTGTTAAGTACTCATGCATCTACGTAATTAGGCTCCACCAATGACCAACTGATCATTGGAAAAGGCTATCGTCCAATTGAACCAAATGATTAGTCAGTGTCCAGGTTATTCTGAAGATATAGATAACTGAATCTAGCCAATCATCTACTGTTTGGGGATCTATCACACCATGGAACCTCAGCGGACTCTAGAGTTGGAACTCATAGAGTGCGCTAAGACTACATGCATCCTTAGCCTAATCTGCTGGTATGATATACTTATTTATAGGTGGTATGCTGCTACCTATCCACTTGGAGGAATGATCCCATGGGATGGACCCTGGACTGAGGCCTCATCACTCCTCGAATCTTCATCATGATCTAGGATTAGTAACCTGGATGGATGACATCATGGAGGCATCCTAAAAATTTAATCAAGATGTATCACAACCATAAGATCATATATATACAATGGGAGATGGATTAAGAAGAAAAGTCAAATTATAAATCCTATATGATTCATTTTCTGTTGATCTCTGCAACCAATGTCTCATTATACAAAGTCAACAAGTAGGTGGTTAGAGCCTTAATGTTTGGATATGTTGGCCACTAAACCAATACTAGGTTACTTGGCCTGAGAACCACATTCGAGACACTTAGACACTATTGCCCTAAATCCCAACCAAATCCTCAAAAGGGGACTACTCCAAACACTATCTCAAAGATTGAACCAGCTTTGATACCAATATTTCATAACCAAAACCTATGAAGATTGATCCATAACAAACCCAATCCCACCTTGATAGGCTAGGGGATGACAATAAGCACTAAAAGGCATAACTTGTATAGAAGGCATTTTCCTAATGTACTTGTACGCACAGACCTTACCATCTCAATGGAGAAGTGCGTATGAATAAAAGAAAATGATGAAACATATAGATTAATAATCCATTAATGTAAAACCTATAGGGAATAAAAAGATTATGATAGTTTAAACTGAAATGAAATGGGAAAAAATACACTCCCAACCAAAAAGATGACCCAATCAATTTTTTTTTGGAAAAGTAAAGTGTTAAGAGGATTTGGATCTAGATATCCAACCCCTGACCACCATACGTGATCCAAAGCACTAGGTATCCATATTCTTCTTTGTAATTTCCACCAACCTACCCATTATTTATATATGATATAACACATCCGGGAAAATACCATGCAGGGGTGAGTATGTACATACCTAGTAGGACGCCCCAAAAGATGAAGGGGGAGAAGAGGCACTACAGGAATAGAAAAAAACTCAATCCAAATCAAGAGAGTAAAAAAATCCAATGGCATTGATATAGGTTTATATATGATAAAACTAAACAAGCTCAAATGAGAAATGTGATCTCTATCTCACTACCCAACCCAATAAAAGAGTTAAAATAGTTCCAAAGGGGTCCACTAATGATGCATATCATCTCACACATCTGTATAATAGAAACATCCAAGTCAATCCATACCTTGTCACTGTATCTCACAATTTAGGTGAAAAATATTTAAGTAAAGTACTTGTGACGTAGTACAATAGGACAGTTCCACTCAATTAGATAACTAGAGGATTCATGCCCTACCCTAGAAGGAGGGTGACACTAAATAGTTTATAGAGGACCCATGAATTTTCCCAGCAGGTGGGTGTCACTCTAGTAATTGGTAGAGGACTCATGCCTAGCCAAGGTGGAGGGTTCTACTCTGGTGGTTAGTAGAGAACCCATGCCAAGACTAGCTGGAGGGTTCCACTCTGGTATTCGAGTACCAATGCCCTGATATCATAGGAGGGTTCCACTTAGATAGAAGATAGATGACCAATTTTCAGTCTAATAGGAGGGAGTCACTCTCGTAGTTGAGGACTCATACCCCAACTCCATAAGAGGGCTCCAATCGGTGGATAGATAGAGGAACCATGCCCTATCCTAGTAGGAGGGTTTCACTCTGATTGTTTTTAGAGGACCCATTCCCAACCTAGCTAGACAGTTCCATTATAATAGTTGATTGGGAACCCATACCCTTCCCATTAGGAGGGTGACACTTTGACCTCTACAATGATCCTACATGATCACTGTTGTTTTTGACCATCGCCAAAATAAGCGTCACACCCGAAATATCTTTCATCATATCTAAAAATACATTATGAAGGATACCATCATTCTCTATGTGAAAAAACACTGAAGATAGGCTACTTTTTTTATAAAATTTGAGTTCAAAAAAGGACGTAATAGAGGTAGAATTTTCCTCAAAAGAAATAATGGGGTAGATGACCTGTAAGTGGACCCATGAAAAATGTGGTCCACTCCACTTCCTAGTCCTATCCCTTCTGGTAGATGGATCACTGACCATATAGCACTACATGTCATGTAGGTGGACTACATGATGTTCCTTATCCACCTGGGGTCCTATCCATGTGCTTGGTTGCGTCTGTTTATCCCCTGGCAGAGTCTGTGTTCTTTGGTACATGGCATGTCCTTCAGTACGAGCTCTTAACCGTGTGCTCCACCACTTGGCCTATCTTCCTGGGGAGGGTCACATGACATGTGACCCAGTAACACAGTCTATGATTTTTAAGTTTTTTTGAAACCCTAGTGTTGTAGCCATAGGGGCACTACACGGTGTGTGTTCATCACAGTACATGACATGTTGTTGAGTTTTTCACAAAAAGTTTGATCAGATTTTAGTGTTCTAGAACCAGACTCTCCTCTTCAAATTTCACCTCCTTTCCATCTCAAATCAAAGGAAAATCCTTTGATCGTTATTTCTATGCATCTATTGGCCGAAAATAGATTTTTGATTGGTTCGTTCAAATCCCGAATGCACCACACACATCTCCCATCATCCACAGTGCCTAATGGGATTCCCAATCCATATTAGAATATTATGTATCCCTTAATTCATCTAAAATCCATCCTTTATTCCCAATCCATTGATATCAAATGATTCCATCATGAATTTGGGGTTCGATCAGTCTCATCCCCGCACGGAAATGTCAAACCAAGACCCTATAGGCCAATCAATGAAGAACGTAAACAACAGAGGGAAAAAATCACAAGAAAAATATGTGAAAAAAATAATTGGATAAGTATTCTTAGATAATGAATACAAATTGGGGATATTTTTTTGATAAACATGGTGTAACATATAAATATTTAATAAAAAATTGAAAATCGGTATGTGGGTGCTTGCAAAGGCTGGTGATTTCTATAGATCAAAGGAAAAGGATAATAATTCTCAATATATTTAAGGAATTCGGTAAGAATGCACAAAATTTAAGATTCCTACATATATATTTCATCATTTTTCATCAAAGAACATGCTCACAAATGAAGAGGAGGATTCATTGTGTTCGCTGCACTTTGATATTCCTAGATCCAAAGTATCATCATCATCATCTCATTCTAACCTTCCAACGAGAAGTGGAAGGAAATACTCTCAGTGATCTTAAGTTTATGCATGTAACACTATAGATCTACCACAACAGGGAATTTATATAGTATATTATTTCAATTAATTTAAATAAATAAATAAATAATTTATTTATTTATCTAACTAAACACACCCTACAACAGTTTATTTTATATAAATTCCTTGCACTGACCAACTTTAGGTCATGTCTAGGGTAAAAACCATATTCCAAAATCAAATGTGATCTCATATTTTTGATCTGAGACTACTTTAAATATATATCCCATTTTATTTTAAGAAATTGTGTGCACGTGATATAAAAATATATTTAATATTTTTATAAAAATTATTTCTAGCACATCGGGCCTTGGAATGACATGTCATCTCAATGCCTGGATCTAAAAATAATTCTAGATATATTCCAAAGTATTATAAGGAAAAAACAGGGTCTCTACATTATTAACTCCTTCAATATTTTCATCCCCAAAAAAAAGATAAAGACAAATCTCAGGATACGAAGCCTCATTAGGCTCTCCCGCTCCTTGGATCTCTCCAGCATGCTCCCATGTTTCCATAGCACACGAATCAAGGGAATGGTTCATCCACTATAGGTCCTCTCATTCCAATCCTCAATTTCAATCTGGTGCTTTAAAAAAGTGGCTTCATCCTTAATTTATAGATCTCCCTAGTTAATTACATGTGTAGGGTCACACAAGTATCTCCTCAGTTGCAACACATAGAAGACTTTGTGAACTCGCTCCAACTATGGGGGTAGGGTGAGGTGGTAAGCATCCTCACTAACCCTCTTCATGATATCAAACATCTCAATGAACCTTGGGGATAGATTTCCTCCCTGGTTGAATCTATGAAATCCTTATCATGAGGATACTCTCAGGAAAACATGGTCTCCTTGCTCAAAATCCAAGGGCCTACAAAGTCGATCTGAGTAAGATTTATGCCAACTCTTGGTTGTCCTTATCCACTTACAGATGATTTAGACCTTATATATCATTTCTTTCACTACTTATGGACCAAAAAGAGATGCATTGTTGATCTCTTTCTAGCACATGGGTGACCTACATGGTCTCCCGTAGAGGGCCTCAAAAGGTGTCATACTGATAGTATAATGGTATTTGTTATTGCATGAAAACTCTACCAAGGTAAAGCGATCCTCCTAGCTCTGAACGAAGTCCAACATGAATACCCTCAGCATATCCTCCATCACTTGTATAGTGCACTCGTTATGCCCATTTTTCTAGGGGTGAAAGGTTGTTCTCATCCTCATCAGGGTCCCAAATGCCTCATGTTGGCCTCTCCACAACTAGTACATAAACCACACATCACATTCCTAGATAATAGTCAAGGGAACCCCATGAAGGTGAAAAATCTCATCTATGTACAACTTTCTCAAACTATCCACTAAACTCTCCTCCCTGATAGCAAGTAAGTGCGTTGAAATCATGATTCAGTTAACTATCACCCATATGGTGTCGTGGCCACTCTCTATTTGCAGAATCACTATCAAAAATTACATTGATATTTCATGCAATTTATATTACAGGATCTCAAGGGGCTTAAAAAACTTCTATAACCTAGTGCTTAGCCTTAACCTAATGATAAGTGAGGCACTGTGAGATGAACTCATCCACGCTCCATCTCATGTTTGGACACCAAAAATACCACTGAAGGTATATGTACATCTTCCCCAAACTAGAATGTACAACCAAATGGTATGTGTGGAACTCTCTCATCACCTCCTCTAGAATTATGACTGGTTCTACCATCTATCCTTGGAAAAAGATTATGTGATTCCCTTCTACAGAATATCCAACATATAAATATCATGAGGATATCTGGTCATAAAAAATCTCACAGTCAATGTCACCCAAACGGAGCTCTCTAAAACGCTATTGAAGAAAAGGATTAAATGCCATTAATTGAAGAAAATCTGCACCATCCTACTCAACTAGGGTCAGTTTCAAGGAATCCAACTGGTCAGACACCACTTAGACCAAAATGAGCATGGGACTTCCTACTAAGGGAATCTATCACCATGTTTCCCTTCCTCAGAGTATATACTATCTCGAATTAATAGGCATATAGGAACTCTAACCATTACCTATGTCTCAGGTAAAAATTTCTCTACATGAAGACATACCTGAGACTATGATATTCTATATAAACAACAAAGTACTCTCCTAGAAGATAGTTCCTCCAAATCCTCAGAGTGAAGGTTGTCGCTTTCATCTCTAGGTCATGAGTTGTGTAGTTATGATCATGGGGTCTCTACTAACTTGAACCACATGCGATAACTACCTATATCTGCATCAAAACACATCTAATCCTATCTCACGAGGAATCTAAATACACTACATACTCTGAACCCTCTTCTGGTTATTCTCAAAATAGGATCACTCACTAGCCTTAACACCTCGAAGGCCCTATAACACTACTCCAAAAAACTCTTCACCTATGACATACTCTTGGGTGGATCCCAAGAAATCACTACATATATAATTGTTGGGTACATAGCTAATCCATTCTCATAAATGACATGACCCATAAAGTAAACCACATGGATCCTGAACTGGAACTTTTAGAGCTTACCATAAATTTGGTTCTCCAAAAGTAAATCTAGGATCATCTCCAAGTGTTCGATATGATCCTCTTCTGATGTAGATTATATGAGTATGTCTTCGATTAAGACAAAAAAGGTTAAAGTATTGTGAGAATTCCTGGTTCATAAAACATATAAACATGGTGGTGGAATTCTTCGTACCAAAGGGAATCACCAGGAACTCATAGTGCCCATAGGGACATTGGAATGCCAAAATTTGAATATTAGCCTCTCAAACTCCCAACTGGTCATTTATGAATCGGTGATCAATCTTCGAGAACTATCAAACACCTTTCAATTGATCAAAGAGGACATTAATCCTAAATAAGGAGTAATTTTTCTTTATCGTGGACTGGTTCAGGAGATGGTAATCCACACAAAGTTAAAAGATCCCATCTTCATTTTTCAAGAACAACACTGGAGCTTCCTAGGGGGATACACTGGGTCTAATAAAACCCTTCTCTAAAAGGACCACCAACTGCAAATATATCTCTCAAAACTCTATAGGGTCCATATGATATGTTGTAGAATATATTCAAGAAGTTACGGGATGAAAATAAATATAAAAATCCATCTCCCTCCTCAGAGGTAGTCCTGAAACATCCTTTGGGAAAACATCCATAAAATCCTACATGACTGAAGAAATCAAAATGCCTAAAGAGTCTACTACACCAAGGGATAAACTCACCGAATGATGGGTAATGGATCATATCATTTTTCTCATAAAACCCACTCATCCCACAATGACATTTCTCTCTCCCAAAAAGGGTAATATTATCCCATTAGTGTGAATGCATATGACTCGTCTGCGGTGAAAATCCTTATAGGATTGTACCGTGGTCAACCAACCCATACCCAAGATGAAATCATAAGGTTCCTTTGGGATGACCAAAAGGTCACATGATAACTTCTCTCTATTATGAGATATCTTGCACTATTGGAATATAAAATATATAGAAGAAGCGTTCCTCATAGCAACCTCAAGACAAAGTTGCTAGGCTAACACCTCAATTAGGAGCTCCGTCCCTACACCATAAGTAAAGTGTTAAATTAATGACTCACACAAATGTCTACTAATAATAAATAAATAGTATAATAAACATATATCATACATCTAGTCATCTCATGTGCCACTCGGTCAAACACATTCATATCCTATAGCTATCTGCAGCCCTGATAGCCAGCTCCCTAAGCCTGAAATGGTCTGCCTAGTGGTGGTGGTTGAAAGATGTCATAACATCATCCACCACTAACAGTTCCTCCTTCAAGATATCTTCCTACTCCTCCTCTATCTGCACCTCCCTGGGGGCCACCCTACCCTCTCCTGGTTAATCTCCAATCATGGTGCTGCCTCTACCTTGCAGAAACTTCCACTATTTATCTACACTCCTTATCACGTCAGGTCAGAAAATCATGCACAATGTGACCTATCCCAAAAAATGAATAGCACCACCCCTATATAGGCTTCCATATTACTATTTTATACCCCTAAACACGTGCTAGATCTTGATCCTAGGAATATCTCTTGCACCAAGATCCTATTGTTAAGAATCTTCTAGCCACTACAGATAACTCATATCTATAACACCCATTGACAGCTTCAGCTTCCTGGTATCCATATGAAAGGAATATATCTATCACCATCACCCACTCAAACACCCCCGCATAGGTGGGAATGCACAAGGGCACCACACTTACATAGATATCACTATGGAGACCCTGCTCAACCTTTTTTTCTCAAAAGTATCCATACCAAATCATATATAGGTAGTATTGTGTAAGGTCTATGAAACTTTTATAATATATAAAAACTATCATCCATACCTTATACAACTCTATAATATTCTTGAATCTAAATTGTGTGAAAGAAGGATGGGTTTTAATCCTCAAGGAATGGCTACTGAGAGTCGGGCCATGAGAGTGTCAACTCCTCAGGCATCTGTGTAACTAGGCTCCACCAGTGCCCAACTCCTCCATGAAAAAGGCTAGCTATCAGTGCAATCACCTAATCAGTCCATGTCCAGATAAGACTCAAGACATGAAACACTAACTCTATCCAATCCTTTGCTTCTTGGGGATCTGGATTATTGTGGAACCTCAATGTCCTTTGGCGTTTGAACTCATGGAGTGTGCTAAGACAACATGCATCCTCATCCTACTCTACTGGTATGATCTAATGCTCGAAAGGTGGGTTTTCTACTACCAATCTACTTTGATGAAGGATCTCATGGTGTGGACCCTAAACTGAGTCCTAATCACTCATCATATCATTGTTATGATCTGAAATTGATAACCTGGTTGGTTGTCATTGCGGTTGCATCCTAAAAATGTAATCAAGATGTGCCATAGTCAGATAAGAATACATATACAATGGGGATCTTTCTCAAGAAGAAAAATTATAAGACTCGATCATATATGATAGATGAATTGTTGATCCCAACAACAAATGTCTAAAAATATTGATTCAATAACTAGGTGGTGAGAGTCTTGATGTATGGATACATCAGCCATGGTACCGACACTGGGTTCCCTAGCCTGAGAGTCGCACTCAACAATCTTTGACACTATTTACATAAATCTCAAACTAATTTTCATAATGGGATTACTCCAAACATCATCCCAAGGATTGAACTAGCTCTAATACCAATCTTTAATGATCCAACCCAACAGAACTAGAGTTCCATCTACCCTAATCCCACCTCCATAGGCCAGGGGCTGGTGATAGACATTGAATCTCATAACTAATATGGGAGGCATTTTTCTAATTTACTTATATGTACAAACCTGACCATATCAATATAGATCTGAAAAGGAATAATATAAAATGATGTAATATCTAGAATAATAAGTCATGTATATAAATCCTCAAGGGAATTCCAAGAGTATGAAAGTGTAAACTAAAAATTAAAAGGGGAAAAATAAATGCCCAACCAGAAATATGTCCAAACCTAAAAAAATTGTAAAATTAAAGTTTTGAGAGAGAATAGAAATAGATCTCAAATCCCTTACCACCGTACGTGATCCAATGTACCATGTATCCCTATGCTCCTCTATAATCACTACCGACCTATATGTCATCTAAATAAGACATTAAATGTGTGAGAAAATCCCATATAGGTGTGATTATATAAATACCTAGTAGGATTACCCTAAATATAAAGGGGGTTTAATAAGAGAATTGATAGAAATAGAAAGACTTCTCAACCCAAATAAAGAGAGTAATAAAATACAACAAAATGAATATAGGTATATATATTCTCAAACCAAAGAAGTCCAAATGAGAGAGAAAGAGGATATCCATCTTATAGATCAGCCCATGAAAAGAGTACTAACAGTTCTAAAGGGTTCCATAAATGATTCCTAGCATCTTGAAAATTTTTCTAGTAGAAAAATCCAAGTCAAGCCACACCTCATCACTATTCTGAACTATAGAGGGGCACAATATCTATGTAGAGGACTCATGTCCTAATCCAATAGGTGGGTGCCATTCAAGTTGATATCTAGAGTACCCATACCCTGTCGCAATAGGAGGATGCCACTAAATAGTTGATAAAGGACCGATTACCTATCCCAGTAGGAGGGTGACACTCTAGTAATCATTAGAGAACTCATGTCTAGACTAGTTTGAGTGTTCCACTCTAGTGGTTGGTAGAGGACTTATGTCTATCTTAGCAGGAGGGTTCCACTCTAGTAGTCAAGGACCCATGCCTTGATATTGCAGGTGGGTTCTAATCAAAGAGTAGATAGAGGACACATGCCCTGTATGACAATAGGATTCCACTCTCGAAGTTGACGACTCATACATGGACTCTGCATGATAGTGACACTCAGTGGATATGTAGAGGACCCATACCCAATCATAGTAGGTGTGTTATACTCTAATAGTTTATAGTGGAACCAAACCTATTCAATATGTATGGTTACACTCTAATAGTATATTGAGGATCGAAACCCTACCCAGTAAGAGGGCAACACTCTGATCTCTCTAATGATCTTTCAAGGTTGTTGTCATTGTCATGCATTGCCTAAATAAGCATCACACTTAGAAAATCTCATATAATATTCCAAAATACACAATAAAGGTCACCATCATGTTCTTCGTAGAAAAAAAACTCAGGATAGTCTACTCAAATGCAAAAAATCTATTCCAAATGAAGAAGATATGAGAGGTATAAGTTTTTTCAAAAGGAATAAGGGGGATAAATGGCATGTAAGGGGACCCACATGGCGTGTGGTCCCACTCCGCTGTCTTGAAGTGTTCATGCTAGTACTTGTTTCATTAACTATGTAGTACTACATGGTATGTATGTGGACTACACAACATGCCTCAACCACCTGGGGTCCTGACTGTGCTCCTGGTCTTGTCTGTGCATCCCTTGGTTGTGTCTGTGTACTTCGATAAATGGTGTGTCCTACCACACGAGATCATGGATGTGTGATCTGACACACAACTTCTCTACTTAGGGAGGGTCACATGTCATGTGACACATTACAATATCATGTGACCCTTAAATTTTTCTAAAACCCCAGCATCGTAGCCATAGAGAAACTACAAGTAATTTTTTCATCACAGTACACATAGTATAGGCGGGTTTTTCATAGAAATTTAGATATACATCTGGAGTTCCATATCCAAACTCACCTCCTCAGATATCACCTCATCACTACCTAAAATCAAAGTATAATCCTTTGATCATAATTTGCAGTCATCCATTTTCCTGAAATGAATTTCTGATTGGTTCGTTCAACACCCGAACACACTTAAAACATCTCTTGTTGTTCATAGAACTTCACTAGATTCCTGATCCGTGGTGGAATCTATCGTATCCCAAAATTCATTTGAAATCCATCCTTGATCACTATCCATTCATCACATGAAAATCATTCATGAATCTAGGGTTCTAATTGGGCTCAATGCTTCCTAGAAACATTGAACTGAGACCTCATAGGACAATGGGTAAAGAATGTGAAGAACATAGGTAGAAAATCATAAGAAACAGATGTTTAAAAATTATTGGCCAACAATTCTTGGAAAAAGAATACAAGATGGGGAGATTTGGGTGATAAACATGGAATAAAATATACATATTTAATAAAAAAATTGAAAATTATCATGCAGGCGCATGTAAAGGAATGTAATTGATGCTAAATTTATTTAATAAATTGGGGAAGAATAAAAAAATTGATGATTAATATCTGGATTCTGGATTTTTATTCATTGAATAACATTCTCTCTATTAAATAGGAGGAGTTGTTGCATTCATGGTGCTTTAATTTTCCTGGATCCAGAGTCTCATTGTCACCTGATTCTGGTCCGCCAATGATAGGTGGAAGGAAATCCTCTTAATGATCCCATGGTTATGCGGATAAACCAGGTTATTGGATATAATAAGAAATTTATAGAGGATATCAGGTCATTTAATTTAAATAATTAATTTAATTATTTATTTATTTAACGAAACGCACCCGCCAACAACTGCTTTTATTCAAACGCCCCATGCCGACTAACTTTAGGCCATGCTTAGGGTAAAAGTCTCATTATAAATTCAACCACAGTCACATATTTTCAATCCAAGACTCCATTTATGATTTATCCCATGTTCTTTAATAAATCATGAGTGCATGATATAAAATATATTTAATACTTTTAAAAAATAAGTCTGGGCAAACCAGGCCTCAAAATCAAATGTCGTATCGGCTACCAGCTCCAAAAATATTTCTAGAATTATTACAAAGTATTAAAAGGAAAAAATAGGGTCTATACAAGTTTGGGAAAGGAATATAAGTTCCATATATTCCCCTCCACATTACAAGACCTTTTTTATCCATGGGTGAGTGTCCAAGGGTTGAAGCCCTATGGAAACCCTTGGAAGGAAAATATATATTGGTTATCACCTAGAGAGGGTAATATTATGATTATAGGGACTACTTATTTGATCCTAACATGTGGTATCAGATCCGGGTATATCCTCATTCCATAGGGAAAGTGCTGAGGGAGTGCTGGTGGATCCCACCTAAATGCATCTCATTCCCTAGGTTCTCATGCCATGGGACTAAATTCCCTCCTGCTTAGTAAAACAGTGTTACCACATGACTATATGGTTTAAAATCATGAAGCACATGCTCAAGTCCCATAATAGTACATGGAGGGGTTTTCACATGGAATATATGTCCCACAAATCCCCCTTTCCATCACAAGTCCTTTTCCATCCATGGGTGAGTAGCCAAGGGTTGGATCCCTATGGAAACCCAATAATATAAAATTTGTGTGGGTTATCACCCAGAGTAGAAAATATTATGATGATAGGGACTACTACCTTAGTCCTAATTGTGTTTCATTAGTAGACATTGTGATCAACCTCCACGAAAGATTTGTGTACTCAAGAGAATAGTGTGGATTTGGTGTACCAGAATGGAACTCTCTAAAGAAAATTTTCTTGAAGGGTGTTGAAGTAGGACCTTATTATATTCCCAAAATATTCACTATACCCACCACCAATTGTCATTTCCTAGTATAATGAATGATACTAGATTAACCTTCCAAACATTAGGTGTCTCAATGATATTGAATATATACTCGATGATTTCTATCCTGTATTATCTTGAAGCCCACAAATTCCCTGAAAGGTTGGAAGAAGTTGAATGTGTAAGTCTCTAGAATAGTCAAACATGGGCCTCAATGAAATGACTCCCAACTAGAGTGGGTATACTTCCTCCACCACTAGAGTAGGTGTGGGAACGTGCTCTGGTGAACCCTCCTACTCAGGTGTAGGAACCACTGAATGTCTATGAGGTGGAATCTTTATAAAATTAAGGAACATTAGGAATATAAATAGATTATAACCAGTCTATGGGATCATGAAATTTTCTTCTACGATTCTACCCATAACCTAAGGTATACCCCTCTTATCATTAACCAATGTCTCATACCTACACATTAGTCATAGTCATATATATGTAAATATATCATAACATCATTCTCAATTCAAATAAAAAATTCTAACAAGGACATATCACAATAACATGGATTATCAACAATTATAGAAACTATCTTAAATATATATAATAAGTAAATTAGTTAAATTAAAGAACTATTATGTAGTATAATAATGGGTTTATGGACCTATGTTTCCAATCATGATGGATGAACGTATCTGAAATCCTATAAAACTGTAATAGCAATCACATTCATAGTAAATTGAAGATCTGTTACACATGTTCTAGAATGGCACATGGAAATAGCCCTGACCAAGTCCAACACAGCTTTCTCCTTTTTATCATGTGTTAGGTTAGTCCAAAAAGAAAAGATGAAAAGTGGTCCTCTCATAAAATTTTGTAACACCAAGACTCGCACCACTGGGTCTGAACCGAAGTTCCATAGGTCCTCATGTATGAATCCTCAAGTGAAAGAGACTTCCAACTTGAAGCTAGGGTCTAATTCCATCAATTTGGTGACTATACCCTTAGTCTCATGTCATGGGAAATATAATAATATAATACAATAATAAATAAACAGAGTAAAATGTGGAAATTGAATTATGACAAAAATGCCATACAATAAATAAAAAAACAATCTCCTAAGGTGGAAATACAATTTAAAGTAATAAAGAAATAGATAAATAAATAGAATAGTGGGATCCTTGAGATTTTATCCCAGTACTGCCTCTAGATCCATGCTCTAAAACTAAACCGTCAGTCGCATTCCCCTTATTCTTACTCAGATCCCTATTTATAAAATCTGTATGCACATCAATATTCCCATGTAGGGTCTCAGTATGAAACCCAGTAGGACACCACAAATTCATCATTAACTGATGTTCCTATTTAAAAAATGTATGATATAAATAAAGAATAAATGAACAAGCAACATAAAAATCCAAAACTAAGAACTCGTGTACTAACCAAGCCACCACGAGCCTTGGTCGTACCTGCTTCGACTCCATGCTGGAAGGAATATCTAAAGTATTCAATAACTATCTATGAGGATAGTAATCATGTTTATTGGCATCATCTAAAAGTTCTAATCAACATACACTAGGCATCAAGTGAGCCATGTTCTTGGAATTCACTAGGACTTAAGTGATAATACTTGTCATCCACTAGGCATTAGGTAACATGCTCCTTGGTATCCTTTAAGAATAATTTCATCCCTACCCTATTCTAAGGTTCACCATTTCTATCATCGAAAATCATGTGCACTCCCCCTCCAAGGGGTAAACATATCACAATAGTGCACCTTCTTTGGGTTCTAAGAACAATACACCCAAAAGCAAACTTAACAAGGTAGGATATACAAGGAAACATAACATATCATCATGAGTAAAATTAGAAGCATACAATACAAGTGGTCAACATTAAATATGAACAAGATAAGAACATAATCATGGGAACAAGTATTATATAAGGCTCTCACAGGATACACACCCAACACATGTAATCATAATCAAGAATAAATATCAAGTACGCTAATAAAAGAATTGTATCATGAAAACAAGTGTACATGAGAGCCCTAAAAAGGTAAGTAACTTCTTACCTAAAATTTGTTGATGTCAACATCAAGGATAAACCACCTTATGTGGTTAAAAATCTAGATTGGAAACCTCTAAATTCAAGAACACCAGCTCCTAGACTCATTATTTTAGTTATTGACATGCCAATGTTCAAAGTTTTTCAAGGGTCTGGAGAAGAAAATACAACAATTTTATCTCAAAAAGAAATAAAATATCACATGCGATAATGGTTTCTCTCTTCTAAATAATTTTTAATTGTCAAAACATTCCAATGCATGTGCTATAAATTTCTTCCTCAATGAATAATAATAAAACGACAAGAAATAAAACTCTCTTAATAGAGAATAATATTCATGTGATAATAGATTATTTATCATTAGTATATAATTTCATCTTATTCATCAATTAATAATAACTTAATTATTTTCTCAGATATATTTTAAAATCTTATTTTCCAACTAACAAGAAATAAGATACCTGAAATTTTCTCCTTGAAGAATGTTTCTCTTAAGAATAGAGACGGGATGGAGGATTATCAGTGACTAGAAAATAAAAAGAATAAACTAAATTGCATGAATAGTACTTTTAGGTCTTTTATACAAGAACCTTGGTCAAATTTGACTCGAGAGGGTCTCAAAATACAATAACAACAAGGGTTCAAATATTTTCATGAAGTTTGGTCATGTACATGTTCGCAACATTAAAGACCACCAACTAAATATTATTATTTAATTTTTATTTAATTTAATACCTAATTTTTGAGAATTTATAATCTTTAATAATATGGATCAAGAACCTTGAATGATTCAATGAATTATTTCCAAAAATTTTGGCTTTTTAAATCATTAAAGTAGGTTATTGGGTCACGTTAGGGATAGAAGAATCAACAATCTAAAATATTGGGTAAAAATAATTACCCTTATGCATAGAGTATTAATTGTATATGTAACACCCCAATATTTCATAGTAATTTATATCTTTAATGTAAGTCAAAATCTTATAATACACGCAACACCGACTTGGCTTGCGTTATACACAAGATTGAGTTTCTGCAAAACAACACATCAGTATTATAATTATTTAAATGATATATTTATTTATCAATTAAATATTGTGATATAAATAGTAATAAATAATTTTTTATTATTATTTATAATGTTTTCACATAAATAAAACAAATTTATAATAAAATGTATGTGTTTTTTTAAAATAGTTATATATTTAGAAAAACTATTTTCTTAAAAGAACTACTTTTTATTTCCTTTTGTGAACAATAATAAAATTAATATTAGACACTCCTAAAAAATTAAATTGGTAAAATAGACTTCATTTTTGGATTCGGAATATCAAAATTATCTTAAGGTGAATTTTGGATTTTTTCAAAAAACTTTCAATTTTTGATGAATAGAGAAAAATATTGCATAGTTCATAAAAACCGACTATTTATTTAAATAATTATTATTTTTATTTAAATTTATTTTAAAGAAAAAATAGATACATAATACCTATATTAGTCTAATGTAATTTATTGGAGTCATTTTATAATAAGATTAGATATATAAAATTTAATTGAATTTTTTAACGTCTTTTACCCACCTTCTAGGAACATTTACAAATTTGCATAACACATAATTTTACTGATTCTGTGAATTGAATTTAAAAAATCCAAGAGACATGGTGGAAATAATTAAATAAAATGTGGTTCAATAGGATGAAAATAATTTTTGGGGAATAGTAACTTTTGAATTTTATTTATCATGTTTAAAAGTAAATAGGGCAATAAAAGGTCAAAATGATATTATAATTACCCTAACACATGCCCTAATTCTACTAGATAAGTTTATTTCAACCAAAATGAACCTTAGGAATACAATATTATCCTTTTTTATGAACTTAGATTAGATTAGGACATTTATTATATTTTATTTAAAGAAGAGTTAAAAGTGTTAAATTCAAATTTTAATAACTAAAACATTTTTAATATAGGGTTATACATAAGATAAATTCAACTGTAAATAATAATTAGAAAGATAAAAGTATTTCCTATATAATGGTATTTTATTTATAATTTTTATACATTAAATAATTAAATCTATTTATGACACAATGATGATGGAGTAATTACCTTATTAATAAAAGATTAAAATAATTATTATTTTAAATATTAAAATAAATGTAAATTGAGACTTTTGATGCATTAAAAGAATTTTATAGGTTAATATTACTTGTTTGGGTTTATTAAATAATTTTTTTTCTAAGTGATGAAGTTTTTATAACTTTCACAAAAGCCAAATACTAAACAGTTTCAAAATTGACATAAATGAGTTTTTAAAACAAATGCTATATTATTAAATGATATAATATTCATAAAAATATAAGGTTCATACAAAGGACTTTTATAATGATATATATGTCATCAATTAACCACTTAAGGTTCTCTTGGCATTTTATAGTTTGTTTAGTAACCATGTGATATAAAAATACAAGAAGATATTGTAAAAGTTAAACTATTTAACTAAGAGTTAAATCTAAAATATAAGGTTAATATGGTGACAAAAACTTTTCTGAAACCTATTTTTTGAGTTTATTTCGACCCATAACAACCTTATCCTCAAAATAAATCCATTTATATCATTTATTAATCGAAAATTATTTTATAATAAATTAAAATTTCATGCTTTTCCTAAAATGACCCTCACCACTCTTATAAAAAGGTACTTCCCCTTCTCTCAAATTCACACATCCAAAGCTATTTTTATCTTCCAAACCCTAATAAAATATCCTCCCAAATACCCTTAATTAAACATAGAGGCCTTACTTTGATCCAAAATCCTACCTAAGGAGCCCTTTTGTTCAAATCAAAAGGAAGCACCCGAAGAAGAGGTAATTATTTAATCACCTCTTTCAAGTTCTTTTCTTCTTCCACCTCCTCCTTTGTTGTTCCATAACAAAATAATAACACCAGTACTTTATACATACTGTGATGTTATTATAAATATGGTACAACCATATTCATTATTCTATCCATCCTATGAATGACTAAGTCATCATAGGTGCGTACATATGACTTACCATCTCCATGTCGTGGTGTAGTTTGTTATTCAACACTTCATTATATGGATGGGTATAATAATGAGTATAATTAATTTAAATAATAAATATAACACGTTAAAAGTCATGTGTTTTAGTCTTATACATTTCCTTAAATGTTTATTATTATTTATGATAGTTTCTGCTATATTGTTATCCTTACTAAGCATTTGAGATCACCCCTTTCTATGTTTTATTTTTCCCAGGATGTGAATAAGTTTATTATGATTAACCTATAGGGATAGGATAAAGGATATGAGTGTGCTAAAAGGGGACAAAATGTTGTTGTTTTTTATTTTATGATATAATGTAATACTTATGTATGTATCTAGTACTTCCAGGCCTACTAAACTAATCGGTCTTTTGTGACTTGATCTCTTGTGATCTTGCCAATGTTATGTAATAATGAACCAGGCTCTGGGTAACAAGGGTTGAGGCATTACAGTATATGGATAACTTGTTTTAACCCTTACACAGTCACATGTCACCCTAAAACAGTAGTAGAAATACACTGGTACCCTTATGTATTGACCCTTACATGACTGGTTACCCTTACACAACCTTTGAAAATACCAGATTACCCTTATGCAGTGACCCTTATGCGAGTTAGTACCCTTACATAAGTCATGAATTACCCATATACGGCTATGTAAAATTATTGGTACCCTTACACAACTCATGTTACCTATATTAAGTACAAGATTTTACCCTTACGCAACTGTTGGTACCCTCATATAGCATTAGAGAACCCTTATGAAACCTTTATAAAATCAAGGTTAACTTTATGTAACACAACCATTACCCTTGAGTTACAAGGGAAGAAATTTTTGACTATGAAAAAGCCCATTGTATCCTTCTGAAATAAAACCCTACCTTTACACAGCTCATGGCACCCTTATGCAGTGCAAACCTACCTTTAGGTAGTGCATGTTACCCTTACATAATGCATATAAAAAGGTTATTCCCTTATAAATCCACCAATGTACCCTTACATAACTCATATAAAATTGGTTTTACCCTTACTAAGGCTCTAAAAAGTAACCCTACCCTTATATAACTCATAAAAATCCATGGTTACCTTTGCACAACACCAAAATAACAAAAGTAATTGTTAATTTTATTAAAAACAATATTTCCACATAAAAACTTATAAATTAAATCCAAAATAGGGTTTTTAATGAAAATTAAAATTTAATAATATTGTAATTTCAAGTTCTCTTCTTCAATGTCCTTTTAATTAAAAGTTAACTAAGTGGTAGGGGGTTTTATTTAAAACCTAGTTTAAAATTTTTTATACTCTTTTTCCTCTATGTAAATGTTCTTAAAATTATTTTAAAGAAGTTTTATCTATTATTAAATGTTTAATAAAGTAATTTTATACTTTGTTGCACACTATTTAAAAATTATTAAAAGTAATGTTTTCAAGCATTTTCTGTGCAAGTAAATTTTGACTCTTTTTTATCAGAGTGAAAAATAATGTTTTTTAACATTTACTACATGATCACCTTTTCCTTCCATAATAGACATTATTCATTATCAAGATTCCTTTACAAGTTTATAGGTTTTTTAAAAGAAAATCTTCTTTCATGTTCTTCCAGGAAATTTTCATTTTAAATGTTTTCAAATAAAAATTATTTTTATCTATATTTTTATGTAAATATAAGAAGTGTTTATTAATATCTGTTAAATATAATATTTTATGATATTTTATAATATAAATGAAATATTTTACAAGTTTTTAACATTATATGGTTTGTGGACATTTTTAACTATAATGGGTGAGCCTGATGTTGCTTTGATAAAGTGTGTGCCTGATATAGCTCTCAAATGCATTGGGTAAAGTGATAGAATTAATAGGAATTATGTTAATCCTAAGGGGTATATTGTAATTAACCATGATGGTTATTATATTGTAAGGATTCTAGAAATTGTTATTTTAAGGATCGGTCAGTTGGAATGGCCTGAAGGCCTTCTTTTTTTTATTTTTGATAATCCACCTTTCAAGGGGTGAGGTGGAACCCTTAAAAGGCCCAAAGGCTTATAGACAATTACAAGACCCATAGGTCTTAGAGTGAATCACCCAGACAAGACAACTTGAAACTACTCCTCCCTAGCACATGTCATGATATCATCACTCCACCTTCACAGGGCTGGTCGGCTAGTTTTCATATGCCAAGCTGCATAGGCCCGATACTGATGGCAAAGTCATACTCTCTCATTCTTCTAATTCTGGTTATCTCTGCTCAAGTGAATGCGCCTGCGCCCTGAATCCTCCTCTAAAGCCTTGTCCTTTGTAGTCTGACTAGTACATCTGCATTTCATGTGGTCTGAAGGCCTTGGGGTTTTCCTAAGTCCTTAAGGTGGGCCAAAGGCCTTGAGAATCAACTGGACTGAAGGCCTTGGGTGGCCCGAAATCCTTACAAGACTCGAGGACCAAAATAGTGGCCCAAAGGCCCAGATGGATGAATAGTTCCAGCTCCTACAGTACCAAATATTACCTTCTACGGTGAGTGCTACAGTGCCTTCTATAGTACTGCTACAGAACCTAGAAATACTCCTCCACCCAGATTTGATCTCGGGTCTCTTGGATGCACCTATTGAGTCCTCACCAACCGGGCTGAGGCTCATGCGCGATTTTAAAGCTAATCTCCCAAGATACCTACATGTTTTTTCAATTTTTTTATGGGTTTTAAAGGTAATCTTTTGATTTTATAAGTCAATATAATGTTTCATAATTAAAGAAAAGATTATAAAACTCTAAAGGTGAGAGGCTTTTTTTCATGTGGTGTGATATTTTCCCAAGTAACATTTAGGATTATTATTTTTCCTTTATGTTTTCTTAAAAAATGTTTTATGAAAACATTGGGCTTTTAAGTTTATTTCATGAGTAAGTAATTATTATTTTGAGCTCAAAGTTTATTATGTAAAAAAAGAAAATTTCCCTATACTTTTTCATATATTTTCAGAAGGAGTAATGAGTTTACTTTGTTCTTATATCCCTTACATATCCATTTTTTCTCATCCCATATTTTGAAATGTTTTTCATAGGGATTAATGATGTGTAGTATTTATAGCAAGGTGAATGGTGACACATCCGAAACATAGAAAAAATGTCAGGAAAGAAATAGAAGTGTAAACATACGAACCTGTTTTTATGAGAAAAAATGTACACTATGAAAATGTACACTATGATATATAATATATTTTCAAATTCTATAAAAATATAAACCTAAAATATCATTAAAATGTAATAAATTGAAACCCTTATTATAAATCATGTAATTATGGGTTTATTATGTTTCTTGGTGATATAATTATATATATAGGGAATGTTATTCCCTTTTTTATATTTCTGTATGGGGCTTAGTAAATGTATTATGTATATAGAGTTTCCTATGTATATAGAAAATGTTTTTCTTTTGTGATATTTTAGTAATTACACTCATGATATGACCCTTGTACTCACATCGTGATATGGTCTAGTAACTTCTGAAATATTTTTCAATACTTATTCTTGGTGACTTTACCTGCCTTATAAAAGTGTTTAACCTTCATTTACTTTCATGTTTCATTAGTGTGTAACTATCCATTCCTAAATTTCACATTTTAACTGTATAGATGATTCTGGATGAAATATCTAAAAATCCATAAATTACCATGCCAACATCCATGTGAGTTTTAATGTATAAAAACTTATAGCATAATATACTCTTTATAGTGTGGGTAAACTCCTACCTTTATTTTGATTATAATGGTTGTGGCATGTAATCTCTTATCACATCATGATTTCAATTCACAATTCTCATCATAGTTGAACCTAATTCTTGAATTTTCACCTAGAATCCTGTTTATTTTATCATTATGAAAGTTTATCTTTGAATTATTATTTGGAATCATCATCTTTGAATCACCAGAAACCTTTTATTTTCTTTAACGGGTATTGTAGGAATAGAGTTTAGTATGATATAAATATATGATATCTTCTAATTTTTTATATTCTAAACTATTGAACATTTATATAAGAAATTGATTACACTTATGTAAATATTTTTCTTGCACTTCTTTCATTGCTGGTTACCATTATATAATTATTTGTATTCCATACATATTGAGTAATGTTTTTCTTTTTGTTACACCTATATATGAGCCTCAACAAATTTCTTATGCATGCTTATGAAAAACTTACATATTGCATAAATATTTTCCCTTTACCACATATCATCATATACTAAATAGAGCTAAAATTTCATATGTATCATCCTAAGTAAAATAACTTACCTATTTCAAGTCTTTGTAAATTTTCATCATATACTTCTCGATTTTTTATCATCTTCATCTTCCAATCACAAGAAATTTATCAATATTTGATCTTGTAGGTCTTCTACTACTATGGTGTTTCTTATCTTTAATACTCTTAGATTCTTCCATTCGAGATTTAGCATTATCTCTGGCCTATGTTCTTATAAACTTCTTCAAAGTTTATCTCAAGATGATTCTACCCTTTCCCATTCCTCTGGTGTGAAGTACTTTAGCTTCTAGATAACTTCTAGGACATATTAATTGTGCATCACTTTTAAAAATTATTCTTCTAGAATTTATCATTACTATTATGTATTCATTTCATTGAAAATAAATTTTAATTATAGAGTTTTTTTATTCTTTCATGGATTTTTTATTTATATATTTTGTTTATAAAATAAGTAAATATTTTTTTAAGGTTAAATGGAAATTTTTACATGTTTTTCATGGTGCTATATATGGGTTTCACTCAAATAAATTTCTAGATGGATATATTTTAATTCAACATTATCTTTTGAGATAAGTAAATATGAAGTGGATTTTAAATTCCAAGGTTGTATAATAAAATTAAAATTATTTTAAAATAAGATAAGGTTAGTGTTGAATAAGTTTTCATATCAAGATGGAAGTTGAAAATAAATATATTAGCAATCACATTGAATGAGTTGTACATTGTATGGTGACTAACATAAGACAATAAGGGGGTATATGATCTATTCTCAAATTTTCTCTACTATTCTAAGATATCATGGATATAATGTGTTTATCTTAGTTAGATCTTAAATCCTTCATGGTCTAGTATTAGTTAAGAGTTTTATGAGAAAGGGTGTAGTGTGATATAATGATGGATTATTTTAAAGGAAAAACTATGATAATCATATTAAATGGGAGTATATTTTTGAAATCAAGAGGAAATTAAGGTATAATAGTGGAATAAGATGTGTTTATTACCCTTTCATGACACATCATAATTTTAAATTTTCATAGAGAATTTCTAATTATGTATATTCCACTAAGGTTTTCTCTATAAAAGGTTCACTTTCTTCATTCAGTTTTCAGACATCAAAGGTGTAGCTTTCAATATATATTATTCTATAATATAAATAATCCCCCTTTATATTTTAGTATAAATAATGTTTCCTTAGGGTTTCAACTTCAAAGTGATAAGAAATAATCAGATATACTATGAGACTCTAGGTAAGCAGACATTTTCCTTTAAAACTTGTACTTATTAGTTTTAAAGTATTTTCCTCTACACTATTTCAAGTATTTTTCATAAATTTATATTATCCATGATCTTAAATACCGATTCATGTGTTATTTTAAAATTAACTATCCTTAATGGCTTGGTTTAAAGGTTTTTGTTTATAAGTCTTAAAAAATAAGTTTTAAGTGTTTTATAAAGAAAACTGAAAGATTCTAATTTTTTTTTCAAATTATAGTACTTGAGTATTACATATGAAAATGGGAGAGACTATGATATATAACTTCAATACACTGGGTCATGATTTAGTCTTTTTATTTGATATTTTGTAAGTAACCAAGTAGGTTATTCAATTTAAAGGTTGATTTTAAATGGTTATTTGAAATGATGAAAATGAATATGATGCACCAATGTGACTTCATGGATTTTTATTCTTGCTTATTGGTTTTTAAAATGAAATATTTATAATTTAGGAAATAAGAATTTTATTTTATGATAAAATGGATGTTATGATCTTTTCAAAGGTAAAAGGTTTTTATTTTAAGTAAAGTGTATAAAATTTTAAATATTTAAATGTTTTATTTCAAAAAATATCTTTTCAAAATTTACATGCTTTTTTATAAAACTTTCAAATTAATTTAGTTTTATTTTTCTTGTTTATGACTTTGTTTTATGAATTTTTTTTGTAAAATAATTTTAATTTATGTTTGGAAGTAAGCTGTATACAAGCTTGGAGTTCTGTGATTAAAATAAATTCTTTTTCAAAAAATTTAAAGTATTTCAATGTCTTAATTGGTTTTCTTTTTCTTTATGCCCCTTACTGAGATTTATATTCCCATCACACATTTTCTAATGATTTTCAATGGTCTTAATGATGAATGGGAAAGATTATAAAGTATCGATATAGTTATGAGCTTTAAACCTTGTGGGTGAAAGAATTACCAAAGTGATTCCTTAATGCACAGGTGTTGAGTAAATGATACAATTCCTTTTTTTATTTTTCAAAGAATAATAAACCTCACATGAAATTTATTTAACTTGAACTTTGGTTTAGTTTATGTGTTTATCTATAATGAAATTTTGATAAATACAATACCAGAGAAGATAATAAGGATTGTGAAAATCTCATAGTCTAAACTTTCCTAACATATTAAATTCACACGATTCAAGAGAATTATATAAGTGTTGGATTAGATCATTGGTAGATGATGAATATGTTGTCAATTTGTTATAGTTGACCCCAATATTTTCAGAATTCAACCATTGTATTTTATTAAAAAAATTTCTATAAATAGATATGCACTTCCAATGTCGAAATAAATTAAATGAAGTAAAAGATCATTCTAAAAGTTTCTATTCATTTTGAATTCATGAAATTTATTATTTTCAAGAGACATTATGATTAGTGAAATAATTTTCTTTTAGATTTTTTTTACTAAGAGCTACATATTATGAGGTTTATTTATAAAGCTCTTATTATTTTCATTGTAATTGTTCTTGTACTGATCCTATGTGATCAAGGGATTCTGGGGATATGAATATACAATGTTAAGATATAAAACATTATATATTATAATATGTTAAGTCAAGGTCTTCTAGGGATATGAATAAAGACCTCCTAATAGGTTTAAAATTTGGGATACCTTATGATAGATTGAAAATCAGGGATAGAAAAAGTTAGTTTTATAGAATTTTATACTGTTAAGGTTAAATCATTTGGATTTAAAAAATCCTTTTAAAGGAGAATTTGGTTTTGTGAGACAATAATTTGTATATGTTTTTAAACTCCCACTATATTTTTTTTAAATAACTACTAAGTCTAAATTTTCTATTTCCTCTACTATGATTTATTCTATCGGATTTTCATAAACTTCTAAAAAAATTATTTTTCATACAGTTTATTTTTCCATTTCAAAGGTTGTTTTTACTTTGAT